>CM051835.1:37800418-39214462 GCA_028451465.1 Erethizon dorsatum | reverse complement strand
ATTTTTATTCCATTCTATGTCCTCCCAAGGTGCCTCTAGAAAAAGTAAATTGCTCTAACATGAACAAAGTCTTTTCCCATGATTAATAAAACTCACTAATAGGCTCACTAGTTCTTTCTGGCTACCTACATGAACACCTCAGGGCTGTAATTGTATCAGGAGGCACCAAGATTCACCCTGAACTTGCATGCATGACTTCATAGTCATCCTCCCCTCAGAAAGCACATTAAACCCTCTGGTGTCTAGTGGACGTGTGACACGCGATGTGCTATCGGACATCATTTGAGGAGCCTACCCCTAGAGCTGAGGACTTCTCAAGTGAATCCTCTGGCTCTCAATGTGAGTTGGTCAGCCTTACATCAGCTAAGTGAGTGACCCTGATGCAAATGGGTTCAGTACATTCTTGGAAGTAAGTTAAAAGCACTGGGTGGAATCTCCCTCCAGACCACAAACCAACCACCTATACTGAGTCCTGGTATTCACTTCTCCTCCTGGGCTGTAGGCTGTAGTACTTCCTCAGCTCTAAGCCACTGAGGTGGCTTCCTTAACCAGGTTTGGGGGAAGGGAAGGGGCAGAAGGACAAGAAGGGAAATCCAGGGCCGGTGAGATGGCTCAGAGGCATAAGCGCCTGCCTTGCAAGCGCGAGGGCCCGAGTTCGACTCGCGGAACCCACATACGAAAAAGGGGCTGGTGATATCGCTCAGCGGCACAGGTGCCTGTTGGCATGTGAGGTTCTGAGGTCGACCCCCCGGTACCCACAAAAAAAAAAAAAAAAAAGAAGGGAAATCCAGTACACAGGACATTTCAAACCACAGCCACAGAAACTAGAGTTCTGAAACTCAGCTAATTATTTCAAACTCTCATCTTTCCAATGGGAAGTTACCCAAACATCTGAGCAAAATTGGTGGGAAGCATATGCTGGATTTAAGAACAAAACCTGAACTCAGCCCAAGTATGAACCTTCCCCTGGAATTAATCCTTTCAAAACTTCTAGACTTACTGCTCCAGCTTTCTCTATCAGTAAAATGGAGAAAACACTATTCACCTTTTCCCAATCTTACCCAACTAAGATTATACGAGTTCTCAGAAGATAAATGTGAAACTCAAGGGGATTTTTTACTGACTAGTGTTCAATCTGTCCTTCCCTACGGCAAGTAAAGTAATAACGGGAGATCGGGCCCTCACCATTGAAAAAGCAAAAGATAGGCATCACTTACAGATTCGGTCCTCGCCACTTTCAGAACATGTGGGGTATGAGCCATCTTGTCAAACATACAGTGTTCCAATGTCATAATGCTAAATGTTTAATATTCCACAATGGTTTATTGTCAATCAAGTTGGGAAGAAGTACACGCAGACCATAGCAAAGGTAAGTTCCACTTTAGCTTCTTTATTAGCTCACTTGTTTTCCTCTCTTGCATGATTTTCTTTCTTTTTTTTTTTTTTTGTGGGTACCGGGGGGTCGACCTCAGGACCTCGCGCGCCAACAGGCACCTGTGCCACTGAGCGATATCACCGGCCCCCTTTCCGTATGTGGGATCCGGGAGTCGAACTCGGGCCCTTGCGCTTGCAAGGCAGGCGCTTACGCTGCTGAGCCATCTCACCGGCCCTTGCATGATTTTCTATCCAAATTATTTATCAGTTTTACTTGCCATTAAGAAAAAGTGGGCCGGTGAGATGGCTCAGCGGCTTAAGCGCCTGCCCGGCAAGCGCAAGGGCCCGAGTTCGACTCCCGGATCCCACATACGAAAAAGGGGCCGGTGATATCGCTCAGCGGCACGGGCGCCTGCTGGCGCGCGAGGTCCTGAGGTCGACCCCCCGGTACCCACAAAAAAAAAAAAAAGAAAAAGTACAGAAGCTGGTCAAAACCAACATCAGTCAACTTGTTTCTGCTGAACATTCTCATAACCAGTTCCTTTTGCTTTTGAGCCTATTTTTCTAATTACTGAAGGACCACTTTCTGTCTTCCCATTCCAAAGATCACAATAGTGCCCATCCCCACCACCTTTAAAAGAAGTTGTTATAAACCCTTGTAGCTTTTTCAGGGTGCTAATCATGGCTGTTTTTCCTCACCTGCACTGAGTCAATGCATAATAATTGTAAGAATGACAACCGCAACAATTAATAATGAAAACAACACATACCAAGTACTCGATATATGCCATGTGTTCAGCATCTATTGTATGTACCTTATCTCTTATTTTCATATCAGTACTAAAGGGAAGTGTTTTAGTCTGTTGTATCCATCAGGAGAGAAACTCAGAGAAGTCAAATAACTTGATCAACAGCATACAGTTTATTAACCAGCAAAGATAGGATTTCTAAATTGTATCTTTCTGAATCCAAACTATGCAGTGATGGGCAGAAACTGCTTGCAACCCATGCAGAAGCAACATCAACATCCTATCAAAAGGCTATAACATCTGTATGGTGCAGAGAAAAAGTTTTCAGTCCCCCCTCTAAGCAATTTAGTGGCTACAAGAGATACAAGAGTTTTGTTTTGGAAGTCACCTCCACTTTTCTCCTCTAATTTACTACTTAGGCATGGACATTAAAAATTAAGCTAAACCAAGTCAAAGTGTAGAGAAGAACAAAGCACATCAACCTAAAGATTTCTCTTTTTTAACCTTAAAAAATAATTTGAGATGTAAAAAGAAGTTGCAAAAACAGTAGAGTAAAACCTTCATTCACTGTCCCCTAATGCTAGCACCTTATATAACTGCAGTACAATTATGAAAATAAAAAGACAATGTTTGGCATAGTAGTATTAACTAACTGACGAGATTAATCTGGAGTTTGCTCAGTTTTCCCAACACTATACTCTTTTTGGTTCTAGAATCTAAACCGGGATTCCACACTGCTTTTATGGGATGTGTCTCTCCAATCTGTGATGGTTCCCAGTCTTTCCTTGTCTTTTAGCACCTTGACATTCTTAAAGAGTGCTGGTAAATACTTTTGGAGAATATCCCTCACTTTGGTTTTGCCTGATGTTTTCTCAAGATTTGGTTGAGGTTTTGCATTATTGGGAAGAGTGTCACAAAGACAAAGTGACCTTCTCAGTGTGTCGCACTGAGGGTGCATGGTGTTGGCACGTCTTACTCTTGGTGATGTTAACCTTGATCTCCTGGATGAAATGGTACCAAGTACCAGGTTTCTCCACTGTAAAGTTATTATTTTCCCTTTTGTATTTGAAAACTGTCTTGGGAGGAATACAGATACTTTGAAACTGCAAATGTCCTGTTTCTCCTCAAATTTTTGCCCACTAATCTTAGTATGCATAGGTGAATCCTGCCTGCAACAATTATTACTGTGTAGTTCTAAAGTTGGTTTTCTACTTCCTTTGTTCCATCACATTAGTTAAAATTCTTCTGTAAGGAAGAGCTGCCCATCTTTTCCTTTAATTTCTTTATTTAGTTATTTTATACTAGTACACTCATGGATATTTATTTCATTCTGTGGGTTATAATGCGATGTTGTTTTGTTCTGGTACTGGGGATTGAACCCAGGACCTCTGCACTGAGCCACATCCCCAGCCTTTTTTGTTTTTTGAGACAGGGTCTCACTAAATTGTTAAGTTGCCAGGCTGGGCTTAAACTAGTGACCCTCCTGCCTTAGCTTCCCAGAGTGCTGGGATTACAGGTGTGCACCACTAGGCCTAGCTGTTATTTCTTTTTGTAACTCTAATTGTTCCAGTTTTGGCCCTGGGCATTCCTTAGGGTTGGCTGGGTGCCTTCCCTAGTGTCCTACCCTTTCTATCTTTCTTTCTTTTCTTTTCTTTTCTTTTTTTTTTTTTTTTTGAGCATTTCTTACTTTCTGGTGCCACAAGACACTCTGGGTTCATCTTGTGATTTCCCTGCCCCAGCCCTGGTCTTTCTTCAAAGACCAATTGTTGCTCTCTTCTGGAGGATGGGCTTGGAGGCCAAGATCTGTGTGCACTCGCTGCTGCTGGGCCATCACTGCTTCTAAACATCGCAGTGGATCGAGCATGGAGACACGTGTGTGTACGCTAGCCCTACACACACACACATCTATTCTGTGTTTACGTATCTAGCTACCCTATATTTTTTAAACCATGAGCTTACATTGATATCTCAGATTCCAATTCTAAAGATTTTTCTTAATATCGTATCCAATGTCTCCTCAATGCAAAGAAAGGTAAGGGGAATGAAAAGGGCTTTCATATTTAAATTGTTTTTAGTATTTTCTAGGCTAGGAGTCAGCAAACTATAGCTAACTGCCTATTTTCTAGTAGGCAGTAAAGAAAAAACAAAGTTCCTTTGGAACATGGTCACATCCACTAATGTAAGTGTTGCTTACGACCACTTCCCACAAGAATAGCAGAGCTGAGCAACTGCAGCAGAGACTCTACGAGCCTCAGAGCTGAAAATACTTTCTATCTGGCCCTTTATAGAAAAGGTGTAGGCTCTGTTCCAGGTTTCATTTGGGAATGGAAAGAATGTGAGTTCAAATACCATTCTGCCTCTAACAGTGACTGACCTTGTAGCCTAGGCCAGGCTGCTGGTCCTCTCTGGTCTCAGTTTCCCCCTTTCCTGCAAGAGTTTAGGGATGACTAGAAACTTATTATGTTCGATGCCTGGAACATGACAGGTTATCAACTAATGGTATCTAAAATTACTTCCACAGGTTGGCTTTTTAGAATTTAGAGTTGAATTTTACACAAAAATAACCTATCTTCAGTGCGGGCAAGAAAACTAATACAGTCTACAGAGTCTGCTCAGCCCACAGGGACTCTGAGTCAAAATCTTAAATTCAGATACTCCCTTACTTACTGACTGTGGACCGTGGACAAGTAACAGCTCTTCTCAGCCTGTGTCCCTCTCCCTGCCATGAGACCTTGTATCTATGACCTTGTGCCTTTCTCCCACAGTTCCCAACATTGTTCAGGAAACCAGAGCTGAGCCGGCTGCATCAAAATTAGAACAGTTAAGTGTTCCAACACACGGTCTTAGTCTTGGCCCCAGGGATTCCAACTTAGGCGGAATGGAACAGGGTCCTCACTAAGCACATTTAGCAAACATCCACAGTGGCTCTGTGGCAGGGCCAGTCCGGGAACCACTGTTATTCAGTGGCAAATACCACAAAAACTCCACCCTGACACCATGCCAGTCTGCATGCTCACCAATGTCCTGCCCCTCCTCATGCAGGTGAATGCTTGGCCCATTAAAGGGTAACACAAGTTCTACAGGAAACAAATCCTCCTGCCTCTGAACCACTCATTATAACCCTTCCTATGAGCTTGGACCCTCCAGGAGCTAAGTAAGATCCTCATGTTCCAGAAGAAAACCTAAGCTATCTCTTAAACATCCTCCTCCCATATAAAAATACATTCTGTGAGTCTTTCCTCATGTGCTGGCTCAGTAAACACTAAACTAAGAGCCAGGCAGGGTTGTAGGGAGAGAGGCGGACACAGAAAGAAAACCAGAGATGCTGGAAAAGAGGAGAACAAATTAAAGAAGGCAGAGGGGTCCTACCCCCGGCTATCCCCAGGAGACCCCTTCACCCATGCCTTGCTTGGAAGAAGCAGAGACTGAGTGGGCACAGGCCCTCCTGGCCCACAGAGGGAACACATAGCAGGTGTGCAGGAACAGGAAACCCGGGAGCTGGGACCAAAATTCTAGGAGTCTTTGGACATGCGGGGCGTGCACCACTGTAAGTCAGCCTATGCCGTGCCTGCACACACTCAGGCTGGCCCACCATCTTGAAAGGTAAGACTCCCGACCCACTCTCACCCAGCACCGTGCTGGGAAGGGTGGGTATGCCCCGAGCAGGAATACAAGGGTCCTGCCGAAATTCCTGGTGTCCAAGCAGCAGCTTCCAGAGTGATTTAACCTTTCATCTGTCAAAAGCTTTTTGTAAACTGAGGTGAAATCTATATATTTTAGCCATTGTAAAATGTACATTTCAGTGACATTTAGTACATTCACACTGTTGTACAACCACCACCTATATCAAGTTCCAAACATTTTCTTCACTCCAAAAGAAAGCCCTAGACCCATTAATACTCACCCCTCATATTCCTCTCCACCACTGGCTCTTTACAGTGAAGGGTGTAGATTCTCTATAATTAGATTTTATGCCCGTCTGGATGGCTGATAAGATGTGAATGTTGGAAGTGCTCTCCAAACTGTGGAGTCCAGAAAAGGCACAGAAACCTCTCTTCTCTCCAGCTGGAAGCAGCTTTCTAGAAAGGCCCAAAGTGACTTGTCCTTCTCCCGCTCCACCCAGCCCAGTGGGGACGGTCCTAGTCCTATTGTCTCTACTCACACACCCACCAGCTGGCTGGTGTCCTAGAACAAGGGTACCACAAGGGCTTTGATGGGATGCCACCGTGCCCCGTATCATGGCCCCTTCCCCCCGCAGTAGACTGAGATGAAGTTGGCTCTTACCCTCTGCTTCTCCGGGTCCACATAGCGAATGCCAAAGTAGTCCTTCTCCAGCAGGCTGTAGTAGTTGCATATGTGGTCGATAAGAAACTGCCCTTTGGTCTCCCGCTGCAAGGGAAGCACATTTCCGTTCAACCAGAGCTCACCTATGCCTTCAGGTCCACTCTGGGTCTCCTCACCCCTATGGGTCTGCACTTAGAAACAAGGATTTGCTCGCTCCAGGCCCTGAGCAAGGGCTTCGTTTAACCCTTAATCACTACCTAAATGAGCAGCACACTTTGCAATGTGTGCCATTACACACACACACACACACACACACACACACACACGCAAAACCAAAAGAACCAAAACGCAGAGCCAAAAGGACAGCCAACAGTACCCTGCACAGATATGATGTGTCCCAGTATGTTCCAGCTCACTGGATTACATGCCTTGTAGTTTTTCTAATGCTATTTATGACTCTAAACACTGGCTTCACAACTCAGTACCTCGTGGACGCCCACGCTTTGCAAACCCTCATGTTACACACACCATGCCCTTGGCTGCTTGTTCTAGTCACTTCCCACGAGTACTCACACAGTCCCCACCATGGTCCTGTGAGGAACCACCTCATTTTATATGAGGAAACTGAGCACAAAGGGATTCAGGGACTTGCCCAAGGTCACACAGCTTGTCTGGAGCATGGCAGGATCTGAGCCAGGAAACTGGCTGCAAAATCTAGGTTCCAGCCAAGCCGTGTGGTCTCCCTAGAGACCTCTGAGTCCACTCCAAGTGGAGTAGGCAGGGCCAGTTTGGTGTAGCACTGCAGAGAAAGATGTTGGGATGCTCCGTTCCCACCATGGATAGTGGGAAAGCTGCTTTCCAAGGCCTCACAACCACCATTCCAATCCATCAATCAACACAGCAAGGCACTGTGGGAGATTCCAGGAGCCCAGGACTGGACTCTGAAGACAGGCCCTTGTGACCTGTGGTAAATTCCTGGCTATTTCCATTTTGGTAAAATGAGATGTTTAGACTAGATGATTTTTAAGTTCATTAGATTATTTTTCCTTTCAAAATTCTTAGTGAAAGACATTATCAGCCAAATCTTAATAAGATAAACACTATTACAAAAACCCTCTTCATAGCAAAAACCTACAGAAGTTTCCATTAGGATGTCTGATAAGATCAATTTCTGCTTCGGTCAAAGTTGCTGACAGATTTATGGCATGGTTTAGAGATGCTATGTGAAGAAATTAAGAAATCATTAAGTGCACTGACATTAAGTGAGCTGCTCTCCTGATCCACTAAAATAATTTAGATTAGTTTGCTCTACACTACATGAAGATTTTCACTAAAAACTACTACCACCAGCTCAGGAAACTGGATGAAAAACGCACTTCTTGGCCTGGGGTGCACTGTGCTAATGAAGCACGGTGGTTTACAAGCACACAATGTCATACAAAGCTACTATTTTCCTTAAATCACTTTCAAGTTTACCTGTTTTGTTTTGTTTTGTTTTGTTGTAAGAGGAAAGATTTATTTTGGCTCACAATTTGTAGAGGTTTCAGTCAGTAGCCAGCTGGCTCCAAGGCAAGGCAGCATTGCCCAGGAGCATCGCAGAGGAGGCTTGCTCAAGGCATAGCAGGCAGCAAGCAGAGACTCAAGTTTACCTTCATATGAGTTGAGTCTTTACTTCTTTTTAAGATAAACCATATGATGTAAGTCAAAAGAGACAAAACATAAAAATGAATTTGTTTTTAAAGTTCTGTAACTTAACTGTATTTTAAGCCAGGAGTCTCAAATGACAACAAGCTCAGTCTGATGACAATTGAATCCAATATCCGGAATATAATCAACAGATTTAGCTCCTTTATACATATCTTCTGTAGTCCATTCATTTTAAAGAGGCTAAGCATTATCAACTCACCGAACACAACAGTTCCTCAGTTTAGGACTGAATTACAAGCTCTCTGCACTTGGATTTACTGCGGGGAACTACTCACTACTGTAGGCAAGATGCACATCAAAGCAACGTGCTGTACTCAAAGGGACCGAGCAGACAGTGATTGGGCACGACAGCTACTGCTGTCAGTTTTCTCTAAGGAAGATGTACTCCAAAGCACAACAACAACAAAAACGTAATGATTATACACAGTGACCAATACATACCCTCCAGCGACAGCTTCTTAGATTACTCCAAGATCCTTGAGAGAAGAAAATACCACCACACACAATGTGCTGCTGGGCTGAGTATGGCTGAAATAGGAGTCACCGCCTTCCACCAAAGCAGGACAGGCCAATTCCCATGTGCTCTGGGCTGGATACGTTTTGTCCCCTCAGTGGTTCCCCAGTGGAACAGAATTGAGAAGGTGGCCACTTTAAAGACATGATAGCTCATGGGGGACCACTCTCAGAAGGGACTGATGCAGGTCCTGCAGGACCAGGCTGATTCCCTCACAAGCAGGCTGCTACAGAAATGCAAGCTCAGCCCTCCCCAGTGTCTCACCTCCTTGCTCACACAGAACCTGCAGCCAGTTCCCTTTCCGCTTCTCCGCCACATTGCAACACAGCCAGGCATAGTGCCGTGCTGCTTAGACTTTCCACCCCACACTCAGGAACTCAACAAACCTCTTTTCTTTAGACGTTACCCATTGTGGGGGTTCTGTTACAACAGCACAAAATCGGCTGGCACCATGGTTCTGGGCCATGATGTGGATTTGAGGTCTTTAGAAAAGTATGACCCTTCAGCTGGCAAAATCAAACAGCAGTGGCCTCAGAAACACCTGAGAAGGAGCTTGTTGGACGCACAGACTGTAAAGACGCCATCCGTTCCACCTCGGAAATGCACAGATGGAGTTGAAAGAATTTGTTCACCCGAACATTTAAATTTGTGTGTCTATTACTTCTCCTTACCATGTATACTACACAGTGAATTTATTTTTTATAAATATTGTCCTAAAACAATGTGAACACAATTGTAATATTCTTAATGTGTTAAAAATCTACCAGCGTTGGTCAAGGTGTGGTCCCGGGACTATGCTGAATCCTCCTATACTGGTCCTCCATGAGATAAGTGCAGAAATTATGAGTAATTTATTTTTACTGTATTTTCTACAAGTATTGGTCAAAAACAGATTGGGAAAACAAAATCCAGAACTGATCTCTCATCACAGAGCATCTGTGGTTTTGTGGTTTTCACCACTGAGGGGACAAAACGTATACAGCCCAGAGCACATGGGAATTGGCCTGTCCTGCTTTGGTGGAAGGCGGTGACTCCTATTTCAGCCATACTCAGCCCAGCAGCACATTGTGTGTGGTGGTATTTTCTTCTCTCAAGGATCTTGGAGTAATCTAAGTTTAGATCAGACTCTCTGATCTAAACTGCAATGCTGCTGGATTTCCTTTTGGGATTTCTTTACTCAAGTAGCCCCAACGCTTGGACTGGGCTGGTGCTGTCTCCACTGTCTCCCCCCGTGCCTTCGATGATTCTTGGTGTGCACGCTGATCCCTGAACTCCCTGGCATGATTCCACATTGTTTCAGAGACCTCTCCTCAGGCTGCAGAGTACTCATCCCTGGGTATGGCAGGATACATGGCATCATTCTGGATATTCCAAGGGGCAAATTCTCTCAGTGGGCTGAAGGCTCACCAGCGTGGTGAAGTAGGCTCCCCGTCAAAAGCCTCTGTATAACCACGTGTCTGAGCAGGGAAGGGTGGTGTCAGCTTTGTCCTTGCACCATAACACCCAGCCAACCCTTCAGCTGGCCTGAGAGTTCGGCCTAGGGGGCCAGCGAACATCTGTTCAGAGAAAGGCATCCCTGTGGCCAGGGTACAAGAGGAAGCCTTCACCTACCTTAGACTGCCGTCAGTTAACTAACTAGTTTTTCTAAACTATTCTGAAAATGGAGCAATTCTTAAAATGAGTTCCTGTGGGAATCATTTTAAGAGACCAAAAAGGTCATTCAGTTGCTCTGAATCACTATCTCTTGGACTGTACATTAAACCATACCTTATTTATTGGGTAATATGAGTATTTAAGACAGTGTTTCTAAAATATCTTGTTTGACACATAGTAGCTGCTCAAGAGATGAAAACTCCAGGAGGAAAAAAGATGGCGGATGAGTAAGAAGCATGCAGCGAAACTCTCTAAAAGTTGTCACTGGACCACGGGAATATAGTGACCGGGAGAGCGCAGGAGTGGGGGAGATGGCTCCCCGGGAGCCAGAAAAGTTCTGAAGCGCAGCTTGGGACCCCCGGCACCAGTGAAGGGTACTTTTCAACAAAGAAGGAGCAGACCGCGCGCGCGCACCTTCTACCATCCCAGGAATCACGGCGCGACAGAAGCTCAAATCTGCGGACACACGGTGACAGCTGGCGCCCAGGGAGCCCCCACGGAGGATCGCGAGACAGCGGCAGTGCAGGGGAGCGGCGGAGAACTGCGCTGGCCGGCAGTGAGTGTCTCTCAGGCACAGCTGTCCCACGCCAGAGAGCGACTGGCTGGGCGCCATTGTGGGGGGTGCGGCGAAACAGCGCGGGGGAAAACACAGAGCTGGGAACTAGCGCTCGGGACAGGGCAGCGCTGCGCCTCTCAGGCCCACAAGGCTGCGCTGAGGGCGGCAGGTGAACGAGACTGGTCTCTCAGCCACACCTGTCCCGCGCCAGAGAGCGACTGGCCCGGCGCCACTGTGGGGGGCGTGGCGAAAATCAGAGCTGTGCGAAAACAGCGCTGGGAACTCGTGCTCCGGACAGGGCGGCGCCGCGCCTCTCAGGCCCGCGGAAAGTGCGCTGACAGCAGCAGGCGAACGAGACGGGTCTCCGCGGGAAAGTCCACGCTTCTGCTCACC
The DNA here is from genome assembly GCA_028451465.1 of Erethizon dorsatum. Lineage (NCBI taxonomy): Eukaryota > Metazoa > Chordata > Mammalia > Rodentia > Erethizontidae > Erethizon > Erethizon dorsatum. The sequence continues at coordinate 39,203,232 of CM051835.1, read as the reverse complement.
GCCCCGCCAGAGGGCCACTCTTGGCTTACTGGGACGGACCTGCACGGAACAGGACTCTGTCATCACACGGTGCCTGCCTACAGCAGAGTCAACACCTGGAACTGGTTCTTTTTATTTTTTTATTTTTATTTTTATTTTTATTTTTTTTTGTTGTCTCTCATTTGTTTTTTGTTCTGGTGAAGGGTTTTTTTTTGTGGGGTTTTATTTTTGTTTTCTCTGTTTGTTTTGTTGTTTTTGTCTTCGTTTTTGTTTCTGTTTGTCTATTTGCTCTTTCCTTCATTATTCTCTCTGGTTTTTTATGTGAGTGTAAACAGTGCCTCTAACCTCTTTGTGATTGTGGTTCTGATCTGTTCTTCCTTTTATCCCTTCCTTCTCTTTTTCCCACCAGTCCTCTGCACCAGTGTCCCAATGTTAGTGGGATCCCTCTTGGACCCCTAACCTTACATCTAATTCCTTCCGCTTCTCCCAATACTCTATTTCCTCCTTAACTCATTTTAAATTTAAACTCCTGAGGGATAAAATTGACATACTAAGGACTTGTATACTGCATATAATTTTTCTGGTGTGTTTTAGATTTTGTTATATAACCGCAACTCTACTTTATACGGCTAAAAGTGGTAAATAACTGGTTAGCTCAGTCTGTCATTTTCTAGGCTGTGTTTGATGCTTCAGTTACCATTATAGCCAAATGTGAAATAATTGTTCTAAACAGCTTTCCTTCCTGATATTTCATGATTGATATTGACTAAGGGACACAGAAAATACAGTGGCACAGTACCAAAGAATCAAGGACTGGGCCAAACAGGTAGCAACTTCTCACATCCAACGAATTGAAGAGGTAGGATCTGGCAGCAAGCTCAAAACCCAAAAGCAAGCTCCACTTGGAAGATACTGCAGAGAAGTAGTCATCTTCTAAAGATCTTGAACACTAGCAATAAAGTAACCTACCATAGGTAATTTACAAACATCAACCCAGGAATTAAATTAAAGAAAGAAAAAATGAGACGACACTTAAACAAGATGCAACCCCACACATCCAATTCACCAAAGGCAAACCTAGGGGGCAACGAGGTGGGACAATCCGAAAGCCACCCACCTGGCCTATCTGAAGGGGTAACGACAAAGCAACTGAATGAGGCTCTGGAAAAAATTAAAACGAATAACTTCACAGATAACTGCAGAGATAATGTCCATAGTGAAGACCATGCTTAAAGACACTATAGCTGATACAGACAAAAAAATAGACGAGCTTAAGAAAACTATAGAAACCATGAATGCTCAGCATAGGAAAGAAATGGAATCCATAAGGCAGATACAAGCAGATATCCAAGAGAACAAAAATTCCATTGAAAGTATTTGTAGCAGATTAAACCAATGTGAGTACAGGATCTCAGATATAGAAGACAGGCTTGCAATTAGTGATCATGAAAAGAAAGAATTCTTAAAAACAGCAGGGGAATATGAAAAATCAATTCAGCAGCTGCTAGATGACTCAAAGATAAACAACTTAAGAATAATTGGAATAAATGAAAAAGCAGGAGATAGCATCAATGACATTAAAACTTTGTTCAAAGACATTATCACGGAGAACTTCCCTGGAAGAGAAAAAGAATTTGACCCCAATATAAATGAAGCTTTTAGAATGCCAATTAGACATGATCAAAAAAAATCTTCAGCCAGACATATCATACTCAAGATCCCAGAAATTGAACAGAAGGGCAGAATCTTAAAAGCTGTTAGGAAGAAGAGACAAATCACTTATGAAGGAAAACCCATCAGAATCACAGCTGACTTTTCAGCACAAACCCTCAATTCAAGAAGAGCTTGGAATGACGTATTTCAAGCTCTAAAGGAAAATAATTTTCAACCCAGAGATGTACCCCGCAAAACTATCTTTCAAAATTGATGGAGAAATAAAATACTTCCATGACAAAGAACATCTGAGAAAATTTATGACCACCAAACCAGCACTCCAAAATGTTCTGAAGGACATTCTAGAAAGAGATAGGAACCCCAACAGAAGGAATCCACCAGGCAGGACAGATAATTAAATAGTGGGAAAGGGGAAAAACAAACAAAGAGTGGGAACCAACAATAGGAAAATATCATGACAAGTATAAGTCAATACATATCAGTTTTAACCATCAATGTTAACGGTCTCAATTCACCAATCAAAAGGCACAGACTGGCAAATGGATCAAGAAGCAAGATCCAACAATATGCTGTATACAAGAAACACATTTAATTCAGAAAGAAATTCATAGACTGAAAGTCAAAGGATGGAAAACAATACTCCATGCAACAGGAACCCAGAAAAAAGCAGGGGTAGCTATTCTTTTTGCAGACAAAGTGAATTTCAAGCCAAGAATGATTCAGAGAGATAAAGATGGTCATTACATCCTTGTAAAGGGAACAATCCAAGAGGAAGAGATAACGATCATAAATATATATGCGTCAAATACCAGTGCACCCAGCTATATAAAACAAGTACTAAAGGACATGAAAAATCAAATAAGCACTAATACAATTATATTGGGAGATCTCAATACTCCACTGTCACAAAAAGACAGATCAACTAGACAGAAAATCAATAATGAAATAATAGAACTGAACCAAACTTTTGAACAAATGGACTTAGTAGATGTCTACAGAGTGTTCCACCCCACAACATCAGAATACACATTCTTCTCAGCTGCACATGGGAAGTTCTCCAAAATAGACCACATACTAGCTCATAAAACCTGCTTAAGTAAATGCAAAGGAACTGAAATTATCCCATGCATATTATCAGACCATAGTGCAATGAAATTGGAAATCAATGGCAAAAGAAATCACAAAAACTGCCTAAACACATGGAAATTAAATAGCACCCTCCTGAACAACCAATGGGTCACAGATGAAATTAAAGAAGAAATTAGACACTTTCTACAACTGAATGATAATGACAGTACAACATACTGGAACTTATGGGAAACAATGAAAGCAGTCCTAAGAGGGAAATTTATAGCATTAAATACTTATATCAGGAAAATAGAGCAAGCGCAAATAAACAACTTAATGGCGAACCTCGAACTTCTAGAAAAAGAAGAGCAGGTTAAGCCAAAAGCCCGTACAAGGGAGGAAATTATAAAGATCAGAGCAGAAATTAATGTATTGGAGACTAAAAAAAAATACAAAGAATCAATGAATCAAAGAGTTGGTTCTTTGAAAGAATAAATAAGATTGACAAACCCTTATCCAACCTTATTAAAAAAAGAAAAGAAAAGACTCAAATCCATGCAATTGAAAATGAAAAGGGTGATATCACGACGGACTCTGCAGAAATCCAGAAGATCATCTATACCTATTTTAAAGATCTATATTCTACTAAGATGGAAAATGCAGAGGAAATGGACAGATTCCTAGATTCGTATGAATTACCAAAGCTGAATCAACAAGATTTAAAAATCCTAAATAAACCAATATCAACCAATGAAATTGAAGATGTAATTAAAAACCTCCCAACAAAGAAAAGCCCAGGCCCTGATGGATTCACTGCCGAATTCTACAGGAAATTTGGAGAAGACCTAACGCCACTACTTCTCAAACTTTTTAATGAAATTGAAAGGGAAGCAATATTCCCAAATTCATTCCTAGAAGCAAGCATTACCCTGATACCAAAACCAGAGAAGGACCCAACTAAGAAAGAGAACTACAGGCCAATCTCCCTAATGAACATAGATGCAAAAATCCTTAATAAGATACTGGCAAACAGAATCCAACAAATCATCAAGAAGATTATACACCATGACCAAGTTGGATTCATCCCAGGGATGCAGGCATGGTTCAACATACATAAATCAATAAATGTAATACACCATATTAACAGAACCAAAGACAAAAATCACATGATCATCTCAATAGATGCAGAAAAAGCTTTTGACAAAGTCCAGCACCTTTTCATGGTAAAAACCCTACAGAAAATTGGAATAGAGGGTCTTTATCTTAACCTGGTAAAAGCTATCTATGACAAACCAACAGCCAATATTATATTAAATGGCCAAAAACTGAAAGCCTTCCCTCTAAAATCAGGAACAAGACAAGGATGTCCACTGTCCCCACTCTTATTCAACATAGTTCTGGAAACCTTAGCCACAGCAATTAGACAAGAGAAAGAAATAAAGGGAATAATGATTGGAAAGGAAGAAGTTAAATTATCATTATTTGCAGATGACATGATACTCTACACAGAACACCCCCAAAACTCCACTAAAAAACTGCTAGATTTAATAAGCAAATTCAGTAGTGTAGCTGGATACAAAGTCAATACTCAAAAGTCAATAGCCTTCCTGTACACAAATAACAAACTTACTGAAAGAGAAATTAGGGAAACAATACCTTTCACAATAACATCCAAAAAAATGAAATACCTGGGAATCAATCTCACAAAGGATGTAAAAGACCTATACACTGAAAACTATAGTACTCTGAAAAAGGAGATTGAAGAGGATATCAGAAAATGGAAAGATATCCCTTGCTCCTGGATAGGAAGAACCCATATAGTGAAAATGGCAATACTTCCAAAATTGTTATATAGATTTAATGCAATTCCAATCAAAATTCCAACAGCATATCTCACAGAATTAGAGAAAACAATCCTAAAATTCATTTGGAATCAGAAGAGACCTAGAATAGCAAAGGCAATTCTGGGCAACAAAGGCAAGGCAGGGGGCATCACAATCCCCGACTTGAAATTATACTATAAAGCTACTGTGATAAAAAACAGTGTGGTACTGGCAAAAAAACAGACCCAAAGATCAATGGAACAGATTAGAAGATGTTGAAACAACCCCAGACATACTAAGCCACCTTATCTTTGACAAGGGTGCCAAACACATTCGCTGGAAGAAAGATAGCCTCTTTAATAAATGGTGCTGGAAAAACTGGCTCTACACATGCCGAAGATTAAAACTAGACCCATATCTTTCACCATGCACTAAATTCAAAATGGATCAGAGATCTAAATATTAAAACAGAAACATTAAATCTGCTGGAAGGTAGGATAGGTAAAACCCTTGAAGACATTGGTGTAGGCAAAGACTTTATGAATAAAAACTCAACCGCAGGGGAACTATCCCAAAGAATCAACAACTGGGATCTCATCTTATTAAAAAGCTTTTGCACAGCAAGAGAAACCACCAACAGAGTGAAGAGACAACCCACAATGTGGGAAAAAATGTTTGCCAGCTGTTCCTCAGACAAAGGATTACTATCGAGAACATATAAAGAACTCAAAAAAATCAGACCTCCCAAATTTAAAGACCCACTCCAAAAATGGGCATCTGAGATGAATACACATTTCTCAGATTGTGAAGTTTGATGTGACATAAAGTTATGTTTGTTGAAAGATTCATATAAAAGTTATACAAGTTGTAATTCTGATGTGTTAGGCCAAACTATGCGATGGCCATTAGGGCTCTAACTTATTGGGCTCTAACCTATTAGACTCTAACCTATTAGATTAAGTTTCTGTTTTAGGTAGATAAGTGTCTTAAGTTTCTGTTTCCCTACCTCAGGGCAAATTCCTGGAAATCATGTGACTTGGCTGGTTGCCAAGCCCGCGCGCGGGCTACATTCCCACGCCCAGGCTCCTTTGTCTCCTTTGTTAGCCTTTCCTCCAAACTGATTGGTTGCCCGTTTGCTAAGCTCCCCTATCTATAGGTTCCCCTAAGTAACCAATGAATGTATTAATTACCCTTTAACTCCTTGCGATTGTCTTCTGTAAAACTTCGCTTGCCTATCCCTCATTACCATACCCAACCCTATAGAAACCCCTTGCTCCTGCCCTTCGGGGTCGCCTTGGCACGTTCGCTGGGTGACCCTACGCTGGTGTAGCCTTTCAATAAACCCCGTGCTTTTTACATAAGAGCCTGTGTGGTTCTTGGAGCGTCTCCCTTCTCGGACCCCTCTTCCGCGGACGTTACATTTGGGGGCTCATCCGGGATTAAAGGGGGGCCAGGGGAGAGGCTTCAACGGCCGACACTGCGCCTCTTGGGGTAAGTACGGCCGTTTCTTTATATTTCTGCCTCTCGACTATACCTTGTTCTTTTGTTCTGACTTCGCTTGTGACTCCATTTGCCTGATGCTGCAGTGTCGTTTGGGAGAGAATTTCCTTTTCCTTCTCTCTCCGTTCGTTTGGGGTGGCCCTTAATTGGGCCCCAACTCCGCGGAGTAATTTTGGGGTTTCAGACCCGTTAGTTTCAGCAGTCACTGCTGAGTGTGTTTCGTATCGGAGTCATTTCGCTCTTTTGTTCTCTCTTTCACTCCCTGGCGCAAGCGTTATCATTACATTCTCTCCACAGAACAATGGGACAAACCATCTCCGGACCGCTAGACCTCACACTGGCCCACTGGTCAGAGGTCAAACAAGCTGCTCACAATTTATCTCTCCTAGTGAATAAGGGGAAGTGGATAACTTTTTGCCGCTCCGAGTGGCCTCTTTTTCAGGTTGACTGGCCGCCTGAAGGCTCCTTCAATCCAAACCTGATCCAAGCAGTTAAAGAAGTTATCTTCAGAGAAGGCCCTCGGGGGCACCCTGACCAGCAAGCTTACATCCTAGTTTGGCAAGATCTCAGTGAAAATCTGCCCGCTTGGGTAAAACCCTTTCTGTCCCCCCTGCCGGCAGAGGGACCTAAGGCGCTTCCCACCCATACACCCCCTGCAGTTTTGCCCGAGTCACAGGGTGACTTGATTGGCTGGGACATGGACCCCCCCCAATTATGTCCCGCCGAGGAGGGCTCCTCCACCCCCCGTGGCTGATCCGCCTCCATCAGCCCCTCCTTTTCCAGCCTCAACACCGTCGGATTCCGACGACGAAGGACCGGCGCGAAGAACACGCTCCCGCGATAGAGACGTAGCCGTTACCCTACCCCTCCGGCCCTATGGGCCACCTATAGATGATGGTCATGGGGGAGAAATGCCAGCTCTCCAATACTGGCCTTTCTCCACCTCCGACCTTTATAATTGGAAAAATAATAATCCTCCTTTCTCCAAGGATCCATCTAAGTTAACTAATCTTATGGATTCTTTGATGTTTTCTCATCAGCCCACCTGGGACGATTGTCAACAACTCCTAGGTACCCTTTTTACGACAGAAGAGCGCGGACGTATCCTGGTTGAGGCACGCAAACTCGTTCCAGGACCCGATGGTCAACCTACGCCACTACAGAATCTCATTGATGATCTCTTTCCCCTGAATCGCCCAACCTGGGACCCTAACTCGCCTCAAGGTAGGGAGCATCGGTCCATTTATCGCCAGACTCTAATGGCGGGTCTCCGGGCGGCTGCTCGCCGCCCTACTAATTTGGCCAAGGTAAGAGAGGTAATTCAGGGGCCCACAGAGACCCCTGCGGCATTTTTAGAGAGAATAATGGAGGCTTATCGCAGGTATTCGCCGTTTGATCCTCAGAGTGAGCAAATGCAAGGAACGATGGCTATGACTTTTATCAGGCAGTCGGCCCCTGATATTAGAAAAAAGCTGCAACGCTCTGAAGGGTTTCCTACTTTTAATCTACAGGATTTAGTTAAAGAAGCAGAAAAAGTGTATTTTAAAAGGGAGACAGAAGAGGAAAAAGAAATTAAGAAAGAAAAAAGACAAGCTAGAGAGTTTGGAAAAATCTTGGCCACTGTAGTTACTAAGGCAGCTCAGAGTGAGGAACAGGAAGAAAAGAAAAAACCACGACGCCCCCCTTTAGACCCTGACCAATGTGCATATTGCAAAGAAAAGGGACACCGCATTAGAGAATGTATCAAATTAATGAGAAAACAGGAGAGAGAAAAGTCAAAAACTTCCAAGCACACTTTGCTAGCCCTGGAAGAAGAAGATGATTGGGGTAACGGGGTTCAGATCCCCTCCCCGAACTCAGGGTAACTTTCAATGTGGAGGGGACCCCCGTCAACTTTGAAGTAGACACAGGGGCTGTATATTCTGCTTTGCAAGCACCACTTGGAGCTCTTTCTCCCAAGAGGTCTTTAGTTCAGGGGGCCAATGGTAGCAGATATCGAGCATGGACAACTCAGAGAACAGTAAACGTAGGAAAAGGAACTGTACAGCACTCCTTCCTAGTGATACCTGAATGTCCTGCTCCTTTAATGGGCAGAGATCTATTGACTAAACTCCGGGCTAAGATAACGTTCGAACCTACGGGTCCACAGGTTGTTTTTCAAAACCCTCTGGTGGACCAGCCATTGACAACCATGTTAACCTTGTCATTAGAGGATGAATATCGACTTCATGACCAACCCCAGGTGCTTGCCCTAGCCCAGAATTGGATGACTGACTTTCCTGAGGCCTGGGCCGAGACGGCTGGGTTAGGGCTAGCTGCCTTACAACCCCCGGTGGTAATCACATTAAAGGCCACCGCCAGCCCAGTCCGGGTCAAACAATATCCTATTAATAAAGAAGCCCATCAAGGCATAAAGGTGCATATCCAAAGATTTCTGGATTTAGGAGTCTTAAGACCCTGCAAATCCGCCTGGAACACCCCATTGCTGCCCGTAAAAAAGCCAGGCACAAATGACTATCGGCCTGTTCAAGATTTGAGAGAAGTAAATAATAGAATAAAAGACTTACACCCTACAGTGCCTAACCTATATAACCTGCTTAGCATGCTCAGTCCCACAAAAACTTGGTATACTGTTCTGGATTTAAAAGATGCTTTCTTCTGTTTGCCTCTCCATAAAGACAGTCAATTGATATTTGCTTTTGAGTGGACTGATCCCGACGGAGGCACATCTGGACAACTCACTTGGACACGCCTCCCTCAGGGTTTCAAGAACTCTCCAACGATATTTGACGAGGCACTCCATAGAGACTTGATGGGTTTTCGAACCCGACACCCAGAGGTAACCCTCCTTCAATATATCGATGACCTCCTGCTGGCAGCTGAGACAAAATCGAGCTGCCTATCTGGGACCAGGGGCCTACTACAGGAGCTGGGTAAGATGGGATATCGAGCCTCTGCAAAAAAGGCTCAAATTTGTCAAAAGGAAGTCCACTTCCTGGGGTATTTGCTTAAAGATGGTAAGAGATGGCTTACAGACGCCAGAAAACAAACTGTTGCTCAGATTCCCATGCCCAAAAGACGCAAAGAACTACGCGAGTTCCTAGGAACGGCAGGCTTCTGCCGTCTCTGGATTCCGGGATTTGCATCCCTGGCAGCGCCACTCTACCCACTCCTTAAAGAAGGGACTCCTTTTGTGTGGGATAAAGAACAACAACTGGCTTTTGATAATATTAAAAGGGCTTTGCTGTCCGCTCCGGCTTTGGCCTTACCAAACATAGACAAACCTTTCACTCTCTACATAGAGGAAAGAGAAAATGTTGCCCGAGGGGTTTTAACTCAGACATTGGGACCCTGGAAACGACCAGTGGCTTACTTATCAAAAAGACTGGACCCAGTGGCAAGCGGATGGCCCTCCTGTTTAAAAGCCATAGCTGCAGCTGCCCTATTAACTAAAGATGCGGACAAACTGACTCTGGGGCAAAACCTCACTATTGTGGCCCCTCATGCATTAGAGAGCATAATTCGTCAGCCAACCGATAGATGGCTCTCTAATGCTAGGATCACTCATTATCAAAGCCTCTTGCTAAACAAGGACCGAATAACCTTTGGTTCGCCAACCGCTCTCAATCCGGCCACCCTGCTCCCCGCTACCTCCGCCAACCACATCCTCCATACCTGCCAAGACATTCTGGCTAAAGAATCTGGGATCCGGTGCGACTTGATGGACCAACCTCTTCCAGACGCAGAGGTAACCTGGTACACTGATGGCAGCAGCTACATATTAAACGGTAAGAGACATGCGGGGGCGGCGGTAGTGTCAAAGGACAAAGTCATTTGGTCCTCGGGACTCAGAGAAAACACCTCTGCCCAGAGGGCAGAATTGATTGCCCTCACAACAGCCCTAGAACTGGCCAAGGGCAAAAAGGCGACGATTTATACTGACAGCCGTTATGCTTTTGCCACTGCCCATGTTCATGGAGCCATTTACCAACAAAGAGGGTTGCTGACTTCAGCGGGAAAAGAGATTAAAAATAAACAGGAGATATTAAGACTCTTGTCCGCTATCCTGTTACCCCAAAAATTAGCTATTGTACATTGCAATGGCCATCAGAAGGGAGATAATCCAGTGGTGAGAGGAAATAACTTTGCAGACAAAACGGCTAAGCAAGCCGCATTGTCGGGGCCTACTGAACTTCTTTTAAAAACTCCTGATTCTACAGAGGGAGAGTTGGCCAAAGCTGATCCACTTCCACTCATAAAAGAATCTGACCTGAGAGAATTTCTACAAAAGGCTCACCGCCTAACTCATCTGGGGGCTAAGAAACTTACACTGGTGGCCAAACAATATGCCAACCATTTCCCGTTGTTCAAAATCTCGGAGTTGGCCAAACAAGTGGCCACCTCCTGCAAAGCTTGCCAACTGATTAATGCTCACCCCTCTCCCGTAACACGAGGAAAAAGATTACGAGGGACTAAACCTGGACAATTCTGGGAAGTGGATTTCACTGAGATTAAGCTCACAAAATGTAGATTCAAATATTTACTAGTGTTCGTAGACACCTTTTCTGGATGGACTGAAGCATTTCCTACGAAGACCAAAACAGCCCAAGTAATAGTAAAAAAGTTAATAGAAGAAATATTTCCTCGATTCGGACTGCCTAAGGTAATCGGGTCGGACAATGGGCCGGCGTTCGTGTCCAAGGTAAGTCAGGGAGTGGCCAAGATCCTGGGGATAAATTGGAAATTACATTGTGCATATAGACCCCAGAGTTCAGGACAAGTAGAAAGAATGAATAGGACGATTAAAGAGACCTTAACAAAATTGGCTCTAGAGACCGGTCATAAAGATTGGACCATGCTCCTACCTTTTGCCCTATTTAGAGCTAGAAATACCCCCTACTCTGTATCCCCACACCTAACTCCCTTTGAAATCCTGTTCGGGACGCCTCCACCAATACAGGACCTCAACAACTGGCCTTATAATGCTGCCCTGCCTACCCCCCTCGCTGATAGACTCTTGCTTCTTGACCAGGTCTGACGGACGCTGTGGACACAACTCTCCCAGGCTTATCAACCGGGAGACACCCTTGCTCCCCATCCATACCAGGTTGGAGACTGGGTGCTTGTCCGTCGACACCAGGTTGAAACTCTCCAACCACGCTGGAAAGGACCATACCAGGTGCTGTTGACAACCCCCACAGCTGTTAAAGTGGATGGCATTGCTTCCTGGATACACGCTTCACACCTCAAGCCCACAGCTCCCCCGTCGGAGACCGACTCCTGGATCCTCCAAAAGACTCAAGACCCTCTTAAGATCAAGCTTACTCGCAATCCGTAAGACTGCTCCATGCATTGTTATCCGTTGGCATTTACAATTGTATTTGCTCTTCTGATTCTAATTTTTGCTATAACCTTTTGGACTGTTTTACATGAACAACACTGGGAATTCCCCCAAAAAGTTGTTTTCATCCTAATTTACCTGATTATTGTAACTGGGTTGAGTGTCCTTAACTGTCTAAGATGTACTGGTTAATACTAAATGGGTTATTGACCCTCTGTGTGGGACAAAATATACATCAACCATGGAAATGGACCATTACTCGTATGGAGGACCACAAAGTCCTCGTAGCCTGGGAAGGATCTGGCACACCTGATCTCTCGATCCACCCCTGCTTGTTCCTTCCGCCCCCTTATTCCAACCCAACCCCAGCCACCTGGTGTGCTAGACGACTCTACATGTGCCCTGCATCTAATCCTGGCAAAAGCTACTGCAATAGCCCAGGTCAATATTATTGTGCTTATTGGGGATGTGAAACTCTAGCGACCGGTTGGTCTACAACCCCGGACCCTTATTTTACCTGGCAATGGAAACAAACGAACATAACTATTATACCACGAGACCCTAATGACCTTGGTTGGACTTTGGGAAGAATGTGGGGCACTAGATTTGATGCCACCTCACATTCCGGAGCCTTTATACTTATCAAGAAAATTGCCATACTACCAAAAGTTGCAATTGGTCCAAATCCAGTCCTAAAGCCCAAGACTCAACCCAAACTCACTCGAGCCCCTAAATTGGCCACAACCAGCCCCACTCCTATGCCCATGAACACTGCCTCATTTAATGTGTCCAGCTCTGCTATGGCATTATCCTCACAGACTGAGTCCGACTTTACACGCCAGCCAGACCAGCTCCCAACCAGGCAGCCAGCTGAAACAGTAGATAGATTATATAATCTTATATTGGGAGCCTATTCGATGTTAAATTATACCCAGAGTGACCTAACACAATCTTGCTGGCTATGCTTATCTGCGGCACCCCCATACTATGAGGGCATTGCAATTAATGGCACTTACCAAAGCCTACAGACAGATGATTCCTGTGATTGGAATGGCAATCACCGCCTCACCCTTTCTGAAGTCTCAGGGAAAGGGATCTGCATAGGGACACCTCCAAAAAGTATAAGATAGTTGTGCCTACAGACTCGTAATGTCTCTACATCAACAGGATATTTACTCCCCCTAGACGGGACCCGCTGGGCCTGTAACACTGGAATCACCCACTGTGTCTCTACCAAGGTGTTTAACAATTCAGCTCACTATTGTGTAATGGTAAAATTGTTTCCTCAGATCATATATTACTCTAGCGAGTCTTTTGAAAAAATTATGGAAAAGACAACAACCAGGTACCAGAGAGAACCCATATCTTTAACTTTAGCTGTTCTAGCTGGCCTGGGAATTGCCACCGGTGTGGGTACAGGGACCGCAGTGCTCATTCAGGGCACTAAATATATAGATTCAATGTAAAAAGTAATTGATCAAGATCTACAGGAATTAAAAATGTCCATAAAAGCCCTCCAGGACTCTCTAACCTCCCTGTCTGAAGTGGTATTACAAAATAGACGCGGACTAGACCTCCTTTTTATAAAAGAAGGGGGACTATGCGCTGCCTTACAAGAAAAATGTTGTTTTTTTGCCGACAATTCAGGGGTGGTCAAGGAGTCCATAGACAGATTAAATCAACGTCTAAAACAACGACAGAGAGAAAGGGAAACCAGAACGCCCTATGGAGGTTTATGGGATGGCGTCCTCCCTTACTTGATACCGCTGGCGGGCCCCCTTTTAGTAATACTCCTCCTGGTCACTATAGGACCATGTGTGCTAAATCGAATGACTACCTTCATTAGACAACAAATATCAACAGTCAAACTTATGGTTATTAGACAACAATACCAATCCCTCCAACAAGACTCCCATCTTTAAGATTAAAGATTCTCCTAAGAAAAGGGGGGAATGTGAAGTTTGATGTGACATAAAGTTATGTTTGTTGAAAGATTCATATAAAAGTTATACAAGTTGTAATTCTGATGTGTTAGGCCAAACTATGCGATGGCCATTAGGGCTCTAACTTATTGGGCTCTAACCTATTAGACTCTAACCTATTAGATTAAGTTTCTGTTTTAGGTAGATAAGTGTCTTAAGTTTCTGTTTCCCTACCTCAGGGCAAATTCCTGGAAATCATGTGACTTGGCTGGTTGCCAAGCCCACGCGCGGGCTACATTCCCACGCCCGGGCTCCTTTGTCTCCTTTGTTAGCCTTTCCTCCAAACTGATTGGTTGCCCGTTTGCTAAGCTCCCCTATCTATAGGTTCCCCTAAGTAACCAATGAATGTATTAATTACCCTTTAACTCCTTGCGATTGTCTTCTGTAAAACTTCGCTTGCCTATCCCTCATTACCATACCCAACCCTATAGAAACCCCTTGCTCCTGCCCTTCGGGGTCGCCTTGGCACGTTCGCTGGGTGACCCTACGCTGGTGTAGCCTTTCAATAAACCCCGTGCTTTTTACATAAGAGCCTGTGTGGTTCTTGGAGCGTCTCCCTTCTCAGACCCCTCTTCCGTGGACGTTACAAGATGAAGAAATACTAATGGCAAATAAATATACAAAAAAATGTGCAACATCACTAGTCATTCGAGAGATGCAAATTAAAACAACACTGAGATACCATCTCACCCCAGAAAGAATGGCTACTATAAATAAATCAACTAATAACAAATGCTGGAGGGGCTGTGGGGAAAAAGGAACACTTCTTCACTGTTGGTGGGAGTGTCGACTGGTACAGCCACTGTGGAAATCAGTGTGGAGATTCCTCAAAAAACTAGGGTTGGAGGTCCCATTTGACCCAGCTATTCCCCTTCTGGGCATCTTCCCAGAAGAATTAAAAACATTGTACCACAGCAATATATGTGCACCCATGTTTATAGCAGCACAATTTGTAATAGCCAGATCTTGGAAACAACCCAAATGCCCATCAACTGAGGAATGGATAAGAAAGATGTGGTATTTTTATACAATGGAGTACTGTTCAGCCATAAAGAAGGATAAACTGGAGACTTTTATAGGTAAATGGATGCAACTCGAGAAAATACTCATAAGTGAAATAAACCGGACGCACATGTGTAAGCATCGTATTGTCTCTCTAGTATGAGAAACTGAAAGAGTAAATAAGATACAAAATGTACAATAGACACGGTGAATCAAAAAAAAAAAACTGGTCAAAAGGAAAGAGAGACTGGAATAGGGAAAAAAAAGAAGGGAAAGGGAAAAAATTGTATGTATATATATATAAGATGGTTAAGATAGATACACCACCAATTTTACTTAGTTCATTGAAGAGGAAGGTTTGAGCCAATAATGTTTGGACAATTGAATGCTAATGTCTGGTATCCTGAATAACTAACTTAAAGATAATAATAAGTAATGCATTAACCATTGTTACCCTCATATTATGGTGTTTTGAAAATTTGTTCTTTTTTTGATTTGTTTTGTTTTTTCTACTCTTTAAAAAAAAAAAAAAGATGAAAACTCCACCATGTAGTTGTGGCTCGGCAATTACATTATTGCTCTCCCGATGCCAGGACCCTCTTCTCTGAGAGCTGCGAGTGGCCGGAATGAGCAGGAAGCCCACCATCCTCTCTCAGGAGGGGTTTTATTTTTTTAACCCCCGAGGAACCTACTTTTTGTAATCATAAACTAGCCTACTTACCATAAACTTCCACCTCTCCTCCCTACCCTGAGGAATGGACCAGAATGCAGAAAAGCCCCTGGGTAGAAGTCCTGTTCGCACCACTTACCATCTGGGCGGCCTTACACAAGTTGTAACATCTCCCTGAGACTTGGTTTATTCTGTAAATGGGTAAGTAGTTACGAGGCTAACCCCCAGATCCATCCCCATGGGGCTGTTTTTATTCATGTATATGTTAAACACCTGTTAGGCCCCAGGCATTGGAATACTGATTAGAGATAAACAGTGAGGGAAACAGCAACTTAAAATCACAGACCTTAAAATCCTGTGCTTTGTAAAATGTGAGAGCATTTTATAAGTGGTAAATCAATATACCAAGGTAAGATGTCATTATTCATATTAAAAATAATCCTAATCTTTCATGGATCACTTTAGACAGAAGTTGGACAGAATGGTATTCATTTCCCAGAACTGGCCAAAGTGGGAGAAAAAGTGAGTAAAGAAACAGCTCAATTCTCTGCTTGACTCCACTTGCGGCCAAGTGCTGATGAGGCATTTACTTCAACTCCCTGGTTCAGTGGCAAAGTTAAAGCAACAATCAATTTGTGCTTAAAGAAAAAGTGCAAAGAAATCAATTGCCTACATCAGCAATGACTTGTCTTCAATGAAAAATATGTGAGATTTCAGTCCCCAATCCCTAAATCTCTAAACCAAGATATTGCACTGCCTTTTAAAGACTGATTAAGTAGAAAAGAGAATGACAACTCAAAAATACTAAAGGTTTTGCTATAAAACCAAGTTCAGAGTTTGAACAGCTACCTTCAGGAATAATACTAATAACTACTATCTATTTTAACTTTTACTGTACACCAAGAATTGTGGTACATAACTGCATTTAATCTCTTGACAACACACTGAGATAGTTAATATTCTTCCCATGTTACAGACTAAGCAAATGGACTCATAAACGTGTTTATATCATGTCGAACTCACATCCAGTGAAGCTGTTTTAGGAACTCAGAGTGCCTATGAGCCCCATTCTCTACGTGGATGGAGAGGAAGGGAACAACGCGAGGGCTGCGGAACCACTTCAAGTTCTCTGGTTACTAACATGTGGACCCTGCCAGGAGGAAGCACTGAGTTACCACCACAGGACAGACCCAGAAGAGGCAGATTCATAAACTACAAAGCAATTATAATAGATGTACCTGTCTGACTGCCCAATATCTATACATCACTTTGTCTTTCCCAATGAAACCCCGATTTCATTCAGGTATGCACATGCGTGTGTACACATAGGTTCAGACAAAAGCCTCATGGAACTCTGACCCTTCCATCTCTAGTCACAACTGGATTGGTCTAAGGGTAACCTCACTCTTGTCTTGGTTCAAGAAGGGACCCATGACCCAGTTTGTGAGTCGCTTCTTGGTGTGCATGAATCCCATTTACTTTTCTGAAAGAGCATCTAGAACAGACTTTCTCTGGCCTCTAGATAACAGACAGGGGCATAAGCCTAGAACTGCTGCAGCCATCTTGAAACCAGCTTAAGGATGGAGCCTACATAGCCACACAGAAATGGAGGCCATGTCTCCAACCTGTCAATCTGTTAACATGAATTTCTAGAAATGTCCATGAAATTCCTATTTCACCCAGCACAAATTGGCTTTTCCGCTCCTTACACCCAAAATTTTCCCTTCCAGGAGGTGGTGAACCCATACCTCAGGCCAAGCAGAAGAGTTCAGAGAGCAACAGCGCTGATATGAAACAGTTTCTGAGGTCACCAATGATCAGCCTAGTGGCTGAGCTCATCTACCAACATGTTCTACTCAGGGTATTTTTAATTTGGGAGGCTGCACCTCAAATCTGGATGCCAGCTGCTATTGAAAAGTTGGAGGGTCTGAAAGCTGGTCCGCAAAGGTCTGCTGGAGTTCAGAGTCAGCTGTCCTTTCTCAGAGAATAAACAACACAGTCCACTTCATTTCCACACTCCTTCTGTCTTCCATTGCCCTAACTTCCCTGATCCCTGTGGGTATCTGAGTTCACAGCAGAGGCAACGCTGAGGTATCAGGAAGGGTTCCTGGGAAGACTTTTCCTTGGACTTTCTCAGAACATCCTTAGAGCCAAGGGAAAGCTTCAGCCATGAGCCACTGAAATCCTACGATCTACTGGAGGAAGATCTGGGAAAGACTCAATGAGATGAGGAGAACAGGCGAAACCAGGGCAGAACGCCAGAAATCATTCATTCTGGGGTTGGCACTGTGTCTCCAGAAGCAATCTGTGACAATGGGAGCTCCATGTCCTCACTTCCTGGTAACAAAGGCTGTTGAGATTCTTACTCTAAGGCTCTGTTGCTTCGTGCCCCAAGCCTGCAGGAGCTGCTCTAGAAGGGGCAGCTTCTGTGGATGCCACCTGGGGAGGACTGCTGTCTACTGGTTCTTCCACCTGGGAAGGAAGAATCAATCCCCAACCAGCCGGATGCTGAAAAACTCCAACTTCAAGGCCCTAAAAAGTAACTGATGCACAGTTTGCTGCAAGGATTATGTCTTCTAGAGACAGACAGCTGCATTTCTTTGTTGACTTAAGGGTCTCAATCCACCTACCCTCATAAGCAGATGAACGAAACATACTAATGAGAAACTAACAAAATAAATAGTTCTGTTACTTATTGTGAAGGACAAGCATTTGTTAAGAAAATTGTGGCTTGATTATATAACATAAAAATACTTCCCCTTAATAGCCTGCTTTAAAAATTTTCAAGCCTATTTGTGTAAATTCACACATTTTGTTAAAGTAGGGAACACAACTTTAACCAAAACACACCTCTCTATTAAAAAAAAAAAAATAGCTTTGCCTGGCACTGTGGTACATACCTGTAATCCCTGCTAAAAGAATCACAAATTTGAGGCCTATCTGAGCAACCCTGTCTCAAAATTTAAAAAATAAAATAAAAAGGGCTTTGGATATAGCTCAGCATTCCCTGTGTTCAAACCTCACTATTTAAAAAACTGGATTTTAAACAGCAAGTGATACACCACTTTGTTATTGTTCTTTCCCATTGCTGACAGGAACTGGCATTTGATATTTGGCTGTGAAATATACTCAAAAATTGCATTATCCCAAAATAATGAAGAAATAAGTAACATTAAACCTGTTTAAATGGGCAGAAATGTAAAGAAAAACAAGAATAGAGGGACCTTTCATGACTGAATCTACGGTTCTCACACAGAAATTCCAAGTTGCTTTGATGTGTATTACTCAAATATTTTCAGATGTTTGGAAGGCAAAACCAAAGTTTGAGGAAACTGATATAACTAATTCTGAATATCTATCTGTTTTGTGGTAATAATCAGTAGATTATGGCTAAGATAACTGAAAAGAGAGGTAAAACTGATTAAAAGCATTTTTATGTGCAATCAATTTGGTTGCGGGAAGGGAGAGTTGGAGTTATAACTGTAGTAATGTCTTAAAACGTAGAAAATAACAACCAAAAACCCTACCAAACCCAACCATTCATGAGGGGAATAAAACTCAACAGTGCTGAAAATGAGCACCCAGATACAAAACGCAGGCACAACAGAAGTGCCGCACAGCCCAGCCAGGCTGCCGGGAGAGTTGAAGCCAGATACTCATCCCAGTCCTTGGCTGTCCCTGCACACCCAGAAAAGACAGAAATATACTATCATTATCACAGCGAGAAGCTCAGCAGCATCACGGTTAGGAAAGGGAATGGCCCTGAGAAGGAAAAAGCAGAAACAGGGTGGAAGTGTATAGCTCGGTAGTAGGGTGCTTGCCTAGATATGCCAGGCCCTGGGCTCAATCCCCAGTACCTCAGTGACAAAAAGGAAGGAGGGGGAGACACCGTACCCATAAGAAGATGAGAAGCAGAACGGTGGGGGGGGGTCACCTCATTATCCAGACCCTTGAATGCATCTTCTAAAACACTGTTAGTGGAAGGAGCAGGCACAGTGCCTTGGACTTAGTAACATTTGCCTTGTCTTTATTTTTTTCCAGCTCCAGGTGTTTTCCAGCTCCATTATGCTTTCTACTGGTGCCCAGTCGCTAGGTCACTTCTGTTGTGATGGGCATATGAGCCAGTCCAATGCTTAGTTCTGAAAAGGTTCTTCCTTTGCCATCATTTTCTTCTTCCTTTTTAAGGTTTAGCATCAGTAAAACTACTCTGTACAACACTCTAATGGTAGAAATGTGTCATGTATTTGTCAAAAGCTATGGAACTATACAACGCCAAGAAAAACCCTACTATAAACTATGGACTTTAGTTAATAATGTATTAATATTGATTCAGTGACTTTAACAAATGTACCACACTAATGCCAGATATTAACAGTCAGGGAAATGGGGAGGGTTATATGGAAACTCTTATTTCCTGTTCAATTTTCCTATAAACCTAAAACTATACTATAGCACAAAATCAAGAAGGAAAAGAGGGAACGGAAGAAGGAAAGAAGGAGACAGGAAGAGAGAGAGAAAGGATGGAAGGGGGAAGGATGGAAGGATGGACAAAATGAGGGAGGGGAGGAAAAAGAACAGCAGAGCCCTTGAGAGGACATGAAGATAAAATCTGCAATTTAGGAGACTAATACTCCCCCCAAAATTCTAGGAAATAATGTTATAATTAATCAAAATAAATGTGCACATAAAGATGTTTTCTTTCATTATCTAAAATTTGCAAACGGGAAAAATATGTTTTTTAAAAATGTAGCTCCCACTACAGTAACTGAGGTAAGATTTTAGGCAAAGTGCTGTCAGGAGCAAGTTGTCTCAGTGCTTCCTAAATTTAAATACGTCTTCATCTCACACGCCCCTTCTCTTAATGTAGCCTATGGGCTGCAACATCTGTTTCTCTAACAAGCCCTCTGGCCCTCCTGTCTCCCTGAGCTGCAACAGAGCCTGAGCACCACCTTCTCTTCTGCTCAGATTCTGAGTCAGCAGGCGACTCCAAGGGTGGCCTCAGTGCCTGGCAATGTGTGCCGCCCTTTATGTTCATCATCTTGGCTGTTCATCTGATTTAATCCACATAAACCCAGGAGAGAGCTGCTTTCCCACTTTCTCAGACAGAAAAATAAAGCTTACGGCGGTTGAGTAACTGGCCCAGCCAAGGTCATATGGCAAACAACGGCATAACACGCGTTTGCACTCACGTCTCTGAGTCCAAAGAGAAACAACTAGAATCATTAACGGATATCCTACCCCAAAGTGACATACTGTGGGGAGCGGCTGAAGCTGGAGATTGGTCACACGTGTGGGGCTGGAGCAAGGCCATCCCAAGAACAAGCAGCGCCTCAGGCGAGCCGCAGGAACGAGCTGCTGCAGCTCCCAGAACGCGAAGGCCCCGAGGCTACCTTGCAAATGGGTTGCCAGGCAGAGGTGTGTCACGTGACATCAACCCTCCGAAGGTACAAGTAAATGCGCTGCAGTGGTTGAGCAGTTCCTTTCCCCCGTCAGGAGAGAGGGCTCCACCTGATCCCAGCTTTCTGTATCTTGTCTCCATTTCTTCACCTTCTCCCCGCCCTTCACGGTCCTCACCTGGGGAAGTTCGAGAGCCACGACAACATATCACTTCAGTCCATTAGCCAAAGCAAGTTATGTATTTTGTCTAATTCAGAGAAGATAAAGAAGTAAAATTCCACCAAGGGCCTGGAAGGATAAGAAACAGAATGCTTGAGAACTATCCCAACATCTGTCACAGTAGGGCTCAGACCCACACTTGGTTTAATTAAATTTAATTAAATTAATTAACATAATATGGGGCTGGTGAGTTGGCTCAGCAGCGTAAGCACCTGCCTGGCAAGCGCAAGGTCCTGAGTTCAACTCCCGGTACCCACATAAGAAAAAAGGGCCGGTGATATCACTCAGTGGCACAAGCACCTGCTGGCAAGTGCGAGGTCCTGAGTTGGACTCCCGGTACCCACGTGAAAAAAAAAAAAAAACATAATATGATGCATTCAGGTATAATATTTTCAAATACAGTATCCACATAAAATAACAGCACACCCGTTCATTTTATAATCCTCAATAATTTATCTCAGGAATTTCCATAATTTTAAGCAAAACGATGAGCTTAGAGCCCACACCCTAGTGGAATCACATGTTGCAGATATAGATACAGATACAGATATAGATACAGATATATAATTAAAGGAATTGTGAGTACCAGGCTCCCAGAAAAATATAACAGGAGCTGCCACTCACACCCAGAGAACAGAGAGATGTTTTCTGCTTATGGAAATCTTAACACCTCCTGAAGTTTAATAAGGAAGACAGAATTCCTCCTGAATTTGCATACAAGATGAGTTCAGTAAGCTCAATAGTTAAGATTAAAGAAAAAACACTTCTTGAGTACAATGAAGCACAGTACCCCTTCATACTCCTATCTACGCTATGAAGATCCTTGGACAGAGGGACCCCCCAGCTTCTAAGAATAACCTTCGGGGCAGCTCCTGGTTCCTCTCTGGTAGTGAAACAAAGCAGTCAGAACAAGAATTTTCCAAGGCTCATGGAGAAGTTCAGAAATATACTGCTGCTTCCACAGTCAGCTGAGCTCTGCTCAGGTGTGGAGGGAGGGGCAGTCCCCTCAAACTAAGCCAGTAAGAAAGGAAAACTAAACAGGGACAGAGAGAAAAAGTGAAGAGGAGACTGTAAACATGCAGCCCTAATATAGCCACAAGAGTCCACACGGCTCAGTCTCCACAGGGCTCAGACACATTTGGAGAGCAGCAGGTCAATGGCAAAAATACTTGAAAAGAAATTCAATTCTTCGTTGATAGCTTTCCAGGGATGTTAGAAAGATCCACAGTAACATTTCCTAAAAGCCCTTTAATCTATCCAAATTCCTTTGTAGCCCTGAAGTACTGCAAAGGCTCTCAATTGTCCAGCTCTCCAAATTCCTCCAGGCCACACCCATGCAACCATGCACACCCCCTCTTCACACTGAGTAAGTTTCTGGTAGCTTCTCTTACAGCAAGAAATCATCTCTCCTCTCCAGAGAAAGAAGGAGGGAGAAACAGAGATTGAGACGGGGTAGCTAGAATAGTCACAGATACTTAAAACCACTGGATAACAGAAATGGAAAAGGTCTTTCCAATGGTCCAAAGCATGTCACTGCCCCACTTGGCAGAATTCGCCTACGAAGCATCCTGAGAAGGCTGAGAGGTGAGGAACACGATGAGCCATCAGAAGAGAAGATACCACTAGTCAATCAGCCCTAGGACACCTTCCATGATGTCCACACACATAGGGGTAGACTGGTCACACCAGCGGACACTGCAATCCAGTGTAATCCAATTAAAAATATGACAGATGGCACACCTTGAACAGAGATAACAGCTGCAAACTACTGA
Source organism: Erethizon dorsatum (assembly GCA_028451465.1). Classification (NCBI taxonomy): domain Eukaryota; kingdom Metazoa; phylum Chordata; class Mammalia; order Rodentia; family Erethizontidae; genus Erethizon; species Erethizon dorsatum. Next base: position 39,180,805 of record CM051835.1, on the reverse strand, counting down.
GTGCTAACTACCAACGGGGGCCTTGCTAAATGCTGCACAGAAAGCCTGTCACTCTCTTCTGACAGCCCCAGCACCAGCCTGATTTGGGTGGATGACCTTCTAGCAATGCATGATTTCCACCCACCTCCATTCCATTCTAAGCTACTTTCTTTTCTCTCTTGACTGTACTCCTTATTCTGGCAAAAACAAACAAATAAACAAAAAAGCCAGCATGGTCCACTCTAAAAGTCCTGGTATCTCATTTCAATAGCGTCATTACAGAAGTTTCCCATGTCTGTGGGCAGGTGACGAGCAGGCCTGGGCCCACACAGTCCCTGGGATTCTGAAACAACCATTCTGTATGCTTGGGCATTCCTGTACACACACACACACACGCACACACACACACAAAGAGAGGCACACATGCACAGCAGGACAACTTGCCACAAATATTTAAGGATTGGAAGACGTAGGCTGGGCTCCTGACTATCGCACCTCCTTGTCTCTTCCAGAGATTAATCATGAAGGAGGAAAAACATCTTGGTTGTATTTACATCTCTTTTCACTACACAGTAACCCAAACCAAGGGTGTCTTGTTTCAATGAAATATAAAGAATGATTGATGGGACTTTTAATCACATTATCAGCTATAGAAAAACCCACTTTCTTCTTTAGGCCTCTTCTGCCTTTTTTTTACTCTTTGCAGCATATAGCAGTTTCTTAGAGGAAGGAAACTATCACCACCAATCTACCAGCTCTTTATCCCCAAAGAGCATTCTTGTCCATTGTTTAGCATGGCTGTACCCCAGAAACACAGAAGAATGCACAAAAATGCACGCTAAAACCAAGTATAAAAGTGAGGACACCTTGAGGGATGCACTTTTAAGAAGGCTTGTGTAGGGGCCGGTGAGATAGCTCAGTAGCATAAGCGCCTGCCTGGCAAGCACAAGGTCCTGAGTTTAACTCCTGGTACCCACATACAAAAAAGGGCCAGTGATATCGCTCAGCGGCACAGTGCCTGCTGGCACGCAAGGTCTTGAGTTCGACCCGGGGTACCCACAGGAAAAAAAAAAAAAAAAAAAAAGGTAAGGCTTGTATAGATATTCAAGATGCATATAGAATGACAAAAAGAGGGAGAATGAATCATTTTTGTAAAACTCATATTTTTGCATATGTATAACATACCCACAGACATAAACATATAGACACGAAGAATAAAGACTCAAAGTCTAAAAAACTAAATGTTGACGGGGATATATGTGGGAGATAATGCATTACTTTTACTTTTTTCTTTGTTCCTATTTGCATTTTCTAGTTTTCCTACTAACAACAAGCCTTAGGTTGATTATCAATTAATGTACTTCTTTTTAACTATAACATTTTATTGTTTTCCTCCTGAAGGTAACATGCAGGCTGTACTCTCGCAGGCCCATGGACCAGGAAGTATCTGTAAGGCTCGCGAACCAGAATTCCGGTTGTATCATCCCCAAGTATTACCTCTTTTTCATTCAGCAAAGAAGAGAAGCAAGAGGCTGAGTAAAATGAGAATATCTCTACTCCTACAGTCCTGTTACTGGCTTGGAGTCCCCTGCCTTTGCCAACCACGGCCCTGGGCAACCTATCTACCGTCCTGTGTCCCCAGGTGCCCAGGTGTATGGCAGCAGCAGCAGGTGGGCACAATGTTGGGGAGAGTGCATCCAGACCCAGGCCCGGGCAGTTCTGGGCTTCCATCCTGCGTTGTTAGCAGAGCGCTGCGCTGGTGTTGTCTGCTTACATCTTTACCCAGTTTGCTGGGTCCCCTCTATGTTTCACGAATTGACTTGGAAGAAGCAGGTGGGCTGGACATGGAGAGGTGGTGTTGAATGTGTGCATCATTCCTCCTCTGTCCCCAGGCTGCAATGACAGTGGGACCAGGCTGCCAGAGGTTTGCAGCTTGACAAGTCTGCCAGGTGGGGCAGGGCTGCGTGCTGGGTTCTTCCTGTTCTGATACAAATTCTGCCAAAATTCCTCCATCACAGACAAAACCAAACAGCAACGTAGGTTTCACTTCACATAGGCAATTTCTCATCTTTTCCAGAAATCCTAACACATTCCACTCCCCACTGCCCCCACACAGACACTCTAAGAAGGTGGCTGCAGCACTAACTCAAGGCAGCTAGGGCTGTGAATCAGAAGCATATAAACAGCACTGCAGAAGAGCTCCCCAGAGCACAGAAAATGGTCCTCTGCTTCCTCTGCCTCCCGTCACAGAACAACTCTCCCTGCTTCCCTTCCACACCGCCGAGCTCCTATCACTGTCTGCAAAGAACCTCCTAATCCTTCCTCCCACCTGCATGGCCAAAAGCTGGACGATGAGAAGGGGAGGGGTCAGAAGCCACCAGAGCCAAAGACATCCCCATGTCTTGGAGGACCAGTCCAGAGGCATCACTCTGGGTGCAGCGCTCTGCTACAGACTTTGCAGACATCTCTTGCTCTGCACCAAGAGATTCCACCAGGCCATGTGGAGGAGAGGAGAGCACCCACAGGTAACAAGCACTGGTTGATCCTGAAGAACTCAGAGAGGAAGGGAGATAGTTTTTCCTCCTGCAAGCCAAGGAAAGGTGCCGGTGCTAACCCTCCTGGAGCTTTCAACCCACAAGGGCTGTGCTCCAAGTTCTGTGCTGCACTTCAAAAAGCCGGTTCCTCGGGCACTGGGCAAGGAGCAGGCGGTCAGGGGTCTTCACGTGGTAGTGTTAGCCAGTGTTCATAAAGACACAGCCTGCGGAAGAGGTCAGGCAAACCCAGAAACGTCTGTACCTGCGCTCAGGCTGCTGAGTTTTAGTGTGCTGCTGCTCTTGTTGGCTGATGGTTGGTTTTGTTTGTGCTTTATTTCCCATGTTTTCCTCCAGTTTGTTTATCACTCAAAATGTTCCACAAAATACGCCATTTCCCTGTAGGAACGAAGCCTTCTTCTCTACCTGTCAAAATTCTGTTATTGATGAGTTCACCTGAGAATAGAGAATTCTACTGGGACCTGCTACTGTGTTTGATCACCCATATCCTAGATGACGTGTCCTCCTCTGACCCCACTGGAAACTGATGAGACATCGCCTCGGTCATCTCTCTTTCTGTCTTGTGTGATTGCACAATTCTTGTTGTACCCTTTCTCTCAAGTTTTCTTTTCTCAAGAAAGCTTATTCTTATTGAATTCTTCCTTACGCTTCTCACAATAATTTGTATGTAGTAAATGATTCGAAATACTTATTCAGCCATAGTAAAATGTCATTTTTACCTATCAATTTCACAAAGTCAAAGAAAACTAAAAATGGCTAACCCTGACACAGCCCATACTCACAGAAGTTACAGTGGTTACAGAAGTTGGACAGGTTATAGGTGAAAATGTTTTCGATATAATTTAGGGGATTTTAAATCTCCCTATGGTGCCAAGCCCTCCCTTAAGAGGTATTAACTCTACAGTCCTCGGCTCAGAGGCTATCTGTAGCAGAGTGATAATCAGTGCCTGGCAAGATCTCCTGGATTTCACTTCAAATGTCTGAACCCACCGAGAACAGAATATAAAGAGTGTTCCAGTTATCTCCTGCTGTGTAGCAAACCATTTGAAAACACGGGGGCTTAAATAATCAAGTATTCTCTCTCCTAGTTCCGTGTATTGACTGCACTCAGCTGGGTGGTCCTTGCCTGGGTTCTTTACGTTACTGCAGCCCCACAGCGACTGTGTCAGCCCATGTCTGGTGCCTGGTCTGGGCTGGCCGGAACAGCTGGGGGCTGGCTGAGCCTCCCCCCTCCTCCTCCTCCTCCTCCTCCTCCCCATCCTTCCTACCGTCTCCCTCTCCCTCCCTTTCTCTTCCTCGTCCCTCTCTCTCTCTCTTCATGCCACATCTGCAACACCTAGCGTGGCTTCCTCACACCGTGACAGTCTCACAGCAGCTGCACTTCTGAATTCTCAGCTTCTCCCAGGATGAGCATCCCCAGACTCAGGCCAGGGCTGCGTCTCTCATGGTGTCACTGACACCACACTGGTTACGAGGGAGATACTAAAGCCCGGCCGAGACTCAAAGGTAGAGCAATCACACTTTTCCTCTCCTCAGGAGAAGCAGTAAAGAATTTGTAGCTATTTTCAATGTGCCACAGAGAAAAAGAAAGTTTTTGCAGATTACAAAGAAGGAAGAGACATTCTGGGTCTCCAGGGAGAGCCAGGAAGAGCTGGAGCACAGCGAGCTCTGGGACAGGAGTAGACGAGGTCAGAAAGGTAACCGTGGGCAGAGGCTGAAGGGCTGAGAGGAAGGGGAACATGATCTGCATCACGTGACTCACTGTAAAGAAGCCCCTGATTTGTTCACCGTAACAGTGGTGTAACGAATCATCCACCCTGGGCCGGTGAGATGGCTCAGCAGCATAAGCGCCTGCCCGGCAAGCGCGAGGTCCCGAGTTCGACTCCCGGAACCCACATAAAGGAAAAAAAAGGGCCGGTGATATCGCTCAGCAGCACAAGCGCTTGCTGGCGTGCGAGGTCCTGAGGTCGACTGCCGGTGCCCACATTAAAAAAAAAAGAATCATCCACCCACTCCTCAGGGAGTGAAGGGTGGAGGGACACAGTCCCCAAGCGTACTGACAGTCACTCTGCTGGATGCCCCTCATAAAACTAGACTGCTTTTCTAGGAGCATGAAGAGATGCAAACCTAAATCTCTTCACTTAATAGCTTAGATGAGGAGCGAGCAGTTTTAGACACAACTATTTCACTACGGCTCACTACTGTACATTATTATCTCACTTCGCCACAGCGGGACAAACAGTTTAAAAGTATGCCATTTTCACCTCCTTCATTAATCTGTGTCAGTTTCTGAAGAAATCCTTCAGTATTGTGCTTTTTGTGCCCTGCTTCTTTAGTTCAAAATAATTTCTGGTAGTCATACATGTTTCTGTGTGAACATTTATTCACTTTATTGCTTTACTGTATGACTACTGTATGAATATACAATTCATTCATCCATTCAACTGTTGGGTGATTTCCAGTAATTCCTGATAATTACAAAGAAAGCTGCTACAAACATACTCATACACACCTCTGATGAACAAACAAGTATTTCTACTAAGTAAACACCTCGGTGTGGAGCTACTGAGATGCACAGTGCGTGTTTGTTTACCTGTGTGGTAGATACTGCCAGACAGCTCTCCAAAGTGGTTATACAAGAGCATTTTTAGGGATTGTTACACAGTTATTCATTCATTCATCATTTGTTTATTGAACTGGGAATATTGATGTGAGATACTCAGTTTCCTTGGGAACTCATAGTCTAAAACCGGGAGACAGATATTTAACCAAAAACTTGCAAAATAGTGTTAGAGCTCTGTTCAAAGTAGGCATCAGGAGATTGGAAATGATGGTCAGGGAACAACTGTAACTCACATTTTTAGCAGGAGCAGTGTTTTGAGGGAGGCTAAAATACTGATAATCAAACTAGGCCCCCAAAGTCAAAGGAGTTTGCTGGATGAAAAAATAATGTGTGAGCATTTTAGGTGGAGTAAAGTCCTGGAAATGTAAAATGTCTGATGGATTAACTGTTGTGACGTGAGTCTTTTTATAACATATAAAATTAATACAACAATGGATAAAGTGGATACCTGCCTACTACTGCGAAGACAGAAAGGCAAACTTCCCTGTGCCGATAATAGCGCTTTCAATGTGACAAACAGGCAGACAGCAGCCTCTGAGCAGCTGCACATACTGGCTAAACAATGCCTTCAAACATTCAGCATCAGAGTATGGTCCTAATCACACAACTGCATTTGGCGGAGGGTTCTCCATATTATGTGGGCTACAAGTAACTCTGCAGGACAACTCAAGCCACCCAGCCACGAAGGCCTGTACGTATTCCAAAACTAACTGATCCTGGTAAATATACCAAAGCACAAGACCATCTTCTGAGGTAGGCAAGTGGCAGTTAATGCTCTCAAAATTTTATAGGCCCCAAATCATTTTCCTTCATACTTCACGGTACAGGGATCTCAGGAACCAGCCCTCTGTTCCCAGGTGCCCATGTGGAATGGATGATCCTGTCAGTGGGACATGACAGCCCTTCCTACAGCCCACCCCCACTCCAGCACCCACACACCAGGGATAAAGAAGCACGTCAGCCACTGCTGGGCAGAAATATAAGGACACGCCAGGCCCTTAAAGTCACCACGACACTGCTGACCGTGCTGCTGCGGATCTGCCTGAATACACAGTATGTCTTCTCGGCACTTCAGGCCCTCACCTATCAGAGAATTCAAATGAGGAAACTGCCGTGACCTGCTGTCGCCAAAAGCCTGCTTGAGACTTGCGGAATTTAACAGACCTGCGCTGCCTGCCCAGTCCTGACCTCCTCAGGTTCTCCCAGTGTATGGTTTAGAGCACCAGAAACCTAGGGCCATGAGCCTCCTGCTGTAGCTTCTCACGCAAGGGCCTTCATAATCCCAAAAGGTGACCAGTGACAACTTAACTGTTAGCAAGGGGCAACAGAAGAAATAACTTTTGGAGATTTGTATATTTCTTTCCAGAATACAGACAATGTCCATCTCCTGATACCTATATAAGAATTGATACAAATAATTCTTCCCAGTAGTGACAAGATGGTAGTCCTAGAAAAACCAGTCAGCAGGACCATGCAAAAAGCACTGCATCTCTCTTTTTGTTCAGAGAAAAGTTTTGCACTCAAAACAACTACATAGCATACACATACACAGAAAAAATTGAACAACAGATCTGTAGAGACAGAAAGAAGACCCACGGCTGCCTGGGAATTGGTGTGGGAAGGGGACTGCCGCAAATGGGCATGAAGTTTCTTTTCTGGGTGGTGGAAATGTTCTAAAATCAGGTTAGAGAGACAGTTGCACAACTCTGTAAATTTACTGAAAGATCACTGAGTTGTACTCGTGAAATGAGTAAATTTAATGATATGTAAATTAGACTTCAATAAAATTGTTTTAAAAAATCATTCTAGGGGCCAGTGAGATGGCTCAGCGGCATAAGCGCCTGCCCGGCAAGCGCAAAGTCCTGAGTTCGACTGCCAGAACCCATATAAAGGAAAAAAGGGCCGGTGATACCGCTCAGCGGCACAAGCGCTTGCCCGGCAAGCACGAGGTCCTGAGGTCGACTCCTGGTACCCACATTAAAAAAAAAAAAACATTCTAAGATGGACCATAGACATAAATATGAAAAGTAAAACAATAACACTTCTAGAAGAAAATACACAACAATGTAGCCATGATCTTGATGGCAACAGAGATTCTTAAATAGAACATGAAAAGCACTAAACAAGTTTTTTTAAAAAACTGATAAAATGGCCTTCATTAGGCAAAGGATATCAAGATAGTAAGAGGATAAGCCATGGGCTAGCAAGAGATAATGGCTATACTTACATCTGACAAAAGGCTCATATACAGAATATGTTTCAAACCCTCCTACGAATAAGCAAAAAGACACACAACCCAGTTTAAGAATGGGTGGGAGTCTTGAATAGGTAGGTCACAAAAAATAGACACCCAATCAGCCAATTAACACACTGAGCAATACACATGTCATGATCATAACCATCTCAATTCCCAGTTCTATGTCTCTAAGCCTTTGAATCTGCTTAATGGTTTTACTGCATTATTATGTTTTGATATATGTACCTACGTAAATCTTACTGGCAAGGAGATGGTGCATTCAATTTAAAGGAATTCAAGAAGGGTTTCTTTCCAGTGGGACTGCGTAAGAGTGTGAATGTCACGCAGGAGCCCAATGAAAAGCAGCAGAAATGTCACTTCCTTCACCAACAGGCAGAGGGATGAGGAAATGACCTGGAACACCCTGGAGAGGGCCACATAGAGAAGCTACCGCGGAAAAGCAGTGACTGCTGGTCCAGAAACAACATCGGCCTGAAGTGACCTCACGAGGAGGGAGCCAGGGAAAATACTCAGTGCTCACTCTCTCCCTTGGGACCTCCAGCTGTGGGTAGCTGGGGTCAAACCCAAATGGAAGCCAAAGGCCGAGGCAGCTCTTGCATCTATGTCTATCAGTAGCCATCTGGAGCAGAGAAGGCAGACAGTGGCCCTGGAGGTCAAGGAAGGAGACCTGCACGCCATTGTAAGCTGCCTGGAATCCCTCTGGAATACTGGGGAAATAAACAATGAACAAATACGACCAATAAAGCTAAGCTCCTGGGGCAGAGAAAGGAGATTCTTCAGAGACATTATATCAGCTTTTCATAAGTAATTTATGAAGGGGAAGTAAGGGTAGGGGTTTAATGGTTCACTATTACATCCCAACCAAGGAAATGCCCTGTATAATTTGTTTTCTACTGACTGGAAGTGGAGCTGATTCTGAATTCTACTTCCTCGGGAGTGAATGATACAACTTCTCAGAGGGGCTGCACCTCCTCAAATTCACCTCAGAGCCGGTATCTGGGTACTTAGGAAAGGTTATTACCCCACCACATACACAGTGAGTCTCCTGTCTGACTGGTGCTCTTGGTTTGAACAGCCCTGAGGAGCCCTCCCACCCTCTCCTCTGTTCTCCCCTCATCAGGACAAGCTTCCTCAGCTTGCCATCCAATCCCTGGGCCCACATGCTCCTCCCCCTCGTTGTTCACCCTCACTCAGTTCTCAACCACAGTTTCCATTAGTGCAGGATCCACATTGATTTTCTTAAAAGGTTTTAACAGTGTCAGTCAAAAAGCACTCTGATGCACTCTTCCCTCTCACAAGCCCAGTCAGCTATGCAAGGAGGTCCGGGCTGCTGTGTCTCAGTGGCTTCCTACTCCAAACCTCTCTGCATTGGGGCACAAAGCAAAACCAAGCTCTTCTATGCCAGGGGCTCTCTGAACCTGAAATAGTCATGCATATGCACCAATTTATATGTCTATCCCTCCCACCACTAGAACAGAGGCTCACATAAGAAGCCCAAGAAGGCAAAAGCATAGAGCAGTAGCTTTCAAATTTCTGTTCAGTGTCACTGGAAGGACAGATTGCTGGCCCCGCCCCTGGGGTTTCTGATACAGCAGCTCAGAAGTGAAGGGGGGGTTCCCCTAGAATTTCTCACATTCCGAGGTGTGTTACTTTCCTATTGCTGCCTTACAGCAATCACCTCAAATTTAGGAGCTTAAAACAACACAAAGTACTGTCTTACAGCACGGGACTCAAAACTTCTAAGTCCAAAATGGATCTCACTGGGCAAACATCAAGACGACTGACTGTGTTTTTCCCGAGGCTCTGAGAGACATCTGTTTTTTTGCGTCTTCTCACTTTCAGAGCCTGCCTGCTTCACTGGCCCATGGCCCCTCCATCTCAAGGCCAACAGTGGCTGGTTGAGTCTTTCTCACATATCCTCACTCTGACCCTGTCTCTTCTGCCTCCCCCTCCACACTGAAGTCCCTGTGATTAGTTGGACACATCCGGATAATACATGACAGTCTCTCTGTCTTGAGGTAAACTGATTAGCAACCATGATTAAATTACATGCGCTGGCAAATCCCTTAACACCCTAATGAGTACAGGGACTAGGACGAGGGCCTTGTGGAAGGCCATCATTCTGCCTGCCACGCCAGGTGATGCTGAGGCCACTGGTCAGGACCACACTTTGAGAAACATCAGTGTGGTGAGATGCTGGGTAATACAGAAGTTTAAAACCATGGTTCCACAGAGGAGGGGAAAAGAAGAAAGGGCAAGGACAAAAAATAGGGATGGACAAGCTGTAAGGGGAGCCAAAAAAGAGAGATGGGACTGGAACTCAGGAAAAGCCACCAAATTCAAGCGTACAGAAGAGTCCGTCTCCCACAGCACACATAGAGGGGAAGGCACTCGGCCACAGGGGTGGTGAATTGGAAGAAAGAAACTCTTCCCAGACAAGGACACATTAGTGCCTCTCGACATCATTCCCTTCACCAGTGCTGCTCTGCCAGGGGAATTCACTGAAGAGTGACCCAAAAAAACCTGAGGCTGAATCAGTGCTGGTGAACCTAGGGCACACATGCTACAAGGGGTCATTTATATCCCTGAAAGCTCTAAAAGGTTCACCATCACCAGCCTAAACGAGAAATACTTCTAACAGGACATAGTAGCTGAATATATTTGAAGGTGTAGTAAGATTTCTACTGTCAGGCAAGACAGATAAAGCAGTGCTAATTCTGAAATCCTGGGTTTTCTATTCCTAGAGAACTTGACGTTTAAGACATGATGCTTTTAAATGAATCTAACATGGAATTTGTCTTTGCTTTTAAAACTTTTTTTGGGGGGTGAAGGAAAAAGCCTTTTAAAATTATTTGTCAGGGTCAGTTTTATTGGGCATTACGATGACTGTTCAGTCTCACGAGCAGGTTATATAGAAGAGAAGTCATCACAGGCTTCATGATTATGAGGGGTTGGGGTGTGTGTGTGTGCTGAGTGTGTACTATGTGACTAGCTAGGGCAAGGTTCAGGGCAGAAAAGATCTGGGAGGATGTTTTATATTCTGTGTTCACCTTATTCTACCAGTGCATTAGTCAGTTTTCCCATTGCTGGGACATAATACCCTACAACCACAATTTGAAGGAGAAAGCGGGTTATTTGGCTCACAGTTTTAGAGGATTCAGTCCATGGTCAGCTGGCTCCAAGGCAAAGACATCATGGCAGAAGTACATAGTGGAGCAAAGCTACTTAGTTCATGATGACCAGGAAGCCAAGCAGGAGAAAAATGCCAGAGTGAAAAGGGTGAAGGATCAGATATCATGAAGGTCACACCTCCATGGTCCACACAGCCATACCCACAAGTGTGCTCTTCTAATACTATAGGTGGCTCCCAAGCCAATAAGTTGACAATTAAACTTAATCATCACAGTCACCTACATCAGACACCTTAACTCTGAGGTTCTTACCATTAGGACTATTATCGTTATTACTGTTCTAAGGCAAATGTTCTTTTACACCACCTCTTAGCAGCACTTCCCTTTCACAGACGAGGGAAAGTATGTTGAACTATGCCACAAAACAACCTAAGGTAGACCACTGACTAGAAACTTTGCCTGTTACCTCTAAGTAAAAATTCATTTAAGATAGACATTTATGGGCCAGTGAGATAGCTCAGCGGCATAAGCACCTGCTTGGCAAGCATGAGGTCCTGAGTTCGACTTCTGGTACCCACATAAAGGAAAAAAAGGGCTGGTGATATCGCTCAGTGGCACAAGTGCTTGCTGGCAAGCGCGAGGTCCTGAGGTCGACTTCCAGTACCCACATTAAAAAAAAAAAAAGATAGACATTTATACCGGTCCCCTATTTTTCTTCATACAATAGATCAATCTTTGCCAAAAAACCAGTTTTTTCATGGCTCTGTTCCCAAAAATGAAATGTCCAGCTCACACTTAGCTTCCTCTAAGATCATGTGTTCTTGTTATCCTATAAACCGTATTGCAGGAGACAGAACTATAGCAAGCAGATGGGAAGGCCTCATGGATGATGACTGAAAGAAAGAGAGAAAGCTCATAAAGAAGAAAAGAATCTATTGCATTATCCTCAACTCTCTCAAGGGTGGACCAGTTGGCTTCACAGATGTGGGCATCGGATTTCTTGGTTTCACGAAATCAAACACTATAAACAAACACGGTGAGACTTTCGCCTCCCACTACATTATTCAAATTAACAGACATATTCCATGATCATTCCCAAATCTATTCAGCAGTAGCTTTCCCAGGGATTGTGAGGCCTCAGCAGCCCAACCTTCTACTTATGGAAACAATCAACCTAAAAGGTCACTGTGCCAGGCCTTGGGGTACATGCTTGTACTCCCAGCTAGCCAGGAGGCTGAGGCAGGAGGATCACAACTTTGAGGGCAGCAAAACCTTTACATCAAAAACATTTATAAAGAAAGAAAGAAAAAATTCCCTTTGATCTAGAACAACACTGATCCTCAGCAGCTCAGAAGGGGTCAACAGAGAAGAAGGAAGTGATTACAGAGATGGAGGCTGTGCTACGTGTCCTGTACCCTTTACATATTTTTGTATGGAATCCTCATTGTGGTGCTGTAAACAGCTACTACCCCCTGTACTTTTTCAAATGAGGAAACTGAGGCACAGATAATAAATCATTTTCTCCAGATCACACAGTTAAGAGATCACAGAGCTGGGCCCAAGCATGTGTCATCAAGCTCCAAAACCTCTATGAACCAAGCGATGAGCTGTACTTCAATTAAGAAGATAGCCCTGCCACCTCTGATGAGTAAGATGGAGGCTAAGAGTTGTTTTTCCTTATCACAGTAGGCTAAAAATTCTTTGCCTCTGGAGCCAGAAGTTGCCAACAGTAGAATTGTTTTTTCTGCCCCAGTAAATGTTTCCAAATGTCACAATTTCCCAGCAAATGATCTACAGGCCTTATCCGAAAATTGAGGGCCTGGAGGCCCACCTAACCACTCAAGTCGGGGGAATTCAGGAAAACATCACATGATGCAGGTCATACATGTTACACATGCTCTGCCTTACACTACACATACACACAAAGCTGTGCCACAATTTTAGGGGTCCCAGGACCCGGAAGCTCATTTGCAGACCTGTGAGTCAGAAGACCGAAGTTCCTAACCTGCCTCTGCCACTTCCCGGCAGGCCCAATGGCAGCCCCTTCCCTCCCCTGTGCAGTGAGATGATCTCTCCAAACCTTTCCCACTCTTGGGGTCTGATCATGCCTCCTGATCCAAGTCGAGCTATACTATAGGACAAAAATACATACACAGAGCTGGCACATTCCCTGGTAGCTCATGACAAAACATTTCAAAGTGTTATCAAAGGTACAATATCTGTCAATAAATATTCTGATTTTAGAACAAAATTTCCTTCCTATCACACCAAGCTTAGTTTTCCCTCACCAAATGGCTCTTTGATTTCCTTCGCCTCAACAGGACTCTGGGGTCACATGGCGGGAAAGAGAGATGGGTGGTCACAGAACTCCACATGAAAAGCTCGGAAAGCCAGCTCCAGCCAAAAGGGATATTCACACCATTGCCTAGCCCTGGACCACCCCTGAACTGCTGGGAAGTATTCTGTGTTACCAAGAGAGTCTGACAAAGAGAGTCTAAGTTTGTAACAGTGATTAGAGATGATCAGCATGGAAATGCCAAAAGTAAATACCAAATACGTATTTGTAACACTACCACTATTTACGAACAGAAATAACTCAGTTAAGTCTTCAAAAACAAGGAGACAGTCTTAACTGTGGTGCACATAGCTCAACATTTTCACATTATTAATTGTCGTAACTATCCGCACAGAGAAGGTCTTGTTATTTTCACTTTTACAGCTGTGAATATGAACTCTCAGAGGAATGAAAAAACCATCTATCTAGCTTTGTGACTAGTATTCTTCGTATCATCCTGGGCTATCATTGCCCCAAACAGTGCTGAAGAACAAGTTTATGATAGATGATAGGCTACAGATTATACCCTGTTAACAATAATAACTACTGCAGACTGGTAACCTTCTCTCCCACCTCGCTGTTTATTCACCCATGGCTCAAATCCATCTGTCCATTAAAAGATTAACACAATCATTAAGAGACTTCTGCTAAAAGTACTGAGGGAAACCAAACCAATGTGCTCATTATTTTTAATCCTATGGTTTTTACAGGATCTGCAGCAATACCAGGCTAAAACAGACAGATGTTCTAGTTTATACACAAACTATCCACAGCAAGTCCAAGAGTGAGCCGGTCACAAGGCATCTTTACAACGAGGAGCAGTCACAGCTGGAAGCCTGCAACCTGACGACCAGCGTGAACATGCCCCTCAACCACGCGGGGTGGCCGAAAAGTGAACTGAAAGGCTGTGGGGAGAATTCAGGGCCAGTAAGGAAAGGGTCTTGGGAAAAGGGTTATCATCTCGTCTGTCATCCTATAGGCTGAGAGTTAAAGACAGCACTCACAGACAACAGGAGGAGGGACGGGGGCAGACTCAGGCGAACCTAACCATCATATGTATCATTCATAAAGGAGGTGGATTTTTCCCTGAGAAGAAAAGGAGCCATCAAATGCCAATCCAAATTTGCATTTTAGAAATGGAACCTATTCTGGAACTTGTGTAGAGGTTGGGTTTGCAAGAGGAAGAAGCCATTAAACCTCGGCAGCTTAATCCATAAGACACGCATTCACGTGTGCTCACAAACATGAGCAAAACATCCAAAGAAAATTCAGAATCCAGGGCTAATTGTAAACCCACTAATCTTGACCTAAATTAGGCACAAAGAAGCTGAATTCTTCCAAGGCCAATGCTAACCACCCACTCACACGTTCCTCTCCTGGCAAGGTCTGCCACACTGTAGGAAGTGGAGCCAGCTATCAGGCCACAGGGCACCATCTGGAAATGCGATAAATGATTGGCCTCAACAGGGAAACAGTCTAGTACAGCCAGACAAATATCTGCCTGGATTGCTCTAATCATTTGTTTGTTCAACAAGTATTTGTGGAATGTCGCCTATATGTCTCCAGTGCAAATGTAAATAAAGATATCTCAGGCACCATTCCTGCCTCCAGAAACAGACAAAGCCGTCACCATGACACAGTGTGAGAGGTATGGCAGAGACTGGGCCGAATTGCCAAGCAGATGGGATCACGAAGGATCTTTCGAGGGACGGGAACCTGAAAGGAAGCTCTCGTTGAACCAAAGACCTGAACCCAAGCAGCAGGGAAACATCACAGTAGGGAGCCACAGCTCTGCAAGGAGCCACCAGCTGCAGAAGCAATGGCAGTTACTACGGCATCATTATGAAGACAAACAGCCTGGGCCACCTGATTGCCTTGGTGTCCCTACTGCCAGGAACAAGGGCATGTGTCAGTATTCGCTCTAGCTGTTCTTCCATCTCCCTGCAAAGCTCCTCCTCTCTCCACCTCTTGCCTGTTGCTCTGTATGTGGATCTCTGCAGTCTGGGACCGTGAGGCCATCTCTTTCACATCGCCATTTCCTGTGTCTTAAATGCCCCTTTCCACCTCGCTCTCTCTGGCTTAACCCATCCTTATCCAGAAGGTCTGTTTTCTTAAGCTTTCATGTGACACAAATAGCCTGCAGACCTTGTTTAAATACAGGTTCTGATTCAGCTGGTCTAGGGTGGGCCTGGGATCCCGCATTTTTAAAACAAGCTCCCAGGTACCGCAGAACGTCATCAAGTCAGAGGACTTTTAAGTCTCAACATGTGCTCTACTAGCAGCCGTGCTGAGGAATCTTTATCATTCATATTTGCCTAAGTACATAAATATACATCTTATGTGTGTAAGTACACACAGATCCTAAAGACCCCACTCCTAATATTCAGACTAGAAAATTATAGGCCAAGTATCCCTTATCCTAAATGCTACACACTTGATTCACAGAACTTGAAGGTAATTTTATAGATTATCTTTAGTATGCCTGGATTCTGACTATGACCCATCACATGATATTAGGTACAGAAGATCCACTTGTAGCTGTGTTGGCACTCAAAGAGTTGCAAATTTTGGAGGTTTTTTAACTTTGAATTTTCAGATTATGGATGCCCAATCTATAACAAATTAACAGATTGTTGAGTCTTTTCATATATCTTTCTCCAAAGTTGTTAGAATGATAAAATTATGATGTCACTGATTGTCACTTGGCTGGACTGAGAGATGCCCGGGAATTTGGAAAGCACACTTTTGGGTGTGCTGTGAGGGTGTTTCTAGAGATGACTGGCATGTAGGCCACAAACTGAGGGGGGAAGACGGCCCTATTATGGGTGGCACCACCCAATAGGCTTGCAGCCCAGATAAAACAAAAAGCAGAAGGAAGCCAGCCTGTGCACGCGAGCTCAGTTCTGCTCGAATGGGTGTGTCTTTGCTGCGGCCATCACCTGTGGACACCAGACTCCAGCTTCAGCCCTCCAACAGGTGCTCACACTAGTGACTGACCCTCCAGGGAGCATCTGTGCCAGGAGTGGCAAACCTCAGGCACGTGTGTTGTTTTTAAGACAAAAGATGTTAAAGTATGAGTTGTTTCTTCTAAACTCAAACCTCAGTATTCAGACTTAATACTGTGTTGGCACTCTGCAATAGGTAAGTGGGTTTGGGGTTGCCATTTGGGCACTTGCATCTAAAAGGCTTACCATCACCGGTGAGGCTTCAGCCTCAGACTGGGGCTGCACCCTTGTTCCCTCTTGTTCTGAGGCTGCTAGTTTCTTGGACTTGGCACCTACTGGGTCCTGGGTCCTCGGGCTCTCTGGTGTACAGACAGCAATTGTGGGACTATCCTCTGATCCTGTAAGCCAGTCTAATAAATTCTCTTCATATAAATATAAGTTTAAGTACATATGTATGTATATCCATTCTGTTGATTCTGTTCCTTTAGAGAACGCTAACCAATACATATGATAAAAGAAAAATTCTTTTTATTTTAATGAACTTGGTTGTTTTTTCTTATGATTTCTTTCATTTGACACCAAGCAACTATTAAACACTTTTACTCTAAATTTCAAAGCTAGAGTTAGTATGTTGATGGCCCCACATCCATATCTTTGATGCATAAATTCAATGTTTAAAAATTAATTTCCCCAAAATATCAAAAGCTGCCTGTCTTGAAAACTCACCTGCCCAGGTGACCCTGGCTCAGCACACCCATGGTGGGGAACTGGCCAGGGGAGCGTAACGAATGGTTGGCCCTTTGCCAGCCACCCTCGCTGCTCTCTGGCGCATTCACAGCTGTGCCACTTGGTACAGTTAGGTCACCTGTCTGATCCCACCAGGCATTTGAGGCTTAGACCTCAAGTGTAAAAACCGAGGTTTCATGCTAACTATGGCAGGGCAGCAGAACCTCTAAACACAGATGGCATGTCCTGCAAGCTTCCAGTGAGTGACACTTCATTTTAGGGGAGATCCACTGAGGGGGCATGCTTATTCCAGATTGTGCATCTCCAGCTTCTTGGGAATATCCCAAGGCAAGGCTGCTTGAGAAGATCAGCCACTTTGGATGCCTGGCTTCCCTTGTCCAAGACTCCCAGCATAAATGAGTATGACACCGCTGTAATATATTCTGTGTCTGTGACATGAAGCTAGCACCACGTGCGCTTCCAAATGTTTATTAGTCCCTTGTGAATAATTTATTTGAGTACATTTCCAGGAATATGAGTTAGGATGACTTGTTCCACCCTCCAAGATCATCTCTGTTTCCTTAAAAACATTAGCACAAAATAAATCCCCATTTATGAATCTATCATAATTTGTGATCAATCTTCTTCCCTATTTCATTCTGATTTTTTCTATATTCGACTTCATTTTGTAGTTCACAGGTAATAATCTTAAACAGCTTTGCAATTTAGTTTTCTTTAATTTTTTTTTCCGTTTTATTTTTCTTTTTTCAATACTGAGATGAAACAGTTGCTGCTTTAGCTCCCAGGAGTATCAGCTTCTACTGAACGCGTAAAGGTGTCAAAAGCGTCACTTGCCTCGGCCTTCCCTTCTTGCTGATTTGTTGGCTCTAATGCTCTTTTAACTTCCACAATCTTGCACAATCTTCCCCTTATTATTTTGGCTTTCCTGGTTTTGTGCCTGCATCTGGTGTTGTTTTTCCTATGCTCTCACCTCAGGACCTGGCCTGGGTTCCAGTCGGAAGTTACTGCCCGCCTTTCAGGAACGAGCTCTTATCAAAAGAAGACCAACGCATAAACACGTTCACCTGCCAGAAGCCAGCACAGCATTCTGTTAAAGGGGGAACTCTCGGTTCACTGCAGGTCTCTGCCTCATTCTGAGAAACCCAGGTCTCTTCAGAAGGAACTCACGGCAGCCTCAGGCACAAATCATATTCAGTAGGCACCTAACATCCTGTTTATTAGCCAAATCCTTCACCTGATTCCCTTCCTCACCTGCTTTCCAAAATCTGGTGGCTAGAGAGAAGCGTGCCACACCCCTGGCAGGATTAGAAGCAAAACACTGCACTTCGAGAGCCTTCCCTGTGCCCCTGCCCTCTACATGCCTCGCCTCTTCCCAGGATGCCAGTTAATTTAGTCAATGGCTGTGAACAATGAGCTGGGGTGTATTTCCAGCGCAATCTCTTTCTCCATAAACTACTTCAGCAGCTCTGGCCTTGCCAGCGGGCCTGGACCTGCCTTTTTCCAGGTCACTGAGTTACCCCTGCACCAGAGAATCCAGGAATCCCTCTGAGAACACAGAAGAGCACTGCCAGATGGCAGGCGGCCACAAGGCTGGCCCAGCGGCCCAGGAAAAAGTGACGGCAGGCCCTTTGTGTGGCTGTGGTCCACGCTCTCCCACAGCCCACTCACATTCCAGGATTTTATGTGTGAACCCACCACCACATGGAAAATGCCACACACTGTCCCAAGCTCGCTGGAATTTTTAAACTCAGTAAATTAAACTTCCAAAACAAAGGCCAGTGATCACTCGTCCAAAGTCTACAGAAATATGTTTTCAAGGTCAGTATAAAAGGAGTACAAGGTCAATATGAAAGGAATCTTTTTCATTCTTAAAATTTTCTTTATAAGCAAAATCACAGGAGGATAAGAAGGCCGGTAAGTACTGTCTTAGTGCACTATATTACTAAAGGACACGGGAGGAAATAACCTTTAATCGCATCATAAAAGTCTGTGTGATGAGCAATAATTGTGAAAGCAAGAGGTCAGGACACCAAGACAAGGTGAGGGGCAAGGCCTTCCCCCAGAACAGTGCCTGGTCCTGCTCACTCTTCCTCACAAGCCAGACTCTTTGAAGGACAGGTCAAAACCGCCATCCTGCTCTGTTCGGCAAATTCCCCTTTTACCACCTCTTTGGAACAGTACAAACTGCCCTATCTGGACTACCCTTTCTTTCCTCCAGACCTCAGGTTTAGTAATTTGCCTTAGCAAATGTCAGATTCTCCCCAAACTAAAAACTGAACACTACTCCTGGCTGTGTCCGCTATCCCTTGACCACTGGACTCTTGGCACTCGGCAGAGTTGGGGGTCACTTTTAGAATATTGTACCACTGAGCTCCAGAGATCTGGGAAAGAAAAGAATGTGGCCTCTTCTTCCATACAGCAGTACTAGACATTGCAGGATTTCATCTCATAACCTGGCCTGCTCCTTCCTGGCTGTGTCATCCAGAATAAGCCACGTGGTTCTCTGAGCCTCAGTTTCCTCAACTGTGAATTGGAGCAAACGTCCAACATTAAACAAGAGGGCGCACATGAAGCACTTAACACCCAGGCCCATGGCAGGCATAAGCCCCATAAACCTCGCTCACTCAGCCCTTCTTGCCTGCCAGGGGAACGACCTTGGGCTGCTGGAACAGCAGCTTTTCAAAGCAAACCAGCTCGTGCCAAAGAAGACACGGGCCATGCTACTAACAGTTCTCTCCCGACATCTTAGATTTAATGCCTGGGCCTTCTTGGGGTTTCCAATGGGGGAAGGCACTGTAAAATGATCAGGAATAAGGTGCTAATATCTGAATTTCTTCTTTAATGTTTCTTGTTCAGTGTTCTCTGTTCTGCAGCTGCCTGTACAGATACGGAGCATCACTGCTATAAAACGCCTCCCACTGTATTCCTGCTCCTCAACACACAGCGATCAGGGTGCTTGAAATCCAAGTCCCCAGGCTACCCAGGAAAGCCTCTTACCATCCTAGTTGGAAAAGGGATGGTGTTACTCTCACAAAGTCAAGTAACCTGCTTCCAGGAAGGAATTCTGTGTGTCTCCAAAGTGAGGTCTGAGGCCACTGCCACTGCACACCAGGAGGCCAGTAGCCACAGCACAGACTCTAGGACAGAGAGCTCCCACTGAGGGCTGGCTTCCCGGGGAGTCACGAAGGTGAGGAAATCCTCCCCAAACCACAAAACCCCAGGCAAGCTGCATTTTAGTCACTCCTTCCTGGGTATGAATGACTTTAATCTAGACAGTTTAACAAGACGCCAGCTGGTCTGCATTGAAAGAATCTTATTTTGTTTTATTTTGTTTTTTGATAGGGTTGCAGAGCAGATACAAAATTAGCACAAAATCCATTTTGGTGACTCCGAGATTGACCTGGAAACCTTTACAGTGGAGACTCCTTGATCCATCCTCGGATTCTGACTCTAAATCTGAAGCTGGGAATCAAGGATCTACATTCTTTTTTTTTTTTTTTTTTTTTTTTTTGTGGGTACCAGGGGTTCGACCTCAGGACCTCGCGCGCCAGCAGGCGCCCGTGCCGCTGAGCGATATCACCGGCCCCTTTTTCGTATGTGGGTTCCGGGAGTCGAACTCGGGCCCTCGCACTTGCCGGGCAGGCGCTTAAGCCGTTGAGCCATCTCACCGGCCCAAGGATCTACATTCTTAAAAACCACCCTCTGCACTGATGACTTGAATGTGGCCCTCCAAGCACAATATGGAGAAATAGGACCAGACTGTGCCACAGAACCTTCGAACATGGCTTAAAACAAAAGTGAAATCCCCATACACCAAACTGAGGAAAAGAAAGCCTGGAGTACGGACATGTTCAGGAACCAGATGCTAGAAATTCCTGGCGCACCCAGGCCTCCCGGCAGCCACACACACTGACCCCTTCTCCAGGGCTCTGGCTTCACTCAGGCTCCAGCTCACCCTGCCCCCGGCCCAGTCTCTGACCAGGCAGCATCTTTCTCAAGATTAAGCTGTTCCAAAAGGAAGAGATGACCATGGAAAGCCATGAAGACCGTTTGTTGTTCTGTCACACAGAGATCAAATCAAAGCTCCTGAAACATGATTAAATAAAGTAAATGATACGTAAAACTGTCCACACAGCAGGAGTTACAAAGGACTCAAGAGGCTTCACTTCAGCTTTTTTACCAAATAAGAACCTACTGCATCCAAATTAATCACACAGTTTTCTCTCATAAAATCTAATTAATATGATGGGGGAGGAGCCTGTGCATGCACAATAGACCAACCTACTAACAAAGAAAACCGTGCTTCAAGAAACAATAAAAGGGCTGGTGAGATGGCTCAGCAGCATAAGCGCCGGCCTGGCAAGCACGAGGTCCTGAGTTCAACTCCCGGAACCCACATAAAGTAAAAAAAAAAGGGTCGGTGATATCGCTCAGCGGCACGGGCACCTGCTGGCGCGTGAGATCCTGAGTTCGACCCCCGGTACCCACAAAAAATTTAAAAAATTTTAAAAAAAGAAAGAAAAGAGGGCCGGTGAGATGGCTCAGCGGCTTAAGCGCCTGCCCGGCAAGCGCGAGGGCCCGAGTTCGACTCCCGGAACCCACATACGAAAAAGGGGCCGGTGATATCGCTCAGCGGCATGGGCGCCTGCTGGCGCGCGAGGTCCTGAGGTCGACCCCCCGGTACCCACAAAAAAAAAAAAAAAAGAAAGAAAGAAAAGAAACAATAAAAGGGCCAGTGATATAGCTCAGCAGCCTAAGCACCTGCCTGGCAAGCGCGAGGTCCTGAGTTCGACTCCCGGTACCCACATATAAAAAAGAAAAAAAAGAAACAATAAAAAAGTAATGTGAATGTTTCAGTAATGTTTAGAACATGTTACTGCTTTTAAACTTATAAATAAAATAGTCGTTTCCTATGTTGAAACCAGTTATTTTACATGATTCATTTAAAACTGTTCTGGACCTAGGACAAAAACCCAATTTTGTTTGTAAGTTATGCCCTCCCCCAAATAGCCATGCTGTTTAGAGGAGTACACTTTCATTCTGTTACTGAAGTTTTCCCACCTGGACAAGGGAGAAGGACATTGATCCAGATGGGTGACCCGGAAACCAGCATCTCTGGAAACAGTCCCAACAGTCACCACACTAGGAAGAAGGCAGCACAGAGATGGGCTCCAGCACGGTGCCTGGAGAACCCAACTATTCACAGTAAATACCAACCAAGAAGGCAGACGGCTGTTCAGATGCTGACCACAGAAACCTCTTGACATCACTCATTGTCCAAAAAAATCCAAGGGAACTAAGGCAAAAAGATGACTAGGTGCCCTTTCAGGGTCACGGAATATTGTCAACAAAGCCACAGAAGGAATAATAACTCAGCTGGACTTA
This sequence comes from Erethizon dorsatum, assembly GCA_028451465.1. NCBI lineage: Eukaryota > Metazoa > Chordata > Mammalia > Rodentia > Erethizontidae > Erethizon > Erethizon dorsatum. Next base: position 39,158,851 of record CM051835.1, on the reverse strand, counting down.
ATATTTACTACTCTTTGGTCCATATCGTAAAGTTAGATGTTCACTTGTCGAGATAAGCTGTGGATAATTTCTGTCCCAAAGTTTACAGTTCTATCACTTATCACCATAAACTATCTCCACTGTGTCTCAGTAAAAATTTCAGTATTATTTTCTTTGACTGACTGTAAATACTTATCATATTCTCCTTTGAACTGCCTTTGCTCTCCTGCTAGCTCCCTTACTACTGAGCTAAATAAATCTTCAGCACATGTACACTGCATATTTGTATGAGAGTCACGCTTTTAATTTATTGAAAATTATACACTGGGACTTTATATTTGACCCACCCATTTCCCTGTCCTGGAAACAAATGCCTGCTGTGTTCTCTGTCACTTGAGTCTGAGCCTGATGATTACTTCCAAAACATCATGACTCTAGGAAGCTTGCACTCGGCTCACATAGCTGTCCTCCATGCTGACCCCACTGGCCACCGAGATCCCAGTGACTCCTCCTCGAGCCAGCAGCACCAGCAGGCCTGTCTCATGGACCCTACCATCAAGGACCAGACTAAGCCTCAACATGTAACCAAGACACACAGCCCTGCTTTTCCATGGAGCCACAGAGGGAATACAATACAGGGAAAAGTGGGACAGGTCACGTTTGTGTCTCCATAGGGTCGGTATCCTGCTTCTTTTTTGTTCCAAGGCCTGAAGTTTGCATCAGATTTGTCACTCTAGAAGAGTGTGTATGTCACTGGTGGTAACAGGGCAAAGCTAAATGAATGAAGCAGGGGTATCCTCAAGAGCACAAAAGGCAGTATGAGATAAAAACAAAAAGAAAGAGGCCATGGGAGGGCACGTACAGGAAATGCACTTCATTTTGCAGAATCAGCCTCACTCTGCCTCACCTCCCACACGTGGGCTGCTCTGGTGCTATAAGCAGACTCCTAGTGAGGCTGGAAGTGCCAGCAAAAGGCTAAAATCTCTGCCAAATTACTATTAAGCATAGCAAGAAAAGGTCTGACTCAAGGAAACACCTCATGGGATTTAAAAGGAAGGCAGCAGGGAAAAGAAAAGAAGGATGAAATGAAAGGAAATAAGAAGGGGGATGGGAGGGGAGGAGGGAAAGGGAAGAGAGGGGAGGAAAGGGAAGGGATGGGGGTGTCAGAACAGAAGAAAAGAAAAGGAGAAAAGGTATTTTCCAAAGAAGCTATGAAGTATGGGGTAGCATTACCCAAACAGATGAAATCTATGAATTCCACGTCTTAAATTGCTTAAATAAACACCAGTTATTTGGGGAAAGTCACGCTGTCCCCAGACAATGTCCTGGGTGGGTCTTGAATGTGGATTCTTAGGAAGGGTCATAGGGAGTTTCCCTCTACTCATTCTACAGCTCAAGAGACAGTCACCTGAAAGTGGCCTTGTACGATGTGGGCAAGGGCCAGTCCCGAAGCAGGTCAGACAACCTCCCCTGGGGGTGGGATGCAGGAACACCCTGTCTCCTACTGTGCGCTCTGTGTCTCTGCTGCCGAGAGGGCCATCAGAAGTCAGGCCTGCCCTTGGCTGTGTTTGGCCTGCCCTTCCTCCCACACAATGAAAGCCACAAGAGGTTTCTCTCCAGAGAAAGAAACTCAGGAGAAAGAGAAGAGACGTGTGCAAACCCCAATCCTTCTGGGTGACAGCTGTACCTTCAGACACATGTGATGTCTTTTTAAAAGGCATCTGTGAGGGGACACTGCTCACCTGGAGCCCTAGAATTCTCATGCTCATAACCAGATGGGGCCCTACCCAGTCCACGAGACTGTATATAATGGCTTGTCTTTGACACAACCTGAGGAACATGGTGAAACATTGTTTAGGCATTGAGGTTCCTCACTGAAAGAATAAATCCAGTGAGTTCTGCCTAACGTTGATTCTGCTTTTGTTTTTCAAAATACTGCCTTTGAAAAGGTGGGAATACCTTAGAAGACAAAGATTCCAACTGAACTGATCCCAAGATGATGTCTTGGGTAGTTCACAGGCAAGGACCCTGATAAGACCCTTTAGTTATAAAAAATAAATAATCCCAATACCTGAGTCTAAACTATGCCTTCATGGATGAATTAAGGATTTAAAAGGTCACATTGAGCCTAGTGAGATAAATATACAAAAGAGTCTATAGATTAAAGGCTCTAGAGCTCTGGACCCCAGCCAGAATGATCATAATCCAGGAATTGAGGTCAGCAGCCCCAAAAAATAACTCTTCAGTATTTCCAGCCTTTAAAATTCCTCAATGAACCAGAAAACATCTGTTTCCTAATCTAGTGGAAAAAAGCCTCATTGCTAAATAGTCAGCATCCCTAAGCATGAAATCTGTTGCCATTTTTCTGGGCAAAACACACACACATTAACCCTTCCTCATTTGTTAACTGCAGGTTCCACCAGCTAGGAAGGGGACATGTATTACACCCAAACGGAACAGAATGCTTCCTTTTCCCTGATGTTGCCAAAACAAGCCAGTATGAATTCCGAAGCACTAGCATCCACTTCTCTACAGAGAGATGACAAAGAAGAAATGAAATAATAGCACTATGAAAGAAATGTGATCTTTTTTCTTTTCTTTTTTTTTTTTTTTTGTGGGTACCGGGGGGTCGACCTCAGGACCTCGTGCGCCAGGAGGCGCCCGTACCGCTGAGCAATATCACCGGCCCCTTTTTCGTATGTGGGTTCCGGGAGTCGAACTCGGGCCCTTGCGCTTGCCGGGCAGGCGCTTAAGCCGCTGAGCCATCTCACTGGCCCGATCTTTTTTCTTAGCCATGGACCAAACACAATATCTAGAGCAAGAGCTCCAAGGCCCAGCACGCTAGAGTACAAAGCCCGTCTTTACCTCTCTCCTGCGGGTCAGAGATACACTCTCCCCCACCCCATATTCAGTTTACTCGGTTAGAATAACAGCAATAAGAAAAAATTCCACTGGTCAGGAAAACCTCCACGTGCTAGGCATGTCACATACAGCCAGGCATGGTAGCACACTCCTGTAATCCTAGCCCTCTGGAGGCTGAGGCAGGAGGATCACGAGTTCAAACCAGTCTGGGCTTCATAGTGAGTTTGAGGCTGGCCTGGAGTACACAGTGAGTCCCTGTCTCAAAAAAAAGCTTCAGGGGGGCCGGTGAGATGGCTCAGCGGCTTAAGCGCCTGCCCCGCAAGCACGAGGGCCCGAGTTCGACTCCCGGAACCCACATACGAAAAAGGGGCCGGTGATATCGCTCAGCGGCACGGGCGCCTGCTGGCACGCGAGGTCCTGAGGTCGACCCCCGGTACCCACCAAAAAAAAAAAAAAGCTTCAGGGCCAATGAGATAGCTCAGCGGCATAAGCGCCTGCCTGGCAAGTGCGAGGTCCTGAGTTCGACTCCCGATACCCACATACGAGAAAAGGGCCGGTGATATCACTTAACCTTTGCACCTTTTTCCCAATGGTTCATCTGGAGTATTCCTTCTAAATCTTGAATCTTTAGCAGTCTTGGAAAGATTTCTGGGAAATTTCACTTTTTCCAACATTCACATTTATGGTTTCCAAAATAAACAAGGGTAGCCTGGACATTAAAAGTAATTTTTTTTTTTTTTTTTGAGACAGGGTCTTGCTATGTAGTTCAGGCTGTCCTTGAACTCACTTATGTACCCCAAGCTGGCCTCAAACTCACAGCAATCCTCCTGCCTCAGCCTCCCGAGTGCTGGGACTACAGGCATGCACCACCATGCCCGGCTTATAATTTTTCTTGTTTTTGTTTACTAAAAAAATATTAGCTGGGTGTGGTGGCACACACCTGTAATCCCAGCACTCGGGAAGCTGAGGTAGGAGGATCACCATGAGTTCGAGGCCAGCCTGGGTTACGTAGTGAGTTCAAGGCCAGCCTATATATGTTTACTGCAATTAATACACAGAAAAGAAATCTAATCTGTACTTAGGGATGATTCACTCAAAACCCCTTCAACACTGTGAACAGAGACTGTGATATTGTGGCCTGAGATGACAAGCATTCACAAGTACAGGTTGGGAGACCACAGGAGAGGTCATCAGATCGATTTACATGGGAGTGAGGGTGGAACTGAGTCAGGGGAGGGTTCTTCCAAGCCAGCCAATAACCTCTTCCCATTGCCCTCACCCAAAATAACCACTTTTAAACAGAAAACCCAACTTAGGTTTGGCTAAGCTTTCTCATCTCTAATAAAATGGCTGATGATTATCTTGACAGCCAGCCTTGGAAATGCAAGCCAGGAATAAGACAGGTCCCCTCCTCCTCAAATCTTCCCAAGCACAAGAGAAAGCATTATGTGCTGAGTTTCCTTCAAAAATTGTGTGTCCTCTGACTTTGCATTAAGTTAAGACAGTTCTTGTATTGATTACTTCGTTCACTGCTGAGACAAAATACCTGACACCCAAGGTCTAAGGAGGAAAGGTTTATTTAGCTCACAGTCTGTAGAGGTTTCAGTTCATAATCACCTGGCTCCAAGGCAGGGCGCAATGGCAGAGGGGCCTCGCTAAGGAGAAACAGTTCATGGTGGGCAGAGGGCAGCAAAGCATAAGGCAGCAAGCACCAAAATAGCAAAGCAGCAAGTGACAAGCGGCAAGCAGTGACCCTCTTTCTGTCCCTTATATCCTATCCAGGCTACCCACCCTTAGGGCAGGTAGCATTCACATGCAGGACACCCTTAATCCCAGCATCTCACCATGAATCAGTCCCAGCATCACATCCTTTGTCACAGCATCAACAGCCTAGATCCAGTCACCTCCAGAAAGTCCCACCTATGACCGAATGAGGCTTTGGGGGACATCTAGATACAAGCCATAACAGTTCTGTGACCCAAAGCAAAGTCAGCACAACCATAGGAACACGGCTCGAAGTATCCACCTTCCAGGCTACCAGTAACACCAAGTTCCAAAGTCCTTGGCTTTAACCAAGAACAAGAAATGAATTAAAAGCTGCTTCTCTTTCTGCTGTGAGATGCTGAGACTTGTATGGATGACAATCACCTCCTTTCTTGTGCAACACCAAGTCGCAGTTAAAAACCGAGAGTTCTTTGACTTCCACAGGAACTGATTAATTCTCCCTCTCATGACCAGACTGCGTTTCCTAGAGGAAGATCCAGGCCAAACACATGGCCACTGAAGCAACTCTGCCAGTCATGCAGCCAGCATTTTTGCAGTCTGCCCCACGGCCTTGACATTTCACTTTGCTTACATTCGCCCTGATTCTTGCTTTTATTATTTCTTAACATTTCAGTACTTCACTCTAGTGCCACTTATGAGCTAACTCAAATCTTTCCTGAAATGCATCAGATATAGATTAACAAGACAGTGGTGGGTGACAGAGAGGTGCTGTCAAGACAACACAATCCACAGGGCACCAGAGGGGCCTCTCCTTTCCCCACTGCAATCTAGTTCCAGCTGCACGATGGGTCACCATTTCAGATTCATTCCTTCAGCAAAACTGGTTTTCTTCCTTTCTTACAAGAAAAAGTAAATATGCTTAAGAAGGATGCCTCATTATTCACCTTTGCAAAGAAATTATTATGATCCTGCCTAATCATACATAGCTAAGCCCAGGTGTGGATTTAGGAAAAGAGACAATAAAAGAAAGGACAACTGAGTTTGATGAAAGATTTAAGGGATGTTTGAGGACTGGGAATATTTGCACATTGAGGAACTGCTCTTCTAAGACAAGCAAATTCGTAAAATGGAAAGGCTACTTAACACAAAACAAGACGTAAGAATGGGCTAAGACTCATTCGATCAGCCTCACAATTTGGTACAAATATCAAGACCTACCCACCTGTAGTGAGGGGCTTGCTGTTTATAGTACTGCATTTCATAGCACTTCAGGGGTCACGAGGAACTCATTACAGATATTCTCAATCTTAAGTGACCCTGCACATTTCCATTTTAACCCTTGTTATATCAATACGAGAACTGTGCTTAGAGTCAGTAACTTGTCCAAGGTACACAAATATTCAGTGGTAGAAGAGATTTGAAAAAAAACAAAAAAACAGGTTCTTCCCACTAGAAAGTGGCCCCCAGAGTCACCCTGAGCCATACTCACCCAGTGCCCACCAGCAAGGGTACACAGGTAGCACCCCGCCTCGGGATCACCTGGGCGACCCAGGGTGAGATCAGATTCCCCTGTGTCTTCCGCAGGAGCCCAGCAGCTTTCACACCAGCAGTCAGCCTTTTGGTACCCTGAATGCAGACCTCTGAGCAAACCCACACTTGAAAAACCCCTCCACTGCAGGGACATCCACACCCAAGAAAGCACCTGTCAACTAGGAAAGTCCTCTTTTCATACCTTACAATTGTTCTTCCTTTACCCTGCATATGTGCAAGTATTTCTGGGGTACTTGAGTAAGGGGTGCTAAATTTTCCAGATTCCAAATGTTCTAATTTATTTATAATCAAGTAGATGTGAAATGGGAAGAAAATACAACCCTGAGCAGCGAATTGCACCTCCCTCTGTCCTCCCTGCACACACTGCTAGCTTCTAAGGCCTCCTCACAGATGCCAGGCCTTGCTTCTAACTCACCATGGTGGAGGAGCTCCAGAGAGGACAGCAAAGCAGCAGGCCTCCATCTCCCAGCCCGAGAGGGCTCCAAGCCTGGAGAAGATCCACTCAGACCTTTGCGCAGAGCCCGGCGAAGGAGCGCCAGGGACAGGCCCAAGAGACATGATGGCGCAGGGTGAGACCCTCACTGAGAGCCAGGCTGCTGACACGAGCCTGGACCGCAGGCAGCCAGCCCCAGGGTGTGAGTTAATATAGGGGTAAGAGACCTACGTCACAGGACTGTTGTGAGCACTAAATAACATTTGTAAAAAGGCCAGCACATGGTCTGGTATTGAATAGGTGCTTAGGTGTGTCTTTCTTTTAATGCTCTACAAGAAGTTGCAAATTCTTAGTGTTCAAGCTAAATACAACCCGCAGGTGTGGCTTTATTTCTTTTCTTTTAGTCTGAATACTCACAGGTTGGTTCTTCGGCATGTATAAGAGTCCAATTCCAATGTTCCTTCCCCTGCCGCCCCTACACACTTCTAATCTTCCCCCAGATGTTCCTAAACACACTTCTCTCAGACACATTGTATCACATGCCTGAAAAGCATATCTACTAAGGAGCAGGCCCATCTCCGCCTGCAGTCCTCACCTCCCTACTGCCCTGCTCCTGGCCGGGCCCCATTGTTATATTTATGCTAGTTTGGCCCCACAGGCATCTGACTTTGTGACCCTTGCAATTTAAGAACCAGAGCAAGCTGCAGGCAAAGGCCCAGACAGGAGAGGCGAGGAGCAAAAGCACGCACAGCCCCCTCCAATCTCTGCAGACAACCATGGCTCCATGACAGCCTCCCTACTGCTGAGAGAGGTGACTGCTCCCCAGCATAGCAGCACTTAATCCTCAACTGGCACCAAGCAAATGGCACCCTTGGCAAGGCACAAAGCCACATGGGAAGAAGGAAGCACATCAGCAGCCTTGGGAGAGGGGGGTTCAACACAGGTGCTAGCTGGCCCCAGCTCAGCTCCCAACGCCCCACGGTAGCTCAGAAGGAAACAGTTACCCCAGGAAATGAAGATCTGTGAGTCACTCTCCATACCCCTCGCTAAGACTGCAGAGGAACAGACACTGGAAATCAGATCTGATTTCCAAATTTCCATGTGGCTTTGGCTGAGATGACGTAAGCCATCCAAACCTCGAAGGCATCTAGTCTCCGCATCTAGTCTCCACAAGTTCCCAATTATCTTGGCAGAGGTGGGGTGAGCCATGAACACAGCCTCCCACTCGAATTCCTTCTGGCTTTACCGTGGGAGGAGGTGAAGGCAGGGCACACCCAGACAGCAATCTTCCTCACCCACTCCGGGCCTAGCTCAGCTCGCTACAATGCCGTGAATGGGCCCAGGCCCTCTCAGTGTGAAGCATGCTGTGCTGAGAGCAAAAAGCTCGCTGACCATCACGGGCATCAAGAGGAAAGAGGCAGGCATCGAGGGGATGCCTGAGGGGTCTCACTGGATGCTCCAAGGAGAGAGGGTGACATTCCAAATATTTACCAGGGGAAGGCAAGGGGCACTGCCAAATCAGACACCAATAGCCCCGTGGAGAATGTGGTAATATTACCCACATTTTGCAGTTCTGGAAAGCTAAAGCAGAATTAGTACACGGCTCTCTGAGCTTCCACCCGGCCTGCTCAGAGGCCTGGCCCACTGCCTCTGGGAAGACAGAATGAGGCCAGCAAACAGCAGTAAAATGCCTCTTGGAGGTAGGACATCAGGTATGTTTTCAGACCTTGGGAACAGTTTCCTGATTGAACTGTCATGGGGGAGGACACAGCTCCAGAAGTGACAGAGGTGGGTCCAGAACCCGGGCCTTTGGTTCCCACTCTGGGACTTCTGGAGCCACAAATCACTAGACTTGATTTCAAGGCTTCCTAGAAAGATCCAAGGGACCAGAGATATACCTCAGCAGCACAAGCGCCTGCCTGGCAAGCACAAGGTCCTGAGTTCGATTCCCAGTACAAAAAAAAAAGAAAGATTCAGGAGCTGGAAGCTGGCCTGATGGGTAGGGAAGCCAGAGGTGGCACATTAAGACCAGGAACCTACTGTCCGCCCAGACCACCAAACCAGGCCCATCCACCCTATAGAGTACAGGAATCTTCTCACCTGATCTGGGCTATTACCTTGAGAGAATGCACTTGAGGCACTTTGCTGCAGCATTTTCATGCCTCAATAATTTTTTTTAAAGAGCAAAACCCATAATATGCTTATTCTTCACATTGATCATCCCTCTAAAAAGCGGACGCTGAAATCTAAAGATATTTACAGAAGCATACATAAAGGAAAATAACCAAGCCCACTGCAATCCAACTATTTTTTAAAGCTTAAGCAAGTACATTATATGGCAAAGATTTAAATGTCTGCCCTACCTCCAGGCACGCAGACACACACATTCATAGACCACACACACACACCAGCTTCTCAGTCAGCCACATGCCCACAGCCTGTCTCCTAGATATACTGACAGCCACTAAGCTAATGAGATCCCAACTGTCACCCTCAGTCTTTACATTTGTTTTTCATGTTTTCATTCCAAGACCTCTGCCCAAAAGGCAGCTAAGGGCAAAATGCATATGATGGGCTCTCTGCTCCCACCTCTTCAGAACAGCAGAGTCCCCATGTGGCAGCGTGGAACAAAGACCCTCAGTTCCTCAGGAAGGAAGGGCTCTGGCTCCAAGGAGACAGCAAAGCTGGCTCGCTGGTCGCCACCAGCACTGGGCATTGTTATTGACTGGCTATTGAAGGGGCTGCCTGCCTGCCTGCCTGCTCTGGGCAGGAGAAACAAATTTGTCCACCAGCTGCCTCCTTAGAAAAATTCCACATTTCAAAGCAAGTGCCAGAACAGAAACAGAAGCATCTGAACGCTGGCACTGGCAAGATCATTCAAAGTCTGAGCAGTACGAAAAACACACGGTTTCAAAGTGGAGGAGAGGACGATCTTTCCAAATGGATAAAATGTGGGAGAGATGGCTTTAGTGAACATCTACTCAATCGGTGCCCAAACATGAAATACATTATGGACAGAAGCTCTGAGTCATAAGCAATACATTGCGTAACTACCTTTAACCCAAGACCACTGAGGATGGGTCCCCGAAATTATGAGTGATTTGTTTATTTTTATGACAAAAAAAAAATACATTTTATCCTTTTAAGTGAAGTCAAGGGGATTTTTAATGACAGACAAATATATGCTACTCTCATGATACGTTGAGGTGGAGGATGGAGAGAGGTGAGACTGTATTCTCCACGATACACACCTTTAGTAGCAAAGGCAGTTTGGGGACTTCCCTTACAAGTATTAGATGGAAGCATTAAAGCCATCTCACTGCACGCTTGCACAAGCACAACACCACACAGGTGCACATGCGCTGAATCACTCCTTTTGTCTGTATCTGAACGAGGGACCATCGTCACCCACCAGCAAAACAATCCACAGCCACACGGGCACGGTGCAGTTGCCAGTGGCCTGAGTGGGGGCTGGCAGGGTGCTGGCAGGAGTTACTCACAAACACCCATGGTCAGTATCCCACAGGATGTGCTGGGCATCAGGTTGAAGGCATGACTAGGCAAGAAGGTAAAATCGAGCTAGTAGAGATGAGGAGAGAAGGGCACTGTCTCCCCGTCCCCCCAAAATGAGTTATTATAGCACCAACTGCACTGAAATCCACACCAATCAGACTGGGCCCCTTCCCCTCCCTCATGTCGACAGATGAAAACTACTTAGACATTATTAACAATTAATAATCACGTGGTGTAATAATGGCTATTAAAACTAATTTATTTAGAAACATAACTAGTAAGTTATAATTTAATAATTTGACAATAATAATGAGCATCTCTAAACTATTAATAACTGTCAAGGATCCCTGTGAATTCTTTGTGGTTTGTGTGTTAAAGGGGAAAAACTAACTCCATTTCCCATAAAAACCCCAAGTCCCAGGACTTCATTCCTCTTGACCTATCATCAGTAAGATACAGGAAGACAGAGCACTGCCCACCTTCGCCCCTTTTCTCTGGGCTCCCACGACTCTCCAGAAACCAGACGAAAGGGGAAGAGTTCCCATCTAGCTGAAATGCAATGTGATATACCCTCTATGTGTACACACACCATTCATCTCCTCCTATGTGACACTGGAGCTGCCAAAAAGTGGCGATAAAATCTACACTCAAAATCAGTTTGCTTGGGGCCGGTGAGATGGCTCAGTGGCGTAAGTGCCTGCCCAGCAGTGCGAGGTCCTGCATTCAACTCCCGGTACCCACATAAAGGAAAAAAAAGGGCCGGTGATATCACTCAGCAACACAAGTGCCTGCTTGCAAGCACAAGGTCCTGAGTTCAACTCCCAGTACCCACACACACAAAAAAAATCGGTTTGCTCAATTTCAAGTTCTGCTAGCTAATGTTCCCTAACTAACCTACCCATCCTCTTGTTAACACAGTTGCGAGGTTCACTGAAATTATGAATTTCTGTTTTCCATATTCTTTGACGTTCAACATGATTTGCGGGTAAAACCTATTTTTTCAAAGTTTGTTATCTTTTTCTCTAAAAACAGCAAATTTATAAGTTACTTCTTAGGTTAAAAGTTCTTTGGATTTTTGGACCTGAGCTTTAGTACACTTGTGAAAGAATTATCCAAATTATAGTCACCCTAAATCTCAGATCTTAAATTTCAGTTCTCAATATGAGGTTCATGAAATCAGCTGCAACACTTACTCAGAATTAATTTAACACAAAGCAAGCAGATACAGGTGTTTTATTGCTTATACACTACTCAGGCATAAGAACATATCTAATCTTTACTATCACTCCTCAAAAACATACCAACAAAGAGATGCTAGAATTGGAAATAAAAATCTATGATGACCTAATACGGGAACCACTACACGCAGGTAACTACTGACCATTTGGAATGTGGCTGGTGGAACTGAAGAATTCAACATTTAATTTTACTTAAATTTAAATTTAAAAACTGATGCTAGATTCAGTTATTGGGAACAACATGGATATGTAAATCTACTTTTTCAGCTGTAGATTTTATAAAATATGAAAGTACAGTAGATCCAATATTTCTGATGAAAACTTAGTATCCTACTAAAGATAAAAAATACACATAGCATTTCAAAGACTTAGAATGAAGAAAAAGAATACAAAATCTCAATGTTTTAATATTGATTATATATTGAATTTAAATTGTTTTATATTGGATTAAATAATATAAAAACTAATTTCCATCTGTTTCTTTTTATTTTTAATGGTGCTACAAGAAAATTTTAAATTACATATATGGCTCAAATATTTTGGGGGACAAGACTGCTCTAGCTAGCTGTATATGGTGGAGAAATTAGCAGCAATAATGTATTATTTATGTATTATCACGTACATTAACACATCTTTCATAAGTATTGTTTTCCCACAGTCCTTTTATCCTTTTTTTTATTCCAATACTGGAAATTAAACCCAGGGCCTATGTACTGAGCTACATCTGCAGCCTTTTTTAAATTTTCTTTTTGAGACAGGGTCTCACTAAGTTGCCCAAGCTGGACTTGAATTTACGATACTCCTGCCTCAGCCTCCCAGAATTCAAGGATAACAGGCAGATGCCACTATGTCGGGCTCTTGCATCCCATCTTAAATATTAAATAATGTGGGGGAAGATGGCAGAGCAGTAAACAGCAACAAATCAGCCTCTAAAATTTAGGATCCAGACACTGGAAAATAACTATCTGGGGAAGAAAAGAAAGAGGGATATGGATCCCTGGGACCCAGGAGGACCTGAAGGGAAAATTAGAGCCTACAGAGAAATTGAAAAGATGAGCCACAATGTAGAAAAAGGGGCAATTTGTACTTTCTCCCTAGCTCCTGGCTCATGGTGTAAGAGAGGAAGGTTAAAAGTACAGAGACACAGTGAAAGTGGGTGACTCCAGGGGCCTTCAGGGAGAAGCAAAGCAGAGGAACAGAGCAGTGGATGCTGTGCACTACAACAGCTGGTGAGTGGCTCCAGTCCAAGCGTCTTCCATGTGTAAGAGAAATTTTCCCTTCTGGGAATGCACGGTCCATGCTGTCCCCCTCCTCCCAAGGTTCCGGGAATTGAGCTGTTACAATTTAAAGCTGCCTAAGTTAGATAAGAGTGAGAACAGAGCAACCAGGGATCTAGGCTAAAAGATAAAAACAACTCCATGGCTAAAGAATTTACAAAGTATCCCTTTCCTAAACACCTGCTGTCCATATTAGGAAACATCCTCCCCGCTGTGTCAGCCAGCCTAAAAACTCCGGTATGAGTGTCTTCTCCCAATGAATGTAAAAAGCTGTTTACCAATGCTATCTGCTTCTGTAACCGTGCTTGCAAAGACCCCTCCTCCCTTTGTTCTATAGACATATAAGCCCTGCACAGACAAACCTCGGGGCCCACTGTTCCTGCGTGTTCAGTGAGCCCCACGCATGCTTGGATAATAAAACCCCTTGCCCTTTGCATGAGAGAACGCTTCTTGGAGTCTTCCTTCACGTGGCGGGCTTCCCGACCCTAACACATGTCCCCTGGAGAGGATGTCTGGTTGCACATCATTCTAGAAAGGTGCCAACTGAACAAGGGACTCAGAGCAGCAACAGGTTGGCTTCATCTCAGGGCTACGAGCATTAAATACCCACAGTGACTGGGTGAGGGACATCCACATGAGACGTCCATGGTCAAGGAGCTCTGGTCAGGCTGGCAAGAGACCCACCCCCCCAGTGTTATAAGCTAAACGAATCAGGCCTCACCCCCACAACAAGGCCAGAACTTGAACTTCCGTGGATTTGAAAGTCCCAGAACCGGCACCCTGCCCCAATCCCACTGCCAGCTTGTTGGTGATTATCCAGCATGGATCTGGGCTCTGACTGCCTCCCTTGTCTACCAGTGAGAGCAGAGTCACGCCTTGAATTGGACAATGCCACAAAACTGTAGACTCGGGCCAGTGAGATGGCTCAGCGGCATAAGCGCCTGCCTGGCAAGCGTGAGGGCCCGAGTTCGACTCCTGGAACCCACATACGAAAAAGGGGCCAGTGACATCGCTCAGTGGCACGGGCGCCTGCTGGTGCATGAGGTCCTGAGGTCGACCCCCGGTACCCACAAAAAAAAAAAAAAAAAAAACAAAAATAACGTAGACTCCAGAAGATAACCACAGGTCTGAAATCACAGAGAAAAGTTTTTGTTTTTTTTTTTAAAGATTGTTTGTATTTGTTTTTTCTCTGAGTATGAATATGGTTTTTAGGTTTTTGGGGGTTTGTTTTGGTTCGTTCCTGTTTTTGTTTTCTCCTCCTTTCCTTCCTTCCTGTCTTCTTCACCAGTTTCCTGAGACTTGGGTAATCTTTCTTGGTCATTCAGTCTTGCTTCTCATCTCTTTCTCTTCTCTCATTTCTCTATTTTTTCCTCTTCTCCTTTTTAAATTTTCTCCCCTTAGGGTAAATCACTGTATTGAGTAGATATTTACTGTATATCATTTTCTGATTTGTCTTAGATTTTGTTATATAATTATAAATCTTGTACTTAGGGTTAAAGGTGGCAAATTAATAGTTACCACAGTTTGTCATTTTCCCAAATGTGTTTGATGCTATGGTTATTACTGATTGTACTACTTTAGCCAAGGGGACATAGTTGTCGTGATCAATTGATCTTCCTTGTATGCCAAAGCCTACATTGTCCAGGGGACATAAACAATATTACAGTCCAGTACCAAAGAACTGGGTGGTAGGCCAAACAGGCTGCAACCTTTCATCCCTAATAAATATACGAAGTAGGATCCTAGGACAGACTCAAAGGCCAAAAGCCAGCTATGCCTAAATGATATTAATGAAAAGTATTTATTTCCTTAAGAGCTCTTAATACTAGTAATAAATCTACCTACCATAAGCAATTTATAACGCAGACAACAAATAAACAACAAAAAAAATAAAAAATGAGAAAACATGGAAGCAAGACACAACCCAACAGCCCCAACTGGCCCAAGACAAATCCAGGGGGGCACTAAGGTGGAGGAAATCAAAAGCCACCCCACTGAATTTTCTGAAACACTAGCAGCAGAAATAACAAAACAGATGAATAAGTCTCTTAACAAAACTAAAACAGAAATAATTACAAGATAATTAAAGAGATGATGACCACAATGAAGGAAACAGTTAGTGAATCTAGAGTAGATACCAATTTAAAAAAAAATAGAAAGCTAACAAGAGACACAGAAACCAGGAATACCCAACACAAAAAAGAACTAGATCCCATAAAACAGACTCAAGTAGAAATCCAGGAGATTAAAAATTCTACTGAAGGGCCGGTGAGATGGCTCAGCAGCTTAAGCGCCTGCCCGGCAAGCGCGAGGGCCCGAGTTCAACTCCCGGAACCCACATACGAAAAAGGGGCCGGTGATATCGCTCAGCGGCACGGGCGCCTGCTGGCGCGCGAGGTCCTGAGGTCGACCCCCCGGTACCCACAAAAAAAAAAAAAAAAAAAATTTCTACTGAAAGTATATGCAGCAGGGTCAACCAGTGTGAAGATAGAATATCAGATCTAGAAGACAGGGTTATGGTTGGTAATCATGAAATGAAAGACTTCTTTCTGTTTTGTTTTTTTGTTTTGTTTTTTTGAGACAGGTCTCACAATGTAGTCCAGGCTGGCCTTGAACTCACAGTGATCCTCCTGCCTCAGCCTCCCAAGTGCTCGGATTACAGGTGTGTGCCACCATGCCTGGCAAGACTTCTTAAAAATAACAAGAGACAGGGCTGGTGAGATGGCTCAGCAGCATAAATGCCTGCCTGGCAAGTGCAAGGGCCCGAGTTCGACTCCCAGAACCCACATACGAAAAAAGGGCCGGTGATATCACTCAGCGGCACAGGCGCCTGCTGGCGCGTGAGGTCCTGAGGTTGACCACCGGTACCCACAAAAAAAAAAAAAACAAGAGACAACAAAAATTCAATGTAACAGCTGCTATATGATGCAAAGAAGATGAATATAAGATTAATTGGAATTGATGAAATCAGAAGATAGCACAAAGGGCATAAAAAACCTGTTCACAGAAGTAATAGCAGAAAATTTTCTAAGAATGGAAAAGAATATGATATACAAGAGAAGTATAGAACTCCAAATAGCCGTGATCAGAAAAAACTACACCAAGACATGTAATAGTCAAGATTCCAAAAATGCAACACAAGAACAGAATGCAGTGGTACCTCGGTTCACAACCTTAATTCTTTTCACATTTCTGGTCACGAAGAGAATTGGACAAGAACCAAATCAAATTTCCCCTAAGGTCAACATTGAACCTATTGAATTTGATTCAGTTCTCATCCCATCTGCTTTGCGACTACAATCGTGGAAAGAATTAAGTTTATGAATCAAGGTACCACTGTACTAAAAGCTGTTCAAGAAAAGGAAAAAATCACCTATAAAGGCAAGCCCATCAGAATCACAGCAGACTTCTCAACACAAATCCTTAAGTCAAGGAGAGCTTTAAGTATTTCAAGCCCTAAAAGAAAACAAACTCCAACCGGATTTATGTACCCCACAAAGTTATCTTTCAGAATTGATGGAGAAATAAGATACTGCCATGATAAAGAACACTTGAAAAAATTCATGACCACCAAACCAGCACTGGAAGAAGTTCTGAAGGATGTTCTAGAAAAAGACAATGAAGACAGCAATTCTAAGAATCCCAATAGAATGAATCCACAGGCAAGGCAAGCAATTACATAAAGGGAAAGAAAGGGAACCAAAATAATGTATAAAATAATATAATGACAAGAATGTCAATACATATCAGTTATAACCATCAATGCAAATGGTCTCAATTCACCAATCAAAAGAAACAGATTGGCAGAATGGATCAAGAAACAAGATCCAACAATATGCTGCATATAAGAAACACATTTAACTCAAAAAGAAATTCACAGGGCCGGTGAGATGGCTCAGCGGCGTAAGCGCCTGCCTTGCAAGCGCGAGGGCCCGAGTTCGACTCCCGGAACCCATATACGAAAAAGGGGCCGGTGATATCGCTCAGAGGCACGGGTGCCTGTTGGCGAGCGAGGTCCTGAGGTCGACCCCCCGGTACCCACAAAAAAAAAAAAAAAAAAAAGAAATTCACAGACTAAAAGTCAAAGGATGGAAAACAATACTCCATGCAACAGGAACCCAGAAAAAAGCAGGGGTAGCTACTCTGTTTGCAGACAATGTGAACTTCAAACCAAGAATGATCAAAAGAGATAAAGAAGATCACTACATACTTATTAGGGGAACACTTCAAGAGGAAGAGAGAACAATCATAAATATATATGTGCACCAAGTACCAGTACACCAAACTATATAAAACAAATATTAATGGGCATAAAAAAATCAAATAAGAACTAATACAATTGTAATGGGGGACCTCAATACCCCATTGTCACAAACTGGGGCACCTCAATACCCCACTGTCACAAACGGATCAACTAGACAAAAAAATCTATAAAGAAATATCAAATCTGAACCAAACCTTTGAACAAATGGATTTAGTGGGTATCTACAGAGTGTTCCATCCAACAACAGAATACAGTGGTACACTGGTTCACAAACACTTTTGTTTGCGAACACTGGGTTCACAAACAGAAGCACCTGGCAAAATTTTCTTTTTGTATGCAAACTCTGCATAGGGTGACAAACACAACCAAGGTCATCTTTTCCGCATGAACACGAACACGAACACGGCCATCTTTTCCAGAACTGTGGAACAAATAAAGTTTATAAACCAAGGTACCACGGTACATATTCTTCTCAACAGCACACAAGACTTTCTTCAAAATAGACCACCTATTAGCTCATAGAACATGCTTAAGTAAATGCAAAGGAACTACAATTATCCCATGCATATTGTCAGTGATAGTGCAATGAAATTAGAAATAAATGGGTCACAGAAGAAATTAGACACTTTCTATAACTAAACAATAAGGACAATACAACATACCAGAACTTATGGGACGCAATGAAAACAGACCTATCAGGGAAATTTATAGCAGCAAATTCCCACATCATAAAACAGAGCAAGCTCAAATAAATAACCTAATGAATAAATAACCTAATGTCAAGATTCTAGACCATTAGTTAATCCACCACAATCTGCTAGAAGACAGAATAGGTAAAACTCTTGAAGACATAGGTGTAGGCAAAGACGTTATGAACAAAACTCTGATTGCACAAGAAATATTACAAAGCATCAATGATTAGGGTCACATCACATTAAAAAGCTTTTGCACAGCAAAAGCAACCACCAACAGAGTGAAGAGATAATTCACAGAATGGGGAAAAAAATTTTACCAGCTACTCCTCAAAGGACTAATATCTAGAATACATGAAGAACTTTAAAAAATCAGACTCCCCAAATTTAAAGACCCAACCCAAAAATGGGCATCTGAAATGAATAGACGCTTCTCAAATGAAGAAGTAGAAGTGGCAAATAAATACATGAAAAATGTTCAACATCCCTGGTCATTCGAGAAGTACAAATTATTTTATTGTATTTTTTTTTGGTGGGTACAGGGGGTCGACCTCAGGACCTCGCGTGCCAGCAGGCACCCATGCTGCTGAGCGATATCACCAGCCCTTTTTTCATATATGGGTTCCGGGAGTCGAACTCAGGCCCTCGCGCTTGCCAGGCAGGCGCTTATGCCCCTGAGCCATCTCACCGGCCCGAGAAGTACAAATTAAAACAACACTGAGATTCTATCTCACTCCACAAAGAATGGCTATCATCAAGAAACCAACCTGGGGCCGGGGATACAGCTCAGTGGCACGGTGCCTGCCTGGCAAGCGCGAGGTCCTGAGTTCAATTCCCAGTTCCCAAAAAAAAAGAGAAATCAACCAATAACAAATACCAGCGAGGTTGTGGGGGGAAAGGAACCCTTCTCCACTGTTGGTGGGAGTGCAGACTGGTACAACCACTGTGGAAATCAGTGTGGAGATTCTTCAAATAACGACGACTAGAGGTTCCATTTGACTCAGCTATTCCCCTTCTTGGTATCTTCCCAAAAGAATTAAAAGCATCATACCACAGTGATAGATGCATACCTATGTTCATAGCAGCACAATTTATAAGAGCTAAATCTTGGAAATAGCCCATACGCTCATCAACAGGTGAGTGGATACAGAAAATATGGTATTGATATATAATAGAGTACTAACCTGCCATAAAAAATGATAAATGAGTCATTTTTAGGTAAATGGATACATAACTGAGACCATACTTTAAAGTGAAATAAATCAAACAAGTGTAAATATCACATCGTTTCTCTTGTGTGAGGTAAATAAGGAGCAAAATGGAGGATACTGGGAAATAGGAAAGCCATGTTGAAATGGAGAAGGGAAATAAGACAGGGGGGAGAAGAAAAAGGGGATTTAAAAAAGAGAATGGCGCTGGGCATGGTGGCACACACCTGTAATCCCAGCACTTGGGAGGCTGAGGCAGGAAGAGTGCTGCCAGTTCAAGGCCGGCCTGGGCTACATAGTGAGTTCAAGGCCAGCCTGAACTACATAGCAAGACCCTGTCTCAAACAAAAACAAAAACAAACATAATCAAATAAAAAAGAGAATGGAAGGGAAAAAATGGAAACAAAGCTTTTGTAAATGAGAGGAAGAAGGGCTGAAGGGAGAGGAGGGGAATGGGAAAAAAGAATTAAGACATATTATGTACAGGTACAATTTCCCTATGGTGAATCTGATCATTACGTATGACAAATATGTACTAATAACAAACACATTTTAAAAATACTAAAAAAAAAAAAAAAGAACTAAAAAATATTTTAAAATGTGCACCAAATGGCTGATAGCCAGAGTAGTGGGTGGTAATTAACGTCAATGACCCCAACACTGCCATACGACCTGGCTCCCGATCTGGACACTGATCGATCAAAGACAGGAACAGCACTGCTAAGGGGAACTCGAGACATCATAACCCGTTTGGTTATGCCCTGTTTCATCTGTATTTCCAGTTACTGAGAAAGCTCTCTAATTCTTTCTTTCTACCCATCCTAAAGTTTAGAGACATCATCAATTGTTTCCAGTTCTTATTCTGGGTCCCATTACACAAGATGATGCATGGAACATCACATATCCTGCAGCTGCCAATTCGGCAGCTTAACGCAGAAGTCCCCAAGCCCTGTGACCAAAGACTGGTACTGGTCCATGGTCTGTCAGGAACATAGCAGGAGGTGACAGGCAGGTGAGGGCCTGGAGCTTCATCTGTATTTACAGGTGCTCTCCAGTGCTCACATTACCACCCGAGCTCTACCTCTGTCAGATCAGGGGCCACATTAGCTTCTCCCAGGAGGAGCACGAACCCTACTGTGAACTGCACATGTGAGGCATCCAGCTTGCAGCAAAACACCAGCCAGTCAAGCCTCCCCCACCCCTAACCCCCTGTCTAGGAAAATGTCTTCCGCAAAACCCAGTCCTAGTGCCAAAAAGGCTGAGGACTTTTGGCTGAAAGGATTTTTATGCCTGTTGGTTCATTTTTACAGTTTTAAAGGACCATGGTCAGCCAGACTCTGTTCTAGGTACAGTAATAAAACAGACCAAAGAACGTAAAAGTCACTGATATCCATACTGTTTGTGCAAGATTTTATGGCTTCGAGGAACTCTGACTATAATTCGCTGACAATAAATTAGCAACACTGACGAACCTTTTAGTTATGCAAAGTCTAAATATACTCATAAATAAAAATTCAACAAGCAATTGTATACCCAGCCCTGCTGCATGCAATATGCCACTATTCCCTCCATAACTCCACTGAAATAGTGATTATGCCTATGAATTCATTTTTGCCTTTCTATATATTCTCATATCTCTGAGCAATTATGTTATTTGACACACTTTTAACTTACATAAAGAATGTTTTAAATGGATGTTTTAAAAACTTACATAAAATCAAGACAAGCAACTATCTTCGACTATACTAGAAACTCAACAATTTGCCACGTTTGCAGATGGAAAAATATATTTCTTTTACCACCTAAGTCACATATAAACAAATATGTTTAAATATTACATATGTTTACATAAGTGTATATATACAGCACAGAGCTCACGGCAAGAATAACAGGAGTTCAGTGTGTCCTTTAATCACTAAAAACTTTGGGCAGATTGGAAATCACTTGCATATGTGCTTTTTTAAGAAATTAACTGTAAATTAGAATTTCTGAATGTTACAAAATACACACAAAGGTTTATCATGAAAAGGCCCCTCCTGCCCCTGCCCCAAGCCACCCTGTCACCCTCACCATAGGTAACCAATATAATTTTGCCAAAAAGGCTGAGCACTACAGGATTTTTATGCATGTTGGTTCATTCTTATAAACAGTTTTAAAGGCCCACCATCTGCCAGGCTCTGTTCTAGATACAGAGATAGTCCACACATAAACAGCCGTGTATAAATTCTTCTAATACAAAGGATAGCACTTTGATAGTGCCTCTTACAGTTGTCATTCTTTTTATTTGAGTTTATTAGTACGTGTGGGTAGTACATAATGATTACATTCCTTATGCAGAGTTAATATATGTACACAACACATCCAATCTCATTTTTTTCATCCCTCATCCCTCCCATCCTGCCCCCCTCCCTCCACCTCTTGATCCCCTTCCCCTTTGAGAGTGATCTATCTCCCTACTTCCTATTATCTTTTATTTTGCTTTTTTACTCTGGGTTTCTCATATAAGAGAAACAATGTGACATTTAAGCTCGCATCTGATCTACTTTGCTTAACATTATGGTCTCAAAGTGCGTCCACTGATCTTTTCATATTAATGCATTTCATATTATGCGTTTAATATTTAATTGCCACATTCATAGTATAGACGTTCCATGCTTGATTTAGCCTACCTCTGATGACTGAAAGGTAACTTCAAGTTTCTCAAAATAAATAGTGCTGCTGTGAATAACCCCCTACATGTAACAGTGTTCAAGAATAGGCACAACACAAATTGCTACAAACAAAGACAGATAAGACAGACAGACAGACACACACACACACACACACAGAGGCAGGCAGACACACAGACAGATACTAAAGATTTAGATAGATATTACACAAGTGTCCACCAAGAGGTTATTCTTCTACCAGACATGTATGAGAGCATCTTTTTCCTCTACCCCTTGTCAACACTATGTATTATATATTCTGTTCATCAACCTAAGTGACAAATGGTATTATATTGAGGTTTTAATTTATGAATCTGTTTTTAATTCTTAATCTCTATTTTAAAAGAAGTAAGCACAATACAAGATAGATATACAAGAAGCCTAATGAATGAAAAACCATTTTTGTTCAGAGGAAGGTGCTATAAAATTTGAGACACAGCACTATCCTATAAAAAGTTTTATAAGTTCACATGAGCAATAAAAACAAATACCTAATTACAATATTGCCCAACCTCATATAATAAACTAATTCAAAATGTTGGCATATGTACAATCATTATAAAAACTCAGGGTGGGTTCTCTCATATAGATAGAACCACCCAGCAGCTGTGTGAAGTTCAACTCCTCTGAAATATCAACACTACACATGAAGCCGGGTGTGGTGGCGCACGCCTGTAATTCCAGGAGGATTGCCGTGAGTTCAAGGCCAGCCTAGGCTACAAAGTGAGTTCAAGGCCAGCCTGAACTACATAGCAAAACCTCATCTAGACCACAAAAAAAAAAAAAAAGTAATGGTTGATACACTGTGTCAATTTGAGAATTGAAGCTTTAGAAGCTTAACTAAGTGACTCAGCAGGGGGCCAGGGTCCTCACTTTGTAAACATCCTGAGCTTGTGGAAAAGGAGGCATGGAGATGGTGTGGGCAGACACATACAATACAAGGGAGGAAAAGAGGCTTGCTCTCCCCCTTTTTGCTCTTGCTGCTTTTGCTGTCTTCCACCACCTTAAACTGTTGCCCCTAACCATGCCACCCTGCCTTGGAGCCAGCTGATTAAGGACTGAAACCTCCACAAAGTGTGAGCTAAATAAATCTTTCCTCCCTTAATTCTGGGTGTCGGGTATTTTGTCTCAGCCAGGAGAGAAAAGTGACACAAACAGCTACATAGGAGAGTCTGATATGGCTTTCCTGAAGTTAACTGGTGAAAAGGAGAGATGAAGGAAAAAGTGAAGATAAAAGAAAGTGGTTCTTCCCAGTGTGTGAGACAAGCATCACGTTTTCCCCCATAACGATGATGCGAAAAAAGAAGGGAGACTATTATCAGACGAAAGGACGGGAATAAGAAGACAGGGGAGGATGTAAGGGAAGGTAATGGGGAAAGATATATTATGTGCCCTGAAACCCAGTATTTCATAAAATTAATAGGTACTAATTTTTTTTAAAGAAAGGATAATGGTAACCTCAGGATCTGTCCAAGGAGTCGACTGACAGGTATCTCTTCTATCACACGCCATGAGTGAGAAGGCTGAGAAAATACACTCCGCATTTGGACCCAATGGAGACTAAATCAATGGGACTAGGAGCTACAATAGCGCTGAAATGTCATGTCTGCACACAGCCAAAAAGACAGACTCCACTAAATGGACTTCCAAGTAACCAGATACAAAGCTGTGATGGCTGGTCAGTCCTGAGGACTTCCAGCAGGGGTGCTATCCACAGATACATAAAGCAAGGAGATTAAGAAAACAAGATGACCATATCTAATTAACTTAAAATCCAGTAAAATGGAAAAGTTAGCAGAAGATATCCTAAGTCAAGATATACTCATAATAGTTATCCTCATCAAATAAAGAAGTCCCATGGACCAAAAAATAGATGCTAAATAAACAAGGGACTTAGTGGGGTTGGGGATCCACAGAAGCAAAATGGAAGACCTAAAACAGAAAGAATGATGGTCACTTGTCCAAGCTCTAGCTTCCAATTATGAATCAGCTGTTAAGTCTCCTCACAGATATTTTTATTCTAGGCATTTTGTTACACTCAGCTGCTTTATGCCATCAAGTTACTTCTGGACCTATTCGTTAGCTGGCCTCCACCGACACAGTCAATGTTGAAAAAGTTAAGACTCCAGGCAGGTGACCTTACTCAGCTAAGCACCAACAGTGAAAGGTCACTGTGACATAATGCAAGAGGCAGAAGTAGGAAAACTGGAAGTGAGTCTTATGGAGCATCGGCAGATTTGCTTTATTCATCCCTGAAGAGCTTGAGAGGCTGCGAGCCCCACTCACAGGCCACTTGACCTGGCTTTGTCATCCACCAGGGAGCCCAGCCTGCCTCTGGTTCAGTGCCCATTTCCTAAGCCTGGGCCTCCTCAACCCCCATACCTGGAGCAGTGTCCACACACAGGCACCTCTGGGCTCCTCCCTCACTGCAGCCAGGTCCGGGGGACTCTTGCTGCTTTGTCTCCCTCAGGCTGACAGCATCGTCACACCTGCCCGGGGCGCCCCCAGGGCCACAGAGGTTATGCAGGGCCCAGCCTGTGCACACTCAGAGCCCAGAGTGCGGGAAAGCTCATACTTCCAGCACCACACTCAGCCTACAGGGGAGAGGAGGCGAGAGTCAACGTTACCCCTGCCTCCTGTCCCCAGGGCTGACAATTCTGAAGCCTCCTCAGATCTCAGCAGAACCGACAGGCAGGGCTCACAGCACTGGCCTCGGCAAGGCTTCTGTAGTAGTCTGCTCACACTGCAGTAACAAAATGTCCTAGGCCAGAGGACCTAACAGCACAGGAAAGGGCATGTGTGTGCATCAGGAACGGCTAGGACTGAGTATCATTCCAGCCAATGGTATGGGGGCCAGATCCGTGTTTCTATGACAGAAACAGTACCATAATTTATGTTTCTTGCACACTAAGCTCATTTGCCAAGTGGACATGGACATGGTTCACCAATCTAACTTCCTTGTTTCCCAAGTGAAACTCAGAACTGTGTGACTTGCTTTGTTTTTGGTTTTTAAGACAGAATCTTACTATGTCACCCAAGCCAGACTGGAACTCCTGATCCTCCTGCCTTGGCCTCCCACATGCTGGGCTTGTACATGTGCGCCACCACACTCAGCTAGAACTGCATGATTTTTGAGGTCCCTTAATCTTTCCCAGTAAAACGAAGGAAACAGACTAATAGAATTCTGAACGTATCATTTGAGAAACTACTGAAAAAGTTGGGGATTTGGCTAACAAAATAAACATCATCTTGAATATATAATATGTTCTTTACTATGGAAGGTTGTGCCAAGATCCTGGAGTCTCTGAGTCATCCAAGCATTAAGGAAGCGCCTGGGGTCTCATCAGTCAAAGCACTGGTCCTCAGTGGTTACAGCTAAGACCTCCACTGTCCCAGCTGACAGCTCAGGCCTGGCCATTCCAATGTCTCTGTGTCCTGGTGCTCTGTGGCAAGACCTGGGGCGTCCACATTCCCCATCCATCCTCAATGAGATCACCATGATCCATTTCTTCCACGGAACCCCTGATTCCCTGGAATATTACTTTCACAGCAACCACTTCCCAGGCTCAGAGATCTCCCGCTTCTCACTCTGTGAGGAACACTTGGAGACATCTCTTCCTAGGGCTTCACCTTTTGTAGAAGTAAAGCAGAACTACAGTCTCGTAGCGGTTTCAGCTGCCTCCCTAATGTGACCAGAGGCTAGTAGACCATGGGGGAAACCACATGTGTATTAATTAATATCTTGATTAACTATCCGGGCATGCCTACGTTTCAAAGGGGGAATAATGATGTTTGGTTAGTATATAACTCAATAGGGAAAAAACAATTTGGGCATTATGGCCACAAAGTTGACTTTATCCACAAGTATTATCCCCTAAGTAACTGTATGATAGCTTCTCAATACAATACAGTCCAAATACAGAGTCATATTTGCTTGGTGGTCAGCAGGACCACATAAATATTTTACACTTGTTAGACTGTATGAGAAAGAGGTAAAAATGGCATCATGGGGGCTGGTGAGATAGCTCAGCAGCATAAGTGCCTGCCTGGCAAGTGCGAGGTCCTGAGTTTGGCTCCTGGTACCCACATACGAAAAAAGGGGCCGGTGATATCGCTCAGCAGCACGGGCGCCTGCTGGCATGCGAGGTCCTGAGTTCAACCCCCGGTACCCACCAAAAAAAAAAAAATGGCACCATGATATTCTGATTCTCTGACAGCAAAGGACAGGAAAGCAATTAAGATGATTAGAATGGGGCTCAGAAGCTACTTAGCAAGCATCTTGCTCAGAAGATTTTGCTTTATCCTGTTCAAGAGGTCGTTTACCCTAAACAATGAAATATTCAGGAGTCCTCATTGGTGATAAATAATGAAGTGGCTTTCTCCTGTCTCAAATAATAGCAATAATAATTACCTGTTCACCATTTTGCTTTTTTTTTTTTTTTTTTTTTTTTTTTTTTTTGGTGGGTACCGGGGGGTCGACCTCAAGACCTCGAGCACCAGCAGGCGCCCGTGCCGCTGAGCGATATCACCGGCCCCTTTTTCGTATGTGGGATCCGGGAGTCGAACTCGGGCCCTCGCGCTTGCCAGGCAGGCGCTTAAGCCGCTGAGCCATCTCACCGGCCCACCATTTTGCTTTTGACAAGGAAATTCATTCCACCCTAGAAAGAAAATTCTCTGCCCTGCCCCTTGTAGAATCAGTGCAACATTATCTACACAACTGCTCACATCTACCTCATCGAGAAATTGTGTCCTTGTCTGTTGATGGCCAAGATGCCATCAGAATTCTTGCTTCTGGTTGGGTAGAGCAAGGGAGAACGTGTCATCTGATGATCAGACACTCTGTCCCCAGCCCCAGTGCCATCCCTGTTTCGGGATTCCACATCTGTCCATGCGACCAACCCTAACTGCACACACCCAACTCATGACAAATCACCATTCACTGGCGACAAAAGCCATCCATCCTTTCTCCCCTCATGACGCTTGCCAGGAAGAGCCCCTACTCTGCACTTCAAACTGAGCCAATCCCGTTGTTATTGCTGGCAGCAATCCTCATAAATTATTCAGCAGCCTTTCTATACAGGCTGGCAAAGAACGATCAGTCTGCAGTGTCCTGATCCAACAGGACTGCCCTGCCCACAGCTTTCTTGTCTAAGCCCAAATCCAGTCACGGCTGCTGGCTCGGGAACCAGTGATCGCTCCCAAGTGGGACCAGCGGGGTTCTGGATTTTGCTTGTTACACTGGATGGTAGAAGACAGTAAAGGTCACCATCACTGCACTTTGTCCTCAGATCAAATCCTCTCACTCTCTGAAGAAGCCTGAGATAGCAACGGTCAGCGTTTCCCAAGGAGGGAACACTCTCATCAGAATTTCCACAGGACCACTGTGGGTTAGGGGAGCAATTTCAAGTGGACACCCAGTTCCCAGGTGATGGGTTTTCAGGACCTTTGAAAAGACTTCTCCCTATTGTACACTGAAACTAATTAACTTTTAATGAGGTTCCTTAAAAATAGAACCAGTGGCTCTTCAGAAGTCTTTTAACCTGAACCAGCACCTCACCATTCATTTTACATCCATTATCCATTGGATTTCACCAACAACTTACAAAGGTTGCTGAAACAAGGCAGGATGAGCCACACTGTCCAGAGGATACTTTCCTGTGCCCAACGGTACTCGGCAGGTCCACGACAGCCATGTCCGACCTCCTGCTCCAAAGCTCTGTCCAGAACTTGCCCACCATTCCTCTTCTGTCCTTCCTTCCTCTCTTGTGCACACATCACACAAATCCTTCTCCAAAGTAAAGACACAAATCTTTTTGCTTGATTTTCTTTTATTTTTCATTTTTCCAGGATTCTGTACATTTCACATTCTCTGTGTGACTGAATTCCTTGGAAAGGGGAAATCTGCACAAGTCACAGAAATAAAGTGACATAAAGATAGTGTAGAACCTGACAGTGGGACCTGCATGCAAGCTCTACCCTGGGAGCTGGCTACCTCAAATGAGCTGAAACTCTCTCCCTCGGGTTTGAAGTCAGTAGATGGTAAGCAAGACAGTACTAGAAACTATTCCTCATCTAATCAATGGGAGGTGTATTCAACTCACTTTTTAACTTGAAAAAGTCTTAATCATGGGCTTTAAACTGATCAACACCAAAAACTACAACTAAGCTCTCTAGACAAATCATGAAGTACCTGTAAGAACACATCTACTTAAACTGTTCTGGAACTTTCTACCAAAAGCAGTTACCACTCAGAATTCCTGCACTCCTTCCACGTCCACTGATGGCCCCAGCTCCTACAGCAACTGAGTTCATCAATGTCCCCACTACAAGCACCACAAGTGTACAGTGCAGAAAGAAATGCAAAGGCAGGAAATGACAGAACAGTGCTACAGAGACCCTGTCATTGAGTCAGGCCACTGGCGGCCCTCCCTGTAATTACTGAGGGATCCTTGAGGGGAGCAGGGCTCCTGTCTACGACATTACCATGGCCAGCAGAAGCAGGGCAGGTTTTGATGCATTTTATTTCCCTAAGAATTTGCACGTAGAAGAATGTGTGCCTATGTGTGCCTATGTGCATGTGTTTCTAACAGCATTAGATCACATATAGACCTACCTGTTTCTCATAAAATAACTGTAAATTATCCCATGATGTCAGACTATCATTTTTAGGCTAGCCATCCCCCTCCATCAGAAATATTAATATACTGTATATGCATACAGTATATTCATTTTCCAAAAATGTACAAATTAAATTATAAGACAAGAAAAAAGAGAATTTGCATTTGGTTTGGGGCCAACACCTTGAACAGAAATTATGTGTTTCCTCTGGCCACAAAGACTGCCTATCAGGATAGGAAAACTGTTTTGTTTCACATTTTTCCTCCAAACAGAAAGGCTAAAAAACTCAGTTGTACCACCCTGCCAGGCCCACAGTCCCAGGCCTCAGGTGCACCTCTATCTGCTATGTACTTCTAGAAAGGGATCTTAGTGCTTTCATCAGTGAAGAGAGCAGATTTATACATCAAGTGCTAGGTGCTGTGCTAAACAGACACTGCATTCTACCAGGCACTGAGAGTCAGGTACCCTGAAGACGATGAAGAAAATGTCTACCAGCTGCAATACCACACAGGAGGAACTTAAAACAGTCCCTGGAGGTGCATCTTATCAAAACAAACCTCTGCCATGTCGAACATCAACTGTGATTCTCCACACACCTGAGTGTGTGTGTGTGTGTGTGTGTGTGTGTGTGTGTACAAATGTAAACAAAGCAGAGATGGGGAGTGTTTAAAATGGAAGAATCTGGACCACACCAAAAGATGCCAGTACTGCTGAAATAAATTAGAGGGGCTGGAGAAACCACATTCCCAAGGCTGACAGGCAAGGCTCCACTTACCTTCCCATCACTGCAAATCGATAACTGGTACAGGAAGAATAAGACTTGCATCTTAATATCCAGCAGGCTGTTAACCAAAAGAATTTCAGATCTGTGAATCCTCTGGGAAACAACCAAACTCTCTGCTGTTTGTCATGCAGACATCAGAAAATACAGCATTAGTGATAGAAAGATTGTAGAGAAAAAGGCAGATGTTAACCCAGATGTTGCCTGGCCAATTTTACAGAATTATATCTCAAGCTTGACCTCAGAAGGAAGCACAGGAGGAAACAAACCAACTCTAGAACCATTACTGCCACAGGGATTTGGAGAAATTTTACTCTGGTGGGGAAAATAAAACAGAGAGCTCTGGCGTGATTTCCAAATACAACACTAAGTGGTTCCTCTAAGATACCTGCCCGAAGCTCTCCAACAGAGATCCTCCTGAATTTCACAGCTCCTGCTAGTTTGTTTCAGAAAACATAACGCAGAACACCACCTAGTAGTCTATGACTACAGAAGTTGAATGCAGTGGCACAAGCCTCTAATCCCAGCAACCTGGGAAGACGAGGCAGGATCACAAGTTCAAGCCCACACTAGGCAATTTAGCAACTTAATGAGACCCTGTCTCAAAACAAAAAATTTTTCAAAGGGCAGGCAGGGTATGTAGCTCAGTGGGGAGGCCCTGGGTTCAACCAGTACTAAAAAAATAAATAAATAAACACATTTCTGAATTGATTACATTTTAACTAGCAATGTAATATTTTTCCAGTACTGGGAATTGAACCCAAGGCCTCATACATGCTAGGCAAGCACTCCATCACTGAGCTACATCCCAGCTCTGACACGTACTTTCGAAAATTGCACAAGCAAGCTTCCTTTTGCCTTGACGGGAAGATCTGTTGCATCATCATCTGCCAGGACCTCAAAGTACCGCCATCTTGTCTTCTGTCTCCAGAAGGCTGGAGCTCCATTCTACACATTCTTCCATTTGAGCATTCCATTGTTTACTCAAAAAGATGTCACTGCCATCCAAGTCTACCTGCCTGATTTCAGAGATTAGTGAACACAAGATGCTTTTAATCGCTCAAGCACCAGAGGACATTAGGATGCAAGTTTTTCTATTTCTCTGTCAGACACTATCAGAAGGGGATGGGTCATGCTTAGGCCTCATTCCCAACTACCCTTAGGGAAAATCTAAAAAATTTAGTTGGAATAAAAGCAGCAGCCAAAGAGCGCCTAGTTGTGAGTTCCTTGTCAGTAAAACATCTTGTGAGATACCACATAAAATGACACACATAAAAATGGTTTTGTGTCCATTTCTATAAGTTGTTAAAAGACAGATTCAAGGTGAGAAGTCAGCTCTTCTACACAAACTTGATTTCCATAAAAATAGATCTGACTTAATGTCATTTTTATTTTTGTGTCTTTTCCAAAAATATCACCCACCAAAACCATAACAACCACCTAAAGCTGCATTCTTGAATTACAGGGAATGAACTCCTGCTGTGTGGAGTCAGGAGTTTTAGGGGGCACCTCTCAGAACCACATGGCCACACTGAGAGTGCAGTGAGTGACCAAGTGTGAACCAACCACAGATTCTGAAAAGGTTCATTTCCTGTCTTTATTAACCACAAGGAATTACTGAAGCTCAGAGCCCAGACAAGTCAAGTCTTGCTAGATTTAGCTCTCAACTCTATAACTGGCTCCACAAATCCCTGCTGTCCCAGATTGCTCAAGAAACCTGAGGCTTGGTAAATCGCTCCCACCCTCCCCGAGACCAGGATTAACAACTTAAGTGTGGGAAGTTCAGGACAATACCAATCTGTTTATCACCATACATCTCTGCCCCAGCTACAGGGCCAGGGGAGGAAAAACACCTGTGACAACATGGGACCTGGGAGTGAGACAGAGTTAAAAGTGCCTCTGGCTAAAAATCGCTGACTCTTCACTTGGGTCTGCAGATGCCCAGTGGGTAACTAAAGGCAGGATAAAGCTCAGCACTTCTACGTTCCTTTCACATCTACCTTCTTCATTACTTTAAACTTTGGGTCAGATTCATGCTCAGCTCTGTAGCTATGTTAATTACTTATAGATCATCTGTCTAAAAACTGGTTTACTAGCCCTAAATTTACCTACTCTATCTCATCCCCCTTCAAGACTGAGGACACCAAGATAAGAGCAGCTATCTTCAAGATCTGTGAGGATGTTCAACCGCCAGCTTTTACAATGTCCTCGTACCAGAGCTCCCAGGGTAATGCCTAGGAGTCTCCAGTCATTGCTCTACACCTGCAGTTCCCTTGGATTTCAGGAACAGGCGAGTCTCACAGACTCCATGATGAGACCACACCCCTAAGTGGGAGCAATTACCCCATTACTGAGGCTGCCCTCCCCTTAAGTCTGGGGCCACCTTACAGAAGCAGAATTGAGATCATGATCAACCAGACCCTAGAGTCCAACCAGGCAATCCCACAAAAGCTCTCCCTTCCCTTTGTTAATGGGCCGGTCTGATCCTCTCTGTCAGAGATGTGGCCCTGCAGCTCTTCTCCTCCAGCTGAAATGCCTTTCCTACTTTCTCTTCCTTCTCAAGGTTTACCTGTATTCTGACACTTCTGGCCTTTTTAAATTTCTGTTACCACTGGTCAAAGGCCTCACATCCAGTATCAGGAGGAGAGAGTAGAGAGCAATAAGTTCCTTGTTGGGTCCAAGGCCACAACAGCAGTCAAGAAGCCTCACAGTGGCCTTGATTTTGACTTCCTGATCCATCCTGAAGCCCTGAAAACATGTTGACCAAATAATACATCCAAACACTCCAGCCTGATAGAAGATGTCAGTATGGGAAATGCCCAAAGCAAAGAGGCAGCCACCAGTAAAGCTAATGTGGGCATAGTGCCCCAGTGTGTTCTACAAATGCCCAACCACTATCAAAGCATCCAAAAGAGGCTGAACTGAAGTGTGGTAAGATACGGATGCCAACAAGGATGAGAAATTACACTGGTTGGACACAATCCATCACAAAACAAATAAAGCCAATCTAAGTCAGAGACAGAGGCAGATAAATTTAAAACCCCAGTTTGCTCAAAGCAAGCTAGGAGACAGACTCTCACTCCCAGCGGCAGTAAGCACTGCTGAAGGGTAACTATTATGTGAGCAGCTTGAAGAAAGTTCAACTGTGCCAAAATCAATCCAGCAGGGATTCACTGAAAACCTGCCCTTGATAAAGCCACTTCCAAGAAACTCAGCACACTTCATGGATAATCATTAGCTATACCTACAGGTCAAGGGACTTGAAGATTTCACATGAGATAGGGAGAATTGGAATTTCCAAAGGTCAAAATATCAAAGGCAAACAAGAGCTACGAGAGTCTCAGGGAAGTCAGGAAAGAGGAGTCATGTCTTAGTCACGAGGCTACCACTCACTGGTGGAGGACAAACTTAAAACCAAACAACTGCAGCTTTCTGAAGTCACTGATAAAGATAAAAATGTGCAAACTGCCCCATGGAAAACATAGCACTAGGAGCATTAATGTCCTTCTTCACAAAGAGAGGGGAAAGAGACAGAGAGAATATGAGAATTAATTAAAGTTGAGAAGAAACAGAAGACTGAATTCAAAACCTAGGTGGGAATTAAAAACCAGCTCTTGTCTGGCAAAGACTCCATGGTCATGCATAATTAAAGGTCCTGTGGCCAGTGGCTCTGCAACAATGGGATGCTCAGGTCTGCTAGTTCTCAAACTCAGAGGCACATCTGAACCCCTGAGAGCTTTGTAAAAGGTGAGACTCCCAGGCTGGGGACCTCTGGGAATAGAACTTGTTAGAGTACAGCTGATTCAGGATGTTGACACCATTAAATCCAGCTAAGAAGAGCTATGAGCTCATAACTCCTCCCAATTATGCAAGAGAAAATGACACACAAATATAAAAGAGCAAAAAAGGAAGGAGGTGAAAAGGGGGGAGGGGAGGAAGGGAGGAAGAAGAAGAGGGTTGAGGGGGAAGAGAAAAAAGAGACGAGGTTCTACCACTCAGGACCACACCCCAGATCCCAGCTGATCCAAAACTCTATTCATAATTCTCTCTCCATCAGAATACACCTAGATACGAAAAAGGGGCCGGTGATATCGCTCAGTGGCACGGGTGCCTGTTGGCACGCGAGGTCCTGAGGTCGACCCCCCGGTACCCACAAAAAAAAAAAAAAAAAAAAAAAAAAAAAGAATACACCTAGAAAGATTCAGAGAATGTTCCAGATCTCACCCTGCTACACTTACTAAACTCCAACTTTTCATTAGAGAAGCCATGGAATCCCACACTGGACTTTCAGTCTATCTGGGCTCCAATTCTGTCCCTGTTTAATAACTTTAAACAAATCCCCTTACTCATGCGAGCCTCAGTTTCCTCAGATCTACATCTCAGGAGATTGTTTGGTGATTTAAATGAGAATATATATATAAATCACCTTGCATGGTGACCACACAGGGTAGGGGCCTAACCAATGTTCATTAGTTCATATAAAGGATGTGCTGCAACCAGATTTGGATTTTCAGCCTCAAAATTTCCTTTGTGACAACTCAGCCCTCTGAGTCTGCCACACACCAACATGTGCTTAACCCAAGGGAGTACTGACCGTGGCCATCCCAGGAAATTCTCCATCTGCTAGGGTATGACCCACGATTCCTGGTCTCCAGGACTTTGCACAGTGCCTTGTACATTGCAGATGAACAGCAAATGAACATTTGAGGGCTGAATTATTCAAAGAAGCCTTGGTGGTAATCAGTGAATTTCATTTTAGACTGATTTTCCTTTTCCTTCACATTCAGTAAAAATGACTGAAAGACATAGCCTTAAACAAGCTGGAGCATTTCCCCCATCTGTTTAGCTGCTAAGTCTTTAAAATTAATTAATTGCTACTAACAAAACAGACACAAACGTCAGCAGAAAGCTATGTAATGGTCCTGCCTAAGTGCTAGAGGAACACTGCACATATCAAAGTCCATCCTGTAGAGCTCTGACGGGGCAGGGGAGCCATCCTTCCGCCTCTTGACAGGTGAGAAGAACAGATGAACTAACAAGCACTCCCTCCACACAGCGCACACAGCGCAGACTTGACAGCACAGGGAACTGCTCTGGCCTTCTGCTCTGCTGGCCAAACTTGCACAAGTATCAAAAATAAAAAGCAGGAAAGAGAAATCATAATATTTTGGGCTACTCAGAAATTCTTACACTCATGGGAGAGTCTCTGAACCCCTCACACAACTGGAGAGACAGGTAATCACTGGCATAGCCTGGCTCCGTTTTCTCATGACAATACGTGGTGTGATCAAAAACTACAGTGAATGCTTGAAAATGTTTTTAAATTTATTACAGTGAAAGACACATTGGCATTAAGCACCTTCAAAATACTCCCCCTCTCTTCAAACACACTGATCCCATCATTTTTATCTCTTTCTGAAGCTTCCTCTGCAACCCCACTAACAACTACATAATGGGAGGAAAGCACAGGTGAGCCTGAGTTAGTGAGCCTGAGAGGGAAAGTTCACTCCTCTGAAGGAAAGCATTCAGGCCAACTTTCATCTTCCAAAGCCTGGGGCTTCTCCCTCGAAATTATCCCGAGGAAGGCCACTTTCCAGGTTTGTTGCTGCCACAGAAAGAAGAAAGCAGAAAATAAATGAACTGAGGAAGATGTAGCTGTACCAGAGCAAAGTCATGAAATAGGTGGCCATAAACTCCTGCCAAAGTTAACAACCTCTGGGGTTTTCTTTACTTTCCTGGAGGGTGAAGATTAAAAACTTCTGTTTTTGCATTGAAGACTTCAGAGAAAAAGAGATAAAGAGGTTATGTGCTGTGTATATTTATATGCATATATGCAATTGTCTATGCAGGTATACAAAACAGAAAGAGAACATGGAAAACACTTCCCGAAAATCACTACCACATTTTTCAAAATTGCAAACCCTCAAAAGGACGAAGTACAACAAAAGTATCAGGCCATTAGAAATTACCACAGTCTTCACTTCCTCTACAGAGGAATGGTTGCTTTTTGTTACTACCTAGAAGCCCAAATAAGAGATCTAAGCCTCCTACCATTCCACATCTGATAAAGTGAATATTTAATTCACTCATTCTCAAGTTGCCTACTTGGAAACGTGAGGCAAAAATTATGATGGGACAAAGTCAAAGGTTCTTATGGGGCGAGCAGGTGGCAGACTTCACTGCAGCTCAAGCAGGGACCTCTCACCTGCAGACCTGAATGACACTAAGTCCTGGGGAAATTGATGAATCAAATGGTTCATCACCAGCCTCACTTAACTTAAATATCAGAAAAGAACATATGTCACTTTCAAGTGGCATAGCGAGAAACTAGATAAAAACTTGAAAACAAAAAATCTCTTTGAAGGTACCTAAGTGTTACCAAGATAACCAGAACCTGAAAGGCCAAGTCCCTAGTAGAGTTTTCAATGACAACAAACAGCCCACTGCAGCACACAGGCCAGAGGTTCACCACTATTGTGGGACCTACAGTAAGGAAATTGAATCACCCCAAACTCTCTTCCAACCACCACCACATTGACACTTGCTGATTTATAAATTTCATAGGCAGAAAGGAGAGAAGCAGGAGCAGAGAACAACTTCTAGAGAGAGAGAAACTAAACAGAGGCACCACCACTAATAATAGGAGTTCAGAGCCCCCGAAGTGGGTGAACCATAATACACACTCTGGGATTTCAATGGGGACTCCTGAAGGGCTATGCCTTTTGGGTAAGCAGACTGAATCAAGATGATTAAAATTCTAACTGCCTAACAGAAGGTAAAGGGAAAAAAATTCTTTGTTGGAAAATATACCATTGAGAGCCTAATTTTTCATTTACAACGTCCAACATTCCATTAAAAATTACCAAGCATACTTTGAGACAGGACCAAAAGAAAATGAAAAAAAAAACAGACAATAGAAATCATCTCACAGGTGATCCAGATACTAGTGTTATTAAACATAGACTTTAAAATAATTGGTTAACATGTTTATGAAAATAAATAACAAGATGAGAATTTCAGCCAAGAAGCAGAAAATATATATGAATTATATGGAAATTGTAGCACTGAAAAATACAATGTAATAAAAAATCAACAATGCTATATAGATGAATCTATAGAAAAATAAACTCAGCTGAAGAGAGCATTAGTGATCTGGAAGATGATGGTTCAGTAGAAAATGCCAGAGTAGAACACAGAAAGAAAAAAACAGTAATTCAAATAAAACAAAAACCAAATATTTGAATCTATAAAAGGGAACTAATATTTATTGAGTGTATGCTTCAAACTAGACAATTGTTTTAAAGTAACTAAAGTTTGATTTCATAAGATACACTTTACAAATGTATTTTAAAAATGTGAAGAGGAAGTTGAACTAATATTTGAGAGCTTTTATTTGAAATATATGTTCAAAATAACAGTTTAGAGAGCACTTACAGTATACACGGTCTGAAGCCTACTAAAAGAACATGGTGTCTGAAATTGGAAAAAATTTCATCTGCCATCATGTGCTCACTGGACATTCTAAAAGCTTTACTTTCCTACCAATGAAAGGAAGCAATAAATTTCTAGGAAGTTATGGGAGAAATAAATGAGTTAAGGTATATAAAATTCCTAGCAAAAACACACAGACTGGGCCGGTGAGATAGCTCAGCGGCATAAGCACCTGCCTGGCAAGCGCAAGGTCCTGAATTCGACTCCCAGTACCCACATAAAGGAGAAAAAGGGCCGGTGACATCGCTCAGCAGCACAAGCACTTGCTGCCAACTGCGAGGTCCTGAGGTCGATTCCCAGTACCCACATTAAAAAAAAAAAAAAAAAAAAAAAAAAACACAGACTGACTGAATGTCAGTTCCCTTCCCTCCTCCCCTAAATCTCATTTGACATTTGCTGAGTGGCTACAATGGTCTATTTATTCAACTTAGGTCACCTATGAATCAAGAAAATGTAATATACACTTATATACTATATTAAAAATATGTGCTCACCCTTGGGCCAACAGTAGTGGCATACATATTAGTTAAAAGAATATATTGATTTCACCTACCTGGCTAAAGAGAAAAAGATGACACTGTCAGAAATATTGAAAGTCTTACTTTATGAAGAGATGAGGAGTTTGTTCAAGACTACACTGAGTTTTAAGTGCTAACGAGTCTCCTAGTTAGAGAAGTTCATCAACAGTCAGAAACCTGTCGCGCGCTTCTGCTCGTCCAGCGAGAAGAATCACACAACACGGGTCGGTGAAAGCTTGCTTTAATCGTTCACAGCTCCAGAGCCTCTACAAGCGTCCGCCCTGTGGCGGCTCCGTCCGTGCTCTGCTCCTAAAGGGCAGCTTTGCATGTTTTTACTCATCAGTCTCTAGGCAGACTCACACATTTACAGGGCGCGAGCAGCAATGACCGCAACCAGGAAGCAGGAACCAGGCGCCATCTTGCCCAGGTCGATGGGAGGGGTAATTTAGCGCAGGCTTTGAGTCAGAAATACAGGCCGCGCCCGAGGCCTAACTGTGATGTTGGCCCCCAACAGAAACCCGAACCTGGATCTCTGAAGAAAGGTCAAAGTTGAAATCAAGTGGATAAGGAAAGCCAAAAAATGGCTGAGAGTGTCATGGGAAAATGTACGGCAGGAAAAGAGGGTCAATATACTAAAAATAATGAGTGCTTCTGAGGGTTGCGGGAAGAAGTCAGCAGTTTCCCACAGCCAGAATGAGTATCAGTGTATAACATGGGCCTCTTGGGGATCACTTCATGAGTCAAATCACGTCCTCCCTATCATGTGGTTTTACAACAGCCTGTACTTTCCCTTTGTGCCCTTATCATAATTGTTTTCAAATTATTATTTATGAAATTAGGAGCTCACTGCCCTTCCTTCTTAGTTTTATGAACCTTGAGGGTAGGTGTGTCATCTTCACAACTACATCCCCCATACTTAACTAGCAAAGTGTCTTGCAGGCAGTAAGCACCTTTCAATAATTTGATGAGTACAAAATCAGTAAAACTCAGCTCAGTGGTTATGAGCTTAGAATCCTGCTACTCAAAGTATAGTCCAGCAGCATCACTACCTGAGCACTTGTACAAAACACAAATTCTCAGGCTCACACCTGCTGCCTCACAAACCCCAGATGATTTGCATACACATAAAAGTTTGGAAAAAAAATGGCACAGTGTAGGTGCTTGTACCACTCGCTTTCCTGTTACTGGGACAAAATACCTGCCACCCACAACTTAAGAAAGAGTGGTTTATTTTGACTCAAGGTCTGAGTGAGTTCAGTCCATGGTTGGTTGGCTTCATGGCAGAAACTACATGATGACAGGCCCCAGCAGAGGAAAACCGCTCAAGCCATGGAGGCCAGGAAAAGGAAGGAGTCAGGGACAAAAATACATATCCTTCTAGGTCATGCCCTCAGTGACCCCTCTTCCAACAAGATTCCACCTCCTAATGGCATGTCTACCTACAAACTCACCCAGATTAATCCACTTATGAGTCCAGTGCCCCATGATCCAATCATCTGCAAAAAGTCCAACCTGTGAACACATGAGACTTTTGGGGGACACTGAGACCTGTGGGGAGTGGCTGAAACTGGAAACTGATCACATGTGCACTCCTGCTCCACCTCCCCAGCACCAGCCAGATGGGCCAGCCAGAAAACAAAGAACAATAAAGAAGCAACAAAGAGCAGCTGAAGTGGGCTACATAAGCTGCTCCAGCCCAGAGAACACCTAGCCCCAAGGCAATCCAAGCAATGGGTTGCCAGGCAAAGGGGTGTCATGTGACACCAACTTGTTAAATGTATAAATAAACACACCGCTTTGGTTGAGCAGTTCCTTTCCTCCCATTAGGAAAGAGGGCTCCATCTGACCTCAGCTTTTTGTCTCTTTTCTTTATTTCTCCATCCTCTCGCCTTCCTTCCTCCCGGGAACTTTGAGAGCTGTGCAAGATGCAGCAGAGACCTAAACCATAACAGTACTTTTGGTAACCAGCACAGAAAGACTTCTCCTAAATGAGTGGAGGGACACAGAAGAAATTATTTTGACTTATCAGCATGGTTTCAACCAAATTTATTTAAGAACCAGTTTGTTTCAACAAGTGGGAATGTGTACTGACTGTCTGACTGCTTACTCCTAAATCAGAGGTTCTCACTGTGGCTACACTGAAAGCCACCTGGGAAGTTTTAGGAAATACTCTTCCCTGGTTACCACCTCCCCTCCCCAGGGATTTCATTTTAATGAGTCTGGAGGCTGGCTGGGCCACAGGGATTTGTAAAGCTCCCCAGATGACTCTAATTGGATACACAATCGAAGCTAAAAGCCACTGCCCTACATAACTCTCACTCCTGCAGCTGAAGCCTCTGAACCAGTTGTGTCTCCCCACCCTCCGACGTGACCAAGCCTCTCACCAGTGGGAGGCTACGACAAGCCCTACAGTGTGGATGACAGCTCAACACTGAGCCAGCTGGCTTCTGGTCTCACTCAGAACCTGGTCATATTCTGATCCCACTCCCCTCTGTTTCCCAGTTCCTCAGTGACTGCACTGCTCCAGCCAACCACTAAGACCTACCCAACTCAAGTTTCTAGTGCTAATGACAGAAAAGTTTCTGTCTCATATGCCGGCACCATTTGATCAATCCTAGAGAGCAAAAGCACCCTGCCCTGCCCTTCTAGATCCTGCCCGTGGCTCAGTTATTAACTCGCGGGCCCAGACTCTGCAGTCCAGAGGCCCTGGGCTTCCCCTCTCTGCCTCCACACTTCGCTGATGTCACCTACCTGGCCTTCATTGTACACACTTTCTCCAGTCTCTTACGGCACTCCGAGCCTGGACCTTTTTGAACCTTTCCTTCAGTGCATTCACACGGTTCTTGTTCTGTTCCAACATGGCTTGGGCTCTTGGTTTGTGAAAAGCCATCAGATTCTAACATCCCTGTGAGAGTTCATCCTATAGTATCAACCGTTTGCCCTGATCTAACTTTTGGACCATTTCTTTGCACCCCTCTTATTTTTTCCAGGGGCTGGCATCCTTCTTTCTCCTCTCTTCACCCCCCAAAAAAATATCCTGAAGAATAAGATCTCCTGTGTCAAAAGACTGATATTTCAATTTAGAATTACCAATTTATTGCACTTGTGAAAAATGCAAAGTACGCCATCCACTCTCTTTATAGCAATGGCTTAAAGAGAGCTACCTGTGTCGTGTTGAGCCCTAGGAAGGGTCTGAGCCGGGGTCTACTGCTCCCCATATGGGTCTTTGATGCCTTCCCTGTAGTTGTTATGCAAAACATGATGAACATATGTATATTTTTCTGTGCAGAAAGCCCATAATTTTAAGATTTTCAAGAGTTTTGAGGCACACGAAACGATGCTCAGCATCACTAATCATTTGGAAAACGCAAATCTAAACCATAAAAGATAACACTTCACACCCTTTTGGGTGCCTATTATCAAAAAAATGAGAAGATGAAAATTCTAAGTGTTAGCAAAGATGTACAACAGATATGCATTGCCAGAAGGAATGTACAGTGGTGCAGTCACTACAGAGAACAGTATGGTTCCAGAAATCCAGAAATCCACATATCCAGCTTGTGGGTATATGTTCCAAAGAACTGGAAACAGGAACTCAGATGTTTGTACACCAATTTCTCTGGCCGCATTACTCATTATAACTACAGAGTGCAACAGCATATGTGCCCATGGGCAAATGGTTCAACAAAAAATGTAATAAATACACACAATGGACTATTATTCAGCCTAAGGGAAATGAAATTCTGAATAACCTTATGCCAGGTGAAACGAGCCAGATGCAAAAGGACATGTATCATAAGATTCCACTTATACAAGCTACTTAGAGTAGTCAAACCCACAGAGACAGGAAGTGGAACAGAGGTCAGTAGGGACAGAGAATCGAGATGGGTACAGAGCTTCAGCTTAGGACGGAAAATTCTGATTTTATGGTTGCTCAACAATGTGGACACACTCAGTGCGCCTGAACTACACACTGTAAATGGTGAAAACGTAAGTTTTGAATATATTCTCCACAATAAACGGTGGCTAAGAAAGTGGCTAAAATGGTAAGGTTTGTGTCATAAATATTTTACCATGATAAAAAAAAAAGTCCTATAATCAAAATACAAAAAAATTATGTGCCTCCACCCTAACAGGAGAAGATGCTAAGCCTTGGGTCCATTTACCTGTTGCTCAGTGAGTTGTCGTGGACCTCTGAGAGGCTTAAAGAGTCCCCTATACCGTCCTGCCTCAGTGACGCACTGTCCAAGACTCGGCTCACACGTCACAGGCTGTATGAAGCCTCTTGAATTGCCTTCCAGCAGACTAAGGCGCCTTCTCCCATGAGCTTCCCAGGCCCCCTTGGACAGAGTTCCTACACATTACCTTATAATTATTTATTTGTCTGCACTGGAGAGTATGTCCGGAGATACAGAGACTGTCTACAAACTACAGGTTCTTAATGCATACCCTAACCTGGAAATGGTCATGGAATGGATCACTGAATAAGAGAACAGACAAACTCAGATTATTATTAGAATTATATAATGAACTACACATCAATAAGAAAACACAAACACTATAATAGAAAAAATGGGCACCAGATACGAACAGGCACTTGACAGGAGAAAAAACAAACATGGCGAGCAAACAAAGAAAGCTCATCAAAATCAGAGCTGCAGGTCAAGGGCATAATGACAGTGTCATAAATGATTCAACTGGCAAGAGTTTTAAAGTATGACAATACTAAGTGTTGGAGAAATGTGAGTCCATAAGATCTTTCACTTGGTCCTTGGAGGCAGGTAAATCAATGTAATTCTTGGAGAAATCGCTTGGGAGTTATCTCCTAAAGTAGAATTTTCAGCCCATCAATTCCATTCTTAAGACGTAGACCACAAGAAATCATTGTGGAAGTACAGCTACGACCACACAGTAACGTTCGTTCACAGCATCACTTTCTACCACAGTACAACCCAAGAAACAGTCACATCCCCACAAACAGGACAATGGATGAATACACTGTGGTCCACGCATGCAACAGTATATTACTCAGTAGTCAAGAAAATTAATTAAAACAGCATGCAACAATATGACTGAACCATAGCAACATAATTCCAAGTCAAAAAAAAAGTTGTTACAAACAATTACATACAACAGGATGCAACCCTTTTATAAACTGCAAAACAACTAAAATATTGAAATGCTTTACAGGCAAGGAAGACATATTAATGCAAGAAAAGTGAATCTAAAAAAAAAAAAAAAAATCAAAGGAATGGTAAAGTCAGAACCAGGATTAGGGTAGCTACCCCAAGTGGAAGGAAGCAGAAGAGCGGGGTTGGGGAGGCCAGTCAGATGCCACTACTGTTAAGGTCTCAGCTTTGTGTTGGACAGCAGGTTTATTAACACTTATTGCATTATTATAAACAAACTAACAAGTAAATGCAGAAGTGGAAAGCTTTGCATATTCTAATGATGCACGCGTCATGTGAACCAGGGATCACGGTTAATCTAATTTTGTGTGCTCGAGGTGTTTTAAGAAAAAATAAATATCAATGGGGAAAATGCTTCTTCTAGCTATATTGATTATGAAGGCCAAGTCCTAAGCCTGGGATGTCACTCGGTGGTAGAGCAGTTGCCTGGCAAGCATTAGGCCCTGGATTCAACCCCCAGAATCAACATAAATACATAAATAAATAACCATCTCTGCTTCCAACTTTTTAACATGACCATTAAAGATATTTTAGAAGGCTATCCATACAGAGATAAACTAAATGCTACAATGGTACCATAAAGGAAAACCAATACAATATCACATAAATTTACATGCAAAAATACAGAAGACAAGACTAATCACATCAGAAAGAAGTCCCATATAAAACTTTAAATGACAACCACAACTTAAATTCCACGTATCATGCTTTAGTTTGCCCACATTTTCCCAGGTATTCAGTTTCAGAAGAATTTCATGCGATATTCCAAAGTGATCTGGAAAGAGGAACCCCAGCCTCCTTCCAAGGGAAACTAAAGCAAAATTGCATCAGCTGCTTCTTCCCAGCAGGGCTTCTCTGAGCTCTTCACATGCTAATAAGCACTGTGCTCCCCAGAGGGGGGCGGCAGGGTTTCCCTAAGGGTTTGACCACAGAACCCTTTTTGCACAGAGCATCTTCACAGCCAATCTCCTGTCTGCAGAACACACATAAAAGATGTTTTATTAAAAAAAAAAAAATTAAAGTTCCCAAGAACAGTGAAGGGGAAAGCCTAACAAATCATACATAAAACAAAAAACTGAAAGTGAAGCCAGCGAATCGCCTGCACTTCGGCACGCAATCTTCTTTTGTGGCTCCTCCCTGTACCTGGGTGGGCTGCAATGAGCGAGGCAGCACTCATCTGCAGGGAGTTCCCATCCTGTACATTTTTGGAAGCAGCGTTCCATCTGTTAGAAAATTTCCAAGAACACTTATTTGCTGGATTCCCTACCATGATTTCAACAAAAACTGTGAAGTATTTTATAATTGTGTGTAACTCACAAAATAACAAAGAGGTTTCTTTTTAAGGGCAACGACTGCTACTGTAGGGTGGTCAAAGGCATCCACTAAAGCACTTACTCTTCAGAATGCCTGAGAAAGGGCTGGTAGGACAATCCAAGAAAAATCAGGCCCCACACTCCCAGCAATTAACTTGTCACTTTATCACTGACAAGTATATATAGTTAGCCCTCCATATCTACAGATTCTGCATCCACAGGTTCGGCCAACCTAAGATGGAAAATACGCTGGGAAAGAAACTGCATCTGCCTGAATACATCTTGTCATTATTAATATCTTGTCATTATTATCTAAATAATGCAGTGTAACAACTATTTACATAGCACTAACATTGTATTAAGTACTATAAGTAATCTAAATAAGCTTTCATGTGTAGGAGTATGTGCATAGGCTGTATGCCCATACAACACTACTGCATACACACTTAAGCACCTCAGCTTCTGGCATCTATGAGGGCTCCTGTAACCAATCTCCCTTGGACACAAAGGGACAACTATGGAGAGAGGTGTAGAATGTACGGTAGTATGCTGGTAAGATAGGAGGCGTGAACTTCTAAAAAATTATTACAAGACCAATAAGTATATACAATGAATATGTAAGATAGTACAGAATAGCAAGTTCCTGAAGTCAGACCTGCTGAGGAAGGATTCTTTAAAGAAGTAAGAAATATTGGGGTGTACGTCAAGGGAAGGACACAGGCAATCCAACCAGAGGGGCAGAAACGGAGGTGCTCCAGTCAGGTAGAAGGGCAGATGCCACACACTGGCAGGAAGCAGCAGAGTCACCACCAGCAGGCCACTCCGAATCCAAGAATCCTGGCGTGAACACACAGTCACGCACTCCCGTGACAGCCTTCGGAGGTGTGTTTCTACAGGTGAGAAGATGCCAGAAAAGATATGGCTCCAGGCCAGCAACTGACCTGGCTGTCCTGGGGTGACAGAGGCAGGAGCACCTCTGCTGAGCGGGTTCTACAGTGTGGTTTTGGAATCATTCCTGGGAGCTCAGTCCAGACTATGTTTTCAACCCTGCCAGTGAGTCCGTGTCATCCACACCCCTGAAGAAACCCTTGTATGTGCAAAGGAGTGACTGTGGACGTTAACGTCTAAAATCTTGTCTGATATAAATGTAACTTGTGGCACCAGGAAAGTGAAAGAATTTCAGAAATGCTGGGCATAAAGAACCCACGGGTATGTACTGAGCCTATATATACTCCATGGGCCGTGCGGAAAGTATTTCAAAAAAGCTTCTGATTCTAAGGATGTGTGTGTACATATCTCCTTCTCACTGGCAGAAGAGAAGATTTCTAATAAAAATTCAGAGCTTAAAGATAAGTACCTACTCCTTAAAGAGAATTGTTAAAAGTTTTACTTGATAAACAGTACACTCTTCACCCCATAATCATTTATCAACTTCTTTTAAAGAGTTTACTCAGATCAAGTGTTCATTATCTGTTTCCACACTAGCTACGGGAAGGGAGGGATTTTAAATCATGTGCATGTTTCCAAATACTCCTC
This sequence comes from Erethizon dorsatum, assembly GCA_028451465.1. Taxonomy (NCBI): domain Eukaryota; kingdom Metazoa; phylum Chordata; class Mammalia; order Rodentia; family Erethizontidae; genus Erethizon; species Erethizon dorsatum. The sequence goes on along the minus strand of CM051835.1, from coordinate 39,113,955 downwards.
TCTGCCAATGTATAGAATACAACATATGGACTGGAATTTTTCCAAGTCATAAAATTCCCCCAAACAATTTCGGGGAAATGTGACAAAGAACAGGGGAAAACAGTCTGTGAGTCCTGGGTAGACATGGAGACTTCACAAATATATTGCCAATTTTACAAAGGGCATGAAATATCAATGATTCGACACATCTCAAAGCTACTGAAAGAAAAATGATGCAGGCTTAGGAAATAAGATTTGTATCCTAGCAAAATCAAGCCAGCTATATCCTGAAGACATATTAGTTTAGAGACACAAAGAGTCTGATAATTTTTTAAATATAAAGTCCAGTGCTACAGATACTAAATAAATATATGTCAATGATTTACCTTCCATGTGTGCTGGAGGACAGTTGTAATTCTGCCCCTAAGGTCTCAGCCACAGAAACAAATATTAATGATTAGTTTTGTCTAGGTCTTTCACTAATAAATCCTCTTATAGCATACAGATAAACCCAAATCGAAATTCTACAATGGAGGGACTGGGAAAGATTGTGCACAGATGACAAACCTGGGAGATGCTTATGCTATTTACTCCCTGGTGTGCAGAATTAATGTATTTATAGTTCATAATTCTGATGTTAAAATGCCTTTCAGTAAACTGATACGGAAAATCGACTGGTTTGCCTTCAACACTAACATCCATCGGCCAGGCGTAGTGGCTCACGCCTGTAATCGCAGCACTCAGGAGACTGAGGCAGGAGGATCGCTATGAGTTCAAGGCTAGCCTGGACTACATAGAAACACCCTCCCCCCGCAAAAAAAAAAAAAGCTAACAACCATTTCATTAGACTTCAGGGTACTTCATAAATTATTTAATGAACACATGACTCCTTTCCAGTATCTTTTTGATCTTTATAAGATGGGAGATCCACAAACACTGCATCACTCTTTGCTGCTACCTAGCATTTAATTACATTAAGCAATTTCATTAAAATAAAAAAAATTGGAAGAATTTAAGATCGCCAGGTCAATAAATTCCAAACAAGAGATACGCCAAGGTTTCCACATAAAGCTGGCTTTCCCGTCAGACCCCTTGGCTTCCAGTCCAGCCTGCGCTGACCCTCATTTCAGGGACAGGAGAGAGACACCATCTGGAATCACTAAGAGTTAGCTTCTGGGATTCCCACCCCCGAGATGTGACTCAGGTCAACAAGAGAAGGGCAGAGAAAGGACAAGTCAGTATGACACACTAGAAGCAGTGTGAAGGCACCAACGAACCGCCACTCACACACTCCCACAGAAGCTGCTTATCTGTAACATTAGTTGACTTTAACCCAGAGATCCGAAGCCCTTGGTTAGCCCATCAGGTGACCCAACTGCTTCCACTGCCCATGATTATTTCTAGGACATGAAAAAGTGTAGTAATGACAAGGGTTATTTATGCCTTTACATAAAGGAACTTTAGTTAATGTTTCAATTCATGCACCCCCCAAGTCTTCTATTAACAATGACTGAATATTCACCTCTGTGCCTACGAATATTCTCCTGAGAGCCATGATCAGCACCTTGTCTCAGTGTCTGCTTAGCAGAGATCCTTGTGGCACTGCTGACACAGCAGGCAGCAATATTTCCCATCTAACCCCTGCCATTCATGTCCCTTGACATGCTGCTTGTTTTCCGCAGAGCTAAGAAGAGAATATTAATGATGTCACCCAAGTTTTCATCACCAGCAAGTAAAATTAATGCCAGCAGTCATAATCCTGCATGGGGACAATGCCATTAGCAATAGGTTAGGAAAGGCCACTGAAAATCCACCTTCCAAAATGACCCAAGGCAGGTTTTATTAAAAGCATCTCTTACGTTCCTCTTGTTTCTAAAAATGAAGTCTTCACTACTTCCCTCCCCTCCCCTAATAAATACCCAGTCTATCTCAATGGAATAAGAAACAGCCAACAACTCTCTGTATTATATTTCGCTCTACTTATAAGAAATTGAATTTAATATGAACAATCTTTTCCTCATCCCAGAAATCTGCTAACAGGCCCTGCAGAGGCAGGTGAGAGGTAATAACAAATCTCCAAGATGCAGCTGGAACAGGTGAATTTCAAATGCCACAAGCACAGTTAGGCTCTCCACAAACCCATTAATGCAACAAATGCATCCTAGGCACTGACAACAGGCCATCCCAGTCAGTCCCCTGAGACTGGAGACATTCAGCGATAGCCCTCTATCAACTAGGGGAGGAGACAGAAGTTTAACAGATATTGCTCTGCTCAACATGGAAAAACAAAAATGAATGAAAAGGAGCACAGAGGAGGAACAACGAAGCGCCCTGGGAAAATCTGAGCTCTCCCTCGGCTGTCCACATATCTGAGGGCCTTCGGGAGAGGAACAGGGTTGAGGTTTTGTCAGGGAGAATAGACTCAAGGAGCCAGCACCCCCCCCCATAATAAAATGTCACCAAAACATCTACCCAGACCCTTACCACGGGTAAATTGCCACTCACAGTAACGTAAGGCTAGCTCGAAATACATTTTCATTCAGCTTCTAATTAAATGCAACAGAGACTGAATTTTCATCCATTTCTGGCTACAACCAGAATAAAAACAGGCCCTCAGCTATTAACTCTTACTTTCCCTATCTGTATCCTTAGCATGTTTCACATCAGGATACACCAAAATACATACTCCTCCTCTGGCCTCCTCCTAAACAAAGCACAAGTAATCAGCGAGGCACTTCCACAATTCTATTAAAGTTACATAACCCACGTACAACTAAATAACTGGCATCAAGGATGCACAAACGTCCCAGGAACATGCCCCCCTTCCACTGCCCAGGAAGGAAGGCCATGGGTCGAAGTATTTTGTTTGAAGCCCCTTTGAAAGCCCTCACTCCGCATTTCTTCCTGGGCTAACAAGTGAACCTGACAGAGCTCCAGTGATTTAACCATCTTTCAGTGCAAATTCATTCGTGGATGCCGCTGAAACCCAAGTGAAATGGATCAACAGTGAAAGGAAACACTCCACTGCTTAAATATATCATTAGGACACAAGGATTATAAGAGAACAAAGAAGTCAAGGACGCCACAAACAGAATGTCTATACTTTAAAAAGGGGGACCCTGCTTTTAAAAACTATCACATGCAAGCCCTGCACTTTCCTGACATCTGATCATTCGCCTCGCCTCACTGCACACTCAAAGCTGACTTTCACACCGGCCCTCCCCACCGACCACGGCGGTCCACGCGCAGTGGCGAGGTCCCTAAAGGCGGGCAGCCCGCCTCGCCCCCCGACAGCCTCCTTCCACTCCTCAGCCTACGCTGAGTGCGCCTCGGTCCGCACCACGCCCCCGAGCCGTGCGACTGACTCGCTCACTCCTGGTAAGGAAACCTGCGCGAGGAAAAGGGAAGACACGAAGTAGGTCCTCAGAGCCCAAGTAGATCTTCAAGCCTCCACAAAGCCTCCCAGTCCCTTCAGCCCCAGAAACAGAAATGTGTGTGCGCGCGTACGTGTGTGCGCGCGTACGTGTGTGTGACCACACGTGTGCGTGCGTACGTGTCTGCGTGCGCGTGCGCGATAGAAGAAGGGCATTAAGCTCAGGCCTCCGGCCATTTCAACAGTCCTCCCCGTGGCCCTGCAGAAGCCCGCAGGTTCCACTGAGGGAGGCAGAGGGAAAAGCAAAGAAAACTAAGTATTCTCATTACTACAGAATGCAGCCTTGGCCCCAGATCTGCAGGCCACTTGAAAGATGGACGCTTAGAATAATAACCCAACGAACTCACCAGAAACTCGGCAAAACCCCCTGGCTAGTGTGGCTGCTCTAGACGCACCGCCAACATCAGCCTGAAGGGGAACTAAAAACATTTCCTCTCAAGTCAGGAAGGAGACGAGACACCGTCTCCCCGGGTCTCAGGCATGATTCTGTTGGTCTTATACAAAACTAAGTTTTGGTCACTACTTTTAAAATAATTATTTATTCAGCCCGGAATAGCTGCAGAAAACAACTTTTTGTACTGAGAGTTGAACCCAGAGCCTCGCTAGTACTAGGCAAGTGCTATACTGCTAAGCTATATCTCAAATCATTTCTTAATTTTATTTTATCAGTACATGTTTTCAATACATGAAGTTTACATTCATGTACGTAACACATCTTGATTCTTTCTAGGTCCCCTTCCCCTCCCCACTCACCTCCATCCCTCCATTTCTAGATCCCCTTTCCCCATTTTCATTGTTATTATTTTTAATTCATATTTATGACATACAATGTTCACATTCACTGTGGGTATTTGGTACATGTACATGATACATCCAAGGGGAGGTAGGGGAGAAAGTCAAATCATTTCTTTTTTTCAATTTTATTTTGAGACAGGGTCTCATAAAGTTACTGAAGCTGACCTGGCCTCTAACTCGTGATCCTCCTGTCTCAGCCTCCGAAGTACCTGGGATTATGGGCATGCACCGCCCCACCTGGCTAGAAAATGATTTTTAACAGCTGCTGTTACCTGCAGTTATCTTCAAGATAGAAAAGTCACTAATCAAAATCTCAATAATGATAGCAACCAAGTACATACAAGAAACACAAAGAAATAAGGAACCCTGACTGGCGCCCTGCCCCCTTGGCCAGACGTTCTCAGTGGCCAAGTCACTGGATGTCAATAGCAAGAGGGCCCTAGAGAACTCTGCCACGCCAACTCTGGAATACATGGATGCCAGCCCTTCTCCACCGCCATGCTCTTTATCTGCCCAATGTGCCTTTCCTACAGTCAGTGCAGGAGCTCATCTGGTCTTGCCCAGCCTGGGGGCAGCACAGAGCGGTGAATCTGTCAGAAGTGACCATCAGCAACACCGCCCATCCACAGACAGATGTCTGGAAGACTGCGACAGAAAAAACTAACAGGCGTTTTCCTAACTTCTGCAGTCCTACATTCTTTAATAGAATGAACCTGCAATCTATTTGGCACAAAAAGGAGGTTGGAGAATGCAGAATTGGATACTATAAAAACAATCTTTTCCAAAAAATCTTTTATTGGCAGACTTATTAAACACTGTGAAAGATTCAGCTTGTTAATCTCTCTCTGTCTCTCTCAGTCACTCATACACACTCACTCACTATTCCTTGTTGCCAGTAGCAACCACTTAGAAAGCAAGCATAACAAAGTGACAATGTATGCAAGCGAATGTTTTATTCCAGCAGATCCCAAAGTGTGTCCTGAACCCATTGTTTCACGCGATGCTTTATTTTTTAGACATTCCAGTCAGATGGTCTTAAGGACCACCACACATATAGATCATTTTTACAAGATCACAATAAATATTAGCATACCGAAGGCTCTGTGAAATCCTGCAGTTTTTTTAAGGAGATTAATTTATTTAGACCTGAATCTCCCATGAAATTCCTTTATACATGTAACACCCAGATCACTTCAGGAAATGCCCTGGGCACCCAATCTGCATCCTCTTACCATTTGAGTACAGTAACCTGAGATTAAAGGAAAATTTAACCATTAGTTTGCTGGTCCACTACAGCTAAGAGGGGAGGATTGCAATAGCAGATTGAGCCCTGATTAAAAAGATTCTAAGTGTGATCTGAGACAACATAGAAATGGCTGCTTGCTGTCCTGACTCCCTGGACATCCATGTGCTCTGTCAGGACCTGGGGCATGAGCAGGCTGAAGAGCCTCCTCCAGCAAACACGGGTCCTGCCTGAGCAATGCCCCTCAGGAGCTCGTGCGTGCAGACTCCAGCCAGCCCGTCCTCCACAGAGGGGACAGTGATGCCACGGGCAGCACAGAGGCTGAGTGGCACCTCGGGTGTATGAGGAGCTGTCAGAAGCCGTTGGTCTGGAAGACTGCCTCCTCAGCAGCTCCACAAGCTTCTGTTGACCCTTGTCCTTCCACACGACCCTGGCAGGCCAGCAAATGGAAAAAGGGGAGGTTAGCCAGGAAAGACATCTCAGGGCCCCTGACCGACTCCTGGTAGGAAAGGAATTCTGTTACACACAGTCAGGAAGTAGTATTTTGAGCTCTGTCTAGTTAGCAGGATATAAATTACCCAGAAAAGGCATTCTGCTCAGAGTGAATTAACGTGTGTGGGAAACACCAAGTTCAGGATAGCAAGTAACTCAGGGGAGGCGGGAAAAGAAAAATCGAAGGGACAGGCATCCCTGGGGCTTCTGATTGTATATCCTCATGCCCCAGGAGGACATTTAGTCCATGACCGACTGCATAGATGACAGGGGTCATACTGACATGCTATCACCTGGTGACACTGCAGCTGGTTTAGACTGCATAAGCGCACTCAGAAATGTCCACAATGACAATCTCCTAATGACACATTTCTCAGGACATGTCCTTGTCATTAGGAAACACAAAGCTGTCCTTGTTAGCGGCCTCCTTCCCAAGCTGGATGGCAGTCCATCGTGTTTTCATTCTATATTCTTGTACTTGTGAAATAAGTGATTTAATTTTTAATTTACAAATGTATACCCATCATGTCCTGGGCCCCCTAGGAAGAGTCTCGTAAACACTAGGAGCACATTGGTACTTCCGCCTCCTGCAGGTCACCCCAGGGATAATTCAGCCTAATTAGTGTCCCAAGCAGAAGCTGACTTGATTAAAGCTTCTCCCCAACAGATTTGAAACTGACAAAACTGAGTGTTAAACAAAAAAGATAAAAACTGCACCAGGAGGCCTGGCTGATACGATGCTAATAAAGCACATGTGGCCTTCACAAATCTCATTCATAGCAAAGATGTTATTAATTATAAAAGAATGAAGAAGTTGTTTCATCTCACTGGGCTATAAACACAGTATGGGTGTGAGGGATGTCTTACCAAGTCTGGCCCTGTGTACTGCACTCTCCCTTCCTTCCCAATGCCTGCAGCAGAGCAGGACTGAAGGGCTCTCCCACAACACCCTCCTCCCCTGCCCTGCTCAGGGTAGGAGCAGGGAGGGGCCCAGGGATGCAGGATTACAGTCCATTTTTCTTGGTTGCTGCTCTTATCCACCTAACCCAGTCTGGCCACTGAGGCACTGCAGGGGGTACAAATACCTACCACTCAGCATTTATGCACTCCTTGAAGGGCCTACCAGTCTCCCCTCAGTTGCATGCCCAGCTGTGTGTCCACCTACCCACAACCTCCTCAGCCTAATACCCACAACTCTCAGGGGTCCCCTGGACTCATGGGCAGCCCTCCTGAGGGGCTGCAGTGGCCTGACAGTCAGCTGGAAGTCTGGGAAAGTCTGCAGCTTACCCCCTTCCTCTTGCCTCCCACTAGCACAGGAAGTGCTAGTGAAAGTGAGCGAAGAGAAAGGATATTCTCTACAGAGTGTTACAGGAGTGCAATTTCATTGATCTCATTTGTGCATTTATGATACATGTTGTGTGCAGACATTACACACGACTTTTACAAATTTGTATCATTCTATACACCCAGGTGTATGTCCTACTTTTGTTTTATTTAAAGGTCATAAACATTTCCAATGTCATTAAATTTTCTTGGAAACTAAGTTCTACCAGTTGCGCAATATTCCATTCTGGACATTTCATGATTTATTTAGTCAGTCCCAATTGTTTCCAATCGCTTCCTCATAGAAATTATATTGCAAAACATCCCTCTGCATTCATCTTTGTCTCCATCAGACTGTATTCATCCGAGTCCAAGGTAAAGGGCAGCAGCCCTCAGGAAGAGTCAGGCAAAAAGACAGGGAAGCAGAAACTCAACACTGCAGGAAACCCAAGCATCAGGAGGAGGGTCTTAAAAGCCAAGAGAGGATAATTTCCAAAATGCGAGGAAGTCCATCTGTGTCCCAAACTGCCCCTGCATCGAGCAAGGTGAAAATCAGCCACCTATCAAATAAGCACAAGTCATCAGGGCCCTTGGTTAGAGGACAGGATGCTGAGTGAAGCAAGTGAACAATGCTGGGGAAAAGAGAATTCATCATCCCAGGAAAGTTTGCTACAGTGAGTGATAAGAGGGGAGTGTTGGAGTGAGGGCAAATCCCAGAAACGGAAAGACTAGAGCTATCTGCTAAGCCAGAATAATTATGGTTTCAAATTGTCAAAGACATCAACAACGTACACATTCAAATACACTTCGCAGAATTTCCCACAGCCCCACGTCTGGACACTGTGTGCGTGCACTCAGTGGTATGTACGGTGAGCATTGAAAAGCCACAGTCATGGACTTTTTTACTCAGTGAAAGAAGACTATCTGAAAACTTTTTGGGGTTTGCCATAAATAAACATAGAGATAGATACATACAGGTATACCCAGAGCCAAACAAATGATTAAATACACAAACGACAGTTGTGCTGGTCATTCACTGTCAAGGGTGAGTATTCATTACCATTAACAAACATGTTCTGATTTGATTAAAGTTATAAGTGGAATATAAATGCCTGAATTTTGGCAAGCATGATTAAGTGTCTGAAACTTAAATGGCACAATTCAGTCAAAAAATTCACACACTGGGGCAGGTGAGATGGCTCAGCGGTGTAAGCGCCTGCCTTGCAAGCGCAAGGGCCCGAGTTCGACTCCCGGATCCCACATACGAAAAAGGGGCCGGTGATATCGCTCAGTGGCACGGGTGCCTGTTGGCGCACGAGGTCCTGAGGTCGACCCCCCGGTACCCACAAAAAAAAAAAAAAAAAAAAAAATTCACACACTGCCACTTACAATCACGAGAACTTCCGACACTGGCACGATGAGTTATTCCACACCACGCTCCCCTCAGGGCGCGCATTCTACATAGAGTACTGAAATGATTATGAATGAGACACGAACACTTTTAAAGGTAAAACCATGACTTCACAGCATAAAGTCTCATTCAACTAACTTGCTCTGTGTCACTGAATGAAAAATATAAATAAGTAGCTATGTGAATAGTGTGAGACCACTGCTTAATTTGTGAGCACAGCAGAGCAGTGACTGAAGTTTAAGAAGGTGATGAAATATAACCCTAACTCATCAACTGTTCTTTATCAAGAACACTACCTAGTGCTTTGTCATCAACCTCACTTGTATGACAAGAGTCCTAGTCCAAACAAGACAACTTGGTTACCTTCAAATAAGATAAAAGTCTCCAAACAACACCAATGATAAAACTCCTAAGAAATACTTCTTAAAATACACGTTCCTAGACTGCATTTCAGGTCTACTGAAAACAAGAAACCTGCATTGCTGACAAATGCCCTGGAGATTTCTACAATTGGAGAAACGTGGTGTATAATGACAGAAAGTGCATCTACACAAGTTTCCTTTGACGGGAAAAGGAGATTTAGGGAAAATTGGGTTGAGGAGAAAGGAGATTAAGGGGGAACCTGGATGGTTTCACCTTGTTTGCCACTTTAAAGCTGGATATTATGAACGAACTGTGTTTCCTCAGGGTCTATCACACATAAGGTTTTATAAAAAACTAAACAGCATGTTTATAAAATGTCACAGTAACGCCCAAATGCAGTACAAACGTAAGGAAATCGTGCCCAATACTCTATCCATTTGTATTTTAGTTCACATCTCAAAAGATGTGACTTAAAAACCGCTCAGCTGGATAATGAAATTATTACTGTAGTGTTTTTATTTACGAGCACCTGTGCCTAAAGGACCACAAAGGCGAATTAGCATTGTAAAAACAAATGTTAAAAATGAAATAGAAGTGAAATTTACTGAGAAATGTGGTATTGGATTAAATTCCAAGGTGAGACTACAGCCTAGAAAATAAAACATTTTGCACAACCACTGAAATTATACCTAAGTGACTAGGTGAAAGTAGTTTTAAATTCCAAATTCATTCTAAATATTCAAATTTTTTACATGCTAAGGGTTTGGTATAAAAAGATATTTACTACATACCAAATATGCATGGTCACCTCCACACTGCATCCCCCAGCAGCTGGCAAAGCTGTGTGTCAAGCGCTACCAACATGGTATCAGCAGAAGGGGCTTAGTCCTTCCCGTATCCAAACATTTACCAGCTGCTGTGCAACCTTCCAGCTCTCTCTGTTTCTCTCCTACAGGGATCCTGGTGGCTTCAACGATGAAGGCATGAGTGAGAAACAGCCTGGGATGATTTAATGACAGCATGGAGGTCAAGTGCCCTCAACAGTTGTCTGCCTGAGTCAGATTCTGAAGGAGCAAGAACTGAGCCTTGGAGTGTTAACACCTGAGACTGCAGGACAAATTTGTTACGATAGCATAACCCAGCCAATCCTGACTAACATACTTGGCATCTGACTTCTCTGATTTCCAGATCAGAATTCTCTATAGCAGAGAGATTTCATTCAGTGGCTCTGCTCAGATGGTATCCACCATCAAAAGTAGTTATCTTGACAGGATACTGTGGTCCTCCTGAGACCTGAAAAACCAGATGTCAGAACTGTTCCATTTTCTGTCCTGAATGACACAGCTCACCAACAGAAATCTGTTCCTTAAACATCCTGGATATTATCTATAAACTTTTTGAGAACCAACAGGACTAGACTTCACACACGTACACACACACATGCATATGTACACACAAATCACACTAAAGAGCATTTTTTTAAGTAATCATTTCAACTTTAATGATGAAAGATAATGGGCCAAAGTTTTCATATTTAATGTAGTTCCACCTCCCTAAAATCTCTACCATTCTGCCAAAAGGAAGAGAGAACACTCAACAAATAGTTTATGGGCCACCCTACCTTTCTCAGCCAATACCCATGTGGAGCTATTTTAATTTACATTTAAATTAACTAAAACTAAATGAAATTTAAAATACGTTTCCTTGGTTGTGCTAGCCACTTTTTTTTTTTTTTTTAATATGAGGGTACCGGGAGTTGAACTCAGGACCTCACGCTTGCCAGGCAGGTGTTTATGTCGCTGAGCTATCTCACTGGCCCTAGCCACATTTCATGTGGCTACTGGCTACCATATTAAATGACTTAGCATCACCACACAGTTTTATTGGACAACACTGGCCTAGAACATCTCTTCAATATCCATTCTCAAAGACACCCCCTAAAAAATATAACTGAAGCAAAAACAATGTGTTTGTCAATGTGTTTGTTTTGGGGTTTTTTTTTTTCTGTGGGTACCGGGGGTCAACCTCAGGACCTCGCGTGCTAGCAGGCGCCCGTGCCGCTGAGCAATATCACCGGCCCTTTTTTCGTATGTGGGTTCTGGGAGTTGAACTCAGGACCTCGCGCTTGCCAGGCAGGCACTTATGCCACTGAGCTATCTCACCAGCCCTCAATGTGTTTGCCTAGCTCTCTCAGGCAGCTAATCTTAACATTAATATTAATTGGGTAAAACTGAGAAAAGCAACCCTTGAAACTCTCTGAGATCAAGAAAAGCTTTAACACAGAGCTAGCACATTAGCTCTTCAGACCATACATGGGGCAGGACGTGCAAAATGTGGAGGCTACCTTTAACGTGTAGCAGGCTTGCAGATTTACTGAGTCTTTAGTTGTGTCACTAGAGGTAAAAAACCTCCCTGCAACAGAACAAGTTGGCAAAGCTGATGCTGGATGAGGACAGTCACTGATACTCGATCCCATCAGGACACCAAAGCAAACCCGACTGGAAAACGCCATGGGATTGTCTATGTAACAACAGTTCTGTGTGAAATCCACAATGAAGGCAGAATGCCATTCCCTGGAGGGCAAATCAGCTGCAAACTCACAGCATTAACAGTAAGATGGAAATTCCAAAGGCTCAGTTCTTCCAAACTCAACTGTGAAAGATACGCTGTAGAAAAAAGAACTCTCCCTCAGCAGGGAAACTGATGACAGCACCTCAGAGAGCTTTCTCTACTTTTTACTGTTAACTGAAAAGAGTTAAATTAATGAGCAAAAATGACAATGAACTAAAGTATCTTCTAAAGCACTTCTAAGATTGAGCTAATGTGAACTGTGCTGCTATAAATAAACATGGGTATACATGGATCACTGGTTGCACCTTGAGACCATAATGTGGAGTGAAATAAATCAGACACACAAGCTTAAATACCACATGGTTTCTCTTATATAAGAAACCCAAAGTATAAATAAAGAGCAAAATAAAAAATAACAGTAAATAGGAAGATAGATATTTTCCAAGTAGGAAGGGGACAAGAGATAAAGGAAGGGAGAGGGGGAGGGAGAATGGAAAGGGGATGAAAGAATTAAGATGTGTTATGTACATGTACCAACTCCCCATGAGGAATGTAATCATTATGTGCTGCAAACACATACTAATAAAAATAAAAATAAAAATGCATGTAGGTCCCAAAACCAGAATACATTAGGGGATCACAGCCTCCCATTTCTCCAGTGCATTTACGATGCCCAGTGCCAAACGATACAAAACAAAACAAAAAGAAATCCTATTATGACACAGCACTAAAATCCAAAATGCTGACAACACCCAGTACTGGTGAGGATATGCAGTGACAGGATCTCTTATCCATTACGGGTAGGTATGTGAAAACGGTGTAGCAGATTCTCACAAAGCTAAACATAGCTTACCATATGAGCCAGCAGTAGTGCTCCTTGGTATTTCCCAAACAAACTGAAAACATGTCTGTATGAAGGCTTTAGAACCTGCACATGAATGTTTATAGAAGCTTGATTATAAATGTCAACATGTGGATGCAATGAAGAGGTCCTCAGTAGGTTGTACAAACTGCGGTACATCCAGACAACAGAATATTACTCAGCAGTAAAAGGAAATAAGCTATCAAGCTTTGAAAAAATATGGAAGAAATTTAAATATTGCTAAATGAAAGAAGCTAGTCTGAAAAGGCTACACTGTGTATGATTTTTAACTATATGACATTCCGCAAAAGGCAAAACTATGATAGGAGACAGAAAAATATCAATAGTTTCCAGGGATTAGGTAAGATAAACAGGTAGAACACAAGAATTTTCAGGACAGTAAAACTATCTTGTAAAATATTGTAATTGTGACTATATGACCTTATGCATTCATCAACACCAGAGACATACACCAAGAACAAATCCTAACTATAAACTTTAGTTAATGTAGCAACAATTCTTTAATTGTTACAAATGTTAATAATGAAAAATATTAATAATTGTAAAACTAATGAAAATTGTTAAAAATGGTGTAAAGAAGATAAAGAAGGGCCTGTGAGATAGCTCAGTGGCATAAGCGCCTGCCTGGCAAGCGCAAGGGCCCGAGTTCGACTCCTGAAACCCACATACGAAAAAAGGGCCGGTGATATCGCTCAGCAGCACGGGCACCTGCTGGCGCATGAGGTCCTGAGGTCGACCCCCGGTACCCACTAAATAAAAAAAAAAAACAAAGAAAATACGAGTTTGTAGGTAAGAACAGACGTTAGCTTCTCTCAAGCACTTGAAAACTCACGGTTCAGTGCTTTAAATCATCTCTCTGTTATCAGAAACACTGTTGCAAGAGATCAATAAAGAATTAACTAAAATTCCTCACCTAAAATGATTAGCTCTGTTTTAAGAATTAATTTGCATAATATATGTGAATCATACGTAAATCAAAATTGTTTAAAAACCAACTAGTCTCATTTATTTGAATGTCAAACAATATCAAAATACAATAAACAGTCACTTTCTATAATCACTTTTCTGTAGATCTCATAATGCAAGTAGAGATTTCTTTGAAGATACTACTTTAAAAATGGAACTTCTTTACATAACACAAGAATCAGTAAATAGCCTTGGAAGGGGAAGATAAATGTCACAAGGACACAGTGCCACCCCTTGTTACACATATAAGGTTCCCATTAATTTTTCAGAGAGCGGAGCTACATCTGAAACTTTTATAGACATGGGATGTTCTTCCATGGAGCATTACCATCATCCAGGCTAGACGGCTTAGCTACCACGCCAATGGCTATAACTTGCAATTTCTTACAGATACAACCACAAGCATTTTTCCTTTAAAAATTATGCAAATGTGTTAAAAATTACTTTATACAAAGCTATGCATTTTAAACCAACTAGTAATGTTAGGATGTCCTAGCAAATAGCCACCATGAAAACCCATATCTGCACCCTCCCGGTGACAAGGTAATGACCATGTGACGGACAGCAAGGCAATCACATCTCCCATTTATCCTTGGGAGGAACTTCTGGGTATGGTTGCGAGGCTTCATCTTCGTCCCTGTGGCTAGTGCCCACAAATGAGAGATGCATCTGATTAAGTGCCTCCACGCCTTTGAGTACAGAGAAATGGAAAACTGATGCTATATTTAAAATCCCTTTTTTCTCTGCAATGAATTTACCTCCTCCTTCCCACTCTAAATGAGGCACAATTTAAATCAAGCACCAAAATTTGTTACTAGTGGAAGCAAGTCTCAAATGCCGGAGTGCCTGAATCATTAACTTGTTTTATTTACCTATTTCATATGCCTTGTTCTGAAAAAGATTTAAGACAAAAGAAAAAAAAAACTTTAATTGTTTGTAAATGAGGACTTGGGATGGATCACAAGACTAGGCAATTGCGAGGCATAGTGGCACACATTAGTGACCCCAGCACTCAGAAGGCTGAGGCAAGAGCATTGCCCAGAGTTTATGGCCAGCCTGGTCTACATAGTGAGTTCAAGTCAGCCTGCACTACATAGTGCCATTCTGCCAAAACAAAACAAAACAAAACACAAGACTGGGCAATGCCAATCACCTATTCCTGGGCGGCGCAGACTTCCAAAGGGATACAGTATCCCAGACGGTAAATATTTATTGTGCTAGGAGCTGGAGGGTACAACAGATAAGGGTTCTGCCCTGGATGGAGCCCACATTCTGAAGGTAGAGTCCAGTACCAGAAATGGATCATGGACCAGGACGCCTGGTACTTTGGAGAAGAGATGTTCTGAGACTGATACCTGCCTCTGATTATCTGAATTTCCATATTTTACAAAAGGTAAGCGCCATGCGATGTGGCTGTTGGCCACACGGGAACACACTGAGTGACAGTCAGGATACAGAGAGGCCTCAGAGGTTGGAGGCGCATCCAGGACAGGACCAGGAGGCTGGCTGTGACAGGTTCACTGACGCTTGGGGACAGCAGAGGTTATCTCCAAAACATGACCCAGGAGACTTCAAATGAAAGCACACAAATGCCATCATAATTCTAGCTTTAATGATCATACAGCGATAAAAGAGGACATCGTTTCCTTGGTCTCCTGCCATTTGAAGCACTGAACGCTGCTTTCTGGTCACTATGCTGGGTTTCAGGGCACTGTGTGGCTTCAAACTGCCAACTGTCTCTATTTCAAAAGGAGGAGCGCGGGTCCTAGAGATAAAAGCACACTGCAGTAACCACCAAAGTAAACTGGTCATGAGGGCAACGTTGGGTCTACAAATACTACTGATACCAGCGGTAAGACTGTCAGCAGAATCTCTACGTGGCCCCTACTGACATCCTGTCCTAATCCCCAAAACTTGTCAGTATGATGAGGCCGTACTCCATGGTGATGGGGTTTTACACGGTACGGTTCCTACACTACACTGTATGGCACAAGGGACCTTCGTGTTATCCAACTGGCCAAAGGTAACACAACCCTTAAAAGCAGAGAGGGTGGCAGAAGGCAATTCAGACAGATTCAAAGGACAAGAAGGACTCAATGCCCCTCTGGCTTGAAGTGGAGGGGACGACACGACAAAGAATGTGATGATCTCTAATAACTCTCACTCACCAAAAGCCGACAAGAAAATGGGAAGTTCAGTTCTAGTCAGTCACAAAGAACTGGATTCTACCACCAACCTGAATGACCTCAGAAACAAACTCTTCCCATAAGCCTCTGCATAAAAGCCCAGGCTGGCCACTACCCTGAGCGAAGCTTGTGATACCTGAGCACAGAACCTGGCCACGCCTGCCCAGACTCCCAGCCCACACAGCTAGGAAATCTGTTGTGTAGCAACAGATGAACAACACAGAATCTGAACGATGACAATGGAGCATGGTAAATCCAACCTAACGGTCAGAACTGCCAAGGCTTCAGGGGTCCACCTCCACCAGCTAAGTGGACAGATGCATCCAACCCAGAGAAGTCTGAGGAAACCAACACTCCAGCTGGATTAGCTGAAATCATAGATGGAAAAGGCTTGACCCATTCAGGCAAGAAGGAAAAGAGGCCCTGTATAAGTAACACTAGCAGAAATCCTCCCGCTTCTCAGCACAGGGGCGCTCCCCTGCAGCTGGTGATGACAGAGGGACAGAGGTAAGTGCTAAAGGAGAAGGGTACACTGAAAGTCCTGTAGCAATCTGGGGTGCATGCTAAGCGTTGCTAATACCCAAGTCTACCAGCCCCCTAGGGCTTGTGCTGCCCTGTGGTGACAACCTGGGGAGAGGATAAGGGCCTGGCCCTTACCAGCGCCCTCTCCAGGGCCAGGTCAGTGTTACTGTCTAAGTTTACAATACCCACAAAAGGAGAGCCCCACCAACCACCAAAGGCCATGAGCACCCTGAAACTTCCCCCTCCCCAATGGCACATCTCTCACCTCCTAACCGGTCTTCCTGCACTTATTCCTGTTTTCCTAGGGCCTATTCTCAACAAATAAAGTGAGTGATCCTCCTTAAAACACAGGTCAGGAGCCAGGGATATAGCTCAGTGGCACAAGCGCCTGCCTGACAAGCGCGATGTCCTCAGTTCAATCCCTGGTACTCAAAAAAAGAAAAGGAAAAAAAAAAAAAAAAAAGACCACTGGTCAAACCATTTGTTCTCTACCAAAACCTCCAATGGCTTCCAGACTTCTTCAAGTGACCCAGAAGACCATCAGGGTTGGCTTGCCACCACTTCTCTGGGTTTCTATCCTTAACTTCTTTTTCCCTCAGGTTCCTAAAACATGCAAGCTCCTTCCTGCCTCATACACATATACCCTATTCCTGAAACGTTCTTCTCCCAGATATCCACTGGAGGTCTCTCCCTTACTTCCTTCAGACCTCTGTTCAAAAACTCCTTATCAGACAGACATTCCCAGACCATCGTACATAGGGGAGCACCATTCTCTTACCTCTTTCCTCTCTAATCTCCCTTACCCAACTTTATATTTCTCTATAGAATTTATCGCCACCTATCATAATTTTTATCTGTAAGAGTGTTTGCTTATTCTCAGTTTCTTTCTACTAGAATATAAACTCCATGAGTTTTTCCTGTTTGCTTCTGGATCACAAGATCCTTTCACAGTAAATACCTGATGAATGAATGAATGAATGAATGAATGGCAGAAAATCTCCCAGGACATGTTGGATGGTCAGACTGGGTCAGCTAGCCTCAAACAACAAGCAACACTGGATTCAGGAGGCCCCGAAATAGTGGGAGCCCAGAATTGCTGCAGGAAGCTCAAAGATATACATAGTTTGTTCATTCTTTGGCAAACAATTTCCATGTATCTACTCTGGGCCAGATGTCTCTACACTGGAGGAGAGTTCCCCTTCTACAATAATGTACTATTGTACATTTACAATAGAATGATCTAGAAATATCCATTCTCCTGAGAAATTCTATAAAATACTACAGCATAAAATGATAAACAGGTGAGGACACTCAGAACTGCTAATTTGAATGATTGCTTTCTCTCTTACCTTTTCCAGCCCACTAACTTTCTTACCTGTTTGTCTTCTCTGGACTCACCTTAGAATGAGTCCACAAGCAGGAATTTCTCCTTCTGCTCAAATCCCAAAGTGCTCAGGAAGGGCACCAGAGCCATGTAAGGCCCAGCTGGTGACTTGGGAGTGTGCTAAGATCAGCCAAGTGCTGAGTCCACCACATCAGCAGCTGGGACCGTTCTGCTCACTAAGAGTATGACCTACAGATGGTGGGGGACAAAGAGTGCTGGCTGAGCACAGGGGCAACAGGACAGGAGATCTGAGAGAACCAGAAGAAAACACTGCCACCAAGGTCCTCTTCACACAGTGATCAGATGTCCACCGCCTGACTCTACAACTGCCAAGTATACCTGGTCTGCATTTTCAGCACAAGAATGAGTTTTCAGAAAGGTATGCTTCAAAATCATCAAAAAGTTATCATCTGGCGGTTCCTGGTGCTGCCTGAGCACTTCCTGAGGGACATTGACACACGCAATCTTTCCTTCTTTACCAAGATCCAGTCCTGAGTTGCCTAAAGGCTTAAGTCCCTTCCTAGACCGTAAGAACTTGACGAGGCTTCAAAGGTTTAGTTATCCTGCACCATGTGTTCACTGTGTGACCAGAGCTTCTCTGAGGTCCCGCAGATCGTGGCCATGGAAAATCTCCTAAGAGCCACAGAGGGCCCTCTAGTTAGCAGTCTCGATTTGGAACAACTGACAGACATCTGCTAGAGGAAGGCAGAGGGGAAGAGGACCCTTCCTCCACAGCCTGAGCAAATCACACTAACTCACGGTGACTGTCTCAGCACAGCTGGGTCTCTGGGCGGCTGGGTGCTGGTCAGCTCGGAACTCTCCAGCTACAGAAGGGAGACCCGAAAACCTCATCCTTGGATAATCAGTGGATGGTTTCGGGCCTTCTTCTTCTCAGACATCTGAAGCTGTTTTTCACAAACTCCAAAAGCCTCTCAATATGATTGACTATATTGAAGAGTTTATAAAAACAGAAAGTTAAAGCAAGAAAAGCAGTTGGTAAAAGCCCAAACAGGAAACAACCTAAAATCTATGGATACTTTAAAAATTAATTTTTAGGGCCAGTGAGATAGCTCAGCAGCATAAGCGCCTGCCTGGCAAGCGCGAGGTCCTGAGTTCAACTCCCAGTACCCACATAAAAAAATTAATTTTTAAATTATCAATTAATTGACTCCCATACATCAGTGAGAAATTTTAATTACAACTACAAACAACAAGAAGGATGACTCTCACAAACATCACGTGGCGTGTAAGAAGACAAATGTAGAAAGACAACAGAGTGTATGCCACTTGATGCCTTTTATTTAAAATGATGTAATGGCGACAACAGGGCAAATTAACCTGTGATATCAGAAGCCAGGACAGTGGTCCCCTCAGAGGGCAAAGCCTGCTGGGGCACAGCTTTGGGGTGCTGGTCATGTGGTGCTTCTAGGTCTGGGTGCTGTCACCCAAGTGTTCACTTCATAAAGATGCTACATACTTATCACTTGTTGAAAATCAGTGCACAGATTTTCCTTTGACCATTAACAAATATGTCCTGAGTTTACCTAAGTCTACGAATCCCCACAGGATTGGCAGCTACCAGTCTCCCATGACTTCATTCACCAGACTCTTCCTGTTCTCCTCTCAAGCTGGCCAACAACCCACTTCAGGGCCTTTGCACTGACTGTTCCAACTGCTTAGAATGCTCTCTTTTCAGATCCCACAGAGCCTGGTTTCTCATCACCTTCACATTTTTACTCTAACACAGGGGTTGATAAACTACAGTCTCTGCCCAAACCCAGCCATTCGCCTAGGTCTGGAAACACACCTTTCTTTACCTCATGTCTACAGCTGCTTTTGAACTACAAGAGTAGGGTAGCCAGCCAGCCAAGTATAAAATGGGTACTATCTGTCCTTTTATAGAAAGCAAGTTGCCAAACCCCACCCTACTGTCACCCTCCTAGGGAAGTCTTTCCTGATCACCTCACTCACAGCTAGAATCAATCCCCACTCCCTTCCCCTCTCACTTCTCCACCTTTCCCCTCTCATGCTTCTCATCCAAAGCATTTACCAACAACCAACATATTATATTTTAAATAAATAAAATAACGCAGAATGGGTTCGATCTAAGTTAAAACAAGATTTTTGGTAGTGTCAATTTTTTAAACAACTTCAGCAGTCATAACCACGGACAAAAGGATTTAGTGCAGGCAAGTGACGCCACAGAGCAGGAGTGGGAGGGAAGAGAAGGGGTCATGTTCCCAGGTTCATCTCCTTTAAGCTGAAGTAAATCGCAAAGCTAAATAACTGCGGTCAGTAATAACCACTCCCTGGGAGCAGCTCGGGGGATTGTTTGGTCACCTGGTCCTTATCCTGGGAAAAGCAGGGAGCTCAAGGCACAGAAATAGTTTGGACTCTTGGCACGCTTCCAGAGTTACATATTTTCCAGTCCCTCAGTAAATCTTCATTTTCTCCCACAGCAAAACAATTCTAAGGATGGGATCTCTCGATATTGCTTCTTATGACTGCATGTGAATCTACAATTATCTCAAAATAAAGGGAGTAATTAAAACACAAGCACAGTTCCAGGCTGGGGCTTGCCAGTCTGTTCATTCTCTGAGGACCTAGAAAAGCTGGAAAACATGCATTCCCCATGTCGTGGGCTTGACATTTGGTTACCTCGAAAAACACCACAATGTTAGAATTTTTCATGACTGAAGTTGTGGGAATAACAGGACAACATCTGTCACTGACTTTTAAAAGCAAATTGTTTTAAATCTTCATATTTCTTTGGATCATGTGAGAAGTAAAAATGGCCACTGCAAAGCAGCGTCTACCCTGCAGGTGGAGATCAGGTGAAGCCCTGGGTGTGGCTTGGCCACAGTCCCCACAGGCCAGCATGACAGATGGAAAGGGTAAGAAAGGAGGATGTTCTGTGGATGCAAGGCTACTCAGGAAAAGAGGGCTCTGGAGACAGCCTCGGCCTCCTCACCTGCTCACGGGTTAGCCCTCAAGCACTAACCAGGCCACTAAGGAAGATATTTATAGTCAAGATATAGGTGGATGCCATCAGGGAAATACAAACCCAAACCACAAGGTCAGGCCACTTCATCCCATCAAACCCACCAGGATGACTACAATCACAAGGTCAGATAATAGCAAGTGGTGTCGACAGAGATGTGGGGACATCACAGTCCTCATCCGAGGCCCATGGGAATGCAGCAGGGTGCAGCCACTTTGGAAAACAGTCCATCGATTCCTCAAGAGGTTAAACACAGAATTACCAAAGGACCCAGCCACTCCTCTCCTAGGCAAATCACACACATCCACAGAAATATCCATACACAAACACTCACAGCAGCATTATTCTAATACACGAAATGGAAGTGAACTTCCATAAACTTGAATCTCCATAAAACAACGAATGGATAGACTGTGGTATGTCCATAAAATGGACTACTGTTTGGCAATAAAAAGAAAGGAATTATTTCTCTTAAGTTTTCATTTTTTATTAGTACATGTTTGCAGAACATAATTATTATACACATGGTGGGAAATTGATACATGTGCATAACACATCTTAATTCTTTTTACATCCGCCCTCCCTCCATCTCCTGATCCTCTTCCCATTTGAGAAAGACTTATCTCCCTACTTCCTATTACCCAATTTTTATTTTGCTCTTCATTTGTATTTGGGTTTCTCATATAAGAGAAACCATGAGCTTTAAGACTTTAAGCTTGTGTGTCTGATTTATTTCACTTACATTACAGTCTCAAGATGCATCCATTTTCCTACAAATTACTGATATATGCTACAACATAAATGAACCTTGAAAACAGTATGTTAAATGGAAGAAGACAATTCCAAAGACCTCATATTATAGAATTCAATTTATATGAAATGCCCAGAAAAGATAAATATATAATGGCATAAGTAGATTAGTGGTTACTTAGAGCTCAGGGAAATGCAGGGGTTGGAGGGAATGGCAATTAGGGGCATGGGCTTCGTCTGAGGATGAGGAGATATTCTAAAATGACTGTCATGATGAATGCACAACTCTGCAAAGAGACTAAAATTCATTCACTTGTACACTTTAGATGGAAGATTACATGATATAAATATTGTATCCCAAGAAAGCTGTTTTAAAAGATGTAGGGGGCCGGTGAGATAGCTCAGCGCATAAGCGCCTGCCTGGCAAGCACGAGGTCCTGAGTTCGACTCCCGGAACCCACATACGAAAAAAGGGCCGGTGATATCGCTCAGCGGCACGGGCGCCTGCTGGCACGCGAGGTCCTGAGGTCGACCCCCGGTCCCCACAAAAAAAAAAAAAAAAGATGTAGGAAGGTCCCACTCAGAGAGCCCACAGCGCACCAACTCTCACTAAGAACATGCACTTGTCCATCTTAAAAGTCCTTCCCCCAACTGGGCTAACTCAGCAAGCCAATCCTGGTGCTGGGCCCAGAGTCACCTGGGTTCTCTTCTTTCCGTGGTCTGTGACTTACTTAGGAATGACCAATAAACAGAAGCAGGAATATTACAAAATTCACCATCATAAGCTCAATGGGTCATTATAGCCAAGGAGGAAGGAGAGCAGTGAGGCTGGGAGGGCTCGGAGGAGAGAGTGGAGACCAGATGCTCCCCCGGCCTCCTTCCTCTCCATTTCATCTCTCCTGGAGGGAAAATGGATCACACTAAGTATGCTCCGGGCATCCAGAATGGTGAAAATGTCTCTCGGGTATTTTGCAAAATATGATATCATAAAAATAAAATTACTCACAAGCACCAATGAGCCATTTAGAGAACCAGGAAAGAGCACCACAAAAGAAAACCATATGGCTGATGGCTACAAGATTGTTTTTCCTTCCCTATTTGTTAACAGAAAAAAATACATAGCTGCTGAACCTTTTGGCTTTAATTTCAGCACAGTTTTTAGTTAGGATTCAGTGCGAGGAAGCTTCTCTGCCTCAGCACCTGAATAATTCACAAGTGCTCAAAATACCCACAGGCACCCAAGCCAGGGCGAATCGGCTCCATGGCGCCGAGCTGTCAGAGTGTGGGGTATCTCCTTCTAAGCCTGAGGGGCAGGCACCTACCTGCTCCCATGGCCTGATATCACCCAGAAGGCGGACACCTGCCTCCATTGCAGGGTCTCTCTGACATCACTGCTCAAGGCTGACGTCTCTAGGGGTCACCCTTAACTTATCAATGGTCAAGGTCTTAGGCAGACCTAGGTTCAAAGCTCAGCCCACCACTAACTGGTGTGTGACTCAAGAAGGCAAAGACTTAAGGACATTAATTCTCCCTTCAAGGGCTACTTCTGAGAACTAAGTGAGATGAAAGGTGCTCGGCACAGGGGCTGCACATACCAAGTACACAACAAGTGGCAGTTATCACTGTCATAGTTATTACTTGGTGTCGCGTATTCATTTATTCTCTCCTCCAGCTGAAACTTTCATTGAGCGCCTACAGTGTTGCAGAACTGGGTCACCGTAGCACCCTCGCCTTCTTGGGGCTGCCAGTCTGTGGAGAAGAATGACTACATACAGGCCCACAGATGAGCAAGTTCATCAACAGCCCTGGCTCCTGTGACACAGGGGCAAACGGGAATGCAACAAGAGTAACTGGAGAAGACTCGAGGGTGTGCGACGGGTACTCACATTGCGTTGGGTTACTGAACACGTACTGCTGACCGAGTCACTGATTTCAAGTCCCTGCTAAGCCCTCCTGCAGAAACGGTGACAGCCTGCCACAGCCCAGCATGTCACACCCAAGGCTGGCATGGACACGTGCTGAGCGCATCTCCTCCTGGAGGCCAGGCCTCCTCACCTCTTGCCCCTCACTCTCCAGAGCCCGCTGGGATCCCAGTCGCCGCTCCTCTGGAGGAATCTCACTCATCTATGTCTTTCGGCACCTCTGCCTGTTCCTCACACTTCACTGAGAGAGTGGAATCTGAAACAGGGCCATTGGGAGGAAAGGTCCGCACATGGAGGTGAGCAGAGAAGAGACGCGCACACAGGAGTCCCCATTTATTCCAGTCACACTGCGAGGGGAAAGAAAATGACACATCAGAAGCTGCAGTGAAGGCACTCCCAAAAAAACAGAATGTGACTATGAACCACCCAGCACAAATATGAGCCCACTGAAGAGAATACAGGGGCTCAGGGAAGCATGAATACAGAGTAGGCACCAACATGGCTGGAGGCACCTGGAGCCTGACACAAAAACCAGCCGGTTTTACCTCTGGTTCTTCGAGTGCTAGCCAATCTGGCCCTACAGAACACTTCTCCAGGTCATTTTTGCCCATATGAACTACACCTCAGTGGGGTTATTCACACTGCCTAAGAAACAGTGGTCGGTATTGTTTTCTGGAAGGAAAAACAAAACTCTGGAAAGATGCACTCCAAAAAATCAGTGGGGAGTAGAAGCCCTGAAGAGTATACCTGAGGCGTGACACAGGAGGATGATTCGCTTCTTACTGGGCAATCTTCTGTACTATTTGAAATTTGATAATTTGCTTTTATAATTATCATTAAAGAGAAAGGATATTATCTCCAAAATAAATGACAGAAGGGGAAAAACTGATTTGAGAGATGCTGTTCATTTACTAAGAATTCCAAGTTTTAGGCTAGGCATGGTGGCACACGCCTGTAATCCCAGCTACCTGGTAGGCTGAGGGGGGAGGAGCGCAAGTTCAAGTCCAACCTGGACTCACAAGTGAGACCCTGTCTGAAAATAAAATATAAAAGAGGCTGAGGATGTAGCTCAGTGGTAGAGTATCCCTAGCTTCGATTTCCAGTACAAAAAAAAATTTTAAGTTTTAGGAGTAAATTCCCCTTTTTTTGATTGTTATGAGTCATTTCTTTCCAGATACAAATAAGTACACAGCAAAGTGATCCTACCTCACACAGCAACACCTTATCAGGAAGAAAAAGAAACGTGGAAGTGGGACCGAGGAGCCTGGGTTACAACCCCTCTGTTGCCCACCAGGTCAGGCGGGTCCCTTCCTTTCTCTGGATTCCAGCTGCTCCCTGAGAAAGATGCAGGCACTACATTAAAATCTAAAATCCCTTCCAACTTTCTAAGTCCTCTCTAAAAATAAAGACACATATATTAACTTTAAAATTTCTTATGGTTTGAAAATTACAAAAGTAGGGCCGGTGAGATGGCTCAGCGGTGTAAGCACCTGCCTGGCAAGCGCGAGGTCCTGAGTTCGACTCCCGGAACCCACATACGAAAAAAGGGCTGGTGATATCGCTCAGAGGCACGGGCGCCTGCTGGCACGCGAGGTCCTAAGTTCGACCCCCGGTACCCACAAAAAAAAAAAAAAATAGTCAAATGTCACGGCTGTAGAGAGAGCAAAGGTTTCCTGTACTGCTCCCCAAGGGATCCTCACTTCCTCTCGTCCTCCAGAATTAACCACTGTTAGGGGCTGATGCTGTGCAGCCCAATATGGCAGTAACCAGAACGTGGAGCTATTTAAATTTTAATGAATTAAAACTAACATTGGAAATTCAATTCCTGTCACGTTAGTCAAGTGTGACACACGGGGCTAGAGACTGCCAACCCGAACAGCACAGACACAGAACAGTTTCCTCACCATGGAAGTTCTACTGGGAGACCGTCCACCACGCAGAAACCTCCCGCTACTCTTCCCACCTCCCTGCAGCACCTACTCACTGGAGCCTCACCATCACTCCATCGGGCCCTGGCTGCTGTGTGCGGGACCACACCAATGGGCGAACAGGGTGAGGGGCCTTGGTAAGGTAATGAAGATCACCGATGGCTTCACCGAAGGCCACGGGCCGTGGAAACATCCCCACCCTACCAACACACAGAAGGGTAAAACCTTACCTAAGAATTCACAAGCTCCAGTGTCTCTTTCAGGTGGTGCTTTTCAAAAAGTATTAAGGTACTCAAAGCCGGAGAGAAACGCTTAACAAAGCCTGCCTGTAACTCGGAAGGGGTAAGCCACATACTCCTACAAAGCAATTCTCCAGGTCTCTGTGAGTTGTTTTTTGTTTTTGTTTTTTTGTTTTTTTTTGTGGGTACCAGGGGTCGACCTCAGGACCTCGCACGCCAGCAGGCGCCCGTGCCGCTGAGCGATATCACCGGCCCTTTTTTCGTATGTGGGTTCCGGGAGTCGAACTCGGGCCCTCGCGCTTGCCAGGCAGGCGCTTACGCCACTGAGCCATCTCACCAGCCCCTCTGTGAGGTTTAAAGACAACATCCCCTGATGAGCAGTGGCCAGTGTTGTCTTCTGGGCTCCAGCTATCTGCCTAATTAGAGAATTGCCAACTCCCTACTGCAGGCATCTCTCTGCTGCTTTATAAAATTATAGGCATTTCTTTCAGTCCCCAGCAAATGCCACGCCTTTCTCTATGCTTAACCTTCTCCTAGAATGTCCTTTCCTTCTTAACTGCACGCTTTCTCAGCACACTCCCCAATGTACTGGCCAGGCACTGTCCGCTTTTTCTT
Source organism: Erethizon dorsatum (assembly GCA_028451465.1). Lineage (NCBI taxonomy): Eukaryota > Metazoa > Chordata > Mammalia > Rodentia > Erethizontidae > Erethizon > Erethizon dorsatum. The sequence continues at coordinate 39,087,949 of CM051835.1, read as the reverse complement.
TGAAATTCACCTCAGACATCATCTCCCCCAGAAAGCCATCCTGGCTTCGCAGGCTCTCAGGACTGCTAGTCCTTGCCCGGGATTTCTGCGTAACACACACTAGGACAGGGCAGGGGTACGTGGACTGGTCTTGACATCACGTTTTATAGAAAGGTACAACTTCTGCTGAGATATTACAAGAAAAGAGCAAAGTTCTTAAAGATACTTTTACATATTAAGTGTAAGTCAGAAAGTGTCAGTGATCTGTTTCAAAGAATTTCCTTTTAAGAAGTATGACCAAAAAACAGAAGAGGGAGGAGGGAAGGAGGGGAGAGGAGACGCTGGAGGAAAAGGATTAGAACTAAAGGAGGATCGTACCTTCCCCCAAGCCACACTTTGACATTACCATCAGCCCTTCTATGAACCCCAACAACATCCTGGTGTTTGTCTATCCCAGCAGTGCCACCTCGAATTTGTTCAGGTGTCTGTCTTCTCTACCTCACTAGCAGGGATGTGTTCGTATTTATCATCTTACATCTCTGGTACCCACAGCAGTTCCCAACAGAGGCCTTTCTCAACTCCTTGCAGCTCTGTGTGATGTTTATTTCCTGGAGCCTCTACAATCACTTCCATCAGGCCCTCTCTGCTGTGCTCAGGACCACCCTAATGGGGTACAGGGCAAACTGCCTTGGTGAGGTCTCCCACTTCCCGACGTGTAACTAGAAAAGACTGGCTTCACTGATGGGTTCGCTGAGGGCCACAGCTCATGGAACCATCACTGCTGCTAACGACACAAAGAAGTTTAAAACTTTAACCAAAAACCTGCAAACTCCAATGTCCTTTGGGTATGACATTTGTTGGACGGACGGATGGATGGATGGATGGGTAGATGGATGGTTGGAAGGATGAAGATACTTTAAGTACTGAATTCTTTTTTTTAAGTATTGAATTCTGACTTCAGACTAAGATGTCCTAAAGAGTAAAGACCTTAATCAATCTCTCTCTCATAATACCAAGAATGTATTTTATACTTAACAACCGCTCAATACACTGAGGAAGGAAAAAGCTGGATCTCCTACTCAGCCAGTACACTAAAGGAAGCCTGGGGAAGGAAGGAAGGAAGGAATCTTTAACAATATATTGGATAATAGCATTAAAAGCCTCCCTTTCTCTAATGGAGGCACAATTTGGAGAGAACCCTGAACCACCTTCCTTTCTGTGGCATATGATTAAAATCTGCTTTGTTCTTCTAATTTGCTATTCTCAAATTACCACAGTGCTGCTGGCACTGCAGACTCAGGCTTCAGCTGCCCTTGAATCACGGTACAACTTCTCCTCCTCTTTTTTCCCTTTTAATCAGCACTAAACCAAGAAGGTGCCACCTACACCTGGTGGAAAAACTACAGCTCCAAGCCTGGAGGCAAAAGGTGTCACTCGAGGTGCCCCCCAGGTGGCAGGATGCCCCTCAGCAGAAACACACATTCCCTTGAGGTTTTAGAAGCACAAGAGATGAAGCTATCCTTGACAAGGCTCCAGGTGGTAGGAAAGACGTGTTTTTCCACCTCTGACTCTAGAGATTTTATTCCACCTCTTTCTATGCCTTCAAAACAAAGAGAACGAGACTGCATATGAGAGAACGAGACTTCAAATCAAACGAGACTGTAGCTAGCACCTAGCCAAACACACACACACACACACACACACACACACACACACTTTGTTTTCATACTTTTCTACTGGCCCTCTAAATACCACAGTCTAGAATTGCGAAGAGTGTCAATCTTAACACTACAAAGTAAACTACCTTAGGTGATAGACATGAAATTCTATTAACATCATCCTTACATGTTTTCTTTGCAATTTCTTGGGAGTCCATTTGAAATATCAAACTAGAAGAGCAATCTGTTCCCCAAACATGCAAAGGGAACTAATTATCTAGTTAGGTTAGGTGGCAAAATATTCACATATAGATACAGAGATAGAATAAGATACATGTAATAGGTTGACTGAAATGTTCCATTTGGATATATTGTCAGCCACAGGTTACTGAAGAAGATAAGCAGGAGAAGAATTTAAACTGTGTCCTCAGATGACAGCACTGTGACATCAATTTGCTTTCTCTACTCAAAGTGGGGATACATGTATGGTTTTCTCCTGTGCAATTAAAAAAGTTGTCAGAGTAAAAGAATTATATCACTTAGACTACTGAGGAAGATAGCTGGAGCAAACCTAAAACTCAAGATCCCATCATAATCTTGCTAAATATAAAACCTTAGGGAAATCACACTACCTCTGGATTTTAATTGAGTCACCTAGCTAATAAACATTACTGTTGTGCTACTCAAGGATATATATCAAAAGGAACAGAAAAGAAAGGTTGCTACTAAACCAGAGAGCCAATAAATACCTAAAACCACCATAAAATTGTAGACAACACCTACATAAGACACAGATCACAAAGACCAGCACTGTTTTCAGGACAATGGGCAGCAATATGTGTACAGACCCACCAAAAAGATAGCATCAGCAAGAAACAACAAGGAAGAATTATGAGCCAACTTGTTAAATAGGCTTTTGTCCTCTTTTATTAGTAAAGCTACTTAGTTACTAATTTTTTATACCCTGCTTAATTTTATCATGACATGCTTTAATAAATGATATTGTGTTTGTGCGTGAAGACCCTGTTTCAGTCAATTTTGATTTTGCAGATCAATGTTTACCATCAAACTCTAGAGCCTTACAGTAACAAATTATACTTCTGAGGTGAGATAATAAACCAAGCCCTGATCGCTTAACATGGTAATTATCTTTCCCTGCTACAGAATAATTATATTTCAAACCTTAGCATAATACATGGATATAATCAGACAAAACTCTATTGTATATCCAAGAGTCAGATCATTTCATTACTAATATTAGATTATTTCTTTGAATGATTTTATAGTACTTGAATGACATTTGCATAGGAGATACCCGAGACATAAATAAATACTAAATAAATTATAAATTATTGCAACATAATTTGCAAAGCTGCTCCTCAAAAGAACATGCTTAATTTTGTACCCCATTGATAGGATTTTAAAATGTATTATCTAGGTAATGTTCATGACACTATCTCAAAGGGCAACTTCCTTAGAATGGAAATTCTATGCTCTGAAACTCAGAACTGCAAAGCTGAGAGATGTCTTTTTCACTTGCTAGTCCAAAATAAGACATGAGGATTAAAGATAGTAAAATGCGTTTCCAATGAAAACCATGGTTTGACTGCTCAGTTTGCAGAAGACAGAGAGCAGCTCTTGTTCTCGTTCAGATCAGAGTTGACTTAATAAGAAAAAATAATCAAGTATCATTGGAAGGAATTCCCAAGCTCTTAATCCACTGATTCTATCTACTAAGATGCATCGAGTAGAAGTATAGACAAAAAAGGAAGATTAGTAATGGCGGTTTCATCCATGGTGGTTTCTGCCACCCTTTGCAAGCACCCTATGTGATCTCTGTCTCTGTGCCAGACCTCTGTCTCTGGTAATTTTCATTCCTTCTATCCAACTGTGGACTGGGAATTCTCCACTCAAATGCCCTATGGGCACCTCAAGGTCAAGATACCCAAATGAAACTCACCATCCCCTCTCTACCCTGCTTCTCTTTTAGACTTAGGTTCTGAGGGCCAGTTTCATGGGTGTGACCTGTACATTTTCTCAGGAACCCATGCTTAGAAAAGTCTGCACTTGGTTTAAGAGCATCAACTATTGCCATCTTGAAATTTTTAATAATTTTTGAACAAGGAGCCCTGCATTTTCATTTTGCACTGGGCCACAGCAATGACGTGACCAGTCCTGTCTCTCCTAGAATAGTGTTGCCACTACCCTGTCACTGAAACCAACCATCTGCCACTCACCCCAGATGCCCCCTTCCTTCATTCCCAAATCCAGTCATGCCATTTCACATCCAGGGTTTTATACCAGGCAAGGTCAATTCCCTCCACTTGTCCTTTAATTATCAATGAAGATGCATCTATACCTGAGACAGGTACTGATGCTCAGCATGATACAGATGCCTTCTCTTGCTCTTCCACCTGCATATATCTGTCTCCGTAACAGTCATTCTGTCCTCGAATCACTATCCTATCTTTCCCCAACTGACTTCACAGTCAGCCTCCTGATTGCTAATTTTATTTTCTTTTGTTTCTCTAGTTCCCAGCTCTGTGCTTCGTATATAGAAGATACTGAACGAATGCTCATTGAATAAGATTTGATTTCCCAAACCTTTAATTCACTTTTGAAAAACATGATGGCTTGATCCATACAAATGTTCTTCCTTTTAGAATGAGCTTCACGTTTTTTCCTACAGTGACCCCTCCTTTCCACACGGCACCTTCAGGGAAAGTAACCCACACAACAGCTCCACAGCTTAGGCTGCAACTGGAACGTACTGTGTGCGTCCTCCAGGGTCACGGTCTCTTGGGGTCACTTTTGCAAGTGAGAACAGTGGGCCCCTGTACCTCTGGGAGCTTGCAGGCACTGGTGGCTTACACACAATGACACGTTCGCGCTGGGCTACAGCCGGAGCTCCTCAGCGACGCTACCAAAAGTCCAGGACACAGGAAACCAAGGAACAAAAAGACTTTCACTAACCCCCATGTCCTCACACTGACGTTCAGCACCTCATTAAATCTGCCATCACAGGAAGTCCTGTTGAAAAACAATCTCTTAATTTGGCTGTGACAGGGAGTCATCAGGACTCATTCCATACACAAATGTATGATTACTACAAAGAATTCCAAATATATACATGTCTTATATATGTATTTGGTATTTTTATTTAATTAGTATCATTTCAGTTACATGTAACTGGAGACTCAAGCTGTATAAGAGTTCTATTTTGTTTTATTCAGGACTCAAGATGTATAAGAGTTCTATTTTATTTAGAACTTTTTTATATTTTCCAGGAAGTCTGGGAAATTAACAGTCACCTATGCACAGCTTGTAACCTTCAAAACTCCTTTACATGAGGATCTACAGAACTTTTGCTTATATGGATTGTATATATCAATATTTACTGAAAATTTTCAAAATATTCAATTGTTAATCCATTTTAAAATAACAATAAACCCATTATACATTAACATAAATGATATATATTATGGGAACTAACTATATTCTATAAAATAATAATTTTGAGCTGAGCACAGTGGTGCAGTTGACCCTGAGTTTGAGATCAGCCTGGGCAACTCTGAGAGAGCCCATCTCAAATACTAATATCAATAGTAATAATTTAGTGAGAAAAGTTGCAAATCCCTCTAGTGTCAGACTCAGCAGAGCTGGGTTCTCACATGTGCTACTACACGTCCCCCCGCTCTGGAGGCACAGCGTGAGTGGAAGAGGAAGACAGTGCTCAGCGACACTGGCCAGACAATCCATGCAGATAGGCTCATTTTTCTCCACGAAGGGTGCTGAACAAGTGGATAGCCACATACAGAGAATAAAGCTGGACCCTGCATCACACCATATACAAAACTTAACTCACAATGATCAAAACTGGGGCCGGTGAGATGGCTCAGCGGCTTAAGTGCCTGCCTGGCAAGCGCGAGGGCCCGAGTTCGACTCCCGGAACCCACATATAAAAAAGGGGCCGGTGATATCGCTCAGTGGCACGGGCGCCTCCTGGCGCGCGAGGTCCTGAGGTCAACCCCCCGGTACCCACAAAAAAAAAAAAAAGATCAAAACTGCAGAGTGGAAGTTAATACACACAGGTGTACTCTGGGGTGATAAAATGGTCTGGAATTAGATAGTGGTAATGTTGTACAACCTTGTGATTATACTAAAATTCGCTAAATGGTACACTTTAAAATGGTGAATTCTACAATACACGAACTATGTGTCAATTTTTAAAATGGATCAAAGTCCTAAATGCAAGGGCTAAAATTATGACACTAAAGAAAACATAGTCATAAATCTTCATGACCTTGGACTGGGCAACAGTTTCTTAACTGTGACATCAAAAACTCACTCTCTCTTTCTCTGTCCATACACATATATTTTTTTCATATATATAATTTAATATATAATATACATATAATTTCATCAAAATTAAAAGCTTTTTGGTAGCATCAAGAAAGCAAAAAGCCCAGAGAATGGGAAAGAACTCTAGCACCAATTATATAAGGGGTCTATATACACAATATACAGAAAAATCCTTACAACTCAATAATAAAAGACAAACCAATTTAAAAATGGGCAAACGATCTGAATAGACATCTGTCCAAAGAAGATATACACATGGGTAATAAGCACATGAAAAGATGCTCAACATCATTAGCCATCAGGGAAATGCTAACGGCAGCAGGGAAACCAAAACCACAATGAGATGCCACTTTGAAGCCTCTTAGGGTGATTATAATCAAACAGATTGATAATAACAAATCTTGAAGAGGACATGCAAAAACTGAAACCCTCATATACGTACTGCTGATGGGAATATAAAAAGGCACAGCTGCCTTGTCAAACAGTTCAACAGTTATTCAAAAGATTAAACAGAGTTATCATGCGGCCCAGTGCTCTCACTCTGAGGTATACCCTCAGGAGAAATGAAACATGCACCTATACAGTCACTTCTACGAGAATATTCATAGCAGCATTATTCACAGAGCCCAAAAGGAGAAACCACCCAAATGTTCATCAACTGATAAGTGGATAAACATAAAGTGAGATATCCATGCAGTAGACTATTATTCAACAAGAAAAAGAACCAAAGTACTGATCCATGCTACATCAGGGATGAACCTTGAAAACAGCACTAAGTGAAAAGAGACCTACACAAAAGGCTACACATTACTATGATTCCACTTTTTTTGTGTGTGTGTGTGGGTACGGGGGGGGGGGTCGACCTCAGGACCTTGCGCGCCAGGAGGCACCCGTGCCGCTGAGCGATATCACCGGCCCCTTTTTCGTATGTGGGTTCCAGGAGTCGAACTCGGGCCCTTGCGCTTGCCGGGCAGGCGCTTAAGCCGCTGAGCCATCTCACCGGCCCTATGATTCCACTTTTATCACATGCTCAGAGTAGACAAACTTACAGAGACAAGACATACACTGGTGGTTACCTAAAACAAGGAGATCTAGTGGGAAATTGGGGATGACTGCTACAGGGTGACAGTTTCTTTTTAGATGACGACAGTGTTCTAAAAGTGATTATGGTGACAGGTGCACAACCCAGTGAATATAGTAAATGGTATGCTTTAAGTGGGTGCACTGTATGGACTGTGAGTTACACCCCAATAGAACTGTCAGTCAAAAACATCTTAGCACTATTTTGAAAACATTTTGAACCTCACAGACCCCATGAAAAGATTCTAGTGGGTTGGTATGAGAAACCGTTAAGTGTAAACAAGGACTAAAACGTACAATAGATATTGTGAAATAGGAAGAAAATGTTCAAATGGGAAGGGGAACTAGGGAGGGGGAGGGGGGAGGAGGAAAGGAAGGAAGGGAAAAGAAAAAAATGAGAAAGGAAGGAAAAAATGGAAACAAAGCTTTTGTAAATAAGGAGGGGAAGAGGGACTGAAGGGAGGGTAGAGGAATGGGGAAGAAAAAAAAGAATCAAGTTATATCATGTACAGGTACAAATTCCCTATGATGAATGTGATCATTATGTATACCTAAAATGTACCAATAAATTTAATTAATTTTAAAAAAGAAAAAGAGAAGATCCCAGTGCGTTATTTTCCTAGGAGCCCTTTCCCCCTGGTTTCTACCACAGAGAACCCTGACTTCCAGAATTCACTCTCCCCTTAGCAGACCAACAGCAGGAGGGTCGCTGCACTCACCCAGAGTCCCAGGGCCCATTCTGGCTGCCTTAGGCTAACCTGCACATTCCCTTCCCTGTCACAGCCACTGGCTGGGGGGGCAGGGGGTGCGTGACCCCAGAGGTCTGCTCAGACTGCCTCCAGGGCTTCTGCCTGGAACATGAAGGCGGCCGTGGCTTCTCCCTTCCCCCAGACACATGCTGTGAAAACATGAGAACTCGCACTATGGGACCATGACATTACCAGCCTGAGGATGACCCAAAAGGTAGGAAGAGGGAAGGGAGTCCAGGGAAACACAGCTCCAGGCCTTGAGCTAAGTCTCTAGCCAGTAAATATCCTTACTGTTAAAGCCAGTTTGAAGATCGCAGCAGACCACTGGAATGACGTGGCTTCTTTTCTCAGTATATTTTTAACATAAAAAGCTGACCCATGTATCTAGTCCTAAAAACAACAGTGCTGGGTCACAGTACACTATTTAACAAACCATCTCCCCCTTTTATTCCTTTGTGTCTGATTTTCATTAGACTCTGAATGACATTCTAGACGAGTGTGGTAGAGAAAAGTGTTGGATTGTCCTTTCTTGCAGAAAAGATGTGCTTGTCAGTTGGACCAAGCTTGGATTTCACTGGCAGGATAAGGATGAGACCTGATATTTAGCAGTCATACATGTTTGTAATGAAATCATCCAATTTCCATTCCAACAGAAAAGGACCTACCATTCTTTTCCAATCAAATTGATTAGAACAGTATTTATATTTAGGTGACATTCAAACATTTACGACATGTTTGTATATGCACTATCTCAAAAATCAATGGAGGGCCGGTGAGATGGCTCAGCGGCTTAAGCGCCTGCCCGGCAAGCGCGAGGGCCCGAGTTCGACTCCCGGAACCCACATACGAAAAAGGGGCCGGTGATATTGCTCAGTGGCACGGGCGCCTGCTGGCGCGCGAGGTCCTGAGGTCAACCACCCAGTACCCACAAAAAAAAAAAAAAAAAAGTCAATGGAGGGCCGGTGAGATGGCTCAGCGGCGTAAGCACCTGCCTGGCAAGTGCGAGGGCCCGAGTTCGACTCCCGGAACCCACATACGAAAAAAGGGCCGGTGATATCGCTCAGCAGCACGGGTGCCTGCTGGCATGCGAGGTCCTGAGGTCGACCCCCGGTACCCACAAAAAAAAAAAAAAACTCAATGGAGGCCCATGATTGAGGACTTATTATGCCCGTTTTACAGATGGAGAAGAGCAGGCCCAGTGACTTGTTTAAGGTCTTGCACAATTAGAAAATGATGGTGTTTGGGCTTAAAGTCATTAGAATCCAAGTCAAAACCTTTTCATTACTTAGGGTTCACTGTAATACATCTTCACATAATACTATCATGGCAGTCACTGTTTTCTCATCTCTTGCTATGGACCAAGTACCTAAGCACTTGACATATATTCCTTCATTTAATCCTTTCAATGATCTGCAATCTGTGCCATTACCATCCCTGCTTCACAGATGAGGGAACTGAGACTCATACAAAGTCACCCAGCTAGTGGACGGCATGCCAGGGACCAAACCCAAGCATGTAGTGCCCAAAACATAAGCCCCACAGAGAGCGCAAAGCCAATCCATTGTACACAGCTGCACCTGCTCAACAAGCTGCCACTGAGCTGCCCAGAATGACCCAGTTCAATAAGGTCTGAACTGATACTTAACACAAACCACAAATGGTTATTTAAACATTTCTCTTCTTATGGAATCTGATCATAAAAATATTTTCTAAAATTAAGCCATGGCTTAGATAACGTCTTATTAAACTCCTCTGAAAGGTGTATTGCAAAAAAATAATTACAACCCAGTGTGACAGATTCTGAAAGACATTACAGCGTGACTGGCTGACAGCTGCTCCTTGCTAACACACACACCTCCACCCCTTCCATAATGGCAAAGCCCACCTCCCACCACAGAGAGAGGAGACACCAGGGGCACACGGGCCTAGACCTTCTGCAGCTAGGGGGACGGGAATGTAATCCAACCCTGGTCAATGAATCTGATGGGAAGACTGACAGAGTCTCTAGGAAAGGTGTTCCTCGGTGTTTAAGAAAATACGTATGAGGAAATGCTTCCTCTTGATTTGGATGTGGTAGTACCCAACATTCAGTACTGCAGCCACCTCACAGTCATGGTGACTACAGCGACAGTATGAGGTGACAGAATGGAAAGATGGGAAGCACGCGGGTCCGTGCAGAGCTACGGAACATCCCTGCAGCTGTCCTATGTCTGGACTCACTGCTAGGTAAGATAATACGTGTCCTTAATATTCAGGCCACTTTAACTTGGCTACTCTCTTACTTGTATCCAAATGCATCCTAACCCATAGGTCCCAAGAGGCAATGCTACAGAGAAGGGATCTGGATTTTGAGTCAAATGACCTGGGTTCTAATTCACTTATTGGCCAGATAACCCAAATTGGTTATTCTGTCTGAAAATCTCACTTTCTGTATCTACAAGAATGAGATAACATGCAATAATATTAATAAAATGAAAATGCAGGGCAGTTACGAAAATCACATGAGATAATGTGGATATAACCACTTGGTCAACAGCAATGTTTTGCTCAAATAAAGTTTGCTGAAGAATACTTAAACCGTGGAGTTTCTCTAAACTGTAGCTACCCATCTAATCCAAATCCTTTATTTTACAAATATGAAATGATTCACTCATCACATAACTGGCTGGTAATATAACTAAAGCACACATCTGATTCCAAATCCAATGCTGTTGTGCTAGCCTTGTGTAGATAAGTAATGATCTAAATGACATACCGTGTGGGTTAGCACTCATTCATTCAACTAGAGTTCAAGGAACACATACAATATGCCAGGTACTACTCTAGGTATTAGGGACTCAGTGATGAAAAGCATCAACAATGAAATGTTCCTGCTGTCATGAATCTAACAGTCTGGAAAGGAAATTATCTAATCTACATCTATATATATATATATTTTTTTGTGGGTACCAGGGGGTCGACCTCAGGACCTCGCGCTCCAGCAGGTGCCCGTGCCGCTGAGCGATATCACCGGCCCCTTTTTTCGTACGTGGGTTCCGGGAGTCGAACTCGGGCCCTTGCGCTTGCTGGGCAGGCGCTTAAGCCGCTGAGCCATCTCACCGGCCCTCTACATCTATATTTTGTGCCTACTATATGCCAAGCACTATGCTAAGATTGTCTACTATGTCCTAAGCACTATGTATAACTGCTGTTCAAATATAAATACAAATTTCCAAGCAGTTTCAAAGACATCAGCTATGTTTACCAGGCCTTGCTAAAGAATGAATAATATGGAAAGTCTACATTGTTCTCAAAAAGGCAGTATTAAAAAATGGCAAACTCATTGGAAAGAGTTGTGAATAACCATGCCAGCCTCTAAACACCTGATAGAAGATGGCTAGGACTCCATGCTAATTAAAGCAGCGAGGCTGACAGAAGCACTTAGAGCTAAACCTCGTCCTTCTCTAAGACCCAGACTTGAAGAGCTGGCTCAATTGGCAAAGCTGGGGAAGCACTGAGTACCCCTTGCCTTCCGCGGGCCTCTTCTGGTGCCCTGGTCTCCTCTTTTTCTCCCTGTCCATCTGGATTCCTTTCAGCCCACGTAACTCTTCACACACCAGGTACAAGATGTACCTCATGTGCCCTTGTGCACATGAGACAGCACCCCAGCCCTCGTGAGGAGATACAGGCAGGGTTGTCCATGTTTCCTACTGGAACCGGCCACCAGGTTGCGGAGGCTGCACTGTTAGGTTGTGTTTGGAACTTTTCTTTGCCAAAATACCACCACAATATCATTTAAGAAAGAAATACTTAAAAGCTGTTGCTTTGTAAAAGCTGCTTCCTATAATCCACATAGTTGTAAATGCAAAGCTTCCTGGGGATGTGGGGTGGAGCAGCAAGAATACTACTCTGCCTCCCCGTCTTGTAGAATGCACACCTACAGGGACAGCACCTCCCCATGCCTGCCCCTTTACCTCCAAGCCAGAGTGCAACCCTTAGCTTCTGGCTCGTTCAGACTTCATCTTCTGCTGCATAGGGAGACTCTGAGGGTGCTACACTCTACCCTCTGAAGTACACGAATACACCGTGTAAAATCTAAGAGGGCATGGATGAGTATGGGTCCCTTGAAGGCAAACGCCATGTTCCCCAAATGCAGCAGTGGCCCCAGTGGCCTATGGACGGGGGCATTCCAATCAGCCCTGAGGTGCCAGCTCTCTTGCCCGACTGTGGACACTACTTGTGCACACTGGCAGGGAGGGCCACTTTGCCACTGAGATCATGAATCCCAACTGGCTTTCAGTCTGTGGTTCAAACCCTTCACATTATATTTATCTATGTCAGTGTCTAGAAATTTCACTGCAAGTTCTGCTATTTTATTTTTTTTTTTTTTTTTTTTTTTTTTTTTTTGGGTACCGGGGGGACGACCTCAGGACCTCGCGCGCCAACAGGCACCCGTGCCGCTGAGCGATATCACCGGCCCCTTTTTCGTATGTGGGATCCGGGAGTCGAACTCGGGCCTTCGCGCTTGCAAGGCAGGCGCTTAAGCCGCTGAGCCGTCTCACCGGCCCAAGTTCTGCTATTTTAACAAAGGGTAGATATGTCAAAGACATACACAAGCTCTGCTGCCAGACAATTCTAGATTTGAATGTCAGCAGCTCATCTCTTTTTAGAGATGCAGCTTTGGACAAGCCACACACACGCAGCTTCTCAGCTTTCTTACTCATAGGCTGGGAACCATGTCTACCTCAAAGGTCTGTGGCAGAGGTTACCTGTAATGGGTATAAAGGGCCAGCGCGTAGAAGATGCTCAAAGATGGTGTTGAGGGGGCCGGTGAGATGGCTCAGCGGCATAAGCACCTGCCCGGCAAGCGCGAGGGCCTGAGTTCGACTCCCGGAACCCACATACGAAAAAAGGGCCGGTGATATTGCTCAGCGGCACGGGCGCCTACTGGCGTGCGAGGTCCTGAGGTCGACCCCCGGTACCCACAGAAAAAAAAAAAAAAAAAAGATGGTGCCAAGAGCTATTTGCATGGTCTCAAGACAACAGCCTTAACAGTTTCCAGCAGCCCTGCATCCACCACAGCAGCCACCCTGCAGCACCTTGCCAACAGGACTCATCTGAACAGCTCATTTCTCACTGTCTGGGATGCTCACTTACAAGGGAATGCAGACAAACGAGCACCCCAAGGATGTGTGACTGAGTTTCCCCACTTCTGGAATTCTCGGGCTCCACTCCTTGTACCTAGAGAGAACAGGGCAACTAACGTGTGTCCAGAGGCTGCAGAGTAAGTGAGCGCCCCTAACTCAGGCAGGAAGATGTGGGCTATGAGGGAGGCATGTGGGACTCCCCAGGCTGTCCATGCAATCCTTTCACTAGTGATTCTCTGGGAAAAAGGATGGGGGAGGAGGTCAAAGAAGAAGAACACAAAGGAGAAGGAGGAGGAAGAGAGGAGAGGAAGGAAGGACGGTAAAGGGGAAGGAAAGAAGGAAGGAAGAAAAAAAGAAGGAAGGAAGGAAACACAAATCGATTTTTCCAGAACAAGTGCTGGTGACCCCAGATGTTTTTGTTTTGTTTTTTTTATCTTTTGGTTCTCTAAGCCAATGGGAACTCTTTGTAACCTGATACCTGAAAGTAAAATTTCAAGTCCTTGTTTGGAATAGCCTAGGAAATATGCGGCCCCAAATTATCAAAAATAGTATCTTTGAGTTCATTTTAACTGGCTAAATGATAATCACCATGGGGGAGAGGCAGACAAGACATAAAAAGTTGTACCATAAATTTCTTTAATCAATGCCAAAATCAACATTTTGGAATGTACCATTTTAACTACTTTAGAATAACTCAAACTTTCCAAATTGTTATTAGGCTAGGAAAGTATTGTTTCCCAGAACCAGACAAATACATGTCCTTTGGGGACTTCTTATCTACTGGAAGGCAGGTTTAGTCTTGAGGGAGAATGTCAACTCCACTTGAGACTGGGCAGGCGAGGGCTGAGAGGAGAGGAGTCCCCAGCAGGGTTACGTGGTGCCGCCAGTCCTTCCTTCTCCACATGTTTATCATGACTTAAACCACCCTCCCGTCTACTTGAGGACTTAACGCTAAGTGCACAAACCACTCTCTCTGGATCAAAGGACGGTACGAGCCAATCACTTCTGTGCGGCCATGGTGGCAGCAGAAAAACTGCCTATCCTGCTAATCCCTTTATTATTAAGTTTACCAGCGGTGCTTAGCTCAGAATGAAATTCAAGATTCTCTAGAAAATTCAGCGGGAGCCTACTTTCCAGAGAGATCATGGGGCACCACCTTCCTGACTTGAAACTTGTCCAGCTGTCAGCTTACAAATGAGTTGCACAGTCCCTGTTTCATGAACTCCCACTAGCAAAAATTCTAAAAAAAAAAGAGAGGTAAAAAGGGGGAGCTACAGGGAAAGACCTTTCATTCATGCAGGGTTAACACAGCCTAGAGACAAATTCTTCCTGCCGGGAGACGACCCCCCCCACACACAGTCCTGGAGCTCCGGTAGTGAGGAGAGGAAACCCCACAAATAAATAATTAAACACACTTCAGTCAGAAGCTAACCGTGCAGAGTCCTGACACGACCTTTCAGGACTGCGCACGCCGCGTGGGGCATCTTTGGGGTCACAGGAGACGGGCGCACACATGCCTGCTTGTACACACACTGCAAATGCACACACACTTGTGCACGAGGGCTCACACACACCCTTGCCACTCACACTAGCTCTGGAGCCCAAAGCACGCACTACCAGAGAAAGAGGCTGCCCGCACGCCTGCCTTCGCCCAAACAACTGGCCTTTTCCTCCAACTTGGGCGGAGACTCCCAGGGGCTCTTTTCTCCAGGCCCCAGGTGCCTGCAGGAGTCCCCACCTGCTGGCCCCACAGACCGTCAGGGAGCGTTTCTTTCGCGGAAACGCTCAGACTTCACATGTTCCTTTAGCGTTGGCTCCAGTCCAGCACGGCGCGCATCCCATGCCTGGAGGCTGGCGTCCAGGACTACCAGTTTCTCTCACTCTGGGGAAACTTAGCCACTGGCCTCCTCGGAGCAGCAGGGGCCACGGCAGACGGGCAGCAGGCGTGGGTTAGCGGGTGCCCGGACTGAGGGCGCCTCTGGAGCCTGGGAGCGGGAGGCAGAAATGCGTGATCCCGAGCTGGCCCTGCCTCTCCACGTGGAGGAAGGCAGGAGGATGAGCGGGCGACAGGCCAGTGTCCCTCTCAGCCGCGGGTCTCCCCGCTCCCGGCGTCCCCAGGCAGCCGCCCTGCGCCCCAGTCTTGGGCGCAGCGAGACGCGCGCGCGGGTCCCAGCAGGGGCAGGGCTGGCGAACACGCGTGCGGAGCCTGCGGGGACCAAGTCCCGCCGGCCGGGCCCCCGCCTCACCGGGCAGAGCCAGGCTTTCCGGCCGGCTTCTCCAGCTCCTGGGCTCCCCGCCCGCGCACGCCCACAGCGGAGGCCCCCAGCCCGGCTCCCCGCGCCCCGACCCCGCCGCGCCTCCCCACCTGGATGTGGCAGGAGATCTCCGAGTCGTCCAGCAGCCGGATGGTGCATTTCATCTCCTGGCTGAGCGATTTGACGCTGGAGCTCCGAAAGTGGATCATCTTCATGGTCCGGCCGCCTCTCGGCACACAGCGACAGGAGGCGAACATGCACCGCGGCGCTGGGGGCGGGCGCAGGCTGGGCGGGCGCACCCTCGCCACGCACCGCCCGACCCGGGCGCGGCCCCCAGGACAGCTCGGCGGCGGCGCCGGCGACCACACGTGCGCCCGGGGCGGGTCCCCCTTCCGCGCAGCGCCGCGCCCTCCACCTCCCCGCGGCGCTCGTGCGCCCCCTGCGCCCGCTAGCGCCGAAGCCCGAGCCGCGACCCCGCGGCGCCACGCACCCCTGCGCTGCGGGGGAGGGCGGGACGCGGCCCGGGCCCTGCGGTGCTGCTCGGCGCCGCCGCGGCTGCGTCAGGCCCGGCCCGGCCGCGTCCCCGCCTCGCCACCTTCTCCCTCCGCCGGCCGCCGTCGCCCCGACCCGGGTCGTGCTCGTCCCTGCCCTGAGCCCGAGCGACCCCGATCTACAGGCGGCGATTCGGCCCGGGAGAGAATCGGGAGCCGGCGCGAGCCCCACGGCGACAGGAGGCCCGTGCGCGGCCACTCCAGGAACACAGCCGGTGTAACCATTCTCTGCATTGGTGGGACCGTTAAGCCGCGCTGCTTTATTCTGTTAGCTGTAAGCCGGTCCCCTCCTGTAAGAAATCGAGAGCCTGCCTAAGCAATTTCTCCTTTATGTCTCCCAACACTCGCATGGTTCTTGGCTGCAGTGCAGGAAGGGTCCCTACCTGCCCTCCCCCTCAGGCTGACCCCTGTACCCCAGCTGCCCGGGCTCCAGGAGTCCGGCAAAGGAGATGTAGCTCACCCCACTTTAGACTAATCCCTGGGGACTGGGGACCCGGAATTCCCTGCCATCTCCAGGAATTGTCCTCGCTGCGTTGCTCAGGTCCCTGTGTGACTGGCTGTTGAGGCAAAGTAGATGGAGCCTGGAGGTGCAGGCTGGGGCATTTGGGTTGGGGAACTGGTGGAAGCCTCTTACCCTGTTGTTTCTACCGCACCCCCTTTTCCCCCAGTACTGTGGTTGGAACCCAGGGGTGCTTTACCAATGAGCTTCGACCTTGGCCTTTTTTGGGGGGAGGGGGGACAGGACCTCGCCAATTTGCCCAGGCTGGCCTCGAACTTGCTAATAACCTCCTGCCTCTGCCTCCCGAGTACCTGAGTCTCTGGCCCGCTGCTCTTCCTTGAGCAGAACAGATCATTATGAAGGAATGTGTGCTAGAGAAAGGGCTTGCTGCCCGCTGTCAGCTCCTTCAAGGTTTGCCATGCCTGCACAGAGCCGCTTAGCCAGAGGCACGGCCATCCTGGGAGGAGGAAACGCCGGAAACTTGACCTCTTGACGACGCTGATGGGGTTGGCCGCGGTGGTGGGACCTGCATCGCCCTTAGACGTCCCCTTCTGCCTGCTCTGCTACCTCCCCTGATCACTGCTGAACACGCCGAACCACCTGGCTGGGCTGGGGACCCCAAACCACAACACTTGGTCTAGATACCAGGGTGGAGCGTATTTTACCTAACATTGTCATAGGTGTTTTTTAAACACTGAGACAACACGTGAGCGTGAGCGTGTGTGTGTGTGTGTGTCCTGGCCTTCAAGTGAGAGATCAGAATGGAGGGTCTGGAAAGAGGTGGAGTTCTCTGCCCAGCGACTGGTCGACCCTGGGGAACTTGGGAGAATCTCATCATTTCTTTTCTCAGCTTCAAAGTGGAACACAGCTGCGGTTGCCTTTGCCTGTGACACCGGGGCTGAGAAGCTGGGATGAGGCAAGGCCAGGGGAGGAGAGGGTACATTCATAAGCTGTAAAGCACCATATGCAGATGTGAAGAGGCAGCGATGGGACCTGCTTTGGTCTGAAAATTGCAATAATTAGTTGAGACATCTCTCCTGACCCTAAGAGCAGACAGTCAAGAGAGCAAAGAAAAGTCACCGTCTAACCCAGGCGTGCTCTTCCTGCAAGGCCACACACTCATCCATCCTGTGAGGGAACAGAAGAGATATCCCAGAAATAAACCCACACAAATCTAATCGTCTGATATGTGACAGAGAAAGTCAATCCAATGAAGAAAGGACAGTCTTTTAAACAATGGTGCTAAAAACTAAAATAAAATCCGCATACGGATCTTACATTGTTCACAAAAATTAACCCAAAATAGATTGTAGACCTGCATGTAAAATACAAAACTTCTAGAAAATAACATATGAAAAACTCTAGGTAACCATGAGTTTGGTGATAAATTTTTATTTAAATGTCAAAAAGCACGATAAATTAGATTCCACAGTGATGTATGCATACCCATGCTTGTAGCAGTACAATTCATAATAGCTAAATCTTGGAAGCAACCTATATATCCAACAACAGATGAATGGATAAAGAAAACATAGTATTTGTACACAAAGAAATACTATTCTGCCATAAAGGATTAAACCTGAGTCATTTGTAGGAAAATGGATGCACCTTGAGACCATAATGTCAAGTAGATCAGACACATAAATATCACATGTTTTCACTTATATGTGAAGCTGAATATATAAATAAAGTGCAAAATGAAAGACAATAGGAAAAAAGAGAGAAAAAAGTTATTGTAATCCAGCATGCACAATTTATCTAAAAGTGTGCCCTAATTTAGTATAATTGTTTTATGTGTTTTACATGGGTTTTGGCCTATTAGTCTGGATGTTAATCTGTATGTACGATAATTAACTTTATAAGGACTTATAAATAAATGAATAAATGAACATAAACAAATGAATCTGATCCTGGCAAAAAAAGAGAGGTGGGGAGGGAGGAAAAGAAGTGAGATTTGTTATGTACATTTACCAATTCCCCATAATGAATGTAATCATTAGGTACTGCAAATGTACTAATAAATTTTTTTTTAATTTTAAAGTGTGGTAATTTGGACTTCATTGAAATTTAAAACTTTTACTCTGTGAGGGACACTGTTAAGGGAATAAGAAGACAAGCCACAGACTAAAAGAAAATATTTGCAAAGCACATGTAGACAAAGGACCCATATCCAAAATGCACAAAAAAAAAAAACTCTTAGTGCTCAGCAATAAGAAAACAATCCAAGAAACAACTCCAGACATACTAAGCCACTTTATCTTTGACAAAGGTACCAAACACATTCACTGGAAGAAAGATAGCCTCTTTAATAAATGGTGCTGGAAAAACTGGCTCTGCACATGCCAAAGATTAAAATTAGACCCGTATCTTTCACCGTGCACGAAACTAAATTCGAAATAGATCAAAGATCTAAATACTAAAACAGAAACATTAAATCTGCTGGAAGATAGAATAGGGAAAACTCTTGAAGACACTGGTGTAGGCAACGACTTTATGAATAAAACCCCAATTGCACAGGAACTATCACAAAGAATCGACAACTGGGATCTCATCTTATTAAAAAGCTTTTGCTCAGCAAGAGATACCACCAACAGAGTGAAGAGACAAACCACAACGTGGGAAAAAATGTTTGCCAGCTGTTCCTCAGACAAAGGATTACTATCGAGAACATATAAAGAATTCAAAAAAAATCAGACCTCCCAAATTTAAAGACACAACCGAAAAATGGGCATCTGAGATGAATACACACTTCTCAGATGAAGAAATACAAACAGCAAATAAATATATGAAAAAAATGTTCAACATCCCTGTTCATTCGAGAGATGCAAATTAAAACAACACTGAGGTTCCATCTCACCCCAGAAAGAATGGCTGTCATCAAGAAATCAATCAATAACAAATGCTGGAGGGGCTGTGGAGAAAAAGGAACGCTTCTCCACTGTTGGTGGGAGTGTAGACTGGAGCAACCACTGTGGAAATCAGTGTGGAGATTCCTCAAAAAACTAGGATTGGGGGCCGGTGATATGGCTCAGCGGCATAAGCGCCTGCCTGGCAAACGCGAGGTCCTGAGTTCGACTCCTGGTACCTGCATATTAAAAAAAAAAACTAGGATTGGAGGTCCCATTGGACCCAGCTATTCCCGTTCTGGGTATCTTCCCAGAAGAATTAAAAACATCGTACCACAGTGATATATATGCACCCATGTTTATAGCAGCACAATTTATAATAGCCAGATCTTGGAAACAACCCAAATGCCTGTCAACCGAGGAATGGATAAGAAAGATGTGGTATTTTTATACAATGGAGCACTATTCAGCAATAAAGAAGGATAAACTGGAGATTTTTATAGGTAAATGGCTGCAACTCGAGACCATACTCATAAGAGAAATAAACCGGACACATATGTGTAAACATCATATTGTCTCCCTAGTGTGAGAAGCTGGGACAGTCAAACCCTCAGTGCCCAAGAGTCAGGTGCATTAACTTAGTGCAATCTCATGCTCAGGGTCCAGTCTTCTTACGCTTGAAACAAGAACTCTTTCCTTGATTGTCTCTGGGTTTTTCCTTAGATGACATGGGTTTAAAACATTACCAACTGCAACAGCTATAAACTTAGCTTTCTCCTTTGTATCCCATTTGGGATACAATTGTTGAACATAGAAAAGGCCATGTCCATCAATTGGGTTATATATGTCTAAGGCCCCATCTGAAGTTTTTGTAGCTTACACCAAATATCTGGCACTCACTGACAGATGAAAGGTTGTCCTATTAGTGCCTCCCCCTCCCTAGAAGATGGATCTTTCTAGTCCATGCTGAGTGTTATAGTCCAAGTTTGGCTATGTTGAGGAGAGAATAGCCTCTCCAGGGTGCTTTCCTTCCCTTTTCAAGGCATATTGTTCATCTGCATAGTTCCTAGTCCCTTGTAGGATTCTTTGTTTTTCATCTGGGGTACAGCAAGTGCCAAGATGTATTGGACATCTCACCATGATAAATCAAAAGCAAGGGCCAAAGTTTGAAACCCATCTGCAAACTTACTAGGGTCTTTGGCTCATTGGCCTAATCATTCCTTGCACAGTTGGACATGTGCAACTGAAAAAGGAACCCGCACTCGAGTATTTCCTTCCATCCCCTGGACTTCTCTTATGGGCAGGACAAGTTGTGAACCAGAGTACTAGGAGGCACTACTTTAGATTCGACCTGTGGGGCTTAAAGCTGTCTGTGTGTACCCCAGGGGACTAGGGCTGCTGAGGAGGCTGCTGAGGAGGCTGCTGAGGGAGCTGAGGAATGGTGAGTTCCTCTGAGGCACTGGGCCCCAGTGGAGTCCTCTGGTCACTTGGAAGGGATAGGCCTCATTCATTTGTCTGAGTGTAAAGGAAATTTAGTCTGCCACTAAATTCAAGGGCAGGAAAGGTAGGCACAGCCTGTTCCCATAATTAGAGAATGGCAAAACCCAGCTAGGCTTGGCATTCCAGTGCCAGCTGCAGCGTGTAAGATAAGTGTAACTCAGAAACAAAGTGCATCTTGTTATGTTAACCCATTCCAAGGTTTCAAGGAGGTATCACCCAGAGACAGCTCGGCTCAGTCTGACACAGTGATTGATTCTTCCTGCTCACCCTAGCCCTGACCTCCCTGCTATAGGATAAAAAAAAAAAAAATTAACTTGCCCAAAGTAAGTCTGCCTAACGACATATGACAAGACATTATGTAGCCAACTATAGAGTATCCTGTTATCAGCCTTCTTGTATTTCCTGCTAACAACCTATCTAAGTGATTGTTTAACCCCAAAACAGGGCTGATGATTTGGAGCTGAGATTCCCATCAGCCTGCTAGTGTAAATAAAGCTGTTTTCCTTTCAAATGCCTCCGGTGCTGTGTGTCTTCCATCTGGCTCCATCCCGTTTTTCCATAACATTTCTTGGGGGCTCACCCAGGAGACACTGTGCTAACTGTTTTCAGTCACTGGTGAGGCCTGCTGCCCGGGGCAGGGACTTGCCCTCCAACCTGTGGATAAGAAGGAGTGCCCTCTGGTCTTTTTCTCGGAGTCTCCTCAGCAGTCCAGGAGGGGGAGCCCCTGTGCGATAGCAGCGACCTCACTGGACCCCAAGAGGATGCGGAACGCAACAAGGTCAGGCCCTCGGATAAGGTAAGATTGCCTTGGAGACATTCCTTAGTTAGCCTGTCAGTTTCAATTTTGTCACTTCCATCCCCTTTGTGGACGAAGCGAGGACTTGATCAACCCTCAAAGCCTGTGCTAGCCAGTGTCTGTTTCACAGTCAGACATCACCCGGGGTTTGGGGGTGGGAATGTATTGGCCTCTGTGTGCCTGCAAGTGAGTGCATAGACTGAGTGTGAGTGGAAGGCCTAAGCAATAGGTCGTTCCGTCTGTGCTCCACGACAAATACCCCCCACGGGGGCACCGAGTTATGGAGCTTAATGGGGTCGGATTTCTGCGTTTCCATGTCACATCTAAGGCTAAATGGCAACTCTACCTCTGTAACAGAGGTTTGACTCAGTACCACTGTATACTGGGAACTGACCTGGCATGGGAATATGCGTGCACACCTATTGCCTGACAGACCTAGTCCCTGTGAGGGGAGCAGCCAGAGCCAATGAGTGTTTGTTTCTCATTCAAGGAACACCCATCCTTTGTCTGTTGCAACTCCATTCAAACATACACTACAGGGAGTCAGTCAGTATAGGTGCAAGTCAGAGTAAAATGACCCCCCTTAAAAGCTTGATAAAAAACTTCAAGAAAGGCTTTGTGGAAGACTACAGAGTGAAGATGAAACCAAAATGCCTCCTCGCCTTCTGTGAAACTGAATGGCCATGTCTGTGCCCTGCTTGGCTGCCAGAGGGCACTCTGAACATAGAAATTGTTTGCCAGGTTTGGAATCTAGTTGCTGAGCCTGGTCCAAAGAGCCACCTTGACCAATTCCCCTACATCGATTCCTGGCTAAATCTATGTCAGAATCTACCACTTTGGCTCTGGGCCTGAGCCTGCCAGGAAAAAGGAAATCTCTTGGTAGTGAAAGCAGACTGGCCAGTTTCCAAACCCCCTAGACAGACAACAACCTAAAAGTCTAAAAGGATTTATCCCATCCTGCCTGATAATTCTGATGAGGACTTTCCCCTGCCATACATGGGCTACAACCTGAACCTGCCGGGGCCTTAGCCGCCCCCAGAAGAAGCTCCCAGCCAGCCCCCAGCCATCCACCCAGATCCTGCCACTGTGCCACTGCTGCCAACTACAACACCCCCGATGCTACCTGGTCCACCGCCAGCCATTCTCCCAGACTCTACGACTCCATCCCTGCTGTCTGCACACCTCCCAACACAGCCTGCTCCATCCCTGCCATCTGCACCGCTCCTGGCACAGCCTGGTCCTCAAGAGCCCCCTGAGTTGAGCCCCATCTGCTGCTGGCTCTGCTTGGCACATCTCCAGATGCCTCTCCAAGGATATCCTGGTGGTCAAAGAGGACTGATTCAGCAACTTGCTTTATATTACCAATCTTTCAGCTCCACTGATCTTCTCAACTAGAAGCATCACACTCCCTCCTACTCAGAGAAGCCCCAAGCCATGATTGATCTGACCTCAATCTTTCAGACACATCAACCCACCTGGGAAGATTGCCAACAGATTCTCCTGACCCTCTTCAGCACTGAAGAGTGCACTGGCATTTTTGAGTGGGGACGAACCTGGTAAAGACTAGAATCCCAGACACTGCTGCTGACCCTGTCTCTTGTGTAAACACTGCCTTCCCTCCCACCCATCCAGACTGGACTTCAATACTATAGAGGGCCTCGATGATTTTAAACTGTATCACAAGGCTCTTCTGGCAGAGACAAAGGAGGGAGGAAAAAAGCCTATTAATTTGTCCAAGGTTGCTGAAATTACCCAAGAACCTAATGAAAGCCCTGCTAAATTTTATGAGAGACTATGCAAAGCACACCAAACCTATTCCCTGTTTGACCCTGAGGCCCCAGAAAATCAGATGATAAATTCAATCTTTGTGACACAGTGTGCCCCTGACATCAACAGGAAAATTCAGAAAATCAATGGGTTTTTTGGCATGAATGCTTCTCAGCTGCTTCAGATACCCAAGAAGGTTTTTGTGAACTGGGAAAGAGAAGAAAAAAAGGAACATAAGTGTCACCAGACTGCCCTTTGGGCTGTGATTGCAGGAAAGCCGCTCCCAGAGAAACCCCAAGTGAGTCAGCCTTGTTACTGAAACAAAGACAACAAAACCCCACAGGGTCCCCAGTACCAAACAGGCAGTCGTCTCTACACCTTGGCTCCAATCAGTGTGACCAGTGCAAGCAACTGGAACATTGGAAAGACAAATGTCCCCTCCACCTAAAAGATCAACAAGTTCCTAAAGAACTGAGCCTGCCACAGCTTGACCCCCTGCTTTCACTTTTCAATGATGATGAATAGGACAGACTGGGCTCTATAAGACTGGGCCCCCGGGAGCCCATGGTCACTGTTACAATCGGGGGAAAACCAATGACTCTGATGGTGGACAGTGAGGCTGAACATTCTGTTCTGATCAGCCCATTGCTTCTTTGACCTCCTGGAAGATTCAAGTAATTGGTGCCACCAAATTCAAGTAACTTCTCACCCCCACTGAGAAAAGATTCTGCCAAAGCAGATCCTGTGAAATTGGTGGATATTTTGTCAAACATGAATTCCTGTACATGCCTGAATGCCCTATTCCTTTCCTGGGATGGAACCTCCTCTCAAAGCTGGGGGCAACTATTTCCTTTGCCCCAAACCAGCCAACATCTCAAAGCTTAAGCCCACAGCTTCAGACTTGCTATTGACTTTGACTGTGCCCCAAGAAGAGGAATGGTGACTACATCAGACAAAAACACCCTGAGACTGTAATCCTGAGATTTTAAAAACCATGTTTCTTGATGTATGGGCAGAAGACTCATTGCTGGGGCTGGCCGTTAACCATGCCCCTCTGATAACTGAACTCAAACCGAGTGCCACTCCTGTCACTGTCAGACAATACCCAATGTCATGAGAAGCTCACATTGGGATCCTGCCCCACATCTCCAGATTAAAGCAGACAGGGATTCTAATAGACTGCCAGTCACCATGGAGCACTCCCCTGCTCCCAGTAACCAAATGGAGACTTCCACCCAGTACAGGATCTCCATGTTGTCAATGCAGCCACCGTGACCTTACATCCAACAGTCCCAAATCCATACACTCTCCTGAGCCTGCTCCCTCCTGATGCTGCCTGGTTCACTTGCTTGGACTTAAAGGATGCTTTCTTCTGACTATGAGTGGCCCCTACCAGCCAGCCTTTGTTCACTTTTGAATGGGAGGACCCTAACGCAAGACAAAAGATACAACTTACATGGACCCTCCTTCCACAAGGTTTTAAGAATTCTCCCACACTGTTTGGGGAAGCTGTGGCTGCAGACCTGGCCAGATTCCCCCATGAAAGACTGAACTGCATGGTGCTACAGTATGTTGATGATATCCTGATAGGGAGCCCCACAAAAGAGGACTGCTGGGAGGGAACTAAAGCCCTCCTCCACCATCTACTGGCCACCTGTTATAAGGTCTCTTGGAAAAAGGCTCAAATTTGTACATGGAAAGTCAGATATTTAGGATTTGACTTAAAACAGGGGCTCTGAAGCTTAGGCCCAGAAAGAAAAGAAGTCATCTGTTCCATTCCAGGGTGTGATTGCAAAAAGGAACTTAGAGAATTCCTTGGAGTGGCTGGATTTTGTAGCATATGGATACTCGGGCTTGCTGAAAAGGCAAGGCCACTCTATGATATGCTAAAGAAACCCACAACAGAAAGAGAGGCAATTAATTGAACTTTAAAAGAAACTGAAACCTTCAGAGAGATCAAGATGACTTTAGCCTCAGCTCTGGCCTTAGGAATCCCAGATGTGACCTACCCCTTCAACCTGTTCATTGATGAAAGACAGCATATTGCTTCAGGAGTCCTAACTCAGATGATGGGACCCTGGGAAAGGCCAGTTGCTCACCTAAGACTCTGGACTCTGTATCAAAAGGATGGACTTCTTGTTTGTGGGTGCTTGCTGCTATTGCCCTCTCAGTTAAGGAGGCAGACAAATTGACTTTGGAACAGAACCTGACTGTTTGGGTGCCACATGCTGTTCTTGAGATCCTCAACAGTTGGGTACACCATTGGCTTTCAAACAGCCACATCACCTAGTACCAGGGACTGTTTGTCAGAAATCCCTGACTCACTTTCCAACCAGTTAAAGCTCTGAACCCAGCCACCTATTTGCCCATGAAGCTCAGGCAGCCAGACCACTACTGCCTTATACTGACAGATGAGCTCTTTGCAAGCAGGCCTGATCTTTGAATGGAACCTTTAACAGATGCAGAACACACCCTGTTCATGGATGGTAGTAGCTCTGTTAAAAATGGACAACATAGGGCTGGCTATGCCACTGTCACCACCAAAGAAGTGCTTCTAGCAGGGCCTCTTCCCCAAAACTTGTCTGCTCAACGAGCTGAACACTGGGCACTCGAACAAGCCCTCAACTGGGGGAAAGATAAAAGGATAAATATATACACAGATTCTAGATATGCCTTTGCCACAATTCATGTTCATGGGATGCTGTACAAGGAATGTGGACTTTTGACCACTGATGGAAAACAAATTAAAAATAACAAATTAAAAATATAGCTTCTGACTGCTACATGGAAATGCAAAAAGGTGGCTGTCATACATTGCAAGGGACATCAAAAGATAAAGGACACCACCACCCTTGGAAACCAAAAGGCAGATGAAGTGGCCAAACTGGCCACTGGAGGCTCAACATGGGGAGACAACGACTTGGTTCAAAACTTAGAGGCACCACATGAGATCCCGCTAAAACTGTTCCCAGCTCACAGCAGGGACCTCTTCTTCATACTGAGGAAGAAATAAAATGGGCTCAACAGGAAGGAGCAAATGTAGGTCCAAACAGTGTCTGGGCTCTGCCAGATGATTGAATGATCATACCAAAGGACTTAGCTTTCTCCTGGGCAAAATGTCATCATGACCTCACCCATGGAGGTAAGACTGCTATGGCCCAGCTTCTGAGTCGCTATTATTATATCCCAAAATTGACATCAATTTGTGCAGCTGTTAGCCAAAGATGCCAAATTTGTGCAAGGACTGAGGCCTCAATGAGCCCATGGCCACCACCTGAAATTCGGAATACAGGACTCTCTCTCCTTTGGAAGACCTCCAAGTAGACTTTACTGAAGTTAAGCCATGTCAAGGATAAAAGTACTTATTGGTCCTTGTTTGAACCTATTCCAAGTGGCCAGAGGCAGTCCCCACCAGGACTGAAAAGGCCTCTGAAGTGTGCAGAGTGCTGTTAAGGGAAATTATCCCTAGATATGGACTGCCCTTGACTATAGGCAGTGACAATGGACCGTACTTTGTAGCATAAATGACCCAGAAGCTGGCCAAAGAGTTAAAAATCAAATGGAGGGGCCGGTGAGATGGCTCAGTGGCATAAGCACCTGCCTGGCAAGCACAAGGGCCCAAGTTCGACTCCCGGTACTCACATACAAGAAAAGGGCCGGTGATATTGCTCAGCGGCAGGAGCGCCTGCTGGCACGTGAGGTCCTGAGGTCAACCCCCGATACCCATCAAAAAAAAAAAATCAAATGGAATCTTCACACTGCCTATACGCCCCAAAGTTCTGGCAAAGTGGAGCACATGCACTGAAACCTAAAGAAAATACTAACTAAATATCACCAAGAGACTCAGGCACCATGAATAGATTTGCTACCCATGGCCCTCATGAAGGTCAGGACATCACCAGGACCCACTAGATACACCCTTTTGAAGTCCTGTTTGGGAAACCCCCATCTTTAATAAAGGGTCTCCAGGGCGACTTACACCAGTTGGGAAATACCACCTTGCAGGAGCAGCTTATTCAGTTAGGAAAAACTCTCTCCCAGATACATATAAACATAACAGAAAGGGCACCTCTTTCCACTGGTACCCCAGCTCATACCCATAGCCCAGATGACATGGTCTAGGTTAAAGATTGGAAAAAGGACCCCCTGTCCCCTTCATGGAGGGGCCAATATCTATTTTGACCACTCCCACAGTGGTAAAAGTAGCAGAAATCCATCCCTGGACTCATCATTGCAGGATCAAGAGAGCCCATCCTTATGACTATTGGAAGGCCTACTCGGACAAGTCGGCCCCCCTAAAGACAGCCCTGAAAAGACAACACAGTCAAAGCCCTGCCCTCATCACTCAGGAAGCTGATAAGTCAACACACAGCTGAAAATTAAATGGACATTGTACACCAGAGTACCTGTTTTGATTGACTCATGTTCTGATACCCAGTTTAGATATTAATTCCACTTCTCTTGTTTATCTTAGTGCTTGCCACAGGACTCTGAGCTGTGTCCCCAAAGGACTAGAATATGCCCCCACAAAATTACCTTTGCTCTCTCTTTTATAGTGGCATAACTATTGGACTGGGTACCTTGATCTGTTTTGCCAAGCTTTAATTTCAATGTATTGTTACTCTGCCTTGTTCCTAGTTCCTTATCGCCTGTTAGTTTCAGTATTCACTTTCACTCTCTGGATCGTAACTCTGACAAATCAGGAACCCTGTCAAAAAGCTGCCTTTGTTCTCACCTATATAAATATAATCTTTGGGTGGCTTACTTTTAGCTGCCTACACCTAAATTAACATGATTCTTCTAAACATCCTGGGATCATATGGCAATTCAGGACATTGGGAATTCCAAATTCAAATTTACAGTTTAAGCCTCATTATAACTCTTAATCAGACAAAATGGGACCCCTTTCAGCCTAAAGTATACCTCTATTTTGATGCATGCCCAGTTCAGGCTAACACTCCAGATTGGGAGAACTGCTGCTACTCCTTGGGATGTGGAGGATTAAACTGGGAACAAGAGTACCACTCTAATAATAAGTATGTCTGTCCAGAACTGTGACAAACCAAAAAGTTCTATAAACCCCCTTTCTCATCTACATTCTGTCTGAGATGGGACTGTGTCATAGACTGGGGTAGATCTAAAAACAGCCTTCTAACTCAGCTCCCCTCTAGTGCAACCTGTCTAAGGGGAACTTGTAACCCCTTACAATATATTATTCCAGATCCTACCCATCAAGACTGGTCATCACGTCTCCAGATCAGAGTCCAGGGGGATGGATGGGGACAAAACCCATGGCTTGTTTTAAAAATCATAAAAGTCTGGGTACCCTCATTGCCCCCATCGCATATTAAAATTCCTTCCGCAAAACCACCACTGTTCCCATTGGCCCTTGCACCCATTACAAATCACACAGGACCTCCGACTCCTGACCTCCTATGCCTGGTCAATGGTACCCATCAGGTCCTCCGAGCTGTAAACCCAGAGTTGAATAATGACTGTAGGTTCTGTATTCCCCTTTCAGCTCTTCCCTATTGAGCTCTAGGTCTAACCCAGAATGATTCTAAATTCAATTCTACTAGTGCTCCTGATTGCTTACTCCATACTTATCCCACAATAGTGGGGGGAAACACCTCTTGCTTCCTGGGTTCCTCTAAGGGCCATAATGTCTCTGCTGACTGTATAGATGTTTTGACTGTTACTTCAGGTTCCCTAATGGCTCCCCATGGAACTTTCTTTGTTTGTTTCAATGGGGTTCACCGAGTGTTTAATAGTGCCACAATGAGTCTTTCTGCACTTGTTTTTCTGGTACCTGACCACTCTGTTTACTCAGGCCAACAAGGTCCTGCACCTGCCCATTAGTCACAACAAAAGTGTGACCCTGTAATATTGCCCATTCCAGATGGGATAGCAATAACAGGAAGTTTGACCCTCAGTGCCACAGCCATGGGTATGGGCCAACAGCAATAGTCACAGTTAAGTGTCCAGATAGCAGGAGATTTTGCCAACATACAAACCTCAATAGACAAGCTGCAAGACCAAATAGATTATTTGGCTGCAGTTGTTCTACAAAATCGCAGAGCTTTTGATCTCATGACAGCCCAATATGGAGACACTTGCCTTTTCCTGGAAGAAGAATGCTGTTACTATGCTGACATGTCAGGGATAGTAAGAGAAAACTCCTGTGAACTATGGGAGCATCTCAAACACAAGGCTCAAAATAAAATGGGAGGCTCCTCCTGGTGGGAATCCCTTCATGGACAGGAACCTTGCTCTGGCTGATAATAGCCCTCCTCTCAGTTCTTCTTTTGGGCCCCTGTGTGATTCAATTTCTTTTTTTTTTTTTTTTTTTTTGTGGGTACCGGGGGGTCGACCTCAGGACCTCGTGCGCCAGCAGGCGCCCATGCCACTGAGTGATATCACCGGCCCCTTTTTCATATGTGGGTTCCAGGAGTCGAACTCGGGCCCTTGCGCTTGCCAGGCAGGCACGTAAGCCGCTGAGCCATCTCCCCGGCCCGTGTGATTCAATTTCTAATCCACTTTCTGTCAAAATGATTTGAGGCCATACATCACCAACTTCTTTTAAAGGCTACTTCCTCCTATCAGCTTCTTAAAACTGGGGAAGAGGAGTCTTCCCTATAAAACAAAAGGGGGGAATGTAAAGGAAATTTTAAAACTTAAAGCCTGCCACTAAATTTAAGGATGGGAAAGGTAGGCACAGCCTGTTCCCATAATTAGAGTAGCAAAACCCAGCTAGCCTTGGCATTCCAACGCCAGCTGCAACATGTAAGATAAGTGGAACTCAAACACAAAGTGCATCTTGTTATGTTAACCCATTCCAAGGTTTCAAGGAGTCATCACCCAGAGACAGCTCAGCTCAGTCTAAGATAGTGATTGATTCTTCCTGCTCACCCTAGCCCTGACCTCCATGCTACAGGATAAAAAAAAATTAACTTGCCCAAAATAAATCTGCCTAACAACATGCGACAAGACAATGTGTAGCCAACTACAGAGTATCGTGTTATCAGCCTTCTTGTATTTCCTGCTAACAACCTATCTAAGTGATTGTTTAACCCCAAGACAGGGCTAATGATTTGGAACAGAGATTCCCATCCACCCACTGGTGTAAATAAAGCTGTTTGCCTTCCAAGTGTCTCTGGTGCTGTGTGTCTTCCATCTGGCTCAGTCCCATTTGTCTGCAACATGAGGAGTATAGGAGGGAGGTTGAGTTAACCTTCTAGTGTGGTTATCCTCCCTAAATAGATCAGCAAGACTTAGATTCCCCTGAGAGACAAAGGGAGGTGTCTTAGAACAGGGTCATCCAAAATATCTCTGTCTTCCTCAGAGCCTGTACTAAGTACTATAGTTCTTGAGCATTCTCTTTGATAAACAGCTATAAAAGCCTGGTCATAATATTATAGATGGCTAAGTTATTTAGAAATATAGGGCCGGTGAGATAGCTCAGCAGCATAAGCACCTGACTGGAAAGCGCGAGGTCCTGAGGTCAACTCCTGGTACCCACATTAAAAAAAAAAAGAAAGAAATATAGGTGATCAGACAGGGCTGGGCCCTGGAAAGGTCAGTGCAGAAGACAAATGTGGCTGGAGACACATTCACTGAAGGCCTGGCTTTAAGAAGAAAGGATGACTATGCCCATATACATACCCAAGGGATGAACAGGAGTGAGTGAGTGATATTCTAAATAGGCATCAATCACCTTGGGGTAGAGGACCACACCTTCTTAACCCACCCCTTCCAGGAAAGTCCTTGTCCGTCCCATGTGTGCTTGCTACGTGACTTTCTTCCCAATTTGATCCCCATTTAATCAATATTACCTAGGTGGCAATACGTGTAATCTTACTGGTTCACCATAATTTTGTCCCACCTCACACCCACCTTGTGATTTCCCATTGGACAAATATTACCTAAGCGACTATACTTGTAATCTTATTAGTTGACTATAGTTCCATCCCACCTTGAACCCACCTCACCTTGTGGGTTTGCTCAATAAAACACTCTTGAGAAGGGTGGTTTGTGGGCAGTCCACTTTCCAAGTCCCCTTCTGTCTCTGTTAGACAGAAGTTTTTCTTTCTTTCAATAAATTCTTCCTACTCTTCACCTCCATTATTCCTAGAATTCATTCCTTGATTTTAGAGAACACGAACTCAGAGTTTCGGATATCTAGCAGGTTGGGATTTTTTTTTCCCCTATATCATTAAGGCATTTCACTCCACCTTTCATGTTTCAAGCAGAAATGCTGTAAATGCTCAGTAGTCTCATAATCTTCAGTGCCACCCCATACCCATCTTTTGCCACCTCCCAGTTCATACTGAATCCAGACCATATTATAATAGTAGATAAGCTGTTCTTGTTTTAAATTGTCAGACTCAAACCTGTCTCATGTCAAGGATATGGGCTAGTGGCAAAGTCGGTGATGAGATCCAATAGATTTCCCATCTGCTTATCTTGGGACCTATAGAGAGGAGATAAATAGGCCTCTGCACCTTAGGTGGTGTCCCATGCCTAAGGAGGAGACCTAAAGTCCACGATGTGCCCCTTGTGAGACTTTACAAAACCTGGAACCTTAGAGTTCTGTGTCATTTACCACAGAAGAAAGCCCCTCCCCAGGAAGTTTCGTGTCCACTTTTGGACCCATTAACTCATTAGGGAGAAGGGTACTGGGCCATCTGTTGGCCTTGCCTAGTCCAAACTCCTCTGAGGTAATGGCAGAACTTTCTCTCATCTAAGATGTCTTCCCTGTCTTCAGCATTAGCAAATACTCATTTTTTATGGGCTTAACTTAGTTGTTGGATAGGAGGAAAAGGTTGGGACAGTTTAGAGCTCTTTTCTCTCTAATCTTACCTGCCTCCAAAAAAGGAAAGTATGAAGTGGCCAGAAAAGATCAGAAGTAAGGTCAGAGAAAGGTCACAGTGAGTTATTGAAGCAACTTGCTCATGAGTCATCATTCTAAGCCTAGAACAGGCTTGACATTTCCTCTAGGGTGTAGAGGAGGACGAGAGCCAGTCTGTCCCAGTGAAACCTGTCCTCCAAGTCCGAAGAACAGCCACCAACCTAGTGTCTTTTAACTGGTGGAAGAGTCCTGTGGTTTATTAATAGGCATGTATATTTTTAGAACTTTCCCAAGTAAGGCTCTTTTAACCACCTTGTTGAACACCACGATGGCCCAACTTGTAAACCATGTGGGAAAACCTCTCTTGCATTTACTCTGACAAAAAAAGAGCTGGGATGGCTCTGTTTTTTACACTCACAGTTACCATTAATTAGCTGTTCTGTTCAGGCATCAGGCACTGGTCTTTTCACTTATTTGCATTTAAACAGGAAAGCACAACAGCCAGGTGAGGATGGCCTCAGGCAGGCTCTTGGATCAGAGGAGAGCAGAGTGTTGCTGGCACTTGGTTCCACTTTTAAAATGAGCAAGTTTTCTTTTGAGTTCCAATTTCTCCTCCCCCTTGGAGCAGGGTAAGACAGTCACCCCCCATCCAAATGGAACCAAGCCTCCGTTTTGCCTGCAGGCATCCACCCCACAAGAACTCACATTTGCCTGGGCTACAGCCCCAGTCCTCCTATTGCAGCAAAGGCCTACTCCTCTTACAGGGATAGTATACTAATTTTCTTTTTGTGCAAAAAGAAAAAGTTTCTTCTCTTGTTCTCACAGCCCATATACTGTCCAAAATCAGAGGCTTAGCTCATAAGCCCAGTTATTTAAAAAAAGAAAGAAGGGACCGGTGAGATGGCTCAGCAGCATAAGCGCCTGCCTGGTAAGCGTGAGGTCCTGAGTTCGACTCCCGGTACCCACATACGAAAAAAGGGCTGGTGATATCGCTCAGCAGCACGGGTGCCTGCTGGAACACGAGGTCCTGAGTTCAACCCCTGGTACCCACAAAAAAAAAAAAAAAAAGAAAAAGAAAAAAAGAAAGAAAAAAAAAGGGGGAGTTAAAGGGAAAAAAAAGATGGCAGCGGCTGAAGATGGCAACGGCTGATGATGTATTACCCATAGTCATACAAGAAGACAAGATGGCTGCTGGCGACATGAGCACCCCTCACGTCGGTTATGAGCACCCCTCACGTCGGTTATGAGCACATGACCAAAATACAAACTAAGAAAAAGCCATTTACAAACTAGGAGCCGGGCATAGTGGTGCACACCTGCAATCCCTACACTCAGGAGGTTGAGGCAGGAGGATCACTGTGAGTTTGAGGCCAGCAAGCCTGAACTACATAGTGAAACACTGTCTCAAAAAGACAAAGAACAAAACACACAAAGAAAAACCTAGGGTATGTGGAGAACAGGCTAATGTATCAAAATACACAACAAACAAATGCAGGGACAACAAGGCATACCCAAGGAGTGAACACAAGCTGCTAGAAAGAAAAACAAAAGCCTACATTCCCTTCCCCCATCCCCACAGCCAGGCCAGGAAGGCCCGCCTTGGCACCTTGAGAAGAGTCTCCCATTTCCTGGCTTAGAGGAGAGAGTGAGGGGAAGAAGGAGAAAAAAAAATGTGGCATTTTAGAAAGAAACAGAGTGTGCCCACATAGGTCTTACCTTGGTCTCTGGTACCTGAGCTTTATTCTTGTGCCTGGCCACACCAAAATGTTCTCTCATGGCTGGGATCTCCAAATGTTATATGGTAAACTCACAATGGCAGCTTCTGCGATGGCTGGTCTTCTTTCATGTCATCTACATCTCGTGGGAGTTCTCAAGAAGTTCCACACACAGGGTCCTGAGAATTATTTGGCGCTGTCATGGGATCTTATACGTCACAGGTGTAACATATGTAAGCAGCAGAGATGACCAGGCTTGCGTAAAGGAAACATGCCATGGAATTTATTGGGCCTGGGTTCAGGCAGAGAGCACGATAAGACCTTCTGCCCCAAACAAAGAGAAGTGTGTCCCTTTTATAGGGATGGAGAGAAGGCAGGGGACATTAGGCAGAAAGATCCCAATGAACATCTGTGGTTAAAGTTCTCTGGTAGTCTTGCATCTCAGTGGGCAGCGTCCTTTGAAATGTCTGTTGTAAATTTTTAGGTGTCTCCAGATGTCCCCAGGTCCTGCAAAATTCCTCCATCTTATCTCCTTTCCTGTGTTTGCCTAGTGATGAGCTGAATTCCCTGCAGAGAGTAGTGCTTCTGATGGCAAGCAGGCTGGGGGCTGGGAGAGTCAGGCAGGCTGGAGACTTACAACAGGTCCTGCTCATTTTCCCCAGCCAGCTTTGCCACACCCTAATCTCCTCATGGGTACATAGTGAATTCAAGGCCAGCCTGAACTCCAAAGCAAGATCTTACAAAGACCTCCACTCAGTATTTTATATAGAACCATTTATTTTTTACACACATTATTTGTGGAAAGTTTTTAATTAAATTCTAAAAGCAGATTCACAAAAGAGACATGACAGTTTAAAAAAAAGAGTTTTAGTCACTAACTAGGTAATTTACGAACTTGTCTCAAATGCGGATTTGTCTGCCCTGGATGTCTTCTGTCCCTCAGTGTGGACATCTTATTTGCAGGTATCAAATGAAGAAAGGGCTCCATGCAAAGTATACCCATTCAGTTGACACTCCACACAGTTTGCATGGAGCCATTGTCACTCCTGCATGTTAAACAAATGAAAGATAATGCAATCATTCTTAAGCACCTGGGTGTGGGAAGTGAGAAATAAGGTTCTCATGAGACTGGTAACAATAATACCAGAATGCTGTTTACAAAGTCAGGAAGTTAATTATCGAAGCTAAACATCACACCACTGGAAAACTGTTCATGTTATCTGCCTGCGTGGAAACTGTCCGCAGCCTAGCTGGCACCACCAAAAGCAAAGAAAACAGAAAAGCACCACCCTCGAAGAATGAGTTAGCAGACACGTGGGCAACATGTCTAACAGAAAGCAGGCTAAGTCAGACGATTATCTGTTAGTTGACGTAACTGAAGATACGAGTTCCGTTAGTAGCACTGATTAGAAGCCCCAAAGAGCAATGGGTGGAGAGAAGTTACTGGTTCCACAAGCAAATTTCCGAATCACACTACTGCAGATGAGCAACTAGAGGTAATAAGTAAAGATTTCAGAGGGAGGGTAATAAGTGAAGGTTGTATGTGTACCCTCGGGGTCTGGCTGCAGTGTGAGGGAGGTGTGAATGCCCTACACAGCATGAATTCTACAAGAAGCCCCAAGATTCAAACAACACACACTGCTCCTGGTGGCCCTGCTTGGTGAGCGTGTGCCCGTGCCTCTGCCCTGCACACTGAACACTGAGGTGGAGCGGTGACTCCAACCAAACGTGAGCTCCCAGAGCCCGTCCACTCCATGCTTACAATGACGCACGGGACCAGACAGGACTTTGGTGTTCATACCAGCGTGAAGTGACAGTCAAAGGCAGAGAGATGTCAAGAGTTCGTGAGCCGAAATGAGTACTTTTGCTGAATGAATCTCACCTTGAAGAACTGTTGAAGGATATTATTAGCTTAAATACAATACCATAGCCAACACATTTGTGTACCTGAAGTTAAGTTGAAAACTAGAAATTTTTAAAATTTAAAAAATGTTGGGCCGGTGAAATGGCTCAGCAGCACAATTTCCTGCTGGCAAGAGCAAGGTCCTGAGTTCAACTCCGGGTGCCCACACATACACAAAAATGTTCGTATGTGTATACTAATAATTATTTGACTTCATAACTAAATGTCAATTATGGAGAAAAATCAAAATTTTTCATATGCAATGATTAGATTTTATTAGTGAATTATTCATATTAGTATGGTGACATCTATAGTCACCAAAAGAAAAAGTTTCAATTTTATTTTTTAAATATTTGAGCCAAGCATGGTAGTTCACACCTATAATCCTAGCACTCAGGAAGCTGAGGCAGGAGGATCACCACAAGTTTGAGGCCAGTCTGGGCTAAATAGTGAGTTCAAGGCCAGTCTGAACTATATAGTGAAACCCTGTCTCCAAAAAAAATTTTTTTTAAATTACACAAAATTCCATTTTATTAAATTGAACTACTGGGGATATAGCTCAGTGGCACGATGCCTGCCTGGCAAGCACAAGGTCATGAGTTCATTTCCCCATACCAAAAAATAAATAAATAAACTGAACCATATGAAGTTGCCGCTTTTACGGGTCAAAGACTATCTACTAATGCCAATTCCTATGGTTCAGCCTATTGTTCAAAGCAGATCATTATCACAAGAAATTTCCACAAAATTTGAAACTAGCCATTTCCATTATAAAACTTGGTATCTAAAATAAGTTATATATAACTTTGTCACAAATCACCAAATTATACACTTTAAATAGTGTTTTTTGTTTGTTTGGGTCCTGGGGTTTGCACCCAGGGGTACTCTAACAGCACCCCCCTTATGAGACAGGGTCTCACTAAGTTGCTTAGGCAGCACCTGAACTTGCCATCCTTCTGCCTCAGCCTCTAGTGTATTTTATTATTATTTTTTGTGTGTGTGCGTACCGGGGGTCAACCTCAGGACCTCGTGCACCAGCAGGTGCCCGTGCCGCTGAGCGATATCACCAGCCCTTTTTTCGTATGTGGGTTCCGGGAGTCGAACTCGGGCCCTCGCGCTGGCCAGGCAGGCGCTTATGCCGCTGAGCCATCTCACTGGCCCTCGAGTGTATTTTTGTATATAAATTATACCTCTATAAAAGAATTAAGGTCTCCAGAGGCAGACAAGTGTCTCATAAAAATGAAGACTTTTATTTAGAGGTTTATCACGTATTCAATATATATTTATATTATATTTATTTTATTATATTATAAATATATATTGAATTTTTCACCAAGTCCCACATACATGGTTCCAGTTTCCTTCCAGTTCATCCAAGTGTGCTGTAGAAATTCTCTGAATACCAAGAAATAAAAAAGATGTGGCAGAGATTACTAGTTACTCATCAAAATAAATTTTCCCTTCATTCACAGGGTGTGAGTTGAATAATATTCTTGAGTATTTATCCTCACTCTGTATTAGGACTGCACATCCATGCCATTGCTAAGGGACTTCAGAGCATCTTCTAATAGGAGGGGCAAAGTATTTTCCTTGTCCGGCAGATGTTGGGCTTAGTCACGTGCTTGCTTTGGCCATGGCACGTGGGTTTGTGAGCCTTTATGGGGCTGTGTCTCCAGGGGCATCGAGCATCTCAGCTTTCTCTTCCATCCCTTTATCATAAGAAGAACATACCTCAAAGAGACCCTTCTGCAATAGTCTGGGCTCCAGAGTGAACAGCCATGGAGTAAACTGGAACTCAGCAGACAGATACCATGACGCCATGCCCCATACGTGGCCTTCATCAGAGGCTTCCAACTCAGTCTAACTTAGGTCAGCTGAACAGCAGTCAGTGAGCAAATCGGTGAGAATGAGCAGAAGGTATTGTTGTTTAAAAGCCACCGTGCGGTGGTGCTTTGTTACACGTCATCATTGCAATGCTGCTAACCAGCACAAACATTACTAACGGAGCCACTGCTGGACGCACAGCTGCGGTACATCCTGAACAGTTAGCTGCAGACAGGTGGCTGCTTCTGACCGGTGAGATATACGCACAGATGCTCTATGCCCCTGTCCAAATCAAGCAAGAGCATAAATGTTCCTCTCTTTTCCCACTGGCTGGGACCACTGTGTGGAAGGCACCCACCTTTGACAGTCCACGAGATGGGGGTGCCCTCGGGGTGATGGAACGTGTCCCCGAAGGACTCAGGAGGAATGCGGACCCAGACTGCCAGAAGAAGTACAGTTAGCTTTCTTATCCTTGAAGCCACTGTATTTTGCACATTTTGTTACACAATTTATTTTTGCCCTTACTAGTAGAGTTAGGAAACTGCCTTCTCTAGAAGTTCTGTGGTGTTATTTCTGGAAACTTAGCCCCAAATTTGCTTCTCTAGCAATAATTCCTCCCTGCCCAATGATTTTGTGAAATGCTGATATCTTTTTAAAGCTACTTCTTTTATTAATACAGCGTTCTAAAGGTCGCTGGTGCTATAACAAGAAAACAGAAGACCTAAGAGGAGACAAACGCACTGTCAGCCTTTCCCGGCAACATCATCTTTGGAAGACTGTGTGACACCGGCATGGCCAAGCTCCTGGTGAACTTCGGATGCCACTGAGCCTCCCTTCCTCACTCTCATGCTTAAGCCCCTTCGCCTCTTTATTCAGCAAAACCCTCTGGAGTAGCTGCTGTGTGCCAGTAGAACAACTATGGTTGACAAAAAGTAACTGAATGTCTCAAAATAACTAGAAGAAAGAATTTTGAGTGCTTCCAGCATTAATGATAAGTATCTGGGATTTGATTTGCCAATTATCCTGAAACTATCTATCTATCTATCTATCTATATCTACTTATTGTGTTTTGAAGTGTCACACTAAGACACTGTGGTGCACACCTATAATCCCAGCCTCCCAGGAGACTGAGGCAGGAGGATCACAAGTTTAAGGCCAACAAGGGCAACACAGTGAGACTCCACCTCAAAAGAAATGTTACACTGTATCCCCGTAAATGTATCATTGGTATGTATCAGCTACAAATAAAAATATAATTCAAAAAGGAAAATGAAAGTATATCAGTCGAAATGTATTAGGCTACACTGCAGTAATAAATGGCCCTAAAACCTCAGTGACCAAACAATGATTTATTTCTTGCTTATTTTGCACGACCATCACATATCAGCTACACTTCAGAACCCAAACTGGCATAACAACCCAGAAAGCTTGCAGGCCATCATGACAACTGACAAAGGAACAGACTATGGCACATCGCGTGCCTGCTTCTCCTGACTCAAAATGAGCATCATCATCTAGCTGACCAAAGCAAGTGCCTGACATGCCAAACCTGACATGACTAGGGTAGGGCAGTATAACCCTTGCCTCCAAGAAAGGGCAGTTTATATTTGCAAATAAGAACACAGTCCACCACAAAGAGGAGCTCACCTGCCTGCTTTTCCTTTCTGCCAGCTCTGCATCCCTTGTGTACTTCTCCACCTGCTCTTGCTAGGCTGCATCACAATTCACTGTACCTGGCCAGGCATGATGGTGCACACCTGTAATCCCAGCACTTGGGAGGCTGAGGCAGGAGAATCACCATGAGTCCAAGGCCAGCCTGGGCTACATAGTGAGTTCAAGGCCAGCCTGAACTGCATAGTGAGACCTTGTCTAAAACAAAACAAAACAATACACAACAAAACAAAACACAATTCACCATACCTGGGTCCACCCCTTCTCTGGTATTGTGAGTTCCCTGTCCTGTGCATCTTCCTAGACACTGCCTGGTGCAGGGCAACTACCCTTTATTGGAGCATAAAAAATTAAATGAGTGGATGGAATCCAGTTGCGCCTATTTAGGGAGGGTGTGAGATATGAAGGAGGGCACACCCAGAACAGTTTGGCTTCACATCCAGGAAGTGCTCATGGAATAAAATCAACAGATCAGAAGGTAACAAAGTGCCCACAAATTGGGGTGCCAGTGGGCATATGTTTGGCATTTATGACAAGCTGGTTCTTAGACATGGTATCCTCCGCTAATCAACATGTGTTGCCAATGTTCGAAGGGAGGTAGGGGAGAAAGATGATAACAGAGCTTGAACTGTGGGAAAGGCAGAGCCACATGGAGTTGGGTGAGAGTTTAACCAGCTCAGGTGGCTCCAAGCATCCGGGAGACTCTCATTGTGAGACATGGAGACGATATGAAAGCAAAGTAGCAGGATACAAAATTAACACACAAAAATCAGTAGCGTTTCTGTACAGCAATAATGAATCCACTGAGAAAGAAGGTAGGGCCCGGGAAACATGGAGAGCAGGTCATTTGCCTTTTAACCCCCAAATGGCTGTAAGGTGCAGCAGGCGGGTCAAGTTGGAGACACTGATCAAGCCAAAGAATCACCTCAAAAGGCAGAGACAGCTGATGTTGGAACGTTCTATTTAATGCTGTCTGGCTGCTCAGTTGGAGCTGGCTGGCAACCAGGTTGTTAACACCAGACATATTTAATTGAATTTTTCCCATGTAAACACTGTGTGGACTCATTAATCCAGTGAGCTCATTTCCTGGGAATAATAATAATAATGAGATTTTACCTAGTACGCAATTTTTCCAGTTGCCTTCCTTACTCCATTACTCTGCTGAAGTATTCCGGAGGCCACTGACGCTGTTTCTGATTTTGGAAGTCGGGGGCAGGGTCTGCGGAGCTGATCCACAGGCACCCACCCATTCCTGTGCCTTCGAGAAGTCCCTGGCTGCCACATTTTGGGTCACCTCCAGCAGAAACAACAATGCTTAAGGCAGAGACTTCTGTTGATGTCGGTGTCCTGAAAGCATGTCCTGTTGTTTCAGAATAGGACTGGGAAATAACACGAGCTGGAGGAAGTTGTTCATCTGGAGCTGAAGGGAGGGAAGCTGGTTTCAGGAGTGGGGCCCATCCACTTTCAGAACAGGACTCCTCTTTCTCAGAGCCTCACTCTTAGCCAAGCATCTTCAGCCCTCAGATGGCCCCAGTCAGCCAGGGCTTCCTAGCTTGAGACACCTTCGTCCCTGCCCAGAGAGATAATGCTGATGGCCCCACGCAAATCACCCCAGTCATGTTCCTCTAATGTCCGCTAGTGAACCTGATGCATTAATTAGTAAAAAGGAAGTAATGATGATAATGACTTACATATTGTCCCTCCAAAACAAGAACATACATGCCTGTAGCTGATTTTTATGCATTAGCCTTAATTTTCCAGTGATGGGGATT
Organism: Erethizon dorsatum; assembly: GCA_028451465.1. Classification (NCBI taxonomy): domain Eukaryota; kingdom Metazoa; phylum Chordata; class Mammalia; order Rodentia; family Erethizontidae; genus Erethizon; species Erethizon dorsatum. Next base: position 39,047,048 of record CM051835.1, on the reverse strand, counting down.
TTAGGCGATAGCAGGATAATAGAGAAATTTTTGGAAAGAGGTTGGAGAATGGTCTCCTTTAGCATCAGACAAGCCACAGTTGCTCTGCTGGCCCCGAGAGCCATTTCTGGCTGTTGCCTTCCATGAGAAGGAAAGGCTATTAAATGAGCTGTTAATGCATTATTTATAGTAAATAGTCCAACTATCCAAAAATATGGAAATAGGCATGTATTAATCGTGTGGAATCTTGTTCAGCTACTGACATCATAATTATGCTGAGTACAATATGCCAAAGTACATTTTAACTTATGTTAAAAGGAAATATCAATAATAAATAACATTTCCTTGTGGGAAATTTATGATCTTTTAAGTTTCTGTACATGTTTTTGTATAATGTGATCCAGAATATACTAGTATTAAAATAGGTGAGGCAGCTAGGTTCTTTTTCTCAAATATAATTCAACAAAATAATAAAATACTGCAACCAGATTTTTTTATTGCATCATTTGAGAATTACCAGTACACTAATGAAAATTTGTTCAGGTAAAATGAACAGTTTAGGTATAAATGATTTATGCATGCTGTGACTTAGTCTAAGGATTTATTCCAAAGTTGCTTAGTCACCATGCAGTGTCTGTATTTTTCTATATGTGTTCATTATACGTAATGATTGTAAAACGTAAGAATTAGATGTTATTACATTATTCTTGATAATTGGGATAATGCTTTTGTCAGTAAAGAGTAATATTGCTCTCTTCATTTAATGGCCCCTTTATTTGAGGGGCCAGGTTTTTCTTTTTCTTGGTATTATTTCTATTTAATATTTTCTCTTCTCAAGAAAAAAAGTTTTCTTTCATGATTATTCTTCATAGCAGACCAAATATATTGCCTCCCTGCCATAGACCCTCAATATATGCTGTAATTTGACATTCTGAATTATAGACATATGATATTTAAAATCTATATACACTTCAAAAGAAACCAAACATTACTTAAACTTCTTACATTATATATTTCAAATCATTATACTTTAGTTCAAATTTAGATTTACTTATTTAGAATTTTCAATTCTGATAATAATAAAAGCTTATTATTTTTCTATAAGCAATTGAATGAATAATTAGATCATATTTGTCAGGTGTAGTGGCACATGCCTGTAATCCCAGCACTTGGGAGGCTGAGGCAGGAGGATCACCCTGAATTCGAGGCCAGCCTAGACTACATAAGCAAGCGCAAGGCCAATCTGGACTACATAGCGAGACCCTGTCTCAAAAAAAAAAAAAAAAAGTTATATTCTGGTATGTACAGAAATATTTAAGACTGATCTTAAAAATTAATTTCCAAAATTATTGGGGCTCTTTGTCACATTATTTTTCTGTACATATGTTTGAAACCAACTACTATAGAAAATGAACCATCCACTAGACAAAATTGCTTTATTTTTATCCACCAGTGGTCTTACTTGAAATTTTCACTTCAAATTATTTTTAAAAATTAGTCTTCTGTGCAAACATAAAAATGGCAATCATTTTATTTTAAATAGTCAATTTCCAGATTAATAGTAAAAAATTATTTGAAAACAATGTTATGGGTAATAAAGGTTAATCAGAACCCTATAAATATGGTATAGTTACCATACAGTTTAAAATGTAGCAAAAATGTATGCTTAATATTTCTGAACTATTACTATTTCTGCTGTATTTCAGTTTACCAAAACAATATTAAGAATGCATCTTTATGGTGCCAATTGTTCATGGAAGTAATCTAGTAACAGACTACATAGGATGTTTATAATGAAGCCATATGTTTATTTCTGTATTTAAAAATTTTTTTAAATCATTTACTAAGTCATTCTGCATTACCTTGAAGAACTGTAGACTTAGTTCAGTTATACAAATCAGTAAGATCTTATTTATAGCAAGAACTATTCCATTGAAATGTGCTGTAATGTGGGACAGTGTAAATGTTTTTCATGATTTCTATCAATGTGAAATAAAATTTAATTCTGAGTTCAAAAAAAAAGGAAATATCAAATAACACTTGTATTAAAATTGTATCTATTTGGGGCCGGTGAGATGGCTCAGCAGCATAAGCGCCTGCCTAGCAAGCACAAGGTCCTGAGTTTGACTCCCAGAACCCACATACGAAAAAAGGGCCGGTGATATCGCTCAGCAGCATGGGCGCCTGCTGGCGCACAAGGTCCTAAGGTCGACCCCCAGTACCCCCAAAAAAATAAAAATAAAAAATAAAATAAAATAAAATAAAATTGTATCTATTTAAAAACACATATAGATATGGATAATACTTGGACACAGTATTGGTAAATGCGAATAGGCCACATGACTATGGGGTAGGCTTATCCCTCAATTTCTTGAATTTGCCCAGATAATTGTTTTTGTTTTTGTTTTTGTTTGCAAAGATGAGGGCTTAGAAAAGGGAGGTTGCAGGCATAAGAGCTATTAGACTCTAGCCTAAATGTTCCAGAGACTGCAGGTAGAGCAGAAGAATATATCTATGCTCAGGCACTTCCCTGTGCTGAATAAAATCCATAAATATTTAATACCAGTTTTCAAAGGCTCATACCATCTTTTTTTTTTTTTTAATGTGGGTACCAGTAGTCGAACTCAGGACCTCACGCTTGCCAGGCAGGCGCTTATGCCGCTGAGCCATATCACTGGCCCATCATACCATCTTCTTAATGAGGTACATTTACCTTAGGTGGAGGGGAAACTTTAGTAACAGTGGCAGAGACTTCTCCTCATGCAGATGGATCTCTTTTTTGATAGATTCTTCTCCAGTTGGATGTGAAGCACCTCTACCCATGCACAGGAACCCCTATCCCAGACCCCCCACATGTGAGCTGCTGTCCACAGGACAGAGCCCAACTGCTAGTTGCTAGGCCACTCCCAGAAGCCAGCGCCCCCTTCCTCCATTAGGATATTGACTTCGAAATGAGAAAGCCAGCAAAGTAGCTGTCTGATTGCTGTTTTTTTCATCTTCCCTTTCTAAATTTGGCTGCCTGACTTTCTGACATGGCCATCTAAGAGTGAAATAATTTGAGAACTTTCCATGGAAGTTTTTATTTAGTTTTGCTTGGTTTTATTTTGTTTTGTTTTGTTTTGTTTTTGTTTTTGTTTTGTGTGTGTGTGTGTGTGTGTGTGTGTGTGTGTAATAAAAAGCATTTCAACATAGAAACTAACATTCTTCAGGTTATTGGGTTCTGGAAACTCCAGAGACAAGGAAGATTCTTGGCTTTCTTGAAGTTCCCACTAAATTTTTCAGCTTGAGTTTTTGTTCAACACAGTGCTTCATTTTGGTCTGATCCCCACGTCCTCCACCCACCTCCAACCACTCCTGCAACACTTGGCAAGCATTTACCAAATATCCAATATTTGCCAGACGTTCCTCTTGGCACAAGGAACGTACAGCATGCTAAGGGATCTGCTTAGCTTATAGTGGAAAGAAGCTGCTTATGAACAAAACAAATAAGATAACTAGTAAATTACATGGTGATGAATCTAATTTATAGACTATGGAGGTATTGGGAGTAAAGATGAATACTGTAATTTTCTAGAGTAAAGCCTGAGAAATTGGCATTTTGTATGTTAGCCATTACTTTTGAATTCCTGGCAATTTAATATGACTGAATCTCTTCAGTATTCCATTGTTGCCTAACAAGTTACCACAAACTTGGTGTTCTCAGCAGAAAATGTAACAGGTCCCAAGACTCACACAGTCCTATGCCTACATTGCTTGAGGAACGGCCATGAAGTCTCTGTAGCTGGACCGGAGAGAAAGTAGTCAGATACTAAGTCAAAGGCCCTGCAGAATGAATAGACAATGCTGCATAGCATTAATTGAAGGCTTCCGACTTTCACTTGAAGAATTGGGAATTCAGTAAAGGGTTTGGAGCATAAAATATACCTGGACTTACCAACTAATAGGGTCACTTGATAACATGTTGAGAACACAGTGAGAGAAGCAGCAACAGAAGCCAGGAGAGCAACACAGACTGTGTTTCTGTGATATAAGTAAGAAATCACGGTGGTTTGGAGTCGGGTGGGCGCAGTGGGCATTCTGGGGAGGTATGGATTCTGGGGATATTTTTCAGGTGGACTGAATGTGAAGAAAAGTCATAGACAAATATGAAACTTTGATCTGAGCAACCAAAAGGTAAAACTTTCATTTATGAAGATAGGAAGGACCATAGGAAAGTGGGGGAGGGGGTATCAGGAGTTTGGTTTTGGTCGAGTTAAATTCTAATTGCCAGTTGATGTCTGAATCAAGATTCCAAAGAGACAGGTGGATAGACAAGTCTGAGGTTAAGAGTCAAGTCTGCGAAAGTGGAAACTTGGAAGTCTGAAGCTATTATTTAAAGCCACAAAACTGGATGAGCTTAGCAGAGAGTGATTTGTGGACAGAAAAGAGAAAAAAAAATCCAAGCCCTGAGCCCTGAGACACTGATATTTAGAAGTCAGAAAGATGAGAAGGAATCAGCAAAGGAGGCTAAGAACAACAAGGCAACAAGGTAAAAGGAAATCCAGGGTGTACAAGGTCCTGGACTAAGAAACTGACTCTGATTCATTGCTGTTAACTGCAGTGCATACTTGGTTTCCATCAGTCTTTGTATTAATTTTTTTTTTTTTTTTTGCTTGAGGATCCAATCCAGAGCACCACTGTGCGTTTAACTGTCATGCGTGTGCAGGCTCCTGTGCACTAGGGTTGGTTCTTAGTCTTTCCCTCTTTTCATGACTTGGACCACTGTGAGGAATTCTGGGCAGAGGTCCTGTAGAATGTACCCAGATCTGGATTTTTCTGACACTTTATTCAGGTTTCTTATTTTTTAATAGAAGACTGCAGAAGTGAAGTGTCCTTCTTACCACATCACATCAGTTATACATGATAGTCCCAAGGTGCCACTGGGGAATGTGCCTCTTTGTCACCTGGCTAAGTCAGTATTTATGAGATTTCTCTGATACAAAATTATTTTTCTTTCTCTACTTAGGTTTTTAGAAGCAAGTTGATAAATTGAGCCTATGCCCAGAAAAAGAGGAATTGAGATTCACTTCTTAGAGAGAGATATCTACATATATCACACAAAAATGTTTTGAAATGAAGATCTGTCTCATCTTAACCTTCAAGAGCTTTTTCAGATTGGCTGCTGAAACATGTGCCTATCCTTTTTTCTATTTCTCTTTAGCACTTTGCTACTTTCTGTACTATAGATGATCCAACTCTTGTATTTCCCCACCCAAACCCTAAATGAGCCATTTCTTCAAAGGACTTTGGTTCCTTTTATTGAAGAGTGGTATTAGAAACCAACATCTGGAGACTGGATGTGCTCACTGTGCCTGGGAAGTCATCGCTGCTGAGCCCTCTCAGCGGACAGAGCTGGGTAGTATGTGCGTATATGTATGTACACATACCTATGATGTTTTCTGGAACTCTCTGCATCTGTGTTTGTCCATATATTTATCCAGATAACCATAGGTTCATACTGATATCTCTGACTTTAATCCAGTACCACAGGATTCATTCTTGCCTTCCCGTCTTGTTTATATGTAACTTTCACTGCCCGGCAATGAGAAACTTGGTTCGGTCAATGGAAACCATTCTCGATCTTGACAGAGCAGTTCCTGTGGAATGAGGAGACCTAAAGCTGAACATAGTTAAGAAGTTGGCAGGGTGGATAAAGGGAGGTAGGACTTGACCAGTGCACGCTATATGCATGTGTGGAAATATCAGACTGAACCCCCTTAATGTGTGCAATACACACATATTAATAAAAGGTTTAAAAAGAGAATGAAAGGACAGAAATCGGAGTCAACAACTATATCTGAATGGTGGTTCTCTACTTTCAGCATTCATCACAATCACCCGGAGGGCTTGTTACAGCTCAGTTTGCCTGACCCATTTCCCGGAACTTTTGATTCAGTAGAATTGGAGCAAGAATCAAGAAGCAGCATGTCAGGCCGGTGATATAGCTCAGTGGCATAAGCGCCTGCCTGGCAACTGTGAGGTCCTGAGTTTGACTCCTGGTACCTGCATATTAAAAAAAAAAAAAAAAAAAAAAGAAGCAGCATGTCTAAAAGGTCCCAGGTGACCCTGCTGACACTGTACCACAGTTTAAAAACCACCAGACTCAAGGAATTTTGCCTGAAAAGGAGGATAAGAAATGGAACCACAACTGGGCATGGTGGTGCATCCACATTATCCCAGAACTCAGGAGGCCAAGGCAGGAGGATCGCCGCAAGTTTGAGACCAGCCTGGGCTACAAAATGAGTTCAAGGCCAGCGTGAATTACAGAGCAAGACCCTGACTCAAAAAACAAACAAATAAAAAAGAAATGGAACCACAGACAGAGGGTGAAGTGGGCCGAGAGAAGGGTGTTGGTCGTGTGTCTCTTTGTGCACATATGTGTGCATAGGGTGGACAGTGGAGGAAAGAAGTAACGGCCTATTTGCAGCCAATGAAAGGAGACGTAGGAAAATGAAAAGAACAGTGATGGGAGAGGTAGGGGTGGTGGGAGGTCAGGGAGCTGCTAGAGCAAAATCCTTGAGCTGGAAGAAGAGGGCAGAACCAGCGAAGAAAGGGCAGGACTTAAAGAGCTGCATGTTCAATCTGTTTGTAGGAATAGCAGGAAAGGCAGAGCAGGGTATGACAGAAGAAATATGAGGTGGATTAGGTGGCAAGGGTCCTGTAAAATCTCTCCTCCTTGCTTCTCACCTCAGGGCATCTCAGTAGCCTCTTAGGCTGTGCTGATGCAAGGTCATCAGCTGAGATAGAGGCTGGAATGACAATGTCAGAGTTTGAGGTTGAAGAGCAACACAGTCACCTAGGAGAACAAGACAGTGTACAGATTGAGGGAACACAGAATGGTCACTGGGCAGCCTTGTGGGTCTGTCTCGAGTGAGCAGGATCTGAAGGTGAAACCAGCCATGTGGTTGTGTTTTTCTTTATGCCAAGCTCAGCACCGCAGGAACAGGCAAGAGGAAGAGCAGAGCTGGATGCGAGCAGGGTGTGGCTTTGCCAGGCTGATGATGAGGGAGGAGAGGGAAGAGCCAGAGACCTGGCTTGCTAACTACAACCAGAGCAATCCCATTTCCGTGTGCCTCATGAAATACTCAGTATAAATACTTTCTAAGTTTATCTTTTCCCATTATTGAAGCAACAACTGCAAATCTGGAAGGCTGTGAACATTATGGAAATATGTTTATAATTCATTGCTGAAGAAAGATAGAGTACAAAACTGGTTCTCTCCTGGGATTACAGTTAAGTAAAAATGATAAAAGTGTGAACAAACGTAAGTCCAGGGAGAAAAGTAAATGGTTGATTCACTTAATGATTGGATTCTTTCTTGCTTTTCTATTTATTTATGTTCAGTTCAGGTCGTTAAACATGAACAGATCAGCTACTGATGTCTGGCATTGTGCTGAGCTCCAAAAGCACAAAAGAGAGACAGAGAGAAAGACAAGAGAAGATGGTGGAGAAGGAAACATTGTATGATTGTAAGGACCGGATCTTAGAACCAGGGCAGGAAACACAGGGACCCCAGCAGCAAGCTGGACACAACCGGTCTGCCCACCTCCACTTCTGCTCCACCCCGACGGTTGCCTTTGCTCTTCTCTCTTGCTACACACCAGCTCCCTCCCCTCCTCAGGCCACAGGATGGAAAATGATCACCCAAATCACTTTACTTTTTACTAGTCCAGTCATTGGAAAAAGACTGATCTCTCTTTCTTTCCCATCTTCCCCCCCCCCCCCTCTTCAGCACAGAAATCCCAGTTTGGGTTAAACATCCATTACTGAATTGAAGAAATAGTGAAAGGGTCTAAGAAAGGGGTTTTAGCCAACACTGAGTCAAGTGGCCACCTGAGAACCAATCAAAGGGGCCAGGAATATATCAGTGGCGCAGCACCTGCCTCGCAAGCACAAGGTCCTGAGTTCAATTCCTGGTACCAAAAAAAAAAAAAAAAAAAAAAAAAAAAGAACCAATCAAAGTGACAAAAGAGCTGTTGCTAAGAGTCCCACCACTGCAAGCAAGTGGATTAAAAAGGAGAAATCATTCGCCACAGTAACAGGGCTATCATCCCCGTAGGTGTCTGATAGAGTCCTTATCTTTTCTACCTAACACATATACACCTTCTTCCTCTGCACATAAATTCCAGGAATGGCCTTGTCTAATACCACCCATCACCTTCTGCCCAAGGGCAAAGTCACACCTGCTCCCACAGATCCACTGTTCTTCATTGAAGATCTTTAGGTAATATCCCTTAGTCCTGGTCAATTTCTTCATCACTGAGATAAAATACCAGACACCTGCAAATTAAAGATGTTTATTTGGGCTCGCAGTTGGTAGAGGTTTCAGTCCATCCTCCACTGGCTCCAAGGCAAGACAGTATGGCAGAGGGGCCTGAGCAAATGAAAGAAACTCACCTCATGGTGGACAGGAAGCAGAGAAAATCAAGGGAGGAGCCAGGGGGAAGATAAACCTTTCCAGGTCACACCCACAGTGATCCGCCTCTTCCAACCAGACCCACCTCCTAACAGCAAGTCAGCTATAAGCCCCATAACCCAGTCACCTTCCAAAAGCCCTGCCTATGAGCACACAAAGTCTGAGTAAGCATTTTTTGGATGACCCTAATAGTGCAGGCAACAAAAGCAAAATAAACATTTCTGCAAAAATAAGTACATCAACTTGAAGGGAAGATGGCGGAGTGGTGAGCAGCAGAGAGAGAGCCTCTCTGAGAGTTGCCATCCAGATGCTGGAATATAGTGGCTCAGGGAGGACAAGATGGAGGGAAGTGGGTCCCCTGGACCCAGGAAAGATCTGAAGCATAGTTTGGGGCCCACGGAGACAGTGAAGAGAAAAACTTCAACAAAGAAGGATGTGGCTGCTGGTGCCTTCTCCCTGGGTCGGGACTCACTGCACATGACAGAAGCGATTCAAACCTGCTGACACACGGTGACTGCCGGTGCCCCCAGGTCCTCCCCGGAGAGACGCGGGTGCAGGGGAGCAGCGGACGTGAAGGACCGCACAGGCTGGCGGTGACTGCCAAGGGCTTAGCCATCCCACGAGAGAGAGCGATTGGCCGGGCGCCATCATGGGGAGGGGCAGCTGCTGGCTCCATCTACGGCTCCCAGCCAGGCTCAAGCCACAGAAGGTGCACTGACGGCAGCGGGAGGAGCGAGTCTGGTCTCTGCCAGGAAGTGCAGGCTCGCTGAGATTATCCACTATCTGGCCAAAAAGCTACTGCCGGCTTGCTGGGATAGATTGGCTCTGAATGGGACTGTCTCCACACATTGTCTACCAGTGACAGCAGAGACAACCCTGGAAGTGAACTTTTTTCTTTTTCTTTCTTTCTTTTTTTTTTTTTCCTCCCTCTTATTTGTTTTTTTGTTGTGGTGGTGGTGTTTTTTTTTTTTTTTCTTCATTATATTATCTTGATTTTAGATGAGTGTAAACGGAGTTTCTAGCCTCTTTGTGGTTGTGGTTCTATTCTGTTCTTCTCTTTATCCCTTCCTTCTCTCTTTCCCTCCAGTCTTCCGTGCCAGTTTCCCAAAGTTAGTATGATGCCTCTTTGCCCTCCAGCCTTACATCTAATTCCTTCCTTTTCTTCCACTTCTCTATTTTCTCCTTAACTCATTTTAAATTTTAACCCTGAGGGCACAATTGACATATTAAGGACTTGTACACTGCATATAATTTTCTGGTTTGTTTTAGATTTTGGTATATAACCACAAATCTAGTTTAAATGGTTAAAAGTGGCAAATAACTGGTTAGCTCAGTCTGTCATTTTCTAGGCTGTGTTTGATGCTTCTGGTACCACTATAGTCAAAAATGACATAATTGTTCTAAACAGCAGTTCTTCCTGGTATTCCATAACTGAGACTGACTAAGGGTCACAGAAAATACTGTGGCCCAGTGCCAAAGAATCAAGGATTGGGCCAAACAGGCAGCAACTTCTCATGTCCAACAAATTGAAGTAGAATCTTGCATCAGACTCAAAACCCAAAATCAAGCTACACCTGGAAGATACCTCGGAGAAGTAGTCATCTCCTAAGGGTTTTAAATGCTAGCAGTAAAGCAACCTACCATGGGCAATTTACAAGCATCACCCCAGGACTTAAACTAAAGAAAGAAAAGAAAATGAGAAGACACTTAAACAAGATGCAACCCCACAATCCAGTTCACCAAAGACAAACCCAGGGGGCAATGAGGTGGGACAATCTGAAAGCCACCCACTTGGCCTCTCTGAAGTGGTAACAACAAAGCAATTGAATGAGGCTCTGGAAAAAATCAAATCAGAAATCATTTCTCAGATAACTGCAGAGATGATGTCCACAATGAAGAACATGCTTAGGGACTCTAGAGCAGATATAGACAAAAAATAGACGAGTTTAAGAAAATGATGAAAAAAAAAGAAAATGATGGAAGCTGTGAATGCTCAGCATAGGAAAGAAATGGAATCCATAAGGCAGATTCAAGCAGATATCCAGGAGAACAAAAATTCCATTGAAAGTATTCACAACAGATTAAGCCAATGTGAGGACAGGATCTCAGACATAGAAGACAGGCTTGCAATTAGAGACCATGAAAAGAAAGAATTCTTAAAAATAGCAAGGGACCATGAGAAATCAATCCAGCAGCTACTAGGTGAGGCACAGAAGAATAACTTAAGAATGATTGGAGTCAATGAAAAAGCAGGAGATACCATAAATGATATAAGAAAACCATTCACAGATGTCATGGCAGAAAACTTCTTTGGTAGAGAAAAAAAAAATTGATGTACAGATAAGTGAGGCATATAGAACTCCAATTAGCCATAATTAAAAAAAAAAAAAAAACAGCCAGGCATATCATAGTCAAGATTCCAGAAATTCAGGGCCAGTGAGATGGCTCAGCGGCGTAAGCGCCTGCCTTGCAAGCGCAAGGGCCCGAGTTCGACTCCCGGAACCCACATACGAAAAAGGGGCCGGTGATATCGCTCAGCGGCACGGGTGCCTGTTGGCACGCGAGGTCCTGAGGTCAACCCCCCGGTACCCACAAAAAAAAAAAAAAAAGATTCCAGAAATTCAACACAAGAGTAGAATCTTAAAAGCTGTTAGGGAAAAGAAACAAATCACCTATAAAGGAAAGCCCATCAAAATCACAGCTGACTTTTCAGCACAAACCCTCAAGTCAAGAAGAGCTTGGAATGATGTATTTCAAGTTCTAAAGGAAAATAACCTTCAACACAGATTGATGTACCCCACAAAACTATCTTTCAAAGCTGATGAAGAAATAAAATACTTCCATGACAGAGAACATCTGAGAAAATTTATGACCACCAAACCAGCACTCCAAAATGTTTTGAAGGACATTCTAGAAAGAGATAACAAGGACTACAACTCCAGGAACCCCAACAGAAGAAATCCACCAGGCAGGGCAAACAATTAAATGGAGGGGAAAAAAAAGAGGGGGAGCCAATGACAGGAAAATAACATGACAAGGATAAGTCAATATGTATCAGTTTTAACCATCAATGTTAATGGTCTCTATTCACCAATCAAAAGGCACAGACTAGCAAAATGGATCAAGAAGCAAGCTCCAACAATATTCTGCATACAAGATACACATATAATTCAGAAAAAAAATTCATAGACTGGAAGTCAAAGGCTAGAAAACAATACTCCATGTGACAGGAACCCAGACAAAGTGAATTTCAAGCCAAGACTGATTAAGAGAGATAAAGAAGTTCACTACATCCTTGTAAAGTGAACAATCCAAGAGGAAGAGACAACGATCACAAATATATATGCAACAAATACCAGTGCACCCAACTATATAAAACAAATATTAATGGACATGAAAAATCAAATAAGCACTAATACAATTGTATTGGGGGATCTCAATACTCCACTGTCACAAAAAGACAGATCAACTAGACAAAAAATCAACAATGAAATATTAGAACTGAACCAAACTTCTGAACAAATGGACTTAGTAGATGTCTACAGAATGTTCCACCCCACAACATCAGAATACACATTCATCTCAGCAGCACACGGGACATTCTCCAAAACAGACCACATACTAGCTAATAAAACCTGCTTAAGTAAATGCAAAGGAATTGAAATTATCCCATGCATATTATCAGACCATAGTGCAATGAAATTAGAAATCAAAAGCAAAAGAAACCACAAGAACTTCCTAAACACATGGAAATTAAATAGCACCCTCCTGAACAACCAATGGGTCACAGATGAAATTAAAGAAGAAAGTAGACAGTTTCTACAATTGAATGATAACAACAGTACAACATACTGGAACTTATGCCACACAATGAAAGCAGTCCTAAGAGGCAAATTTATAGCAGTAAATAATCATATCAAGAAAACAGAACAAATGCAAATAAACAACTTAATGGTGAACCTCAAACTTCTGAAAAAAAAGAGCAGGCTAAGCCAAAAGCTCATACAAGGGAGGAAATTATAAAGATCAGAGAAGAAATTAATGCACTGGAGACTAAAAAAGCAATACAAAGCATCAATGAATCAAAGAGTTGGTTCTTTGAAAGATTAAATAAAATCAACAAACCCTTAGCCAACCTTATTAAAAAAAAAAAAAAGGCTCAAATCCACACAATTAGGAATGAAAAGGGTGAAATCACAACAGACACTGCAGAAGTCCAGAAGATCATCTATACATACTTTGAAAACTTGTATTCTAATAAGATGGAAAATGCAGAAGAAATTGACAGATCCCTAGATACATATGAATTACCAAAGCTGAATCAAGAAGATATAAAAATCCTAAATAGGGCCGGTGAGATGGCTCAGCGGCGCAAGCACCTGCCTTGCAAGCGCGAGGGCCCGAGTTCGACTCCCGGAACCCACATACGAAAAAGGGGCCGGTGATATCGCTCAGTGGCACGGGTGCCTGTTGGCGCGCGAGGTCCTGAGGTCGTCCCCCTGGTACCCACAAAAAAAAAAAAAAATCCTAAATAAACCAATATCAATTGATGAAATTGAAGATGTAATTAAAAGCCTCCCAACAAAGAAAAGCCCAGGCCCTGATGGATTCTCTGCCAAATTCTACAAGAAATTTAGAGAAGACCTAACACCACTATTTCTCAAACTTTTTAATGATATTGAAAGGGAAGCTATACTCGCAAATTCATTCCTGGAAGCAAGCATTACCCAGACACCAAAACCGGAGAAGGACCCAACTAAGAAAGAGAACTACAGGCCAATCTCCTTAACACAAATAGATGCAAAAATCCTCAATAAGATACTGGCAAACAGAATGCAGCAAATCATCAAGAAGATTATACACCATGACCAAGTGGGATTCATCCCAGGGACACAGGGATGGTTCAACATATGTAAATCAATAAATGTAATACACCATATTAACAGAGTCGAGGACAAAAATCATATGATCATCTCAATAGATGCAGAAAAATAGATGCAGACTTTTGAAAAAGTTCAGCACTCGTTCATGATAAAAACCCTACAGAAAATTGGAATAGATGGTCTTTATCTCAATCTGATAAAAGCCATCTGTGACAAACCAACAGCCAATATCATACTAAATAGACAAAAACTGAAAGCTTTCTCTCTAAAATCAGGAACAAGACATGAATGTCCACTGTCTCCACTCTTTTTTTTTTTTTGTGGGTACCGGGGGTCGACCTCAGGACCTCGTGCGCCAGCAGGCGCCCGTGCCGCTGAGTGATATCACCGGCCCCTTTTTTTGTATGTGGGATCTGGGAGTTGAACTCAGGCCCTCACGCTTGCCAGGCAGGCGCTTATGCCACTGAGCCATCTCACCGGCCCTCCACTCTTATTTAACATAGTCCTGGAAACTTTAGCCAGAGCAATTAGACAAGAGAAAGAAGTAAAAGGAATAACAATAGGAAAGGAACAAGTTAAATTATCATTATTTGCAGATGACACGATACGCTACATAAAAGACCCCAAAAACTCCATTAAAAAACTGTTAGATTTAATAAGCAAATTCAATAGCATAGCTGGATACAAAGTCGACACTCAAAAATCAATAGCCTTCCTGACATGAATAACTAACTCACTGAAAGAGAAATTAGGGTAACAACACCTTTCACAACAGCATCCAAAAAAATGAAATACCTAAGAATCAATCTATGGGGCCAGTGAGATGGCTCAGTGGTATAAGCGCCTGCCTTGCAAGCGCGAGGGCCCGAGTTCGACTCCCGGATCCCACATACGAAAAAGGGGCCGGTGATATCGCTCAGCGGCACATGTGCCTGCTGGCACGCGAGGTCCTGAGGTCGACCCCCTGGTACCCACAAAAAAAAAAAAGAATCAATCTAACAAAGGATATAAAAGACCTCTACATTGAAAACTACAGTACTGTGAAAAAGGAGATTGAAGAGGATATCAGAAAATGGAAAGATATCCCTTGCTCTTTGGTAGGAAGAACTAATATATTGAAAATGGCCATACTTCCAAAATTGTTATACAGATTAAATGCAATTTCAATCAAAATTCCAGCAATGTATCTCACAGAATTAAAGAAAACAATCCTAAAATTCATTTAGAACCAGAAGAGATGTAGAATAGCAAAGGCAATTCTGGGCAGCAAAGGCAAGGCAGGGGACATCACAATCCCTTACTTGAAATTATACTATAAAGCTACTGTGATAAAAACAGCATGGTACTGGCAAAAAAAAAAGACACAAAGATCAGTGGAATAGATTAGAGGATACAGAAACAACTCCAGACATACTAAGCCACCTTATCTTTGACAAAGGTGCCAAACACATTCACTGGAAGAAAGATAGTCTCTTTAATAAACGATCAAAATTAGACCCATATCTTTCACCTTGCACTAAACTAAATTCAAAATGGATCAGAGATCTAAATATTAAAACAGAAACATTAAATCTGCAGGAAGATAGAATAGGTAAAACTCTTGAAGACATTGGGGTAAGCAAGACTTTATGAATAAAACCCTAATCACACAGGAACTATCCAAAGAATCAACAACTGGGATCTCATCTTACTAAAAAGCTTTTGCACAGCAAGAGAAACCACCAACAGAGTGAAGAGACAAACCACAACGTGGGAAAAAATGTTTGCCATCTTCTCCTCAGACAAAGGATTACTATCAAGAACATATAAACAAATAAAAAAAATCAGACCCCCCAAGTATAAAGACCCAATCCAAAAATGGTCATCTGAGATGAATACACACTTCTCAGATGAAGAAATACAAACAGTAAATAAATATATGAAAAAATGTTCAACATCACTGGTTGTTTGAGAGATGCAAATTAAAACAACACTGAGATTCCATTTCACTCTAGAAAGAATGGCTATTATCAAGAAACCAACCAATAACAAATAACAATAACAAATGCTGGAGGGCTGTGGGAAAAAGGAACACTTCTCCACTGTTGGTGAGAATGTAGATTGGTGCAACCACTGTGGAAATCAGTGTGGAGATTCATTGAAAAACTAGGATTAGAAGTCCCATTTGACCCAGCTATTCCCTGTCTGTGTGTCTTCCCAGAAGAATTAAAAACAATGTACCATAATGATATATGTGCACCCATGTTTATAGCAGCACAATTTGTAATAGCTAGATCTTGGAAACAACCCAAATGTCCATCAACTGAGGAATGGATAAAAAAGATGTGGTATTTTTATACAATGGAGTACTACTCAACTATCAAGGAGGATAAACTTGAGAGTTTTATAGGTAAATGGATGCAACTCAAGACCATACTCATAAGTGAAATAAATCAGACACACATGTATAACATCGTATTGTCTCCCTAGTGTGAGAAGCTGAAAGAGTAAATAAGATCCAAAGTATACAATAGATATTGTAAAATGGGAAGAAATTGTTCAAAAGGAAAGAGAAACTGGGATGGGGGAATGGAGAAAAGAAGGAAGGGAAAAGCCAAAAAAAAAAAAAAAAAAAAAAAAAAAGGACATCTTCTCTCTCATATATGGAGGCTAAAAACAATGTTGACTTGAAAGAATAGTGTTTACTAGAGATTGGGAACAGTAGAGTAGAGGGAGGGTAAAAAAGGGTAGTTAGATTTATCATGCATACTATATCCAGTCTAAAATATCACACTGAATGCTGTTAATATGTATGGTTAATGCATGATAATAAAAATGAGAACCTTCTGCACAGTAAAAGAAATGATTAATAAAGTGAATGAACAACACACAGTGGGAGAAAATATTTGCAAATCATAAATATCATAAGAGCTTGTTATCCATAATATATAAGGTGTTCAAATAACAGGAAAACAAACAACTCAATTTAAAAATAGGCAAAGAGGGCTGGTGAGATAGCTCAGCGGTGTAAGCGCCTGCCTGGCAAGCGCGAGGTCCTGAGTTCGACTCCTGATACCCACATACGAAAAAAGTGGCCGGTGTTCTCGCTCAGCGGCACAGGCGCCTGCTGGCACATGAAGTCCTGAGGTCAACCCCTGGTACCTATAAAAAAAAAAAAGGCAAAGAACCTGAATAGACATTTCTCAAAAGAGGACACACCAATGGCCAAGTGGCTTCTGAAAATAAAAAGCTCAGGATCACTAATCATTGGGGAAATGTAAATTATAACTGCAATGAGATACCAGCTCACATCTGTTAAGAATAGTTTTTATCAAAAAAAAAAAAGAGGGCCGGTGAGATGGCTCAGTGGCGTAAGCGCCTGCCTTGCAAGCGCGAGGGCCCGAGTTCGACTCCCGGATCCCACATATGAAAAAGGGGCCGGTGATATCTCTCAGCGGCATGGGTGCCTGTTGGCACGTGAGGTCCTGAGGTCGACCCCCCGGTACCCACAAAAAAAAAAAAAAAAGAAAGATAAAAAGTGTTGGTGAGGACACTGAGAAAAGTGTACACTATTGATAGGAATCAAATTAGTACAATTATTATGGAAAATGGTATGGAAATTCCTAAAAAAAAAAAAACACTAAAACTAAGCTACCATATGATTCAGCAACACCACTCCTGGGACTATATCCAAAATAATTGAAGTCAGGTTGACGGTCTCTCTGAACTCCTAATTTCATGGCATTTGTCATAATAGCCAAGACATGAAATGAACATAAGTGTCCATCAGTGAATGAATGGATAAATAAAATGTGCTGTATGTACACAAAGGAAAAATATTCAGCCTTAAATAGAAGGAAATTCTGACATTTATGACTATAGGGAAGAATATGGAGGACATTATGTTAAGTGAAATAAGCCAAGCACAAAATGACAGATACAACATTATTTCACCTACATTTGAAATCTAAAAAAGTCAAATTCATTGAAGTAAAGAGTAGAATGAAGGTTACCAGAGGCTGGGGCAAAAGTGGAGATTAGAGAGAGAATGAGGAGCTGTTAGTCCAGGGTAGAGTTTCCATTAGACGAAGGGAATAAGGTTGAGATTGCACAGCAAGATGAAGTATGCAATATTATCTCATAATAATATATTGTATATCTCAAAATAATTAAGAGTAAATTCCAAACATTTCACCACAAAAATGATAACTGAAGTCATGGTTATGTTAATTACCTTGATTTAATCTTTTCACATCATATATATCAAAACATTACAATGTGACCCACAAATATATACAATTATGATTTCTCAACTTAAAGTAATATTAATTTTTAAATCCAAAAATAATTTTAGGAAAATAGCAAACTGCAAAATAAAAGTACGGCAGAGAGAAAAGATAGATAAAACAAGAATGGCAAATTATTAAAGCTGGGTGCACAAGTAAATTTATCACATCATTGATTCTGTCTGAAATTTTCCCTATTAAGGATTTGTTTGAGGTTGGGAATGTAGTAGGTCAGTGTTAGAGTACTTGCCTAGCATGTGTAAGACCCTGGCTTGATCCCCAGCACTACAGGAAGAAAGGAAAGAAGGAGAAAATGAAGGAAGGAAGAAGGAAGGAAGGAAGGAAACAGGAAAAGAAAAAAAATTGAAGATTAAAATGTAAAATAATAAAAATAAATTTAAAATATTAAGAAAAAAACCTTTGTACTTCAACGGACACAATCAAAAAATTGAAAATACAAACCATAGAACTGGAGAAAATACTTGCAGGTTGTAAAGTTATATATCTGGCTGGACGTAGTGGCACATGCCTGTAATCCCAGCACTTGGAAGTCTCAGGCAGGAAGATCACCACGAGTTGGTCAGCCTGGCCAACATAGTGAGTTCAAGGCCAGCCTGAGCTACATAGAGAGACCCTGTCTCAAAACGCAAAACAAGCAAACAAATAAATGAGCAAAGGATCTGAATACACTGTTTCCGAAAGGTATACAGATGGTAATAAATACATGAAAAGCTGCTCAAATCACTAATCATTAAGGAAATGTAAATGAAAACAATTACAAGATCCACTTCGGACCTACTGGGATGGCTGTAATCAGATAATAACAAGTGTTGGCAGGGATGTGGAGTAATTGGAACCCTCATGCACTGTTGATGGGAATGTAAAATGGCCCAACTGCTTTGGTAAATGGTTTGTCAGTTGATCAAAAGAACAGGGCCAGGGATATTGCTCAGTGGCACAGTGCCTGCCTGGCAAGTGCAAGGTTGTGAGTTCAATTCCTGGTACTTAAAAAAAAAAAAAGAATAAACAGAGTTACCATATGATTCAGCAACTCCATTCCTAGGTGTGTATCCAACAAAAATGAAAACATATGTCCCACAAAATCTTGTACACAAATGTTCATAGAATCATTCAAAATAGTCCGAAAGTTGAAACAAACCAAATGTTCAACTGATGAGTGGCTAAATAATATATTCTTACAATGGGATATTCCTTGGCAATGAAAAGGAATGAAGTATTGACATATACTGTAGCAAGCATGATCCTTGAAAATTTTATGTTAAGTAAACTAAAATCCCAAAAGACTACATATTGTATATCTATTTATAAGAAATGTACAAAGTAGGGGGCAGAGTGCTTGGTAGGAATGGGGAGCAACTGATAATGGGCACAGCATTTCATTTAGGGGTGAGGAAAAAATATTCCTTTTCTGGAACTGAGGACTGAACCCAGGCCCTTCACACTGAACATATTCTATCCTTTTCTTACCTTTTATTTTGAGACAGGGTCTCAATAATTTGCTAAATTGCCCAAGTTGGGCTCGAACTTGCAATCTTCCTGCCTCAGCCTCCCAGCTCAGATTACAGACATGCACCACCATATGCAGCTTGAAAATGTTTTAAAGTTGATTGTAATGATGACTTTACAACTCTGTGGACACACTAAAACCATTAAATTATATAGTTTTGATTGTATAAACTATCTCAACTAAGCTAGTATTAAAAATAAAAGTCAATATCTTAAGTCTTAGGACCCATATCAGAAAATGTTTAGACTGAAGCATTCCAGGTTTAGTGAAAAGACATCCACTGGGTTTTCAGGAGATCTTTGAACTCTTTAATTAGAGTAAAATTAAATAGAGTTATTTGCTCTTAAGCTTGCTTTATTAGGGAACTTAACATTTGTTTTAGCTGGCTACTTTAATAAAGAGCTGCCTTTTTGTTTTAAAAACTTGCTAAGTCCGCTCCACACACACCTCCAATCACCAACTCCCACATCAGACGCTGGGCTCTGATTGCACTTTTGGGTGAGGTACAAAACTCTCTAAAGTGGAGTCTGGTAACACAAACAAAATCCCACAAGCGTTACTCACATTGTGTGTCCTTGATAAAAATTTAATGTGAATTTAGCAGTAGGATGAAATATTGGCAAGATCCTGTCTTTGTATTTCGAGGCCCTGGAATCCCAAGCAGTATTCCATGGTGCCGTGGTCTGGCTCTTCAGGGATCCTGGAGACCGGGTGTTAAAGGATTGGCCCCAGCGTGCACTGGGGCGGGCAGTGGAACTTCTGAGAGGCAGGGCCTGGGGAGCCTGCCTGCCCCTCTTCCTCCTTTCTTGCTCCCTGCCCATCAGGTGATAGCTTCACTGTGCTGTGCACGTCCACCAGAAATACCGCCTTGCCCCAGGCCTAAAAGCTATGGCCCCATTCGATCACCTCTGAAATTGTGAGCCACAAAAACATTTCCTCTCTATACGTTGATTGTCACAGACATTTGTTATAGTGACAGAAAGCTGAGTTACACATACGGTGTCTGTGAGTCAGGTCCCAAACTGAAGTTGTTTTTAACCTGGATTTGGGATCAGGTGTGATTAGTAAACTCTGTGGGGAAATTTCTCAAGCATATCCGGAGAACCAATCTCAAGTTTAAGACTGCACCTGAGGTTGATGATCCTCTAGCCTCTTTAATGTGAAAGGCATTTCACAATGAAGCAATGTGTTTTAAAACCTGAAATTATCCCAGTAAATACCAAGTCCTTTTCAAATGATACTTAAGGTCCTTGCTGGTTATAACTTAGGGCTCATTGCAGAGCCAAGAGTAATTATTTTTTAATCCCAATTAATTCTGTAGTTAAAATCCTCCTCTTTCTCCTCCTTCTCCTCCTCCCCCTTCTCTCCTTCCTCTTTCTTCTTTCTTTTGAGAATTTACTTCAGTGAAACTATTCTTTTCTGGGTTTACTGCCTTTTTCTGCCCATAAACTTGTCCTTGTGAAAATGCAGTTTTCTCAGGTTATTCTTCTCCAAAAGAAGAACATACTGAGTAAATTTCATTTTGAAAACCTTCCAGGACTCACCTAAAAGTAGAATCAGCCATGACCAAGCCATGACACCAGAGTTGACACTAGAGGGCAGAGTAGAGATCCATAGTTTATTGTCATACCATCACGGATTTTTAAATGCAAAAGCATTTTTTTTTCAATTTTCCCCCAATACCTACAGATTTTATTACAATTTTTTCCAAAAGGAAAGTACATTTTTACTATGTTTCTCAATGTGTAATTTAAATTATGTTACCAAATTCATAGGACACACTTCAATCACTTCTTGCTTTTGGTAGCATCAGATAGTTGATGGTGCCCTTATTGAAATTTTCTCTTCCTCTGTCTTCCCTAAACTTACTTCATCTTATTTTTCTCTCCTGACTCACTGGCCATGCCTCCTCGGTCTCCTTTAACAATGGCTCCTCAGCTACCTGACTTCTCATCACAGGGACCACATGTGCTGTGTTCACAATGGCGCTCTTGACCATCTCCCATCCTTTCCCCCTCCACTCTTCCATGTCTCACCAAATAGCTTCTCCACTCACCTGGTTTCTTACACCAGGAACCTGGGAGTTGCTTTTAGTCAGCTTTCTGTCTCTGTAACAAATACCTGAGATATGGGCCGGTGAGATGGCTCAGCGGCTTAAGCGCCTGCCCGGCAAGCGCAAGGGCCCGAGTTCGACTCCCGGATCCCACATACGAAAAAGGGGCCGGTGATATCGCTCAGCGACACGGGTGCCTGCTGGCGCGCGAGGTCCTGAGGTCGACCCCCCGGTACCCACAAAAAAATAAATAAATAAATACCTGAGATAATCAACAGGAAGAGAAAAGGAATGACATGTTGGAAGCAGCAAAACCACTGGCTCCAACCTTGGGCAGAAGGCTGACAGTGGTGGGTTCATTCCCTCTGGTAGCAGCACGTTGCCCTCATTGCCTGGTGGTTCCTGCCGCCACTCCCACTAGCTTCCATATTTCTCTCCATTTGCAAGTCTATTCTCCAGCAGCCATTGGTCCAGCCATCCTTCTATCTTTCCTTTGACTTGCATTCAAAAGAAACTCCAGAGTGACCATGTGCCCCACAGGGAAGGAAGCCTGGAAGGCAGGGCCCTCTGGGGCTTCAGGCACAGCCTGGTTGCCTGTGCTTACAGAAGCGTCTCCATAATTTAGTAACGGGTATAACCCTATAGTTGGGAGTCAGCCGTGCATCAGAACTGAATATCATGCAAAGACCAGTCCGAAAGGAAGCACCTGCAATCTTCAACAGAGGACACCTCAGGAAGAGAAGAAGTTATACATTTTATGCCCTACACAAGCCTATACTGCTTGAATGTTTTACAACAATTGTATTGTACATCATGTAAATTTTTCAGCTTCATGTATTGATCTGCTTTCTGTTGTTGAAACAAAATACCTGAGATACACAACTTAAAGAAGGAGAGGTTTATTTTGGCTCATGGTTTCAGAGGTTTTAGTCCATGGTCAGCTGGCTCCAAGGCAGAAACATCATGGTAGAAGATATAGCAGAGGGAAAGCTACTCATCTCATGGTGTCCAGGAAGCAGAGAGAAAAGGAAAGAGAGCCAGAGAGAAAGAAGGCCAGGAACCAAATACTGTCCCCAAGGTTACTAATCTCCTAGGACTCCCTCAACCCAATCAAATTGATAGTCAAGATTAACCACTACACCTAGCAAAAAGGACAAAAGCTTCCTGCTTTCCATGAGATAGAACACCATCCCAGGATCCCAATAAATTACTAACCTGATATTGTGGTATACAATATGAAGTACGGAAGCCAGTAGCAATGCCACACACCTGAAATCCCACTAACTCAGGAAGCTGAGGCAAGAGGGTCACAATTTACAGGCCAGCCTGGATAATTTAGTGAGACCCTGTCCTGAAATTTAAAAAAAAGTAAAAGGGCCAAGGATGTAGCTCAATGGTAGAGTGCTTGCCAAGCATGCAGAATGCCCTGGGTTTCATCCCCAGTACCACAAAGAAGAAAAAAACTGAAGTCTAACACTCTTATTGCCCCAGACCACGGTACTAATAATGAATAAAAAAGAGGAAGGAAACTTTGGGGCCAGCCAATAAGCATCTAATTCCATTAATCGAAGCTAATGTGCAAGATTGATTGAAAAAGGCACTCGGAATTTCTCATCCTGGTCCGTTTTCTTCCTTCTCCCTCTGACACAGGGGAAAACAAAGGTAACATACCAGGTCGGACCATGCTCAGGGCCTCCCTCGGTCTCTGCAGAATGCCCCATGCCTGGAGGCGAGAGGGACTGATGAAAAGGTTAGCACCATACTATCCATGTATGTTGTCTCAGTAAGTTGAAGAATGAAATCATGGACAGAAAGGAGTTAAGGGGGAATTGTTTATTAGAAGTACAAGAAGAAAGAAAGCTCGCAGTTGGGAGGTCCGAAGCGGGTCACGGGGGAGCGTGGGGATCTGCACAGCGTCTGGTGGTCACCTATCACTGCTCCGCAGGTTTAGAATGACCAGTTGGGACTCAGGCTTTCTAATCAGAGTTTAAAGAAAATCATGATTCAGCCAGTAGAGTTCAAAGAAAACCTAGTTCAAAGGAAACCGCTTACTCCACCTTTTTAAATTCCTCAAAATCCAGCCTGGAGGTAGAGAGGGCTTGTTACGTAACTTGGGGTATTCTGTTCTGCCTGTTTTTATCTTAACTCTTTCCTATGTTTGCTTTTACATTCCTAAACTTAACTGTGTGGCTTGAATGAACTCTTAACCCAGTGTGCATGGCATTCTCTTTGTATGGCTCACCAGCCTGACTCCATCCTAGGCTCTGTCCCTTGTCCCATCGGCTAAGTAACTGCACCGCCTCTTACACTGGGAAGACCCAGCTACATTCAGAAGCTCTTCAGCCTCAGGAAAGCTACTTTTAGAGCACTGCTTCTCACAGTGGGGCCTGGGCCATAGTAGCTCTTGGGGAGCTTGGTGGGAATACAAGTTCTTGGATCTCCCGCACCTCCATTGGGAACTTGGAGGGCTCAGTCCGAACATCTGTGTTTTCCAAGCCCTCCAGGGGATTGTGAGGCACAGGAAGTGTGAGAACCTCTGCCCTCCACATCTGCTTGCCCCTAAGGGGAGCCATAGCCTGAGGCCCCTAGAGGCACCCAGCTGTAGGATGCTCAGAGCATTTATTCTCCAGGAAGAGATGAGTTTCCTGCTTGACACCCTTGGGAGAAAGAGTGTCTGCTGTACGTTTGTGTCTCCGGAACTCATTACACAGGAAATTTGAAGCTTTTAACACTACACACAACAGTGAAAAATACAGACTTTTTTAAATTAGAGAAAAAAGATCAACAGAAGGCTGGCCCTCTTCTCAGAAGCTAAGGGCGCAATGCTCGAGAACCAGAATGTCTGAGTGCTAGTCTGGGCTCTGACACTCTCTGGCCGTGTGACCTCAGGAAGTCACTTAATCTCTCTGTTCAACAGCTGTCTGATCTGTGGGATGGGTCAATAATACAGGTAAGGTGCCCAGCATGAGGTGTTGGCTTTTATCAGTATATCAAGATATCTACTATTGAATTAAATGAAGAATGACTACAGGAAGACTGTGAGGGACAGAGGCTGGCTGGAAACAAGAATAAAGAGTTTCAATTCACATTTTATTACCCCTCTGGGGTGGCAGGTGGCTGCTGAGCCCCAGGTAGGTACAGGAGTGTGGGTGAGCCTGGAGCAATGAACACAGCAAGGCAAGCAGCCTGGGGTGGGGGGCTGAGAGAGCCAGACAACCCAGCAAGAAGGAAGCAGTCCTAGGAAGAGGACTAAATATAACCCACTAATGGGGAAAGTGCTGCTGTCTACCTTGACATTCATTATTTCTTCCTTTTTACTCACAGAATCCTAATTTTTACACATTGCTACTCATGAAGATAACATATCCCAGCATCCTCTGGGATTGAGTGTGGCTACATATTTGAAAGTTGCCCAATGGAAGATAAGCAGAAGTAAGCTTGTAGTCTTTCTTCTTCCTCCCTGCCACCTGAAAAGCAGGCTCGAGAACCGAACTCCTAGCAGCTCTCCCAGGCCAAGAGGCAGCCTTCAGCCTACAAGCTTGTGCTATGTAGCATCGGACAGAAAGGAGCCTGATGGTTTCATGAAATTGCCATGCAGCCTTGAGTTGTCTACTTTCATACTTTTTATGGGACTGAGAAATAAACTCTCAAATTATTTAAACTATGTTATTTTTGGTTTTCTAATATAGGCAGACAAGTATAATCTGAAATGATACAGAAACTTGACACAAGTAAATGATCTAGTAAGACTTTTGAGTTTATAAATGCACAACAAAACCAGGGAATTTTAGCTATAGGACATCGGTTCCTACAAAAAGAGAAGCGAAAAATCCCAAAAGGCAAATGAGAGGTAAAGAGAAAATTTTCATAAGGATAAAAGAATAATTTCAATGGAAAGATCTTTTTTTTTTTTAGTGGGTACTGGGAGTTGAACTCAGGACCTCACTCTTGCCAGGCAGGCGCTTATGCCGCTGAGCCACATCACCGGGCCCTGGAAAGATTTTTTTAAATCTTAAATTTGGTGCATTTACTATGACAGCTTCAGACTGTGGGAAGCAGAAGCCAGCCACACTGAAATGAGGGAAAACCATCGCCACCCCACAGATCTGTTGTACTCAATGAATGAGACTACAAAGGGAGGATGTCCAAAAAATAAAAACTGAGCTCTTTATTTTAGCTGGTACCCAGCGGCGTCCTCTATGCCAGAACAAAGAGGAGCCCCGGGGGCAGGTAGAGTGTAGTTTTTATAGTAGCAAGCAGTTGTACAGAAGCCAATAGCGACGGTTAATAAAGTAATTTTACAAACTTATTGGTTAGGCTTTTAGGCGCGGGGTATTTAGCATTATTTCATTGGGCAAAAGGAACATCTTATTATGGGTTGCCAGAGGCGGGAAGGTGCATTTCGTCACTATGGGGGAATCTCAACTTAAACAGAAAGGAATTTATCTAGCCTAAACAAAGGAGAGGCTTATCTAATGGTATTTGGCAGGAAGCAGGAGCCGGACAGGTGAAATGGTGGTTTGTTCATAAGATGGCATTAGCCTTGTCAGGTTACAAGATCCTGTTCCCAAGCCTACTGCTCAGGCTCAGGCCAGGCTCAAGCTTCACCACAAAGGGACCCGGGAGCCTAGCCAGGACGGCCCGTGGCCTGCAGGGGAGCGTTGTGTTCAATAGGCAGATCTCAGGCTTGGTTCACTCTGTCCCTGCCCGTAACTGCTCGCGTGGACGCTCTGCGTCGTGTGTTCACTTGGCCACAGAGCTTTGACGGCTGAGGCTGGGTGCCATCAGCCCCTGGAGGTCAGAGCCGCCGTGGTGGAAGCTCTGCCACGCCTCTGTCCCTCCGTGCATCTTGTCTCAGGGTGCAGCAGGAACGTTCAGAAGGGGGCACAGAGGACACACTGCTTTGGTCCTTTGGTGGTTGTCTTTAGCGAACCCCTCTGGGGCTCCCAAATCGCTTGCTGTTGAGGGATGTTTAAGAAAGAGTCATATAGAGAGGACCTCAAGATGGCGGATGAGTAAGAAGCAGGCAGCAAAACTCTCTCTAAAAGTTACCATTGGAACACGGGAATATAGCGACCCGGAAAGCGCAGGAGGGGGGGAGATGCCTCCCCGAAACCCAGAAAAGTTCTGAAGCGCAATCTGGGACCCCCGGCACCAGTGACGGGTGACTTCCAACAAAGAAGAAGGAAAGAAGGAGCAGACCGCACGCACGCACCTTCTAATATCCCGGGAGTTGCAGCGCCGCGGAGGCTCAATTCTACGGACACACGGTGGCAGCTGGCGCCCAGGGAGCCCCCACGGAGGATCCTGAGACAGCGGCGGGGCAGGGGAGCGGCGGAGAACGGCGCTGACCGGCGGTGAGTGTCTCTCAGCCGCAGCTGCCCCGCGCCAGAGAGCGACCGGCCGGGCGCCATTGTGGGGGGTGTGGCGAAACTCAGAGCGGCTCGGAAACTGCTCTGGGAACTTGTGCTCCGGACAGGGCAGCACGGGGCCACTCAAGCCCACGAAAGTGTGCTGAGGTCAGCAGGCGAACGAGACTGGACTCTCAGCCACACCTGTCCCACGCCAGAGAGCGACTGGCCCGGCGCCATTGTAGGGGGCGTGGCGAAAAACCAGAGCGGCGGGAACCAGTGCAGGGAACCCGCGCTCCGGACAGCACGCTGAGCTTCTCAGGCCCAGGGATCGTGAAAGGGCGCCGAGAGCGGAGGCGAGCTAGACTGGTCTCTGCCTGAAAGTACGCGCCTCTGCTCACCGCCCGCCAGAGGGCGCTCCTGGCTTACTGGGACGGACCTGCACAGAACAGGACTCTGTCACAAGGTACCTGCCTACAACAGAGTCAACACCTGGAACTGATTCTTTTTATTTTTTTTATTTTTATTTTTATTTTTATTTTTATTTTTTTTTCTCACTGATTTGTTTTTTTGTTCTGGCGAAGGGTTTTTTTGTTTTTGTTTTGTTTTGTTTTGTTTTTTGGTGGGGTTTTATTTTTGATCTGTCTGTTTTATTGTTTTTATCTTCGTTTTTGTTTCTGTATGTGTATTTGCTCTTTCCTTCATTATTCTCTCTGGTTTTTTATATGAGTGTAAACAGCGCCTCTAACTTCTTTGTGATTGTGGTTGTGATCTGTTCTTCCTTTTATCGCTTCCTTCTCTTTTTACCACCTGTCCTCTGCACTAGTGTCCCAATTTTAGTGGGATCCCTCTTGGTCCTCTAACCTTACATCTAATTCCTTCCTCTTCTCCCAATACTCTATTTCCTCCTTAACTCATCTTAAATTTAAACTCCTCAAGGAAAAATTGACATACATAGGACTTGTATACTGCATATAATTTTTCTGGTGTGTTTTAGATTTTGTTATATAACTGCAACTCTATACAGCTAAAAGTGGTAAATAACTGGTTAGCTCAGTCTGTCATTTTTTAGGCTGTGTTTGATGCTTTAGTTAACATTATAGCCAAATGTGAAATAATTGTTCTAAACATCTTTCCTTCCTGATATTTCATGATTGAGATTGACTAAGGGACACAGAAAATACAGTGGCACAGTACCAAAGAATCAAGGACTGGGCCAAACAGGTAGCAACTTCGCATACCCAACGAATTGAAGAGGTAGGATCTGGCAGAAAGCTCAAAACCTAAAAGCAAGCTCCACTTGGAAGATACTGCAGAGAAGTAGTCATCTTCTAAAGATCTTAAACACTAGCAATAAAGTAACCTACTATAGGTAATTTGCAAACATCACCCCAGGAATTAAAGAAAGAAAAAATGAGACGACACTTAAACAAGATGCAACCACACACATCCAATTCACCAAAGGCAAACCTAGGGAGCAACGAGGTGGGACAATCCGAAAGCCACCCACCTGGCCTATCTGAAGTGGTAACAACAAAGCAACTGAATGAGGTTCTGGAAAAAATTAAAACAGAAATAATCTCACAGATAACTGCAGAGATAATGTCTACAATGAAGACCATGCTTAAGGACACTATAGCTGATACACACAAAAAAATAGATGAACTTAAGAAAACTATAGAAACCATGAATGCTCAGCATAGGAAAGAAATGGAATCCATAAGGCAGATTCAAGCAGATATCCAAGAGATAAAAAATTCCATTGAAAGTATTTGTAGCAGAATAAGCCAATGCGAGGACAGGATCTCAGATATAGAAGACAGGCTTGCAATTAGTGATCATGAAATGGAAAAATTCGTAAAAATAGCAAGGGACCATGAAAAATCAATTCAGCAGCTGCTAGATGACTCAAAGATAAACAACTTAAGAATAATTGGAATAAATGAAAAAGCAGGAGATAGCATCAATGACATTAAAACCTTGTTCAAAGACATAATCAGGGAGAACTTTCCTGGAAGAGAAAAGGAATTTGACACCCCTATAAGTGAAGCTTTTAGAACACCAACTAGACATGATCAAAAAAAAAACTTCATGGCCGGTGAGATGGCTCAGTGGCGTAAGCGCCTGCCTTGCAAGCGCCTGCCTTGCAAGCGCGAGGGCCCGAGTTCGACTCCTGGAACCCACATACGAAAAAGGGGCCGGTGATATCACTCAGCGGCACGGGCGCCTGCTGGTGCATGAGGTCCTGAGGTCGACCCCCCGGTACCCACAAAAAAAAAAAAAAAAAACTTCAGCCAGACATATCATAGTCAAGATCCCAGAAATTCAACAGAAGGGCAGAATCTTAAAAGCTGTTAGGGAGAAGAGACAAATCACCTATGAAGGAAAACCCATCAGAATCACAGCTGACTTTTCAGCACAAACCCTCAATTCAAGAAGAGCTTGGAATGATGTATTGTAAGCTCTAAAGGAAAATAATTTTCAGCCCAGATTGATGTACCCTGCAAAACTATCTTTCAAAATTGATGGAGAAATAAAATACTTTCATGACAAAGAACATCTGAGAAAATTTATGACCACCAAACCAGCACTCCAAAACGTTCTGAAGGACATTCTAGAAAGAGATAGGAACCCCAACAGAAGGAATCCACCAGGCAGGGCAAATACTTAAATAGCCGGAAAGCGGAAAAACAAAGAGTGGGAACCAACAACAGGAAAATATCATGACAAGTCAATACATATCAGTTTTAACCATCAATGTTGACGGTCTCAATTCACCAATCAAAAGGCACAGACTGGCGAAATGGATCAAGAAGCAAGATCCAACAATATGCTGTATACAAGAAACACATTTAATTCAGAAAGAAATTCATAGACTGAAAGTCAAAGGATGGAAAACAATACTCCATGCCACAGGAACCCAGAAAAAAGCAGGGGTAGCTATTCTTTTTGCAGACAAAGTGAACTTCAAGCCAAGAAGGATTCAGAGAGATAAAGACGGTCATTACATCCTTGTAAAGGGAACAATCCAAGAGGAAGAGATAACGATCATAAATATATATGCGTCAAATACCAATGCACCCAGCTATATAAAACAAGTACTAAAGGACATGAAAAATCAAATAAGCACTAATACAATTATATTGGGAGATCTCAATACTCCACTGTCACAAAAAGATAGATCAACTGGACAGAAAATCAATAATGAAATAGTAGAACTGAACCAAACTTTTGAACAAATGGACTTAGTAGATGTCTACAGAGTGTTCCATCCCACAACATCAGAATACACATTTTTCTCAGCTGCACATGGGACGTTCTCCAAAATAGACCACATACTAGCTCATAAAACCTGCTTAAGTAAATGCAAAGGAATTGAAATTATCCCATGCATATTATCAGACCATAGTGCAATGAAATTGGAAATCAATGGCAAAAGATCCCACAAAAACTCCCTAAACACATGGAAATTAAACAGCATCCTCCTAAACAACCAATGGGTCACAGATGAAATTAAAGAAGAAATTAGTCACTTTCTACAACTGAATGATAATGACAGTACAACATACCAGAACTTATGGGATACAATGAAAGCAGTCCTAAGAGGGAAATTTATAGCATTAAACACTTATATCAGGAAAATAGAGCAAGCGCAAATAAACAACTTAAGGGTGAACCTCGAGCTTCTAGAAAAAGAAGAGCAGGTTAAGCCAAAAGCCCGTACAAGGGAGGAAATTATAAAGATCAGAGCAGAAATTAACGTATTGGAGAATAAAAAAACAATACAAAGAATCAATGAAGCAAAAAGTTGGTTCTTTGAAAGAATAAATAAGATTGACAAACCCTTATCCAACCTTATTAAAAAAAGAAAAGAAAAGACTCAAATCCATGCAATTAAAAATGAAAAGGGTGATATCACGACGGACCCTGCAGAAATCCAGAAGATCATCTATACCTATTTTGAAAATTTATATTCTACTAAGATGGAAAATGCAGAAGAAATGGACAGATTCCTAGATTCGTATGAATTACCAAAGCTGAATCAAGAAGATTTAAAAATCCTAAATAAACCAATATCAGCCAATGAAATTGAAGATGTAATTAAAAACCTCCCAACAAAGAAAAGCCCAGGCCCTGATGGATTCACTGCCGAATTCTACAAGAAATTTAGAGAAGACCTAACGCCCCTACTTCTCAAACTTTTCAATGAAATTGAAAGGGAAGCAATACTCCCAAATTCATTCCTGGAAGCAAGCATTACCCTGATACCAAAACCAGAGAAGGACCCAACTAAGAAAGAGAACTACAGGCCAATCTCCCTAATGAACATAGATGCAAAAATCCTTAATAAGATACTGGCAAACAGAATCCAACAAATCATCAAGAAGATTATACACCATGACCAAGTTGGATTCATCCCAGGGATGCAGGGATGGTTCAACATACGTAAATCAATAAATGTAATACAGCATATTAACAGAACCAAAGACAAAAATCACATGATCTTCTCAATAGATGCAGAAAAAGCTTTTGACAAAGTCCAGCACCTTTTCATGATAAAAACCCTACAGAAAATTGGAATAGAGGGTCTTTATCTCAATCTGGTAAAAGCTATCTATGACAAACCAACAGCCAATATTATACTAAATGGCCAAAAACTGAAAGCCTTCCCTCTAAAATCAGGAACAAGACAAGGATGTCCACTGTCCCCACTCTTATTCAACATAGTTCTGGAAACTTTAGCCAGAGCGATTAGACAAGAGAAAGAAATAAAAGGAATAATGATTGGAAAGGAAGAAGTTAAATTATCATTATTTGCAGATGACATGATACTCTACACAGAAGACCCCAAAAACTCCACTAAAAAACTGCTAGATTTAATAACCAAATTCAGTAGTGTAGCTGGATACAAAGTCAATACTCAAAAGTCAATAGCCTTCCTGTACACAAATAACAAACTTACTGAAAGAGAAATTAGGGAAACAATACCTTTCACAATAACATCCAAAAAAATGAAATACCTAGGAATCAACCTCACGAAGGATGTAAAAGACCTCTATACTGAAAACTACAGTACTCTGAAAAAGGAGATTGAAGAGGATATCAGAAAATGGAAAGATATCCCTTGCTCCTGGATAGGAAGAACCAATATAGTGAAAATGGCCATACTTCCAAAATTGTTATACAGATTTAATGCAATTCCAATCAAAATTCCAACAGCATATCTCACAGAATTAGAGAAAACAATCCTAAAATTCATTTGGAATCAGAAGAGACCTAGAATAGCAAAGGCAATTCTGGGCAACAAAGGCAAGGCAGGGGGCATCACAATCCCCGACTTGAAATTATACTATAAAGCTACTGTGATAAAAACAGTGTGGTACTGGCAAAAAAACAGACCTGAAGATCAATGGAACAGATTAGAAGATGCTGAAACAACCCCAGACATACTAAGCCACCTTATCTTTGACAAAGGTGCCAAACACATTCGCTGGAAGAAAGATAGCCTCTTTAATAAATGGTGCTGGAAAAACTGGCTCTACACATGCCGAAGATTAAAACTAGATCCATATCTTTCACCATGCACTAAACTAAATTCAAAATGGATCAGAGATCTAAATATTAAAACAGAAACATTAAATCTGCTGGAAGGTAGGATAGGTAAAACCCTTGGAGACATTGGTGTAGGCAAAGACTTTATGAATAAAAACTCAACCGCACGGGAACTATCCCAAAGAATCAATAACTGGGATCTCATCTTATTAAAAAGCTTTTGCACAGCAAGAGAAACCACCAACAGAGTGAAGAGACAACCCACATGTGGGAAAAAATGTTTGCCAGCTGTTCCTCAGACAAAGGATTACTATCGAGAACATATAAAGAACTCAAAAAAATCAGACCTCCCAAATTTAAAGACCCACTCCAAAAATGGGCATCTGAGATGAATACACATTTCTCAGATGAAGAAATACTAATGGCAAATAAATATACAAAAAAATGTGCAGCATCACTAGTCATTCGAGAGATGCAAATTAAAACAACACTGAGATACCATCTCACCCCAGAAAGAATGGCTACTATTAAGAAATCAACTAATAACAAATGCTGGAGGGGCTGTGGGGAAAAAGGAACCCTTCTTCACTGTTGGTGGGAGTGTCGACTGGTACAGCCACTGTGGAAGTCAGTGTGGAGATTCCTCAGAAAACTAGGGTTGGAGGTCCCATTTGACCCAGCTATTCCCCTTCTGGGCATCTTCCCAGAAGAATTAAAAACATCGTACCACAGCGACATATGTGCACCCATGTTTATAGCAGCACAATTTGTAATAGCCAGATCTTGGAAACAACCCAAATGCCCATCAACTGAGGAATGGATAAGAAAGATGTGGTATTTTTATA
Organism: Erethizon dorsatum; assembly: GCA_028451465.1. Lineage (NCBI taxonomy): Eukaryota > Metazoa > Chordata > Mammalia > Rodentia > Erethizontidae > Erethizon > Erethizon dorsatum. The sequence continues at coordinate 39,014,136 of CM051835.1, read as the reverse complement.
CAATGGAGTACTATTCAGCCATAAAGAAGGATAAACTGGAGACTTTTATAGGTAAATGGATGCAACTCGAGAAAATACTCATAAGTGAAATAAACCAGAAGCACATGTGTAAGCATCGTATTATCTCTCTAGTATGAGAAACTGAAAGAGTAAATAAGATCCAAAATGTACAATAGACATGGTGAATCAAAAAGAAACTGGTCAAAAGGAAAGAGAGACTGGAATAGGGAAAAGAAAGAAGGGAAAGGGAAAAAAAATTATATATATATATATATATATATATATAAGATGGTTAAGATAGATACACTACCATTTTTACTTAGTTCATTGAAGAGTAAGGTTTGTGCCAATAATGTTTGGACAATTGAATGCTAATGTCTGGTGTCCTGAATAACTAACTTAAAGATAGTAATACGTAATGTATTAACCATTGTTACCCTCCTATTATGTTGGTTTGAAAATTTGTTCTTCTTTTGATTTGTTTTGTTTTTTCTTCTCTTTAAAAAAAAAAAAAAAAAAAAAAAGAGTCATATATGGGCCAGTGAGATGGCTCTGCGGCTTAAGCGCCTGCCCGGCAAGCGCAAGGGCCCGAGTTCGACTCCCGGAACCCACATACAAAAAAAGGGCCGGTGTTATCGCTCAGCGGCACGGGCGCCTGCTGGCGTGCGAGGTCCTGAGGTCGACTCCCGGTACCCACAAAAAAAAAAAAAAAAAGAAAGAGTCATATGCCATAGGCGGTGACTTCCTGAACACAACCCCAGCGGCACAAGAAATAAGACCAACAATAAATAAATGGGATGATATCAAATTAAAAACTTCTGCACAGCAAAGGAAACACCAAAAGAGTGAAGAGACAATCCACAGAATGGGAAGAATTTTGCCATCCACTCCTTGGACAGAGGACTAACGTCTGAAATATATAAAAAACTCAAAAAAACCCTAGACTCACCCAAAATAAAATTCTTAATCAAAAATGGGCAATTGAACAGACACTTCTCAGAAGAAGTACAAATGGCCAATAGGCGCATGAAGAAACGCTCGACATCTCTAGGCATTAGAGAAATCCAAATTAAAACAACCATGAGATTCCTTCTTACTCCAGAAAGAATGGTATCATTGAGAACTCAAAAACAACAAACGCTGGCAAGGTCATGAGGAAAAAAGAACTCTTCTACATTGTCGGTGGGAATGTATACTAGTACAACTGATATGGAAATAAATACGGAGAGTTCTCGAAAAACTAAAAATAGAGATTCCATTAGATCCAGGTATACCTCTTTTGGGTATCTTCTCAAAAGAGTTTAAGTCATATTACAGTGACTTATGTATACCTATGTTTATAGTGTCCCAACTCATAATAGCAAAATCTTGGAAGTGGCCTGTATGTCCAACAATAGATGACTGTATAAAGAAAATGTGGTATTTATACACAATGGAGTACTACTTGACCATAAAGAAGCATAAATTAGAGTCATCTGTAGGAAAATGGATGCACACTGAGACCACAACACTGAGTGAAATAAATCAGACACTGAAGGTTAAATGTCACATGATTTCTCTTACATGAGAAAGCCAAAGTACAAATAATTTAAAGAGCAGACTAAAAGATAGATGACAGGAAATGAGAAGATAGATTTTCTGGAGATGAGCAGGAGCTGTGGGGATAGAGTGAGGACAGATGAGAGAGAGGGGAGATGTGTTACACAACGATTTCAACAACACCAACCACGTACTTTAAAATATTTAAGATGGTAAATTTAATGCGATATGTATTTTATACAGATGTCCAAAGACAAGAAAGATAAGCATACTATTCACAGTTCTGCCCAGTACCCTGATCTGGTATGGTGGCCTCTTTTGGTTCCCTGAAAGGAACTGGTGGCCTCTTTTGGACTCCGTCCCCTCCCTCAGCCCTCCCAGAGACTTGGGGCACGGTTACATCCAAGCAGTGAGGGTAAAACGTAATCATCTAGCTTGGAGGGTGAATAAATACTCATGATTTGAACCAAAAATTCTTTGCCTTGGATGTTAATGCTTCTTAGGTTTCCTCTTTCCCAAGTGGGATTGCCAAACATTTTAAATGTTCTCCTCGAATACATAGAACTGCATTTTTGAGGAAGGATTTTTTTCTTCTTTCAACTTCTCTTTCAACAAGTACCTCTTTGTTCTTATCTGCTTATGACAATGTTCCTCCCCCACACAATGAAAGCAGCAAAAATTTTAAATGAAGTGTTTTATATTGCTTAACATGTAGTGTCACTAAAGGAGGTTAACAGTGTAAGTGGAGGGGGTGTGGGTTAGTGAGGCCTAGACTCGTCTCAGATGCCTCTCCTTCCCTTCACTTCGCTCTGCCAGGGCTGCGAGGCTCTTTCTTTCCCTCCCAACCTGAGGACCATGCTAACAGAAGTTCCCATGAGGGGCAGTTGAACTTTCACATTGAATTAAAACATAGTACCTTAAAAAAATATATAGTACCTTTAATTCAGATGTTGAGTTTTGGCCAGATGAGGTGGCACACACCTGTAATCACAGCACTTGGGAAGCTGAGGCAAGAGGGTCGCTGTGAGTTCCAGGCCTGCCTGGACTACGGAGTGAGTTCAAGGCCAGCCTATATAGTGAGACCCTCTCTCAAAAAGCAAAACAAACAAACAAAAAATACCAACAGATGTTGAGTTATGATAAAAGCTGCAGTCAAATCAAGAAACAAAATCAAACTGAGTATGGAGACACACTCTTATAATCCCATCACTCTGAGAGTCTGAGGCAGGAGGATCGCAAATTCAAATCCAGTCTCAAAATGAACAAAATTTTTAAAGAGCTGGGGGTGTAACTCAGAGCAAAAGTCCTGAGTTGAATCCCTAGTACCAGGAGAGGGAAGGAGGAAGAGGAAGAGAGAGAGAGAGAGAACGATAGAGAGAGAGAATGAGAACAGAGAAAGAAAAGACAAGAGAAAAAGGAGAAGAAAAATCAAGTAAGAATGTATAGAACAAAGCAAGTTTTCTGTGAAATTATACCCTCAATGTGCACTGGCCCACACCCAGGTAGGACATTGAGTTCCATTCCACTGCAATCCCACTGTCCCTGTGACCTAGGGAAGACCTTTCAACTTCATCTCACTTTTCCTACTCATACAATGATCATTAGTAAGATACATTTCTGAGCCAAGAGGCCCAAGGCTGTTTAAAGAGAAGATGCTGAGTGCTGCCGGAGGTGTGCCAGGGCCTTCCCCGCGGTGGGGGGAAGGGTCTCGCTCAGTGGGTGAGGGCTGCATCCTACAGCATCATCCCCAGACGCAGATGGTTTCCAAAGGTGTAGCAAGCATTTGTTTGATAGTCTGGCCATTTCAGAGGAAAATGAGACCAAATAATTTTGCTACAGAAATTGGAAATTGAATATTAAATGCCACTGCTTTTTCATAGACATTTTTATTAATTTTTATTTTTATTAGTCCATGTTTGCAGTACATAATGATTATATTCCATATGCAGTGTTGGTACATGTACATAACACATCTTAATTCTTTTCTCATCCTTCCCCTCCCTACCCACCTCCATCTCTTGGTTCCCTTCCCTTTTGCAAAAGATCTATCTCCCTGTTCCCTATTATTTATCTTTTATTTTACTCTTTATGTACTTTGGGTTTCTCATATAAGAGAAACCCTGTGATACACACAGCATCTTGTGTGTCTGACTTATTTAATTTAAAATTATGGTCTCAAGGTGCATCCATTCTTCTACAAATGATTCAAGTTTATTCTTCTTTACAGCAGAGTAATACTTCATTCTGTGTAAATACCACATTTTCTTTATCCATTTATCTGTTGATGGACATAGGCCCCTTCCAAAATTTAGCTGTTATGAATGTGCTGCTATAAATACAGGTATGCATGGATCACTGTAATATGATGTCTTTAACTCTTTCAGGAAGATACCTAGAAGGGGAATAGCTGAGTCAAATGGAATTTCTAGTTTTAATTTTTTGAGAAATCTCCACACTAATTTCCATAGTGATTGTACTAGTTTCCACCAACAATGTTAGAAAGGTTTCTTTTTCTGCATTGTCTATTCAAGATTTGTTATTTGATTTCTTGATGATGGTCGTTCTTTCTGGAGTAAGATGGGATCCCAGTTGTTTTAATTTGCATTTCTCTACTGCTCAGTGATGCTGAACATTTCTTCATGTATTGTTGGTTATCTGTATTTCTTCTGAGAAGTGGCTTTTCCTTTCAATTGGGTCCATTTTTTGGTTGGGTCTTTTATTTTGGGGGAGGGCCTAATTATTTTTAGTTCTTCATATATTATAGATATTAGTTCTCTGTCCAAGGAATAGCCTGCAAAAATTTTCCCCATCCTGTAGGTTATCTCTTCATTCTGTTGGTTGTTTCCTTTGTTGTGCAGAAGAAGCTTTTTAAGTTGATGTGATCTCATTTGTTGATTCTTGGTGCTATTTCTTGGACAACTGGGGTTCTGCTCAGAAAGTTCTTGCCTATGCCTATGTCTTCAAGGGTTTTACCTACTTTATCTTCCAGTAAATTAAGTGTTTGTGTTTTGACATTTGGATCTTTGATCCATTTCTATTTTTTTTATTTTAGTTCAGTACATGGTGAGAGAGATGGATCTAGACTCAATCTTCTGCATGTGGATAGGCACTTTTCCTGGCATCATTTGCTAAAGAGGCTGTCTTTCCTCCAGTGTGTATTTTTGGCCCACTTGCCAAAGATGAGATAGCTAAATACGGCTAGAGTTGTTTCTGCATCCTCTCTTCTGTTCCACTGATCCATATGTCTGGTTTTTTTTGTTTTTTTGTTTTTTTAATGCGGGTACTGGGAGTCGACCTCAGGACCTCGCACTTGCCAGCAAGCGCTTGTACCGCTGAATGATATCACTGGTCCTTTTTTTTTCTTTATGTGGGTTCCAGGAGTCAAACTCAGGACTTCGCGCTTGCCAGGCAGGCGCTTATGCCACTGAGCCATATCACTGGCCCCACATGTCAGTTTTTGTGCCAGTACTGTGTCGTCTTTATCACTCTAGCTGTGTAACATAACTTGAAGTCCAGGATTGTGATGCCTCCTGCTTTGCTCTCATTTTCCAGGACTGCTTTTGCTATTCTGGGTCTCTTCTCATTCCATATGCATTTTAAGAATGTTTTCTCTAGTTCAGTAAGGAGTATTGGTATTTTGATTGGAATTGCATTAAATCTGTATATCAGTTTTAGAGTAGGGCCATTTTGACTATATTGGTTCTGTCTATCCAGGAACAAGGGATATTTTTTCCATTTTCTGCTGTCTTCTGTCTTCTTTTTCAGAGTACCATAGTTTGCATTATAGATGCCTTTTGCTTCCTTGTTTAGATTAATTCCTAAGTATTTAATTTTTATTGATGCTATTAGTGAATTGTATTGTTTTCCTAATTTCTTTCTCAGTGAGTTCATTATTGGTATACAGGAATGCTATTGATTTTTGTGTGTTGATTTTGTATCCTGCCACATTGCTGAATTTGGTTACTACTTCTAAGAGTCTTTTGGTTAAATTTCTTGGGTCTCATATTCAGGGGATCATGTCATCTGTAAATAATGATAATTTGACTTCTTCCTGTACTGTCCCTTTTTTTTCTCTTGCCTGTTTGCTCTGGCTAATGTTTCAAGGACTATCATGAACAGGAGTAGTGATCATAAATATCCTCGTCTTGTTCCTGATTTTAGTGGGAAAGGTTTCTGCTTTTCTCCATTTAATATGGTGCTGGAAGCAGGTTGGTCATAAATGACTTTTGTCAGATTGAGATAAGATCTTTCTATACCTCTTTTCTTTTTTTCTTTTCTTTTATTTTTATTTTTATGTGGGTACTGGGTGTCGACCTCAGGACCTCGCGCTTGCCAGCAAGCGCTTGTGCCACTGAGCAATATCACCGACCCTTTTTATCCTTTATGTGGGTACCAGGAGTTGAACTCAGGACCTCACGCTTGCCAGGCAGGTGCTTACGCCGCTGAGCCATCTCACCGGCCCCTATACCTCTTTTCTTTAGGATTTTTTTTTTCCACCAGGAATTGAACTCACAATCTCGCATTTGCTAGGCAGGCACTGTGCTGCTGAGCTATATCCCCGGCCCTTCTTTGGGATTTGTATCAGAATGCATGCTGGATTTTGTCAGAGATTTTTTCCGCCTTTGTTGAGATGATCATGTGATTTTTGTCCTTGCTTCTGTTTATGTGATGTATTACTTTTATTGATCTGCATATGCTCAACCATCCTTACATCCCTGGGATGAAGCCTACTTGGTCATGGTGTATGATCTTTTTGATGATTTGTTGCATTCTATTTGCTAGTGTCTTGTTGAGGATTTTTGCATCTATGTTCATTAAAGAGACTGGCCTCACAGACAACTTATTACATTAATATTCCTTATATTTTAAAAAGTCATACATACACTTCAAAGATTTTATTTAATTTATCCTGAAGTGTTTTGACCTCATGGGGATGTTATTATTAGTGGAATATGATAATATCTAGTTTAGTAGCTAGGGTAGGAATAGACTTTAAAATTAAATAATTATCTTCTAAATTATTATCAACTAATGCATGCTACTCTCAATCACATAGCATATGTCAGTTTACAAATGCTGTCAGCTTCATTTTGACTGTGATATATATAAGGCAAGTGTTCTGTTATTTAGAAGAAACTAATCTCCCAATGCTTAATGATTCCCAAATAAATTGTCTTTTCTACTCCTTCAGGGTCAAATATTCTCATATTTTACTATGAATAAAGGACACAGGGATATCTTAAGAAGAATCAACAACCTTTGGCAAACAACTGTTTGAGGTTAAGGTTTTCATCACCCTGTGGAAGATTTCAAACGATACCACTCCACCCACCTAGGTGAAACCCTTATAATTTTTACAGTCAATTTTCAAAGACTTGGCTTAATTTTATTATTTTAAAATGTGTGACAAGGGCTGGGGATATAGCTCAGAGGCACAGCACCTGCCTGGCAAGCACAAGGTCATGAGTTCAATTCCTGGTACCAAAAATAAAAAATAAATAAAATAAAATGTGTGGCAAACATATTTTTAATTAACGGAAATGTTTTGGTCCACATGTTTCCTACAGAAAGAAAAAAACTGGAAGATATGATGTAGAGGTTTTCAAGCCCTGTTCACAAGGAACAATCATTTTTCTCTGAGGTGAATCAGCGTGCTTTGCACTAAAATCACACAATGACAAGTCACACCTCACCAATACACCAAATAACAGTAAGTTTATGGACGAAATTTTCCCAAGACCCTGTTTCCAATATACTTCTAGAAAGTGTGTTGTAACTTCTAGTTCCACTTGAAAAAAAATTATTTGCAAAATTGTGCTAGGTTAAAAAAAAAAAAAAAAAAAAAAAACCTGGGTACTGGGCCGGTGAGATGGCTCAGCGGCTTAAGCGCCTGCCCGGCAAGCGCGAGGTCCTGAGTTCAACTCCCGGAACCCACACACGAAAGGGGGCCGGTGATATCGCTCAGCGGCACGGGCACCTGCTGGCGCGCGAGGTCCTGAGGTCGACCCCCCGGTACCCACAAAAAAAAAAAAAAAAACCTGGGTACTTCCAGAAGATGGCAGAGTTGTGAAGAGCAGAAAAACAGCCTAAGATTTGGGGTCCAGACACTGGAATATAGTCACTGAAGAAGAGCAGAAGGGAGTTATGTGTCCCCACGACCCAGCAAGGATCTGAAGCAAAAATTAAAGCCCACAGGGAGAGTGAAGAGAGACTTCAACAAAGAAGAAGGAGGTGCAAACGGCGCTTTCACCCTGAGCTCTGACTCACTCACTGCATGCGAGGAGCAGCTCAAACCTGCAGATGCACGGTGACTACTGGTGACTCCAGAGGCCCCCACAGAGAAACGCGCCTGTGGAATGGACCAGTTGGTGCAGGGGACGGCAGGGGCTGGTGTTATTCGGGTTCAGATGTCCCTAGGAGAGGGCGACTGGCTGATAGCCGTCTTGGAGAGGGGCCAACTCGGCTCAGAACTCAGAGCGGCTGTTGGCTGCATCCAACTGGCTACCAGTGTCAGGGCGAAGTGCAATGGAGTTCAAGTCGGTGGGAGGTCAGGGAACTGAACTTGAGCTGGCAGGGAGTTGAGTTCAAGTCAGCAGGAGGCACACAGATCAATAGAAATCAGTTTTATGGACTTTCAAAGCCAGGAATCAGACCCTTTACTACATAGATTCTCCAAAAGATGTAAAAATGCTAACCATAAAATAAAGAGTTAATAATAAAATAAATGACTTCATTGCAATTGTATGTACAAGACACCTACAAGTATATTTACAGCAACATTATTTTCATTTAAACTCCATACTGGAAGCCTTTGAAATGTCCACCAAAAATAAGATAAAGTGTAGCAGAGTCATTCAGTGGAATACTACACTGCAATAAAAATGAACCACTGCAACATACAGCAACCAGGATGACCTTGGCAGACATAATGTTGATCAAAAGGAGTCAGTCACTGAAAAGTTCATTTATATATTCTCCCCCGACAGACAACAATGAATCTGCTACAGGTCTGAATGGTAGCTATCTTCAGGAGAGGACCACTCTGGAGAAGGGTATGAGACAACCCACTGCAGTTCTAGAAACGCACTGTTTCCATGTGAGCGGCAGTTCCATGGGTGAGATCCATATATAACGTTTTGTTGAGTTGTATGTTTCACCGCATATAGTTTATACCTCATAAAAGGATATTTTAATTTTAAAAGATTGCCATGTCTGGAATGAGGGGCTGTGTGTGCCGGTGATAACCTGCCTAGTAACTTTCAAGGAGGCAGTGACTGATGCGAGAAGCACCGAGGACCGGAGCAGTCAGCCATGGATAACCGCGCCGCGATGCTGCTCTGGGAAAGCGCGAGACTCAGAGCAGCGCCCCTCTTTGCGTGATGGGGGACACCCAAGCCCAGGCGAAGAGAAGCCGCGGCGGACCAGCAGGGCTCAGAGAGCGGAGCTGGAGCCGAAGAGCTGCGCCCTGTCCTCTCCGGGGAGAATGCGGCGCGGGGATTTCCCAGCCTTTCACCTGCCAGGAAGTCAGAGCTCTGGAGGCAGGGACAGCAGGGCCCGGCGCCCACCTGGAGGGACTCAGCGGGGTCCTCCTGGGAACTGGAGGGCAGAAAAGGCTGGGGCAGGCTGGGCTTTGGCGCCCCCTACAGGACAAACGCATCCAAGAAGACGCTGCTCTCGGTGAGCCAAACTGACGTCACCCGGGTCTCCCCGGCTCAGAGCGCCCCTCCGTGGTGGAAGAGGCCAAGTGCCTGAAGCTGGTGTCCCCTTTTCCCATCCATTCCTAACACGTTTATACCTGGGGAGGCCAGGTTAGAAAAGAATCATATGTATCAATCAAAAGCGATGTATTGACTAAATGCAGAAGCAGGCGTGAGAATCCATCTGTCTTCTACTAGGCGGATGTGAAAGAGGTTTGATAAAATGTAAAACGGTGCCTTTCTCCTAAGTAATAATTTTTACTTTGGAAATAATTTTCATAATATGTTAGCATATAATAAGGTTTTTTTTAATAAATTAGTAATTTTTAAATTTGTTTTACTTTCTAATACAATAAATATCATTAGACATAATCAAAAGTTTTTGGAGTCCTCAATCATTTTTAAAAAGTAAGTACAAGTCCTAAGACTAAAAACTCAGAATCACTACCTAAAAAGAATGAGAAACTGCTGGCAAAGCCCTGAGCTGACTAATGTACTCTGCTAGAACAGATAAGGAAAAGCTTAGAGAATATTTACATATCTCTCATAATATGATTTAAACTAAAACTTCACTTACTTTGTATCTGATCATAAAAGCTAAGTTTCTCTCTGAGTCTGTTTGCTAAGAAAGAAAAGACTTTTTAGAACATTGAACACTTTTTTTTAGTAATTCCAAGGATGCTTGACTCATAATCTTGAGGCTAGAATAAGTTTGTTGAAGGAAACTAAATTTAGTAGAAAATTTGTTCTAGAAAACTGTTCATCTGCATGAAGTTATAAACTGCTTTTTTGAAAGATGTGACTTCAGCCACCACCTTGTTCTTAACTCATTATTTTGACATCACTGTTTTGTGTAATAATGACCTAACTGAAAGAAGGATACATAGTGTCTTCAAGTTTGGATCACAGGTAAAGTCCTATTTCCTTGTTGCAAACATGTTTTTCTACAAATAAAACAAAGTGACTTTCAGGTTTACTTTCCAATACAACGTGGGATCTCTATTTGTCATGACAGAAATAAGATGAATTTGGCAGAGGCGGAACGCAGAAGGGTCCAGAACACAGAAGGTAACAAGAAGATCCTCACCAGATACAGGCCCTGGACCCAACTTCCTCGCCTCCAGAATGGTAAGAGGTAAACCTCTCCTCTCTATAAATCATGCGGTCTCGGGCATTCTGTTACAGCAACACCAGTGGACCAAGACACAGCCTGACGTATTCAGCCCCTGTCTCAGACGGGCCCACAGGGGTCTCCTGGATGCATGGAATTTGTGGGGTAGAACTCTACTGCAGTGGGAAGAGCTTGGGACACGATGGCGGGAGATCTTAACTCCAGTCACTTCACCCAGCTGAGACTCGCATCCTTCCTTACACGTGAGAGTTTTGGATGAGATGATTTACAAAACTTCTCTACCACAAATGTCTGTGATTCTACTTTCCCATAACAACTTGATATGGTTGGAATTTCCCAGGATACATGAAAAGAGAGAGATATAAACTGTATATGGAGAGAAGGAATATAGGCTACAACCCAAATTCAGACTAGGCTAGCTGTCAATCACCATGGATTGTGACCAAAATGCAATAAAAAGTACAGAGTTAAAGATTAATGATAACTGCATAAGAAAGGAAAATATGGGTCATTCTAGCAATACAGAATGAATGGCCTGAGAACCAGGATCCCAGGTGTGCAGGGTCCTTCAACTGCCTCCATTCGAAGAGGTATGGGAAGGAAGAGTAACAGGTGAGAGCTAACAGGTGTCGGCCCACACTGACACAAACCTCTGTAATGAACCCTATCTTTCTCCCGTGCTGGAAATTGATCCCAGGGCCTCACACACACCAGGCGAGTATTCTACCACTGCCCTACATCCCAAGCCTCTGGTTCCTTCATGGAATCTCAGATCCTGCCAACAGCCAAGGAAGCTATTGTTGAGACCCCGTAGGATTTCCGCTATGTGAGCAAGAGTGTGTGGCCATTCTACATACATGAAACATCCAAATGCAACGCCAAGTACGTAACGGAATGGCTTGCTGAGGGGGCAAGCCTCTCTGACTGCTCAGCACATCCCTCCCACCAGAGCTTTGGCTATCTGTGTTGAATATAGAATCTTTATTAAGATATAATCATAACCTTGCACTTATAAAAGTATTTTCCATTCAATTGATTGAGCCATATTTTAAAACAGCATAAGGTATATATGGTAAAAAATATGAGCTTAGACTTTTCCATCTCAAGTTTGTAGTAGCACACTATTAAAACCAAGTTCCTAGTATAAATCGTGCCATATCGTCAGTATGGTTAAAATTAAAAGGATTTGGGATTCTAGAGTGAGGCAAGAATTTTTTTAAGTCCCTACTCACTCTTTATGAACTAGTCCTTTAATCTTCCTGTGCTTGTTTTCTTACCTTGTAAGTTCCATTCTCACGAGGTCGCAGTGAACAGTAACAGGATGTGTACCGAAGTGCTGTGCCCTGCATGAGACCTGCTGGAGGCCTCTGTGCCCTCTCCGCTCCCTGGGTGGAACTTCGAGGATCAGCCAATGGCCAGGCAAAGCTGAGTCTCCCAGGACCCCAACTACCGCGTCATGCAAGTGTCATAAAGACTCAAGCCAAAGAGGGATCTTAGGAGTCACCTGCCTCGCTGTCATCTCTCTACTTTAACCTATTTAAAAAGTGTGGCCTAGAGAACCAATTCCATCTGTCATTTTATTTAATCAATAAGTTTATTTATTCAAACATCTGTTAACTGGCCCCCATGAAAAGCCCCACGTTGGGTCACTGGCATTGGAGTAACACATTTGGGGTTCAGTTGTGCACTGGGTGCTCCGAACGCGAACTCTACTGCAGGTGAAATGCACGTACAGATAGTAACCTTCTCGAGGCGCCAGTCCTTGAGGTGGGGTGGAAAGGAGTGCAGAAGGGTCAAACAAAGGCTGTGGGAAATGGTATAAATGACCCTCTGAAGGGTTAGAAATAAACTAATAACCAACATATCTGACTGAGCCAGCGTGGTTGCTGCCCATCATGAATCCATCTGTGCTGAATCCATCACAATCAATCACCAACCATCCACAGTTCAGCAATAAACACCATTCACACTGAACATCGCCTTCACAGAGACTTCTCCCCAGAGCACTCAGTAGAGGTGCTGCAGAGTGTGATTCTAACCCGAGAGAGAAGGTGCACATTAGTGGCAGCATCAGCCTCTCTCCAGATGCCCTGTGTGGAGCAGGACCTCCCTTCAGATGCTCTGCACGTCAGCAGTGCTGAGGGACTGTCACCCTTCTGCCCGTGCTCAGAAATTAGTTGCTCCTGCTGATGTCCACTCTAAGACTGGTGGCCATGCCATGCAGAGGGAAAACAACTGTGTGATGTGTATGTGTCTGTTTGGGAATCCCAGGGGGCAGATGGGAGAGTGGGGAAGGGCGGAATGTCCCTTATCCAAAGCTTTGTGACAAGCAACTGCAAAATATCAGTGGCACACAGCATTGTCATTTATTTCTCACATGCTGGAGAACGGTTCTGAGTCCACTCAAGTGTCTGCAGGTTGCTTGGAGGCTGGGCGCTCCAGGCTGCACTCTGCTAGGTAGCTCAGCTCTAAGCTAATGGTCCAGCCAGCTGGGTGACTTCACAGACGGCTGAGTTCAGATTCCCTCTACATGTGTCATTCTGGGGGTTCTGCTTCAGGGGGCAGCAGCTACAGAGGGCGAATTCTTCTCAAGGTAATGGCAGAAGCACAAGAGAGCAAGCAGAAAAATGTGATGTTAGGCTAAGCTCAGAACTTGTACCCTGTCCCTTCTGCCCACATGCCATCAACCGGGGTGAATCAGATGGCCAAACCCAAAGTCAAGGAGCAGAGGCCCACATACAGAGAGAGAGAGAGAGAGAGAGAGAGTGAGGGAGAGAGAGAGAGAGGGAGAGAGAGAGAGAGAGAGGGCAAGCACAGAGTTACACAACAGGGGTAAATGATATGTACAGTGTGGGGTGAAAAACTGGACCCATAAGTCAGTATACCACAGATAGGTGGAAAGAATAACTGTCAAACCAAAAAAAAAAAAAAAAAGCACAAAAATACAGTAGTGTAATGGCATCCACCAACATCCAATCAATATATAATATCACTCTAAAAATTGTTCCAAAAAGCTGCTGCATAACAAAGTGAATATATTTCACACTAATTAAATATGCACTTAAAAGTAGTTAAGATGGTAAATTTTGTTATGTGGGGTTTTTCCCCTTTGCAATTAAAAAAATTTTTTTTTTAAATAGAGGAGCTGCTCCACTGTAGCCCGTTTGTGGCAGCCGGGCTCTGAGATGGCTCTCAACAATTCCCGCTTCCTGGTATTCGCGCCCTGCGTGCTCTCCTCACACACCGTCATTCTGGAGGTGACAGTGTTACGATAATAAGTTATAACAGAGTCTCTCTGTTTCTCTCCGCCATAACTCTCCCTGGAAGAAGCCAGACACCACAGCATGAGGCTCCCAGGGACCCTGGGGAGACACACGTGGAGAGGAACAGAAGTTTCCAGCCCACAGCAGGCGTAGAACTGATGCTGCCCACGATTACATGAGGGAGCTCGGAGCAGATCCTCCCCCACTACGTTTCCCGAGCGTTCCCAGCCCTGTGGACATCCGGCCGCCAAGTCCACGTCGCTGGCCCTCAGAAACTGTAAGGCAGTAAATGTTTGCTGTGTTCAGCTACTCCATTTGGGGGTAATGTGTAGTCCAACAACAGCTAACTGGTACCCCGTGTGAGGATCACTGCAATTCATAGTGACCGGGGGAGCTAAAATGTCCCGATGTGTTTTCCAAATCTTCTGTAAGAAGACGGAAAGGCAGACAGCACTTAGGATACTCAGATTCCCTGTGTGGAACCCTCAGCCAACAAGGAAATTTCGGTTGAGCTGAAACCCATATCTTCCTGCCCTTCAGGATTACAAAGAATCCATCGCAGAGAAGAAAAACCAAGAGAGAGAAGTAAAAAATAAGCAACTCAGCCATTTAATTCATCTGGGTGAATTAACGCTTACAGAAAATTTTGGAAATGTACACCACCAGAGGGAAGCTTGGAAAGGCTGTGAACTTCTGTTTGACCCAAGAGCAGCCAGGCAACTTTTCTTCAAGCAAATAAAGAAGCTATTTTGATAAAAGTGATGCAGTGTTATTGTGTCTTCCACTCAAATAAAATTTGGAGACTCTTAGTAATCTGGGAAATTTGTACTTGTAAAACTCTCTTCTTTATTATGTCAATAAAACATGAAGTGCATTTTTAAAAAAGATAATAGGTGATGCATATCATCATTTAAACACAACCTGAATCAATTCACCACTAGTAGAGGAGATGGAGATGTACCCTGTCAAAGACAGGCAACAAAACAGGCATGGTGGCACACACCTGTATTCCCAGCTCCTCACAGGAGGCTGAGGCAGGAAGATCACAAGTTCAAGCCCAGCCTGGGCAGCTTAGACCCTGTCTCAACATTAAAACAAATAAAAAGTGCTGGGGATGCAGCTCAGTGCAAAGCCCTGGGTTCAATCCCCAGTAATGGGTGGGAGAAGGGGGGAAATAACAAACATTTTTGCTTTATTTTAAAGTGGATATAGGGCCGGTGAGATGGCTCAGCGGCTTAAGCGCCTGCCCGGCAAGCGCGAGGGCCCAAGTTCGACTCCCGGAACCCACATACGAAAAAGGGGCCGGTGATATCGCTCAGCGGCACGGGCGCCTGCTGGCGCGCGAGGTCCTGAGGTCGACCCCCCGGTACCCACAAAAAAAAAAAAAAAAAAGTGGATGTAGTTTTTTTAAAAAAAGTAAAGTGTAATTCTTATTTAGTGGCAAGTGATCACAAACAAGCCAGTGAAGGAATATTAAGCAATTTCACTGGTGTCAGAGAGTTACTTTCAAGTGCAATGTCAGCAGAAATGCAAGCAGGCAGGCAAAGAGGAAATCAGGTTCGGGAGACAAAGGGTGACACCAATTTAGATTCCTAGCAGATCAGACATGACTTAGTTCTGCTTTGCCGGCAGAAGGGACTTCCACAGGTCTCTCTCTGCTTCCAGGACTTGTAAATTATCTGGGAAACCTCCAACTTGTCTATGTATGCATAAAGAAGTGCAGAAAATATCAAAGTAAAAGAATAACATGACACCTGTAATCTAGGTAATAAAAAGAACATTACCACCCCATTAGAAGGCATTTTGTGCCTCTTCAAATACCATTTTGATTTTAGGTTAACCATTCTCTTGCTTTTCTGTATGGTTTTATTATATGTGTGTATCTCCTGGGACTGCAAAGGTATGGCTTGATTTTCTTGTCTGTAAATTTTCTATACATGGGATCACACAGATTTCATTCTTACAGTCAGTATCATGGCTTGATATTCCTTTGCAGTGGGGACTCATTCATGTTGCTTTCTGTGCTGTGTCCCATTGTTGGAATATGCCATGAGTTATCAATTACATCACCACTGGTAGACATTCAGGCTGTTTGCAAGTTGGGGGTTCTCTTAGTTACTTTACTTGTTGCTGAGACAAGATACCCGATGCCCAAAGTTAAAGGAGGAATGGTTTATTTCACTCACAGTTTGTAGTGGTTTCAGTCCATAATCAGCTGGCTCCAAAGCAGGGTGGCACATGGCAAGGGGCAACCATTCATGACAGTGGAAGACAGCAAAAGAAACAAGAAAGGGAGAGAGAGAACACTTTTTCTTTCCCTTGTATTGTATGCAGGCTATCTGCCCCAGGGTGGGTGTAGCACTCACATCCTTGATCCTAGCCAAACCAATCAGTGGACTGATTTACTAATCACATGCCCTTAATCTAATCACACATTCTAGATTCAGCCACCTCTGAAAAAGCCACCTATGACTGCATGAGGCTTTGGAGGGACATCTAGCCACAAGCCATAGCATTCCACCCCTAGCCACCCAAAGACACATGCACATCCCTTTACGCAAAAAAGCATTTAGTTCATCTCCAAGAGTTGCCAAAGTTCTAACCATTTCAGTATCGCTGAAAAGTCCAAGTCCAAAGTTTCCTCTGTGATTTAAGGCAAACTCTTAAATGTGAGCCCCTGTACAAATGAACAGAAAGTTAAACACTTCCAACATTCAATGGAACAAGATAGACATTTCCATCCCAAAAGTTAAAAATGGGCATACAAAGAAATGGGACCAAAGCAAGTCCAAAATCCAGCAGGCCAAATATTAAATTCCACAATTCCACTTCCAGCATCCCTGGCAATCTGTGGCAAGTTGTGGACTCCAAAGGGCTTGGGTGGCTCCACACCTATGGCACTGACTGACAGTGGTTGTAGCTCCCATGGCTTCTCTCTGGGGCGGTCTCTGCTCCCTCCTTGCCGTTTTCCTCAGATGATCCCTGTTCCTGGCTTCGCCAAACTTCTGTGTTCTCCACTGCACCTTTGGCTTCACACTCACAGCTTCACACACTGCCCTCTCAGGGGCACACTGCCTGGCTTCCCAGGCCTTCTGAAATCTGGGCAGAAGCCTTCCTGACCCCACAACTCTGACATTCTTCATGCCCCTAAAACCAGTGCCACATGGATGATGCCAAAGTCTGCTACCAGCTGGAGCAGTAGCCAGGCTTCCTTCTCTCTTGGCTGTAGGGGTCCAGTGCCTATGAACCAAATCTTGAGCAATAACTTCCCCAGGTTGCAGCCATTCTGGAACATGGTGTTCTGGAGTTCTCTTCTCAAAGCAGTCTTTCAATTTTACAATTTTGAGACTGCAAAGGGTAGAATCCTGCTGCTTCTTTTGATGCCCTCAGGCCATCTTTTCTATTCTCCTGTTCCTTCTCAGCAATCAAGATCTCCTCTGCTCTATCTTTGCAGTCCACAGCTTTCCTGGAGCTTCCTTTCCAGCCAAACTCACAACATTTTAAATCATCCTGCTAGAATCTTTGCTCTTGATTCTCAACATAAATCTGGCTAAAATCCCCAAATAGTAGTCATGCCACAGCCTCAACATTCAACTGCCTTGAAATTTCTTCTTCTTCTTCTTCTTTTTTTTTTTTTTTGTGGGTACCAGGGGTCGACCTCAGGACTTCGCGTGCCAGCAGGTGCCCGTGCCGCTGAGTGATATCACCGGCCCTTTTTTCGTATGTGGGTTCCGGGAGTCGAACTCAGGACCTCGCACTTGCCAGGCAGGTGCTTATGCCACTGAGCTATCTCACCAGCCCTGAAATTTCTTCTGCAAGATTAATTAGTCTGCCTCCCTTAATCTTGGTCTCAGGCAAAGTCCCTGGACATGAGCAAAATGCAGACAAACTTTCTGCCAAGCCATAACACACATCGTCCAGAGTCCAACAGCAAATACAGTCCTTCTTCCCAGTAGAAACCTCCCGAGCCTGATCTTTACTGACTTTCTAACCCCTGTAAATAAAATCTACTACCATTTTGTGGCTTGTTTTTTTTTAATATACTATCTGTGGCACCTTTTGATAAGTATAAGTTTTTTTATTTTAATGTAGTTATATATGTCTACCTTTTCCTTTATGGATTTTGCTCTTTGTATCTTAAGAAAATCTTTGCTATCTTCTACTCCCCTATATGGGCCTAGAAAGCTTTTATTTTTTTCATTCATAGCCAGAACTCTACCTGGCCTTGTCTAAGATGTGAGCACTGGAACAGATTACACAGATGTCTGCAGTTATTTCCCTTTGTATCCTTGTCCCCTTGCCATGTGACTTCAGTTCCTCCCATCAAGACAGGAAGTCTATTTTCCCACTCTTCACAGTATTGCTGTGTTAGCCCTAAGCCCAGGCCCCAGGAAGCCCATATAATTAATCACTCCTGATCTCAAAACTCTTCCTCAAGTGTGTGGCCAAGCCAGAGCTAACCTGCTGGAAGATGATAAACCATGTGGTGGGAAACAAGATAAGGGCCAAAGCCACTCTGGGCCCCTGAGCCTCAGCCAGCCCGAGAGCTGGCCACAGGACAGTGAGTCCAGCCAAGGGCAGAACCACTCAGCTGAGCTCAGCCAAAATTGTTGATCCGCAGGGGAAGAAAGACCTTAAAAAAAATGGTTGTTGCTTTAAAACACTGCCCTTCTGGGAGGTTTGTGCATCAACGCCTAGCGGATATAGTAAGAATCTTACTTTTATATGTTTCTACAGGAAAATCTCCTGTGCCCTATCATCTGTTAAACAATCCATCCTTCCCACTGGTCTGCAAAAGACTTCCCTCAAACAGCAAGTAGCAATACGTGGATGAATCTGTGGGGTCCCCATTCCGATCTACTGGTCAATATGTCTGTCCCTGGGCCAACACTACACTGTGTGGCTTGTTAGACTTTTATAAGAACATTTAATATTTAGGAAAAGCCAGGCGTAGTGGCACACGCCTGTAACCCTAGCATTCGGGAGGCTGAAGCAGGAGGATTGCTGTGAGTTCAAGGGCAGCCTGAACTATGTAGTGAGTGCAAGACCTGCTTGAACTACAAAGTGAGACCCTGTCTCAAAAAAAAAAAAAAACTTAGAAAAAAATTCCTCCCGCTCATTCTCCTTCCTCAAGGATTTGTAATCTGTTCCTGGCTCTTCACATTTTATATGTTTTGAATTAAGCTTGGGAGTCTTCAGGGAAAACCTTATTAGAATTTTTACTGAAAGTGCATTGACTCCTTGGATCAATTTTGAAAGAACAGACATGTTTTGAGAAAACAGACATGAATCTACCTATCAAAGAACATGGCACACCTCTGTGCTTATTAGATCTTTTTTTTTTTTTACTTTTTATTTTTATTTATTTGTTCATTTGTTTTTATAGTGCTAGGGATGGAACCCAGAGCCTTGAGTGTGCTAGGCAAGTGGTCCACCACTGAGCTACACACCCAGCCCCTTTTTATTTTATTTTGAAACAGGATCTCCTTAAATTGCCCAGACTGCCTTTGAGCTTGTGATTCTCATGCCTCAGCCTCCTCAGTAGCTGGGGTTACAAGTGGGCACTACCATGCCTGGCTCTAGGTCTTTTTTATTTTTCAATTCTATAAATTTCTACAGAGGGGTATTACATACAATTTGCTGGCCATTTAAATCATTTTCAATGTTGCTGTAAATAGTATTTTCTAATAAACTGCATTTTCTTATGAATTGCTGCCCTGTAAGCCTGAAATTGTCTTTATTCCTAACAGATTTGTTGAGATATAATTCACAGACCATAAAATTTACCCATTTACAGTATACAGTATTTTCACTGTGTTCATAAACTTGTATAATCATTACCATAATCAATTTTAGAACACTTTCATCACTCCAAAAGGCAACTCAATATCCATTAGAATTTCCTTCTTGTTGACATCCAACCATACCCATTTCACCCCAATTATCCACCTCTTCTGGACATATCATGTACACGGGGTCATTATACTGTGTGACACTTTGACCTATCTTTTCATTTATCAAAATGTTTTTTCGTTGGTCCATGTTTTGGCATGTATCAATATTTCATTGTTTTTACTGATAGGTAAAAATGTACATCCATTGATTGGACATACACATTTCATTTCTCCACTCATCAATTGACTCACATTTGAGTTATTTCCAGTTTAGGACTATTATAAATAGTGCTACTATGACCATTCACATAGATGTTTTTGTGTGGACGTGTGTTTTCACTCCTCTTGGGTGTAACCCTAGCTGTGAAATGACTGGGTCTTATAGTAACTCTACAGTTAGCCTTTGAGGAAGTGCCATGCTGTTTTCCAGAGAGGTGGTGTATGAGGCTTCTCAGTTCTCTATAACTTTGTCAAACTTGTCACTATCTTTTTTATTAGTCATCCTACCTGGGAATGAAGTAGTATCATATTGTTATTTTGATTTGCATTTTCTGAATGGTTAATGATGCTGAGCATATTTTCATGTCTTATTTGCCATCGGTTTATTTTCTTTAGAGAAACATCTATCCAGATCTTTTGCCTACTTTTAATTAATTTATCTTTTATTTTTGAGTTGTAAGAGTTATTTATATTTTATATACAAGACTTTAATCAGATGTTAGAGATTTGGAAAAACTTTCTCCCATTTTGTGTACTGTTTTCACTTTTTTTTTATTAGTATGTGTTTGTGGTACATAAAGATCACATTCATCATGGGGAATTTGTACATGTACATAACACATCTTAGTTCTTTTTTCTGTCCCCTTGTTTTTCACTATTTATTTATTTATTTATTTATTTATTTATTTATTTGGGTACCGGGGGGTCGACCTCAGGACTTCGTGCGCCCGTAGGCACCCGTGCCGCTGAGCGATATCACCGGCCCCTTTTTCGTATGTGGGATCCGGGAGTCGAACTCGGGCCCTAGCGCTTGCCAGGCAGGCGCTTATGCCGCTGAGCCATCTCACCGGCCCTTTATTTATTTATTTATTTTTTGAGACAGGGTCTTGCTAGGTAGTTCAGACTGACGTTGAACTCACTACGTAGCCCAGGCTGGCCTTGAACTCACAGTGATCTCCTGCCTCAGCCTCCCAAGTGCTGGAATTACAGGCATGTGCCACTGTGCTCGCTCCGTTTTTCAATTTCTTTCCTTTTTTTTTTTTTTTTGTGGGTACCGGGGGTCAAACTCAGGACCTCACGTGCCAGCAGGCGCCCATGCTGCTGAGCGATATCACCGGCCCTTTTTTCGTATGTGGGTTCCGGGAGTCGAACTCGGGCCCTTGCGCTTGCCGGGCAGGCGCTTAAGCCGCTGAGCCATCTCACCAGCCCCATTTTTCACTTTCTTTTTTTTTTTTTTTTGTGGGTACCGGGGGGTCGACCTCAGGACCTCGCGCACCAGCAGGCGCCCGTGCCGCTGAGCGATACCACCGGCCCCTTTTTCGTATGTGGGTTCCGGGAGTCGAACTCAGGCCCATCGCGCTTGCAGGGCAGGCGCTTAAGCCACTGAGCCATCTCACCGGCCCCCCATTTTTCACTTTCTTAACAGCATCTTTGCAGCAAAAAAAATTTAAATTTGGTAAAGTCAAATTTATCAATTTTTCCTTTTATTGCTTGTGCTTTTGCTATTACATCTAAGATATTAACGCCATATCTAAGCTATTAATATCTGTTTTAAGTTCAAAAGATTTATGCCTATATTTTTTCCTAATAGTTTTATAGTTTTAGGCATTATATTTAGGTCTTTGATCCATCTGAATTGAATCTTGCATATAGTGTAAGGTAGGGGTCAACATTATTCTTATCCAGGTAGATACTCACTTGTCCTAATGCCATTAATTGAAAAAACTATTTTCTACGTTAAGTTGTACTGGGACCATGTTGAAAATCAGATTCCCACAAACATATGGGTTTATTCCTAGACTCTCAGGCTTGGTCTAAGTGCCTATCCTAATGCCGGCACTACATTGTCATGAATGGATAGGTGCAAGTTTTGAAATTCAGAAATTGCAATTTTGCTCTTTTTCATGATTGTCTCTATATTCTTTGAATTTTCCAATTTAGAATCTTGTCAATTTCTGCAAAGAATATAGCTGGGATTTTGATGGGGATTGTTTGACTCCATAAAACAATTTGAAGAGTATTGCCATCTTGAAAATATTGTCCTCTAAATCATGAAAACAGGTTGTCTTTCCATTTATTTAGATCTTATTTAGTTTCTTTCTAAAACGTCTTGTAGTTTTCTAAGCATAAGTGTTGTGTCTCCTTTGCTATGTTTTTTCCAGATTATTTTGAGTTTTCATGATATTATAAACGAAATTTTCTTTATTTATTTTCAAATTTTATTTTCAGATTGTTCATTACTAGTGTACAGAAATACAACTGATTTTGTATGTGGATTTTTTAGCCTGCCAACATGCTTCTTATTACTATATTTAATAGGTTTATCATGTGTCCTTTGGTTTTCTCTCTACAAGGCCTGTGATCTAGAAATGAAAATGGATTTAGATATTTCTTACAATGTGGATGCCTTGTATTTCTTTTTCTTGTCCATTTGCCCTTACTAACCCTTCAGTAGAAAGCTGAATAGAAGTGGTGTCTCTCTTCACTCTCCCCATGGGCTTCAATTCTTGTCTCAGATCCTTTCTGGGTCCCGGGGACACACCTCCCTCCTTCTTCTCTTCCTCATGTTGCTATATTCCAGTGTTTGGACACCAAATCTTGGAGAAGCTCTTTCTCTGCTGCTCACCACTCTCTCATCTTCCCAGAAGTTTTGGATCATGTAAGCCAAAGAAGTTGACAAGATATGACATATAGAGAACATCTTAATTCAGGTGAGGAAGAAAACAGTAATGTAAATAAATAGTCAAAATGTTACAAAATGGTCATGTATATGTGAATGATCCAACATTAGAACTATTTGGTTCTTGCCAGGGGTGGAACCTATTGGATGGAATGCCAACACTGGGATTCAATGTTGGAAATTGTTTGTAATGGATGACATGCTACAAGATGTTTTGAAATATTAATAATTAAATACAAGTAAAATATTCTATATGCAACAATAGTAATACTCAAAAATATATTTGAGCTAGGCATGGTGGTGCACACCTGTAATCCCAGCACTAGGAGGCTGAGGCAGGAGGATTGCAGGGAGTTTGAGGCCAGCCTGGGCTACATAAGCGAGTTCAAAGCTAGCCTGGACTCCTTCTCAAAACAAACAAACGAACAAAGATTGATAATGAATCCTCAACACAAATGAAGCCAGAAATGGTCACATTTTACAACAAAATAAAAGGCAGAATGGACGTTGTTAACAAGTTATGCAGCAACTATGATGTCACTCAAAACACAAAGTGTTGGCCAATGGTTGTGTTTTACTGGATCCTAAATATGTCAGGCATAAATAGTTTCATAGTTTACAAAGAAAATAACAAGCACAAAATATCATGAAGAAATTTTTTTTGAGGATTGGAACTGGAATTGATAAACGATCAGTTATAACAGAGGAAAAACAGTATATATCTGCCAAAGAACTCCGCAAAAACATTCTGGAGCAGATCGGTGAACAGACAGGTGAAACATCACAAGAACCTCTTAAGAAGCAGGAAGACCAGCAAGATGTCAAGTATGTCCTACCAAAGAAGACAGGAAAACAAAACACATGTGCTAACGCAGTGGAAACTGCCTTAGGTGTGATAATTAAAGATCATTTTTGTGGTACAGTTTCATTTGTATTTTCATTGTAGTTCATGTAGGAATTTATTTCTATTGTTATTTTTAGATTTAGTAAGCAAACGAAGAGTTGATGTAGAAAATGTTGATGTTTATTCTAAACATTACATACTTGATATTGTATTTTATTGATGTTTCATTTTCCTGGTAAGTGCACATTGTATAATATAATAGCAAGCTCCTGAGAAGAGAGGTGACACGTATGGCCTGCCAAACAGGAAAGGAAAGCTAAGCACATGTGCTGTCAGTGTGAGCGATACTTGTGCATGGAATATGCTGTTGTTATGTGTGAAGACTGCCTTAGGTGTGATAATTGACTCAAAGATTATTTTTGTGGTAGAGTTTTGTTTCTATTTTCATTGTAGTTCACGTGAGAATTTATTTCTTTTGTTATATTTTAGATCTTCTAAGCAGGTAAACAGTTGATGTTGAAAATGTTGATATTTATTCTACACACTCATTACATATTAAAAATTTAATATTTTATTGATATTTGATTTTCCTGTTAAGTACACATTGTTTAATATAATAAAACTCATTGAATTAAAAATCAATAATTCATCAATAGAAATACTCCTAAAAAATAAATGTGGGCATTATACACCCCCATAATGTGCCTTTTCAAAAGGCACATGATGCCCCTATGGGAGAAATTTATTTTATTTGATGGTTTTCATGAAATTCAGTGGATCAGTGGATTAATCCACTGATGAGAATAGTGCCCCCATGATTTAGTCATCCTCCACAGCCCCATCTCTGTATACTACATGTGACTCCTGGGGAAATGTTAGATCAAAACTATAACGCTAATCATAGAAACATTTGATCTCTCACCATCAGGAATAATATTAGCCAGGGGTTTCACAGATACCCTATCAAGTTGAGAATTTTTTTTGTGTGTGTGGGTACCGGGGGGTCGACCTCAGGACCTCGCGCGCCAGCAGGCGCCCGTGCCGCTGAGCGATATCACCGGCCCCTTTTTCGTATGTGGGTTCCGGGAGTCGAACTCGGGCCCTCGCGCTTGCCGGGCAGGCGCTTAAGCTGCTGAGCCATCTCACCGGCCCCTCAAGTTGAGAATTTTGATTGCTAGTTTGTTGAGTATTTTGATCAAAGGCTTTTCTGCACCTACCTGTTAATAAAACATATTTTGCCTTTGTGCAAACTTTGTCCTGTGACTTTCAAGCAGCCCCTTGCAGTTATGAAGATGTGAAGCAAATATTCCACCCAGCTATTCCACCCAGTAGACAGTAAAAGGGCTACTTTGGGACGTGACTAAGACTTCAGTTTGATCTGAGGAGTTCTCCCATGCATTTATTTGAATTCTCAAAATTAAACTGAAATCCTGATGCTTTTGCTTTTGTTTTTTGCAGTACTGGGGATTAAGCCCAGGACCTCTACATTAAACTGCATTCCCCCAATTTTTTTTTTTTTTTTTTTTTTTTTTTAGACAAGGTCTTGCTAACTTACCAAATTGCCCAGGCCTGGTCTTAAACTTTCAGTCCTCCTGTTTCCGCCTCTCAGTGTGCTAGGATTGCAGGTGTGCACCTCCACCTCCCACTCAGACCAATCTCTTCTTCACCAAACCTAGCAGATCTGTGAGGTCCTTTCATAGGTGTATCTGCCCCTACCCAGCCATCTTCACAGCTGATTTGCCTTCCGAAGAAGTGTGTGTATGCATTAAGAGAAGACGCTTTCCCTGCCCCTGGGGATCTGGGCCCTGGAGCCCGGGGAGAGGCGACTGCACACAGGAGCCCGGCCACAGCTGCCATCGCTGGTGAGACTCCCCGTGCAGACTGTTCTGAGCCTGGGACTCATTAGGATTTGGCATACAGGAAGTGACTCACGCAGGAACCTGTGCTCGCCGGGGACACGGGGTTTCCAGGGCATCAGTACAACAGTTGTGGCAGTAGACAGGCCCTAATTTCAGCCTCAGAGTTGCCCAATAGTATCAGCTGGGAAGCTCTGAGAGAACGAGGACCTGCGGGCCTCACTCTCTGGGAAGCAAAGCTGGGATTCAGCTCTTAGGGCAGGCCTTGGGTCCGATGCACCGGAGGCAAACACAGGAGCTCTGCACGCTCTCCATTGTTCTCTTTGCTGCTCTGAGCCCGGAGATGGGCAGCAGGGACACCCCACCACACACACACACCAGATTCCCTGGTTCTCTGCCCTCCAGTTGGAGATGGCCAGTGGGGTTTGGCCACTAGCAGATGAAGGGGAGAGGGCAAGAGCAGGGGAGGGAAGGTCATTTATTTTTCTGATTTCCTTCCTGGTGGGTCTGCTGCTCATCCGACTAGACAGCTCTTACATAGAGCACAGGGGACAGTTCCCATGCACCCTCCCCTCCCCCTTCGCTCTCCCCACCCCTCCCAGGCTGCCACACCTTCCCCCGGTTCCTAGGACTAGGACGTGGCCCCCTTGTCGCTTTCTCTGAAACCACCCCACATCTTTCTAGAGTCCCTTTGTCAAACCCTCTTCAAATTACCTAGCTTAGTGCTGCTTCCTGCCACCACCCTAAGTACTGGGGAATACGTGAGGTCCTTGGACATAACTTGGGAGAGAGGCAATGAGAAAAACCAGACTTTCTGCTGATCATTCTGATCTGAGTATTGAGGGAAACAGGATTTTTTTTCCCCCTCAGCTGGTAAAACAGCCCAAGTTACAGAACTTGCTTACATATCTATTCCTCTTGACAGGAGTGCCCACAGGGTAATATTCACCTTTCAGTGATTATTAATATTATACCAACCTACAGATGGAAGAGATTCAAAAAATGTTTATTGACCCTAACTGAACTGTAAGACCGTCTCCAGGCTTCGAGTTTTCCACCTGCACAGCCCCTACCCGATTAAAATCTCACCCATTCAGGCGAAGCACAAAAAACGAAGTCAGGGCAGGGATAATGGAAATAGTCACAAAATAAATGCTTTTCTATTTCCTTAATTGTTTTCTGGAACAGAGAGTAATCAGAACTTGGTGAACAGGCGGTGGTGCAAGATGTCTCAGAAGTGCTTTTAACCAAATATTCTAAATGATGCACAGTGACGACATCGTCAAGGGAATGGGCCCGGCGGAGCGTGCTCCTCCTCTTGAGTGATTTCCCTGACCGGCGCTGGACTGGAGAGCCGAGCCGGGAACACCTCCACGTCGGGCCCCGGGGACACCCGCCGCCTGTCCCTAGAGGAGAGGCCGAGGTACAGACACTGCGTGCAGCGTGGTCTCGGTTCCCAACAGTCACGCCGTCTGCACGGGAGGTGGATCCTTCGGCGAGGAGGATCCATTGCCTCCTGGTGTGGGAAAGTGGGAATTTATTTGGTTTCTTTTTGCAAGCACATTTTTATAAATGAATGACTGGGTGGAGGAAGGGCAGGAGGTTCCGGACTTCCAGGAAGAGGGGCCAGCAGGAGGCGCAGGTTGGGGAAAATCCCTCGGGTCCTGGGGTACTCGGGCGCCAGGCCAGGGGTGGGGGTGGGGACGCGGGCTCCGGGCGGGGCGGGGACTGCAGGTGGGCGGGGCTCCGAGTGCGGGTGGGCGGGGCTAGGCGGGCGGACCCGCCTCTGCAGCCGGGGGCGGGGCCTGCGCTCCCGAAGGCGCGGGGCGGAGCTGGCGGGGCCATGGCGGCGCCCGGCACGGTGCTAGTGATGGGCGTGAGCGGCGCGGGCAAGTAGGTCCGGGGCCCGGGGTGCGGGGACGGAGGCCCTGGGGACCTCCCCATTCACGAGGGGGAGCGCGGGGCGCCCTCGTGAGCGGCGACGCGGGCTTTGAGCCGGGAGCGGTTGTGTCCGCCGGGCGTCGGGAAGAGGGCGAGGACCCCGGGAGGTTCGCGGGTGCCGCCCGGCCCCGTGCGGGCCGCCTGGGGACGAGAGAGTTAGCCTTTGACTTCCTAACGGCCAGAATCTGCCCGTGTGTGCCCTTATCCAAAAACAGAGCCGCTGCAGGATCCAGCCACGGGAGTAAAAGACAGTCTGAGCGAGACACAACCTTCTGTGGCCCTTCTCAAATTTTCTGACTCAGGAAATGCTTGTGTGGCCAGAAATCTATAAAAAACTCTCCAATAATGTACCTTTGGCATTCCAGTATTACTGTGATTTTGGCCTCAAAGACAGGAAATCTTAAATTGAAATGGAAATAAAACATAGAGCCCAGGGACTGGGGTGTAGCTCAGTGTTAGAGCTCTTACCTAGCACACTCGGTTGGGTACACCGCACCTCAAACAGAACAAAACGGAGCACCGAGGTCCCTGATGGCTGTTGTATGAGCTGAAGGAACTGAGGAGTGGGGACCCCTCGCCATAATGTGATGTAGTGAGAGCTGGTTCTAATAATGCCCGGCCGTATGAGGTTGGCAGTTGATGCACCCCTGCAATCCTTGATCAGACCACGATAAACCACGTTGTTCGCAGCTCGTGATATTTGTGTGTTCAGTCGTTGTTCACTGAGCTCAACCCTTACTGTTTGTCATCATCGTGTAATGAACAGAGCAGTTAGAGTCCCTGTCCCCAAAGAGTTAACATTCCTGTGTGGCAGGCGGAGAATACAGAACAGATACATGCACAGTGCGTCAGCTGCTGACAGGGGCCCTAGGGACGAATTACAGAGGGTAAGTGGAGCAGGGAAGACTCTGGTGAGGAGGTGCATTGAAGGACGACTAATCAGAAAGTGAGGGACGCGCCCTGTAGGATAGCTGGGGGAAGCAAAAGGGAACCAGAATCCCGGTACCAAAAAAAAAGGAACCAGAAGGGAGCCATCCTGGTTCAGCAAGGGGAGGAGCGATGCAGATGAGGTCACTGCACTGAAGAGATGCACTTATATCCTGGAGGTATTTGGAAGGAGAGTCAAAACGATGTGTTTGTAGATGGATGTGGGGTATGAGCGCAAGAGAGCGGAGTGTGATCAAGATGTTAGGCCTGGGTAACCGGAAGAGGGAGTTGCTCCAGGCTGATGTTGGGAAGCAGTAGATGGACCAGGTTTGGAGAAAAAGTCTCAGGAACTCAGGGTCAGGTGTCCAAGTGGATTTGTCAAAGGATGGTGAGATATCCAAGTCTGGAATTGGGAAGAACTTCAGGTGAAAATACAGGTCTCTTGGGTGTGGATGTATTTAAAGACATACCGTGAAGATCACAAAGAGTGAGGATAGAAACGGAAGCTAGCCTCGAACTGAACCCTGGGGCTGGCCTGTGGTGAAAGGTCGGAGAGATAGATGCGTCAGGTGTTGCCGACTGAGCAATAAAATGACTGAGAATTGATTATGTTAATCATAGGATGTAGCAAGACTGAGTTCTTTGGTGACTTTCTGAGTCCCTATTTGAACCCCTCAGGATTTTTAATTATACATCATGACATTTGGAAAAAGAATTGTCACAGCCTAATAGCTTAAGAGAGTGATAAAACAGAAGGGTGTATTTAAAACAGTTAAAATGAAATGATGTCAAGTAGTAAGTTTACCTACTTCCAGTATTGTGTCCAGTATTGTGTCCACTGCTTCCCCTCCCCACAGGAACTGAAGAGACCCATTTCTCTGTTCACTGATAGTGTCTAGACGGTTCTGCATGCAGGAGGTGCTCAGTAAATATCTGTTAACTTTGAAAATGAATGAGCTACTTGAACATCAGCAGTGTTAGTTTTCCTCATTTTTTTTTTTTTGGTGGGTACCGGGGGGTCGACCTCAGGACCTCGCGCGCCAACAGGCACCCGTGCCACTGAGCGATATCACCGGCCCCTTTTTCGTATGTGGGTTCCGGGAGTCGAACTCGGGCCCTTGCGCTTGCAAGGCAGGCGCTTACGCCGCTGAGCCATCTCACCGGCCCAGTTTTCCTCATTTTTTAAAAAATTGTTTTCATTAGAAGGGAATTTTATGGGGCCCGTGAGATGGCTCAGCAGCATAAGCGCCTGCTGGCGCGCGAGGTCCTGAGGTCGACCCCTGGTACCCACAAAAAAAAAAAGGGAATTTTATTTTAAAAGTGTCATCGTAAACTGCAAGGATGCCTGTTAACATCACAGTTAAATGTGCCAAAGGGGAAGCCATGTCATCAAATGCCCACTTAACCCACCCAAACATCTCCAACCTACCCTCTGCTGACCTTCTATGCCCCATTTTTAGAAAGTTATTTTTCTTTTTTAAACAAGAGAAAGTAGACAGGACATGTTGGTGAATGCTAACTGTCCGTATTCGCGTAGAGACACAGTGTAACCTCTGAGCCCAGTACACAGAAAGGAGGGGAGCTAGAATTCTGTGCACCGCTGCACAGGGCCGAGCACCCTCCAGTCGCAGCAGAGCGAAGGGAGCACAGAGGTTTTCTTTTTCCCCTGCAGAGCATGGTGGTGTTGATTCCGTAGAGTTTGTGTTGAGACAGGAAGGGATAATAGTGAATTTAGACAGGAGGTTGTAGAGATTCTTTCCCCTTCTATTCTGCTCAAGATATCTCCCTACAAAATAAGTCGAGAACCATAGTATTTGAGAAAAGAGACCTCAGGAACAGAGCAGCTGAGCACAAGGGTGCGGGGGGAGACTGTAACTTGCTCCCAGGGACTGGAGAAAATTTTAAAAAAAGGTTGGAGCCCATCAGTGTTAAGTTAGTCATCTCCTTCATCCATTTCTTCCCCCCTTCATCATTATCTTCCTCTTTGTCACCTCCATCCTCACCCCTTCATCAGTGTCTTCCAGTCCTTCTTTATTGTCATCTTCTCCTTCCCCTCCTCGTCATCCATGTTAGGAACCAGTAGCACTGCATTGGACTTGGCCCAGTGTCATCTTCAGTGACCTCTCCTGACTCATCTGCACACGCATCACAATGGTCAGGAAACCAGGGAAAGAAGCTCTCGTGTTCTTCACGCTGCCTCTTCCTACTGGCTTTATTCTGTGTTTGACTTGAACATTTTGTCAAGTCCTTCCTTGTTTTCCATTTGATTTCAGTGGAAATCACCACTCTCATTCAGATGAAATTCTTTGGAGAGAACTTTGTTTTCAAAGTAAGGATTTTCATTGAAGTAAAAATCTATTCTGTAACCTGATCTTATATCTTCAAATTCTGTGACTTCAACTGTGGTCAAATCATGCTGCCTCTACCTCTTCCTTCCCAAGCAGTGCAGGCCCTTGTGGATGGTTAGCAAATGTTGTCACCTAAAATTTTGGGACTTTGGCAATCAATTCTGACCTCTTCTGAAGAAGTGGTTGGCGGAGTTTGTTATATTGCTGTTCAGCTTTCACTGTCTCCCCCTGGCTTGTCCAGCAGGTCTGTCTGAATCATCTTGTACTTCATCGGTATGTTCACTTGCTTCATGTTCTTCTTCTTCTTCCTTGGGCGGGCCCAGCAAGGCTGACCCATCCGTGGGCATGGGCACAGGAGGTTGTCTTGGTCAGAGGGTAAAGACTGGTGCTTGGGGGCCATGACACAAGGGAAGTCCCGGCACCAGCCCAAGGGTTGTCTCAGGCCACAGGAGGCAGCTCAGGAACTCAGTTTTCTTCATATTTTAAAATCTTCAGTACTGGGGATAGAACACAGGGGTGCTCTACCACTGACCTACATCCCCAGCCCTTTTTCTTTTCTTTTTTTAACTTTTTTTTTTTTTTTTTTTTTTTGAGACAGGGTCTGGCTGTGTAGTCCAGGCTGGCCTCAAACTCACAGTGATCCTCCTGCCTCAGCCTCCTGAGTGCTGGGATTTCAGGTGTGCACCACCATGTCCGGCCCCTTTTTATTTTTTAATTTTGAGACAAGGCCTCTCTAAATTGCCCAGGCAGAACTTGAACTTGCGATCTTTGTACCTCAGTCTCCCTCAGTGCTGGGATTACAAGTATGCAGCCATCCTCCTTTTCTAATGTAACAAACTTAAACCTTTCAAAACTTCATTCTGTATCCCTTCCCTCTACCCCAGTAGCCTGCTGTCTTTTTAAATTCTTTGCTCCTGATTTAGACCAACACACTGGGAGATGCTTGGGCCTGCGTTAGTTGTGATGCTTAGATTTGACCCCTTTCCTCTGAGCCAATCTGCGCCTTGCTCCTGCTGGGCTCCTGGTGGATATCCAGATGTTCTCTGGTTCAGGAGGTTTGAATGGAGCAGCAGGCTTGGCTTTTCCTTTTCTTCCTATCTCCTACCTGAGTCTTCACCCAAAATCAGCTTAGCTTTTCTTTTTTTTTTTTTTTTTTTTTTTGTGGGTACCAGGGGTCGACCTCAGGACCTCACGCGCCAGCAGGCGCCCGTGCCACTGAGCGATATCACCGGCCCCTTTTTCGTATGTGGGTTCCGGGAGTCGAACTCGGGCTCTCATGCTTGCCGGGCAGGCGCTTAAGCCGCTGAGCCATCTCACTGGCCCTAGCTTTTCTTTTGCATTATCAGTGCTGGCTGACCGTTCGTTCATGGTTAATCTAACTGGGCCTTGTGCACAGCTGAGTCATCCCCTGGGTCCACGATTCCCCTCTAGGCTGCAGCATGTCACCTACGAAGCCTTCACCAGAGTGAACATAAGGCGAGAGGCTCCGGTGAACCTTGGTTCTTTGGTTACACCAAGGATCAGGTCTCCAGTTTGGTACAAATGTGTCTTCAGCCTTTTTAACAAATGAGATATAAGACCCTTGTTAGACAATGGTATCCAGCTGGAGTTCCATCATGTTATTTTGTTCTGGTTGTATACATTTTTTTTGTTACTTTCCTTTTAAGGCAAGCAATGATACTTCTATAAGAGAAGGAAAAAGATTTTAACCCACTTATTTACTTTTTTTTTTTTAATGTGGGTACTGGGAGTCGAACTCAGGACTTACCAGGCAGGCGCTTATGCCACTGAACCATATCACCGGCCCCTCACTTATTTAAAAAAATTTTTTTTATGTGGGTTCCAGGAGTCGAACTCAGGACCTCGCGCTTGCCAGGCAGGCGCTTAAGCTGCTGAGCTTTATCACCGGCCCCTCACTTATTTAATTTTTAGAAGTGAAGTAATTAAATAAAAATATCAAGTGAATAATTGTAGGGATGGTGGACAAAATGTAAGAGAAAGGACGTGATGAGATGGTGTAAGGATACACTAAAAATTCTGAACATGGGATTTTAGTGACCGGCATTAAGGCAACACTTCAGCAATTGTATCGCTGTCTGCCAGACTCTCCCCCACCCCCTGGCGCTGGACTGAGCCTCAGGATGTCTGAGAGCACATCCCTGTGGCCTCATTGTTGTGTCCTGGGAACCAGGGGGCGCTCGATAAAGATGAGCTGCTGAGGGAAATACAAGTGAGTGGATAAGTGATGTAGCTGAGCTCCCCTTGAGACAACAGAGGACTAGAGGAGCAAGCCAGTTGCCCAAGAACGCAGTCATTTAGTAGCGGAACAGTGGCTGCGGCCCACATCTCCCACTCTGAGACCCTGGCCCTGAGCCCTTCCCACTGGCTGTGCGGAGAACCCGGGCTCACATCTTAGTAAGTTCTGCTCGGTCGAGTCACAGACTCAGGCCTTGTTAAGAGTGCGTCTCTTCAGCCCAGACAATGCTGTGATGCTGTTGAGTCCCCCAGACTTTACATGGGTACTGCTAGAGATTAACCCCCCCAGAGCCCCTCTCCAACATCCGCAGCATAATTTTATCACTTTACTCTATTTTCTCTCAAAGGGTAAACATCTATACAACAGGCACCATAACACTGATTTTTCAGGGTAACGATATCCGATATATTGACTTTTAGAAAAGCAATAGAGGCAACTGGCTAATTGTATCTCTGTTGATTTTCCTGGAGAATAGTGAAGGCCTGTCTCCAAGCTGGCCAGGTGTGAGGCATCACGGCTTTAGGTCACCCAGGGTGGCGTTGTAACCCCGGCTGGGGCAGCCATCTGCTTCCCAGGCATCCTAGCAAGGAAGGAAGCACCACACGCATTGGCAAGGGCCATGACTGGGACATCTGTGTCCTCTCCACAGGTCGACCGTGGGCGCCATGCTGGCCTCTGAGGTAGCCGTTCTTAGCCTCCCTGGTGCACATCCTGTGTTGTGTCTCATTGCTTCTCTCTCTCCTGGCCTGGAATGGTTTGTGCATACACTTCTGCTCACTTGCAACCACTGGGGCAACTTGGTTTTCTCCTTGGTGATTACAAATAGTGATGAATGAAAAACGGGGCTGCCTCAGCCAGGGGTGGAGGTTGTAAAACAGCATCACAGAGCTCTTCCTCTTGTCTCTGGGGATGGGGACACCCTTGGACTGGTGATAGGAAGAGGGTGGTGGGATTGTTTCTACATCTGTTGGTAACTCACTCCGTGGTGGCTGTCACAAGAGCCACAGAGCCTGTCTCAGACACCCTTTCCTTTGTTCCTGAAGCTGGGCTGGAAATTCTATGATGCAGACGACTACCACCCAGAGGAGAACCGAGTGAAGATGGGAAAGGGGATACCACTGAGTGACCAGGTAAGGTTGGCCATGTCCAACAAACGATTCCACCTGGGTGACACAGGTTGAAATCTTGCAGCACTTGGTGAGTCATGGGATAACCCGTGTGCAGGTGCCCCAAGGAGCCAGGTAACTGTGGGCCCTCCACATCTGTTAGCTCTAGCCCAAGCCTCCTCTAAACTCAGCAGTGGGGGCAGTGCCACCTCCGCCCCAGCATGGGCAGGGCCTGCCATACCTTGCTGCAGGATTTGAATCTGCAAAATGGAGTCCCTGCAAGGGCAGAGGCTGCCTGGTGGCTCCCGCAGGGGGAAATATGTCAAATCCAAGGTCCCACCAGCCTCCCTCCATCCCCAGACCCTGGCAGAGTCCACCCAAGGCTAGAGGGGTTTTACAGACTCTTTCCTAAGACCTTCAAGATACTTCCAACTGATCTCAAGGTCAAGGCCAAAGCACCTAAATTCCTAATATCCATAGTCTGGCCTCCACCTCTGGCCTCCAGCCTCCTTTAGGTGCTCTGCACTCTCCTTATTTCCACGAGCCACCCCGGCCCCTCTCAGTCCCTCCTGGAGCAACATTCCCACTGGCCTGGAATGTGCATCCTTCCCTCTTCCCCAAGGGAACCTGCTCACCCTGCAGATCTCAGTCCCCAAACACCCCCTCAGGGAAGCCCTCCCTGACGGGCTTCTCTGAAGAACTCTCCAAGCACCACTTGCCTGTTGCCCAGGACCCAGCTGCAACTCAGTAACTGATGTTCTGAGAATTTAGTTAATATTTGTCTGTGCAACTAGACTTTGTCCCCAAAAGGGCAGGTACTGTGGCTTTCTCTGTTACCATTGTACCTCTGGGCCCGACACGTAGTAAACGCAGGAAGTGTTCGGGGCACATTTTAGAGTGCATGAGTGAATAGCGTTCCCCTTGTGCAGGGCCACAGGCCATATCCTCAGGTGTCTCTCAGACTGGGTATGGACTGCGGCTTCACTGGAACGATTAGCTGTGACTGGGAGGGGCTGGAAGGGCCTGCCACGTGCTGTGTGTCCAAGGGGCAGGAACACTGGGAACTGGCCGAAGACCAGCGCCTGTTTTCAGCTTCAGTGGCCTCAGCCGCCCCCAACTGTGCTTGTGCCATCTCGTGCCTTCCCTGGCTGTGCCTGACTCACGAGTCCCTAACCCTCCTCTGGCCTGTCCCAGAGGACCGAAGGCCGCGCGGTCTGGTCTTGGAGCGTGTAGCGTAAGTTCGCGGTGGTTCAAGCCTTGAGCCATCCAAATTCAGTTTGCAACATTCAACTTAGGCTTTAGGAAGTAGAACAAGGGAACTATAAAAGATACCAAGTAATAATTTAGATACAATAGTGATCTTACACTAGAGCTAATAAACGTAATAGAGAGACCTGGGCCCAGCACAGGCCCATGTGACCGCTGGCAGATGGCTTCATCTTTCTGTGCCTCGGTTTCTTCCTATGAAGTAGGAATGGCAACAGGACCTATTCAGTTGAGTTCCGGGAGGATTAGATGAGATCATAGGAATAATGCGCACAGCATGGTGCTCAAAATATTCAACAAATGTAATTTTATTATTACTTATGCACACACACACCCATAAACCATACAAACACGCAGGTAGCATTCAAGAATATGTAAAATGTGACTGTGCAGGTACTATTTTATATTTCTCTTTGGTGAGTATGAATAAAATGTAAGTTAAACAACAAGTGAAGCAACTTGAATGAACTTTAAAATGTCATTTACACCCCTTTCCTTTGTTCATGATACTTTTTAAGTAGAAGTGTGAGCTGGAAGTAGTGGTACCCACCAATAATCCAGCACTCTGAGACACTGAGGCAGGAAGATCCCAAGTTCAAGCCTAGCCTGGTCAATTTAGAAACTTAACAAAACTGTCTCAAAAATATAAAAGGGGCTGAGGATTAGCTCAGTATGAAGGCCTTGGATTCAAGCCCCAGTAACACACATACATAAAAAGTAACCAGCATGAATGAGGCAGGTAGAATTCAGAAGAAGAGGAAGTTATACACAGGAGAAAAGGTTACTGGAAGAAAAGTATTTGCCTTTATCCATAGGTAGTATGTCCCAAGTCCCCCACAGGATGCCTGAAGCCATGGAGAGTACCAAATCCTATGTACACCTTGCTTCTCCTGTGTGTACATATCTATGACAGAGTTTAGTTGATAAGTTAGGCACAGTGAAAGATTAACAATAACTAAATGATAAGTAATAGAGCATTCATAACTGTAATAAAAAGTCATTTAAAACTTATGAATTATTTATTTCTGTGATTTCCCATTTAATATTTTTTGGACCATGTTTGACCTGAAACCATGGAAAGTGAAACCATGGATGGGGGACTGCCCTGCATACCGTACGACTGAACATATCCCGGAGAAACTGTAAAGTCAGGCAGACCTCAGAGAGAAGTGCACTGAGAGAATAAGGGAGGACAGCACCCGACTTACACCCTTGGCAGGAACACAGGGAGTCTAGGAGTGAGGGTGCAGGTCCCAGCTGGCCTGGCTCCTGTGTCCCCCCGTTGTCCTGGCACCCAGTGCCACACTGTGTGAATCAAATAGTGCCTGGGGAGGTCCCACTTGTATTTCTAGCCCCAGGCATGTCTGTATCCTCACAGGGATCTCAACTTGATGCAAGAGACAGATCAGTAGATGACCAGCCAACTCGCTCGCAGGGCAGTGATCAGGGCCACAGGAGAGATGCTACGAAGGGCTGTGATGGCACAGTGGGTTAAGAGGTCACTTCCGATCATGGCTTGTGAAAAGAGTCTTGCAGGATAGAGAGGATTCCAACTGGAGAAGGGCCTGCCGAGCAGAGGGAAGGGGTGAGGCAGGATGGAGACATGACGGTTGTGTCCTGAGGCATGGGTCAGTGGAAGAGGTGGACGCTTAGCGCAGTAAGCAGGGCTGTGGGAGCTGATGTATGAAGGGGCTTGGGACACTGACAGGGGACACTAGTTAGCCAAGACCTCGAGTGACCTGCTGAGGAATTTGGACCTGTTGCAGAGGTATGAGAAGGACTTGGACACGTGAACGCCATGTCCTTACTGTTCTCGAAGGAAGGAAGACATCTGTATCTCATTACAGATGATGAAATTGGGACCAGAAGGAGGAGATGCTGAAGCAGAGTCGCAGAGCGGTGCGCCCTCCAAACATTGCATGGACAAGAAACAACAAAAGCCGAACCCACAGAAAATGGGAAGAGGAGGGGAAACAACCCAAATAAGCATCCTTGCATGCTGGATCTGATGTTCAAGGTCATGTCACTCGTGACAGACCCTGCATCAAGAACTGGGGGCGCAGGGGTAGTGAATCAGGAGTTAAGCTAGAGCCACGGAAGTTTCCCTCGCTGATGGTTTCAGTGTCTGATGGAAATTAGAGAATAAGGTGAGTGCTGGAAGGGGCTGATGGGTGAAAGGAGAAGAGGAAGAGGGGTGGTGGACAATGCCAGAACTTCGTGAGAGTCAGAAAGACAGAGGGAAAGAATGGGGAGAGGGCAGGGGGTTGGTTAATTTAAATACACAGAGGAGAGGATGCACGTGGAAAGAATAATTCTGTGCCACCACCCCAGAAAAGAGGAAGAAAAACTACAAAATTCAACTAGTAGATATTCCTGGAAGATGAAACAAAGAATGCTGCGTTCTGTGAATGAAATTTTCACTACTTCCCAGATTTTCTATATAGAAATAGATACTACATTTATAATCAGGAGAATTTTTTTTTTTTTAAAGAGCCCTCATTTTCAAACAGACTCCGAGGCTGAAGCCTACCTGGGTGTCCCTGCTGGCTTCAGTAAGACAGCATGGGCCTGGCACGTGAGGATTTGCTGACTGGCAGCTTGGAAACTCTGTGAGTGACACCATCAGCATCGCCTCGGAATGCGTCACAGCCTGGGTGGGGTATCTGTCCAGGCTGGCGCTGTCTCCAAGGCTGGAATGTCCTACAGCTGTGCTGTCCAATATGGTAGCCATATGTGGCTCTTCAGCTCTTTAAAATATGACTAATACAACCCAGGAACTGGATTTTGCACTTTATTTAATTTTAATTAATTTACATTTAAACCGCCTCGTTTAACTCAGACCTCAAAGGGAGACACCACTCGTGTTTTTATCTCCACTGCTCCATATGATGTTTTGCATATATTAACATTCAGTGTTTGGATGAAGACCCTGAACCCCAAGGCCAAGGTAGCCCGTGCCCAGGTGGCGGTGGCAGTCAACATCAGCACAGCTCGGGGGTACAGGATGTGCCAGGGACCAACTTGGGCTTCAAGGACCATGAAGACGCTCTGGCGTCTTTGTAAGTTTCTGGCACTTACAAAAGATAGCAATGTGCTGCTTCACGAAATGCAAGTTCAACACTCCACAGCCTCCTTAGTAACAAAAGTGGCAGCGGCCCAGGGTGACAGCTGGTGATGGTAGCACTTATAGTGTCCTTATCTTTGGAGAGCTGCTGAAATATATCTCTGCATTTCTGAGGGTCTTCATCCTAGATTGATCACCAAAAGTTTTGAAGCTGCAAAGGAAAAGGCTCTGCAGTTTTTGGAACAAGTCAAGGTGAGCAGAGAGATGGCCAGACTTAACAGATGTGGCCAGAACATCTCTGCATAACAAAGTTCGTGCGGAACTTGCAGATGTCTTAATAGAGGCCATTTTGGCCATTAGAAGAAAAGATGGACCTATTGGTCCATTCAAGGTTGAGATCATGGAGATGAAACCCATACAAGCTTAATCAGAGGGCTTGTTTTGGACCATGGGGCACGGCATCCCAATATGAAGAAAATAGTGGGAAATTCGTACATCTTCATGTGCAGTGTTTCCTTGGAATACAAAAATTTTTTAAAGTGAATTCTGGCTTTTTCTACAAGAATGCAGAAGAGAGAAAAACTAGTAAAAGCTGAAAGAAAATTCATTGAAAACAGAGTTAAAAAAATAATAGAACTGCAAAAAAATGTCGGTGGTGATTCAGAAGAATTTGTTGTTATTAATTGAAGGGGAAATGACACCTTTTCTTTAATGCTCTGGCAAAAGAAGCCATAGTAGCTCTGTGTAGAGCTAAAGGGAAAGAAATATGGAGAGATTGACTCTTGCTTGTGGTAGGGTAGCTCTCAATTCTTTTGATGACCTAAATGCTGTCCTCATGTTTGGGACACGAGCATACATTGGGAGAAGAGTTCACTCTTACTGAGAAAGGTAACATCCCCGCTATGTCACATTGATCAAAGGACCAAGTAAGCACACTGTCACTCAACTCAAAGACACAGTGAGCGATGGCTTGAGGAGTGTCAGAAATGCTGTTGATGGGCCGGTGAGATGGCTCAGCGGCTTAAGCGCCTGCCTTGCAAGCGCGAGGGCCCGAGTTCGACTCCCGGATCCCACATATGAAAAAGGGGCCGGTGATATCGCTCAGCGGCACGGGCGCCTGTTGGCGCGCGAGGTCCTGAGGTCGACCCCCCGGTACCCACAATAAAAAAAAAAAATTAAAAAAAAAAAGAAATGCTGTTGATGGAGGCTGTGTGGTTCCAGGTACTGGTGCAGTAGCCCTGATTAAATGTGATGGCAGAAGCCCTGATTAAATATAAGCCCAGTGTCAAGAGTAGGGCCCTGCGTGGAGTCCAAGCATTTGCTGATACACTGCTCATTCTTCCCACAGTCCTTGCTCAGAACTCTGGCTTTGATTTTCAGGAGACATTAGTCAGAATTCCAGTGGAATGTTCCAAGTCAGGTCAGCTTGTGGGCGTGGACCGGAACACGGGGGAGCAGATGGAAGCAGCAGAGGTGGGCGTGGGGGAGAGCTACTGTGTGAAGAAACAGCTGCTGGGCTCACACTGTGATTGCTGCCAGCATCCTCCTGGCTGATGAGACGGGCGAGCTGGGAAGTTCTCTCTAAAAGGCTCAGTGGAAGCCTCGCTTGTATCATCCAAATCCTGAAGGCTGCAGAATCCACCCCAAGGCAAAATATCCACTCCAGGTCCTCAGGATCCCAAGGAATATAGCTGTGGAATGTTTGTCCAAGCTTCAAATGATTTTCAAAACAATTTTCTTTTCCCACATGAAAAAAAAAGGAGATAACACTCGGCCTCTACTCAAGTACAGTATTTCTTAGTCGCACTGAGTGTGCACACACACAGCAGGTACTTTTTACCCAGAGAACAAATGGTTTTGTTTTAGCTGCATTAATTTAAATTACATGTTAGATTCAGATATGTTCTGCCTTGTTTAGTAAATAGTCTTTGAAAAACAAATTTTAATGGTTTAATAATTTCTTATGGCTGTATTTTAAATTAACCAGCAGTTCCCTGTTAAACATTTATATATTAAATATTATGCTAATATAAATAACACTTAAGTAATTTAAGAATCCGGAAGTATCTATTTCCTTAGTATAAATTTCTAAGTAAAATCACTCAATCATTTGGACTTTTTATGCTTTTGAAATAGCTTAGCTAAAATGGTCCCTCAGAAGAGGTATGTCGTAGTGGCTAGAAAGACAGTGAGCTAGATAAAGGTGAGGGAACTGAGAAAGCTGCAAGCATAAAGTGGCAAAAATAGAGAGATGGAAGTAAAAAGCCGGCTGGAGTCTAATGGCTAAGGACTGGGGTTGTTAGGTACAATACAGATTTTTTTAAGGTGACTGTGTTTTCCAAGCTTATGAACTTCAATGCTTTTGCAAAATATCCATCCCAAGCCCTCTATTGTCACCATTTTTTCAAATGATTGTTCTCTCCTAGTTGCCATGAAATTGTTTTTATGCAGCTAATAGCAGTAGTCCTTGAGGGTAAGGTTTTGCCCAAAGCTTTGTATTTTGAAGGCTTAGCAGTTTCCTACATTGGAGTGTGCAATAAATGTTAAGTTGAAACCTAAAAAAAAAAAAAAGTGTTTGTGGAATTAAATCCCAGTACCTACCAAATTCATGAATTAAAACTCCTAAAAACTGAAAGTTGGAGATGGTGTCTTTTAGACATTAAATCAGCCAAAAGTTAATGTTTAAAATGACTTCATTCCTTTTCTTAAACTGCAGAGCAGCTTAATGAATTACATATGAGCATCATTTTACAGGTAAACAAGAGAGGCACAGGGAAGTGAAGTAACCAGGGCAGAGACACACAGTGAGGAGAGTCTCCCTAACCTCAAGGGTCATACTCTTCCTGTTACATTAAGGGCCTTGGTAATCCACCAAACAAGTGATTTGCAAGAGGTGAATCATGATTGGTTAAAGGAAAAGAAAAGGACTGGCTGTGATAGTGCACACCTGTAATCCCAGCACTTTGGGAGACTGAGGCAGGAGGATCTCAGGTTTGATCCAACCTAGGCAACCTGGCAAGACTCTGTCTCAAAATAAAAAATAGAAAGGTCTGGAGATATAGCTCGGTGCAGAGGCAGTGGGTTCTATTCCCAGTATGAAAGAAGAAAGAAAAAGGGAGGGAGGGAAGAAGGGTGGAAAAAGGTCATGGGGCTGAGAGCAGAAGATACTGAAACCCTGGGTAGCAAACAGAACAGAACAGAAACATGCTGCTCGCATGTGAGGCTTCGAGGCCCAGTGCCCTGTTCTATTACAGGCTCTGTTAGAGGAGCTGCTTTAGTAAACTTACCAAAGAAGTTTAAAAATAAAAGTCATGTGCCAGGGCCTTAGGTTGAATCCTCAGTGTACCTAAAAAACTAAACTGAACTATTTTAAAGTCTGTTTATAAATAACAGTATTATCTTTTTCATCTCTATTGGTTCATACCTGTGATAGGACAGCTTGGCTAATTGCAAGAGAAATACAAGAAAGAAAGGAATTTATAAAGATGAGGAAGTGAGTGATACATCTGAGTTAACTCAAGGGCTAGAGTATAAACTCAGTGGTAGAGTGTGTGCCTAGATGCATAAGGGCCTGGGCCGAATCCCAGCACCAAAACAAAAAGGATAGAGGAAAAGAAAATTAGCACAGACCGAGAGTGAAATCTAGAGTATTGGACTGAAAAAGCCCACAACAGTATCTGGATCCCGTGAACACACAGTCAGCACTTACAGATGCATGGGGGAAAGTGGAATACAAA
Source organism: Erethizon dorsatum (assembly GCA_028451465.1). Classification (NCBI taxonomy): domain Eukaryota; kingdom Metazoa; phylum Chordata; class Mammalia; order Rodentia; family Erethizontidae; genus Erethizon; species Erethizon dorsatum. Next base: position 38,972,366 of record CM051835.1, on the reverse strand, counting down.
TTTGTGCTGGAACTGAATGTGGCAGCCTCTCCCCAGGAGCAGCTTTCCATCCAGAATAAAAATACTGCACGGTTCAGTCAGTCAGTTACCCCTGCCACCTCTAATCCTTGACACCCTTCCTGTTGCTCACCACCAGCCCAGAAAACATGACATTGCAATTGCAGCTTTAAAAGTTGAATAAATGTAGCACCTGCAGGCGTTTTTCCTCCTGCACAGATGCTCTAGGTTGTGAAGAATGGCATGCTGTCAAATCTTGCTAATAATAAAAATTAAGCAACACACTCTTCTCCAAGAGTGCGGAAGTCCCCCATACATTCTGACTTCATTAGCAGAGTTCTCAGGGTCTGCAGGTAGGAGCCAGTGAGCCTGACCATCTTGTTAATGCGGGTACAAATAACCACACAGGTTCCCTAAAGCCACCCGACAGGAGCCAACATAAACAGATTTTTCACTTGTTAAATACATTGAGGCGACAGTGCATACACATGGCAACAACAATTGTAATTTGAGTAATAATTATGATTTTTTGGCTGTTGTCACTTAGGATATAATTTGTATAAATTGCATGGCTGTTATCATTTACCTTCTACCTTGTGTGAATTTTAGAGCGATTGCATTTGAACTTGTAGATGTCTTAGAGGTCTCTGATTAGCAAAACTTTCTGGACCTTCAACCCAGCATTAGCACATAATGCTCTTAAAAATGCATTTGTTTGATACAAAGAAAACAATGTTATTTATAATATTCCTCAGCTTTCTAAGGCAGGTCTGTGGTTCATCGAGCACAAAGTGATAGCCTCTGTAGAATGACTTCCACTTACTGAAGACTGAATTACTCTGAATAAGAAATGGGAAAACTTGAGCACAGGGCCTTGTGGAAAAGATTAAGAGAAAATAAAAATGGCCAAGGTCAAAAGCAAAATAAGAAAATCTCAGGTGCTGGAATCAAAGTGGCAAGATCTAAGTAACCCCCTCCCCTGGTTTTGGCACTCCACAAAGCCAGGAGGCAGAGGTGCTGTTGTTTTGGTGTTGGTGTAGAGATGAAGAGGAGTCCGTGTACCTGTGTGAAGCACACAGCTGAGTATCTTACAGAAGTCTTTCTATGAGCTGTCTTTGAGGTTTAAAAATACTTCCCCCATTGGACTCAAGCACCAAAGCATCTGGCCATCTTCTCTGGGCCACAGGTGGAAAAGTCATCCTTGAGAAACAAGACTCCGTACTTCTCCCAAATTCATGTCATATAGCAGAGTCACCCAACTAAAAAACATACATACAAAACTCATCCGGAATTGGTGAAACTACCTATAGAAACTACCAAAACCTAGGACTCTCACAGGGGAAGAAATCTGCCGAAGGTGAAACTATGATCAGAAATTACCACGCATAGAAAACAAACCTCTGTGAGAGAGTCAACGAAAACACAAATGGAAGAAGGTACACTCCAAGAAACAGAATAGAGTGGAGGACAAGAACAGGAAAATACAAAGTTAGAAATGAAGCATAATCAGTGCATGAATTAAGCACTAAACTAGACACAGCTGAAGAAAAAACTGAATTAGAAGGCAGATTGGAGGGGCCGGTGAGATAGCTCACACCTCACCTGCCTGGCAAGCGCAAGGTCCTGAGTTCGACTCCCGGAACCCACATACAAAAAAAGGGCCGGTGATATCGCTCAGTGGCACGGGCGCCTGCTGGTGCATGAGGTCCTGAGGTCGACCCCTGGTACCCACACACACACAAAAAAAAGGCAGATTGGAGGATATCACTTAGACTGCAGAAGAGAGCAAAAAAGTTAGAAAGTATTGAAGAAAAAATAAAAGATGGGCAGTAAAATGAGAAGCTTTCCATATAGTTAAAAGGAATCCAAGGAGATAGAATAAGTGGCAGTATTCAAAGACATAATAATTCACACTTTTCCAGGGCATGAGACCCAGACTATGTATGCAAAATAAATCCTGAGAAAGATGAACAGTAAAGCTGCAAAACATAAAAGACAAAAGAGGTTTTTACCTGCTGAAAGCCATCAAAGAGAAAAATAAGTTTTGTATTTGTATGAGAATTGCTGAATACACCAAAAGACTTTTCAACAATAAAGGCCCAAAATACAATAAAGTAATTATTCAAACTGTCAAGGAAAAATAACTGTCAGCCAAAAATTCTTCACTAACTAAAATCTTATTCAAAAGTAAGGGTAAGCCAGGTATGGTGGCACACACCTGTAATCCTAGCACTCTGGAAGTTGGAGGCAGGAAGACCACAAGTTCAGACCCAACCTGGGCAGTTTAGCAGCTTAGGGAGACCTTGTCTCAAAATTTAAAATAAAAAGGGCCAGGATGGTAGCTCAATGTGAAGGCCCAAGGTTTAACCTCCAGTACCACCAAATAAATACATAAATAAAATAAAAAATAAGAGCAAAATACATTTCCTGCCACATACAAAGACAAGGGAGAACTAGCAGACAAAAGAGATTAGTAAGGATATAGAAGATTTGCATAAATGCATCAAGCCAAATATATGCATTAATGAAAAATCATAAATATTATTTTCAAGTACAAATAAATTTATAAAAATTGGCCATGTAGGGCCGGTGAGATGGCTCAGCGGCTTAAGCGCCTGCCCGGCAAGCGCGAGGGCCCAAGTTCGACTCCCGGAACCCACATACGAAAAAGGGGCCGGTGATATCGCTCAGCAGCACGGGCGCCTGCTGGTGCGCGAGGTCCTGAGGTCGACCCCCTGGTACCCACAAAAAAAAAAAAAAAAAAAAAAGGGCCATGTAAAGGTATTTGTACATTCTCTAATGCTTGAGTTTGTTAATACATGAGAATGTTTACTTGTTGTCTTTAAAAAAAAATAAAGTTTAAAAAAAAAAATTGGCCATGTGTTGTACCACAAAGGATGTTGCCACAAACTCCAAAGAATCCGTTTCATGCCAATCCCATTTTTTTACTAAATGTAATTGAATTATAAATTAATAACAAATTCTCAAATATCACCAAAATGGTTAGAAATGCTAAAATTAAATAAAATAGGAAAACAAAAAATTAACATCAAAATAAATTTCAAGTTAAAAATCCTAATGGAAATAATTAAAAAAAAAGTATACAACAAAAGTACTATGAATCAAAATTTATAGGATGTAGTTAAAACATTACCTAGAAGGAAATTTACAGGCTCTGAAATACATTTTTAGAAAAAAATGAGTAACAAGCTAAGTGTTCGAGTAGAAAATACAATAAAATGAAAAAAAAAAAAAAATCCAGGAGCTGTGTATGGTGGTGCACACCTGTAATCCCAGCACTCAGGAGGCTGAGGCAGGAGGGTCACTGCAAATTCAAGGCCAGTCTGAACTAATAGCGAGACCCTGTCTCAAAAAAAAAAGAAAAAAAGGAAACAAATGCATGTTAGTGAAAACAAACTAGGTTGATGACGAACATAAGCTAATTGTTTGAAAAATAAAAATAGATAAATCTCTTGCAGGGATGATCAAGAGGAAATAAAAACAATTAAAATTGGGACTGAAAAGAGCACTGTGAACAACCTGATGGCATTAAATTTGAAGACAAAAAATTGGACAATTTCATACAAAAATAGAATATTGTGGGGAAAAGATCTTAGCTGGCCTTGATCTGGTGACAGAAGCGCTCAGGGCCATCTCCTTCTCCCAGCCTGATGGGACCCTGGCTGCTGGTGCCGCCTCTGCCTTGGGGACCGGCAGGGCCAGAGATCTACAGACACAGTGCAGTCGGAGACCGCAGTGAGGACAAAGGCAGACACACTTCGGGGCACTTAAGCGGTTACCGGCAGGGCGTGCGGGTGAATGTGCGCAGGGTCCTCTTGCCACCTTAAACACTGCACTCACCAAAGTGAGTCGAGAGTAGAAAACCTGACGTGTGAGGCCCTTCATTCAGTCCCCACCACTGCAAAAAAGCAAAGCGGAATAGAAAATCTAAATACAGCTGGGCGTAGTGGCACACACCTGTAATCCCCGCACTCGGGAGGCTAACGCAGGAAGACTGCAAGTTGAAGGCCAGCCTGGACTACATAGCAAGACCCTGTCTCAAAATTGCTGCCCCCAAAGTAAAGAGAAAAAAACTGTAATCAGAGGTCAAATCTCCCTTCAAAAAGGGCCCAGGCCCAGAAGTTCTTTCAAATATATACAAGCAGTTTCAAAACATAGAGAAAAGGGGAAAGCTATCCTACTTACTTTATGAAGCTAATACAACGTTGATACCAGAATTTAATATGGGTTATATAAGAAAGTAGGACAATCTCATGTTAGTACGTAAGTTCACAAAGTGGTAGCATCACATGCCTAAAAGCAGGACTTTAAAAAATACTGTACATCAATTTTCTGGAGTAAGCATCAAAATAATTTAGGGTAGGGCCCAAAGGTAAGGATGTGGCTGGGGCACAGTATAAATATAACTGTGATTGGAAATCTGCTTAAGCTGCATCACTGGTACATAGAGGTTTGTTTTGTACTCTTTAGTCTGCTTTCTGTATATGTTTCAATTTTTCTAATAAAGAAGTTTCTTCGCCTTTGTTTTCAGTACAGGATGGCCAGTATTCACAGTGTACCCCACGAAGGAGAAGATTTCTTTGCGAGACACCACAGGGTGTGCTGTGTAAACTTCCTCTGTCTTCTCTTTGGCAAAAGTAAAGTCGTCAGGACAGGGGCTGTGGCTCAGCGGCAGAGCACCTATCTATCCTGTATGGGGCCCTGAGTTCAATCCCAACACTGCAAAAAACAACAACCAAATGAAACAGAATTCTCACAGCGCATCTTTCTGAGGAGAGTTTTGGTTTCGGAGGGCTTGACGAGTGGGACAGAGCACAGCTGACACTGGGGTGTGTGAGCTCTTGTCTGCCTGCAAGAGGCCCTGCAGAATCTGTGCAGTGCAGTAGGAGATTTATATCAAAACCACAGAAAGGTTTAAACATACAGACTAAAGGAGGGGAGGACCAGCAATTGTTATCATGAAAAGAACCACTCACAGCCACTGGGCATATTAACAGATGACACCCAAGCCAAGAAAATATTTCTGGGTTCATTGCCCAGTAAATTGGCCCCTCAGCCTAGGCATGATCTGCTTCTCAAAAGCACAAAGAAAGATCTCTCTGGACCTCAGCATTTGTGAGTTTTATGTCTGCTCTAATTCCAGGACAGGATCCCATGGCTCTGCAGCTTACATGACATTTTACTAAGGTAAGAGACCATCTAGCCAGTGACTAAAAAAATCCCATCAGAAAGAATAGGGTGAAATTCACTCTTGAAATCACAGCTGGCTGATGAGAAAGGATCCCAGAAATAGAATGCTCTTCCATCAAGTAATGATGCTGATTTCAGGTAGCCGCGGATGGCGTGCTATCCAGCTGAGCTTTGGGGACCATGTTTCTGTCAGCTCGGTGGTGAGTCTTAGCTGGGAGTTTCCATCAGCTACATGGCTTCCGCAGCTCTTTCTTCATAATAACATGAGCTACACATAGTTCCTACTCACAGAATATTGTGGGGGATAAGATGGTGCATGGGTTACACTTAGAACAACAGCTAATATACAGTAAATCATCAGAAATATTAACTGATGCCACCCCTGTTACAGTCTATCTAAGTCACCACTTTCTTCCCCTACCAAGCCGTGACAACCAGGGCGACCTGGGGTCATTCGTAAGAATGCAGGCAGCTGACTGCCAGGATTGGAGCTGCATTGTCCAGCTCTGATCTCTGAGCTATCTGCACCCAGGTCTGGCCGCACTGGAAATGCTGGATGGGACTGGAGAAGAATAAAGAAAAGGCAGGGAAAGGGTTGCAAATCTTACCTTCTAAGACAAAGCCATGTGTCATCAAACCAAAACCATCTGGGCCATAGGAAGTCATTACGATTACAACTAAAATTCAGTGTGCTTTTTTCATACCTTATTGCATGGCTGGGAGCCCAATCTTCACATGGGCCTAGAGTTTGGGTTTAGGGGCTTCAGGTTTAGGGTTTCAGGGTTTGGGAGCTCCTGCCCATCTGGGTCTCTGTCCTCAGTATACTCATCGGAGTCTCTTTACCACAGTACTGACCAGCAGTGGGAGCAGAAGTGAGGACTCTGGCCAGGAGGGCACAGACTAGATCCAGAATAAGCAGGGCCTCACCATGGCTCCTGGGAGAGCCAAGGCTCTGTCCATAAGTTTGTTTCTGATAAGGTACTGCATCCACTAGGTCCCGATTTAATTTGCTGTGGACCAACTCCAGAATCCTCCAGAACTCTTAAAAAAAAAATTTTTTTTTTTTTGAGACAAGGTCTCCCTATGTACTCCAAGCTGACCTTGAACTCGCTTATGTAGCCCAGGCTGGTGTTGAACTCATGGCAATCCTCCTGCCTCAGCCTCCCAAGTGCTGGGATTACAGGCATGCACCACCATTCCTGGCCAGAACTCTAAAGTTCTGAAGAGAGCTTTCAACTAGATATTCGGGCCAGCCTTCACCTACTACCTCTTACCTCTGGAGTCCCGTCCCGGCCCCAGCGTGACTGCCAGCCACACTGCAGCAGGGTGGGCCCTGTGGCTCACTCCTTAGGTTCCCTTAGTGCTGGGAACCTAAAGAAAACCTGAGGCAGCCTGAGAGCCTCAGTTTTCTCCTTGGTGTGTCCCTGCAAACATCTCATGTCATGCTTGCCTTGTCTGCTCAGGGACCCATGCTCCCCTCTCTCCCGCTTTCTCCAGTGACTCCCCCAGCACCCCCCACCCTCACTGCAGAGTGGATGGGGACAAGCGAGATGTGGGACCTGCTGTGGAGGACCTGGGCTGAGCTGTTCGCCCGGCACAGGTGCATGCCACTGGCCCCACGTCTACTGCCGAGACTGAGCTACACCCCATGTCCGTAGGAGCAGAGCCAGCCCTTCCTGAGCACTTCTGTATCCCGGGCACCTCAGCCAGCTTCCTTACTGCAGCTCTGGACAGCTAACCTGAGCAGCCCCATTAATGACGAGGGACACCTGCGCAGTGAACTTTGCCCAAGACTGCAGTCCCTGATGGTAGATCTTTAACCCAAAGCCAAAAGTGCCTGGTGCTTAAACTTCATTTCTAACACCTACTGGCAGAGAAGTAGGAGTCCTCCGCCTAAAATTGACACTGTTTTCCTATCATTCTTTATTGTCCCTCCTTTCTTTGAAAAAAACAGAGATACAGCCTCAGGACAGCGTGTAGTTCTGGCCTGCTCAGCCCTGAAGAAAATGTACAGAGACATCCTAGTAAGAGGAAAAGATAGTGCACCTCCAAAACGCGGGGAGTCAAAGGAAAAGAAGCGGGCCGAGGTGCAGCTCTTGGTGGTCCATCTGAGCGGCTCATTCGAGGTCATCTCTGGACGATTACTGCAAAGGAAAGGACATTTCATGCCCCCTGAGTTATTGCAGTCCCAGTTCGATACTCTGGAGCCCCCGACAGCTCCAGAAAACTTCATCCAAATCAGTGTGGACAAAAAGCTTTCAGAGATCATTACGACAGTTATGGAAACTCTGAAAATGAAGCGAGACTCGTTTCCTGTTGGTGGTCTAGAACAGAAACAGGCATGAATCTGTCCCACTCCAAATCTTGCTCTAGTCTCCTTGCCCTTGCTGTATTCTGAATTCTTAAAGTGCACAAACCAGTGTGTTAAGATACATGTGCCTAATTGCAGTTGTAGGAATTTGTGATGTACTTGGCATCGTGGGCTGGCACTTGGGGAGAAGAGGGAAGGAAATTGAAAAGTGAAGCTAAAATTGAAGTTGAAATGCATGTGGTGCAATCAAATGATTATAGGAAATTCATAATCCATGCTGAAAATCATTACCTTGTTTAGAACATTCTCCTTCATGACTGTGTTTATAATAAATGAAATTTGGCTGTCCTTGGCATCCCCTATAAATTGGTCTCAGGAGCAGAAATGTGCAGAATCGGCCACCTACCCGCAAGTCATTTCACACACCTAACTCTGCTAACCTCTGTCTTTGAGCTATGGTTCACAGCAGCGGCTCTCAAACTGAGGTCCCTAAGGCCATTAACAGCAGCACAAACAAGCTTCGTCCAGTTCACCCAGCAGCCTAAGACAACACGTTTATCAACAGCAAAACCAAGTGCTTGCCTTTTGGCTAAAATTATGTCAACTCAAATTCAACACTGTCTCTGCTAAGCACTTGGGTCATGTATGTGGGTGTAATTTAAACAGAAAGTTACATAACTACTACTTAAAAGGTAGAGGTTTTTTTTGGAATTTGAAAGCAGTTGACTTCTATTTTTTTAATTAATTTTATTGGTACTTTTGACATACATAATGATCACATTCATTGTAGGGAATTTGTACCTGTACATGATATATCTTGATTCTTCTTTTTTCCCCATTCCCCTCCCCTCCCTTCAACCCATCTTCCCCTCCTTATTTACAGCTTGTTTCCCTTTTTTTCCTTTTCCCTCTCTTCCTTCCTGTCTCCCCCTCCCTTGTTCTCCTTCCCATTTGAACATTTTCTTCCTACTTCCCAATTATCTATCATCTATTTTGGTCCTTATTTACGCTTTTGTCTTCTCACATAAGAAAAACAATGTAATATTTAAATGTGTGTCTGATTTATTTCACTTAAAAGTATGGTCTCTGTTAGGCGTAGTAGCACACGCCTGTAATCGCAGCACTCAGGAGGCTGAGGCAGGAGGATTGCCGTTGAGTTCAAGGCCAGCCTGGACTACATAGTGAGACCCTGTCTCCAAAAATAAATAAAAGTATGGTCTCAAGGTGCAGCCATTTACCTAAAAGTTTCTGAAGTTAATCAAAAGGCAGAGTTTGGCTAAAATCTTTTATGATGACGAAAAGGATTATTTTAGCAGAATAAAGATTAAAAGCAATTACATTAGGGAAAAATTGTTTTCCAAGTAGGGGAGCTGACAAAATAGTTCCTTTGAGAAGTTCCTACTCCAGAGTGTCTTCAAATTTGAAGACTGTTAGAGCTGGAAACAATTCAGTGCTCAGCTCAGTGTGGCAAGGCATGCGATTCTGGCTTCTGTGCTGAGGGGCAGGCCTTCAGTGCCTTGCGCATGTGATCCTCTGCCACTCCACTGATGTGTGACATTGAGGACACCTGCTGGGTACGAGTGTCTTCACCTTCCAGCACTGACTTGTCTCCCGTTCCAACAGAGGCAGCTGCTCTGTTACGTCCTTGTTTCTATTTTCCTTCTACTCTATTTAAGACGAGTATCTATTTTGTTGAGTGACTGGACAGTTTCTTTAGGAATACACACAGCCGTCCCCCTGTATCTGCCAGGATGCTCAGAGCCTTTCATAAACTAACAATGGGCTGCCAGGGGTCTAGCTCAGTGCGAGTTTGCCCAGTATGCTCAAGGCCCTGAGTTCAAACCCAGCACCACACACATGCATGCATGCACACACAGCAAAATTAAATGATACAGTATTTGTGTATAACCTACAAACATCTGTATAATCATCTTTAGATTACTTACAATACCTAACACAGTAAATATGCAAATAGGTAGTATATACATTGTCTAGGGAATAATGACAATGGTCAGGACCAGTTTTTTTTAAGTATTTTTGATCTGAGATTGGTTGAATCTGGATACAGAACCCATGGGTACAGAAGGCCAAATGTATATTTAAATGAAGTGGGTCATTTCAGGATAAACTCAAAGTACGTGGTTTGCAGATGTACAAAAACTGCAAAGGTGGTGCGAAGGAAGCGGGGGCTGAGTGACCCTGTCCGCCTCTCACTGGGAGGGCAGCGGGGGTCCAGAGAGTGCTCCAGGGGGCCAGGCGTGTGTCCACTGCCCACCCTCTTCTGCAAAAGCCATCTGCGATGGATCCAAGGTGGGTGAAGAGGGAGCACCGCCTGCCACGGCCAAGGCGTGGAACAAACTCTCCGATGGGCAGCGCTGGACTGGGAGGCATGGGTGCTGGTGTGCATGTGAGTGGCACCTGGGGTGCGGCTGTGCAGGCTGTGAGCTGGCGGCCACGGGCATAGGAAGATGCTTCACTCTGGCCAGGCCACAGGCCCACTGGTTAGCTCTGGCAGAGTTTCAGAATGAATCCTGTATTTTCTTTTATAAGGGCACAGTCCATCTTAAGTCTCAGGAGCTACCAATAGCAAATGCTAGTGGAATGAAAAGGCCTTTTGGGCAGATGGCATTTTGCCTAGGAAAATAAGCCATGGCATTTCCACTCTGCCAAGCTATGGGGGCCCTGCTGCCTGGCTTCAGGTTCCACCTAGACTAATACTCAGGGTACAGGCACTAGAAACTGTCCAGTTAACCGCTCCTGCTGGATGAGTGCCCCGCAGATGCAGAGGAAGGAATCGGTGGACCCACTGTGCTGAGTCTGGACTGGGCTGTAATGGGAACTCTGCAGGGCCCAAGGATGGTGACACGGAGCCCTGGCTCTCAGCGGGCTCAGGCCAGGGGCAGGAAAGATGAGGCACCTGGTATCCTAGGCTGGAGTCCTTAGGGGAAAGGAAGGGTGTGGCGGGGCCCTGAGAATCAGATTTAGGCCTGCCACGCCCCTGCCTCCGGCCCCCTTCCTCCCAGAATAGAAGCCAAAGCTTCTTCCATCACAGCTGGGCCACCTTTCCAGTCACAGTGACAAGGACAAATAAGGGAAGGCAGTGGTTTTCAACCTTGAGCATACATTAGAATCAATCACTTGTGCAGACTAAACCCAGACGCTTCCCTGCCTCCTCTGAGCCCACCAAGCCAGCACCTCTAAGGAGGGCGCCAGGTCCCTGACCGCGGGGCTCCACAGCTGACTGAGCAGCAGCCAGGGCTGGGAGCCCCAGGGTGAGGCTGGGCATGCAGGACCCCACTTGGGTCTGCAGGTTGTGCTGAACCCCTCCCACAGGGCACATTCAACCCTGGCGAAGTTTGGGCTGGCTTGGTGCTGACCAAAGGCCCCACAGGGAATTCACAAAAGGCTACAGGTGATGTGCAAACTGAGGTTACACTTGGGGCTGGTGACATGGGCAGGAGCTGCAAAGAGTGGCCATTACTTGACTGGGACCACAGGAAGAAGGGATAAGGAACAGTGGGAGGAACTTCCTGTCTGGCCGAGGACACTTGGGTGTAGCAGACCACACGGAAGCTGAGCTTGCTAAGACAGTCTGCCCAGAGAAAAAGGACAGGCCACTTACCGTCCTTTTAATAAAGCCTGGGCCTCCGCTCTCTCAAGTGTTTCTCTTGGTTTAGCAGGGCAGACAAGTTGGTGAGGCCTTCAGGTGACGTGAATATACGAAGACAAGGGAAGCAAGTCTAGCAGCTGATGAATGGATAAACAAAATGTTCTTTTTTTTTTTTTTTTGTGGGTACCGGGGGGTCGACCTCAGGACCTCGCGCGCCCGCAGGTGCCCGTGCTGCTGAGCGATATCACCGCCCCTTTTTTTTTCGTATGTGGGATCCGGGAGTCGAACTCGGGCCCTCGCGCTTGCCAGGCAGGCGCTTATGCCGCTGAGCCATCTCACCGGCCCAACAAAATGTTCTTACAGTGGAGTATTACTCAGCCATGAAAAGGAGCAGAGTACTGATACATGCTACATGAATGAACCCTAAAAATATTGTGCTAAATGAAAGGAACCAGACACAAAATGCCACATATTGAGTGATGCTGTTTATATGAAAGGTCAGACTAGGCAAATCTATGGAGATAGGAAGTATGAGTGGGTTGCTAGGGGACAGAAAAGGTAGGAATTGGGACTAACTGCTAACAGACTCAAAGTTTCTTGCTGGGGTGATATAAATGTTCTGGAATTGGACAGCAGTGTTGTTTGTACAACATAGAATATACTAATGAAGTGTACAAATTTGATGGTATGTAAATTATCTCAAATTAATCCAGCAAACAATCAGTGTGTAAGGAGGGGCACGACTGCAGCTCAGGTGTCTGCTCATCCTACCTGGAGAGGTTGGAGGGATACAGTGAGGTGGCAGCCTCGATTCAGTGTCCCCCAGCTCTCACACCAAGATGACTCCTGGTTTAAAGTGCAGTACTTCTGGGCGCAGTCCCTAAGAACACACCAGCTCCTTCACCTTCCCTCCGCAGCACAGCTCTGACTGCTCCGATGGCACAGGGTTCACTGAGGCAGGCTGCGTTCCGTTCTGGATTGGAAGACACTTTTGACTGTGATCTTTGCTTTGTGAACTGCCTAAGACAGCAAAGACACGCCCTGGCTGCTGCGCTGTCACGGTGCGTCGGAGACAGAACCTGGAGCAGTGGTGCATGCACGGGAGTGTTACCAAGCCGTACAGTGAGGTACACAGCACAACATGAACACGAAGAAGCCACACATAAGAGAACCCATGATTTGTGATTCCGTTTACAGGAAATATCCACAACAGGCAAACCCACGGAGACACCGCAGCCAGGGGCTGGAGTGCGGGGCAATAGGGACTGCCACCTCACAGCTGCAGTTTCCCTCTGGGCTAGTCAAACAGTGCTGGGTGAAAGTAATGGTTATACAATACTGTGAATGTACGTAATGCCACTGAACCATATCCCGTGCATTTTTATGTCTATTTTACCACAATGTTTAAAGGAGGAGCAAGGTAACACCTCAGGCCTTCTACACAGGACTTGAGCCAGCACATAGCAGGAAGCAGACCTAGAAAGCTTTGTTTGCAGTTTCCCAAAGGGGACTCAGTCAAGAAAACCTCTTCCTTCTACAATATCAGACAAGCAGCTGAGTTGTAACAGTGGCCACTCCTTTGCAAGTAATCCTTTCCAAGGTTATATCCTCTCCCAGCGCCCTGCACAAGGCTGCTGTCAGCCCTCCCCATAGCTTTGTCGAGCACACATCCCCCTCCTTTGCCCAGCCTTCTAAAGAGAAGCCATATATAAACGATGCAGATAACTGCTGAGGAATCTTCCTTAGATTCACAGAACCCAGAGTACCTGGTACCCTTCAGATAAGCTGGGAAGGTATAACTCCCCTCCTAGTCTGTGTTTCAACACAAAGCATGTAAACTGCTGTGAGGTTTGACTACCAGGAGACTTTCTGACAAACCAAAGGAGCTGCCCCGAGAGGTCCAGAAGGAAAGGGAAGACACACGTCCTGGGTGATGGAGACCCCACTCAGCAACAGCCTGCCCAAGGGACCCCGCTGACCTCTCCCTCCCATCGAAGCCCTCTACACCCCTGAGCCCCTGCAAGGGAGCTCCGAAAACGTCCGTCTTCTCAGGACTCCCGTCTCTGAAGAAAGCCGATTTCCTAGCAACTCTCATCTCCAAGATTGGCTTTTGAGCAACAAGTGGCCAGACCCAAGTCTGGTAAGGGTTATGAGAGTTATTGCTTAGGGTGGCATCAACAGCGAGTGAAGGAGGAAAACAAAAGTGCTCCTCTCATTTTCCTCCTCCTGGGACTACAGTGTGGTCGATTAAGATGGCCAAACTCACATTCCTCCCATGCAGCAGTAGGGTCTCTGGCCCTTGCTCTCACATACGGGCAATCTAAGTAAGATTTCTTGACTATCAGAATATGGGCAAGGACAAGGCGTTTTGGGACTATGACAGTGATGGTGAACCCTTTTGGGACCAGTGCTCAAACTGTAACCCAAAACGTACTGATTTATCTCCAAGTGCTAACTCTGCCATTAAACTTGAATAACTGAGGTTTTAGTTTAGAAAAAAACAACTCTACATTAACGTCTTTTGTCTTATGGGAAAAGCAACATGCATGCCACAGGTTCACCACCATTGGCCTAGGATCTAGACGGCTGGCAGCTTTCAAATACCTGCTAAAGCCATCTTCCACGTGGCACAAGCAACCCTGTGGAAAGGCTAATAGAAAGGAACCAAGTCCCTGGGTACACTTTTTATGGGGACAATGATGACTCCTAAAATCAAATTCTCCAGACCCAGTCAAGTCACTCTTGCTGTATTCACAAATTTCTGCTAAAATTGCTCATTCATAAACAAAATAGAGGGCCGGTGAGATGGCTCAGCGGCGTAAGCGCCTGCCTTGCAAGCGCTAGGGCCCGAGTTCGACTCCCGGAACCCACATACGAAAAAGGGGCCGGTGATATCGCTCAGTGGCACGGGTGCCTGTTGGCGCACGAGGTCCTGAGGTCGTCCCCCTGGTACCCACAAAAACAAAAACAAAAACAAAAATAAACAAAATAGAAAATTTGTTTCTAAGCAACCAAGCTGTAGGGTAGTTTGTTGTAAAACATTTTGAGAACCTCAACATAGTGGAAATTCCTTCCTTTTTAAGAAGTACAAGGAATCAAGTACATGTTTAAAAAATCTAGTCTAAATGCACAAGGAATGAATACATTACAAACAGGGTATGCTTCTTCACTGTCCCAGCTCTAGAGGAAATTTCAATTAAAATTCTACTGTCTTATCCACACACAAATGCTGAGCAGGCGCCTTTCCCCTGCTTCAGGGGTTGGCCACCATGAGTTGTTCGGCTGCACCGGACAGACGCCTCTCCACAGCCCCGGCGCAGGAAAAGGATGGCCTCGTGTTAGCCCACGCAGCAAAGGTGCCAGTTTCTGCTGTTCTCCCGGGCTCATCGTCTCCGTCCACTCCAACCATGGTTTTCCTGCACCACTCTGAACTCGCAGTCGTGTCACGAGGGACCTTCCCTTTACTAAATACCAAGGTTACATCCGATCCATGGCGAGTCCACTGCGCCCATCTCGTAATTACATTTCTTCACTTGCAGGACCTCTCCGGGCTCTCGCCTCACACCTGCCTTGTGGTTCATCTGCCTTGCATCTCTTCCATTGCTTTCTCAGTACCTTCACTTCCATGTTCAGTCAGGTACATCCAGCTTACGTCAAAACCAAACGTCAGATTGGTTCTCTCCACCTTGCTTACCTTGCGTCTCCCCCCTCTTGCATTTACCCTCATACTTCTACTATCTGTAAAGCTTATTGGCACTATCTTTAAAACACACTGCAAATATGACTACTTTTTAGCGCCTCCACTACCAACACAGCCCGTGTGCCTATGATCTCTATCTAGATTACTAACTCCTAAAAGCATCCCTGCTTCCACCCAGCTTCCCTAGTCCAGTGGTCCTCACCTGGAATTTGTCAGAAAAGTCCCCTCCCCGCCAATTCCACACTGAAAATTATACACTCTGGGAATAGGACACAAAAATTCATGTATTAACAAGTCCTCCCTGTCAAAATCCTGAGCCATCCCCCACATCTCTCCAGTCTTGTTCTCTACACTGCTTTCTCTGTATAGCTCACCTTGCCCAGCCACAATGGACTCCTTGTGTTCTACACACACTTAGGACACTCACGTTTGAGGGCTTTTTCATTAGTTAGCCCTTTTCTTTGGCACACTGTTCACACACTATCCCCCAAAATACGCTTCTAATCTCTGTGTGTCACCTCCTTGCTGGGCCATGTCTGGCTACCTGCCATAAGAACACCTTCTTCCCAACCTAGCCTCTTTATGCTGCTCATTTTTCACCAAAGTACTTAAAAGTACCTGCTAGGCAGTATGTGTCCTGTTTACTGTCTGTCCTCCTACATTCTATTATGCAGATCCTTTATTACACTTCAAGTAAATAGAAGAGAACTTCGTGTTCAACAAATACTCAATAAATGTTAACTTTCTGAGGAAATGGATGCCTATGATAGAGAAACTGAGAACCTGATGTTACTTAAGTAACTATAAGGTAATTTCAAAGCAGAAAAATGAAAGAAAATACCTTTCGTAAGGTAAATGAGAAGAAATGCAGCAGCTGCTGGTAAAGGCTAAGTAATTCATAACAAATCAATCACGGGTTAGCAAAGTTTGGAAAGATTTTAAAACTGAACCCAGGAAGAATGGCAGCCTTTATATAAGCCAAAGAGAATAGCTAAGTACCTATGTGCAAAGCAGAGGGGAGATTAACAGTGCTTCCCAGTTCACTGGATATGGCACTGCCTTGAAAACCAGTCAAGTAGAAACAGTGGTCCAGTAAAATTAGAAAACGCCACATTAAACAACTTTAAATAGACTTCTTCAATGCAGGATCCTTAACTTTTATCATATTTATTAACCTCTAAGGGGAAGTACAATATATAGTATTTCTCTGCCTTAACCGTATGAATTTTTTGTTATATAAGTTCATGTATGTGCACATACAAAGCCCAGCTTTACTTATTACTAACATATAAATCTTTATTCATTCTGTTGTGTTTTATGACTTGCCTCTCAAATTAACATAGTAATGTCTCTTCCAATCGAGACTTCATTACATATTTAAATTAAGCTTGAAATCCAAGATTCTGAATATATGAAGGCCAGCTGACGTTTATCTGATTGCTCAGTATTTTCTATTGATTAAGATACCAGAAGCAAAACCAGGCATGGTGGCGCACACCTCTAATCCCAGCACTCAGGAGGCTGAGGCAGGAGTTTGAGGCCAGCCTGGGCTACACAGCGAGACCGTCTCAGAAAACATAAACAGAAACAAAAGAGATACCAGAAACATTCTGCTTGGGAAATAAAATCCTTAAGTGTTATTTTTACCACTACATTTTTTCCATTTGAACTAAATAATCTGATATAAAAACAATTTAAGCCTATAGCATTTTAAGTGTCTTTTTAGAATTTCAAGTATAGATGTTCACCTTCCTATGGATCACTTCCGGACACGCCTAACATAAGCTGAAAATATCATTACGTCAAAAATGCATTTAAGGGCCGGTGAGATAGCTCAGCGGTGTAAGCGCCTGCCTGGCAAGCGTGAGGTCCTGAGTTCGACTCCCGAAACCCACATATGAAAAAAGGGCCAGTGATATCGCTCAGCAGCATGGGAGCCTGCTGGCTCGCGAGGTCCTGAGTTCGACCCCTGGTACCCACAAAAAAAAAAAAAAAAAAAATGCATTTAATACACTTAACCTACTGAACACGCTAGCTTAGCATCACAGCATACTTAAGAGAATCGGTCTTTTTACTCTCATTCCTGACTGGGAGGTATGGCTTCACTGCTGCCACCTCTTTCTCTAGCATCTCAAGAATATTGTACCACATATTTCTAATTTAGGGAAAATATCAAAACTCAAAATTTGAACTAGGGTTTCTACTGAATGTGCACAGCTTTCATACCATCGGAAAGCCAAGAAACTAAGTAGGGGGTCAACTGAATTCTGACCACCCTTAACACATGTTCTGATGTAGGATAAACATTAGAAACAAAAAAAATTTTTTTTCTAAATGCCACTGCAGTAGTTCGTAAGTAGAGACTGCCCAGTTTAGTATACTGTGGAGGCCTCACCACATTTAAAATAAAGAAATCATGATGTCTTGCTTAAAGTCACACAACTAGGAGAAAACAAAAAAAGCAGAGCCCAGGTCACATCGTCTCTCAGTGGGCTATCTTTTTAACACACCACAACGGAGTATGTTGCATACCCAACGCTTTAATTGGGGAAGCTTAAAAAAAAAAAAAATACTGAATAATCATCTATGCTGTGATAAAATCTGGGATAAATCAACTTTAATAAACTTTAAAAGATATAGTTAAAGAATGTAAATTGAAGTCTTTTTCTTTCTACAAAAGAGACAAGACAAAGCAAATGTAAAAGCTAGAGATTTATTGTTATTTTGTGATTAATAAACCATCAAATTGGTTATGACACTGTCCCACACTGTATACTGCCATTCATCAGTACAGAAGTCTTTAAACCAGCCCGAGGTATAAGGTAGAAAGGGCAAAGCCACAGAACACCATCCTTAACAGCATCTAGCCATGCCTCCTCCACGACCTCTGGAACACATGTGCCTCCTGGGGAAAGTGTCACAACAGTGCGGGGACTGGTGGGCAATCTGGCCTCTTGATCTTTATTAATAGCAAGCAACTGATAGAATTAATGGGATTTGACCAGTGTTTTCCTTGATTCTATTGGTCTGAACTCATTTAGGTTACTTTAACATTATAATTCCTGTAACTGTACATGAGAGAATATAATGACCTAAGAGAATACTGAACCAGAGTCAGCCAAATATGTAACTGACCCCAAAGTTATGTTTTAATTGGTCCTAAAGGAATGTATCACCCCAAGAGTTTGAGAGTTAGGCAATCAGAACTTCTATGGGAAGGGAAGAAAAAGGCTGTAGAACAGCCAAATGTACTCAACATTGTTAAAACGGCTCTTTGTTTTTCACCCCAAATGATACTTCGTTACTACATTAAACGCACAGAAATTCTAACAGAATCTTGGCTGCCAGTATTATTTAGTTTAGGCTGGCCCAATCCAGGATAGATTCCATCTTGCCCCCCTCCCCCACTTGCCCTCTCTGAGGCTCTGAAAAGCACAATGTTTATTTCTTAAAAGAACTATCCAAACACTTCATAAACAAATGGCTCACAAATAATTTTAAATTTATGTACTGCCTGTGCAAGAGAAAACTGATAAACCCAAAAGGTAGTTCTATTTTAATATGGTGATTAAAAGTAACTGAAACATTAACACTTTCAGTGAAAGCAACATTTCAATTGCGAATTGGTAATGCCTCTTAACTTTGTATGGGAGAAGCTGAAAGTCCTAGGAAAAGGCATTTTGTGTTATAAACTCCAGAGCTCCTTCCATCTGAACGAGATTAAGGTAACTGAGAGTCCTCTATGAAGGCTGAGACAGTGTTACATTACGCTGTCTGTACAACTGTATGTCCCGAAACAGGTAACTGGAATCAGCTCTCTATTGTGTTTATCTGGCACTCTTTGCTGGGTGCTGTTATCAAAGACACTGTCAGATTCCACACAGGTTAGGAAACACTAAGCTTTAGGAGGATTTCCTTACTTCGTTGGTTACAAATACTCTGTGCACATAACCTGTCATTTCTAAAAATGCGGTCCCAAATATGCATGCTCTGTACTGTATACAAATACAGCCAAAGTTGTCAGTAGTATAAATTTTACAGCATTTGTTGCAAAAATACATGCCAGAGTCACAATAAGCAATAATGTACCACAAATTATAGAGCGCAAATGATTTACTTCTTTTTAATGTTTTTATTCTACATAAATTACTACCATAGGCTAATGTTTAAAAAGCAAATAAACTGGACAGATGCAGGACAAATCTGTTCACTCAACTATAAAAGGTGATGCTTTTTAAAAAAATTACAATGAATGCAGAAGTGTTTGATACATGCAGTAGCCTTAAATGAAAAGCATTAATTCCCACTGTTCCCATAAAGAAAAACACAGAAAAACCCACACATCTTACTGCACTCCACCTTAAAATGCATCATATTGGGTTTATAACAGCACAGAATTCCAAGAGTCAAAATGAAATAAAGCAGGTATTTTAAAGATTTAAGAGCCGTTATCAAAAATAAATTACATTTTTTCAAGATACAGAAATGCTGCTATGATGGCTGAGAGCCCAGTAACCTTTCAATAGCCGCATTGATATCACCTCCTGTTGCTATTAGTGCTTGCAAGTTTGCTTCACGGTTCAAAAATCCCATTGCACTGAGCTGTTCCAGTTGTTGCTGAAATCTGACCTCTGGATTCTGTAGCTGTTAAAAAAAAAAAGAGATAAATTCTAAGGGAAAGCAGTCCATGTCATGCCTAAAGTTTTAGAAAATTTAACTGTTTCTTAACATGCTGATACACTGAGCTTTAAAAGCCATGTTCCTCTTTTGAAACATATCCCACACATTTAAAATTCCATTAATATTAGACTACGAATATAGGTCAAGGGTAGCGGTCTTGACCAGCATGTACGAGGCCCTGTGTTCAATCCCTACTATGCAAAAATAAGTAAGTCATTTTAGTCTAGTTTACACCTGAACATCATGTAATTTCTATTTAAAAAAAAAAAAGGCATGGCATGTAGGTCAATGGTAGGGTACGTGTTTAGCATGCACAAGCCTTGGTTCAATCATATATGCAAGTAGTTTAGAATCATTTAGATGCTTCATTTTGTGTAACTATTGGCCTGCTGAGTAACTTTTTCATAAGCCGATATCCTTACATATAAAAATCTGAAGTTCCAACAAGGCTTAGAATGTGGATTAAATTTCTGTACTAACCATTTGATTCCAGTTTCAGGCTCACAAACTATATTCCTAGTTATTATAATTCAGCCACATCAAATCTTTCTTCAGAAATTAAAAAACAAACCTGGCTAACTTATTAACAGATTTAGAGGTGGTTCAACTTATGTAACAATTCTTTTTTTTTTTTTTTTTTTTTTACTTATGTAACAATTCTTTTTTTTTTTGATCTTTTTGAGACAAGGTTTCACTATGTAGTTCAGGCTGGCCTGAACTCACTTTGTAGCCCAGGCTGGCCTCAAACTCACAGGGATCCTCCTGCCTCAGCCTCCCTAATGCTGGGATTATAGGCCTGCACCACCACGCCCAGCTCTTCATAACAATTCTAATACCCAAATCTTTTAATCTCCCTCAAAATACTCTTCCTTGGTTTGAGTACTTATTCCATTGTTCTTACCATTTTCTGAAGCAGTTCTACAAATCCTCTTGTATGAATGTCTTTAGTTGCACCATCATGGCTACCTTAATGTCCTGAATCGACTCAGAACATTTACCTTTCACAATCATTTTGATTTTGGGAAGAGCCACAAGTCACACAGTGCCAGATCCAGTGAATAAGATGGATGAGGACACACCTTACCTCTTTACAAGCCTGTCTTCCCATTGAATGCACTTGGCAAGAGCAATCACCTCTCCTAAAGACACTCACAAAAGAAGACTTCTAGGGGCTGGGGATATAGCTCAGTGGCACAGTGCCTGCCTAGCAAGCAAAAGGTTATGAGTTCGATTCCTGGTGCCATGGGGGGGGGGACTGCTAGAACTGCTTCAGAAAGTGGCAAGAATGATGGGATGTGTTCAAAGTGAAGGAGAGTATTTTAAGGGGATTAATGGCAACATGTCTTCTACTAATTGTTTTTCATTTAAACATCTACCACATTTTCTGATCACCCCTTGTACACAATGTTATTTTACTCAGCCATAAAGGAGAATGAATTCACATCCTTTGTAGGAAAACGGATGACTCATGAGACCATAATGTTTAGTGAAATAGGTCAGAACCACAGAGAGTTAAATATTGCATGGTTTCTCTTATATGAGAAACCCAAAATATAAATAAATTAAAAAATAAAGGAAAGGTGGCAGGAAAGAGAAAGGCAGACTTTAGACAAGGTGAAGGAGATGAGGGAAAGAAAGAAGGGAAAGGAGAAGGAAAAGCAAGGAAAGGGAATAAAAAATGGTCAAAATACAACATATGTATGTACCAAGTCCACAAAACGGAGGTAACTGCTATGTATTGCAAACATATACTAAGTGAGGGAGGGGTAGAATTCAGCATCTAGTAGACAGACCTTAAAACATTTTTTCCATAAAGTAGTTAGGGGGCAACCTTAGGTTTGAACTAGCAATCATCTCTGTCTAATGGTACTTTCTTAGTAAAGCCAATAATGTTTACAGAAGCAAAAACATTAGGGGGCCTGCATTTTTAAGGTGTAGAAATGTCACACAAGTTGCCACAAGAGGTAGCATGATGGTGGGTAGCAGGGTGAAGTAATTTGTATTTTACTTTGAAAGAAATCCTTAGAATAGAGTACAACTATCCTGGAGGTATTCAGAATAATAATCAAGTTTCTATTCCTCCCAAACGAACTTTCATATAAAACAAAATCTATTTCAAATGATTTCAGACAGGGACTTCAAGAGGAATATATTTCTAAAAGGCTACTTCTAAAAAAATAAAAGATTATCTTTAAGCATTCTTCCCTACACGCATAACAGGGTTTTGTTAGTACCTAATAAAGCATCAAAGTTTAACCATTTCCATGATGCTTGTTTTTAGATTCCATATCCTTAAAACCATGCTCTTCATTAGCCTAAACAACAAAGGGCTGATACTTTCTTTTTTCCTTTTGGAACATTCCACTGTGAAGGTATGCAAAACTTTAACAGAAAAAATGAACTGTCAACCTGAGGGTTTACTCCAGCAAGAGCCTGCAGCATTTGCTGGATGAACTGCTGGTGTCCCGGGTCGGTGGTGCCTGCTGTGGAGCTTGGGTTTTCACCAGGTGCAGCGTTGGACCCACTGGTTCCAGAAGAGCCTCCACTGTTCCCTAATGCCCCCAGACCCGGAGTAAATCTAGGAAAAGCACAGAGAGTCTAACACAGAGGCCAGCCCTGACCAGACGGTACATCAAATCACATTTTAACATAGTAGCACTCTTCTTATAACAAGTGTTTGTGACTTTGAAAACTCTAAAACTAATCTCAGTCAAAAAAATTAAAAAGCAGGAGGACATTAAATCTGAATCTTCAGAAAAGGTAAACCATTGTACACTTTCATAACCTTCCCCAAATAAACTTACCCTGGGATAAGGCCAGGGGCTTCTGTTGCTAAAGTCTGTAAACCCTGCTGAATCTGTAACAAGGCCTGCATCGCTCTAGGGTTTGACATTGCTGACAGCGTATCAGGATTCTGCATCTAAGGAAGAAAGAAAACCAGTGGTTACAAATGGTAAATTTTTACAACTTTTCTTTGCTATGTTTTTGCAGAAAATCTAAAATCTTACTCCCAGACACTGGTAATCCTTAATTTCTTTCCCAAAATAAACACAAGTCGTCCTCTTTGACAGCAAACCTGTGCAAATCATTGCCTGACCTCCTCCCAAGTCCATCATGAAAGCCAGTTTCATAATGGAAAGCAATCAGGAGCTACTCTGGATGCCACAACTCTTCCCCTTCTCCAACAGAAGAAAGTATTATTTCTAAGAGACAAACTCCAAATGCACAATTTGTACAACATGGTAATATGGTGAAAGCCACATATTCCTCCTGACCAAGTGTTATCTGTTGCTGAAGTAACAATTTTACCAAAAATGTACACTCAAACAATAGGTCTGCATTTGAAGTTAATACATGTATCCTGAGTTTAGCTTCACAACTTCCAAATATACACCATGACTGACCAAAAAGTTGGCTTATGTCATTTACAATGAGATCAAGGACACTAACTAACCTTGGATAATGGTTTACAAGCCTAGAATCATTTACATAAATATATAAAGCCTCAGCACTACCAGTTTCAAAACCACCAAGACTGACTTTTATCTTTTTAAATAATAAAATACCATGACAATCTCAAGTACATTTTTACAGTAAAACTTTCCTTATATGACAACACTAACAATATTAATCTTACTAATTCCAATGTGAGGAAATGAGCTCTACCCTGTAGAAAATAGGCATTCTACTAATTTGGAAGAAGTTAAAACATTAGCAAGAAACCAAACCTGTAAAATAGAATAGGGTAGCTCTTTCCTGTTACTCAAGATTAAAAGATAAAGTGTAACATGACACAAGGAAGCACTTCAAAGTTAGTAAAGTAAAAGGAAATGGTTTATGATATTAACAAAGCATTCAAAATCCTAAACCCTCTAAAGCAAAAATAAAAATGGTTCTTTCCTCAGAATCTAAGTTTAAGAAATATAAGCAAAAGATCAGCAGTGAAATGGGGCTTAGCTAGGATCAAGATGAATTCCCTACAAACGGGGAGTAGCATTGCTCTATTCTGTGTTTTGCCATCAGCCAGAGAAGAGCAAGGAAAATGTTCATCATCAAACTATTTCAAGCACATCATTACCGAAGATAGCTAGCATCTTTTCTTACTCACTTGTTGGAGGAAAGTTGGGAGCTGTTGTCTCATTTGTTCTTGAAGCTGAGGATTTCCAGCAAATAGGGGATTATTCAGCATCATCTATGGGGCAAGTGTTCAAACAATTTTAACTGGAAATATCAAACAAGTAATGTACCTTGTTTAATATTCTATCTTCCTCCAAGTACCCAAGCTGGCACTTAAAAGGAAGGAAGGTAGAACATAAGTAAAGAAGAAGGGGAAATACTGTCCATAAGAAAGCTCTCCAGGGAAAAAACAAAAAACAAGGCATCTTCTCTCTCAGTGAGAATGGTGAATATGATAATGACATGCAATATCCTAAAAAGTAAAATAATCATTTTTTTAGGCTTTTCCTTGAGCAAAGATGAATTTGTGCCTTTCATACAAAAACAGGAGTTAACTGGCTCTGGTGAAAAAAATGTCCTCTGCTACACTGACAGAATAAACATCAAAACATGAAACTACGTACATGGCTTGCTTAGAAACCCCCGACACCCAAGTGGCAAGCACAGAGAAAATCCAGATCTGGAACCACTGTATCTACCTGCCTACTGCAAGACAGCTAATATTAGATTAGGTCCAGAAAAATAACACCACAAAACAGCAACCAACTTGCCAGAGAAATGGAGCTGCTAGGTGAAAAATCAGCCAAAATGTAGCACCAACTATCCTCTGGGGTAAGTTAAAATGTTTTAAGACCTGGAAGATGTAACTTCATTAGAGAACACCAAGATTAGCACCTGGATTTCACCTCACTACCACCAGAGATGAGAGAAGGGGCACATCGCCTGACCTTCAAACAGGTGTTAAGAATTTAACAGTCAGGGCCAATGTTAACATGATGTTGGAATACCTGAAAATAAGATTACAATACACAATCAGCAAATCCAGAAACTAAAATTCTCATAACTTCGAAAAAACTTTTACAGCATTTCCCTCAAAGTAAAAAGTCAACTAACAATGATTTACTAATAGCCTATTTACCTGTCCAAAGTTTGGGGTGGAAATGATCCTTGCCCTCCAGTAGTTAACCATATTTAAGAGCAACTATATGTAAATGCTGGAAGAGAGACCCCCCCTTTACTTCATCTGTTGTTGAAAGGCTGATCGGTTACTTTAAACACAATAATCAAAGCAAAAGTTAGACATGTTTTACTGATAACTTGGCATTTCTTTCAAAGAGATCAGTAAGTTCACAGTAAGTAATGTCTACATAGGTCAACCAACCTGCTGCTTTATTAGTAATGTACAGTATCTCTTTTCACAAACATACTAATGAAATATTTTTACTTTTCAAGATCTATGTTATTTAAACTAACCTAGAAAAAGCATGTCATCTTAAACTTTCCTTTCTCAAAAAAAATCATTTCATTTGATTAGGGTATTTCTTCTAACTTACCTGACTTCATGTCACAATTAATAGTTTTGACACTTCAGACAATATTTGAATATATAAAAATCAAAAGCAGAACAAAAAAACTATAAACTTTCATATTTTGGTAATTAAAGTACATTGTGAAAGTTTCCAAATTGCCTATAATAAAAGAATCCACATTGAGCGTTCTTTTTCAATATCATATTAGAGTACTGAAAGCATGGGGAAGTGCTCAAGCCCTTTATAAACTTAGAACTATCATTATACAGTAAAAGACTGGAAATATACTTGCTGAAGTCATATTGCACATGCAAGTTCACATCCAAGTATTATTAGTTGGCCAAATATACACCTGAAGACATACAAATAGGAACATTCTACATACAACATTTCCACATTTATTTAAAACAAATGTGAACATTTTAGCTTTATTCATTATCAAAAATATCTCTCAATACATTAAATTTACGCATTTAATAGTAGTAACTTGGGGCCGGTGAGACGGCTCAGCGGCTTAAGCACCTGCCTTGCAAGCGCGAAGGCCCGAGTTCGACTCCCGGAACCCACATACGAAAAAGGGGCCGGTGATATCGCTCAGTGGCACGGGCGCCTGCTGGCGCGCGAGGTCCTGAGGTCGTCCCCCCGGTACCCACAAAAAAAAAAAAAAAAAAAAAAAAAAAAAAAAAATAGTAGTAACTTGGTCTGATAATTTTCATATTACAAATCTTTCATAAATGCACTTTGTACCTATGATATACCAAATTTTAAATATAAAAATTTTCCTAAAAACTTGCTCTGTATTTACATCCCATCCCCACTCCCCCAACCTAGGGCCATCACACCAAGCTATGTCCCCAGCCCTTTTAAATTTTAAGACAGGTTCTCATGAAGTCCCAGTTGCAAAAGCTAGGCTTGAAAAGTGGGCAGGTCCTCTCCCGCCTCAGCCTCCCACTGTGATGGAATTATAGGTATGCACCACCACACCTAGCCCAATTTCACAAAAAAAAATTTTTTTTTTTTGGTGGGTACCGGGGGTCGACCTCAGGACCTTGCACACCAACAGGCGCCCGTGCCGCTGAGCGATATTACCAGCCCTTTTTTCGTATGTGGGATCCGGGAGTTGAACTCGGGCCCTCGCGCTTGCCAGGCAGGCGCTTACGCCGCTGAGCCATCTCACCGGCCCTTTCACAAATTTTTTGAGGGCACAAATTACTAATAAACAGTATACCTCAAAGACATCTGCCACATACTTTTGTCAATGTGGTCTTACAGTTTAGACAATGAAAACCTTTTCATCTGACATAATGAAGAAAAGGTTTTTAAAATGGGATTAAGTATAAAGGGCCACATGCGTGCTAGGCAAGGATTCTACCAGTGAACTACATACCTTCCCAGCCCTATCTAGCTACCTATTTATTTTTGAGACAGTCTCCCTAAATTCCCAGGGTGGCCTCAAACTCAATCCTCCTACGTCGGACCCAAGCAACTGAGATTAGAGGCATGTACTACCACACTCAAGCAGACGCTATCTTTAACAAACAGCAGGGCCAGTGAGATAGCTCAGCAACATAAGCACTTGCTGGCAAGCGCAAGGTCCTGAGTTCAACTCCCAGTACCCACATAAAGAAAAAAAAGGGCCGGTGATATTGCTCAGTGGCACAAGCACTTGCTGGCAAGCGTGAGGTCCTGAGGTCGACTCCCGGTACCCACATGAAAAAAAAAAAAAAAAAGCAAATATAAACTATAGATAGCCAAGGCTTATTTCACATTCCCCTAGTTTTTAAGCCGACTGGTGCATAATCACCAAGGGAAGTTGAGGTACCTAAATAAGTATCTAATGCATTGTATCAAAATCCTCTAAGCGGGGCTTTGAAACCTAAGCATCAATACCGTTTTCAAAGCTCCCCCAGTGATCCTGAATGATTTGGCCAGTGTTGAGTCATTAATTTTCTTTCTTACGGTCTTTTCAGAAACAAATTAGAAAATTAATAAATTAATAAAAGACCAGTCAGTAAACTAGAGTGGGGGGGGGGCTTTTTAAAAAGAATGACAACACGGTTCCCACAACCCCTCCTTTGCTTTCAATGAACCATTTCAGGCTAATTTATAGCTGCAATGTTCAGCATGACTATCACGATCTGAGAAATCTAACTACATAAGAGCATTTCAACTGTACTGATTCTGTTCTTAATCACTTTTAGGATTCACATTTCACAGACGACTGTATCTTCAAGAGAGAGCAATCTGAAACTTTTATACTCATCTTGTCACTCAACATGTACAGATACAACATAAATCTGTACTGCATTCTAGTCAATGAACAGCACACTGTAGTCAATCAACAGCAGAAATGATACTATGTGACATATTATTATTACAAAGAAACAAACTGTCCAAAACACTGGGGATGTAGTTTACATACATTTCTAGTGTAATGAGAACACACGACAAGAATGTGCCCAGAACCCATCACTGGACCAGGTTATTGCTCAGTTCACTGTGCAGTCTCTTCTAATGCAGCTCCAAACTCACCTGTGCAGCAAGGTCAGGGTTCTGGCTCAGGGACTGCATCATGCTTCTCATGTAGGGGGCAGACAACATGTTCTGCATAAGTTGTGGATTTTCAGTTATTTGTTGCAACAAGCTCTGCATCCCTGGCGTGTTGAACATACTAGCTGAAAGTTTGTTTTGGAAAAAAAGACATTAAGGAATACATAAAAGTTAAAGCTTAAAATACAATGCACACTGCACTTAAATTTTAGCAACTGTGGTTGAGTGTAATCTATTAATGGATCTACTTCATGTGGCTTCAATTACCCAAAATCAACTGTGTTCCCAAAATATTAAAGATTCTGGAAACAGTACATGAATTTTAAACTGTACACTGTCCTAAGCAGCATGATGACTCTCAGGGCCCTGCTCTGCACCCACTGTTTAGCACAGCCATAGAGCAGACGCTGCCCACCCGCCCGTCACAAGCAGGGTTGGTGTCCGGTAACCCTTATTTACTCAGAAATAGCGCGAAAGCACAAGAGCAGCATTGCTGCAAATTCAGAAACACACTATGCTCTCCTAAGTAAAAAAGTAAAGGTTTATGAGTTAAAAAAAATTCATGATGAGGTTGCTAAGATCTACAGTAAGGAAAAGCCTTGCGTCTATAAAGTCATGAAGAAAAAGAAGTTCGTAACTAATTTTGCTGTTGCCCCTCAAACAGCAAATTATGGCCACTGTTCATGGTAAGTGCTTAGTTAAGATGGAAAGGAAAAGCATTAAATTTGTGTGTATGTATGTGTAACAAGAAATCTCTGTGGTTTTAGGCATCTGCGAGGGGTATGGGAATATATGCCAGAAAAATACCATAAAAAAAGTCTGAGCCAACTTTTCTTCCAGGTCTGAAAAAGACCATTCTCAATGAGAATCACATTCAGCACTCATTATAGTCACACTGAAGAATAAAGGCAACATTTGTACCTAGAGGTGGAACAGATGCAAAGCCTCCACCCCCATTTTCTGGAGTCCTGGGACAGTTCACTGAGTGAAACGGCAGGCTTCTTTAACATTTAAGAGACACAGCATAGAGGCTAAGCAGCACCTGGAGCCAGATTACCTACATTCAAACCCATCCTAACTATGCAACCTTGGGCACATTACTTAGCTTCTTCACAATTCCACGTCCCCATGTGTAAAATGGAGAAAATATCACTACTTTATAGAGTGGCTGTGACCAATGAATTAGTTAATATGTAAATGCTTATAACTATTCTCATTTTTCTTCTCTTCTTTGCACAGCTACAGCTACATTCACATGAATTCAATGTGATGACCTATTTGGGCAAATTTTGTCTGGAAACTAACATATCTAGATTTTCAAATGTTGACTAGATATACTCCAACTCAAATATATCCTAAAACTTATGTTGACTTAACTACTCAATTAGCTTTTTCATTTCCCTTTTGTTCTTCCATCTAACATACTTTTACTGGGATTAAAACACTCGATTCTTTCCACATATCTTTTAGTTTTATTATAATTCTGTTGTTTATCTTTTTTTTCCTATTTTTTTCAAGTTGGAAATTTCAATTTAGTTTTATTCCACACAGCACTGTCCAAGAATATTGTTGGCAATAAGATCAGCAAACTACAGCAGGGCAGATCTGACCCACAACCTGCTTTTGTACAGCCCATAAGGTAAATGATTTTACATTTTTAAGTGGCTTAGGAAAAATAAGTCTAATGATAAATATTTTGTGAAGTGTGCCAAGTATCTGAAATTCAAATTTCAGTGTCTATAAATACCATTTCAGTAGACTGGTCATTCAGAGTCACGTATTGCCCATGGGTGCCTCTGTGCTACGAAAGCAGAGCTGGGAGCAGGTGTAACGGTGGCAAAATCACTGCTTCACGCTGCAGCTCAGTGCGCCACAAATCAGTGATGTGGTTAGAACTCATGTCACATAAAACCGTTTTAGCATCCTGTTCTTTTAATTACCAGTGCATACAAATCATGTCAGAAGAAAAGAGGAAAATGGACTACAACTGTCATGTTTTCAAGGCACAGTAGGTCATTATACCAAATGAGATGGAAAAACATTGTGTTAATTATGTAATAGCACTAAAGAATATATGACATGGGGCCGGTGAGATGGCTCAGCGGCGTAAGCGCCTGCCTTGCAAGCGCAAGGGCCCGAGTTCGACTCCCGGATCCCACATACGAAAAAGGGGCCGGTGATATCGCTCAGCGGCACGGGCGCCTCTTGGCGCGCGAGGTCCTGAGGTCGACCCCCCGGTACCCACAATAAAAAAAAAAAAAAAAAAAAAAAAATATATGACATGCACAGATAAGACTAAGAACTTATCACAATATTCCTTACTTATAGGAAAGCAATGATCAGAAAAATTATGAAATTAAAATGAAGTATCTCGTTGCAACTAAATTTCTTTGCAAAAGTAAAATCTGAAAATAAGGCTGCACCAAAGTTAAGTTTCTGAGTGCCTAGTCAATCAACACAGGTCATCAGCAGCCAAATAAATGCACTGCCTTTTGGGGAGAACAGCCCCTCATCCAAGAATTAAGGGTATTAGGCACAACACCAATACTCAATTTAAAAACACTGCAAATGATTCCCAACGGTATTCCTTGCTTCTTCAGTCAGCAAATGTTACTTTCGATTTGAAGATTAATCTGCAATGTAATAGCATGCTAAATGCAAAAGCATCTAATAGAATTCTATAAAATGCCTTCCAAACTGATGACTATACGTACTATTAAAACCACAAACTTTGGGAATGAGGTCCTCATATTTCAAAGGACACGCAAGTTGAATCGCATCAGTATTAACAGACAAACATTTGCAAAATTTTAATACAGAACACTGCGGCCCCCTATTAAAACAAAATCTTATCCCCTAAAAGTCCATTCTTCTCATTAGTAGGTATTTTTGAGTAAAATACTTGATTACGGCTATTAATGTTACCATAAAAAAATGCGGAAATTTGTCTTCTTGTGATATAACTGTCCCAATTTTGCCTGCTGGCACAACCTTTAAAACATCTGGCCACTCCTGCTCTTAGATTTCTTCAGTTTCAAGCTTAAGTGCTTCCGGGAAAAGATGAGTCAGGAATTTCATCTTTACACGTATTATGTGCCAAACTTCAAAGAGTTGAGTAAGAATCTTAGTAGTGTATAAATATGTTGACAGTTTGGCAGAATATGTTCATTTTTGCTATTCGTTTCCTCTGATGGGAACATTAACGTGAAATGTTGGAACATTAGCAGTCAAATTAAAAACCTCAGTAACAAGTTGTAAAACTGATTTTTTGTTCATTAGACAAAAGCTGCTACTATCAACAACTACATTATTTTTTAAGAAACACCCAACAGCCTATTAGGGTATCAGTTAAAATCTCTGCTCTGTAATTTTAAAGTGGGAACAATGCATCTCTCCCTAAAGTAAGGATCAAATCTGCAAGTAGAATACAGGATATTTTTTCTTGACTTAAAAATGGTACTACTGGAGCTGGGTTTAGTGGCACACACAATCCTAGCACTTGGGAGTCTGAGCCAGGAGGATTGCCATGAGTTTGAGGCCTGCCCAGGCTACATAGTGAGTTCAAGGCCAGCCCCTGTATTACAAAGTGAGACCCTGTCTCAAAAAAAAACAAAACATGTCAGGAGAGAGGGCTCCATTTGGCCTCGGTTTTCTGTTAAAAAAGAAAAAAAAAGTTATTATGGGCTGGTGACATAGCTCAGCGGCATAAGCACCTGCCTGGCAAGTGTGAGGTCCTGAGTTCGACTCCCGGTACCCACATACGAAAAAAGGGCCGGTGATATCGCTCAGCAGCACGGGCACCTGCTGGCGCATGAGGTCCTGAGTTTGACTCCTGGTACCCACAAAAAAAAAAAAGTTATTAAACCTGTATTATATCTAGAAACCTCAAGGTACACACTGTATTCTATAAAAGGGTATCTACCACTGTGATTGTCCGTTACTCTCCCCATTCTGATTCTTTATTCAGCCGTGAATTTTTTAAAGTTCTTCACCCATAGTATCTTTCCACCTCCTCTGCCAAGACTCTGGCATGTCCTAAAATATATACAAGCCCTCTCACCTTAAGGGAAATGTGCCCATGTTTTCAGTTCACCTTTCTTACACACCAAGTGTTAGGACTGCCATGGCCCAGACGTGTACCCCCCAAGGCCCAGGTGTGGTCCCCACATCCTGGAGTATTAGGTGGTGGTGGAACCTTTGGGTGTCAAGTCTAGCGGAAGGAGGTTAAATCATTGGGGTCTTGAACAGGAAAGTGGACCCTGCTCTTTCTTCCTCTATCCAGCCCTCCCATGAGCTAACTGACTTCTTTCACTGCCCCCTGCCACCACAATGTACTACCTTCCCAAAAGCAGTGAAGACAAGCAACCATGGACTGAAACCTCTGACATCACAAGACAAAATAAACCTCTCCTCTCTTCAAGTTGATTTATCTCAGGGATGCGTTACAGCAGCAGAAAATTAACACTAGGACTAAAATTGTCACTCTAATGATCTTGGACCTCATTCATGGATAGAATTAGCATCTGATATTTTAATTATGAATAGTTGGGAAAAAAAAGACACCATAGTAGGGCACAGTGGTGCACACCTGTTAATCCCAGCACTTGGGAGACTGAGGCAGCAGGATCATGAACTCAGGGCTAGCCTGAGTTACACAGTAGGACCCTGTCTCAAAAAAAAAAAAAAAAGCCATTTATTAAGTCTTGTCCAGAGAAAAGTGGATAGACTTCTTACCATTTGCACATCATAATCTCTGGGCACATTACACAAACAGATCTTAAAAACTCTGTTACAAAATACTCTACTCCACAAGGTCTGAGGTTATACACCTGGAAACTTGATTTTTAATAAGCCTCATCTAGAAAAAGAAACCAGACTAAATCCAGGGAACATGTGCTCTAGCAACAACACACATAATTAACTATGTGTTCCCTCCTGCACTATAGCTTATTACTGCTGAATGAAGTCCAAGACCTACTTCTGTGACAGTCTCTTATGAGCATGTGAAAACACAAGACTGTCCCCAGAAATCTTCAGTAACCTTTCCCATTACAATGCCCCCAGGTGATTAACCTTCACATATTTAAAGATATCTTTAGAAAACAAAAACTTTGTGCTTATTACTGGATCTAAGTATAGGAGCCCATCTGGATTACTGGATATCGGGCTTTAAGGATCTGCCCAAAGACACCAGAAGCAATCACAGAGGAAATAAACTATGCTCACTGAGAAACAAGAAGAAGTTGTTAATATAAACCCATACCCAAGCCCAGGCCCAGGCCTTCAGAAAGAAAGGGCCTCAGAAATGGACATACATCTACTATCGTCTGTTTTGTCTTTTTTTTTTTTCCACAGTACTACTGTGAGCACACAGCAAAACTGAAGAAAACACAATGCAAACATACTCAACAAGGGGCCGGTGAGATGGCTCAGCGGCGTAAGTGCCTGCCTGGCAAGCATGAGGGCCCGAGTTCGACTCCCGGAACCCACATACGAAAAAAGGGGCCAGTGATATCGCTCAGCAGCACGGGCGCCTGGTGGTGCGCGAGGTCCTGAGGTCGACCCCCAGGTACCCACAAAAAAAAAAAAAAAAAACCATACTCAACAAGAACTCCAATTAGAATTATCTAAGGAGGAAGTCAAGACCAATCTCTCCCAGAGCAACATGGACACAATACTTGTGACCCCTAACCGTACCCACACTGCAGGTTTAGTCTACACAGATCATCTGACTTCATTCCAACTCAGCAGATGCCCCAATTTTAAGGTCTCCAGGCACCACACTGTCATTCACAAAATAGTCCATTTTGTCTCTTCCAAGATCCAACTATGTACTGTGCTTACTCCATTTTGGAATCCTAAGTTTGTTTTCCAAATTTCAATTCTAATTCTTTGTGCTATTCATCTCTACAAAGTAGAGTGAAGCTAGCCAAAAAAAGTCACATATATTGTAATGATTCTCATACAAGACCAATACAGAACAAACTAGACACGCAACATGGATGGATTTTAAAACAGAGTGAAAGAAAATGAGACCCTCTCCCCCACAAAAAAACTATATACTGCATCAATTCCACTTATATGAATTCCTAGAACAGAGAAAACTAATTTATAACGACAAAAAGAATTTATAATGGTTGCCTATATGGCAGGAGAACTGAAAAGCAAGAAGCATAAAAACAAATTTATTGGAGTGACAAAAATGTTTCATGTCATACTTACTATGGCAGTAACCTGGATATATAAAGTCACCGAAATGTTTGAAACTGGGTATCAAAATCTACATAAGTTACATCTCAATCAAAATACTTATAATGGAGCTAGTAAGGTCAGTTCTCTCCCCTCGCCACTTCTTCTTTATCCGTAAGTGGATGGTTGCCTTATTTTGCTACTCTTTTTGTCACCTCCTTGGCCACCATTTTACATGTCCTGGGTTACCTGAACGACCCATAATCAAGCTCCCTCTACTAGTTCTGGCTTCTCCAATTATATTCTACAAACGGCAATCAGGATAATCCCATTATTTTAAAAATTTTACATGTACAGCATGTGACTATGTATAGCATGGTGAGTATAATACTAACATACTAAATACTTGAAAATTGCTAAGACTATTCTCCTCACCCAAGAAAATAAGTATATGAAGTAACATATGTTAATCAGCTTGATTTAATCATACCACAATGTACACATATCAAAACACGTTGTACCCTATTAAGTATAGGATTTTATCCTCCCTCTCAAAACAATACCCCACAAAACTTACAACGTGGAAAAGATACTTCACAAAAAGCATATATATATTATACACTCACACAAAAGCAAAAAGAACTACATAGTAATATTTTCATTATTATGTCAGTTAGGATGTTGAAAAAAATCATGAATTATTATATACATACCTCCTACTCCAGGCACCAAATTAGGCCCAGTAGCACTCTGCCCAGCAGTGCCACTGGTAGCACTACCAGCAGTGCCACTCACAGTGTTGGTGGTGCCACTGGAAGCCGAAGAACTCTGGGAAGTCTGTGGAGCCCATGGGTTGGGTAGTGGATCTCTGTTTTCTGTACGAGAAGGCTGACTACCTTCACCAGAAGATGTATTGCTCACTAAGGAAGCAAATGGATTACCACCAAACTGTAATAAAAGACACAAAATTCATGAATAAAATTTGTATTAAGTAACAAATATGGAACTGTTTTCTAATGCAATCACATTTCCTATGAAAGCACCCCTCAATCACACACATCGTGTGTGTTAGATAGTGCTACTCCCAGGGCCTAACCCTGGAGGCGGTGGGTCACCTGCTCTTGTGCAGCACTCAGCATCGGCTCCTGAATGTCCGTGTACATGCGGCGTAGAGCATTGTATCCCCCTGGGATACTTTCTAGGTTGCTCAAGGCTCTGTCCTGGTTTCGCATCATTTCCTGCATCATTGCTGGATTCCTGGCAAGTTCCAATGTCTAAGAAAAAGATTTCCAGTTTAACAAAAAGCACTAAAATACACATGATTACTCCATATTAAATACTGTTAAAGTTTATGAGTGGCCCATGTTTTGGACTAGTAGACTCCTGCACTAAAGCCCAGCACACTAGACCAAATCAGAGTGGTGTCAGGCCGGGCATGGTGGTGCACGCCTATAATCCCAGCACTTGGGAGGCTGTGGCAGGAGGATTGCTGTGAGTTCGAGGCCAGCCTCAGCCACATAGTGAGTTCAAGGCCAGCCTGAACTGCATAGTGAGACCCTGTCTCAAAAAACAAACCAAAAAAAAAAAAAAAAAAAACCCCAGAATGGTGTCACTTATGTTAAGTGCTACATGATCAAACTAAACTTTGAAAAAGGTTACTTTAAAAAATGAAACAGGCTAGGCCGGTGAGATAGCTCAGTGGCATAAGCGCCTGCCTGGCAAGCGCGAGGTCCTGAGTTTGACTCCAGGTACCCACATACGAAAAAAGGGCCAGTGATATCGCTCAGCGGCACAGGCGCCTACTGGCGCGTGAGGTCCCAAGTTCAACCCTCAGTACCCACAAAAAGAAAAAAAGAAACAGGAGATTCCAATTAACCTGAATCAGTATAATAACCCTATTAGGAAAGTGATTTACCACAACCAATCTGTTTTTTGTTCCCTGTTTCTACTCCTAAAAGCTAAATTCCTTTATACTCAGTGCATGGAAACACTCAATTTTATAGAATGCAGCACCATCAATTCTAGAATCATGAATGAAAGTTACTAGAGCTTTAAAAGAAAACAAAGTTACTAGAGCTTTAAAACAAAATTTTTATAATATTTAAACCAGAAAATCATTTTAGCCAGGCGTGGTGGCACATGCCTATAATCCCAGCAATCGGGAGGCTGAGGCAGGAGGATTGCTGTGAGTTCGAGGCCAGCCTGGGCTACAAAGTGAGTTCAAGGCCAGCCTGAACTACATAGTGAAACCCTGTCTCAAAAGGACAAAAAAAAAAAAACTAAAATAAAAAAGAAAATCATTTTAAATAGTTCCTGGTAGATTTCAGCTCAAAAAGCAAACTACCATTCAAATAATATGAAGGAAGCACTTGGTTATGAGTGTATCGCCCATCTCCAAAATTGGACTTGTTTCTTACACCTTTAAATAAACTATTTAAAATTAACTTTCACATGTAGCAGAAAATCCAGAGTTCAAATGATCTAAATTTAACACTTTGTTTAAAACTTTGTTGAGGTTATGGCCAAAAAGAATTAGGATTTCACTTTAGCTTGACAGTATACATGAGGTCATCTGTGTGATATGGAAAATTAAATAATAATAAATATACAACTTCTTAGCTAAACGAAAGAATTTTCCGCATACTTGTCTCATTATATCTGGATTATTCAGCATATGACTAATCTCTGGGTTTCTCTGTATCAACTGCTGCATCTGTGGATTAGCCATAATTAACTGCCTCATCAGGTCAGGATTTGAGAGCATGCTCTGGACGAAAGGATTTTCCATGATCTGGACCATCATTTCAGGGTTGGACAAAAGTTGTCGCTGCATTTGGCTCTGTAGTTCGGAGAAGTTGGTAGTATTCAACCCCAAGCTACTCAGACCCGCAAGCCCTCCAAGGCCACCTAAGAGGATAAGATAAGGAAGGAAAAAAAAAAAAAAAAAAAACAAAAAAAAACAAATTGAGCCAGAAACTTCATCACCACCACGACTGTGCTAAAATATAAAGATGCAAAATTATTAACTGACTCAATACTCCACCCAAGAAACCATTTTAAAACAAAAACAGAATTCCTATTACTCACACATGCTTAATTCCTATAACTGAAATTAGCCAAAAGTTTGTACTTTGAGATTTAAATGTAAGTGATGAAAGACAAAAAAACCACTTTCACGT
The DNA here is from genome assembly GCA_028451465.1 of Erethizon dorsatum. Lineage (NCBI taxonomy): Eukaryota > Metazoa > Chordata > Mammalia > Rodentia > Erethizontidae > Erethizon > Erethizon dorsatum. The sequence goes on along the minus strand of CM051835.1, from coordinate 38,935,453 downwards.
ATGTGATATAATACAAACAGGTGATCAAAGCATATAGTAAATGTTTAAATTTCAATTTATTACAGTAAAAGATACCTTACCATTAATACTTCTCAAAATCCTCCCCCTAGCTTTAAACACACTTATCCCCTCATTCTTGCCCCTTCCTTGATGCAGTTCCTTAAGTTCCCTTTCATTAGTGTCTTTAAAGGTGTGATAAAAAATACTGTGAATGCTGCAGCCAAATGCCATCCAATGGGAAGGCAAGCTTGTAAAATCATCATGGTGCATCCTCATCCACCTTAGTCACTAGATCTGGCAGCATGCAACTTCTGACTCTTCCCAAAGTCAAAAGGATTATGAAAGGTGAAGACTCGGGATATCGCTCAGCAGTAGAGCTCTTGACCAGCATTTGCTTGGGACTACATTTCTAATAATCTCTTTCCACAATACTAGATTTAAGTTTAGAAAGTAGAATTCACCTATAAATGTGGTTAGAACAGAGCTGCTATCAAGGAGAGAGAAAGCAAGGAAATAACTGTAGAAATAGATAACTCTTAGCAATAAATCAGAGAGAAACCTAATACATTTAAGAAAATAATTAGGTGGTTATCATGCAATGTTTACTTGTCAAACAAATGCATTCATTCCTCACTTAATGAGCACTTTCTTTATATGCCAGGAACTGTGCTACATGTTGGGACTAAGAGGAAAGATAGACAAGGGGAAAAAAGTCTACATGGATGTGAATAAGTACTTCTTCATTCACAAAGGTTATTACAATAATATAGTACATAACTGAACTGGCTGCTTTCCAAAGAAATGATACTAATGAGTCTGAAAAATATGTTGGGATGGAGAAGTGATGATGGCTGGAGGCATTTAATACGAGGTACAATGAATGCTATGTACAAAAAACAGCAATAAATACACTAATGCATTCTTGAAAACACCAAAAAATTCAGTATGACTAGTATGGCATGCAGCAGTGCTCACAAATGTCACGGACAGCCTTCTATTTCTTATGCACTGGGACAGGCCTGTGTGACAAGTTATGCCCAAAGGACTTCAGGAAATGATGTGTGGCACTTCTGGCCAAAGCAGTGCCAATCCAGCTTGAAATTCTTCAGCTGCTGCTTCTACCACATTCCAAGTGCTACATCCATAAGATAGCAAAATTTCATTAGCTTGAGTCTCTAAAAGACTATATGGATGAGGTCTCACAGATAATTTAAAAACGTGTAGCATGTAAGAAAACTTTGAGCCGGTGAGATGGCTCAGCAGCGTAAGCACCTGCCTGGCAAGCGCAAGGGCCCGAGTTCGACTCCCGGAACCCACATACGAAAAACGGGCCGGTGATATCGCTCAGCGGCACAGGTGCCTGTTGGGGCGCGAGGTCCTGAGGTCGACCCCCTGGTACCCACAAAAAAAAAAAAAAAAAAAAAAAAGAGCAGCAAACGCTTAAATTGGGGGGGGGGAGCAAATGTGAATACGTCAATACATGCCATACTCTAAAATTGTTCCAATACATATCTGGCATAGTACAACTGAACTACTAAAATACACCCATGGAAAGGATAAAAATTATGATTTATAAGAAAGCTTCTTGATACGTGAAAAGTGTGAATATAATAAACACCATTTCGATGAACTACTATATACATCATATACCTTAAGAACTGAGGCATTAAGCCACTCATCTATCTAGTTCACTTTTGTTAGTTTCTGAATAATTTTCCTTAATAAAATCTCTCACAGAATTTCAACATATAAAACTGATACAAGAAAAGTAGTTTTGGCTACTGTAGAAAAATCTGTAACTATGGGGCTTGCCCTCGGGGCCACGGTCCTTCCGTGTGTTTAGGGAAGTTAGAAAAGTCACTAATGCAGTCTTGTATCTTCATTTTACAAATGAAACAATTACTGTTTACTTGATTGTTTATAATCAACAATTAGCTAAATTTCCTCAGATGCAATTATGTAGTGGACAGATCAGGTACATATACACTATATCTTTCATTATTAAAAAAAAAAAGTCACTAATCGACCACTGTTTAAAGGCGAACATAAGCTTACCAAGCATACCTGTATCATCAACTACTTTCTTAATCCCTACAATTACAGAAATTATAGAAGGCTTTTAAAAGTGTTGTTAAAAGGACTTAATGTTTTACTCTGTCATTTTATCTAAACCACCATACGGGGGGAGAGTAGTTTTTTGCTTTGTTTTTTATCCCTATAAAAATAACTAAAGACACATACCTAAACCAAAGGGATTGCTAGTAGCAGAACCGGATGTAGAGTTACTGTTTGGAGCGGATGAAGTGGTAACATTGCCCCCAGTGCTATTTGTCTGCTGAGCTGAATGATCCTGAGACCTAAGGAAAATAATTAAATTGCAATGTAAGGCATGGAGCTAATTATTTCTAAAAGAACCTCTGAAATACCAACATGTAAATATAAAGGGTAAGTTCCCAGACCAGCTCAAATTATCATAAAGTAAATACCCTGAAGTAACTAAGTACTAGAAACAAAAAACAGGAACATAGTAAAACCTTATAAAATTCAAAACATACTGCAATTGCTCCTCTTTTTGTGTATAATATACACATTTATTATATATGAAAGGGAAGTAGGCCACCTTAGAAAAGACAATCAATGATCAGTCACACTCAAATAAGCTTGAACTATATAAACAACTTTTTAATTTGTCCTCTAGTTCTATAGAACTTAGTTCTAAGTCTAGTTTTACTTAGATCCTTAAAATTATTACAGTGACAAATGACAGATTTCATCAAAAGAAGGCTGAGAAATCAATACAAGTAATAACAGTTATTACTTAATATTTTTAAGTAAGAAGACTTTATAAGAGACCCCTTTCATCTGACACCAGTTAAAGAGTTCTGAGTCTCACAGCTTCCTTTAGTCTAAGGTGTTCAACTTTCCATTTTAACATCTAGGCCATCAGGATCTTACAACTGCTTGACAGTCAGGCATTAACTGTAATGCCCACACATGCGTGCTCTACAGGGCTTCCTTCAGCTAAGGGACTAACTACATGGCTGTACCATGTACATCCAGTTTAACACACAGTGTCCTCGGAAAAATTACGCCATTAGTTGGTACTGAAAGAAGTTCTGATGCATACAGAAAATCACACAAACAGAACAGGAAAAATAAATTTATTAGTAAAGCAAACATCTGCTGCTGAGAGAACACCAGCATAGGCACCAACGCCTTGGAAGAAAATCCTGGAGAAACATTATACCTCTCTTTTAAGAAATGCTCCACCATCAATGTTCTCAACAGAATAGTTTGATACTATATGGAAAAATATGGACACTGATGACTAGGTCAAAAAGGGCTCAAAAGAATCAGACCCAATGTAAAGTAGTTTTAGGAAAACTTTATCCAATTTATTTCATTTACATTTTCTTTGAACATATGCACAAGAGTGATACGATAAAATTCCATATCCAAATTAAGTTGAAAAGGGCTCTTATAAGTAACAATAAAACAGCAGTTTAATTAGGAGTATACTTTCTCAGTGATACATAAAATAAAGGTTTCTCTTAAAAATTGAGGGTGCTGGGGCCAGTGAGATGGCTCAGCGGCATAAGCGCCTGCCTGGCAAGCGCAAAGGTCCTGAGTTCGACTCCCGATACCCACATATGAAAAAATGACCGGTGATATCACTCAGCAGCATGGGCGCCTGCTGGCACGCGAGGTCCTGAGGTCGACCCCCGGTACCCACAAAAAAAAAAAAAAAAAGAGGGTGCTGGGCCGGTGAGATGGCTCAGCGGTGTACACGCCTGCCTGACAAGCGCGAGGGCCCGAGTTCAACTCCCGGAACCCACATACGGAAAAAGGGCTGGTGATATCATACTCAACGGCACGGGCGCCTGCTGGCACGCGAGGTCCTGAGGTTGACCCCCGGTACCCACAAAAAAAAAAAACAAAAAGAAAAATTGAGGGTACTTTAGATTTAAATGAAATATGGTTACTGATGTATGTAGTTTGCTAAGGAGCAGTCACCCAAGACTTTTGTGTAAGAATTTCCCTAAAGAAAAAGAACAGCTAAAAATCCATTAATTTGCTTGTTCTGTATTTCAAACAATTTAGATACAATGACTAAACACTGCTGAGCCTAATAAAATATTAAGTGGTTATCTGACAAGCATATTACCCACTGTTTTGTTCCCCAAAAACAGTTATCAACAGCAATAAAGGAATTTTAACCATTTAAATATTAATAACAGGGAAAACCTTTAAAACCAAGGCTGGTTCTTCTAAAAAGAGAAATATAAACACTAACTACAGTTTAAAGCTATACGACTTCTGAAACCATACCTGTTTTGTGTTTTGATAACCAGGTGAACAGTGAGTCCATCATGAATTCCATGTTGACTCAAAGTATCTTGATCTTTTAAAATTTTTCCAGCAAATATCAACACAAGTTGATCAGTATGTGATTTGAAGCGTTTAGAGATTTCTTCCTTGAACTAAAATAAAAATGTATTACAAATGTTTTTATAGCACCATCCAGTTTAGTTTCCAGAAGTACATTATCTCAAAGCTGTCCAAACAGCTTTGTGCGCGTACAACACAAACAATCTAAGGGTGCATCTTTTCAGTGTTAGTGTTTTTATCTTAGTGAGTAATGATTACCACTTCATCTGTGATAAAAAGTTCTATTACAGGTGTATAGATTTTATACTCGATCCTCTACTAAGATCTAACAGTTCACTACGTCAACATATCTTTATTCTTTTTTATGTCAATGGGACCAAATTTAGTGCAAGCCACAAACAGCTCTCACTGTTTACATTAACCTGCTCCTCAGATCTCCATCTCTAGTCCTCCTCCTTTCTTTCTAGTAGCATGCATAGTTCAGCCAACCTCACATTTTTAGCCTATTATACTATTACTCCCACTTCTTTCATTCAACATTAACAAGCAGTACTATGGAGAAGCAAAGATAAAAAGTAAAAACTTTCCCTAAAGGTGAACAGTTCATTGAGAGCCAATCAAGTAAACTACAAAATACAAAAGCAGCACAGCGGGCAGTTAGATAAGGCTTTCCTGAAATGAAAACTAAAGAAAAATTAGCAAACAGCCAGGAAAACCAGAAGAAAGGTTTGCTGGAGACCAGAATAACACGGAAAAACAGAGGAGAGATAAGAGCCTCATACTACCATATAAAGAAAAGCTTGCTTATATTAAATATATCATTATTTCTCAAATCTTTACTAAACCCACCAGAATGCTTAGGTTTGGTCAAATGTCCACATCAGAAAACCTCGAAGTAGGCTCAGGAACCTACTAATATAATAGCCTCAGGAAACCACAGTCCAGATTGAAAAAAAAAAAAAAAAAAGAATCACATCCTAAAATCCCTCTCACTGCCTTACAGCAATGAGTCAATAGATGTTGGCATCCCCACCAAGGACAATTTTTGGAAATACATGGAGACATCTTTTGGTTGTTAAAAAGACACACTGAATAATACATATATACAGCCAACCTCAGATTTCTTATCTGAAATGCTTAGAATCGAAGTGTTTCTTCAGATTTCAGAGTTTTCTGGATTTGGAGACATTTGGATAGAATTCACTGGCTGAGTACCCCAATCCAAAAAAATCCCAAGTCTGAAATGTTGCCAGATACAGTAATGGGCAACTTTTTGAGTGGCATGTTGGTATTCAAAATATTTGATTATAGGGCATTTCAGATGAGGGATGTTCAGCTTGTATAATGTCTGATATTGTAAAAAAATTTTGAAGGAGCAGAAAATGGGAGGTGGGCCGGGGACATAGCAGAGCAGCACAAGTGCCTGCCTGGAAAGTGCAAGATCCTGAGTTTGAGGCCCAGTAAAAAAAAAAAGAAAAAAAGAAAAAAAGAAAAGAAAATGTGACGTATAAAGGGGTCATATAGTCACATATACCAATCATAGTTGGAAAGACAGATGTGAAAAAGTTCATAATGCTCTACTTTTGTATACAAATGAATTTTCTGTAATCATGTTAGAAAAACGTAAGCAATTCATTTTTTAATCTATTTTACCTTTATTAACTTTACAACATGCATATTGCAAAGATTTTTTAAAGGCCCAAAAAGCACAAAGGTAACACAAAATTATACTGCAAATACTTTCCAACTTTTCCAACTGACCATTCTTCCTTCTACTTAAAATCATGACAGATACATAATCCTTCACCAATTCCAACTAAAAGAAAGATAACTAATACAACAATTTTATTCTACAGAAAAATATAGATCATAATTTAACCATCTTATTATTAGATATCTCATTTTCCCCTCATAAGAGTGAATAGTGGACATTTTTGTAAGGATTAAATGAGAATATATGTAAAATGCAAGCATCAGACACATGGACGGTAATCAATAAATGGTAGCTACTAACTATGCCAACTCTTTTCATCCTCCTGAGATGGTTTTTAATCCTACTTCAGACAGAAAAAAGGTTAAAAATGTGCCCATCCATCCCCCTCACTGTGGTGTCACAGCTAATAAACTCCACTGAGGCTCAAATATGAAGGGCTTCAAGAACAAACTTATCCAGATTACATTATGAAATCTATCTCACACATAAAATGAATATGTTAATCTAGATTTTAATTTCTTAACCTTAGACTCAGAAATCCTTTCCAGAATCTTTGATATCCCTCCTTATTCTGAAATGACAATTACCTAACATACAAATACATAGCATTTTATAGTACTTTAGGATTTGAAGTTAAGATGCTAGATTGAAAACATGCATATACAGCAAACCCCTGACTTATGAATAAGTTCTGCTCCAGGGGAATGTTCGTCAGATTTGTTCATATCTGACAAAGTGAGTCTTATACAGTACACCTATGAAAGTTCACAGCTTGAACATTAGTAAGTCGGGGACTTACTGTACTCTTGTCTCCACTCAAATCCCCACAAAAAACAACAGGATGTTAAGCTTTACTGAGATATAACTCACACTTAAAGTGTATAATTCGATGGTTTTTGGTATATTCTCACATACATGCAACTATCATTACCATCAAATTCAACACATTCTCATTATCTCAAAAAGAAATCTGTACCTTTTAGCAATCACCTCCCTATGCACCCATCACCTCCAGCTGTTTAAAAATATTACTGACCTACTGCTTCTACAGATTTGCCTATTCTGGATATTTCCAGATAAATGCAATCTTATAATATGTGGTCTTTGTAACTGGCTTTTTATACATGACATAACATTTTCAAAGTTCATAGGTTGTGTAGCATGTGTCAATGTGTCATTCCTTTCTATGGCCAAACACATCACACCTAGGGAATTAGCACATTTTATCCCTTCATCAGGTGACAGACTTTTGGGTTCTATACACCTTTTGGCCATTATGAATAATGCTGGCATGAACATTTCTATACAATGTTTTCAATTATCTTGAGTACATACCTATGAGTGAATTACTATGTCACATGGTATCATCAATGCGTAGCCACTAGGAGAACTACCAGAGTGTTAACCGGTGTGGCGGTACCATTTTACACTCCTTACCATGGTTATAATTATCCGCCTTTTATTATAACCACCTCAGCAGGTATAAATGGTTTTGATTTGCATTCTGATAGCTAATGATGTTGAATGGCCATTTGTCTATCTTTGGGGAAATGTTTACTTAGATTTATGCTTATTTTTCAATTGAACTGTTTTATTATAAGTTGTAAAACTTATTTTTATATTGTCTAGATAAAGCCTATTATAAACTGTATGATTTGCAAAAACAACTTAAAGCAGAAACTCAGAAAATAGAGCAAATGGAAAGGTTAACTGGGACAAAATTTTGGAAGCTGGAAATCAAACAGACATACAATCAATAAGTTTAGCAGACCTAAGAGTACCAAATCGTAAGCTAGTAATGCATAAAGTTTAACAACTCAATTTACGCAGAACCCCCCCAAAGACTCAAGATGGGAGGGAAGGGGGTTGAGGGGTCGTTAACACATTCATGAGGGGACCGCAATTAGTCTGTCTCACTGCCAGGCAGCTCTGATTTGAATTCGATGGTCTGACATATAGCTAACCTGTACATGACCTTCTGTTAATATAAGACACTAAAATAAAAAGGCTCCGGCCGGTGAGACGGCTCGGCGGCATAAGCGCCTGCCTGGCAAGCGCGAGGGCCCGGGTTCGACTCCCGGAACCCACATACAAAAAGAGGGCCGGTGATATCGCTCAGCAGCACGGGCGCCTGCTGGCGCGCAAGGTCCTGAGGTCGACCCCTGGTACCCACAACAACAACAAAAAAAAGTCTCTGTTATTTCATGGCTAGATTATTACTAAGTTCAGTGGTAAATTTTTCTTTTATGATACTCCTTTGTGGTTCCTTGCTGGTGGTTCTCATTTTTACTTGTAATGTATAATTTTGTATACATATATGTATATTACGACCTATTTGCTTATCGATTTTAAGAGTATTTCAATTTTGTAATTATTCAAATTCAAGCAACTAGATTAGGTCCATTTATAGACTTTTCACTAATTTTATTAGGAAAAAAAAGACTGATAAAAGTGATTAGAACTGTTTGTACCACTAGTGGGTCAAGCCACCCAATGGGACAGTCATGTATGCACCACTGGTGGTCCAAGCCCGCAGGAACGTATTAGGGGCTAAAACAGGATTATCTGAAAGCTTCAGAAGCAGACACATCCTTACTGCACACTGAACAGGCAACTGCCCCTCCCAAAACCCAACAGAAGATCAGAGGATTTTCTTTTTTCCTCTCTGAAAAAGGAACGGAGTCCCTGACCTGAAGAACACACCAAGCACACTGAAAGCAGGGGTACAATACTAAAAGCAGAAGATCAAGTAAGCTCCACGACACTAGCTGCTGAGCACCCCTATCACCATGACACCTTCCCCTGGCACACAATGTGGGCAGCTGGGACGTCACTGTCCAGGCAGAAAGACTGTAATATGTGGTGTCTCCAAAGACAATAACCAGCTTAAAAGAAAAGAACTTAAAGATATTGGGGTAAGTTTTCCCCAGTCACCCTACACACCACCCTGGAATAGTGGTTCTCCACAGAGATAAGAATTCCTTTATCTGCCCCTGGGGAATATTTAGCAATGTCTACATACATTCATAGTTACCACAACAGGGATGAGTACCACTAGCATCTGGTGGGTAGAGACCCCTGCATACACAGGACAGTTCCAGTAAGAAATTACTCAGCTAAAAATATCCAAAGTGCCAAGGTTAAGGAAACCCTCTCTAGAGCTCCCTAGGTGAGAAACCTCAGCATTACTAGGTAACTTACTAGAAATACAAATTTTCACACCAGAGACCAACCGAATTAGAAATTCTGGGGATGGGATCCAGTAATATCCTCCTCCAATGGACAGTGAACCACATGGCCTGCCAGGACTCACAAAAATATTTCAAAAACAAGACACAAAGGTACATATTAAGTGAGATTAAAAGAATATAGTCACTAAAAATAACAGAACTATTTAAAAAATTGCCAGGAGATAAAAGCAGGAGAACTTGCAGATGAAAATCAAAAACTTTCTTCAGCACACACAGAACACTCAGGATGCACCTCTTCCTGCACTGTGCACTTGTCTCTGTCAGTTTTTTAAGTCCATAAGCTAATTAGCCAAAGTGAGAGAGCTGCTTTCCAAAGGGGGAAAGACCAACCATAAAACAGCAGAAGACTCTAAGACCACTAACAAATAGAAAGTTGCATTTAAAAGAAAATACCAAGCATTCTACTTGATTATGTATTAAGATATTGCCATGGGTGATTGCATTCTCCAAGTCACTTTGTGTAGTATGTGACCAAGGAAGCCAGGAAACATTCAAAACTGCTTTGCCACATGGAGAACAAGAACCCTATATTCAAAGGCAAGCCTTTGGGATTTTTAAAAGGAAAAAAAATGTGAACATGAAGAACAGAAGCAATTATTGAAGGCCACCACTTCATCAAATGTATCTGCACTGAGAGCATCATCTTAGGGGCTGACTGCAATGCTAAAGCTAAGGAGCCCTTTACTCAGCCTGCTGCTAAGGACACCTGTCAAACTTTTAGGAGAGGCTGCAGCTCAAAAGGTGGCACGTGTTCCTCTTTCAGCTAACACCATAACTAGAAGAACTGATGAAATAGTAGAGGCTCTTGAGGCACAACTGTTAGGACTAATGAGTCACCATGGTGTGCAATCCAGGCTGACAATTCTACTGATGTTGACAAGAAAGCAACAACGCTTATTTCTGTGTGATGTGTTTTTCAGGAGGATGTGCATGGGGATATATCACGGGCACTTTTGTTGTCAACCACCCCAGCTATGGAACTATTCAAATTTTTGAATGATTACATGTCGGGAAACTGAATTGGTCATTTTGAGCTGGGTGTCTGCACAGACAGAGCAGCTGCTATGACTAGATGGTGTTCTGGTTTTCATTACCCAAGTCAAAGAAGTTATTTCTGAGTGCGAGTCTATGCACTGTGTCATCCATACAGAATTGCTGGCTAGCCAAAAAATATCATCTAAACTTAGCATTTTGCTATTAACCACATTAAAACACGTGCCCTTAACTCAGATCTGCTTGCACAGGTCTGTGAGGAGACCGACACAGAGCACACACATTTCTAATACATAAAGATGGTTTTCTAAATGTAGATTACTGGCCAGAGCTTTAGAGTTTCAAGAGCTGCTCCAGACATCTCTTTCAGAAAAAGCCAACCACCTGCAGAACATTTCAGTGACAAAGAATGAGTCACAAAAATTGCTTAATGAGGGCTGGGGATTTAGCTCAGCAGCACAGCACCTGCGTGGCAAGTGCAAGGTCCTGAGATCGATTCTCAGTACCCAAAACAAACAAACAAACAAAAAACAACTGCTTAATGATGTGACATATTCAACCTGCTCAATGAACTCAATGTCACTTTAGGGGAGAACTGTGTTCAAGTTAGCAGATAAAGTGGCTGTATTCAAAACCAAACTGAGATTTTTTTTTGGGGGGGGTACCGGGGGTTGACCTCAGGACCTCGTGCGCCAGCAGGCGCCCATGCCGCTGAGCGGTATCACCGGCCCTTTTTTCGTATGTGGGTGCCAGGAGTTGAACTCGGGCCCTCGCGCTTGTCAGGCAGGCGCATAAGCCGCTGAGCCATCACTGGCCCCGCAAACTGAGATTTTGGGGGTGAGAGTGAACATTGGGATTTTTGGCACGTTTCAAACATTAACAGAGATTCTGAAAGAGGACTCTAGCCTTCTTTCTCCCAGCCGGAGCATGACCACATATCTCAGCTTTCAAAAGAATTTGAGCATTTCTTCCCAACCACAAAAGAACCCCCTTGGGACGGAATGGATCCACAACACTGGGTTCACAAGCCAGGTGAATCAACTCTGTCCATGCTAGAAGAGGACTGACTGCTTGAGACTGCAAATGACGGTGCCCTTAAATGTTTGAGACCAGTTCAAGTCTCCATACATTTTGGATTGAAGTCAAGGTAGAATATCCCAAGATTGTCACCAAAGTCCTCAACAGCCTGTTTCTGGTTTCAGCTTCCTACCTTTGTGAACCAGGTTTCTCTGTAGTGACCAGCAACCAAAACAAGATTATAGAGTAGACTGGATATAAACAACACATTTGGGATGCCAAACCACCCCCAGATGGAACCATCTAGGTGCAGGAAAACAAGCTCCCACTGATTCTGCACTATGATGAGTTGTACAGTTATTTCATTATATAATACAATGTAATAGTAACAGACATGCACAATAAATGTAATGTGCTTGAATCATCCCCAAGCCATCACCACCACCACCCCAGTCCTTGGAAAAAACTATCTTCCATGAAAGCAGTCCCTGGTGCCAAAATGTCTGGGGACCACAAAACTACTATATATGACATTAAATAAAAGGCAAACAATGAGGATAGTAAAAGAATCAGTAATTGCTATAGGGGTTATGGAGGATAGAAAGATGAACAGAGAGAGCACATGACATTATACATCAGAACCCACAGAATGTACGAACAAGACTGAATCCTGCTGTAAACTATGGACTTTAGGCAATTATGATATGCCAGTGCAGGTTCATCAATTACCATACATCTACTACCTTGAAGCAGGATGCTAAGGGTAAAGAAGGGTTGGGAGGAATGGGTTTGGGAACTCTGTACTTTCAATTTTTCTGTGAACCTAAAACTGCTGAAATAAGTTTTTAAGTTTTAAAAATAATAAATTCATGTTAATATTTATGCTAAAAAAAGAAGTATTTCTGAGACCATGGGGGAATTTTAAAGAGTAAGTGATTAAGGCCTTATTAGTTGGTCAAGGCAAGATAATGTATTGACAATGGTTTTAAGACTCCTTATCTTTTAGATATACATAATGAAACATTAAAGGGTAAGTTCACATACACAAGAAATGCTACAAAACAACAGGGAAAAGAGAAGCCTTAAGGGAAAGTAATCCTGAAACAAGACTGGCCGTAAGACTGGACAAAGAATATATCGGAGGTTAACTTACTACAATTATCTCTACCTTCTGGTTTTGCTGCAGTACTGGGTATGAGGTTGATTATTACAGAGTATGTAGAGCAGCAGCTCGATCTCATGTGAAGGTGGAAGTATAAATTAGTACATTTTAGAAAAACATTTCACAGTAGAAGCTGAACATATGTTTATTCTGTGACTGAATAGCCCACTCTTTATATAACAAATTATATGTCCACGTGTCCATGGTACACCAAAACCACATCAAGGAAGTTCAAACCAGCATTACTTGTAGTGGCCAAAAACTGAAATGGGCTCAAATAACGCTATATGATAGAATAAGCTGTAATGTATTCACTTAAAAGAATATGATGCACAATGACAAACTATAGCTATATGTCATCATAGATATTTCAATGAACAGCAAAAGGAGCCAAACACAAATGAAGATGGTAAGTTGTGTAATTTCATTTACATAAAGTAAAAAAGGAACAGGGTCAAAGTGATAAGTGGAGGTTTATAAGGGACCACAAAGTGACATCTTGAGAGCTGGTAATATTCTACATTCTAACTTTGTGTTAATAAGGCTGCTGTACTGTAATAAAAATAGTTTTTACAGTTGGCTGTGAGTGCCTTACGTAAAAGAAACAGTAAAGTCAAAACACAGGTAGCCAAATTTCCTGAATAATTTTTAAAGGGATTCACTTAGCCAAAAACATAAAATATGCCTGGTCTTGGGCAAGCAACTTAAAGAACTAGGACGAAGCCAAGTGTGGTGCAGAAATCTGTAGTCCCAGCACTTATCAGGCTGAGGCATGGTGACTGCAAATTCAAGGGCAGCCTAGACTACATAATGAGACCCTGCCTCAAAAAACCAAAGAAAGAAAGAATTGGGATGAAGAGGTCCTTGTTTTAGGCAGATAAGACTGGATGTAACACTGGAAGACACAGATAATCATCCAAGAATAAGAGAAGATTGTATCATATCTGGCAGAGACAGTTAATACCTAATACCCAGAACAGCAGTTAATACTTCAGTTGAGCCCTCTGTAACACGTAAAGGCTGAAGTCCTAACCATGCGCTGTCCGTGTCAGTATCTGAAGGGTGTTCAGGCCCTTCTGGACAGACAGCGCTTCTTTTTTTTTTTTTTTTTTTTTTTTTTATTTTAAAGAGAAGAAAAAAAACAAAACAAATCAAAAGAAGAACAAATTTTCAAAACAACATAATAGGAGGGTAACAATGGTTAATACATTACGTATTACTATCTTTAAGTTAGTTATTCAGGACACCAGACATTAGCATTCAATTGTCCAAACATTATTGGCACAAACCTTACTCTTCAATGAACTAAGTAAAAATGGTAGTGTATCTATCTTAACCATCTTATATATATATATACAATTTTTTTTCCCTTTCCCTTCTTTCTTTTCCCTATTCCAGTCTCTCTTTCCTTTTGACCAGTTTCTTTTTGATTCACCATGTCTATTGTACATTTTGGATCTTATTTACTCTTTCAGTTTCTCATACTAGAGAGATAATACGATGCTTACACATGTGCTTCTGGTTTATTTCACTTATGAGTATTTTCTCGAGTTGCATCCATTTACCTATAAAAGTCTCCAGTTTATCCTTCTTTATGGCTGAATAGTACTCCATTGTATAAAAATACCACATCTTTCTTATCCATTCCTCAGTTGATGGGCATTTGGGTTGTTTCCAAGATCTGGCTATTACAAATTGTGCTGCTATAAACATGGGTGTACATATATCGCCAGACAGCGCTTCTTTATAGTATACTAGATACACAGGAGTAAGACCCTATAGCGTACAGTTAAAAAAATCATTTATGCTAATAATTACTTTATTACACAGCTATGCCGTTTTCTGACATCACGAATTATTATGTAATCCCTGCAAGAAATCAAGTCAAAGCTCTGACAGATCACACCTCTGAGAAATCACCTTCTCTCACAGAATTATAATTGCTGGCAGCAAATGTCACCAATCCTCCAACCTCCTGAGACTCTGGATTCCGAGGAGCACCTTATGCTTGAAGTATGAATAAATGGTACTTCATGTTTAAAGTCAGAACACATTAGAAATGGTGATAGGTTACAACTATTCTTGTAGTACTACACAAAGGAAAGCTGGATAATCTTGACTACCTATTATAATTCAGTTCTTAACAAAAATTTTAAACTTCAAACGACCAATACCAACTAATTAAGGTATTAAAATCACTCCCAGAAGATGAATGCAATACTGATTTGTTCAGAGAACATCACCAAAAATTCGAACAAGCAAGAACCAAGATTAACAATTTCATAAATTCAACAGTCATCCATTTTGAAGTAAATTAATAAACCAACATTAATTATACCGGGCCAGATTATGATCAACTTTCCCAAATAAAGTATATTTTAGAAATTGTTGATCCAAATATGATAAAGAATGTTTTTATCTAAATGGCATTTGCAGAAGAGCCAAAAACTCTACATGTACTTCAAAGATCCTTATATTTCTATTTTGAGCCAGATGTGGTGGCACATACCTGCATTCCCAGCTACTTAAGAGGCTGAGCCAGGAGGCTCCCAAGTTCAAGGTCATCCTGGGCAACTCAGAGAGACCCTGTCTCAAATATTCAAAAGGGGGAGGGGGGATTTTTGATGTAGCTTAGAGCACTTACCTAAGCACAAGAGGCTCTAGGTTCAATCCCTAGTACCCCTCACAATAATAATAATAATTCTGCTCCCTAAAAAATAAAAAGCAAAATACTTTACAATGGTACCAAAATTCCTATAATCCCAATACTCAGAAGGCTGAGGCAGGAGGATCGCTGTGAGTTCGAGGCCGGCCTGGCATGTACAGTGAGTCCAAGGCCAACTCGAGCTACATGGCAAGACCCTGTCTCAAAAAAAGAAAAGAAAAGAAAAAATCCTAGAAATGTTATCTCTAATATTTGAACCTAACCTTTATGTCTGTTTTATCTACTACACTTTTATTAAACAATGACAAAAAATCAGAAGCTAAGTAGAACTGATATGGAAAAGAATTAGCAATTTTAGAATAATCTCAAAGCTGCTTTGGGCCGGTGAGATGGCTCAGCGGCATAAGTGCCTGCCTGGCAAGCACGAGGGCCCGAGTTTGACTCCCGGAACCCACATACGAAAAAAGGGCCGGTGATATCGCTCAGCAGCATGAGGCACCTGCTGGCGCGCAAGGTCCTGAGGTCGACCCCTGATACCCACCAAAAAAAAAAAAAAAAGCTGCTTTATACAGACAAAGCCCACTGACAGTATCCCTCTGCAGAAATATAAAACATACTGCAAGAAATTATTTTAAATATTTTCATCTATTTTAGGAATACCCAAAACCATGAAAGATTTTTGTAATATCAATCTAGATAGATATTTTTGTTCCAAAGCCCATATGGTCACCGTTACTTCAAAATGAAAGATATGTGACAGAATGGGACTCTGAAAATGCCTATTTCCTATAAAACTACAGTTCCTACTATAGGCTTTCACTGTTAACCCACAATAATAACCAACAGGCCAAAAGAGTTGAAAACTAAGAATTACTAGACTCTCAACGACCACAAGAATCAAAATCCTAATGCACGCTGAATAAGCAATTTAATTTAATGATATGAAAAGCAACCTAGCATGGACAAAACAAAATTCAGTAGCCCATTTTTTTCCACCAGTGAATTCTCCAGCTAATTGAAGTTACTCTTGTGTGAGCACCCACATTGTTTTTCATTCTACTGAATGTAATTTAACTTTTTGATACTGTTATTTGTGTAAATATCAACTGCTGTTCTGCAATACAGTGGTAACTATTCCAGACTCTCAATGTGTCCTGTTATCTCCTTTTTTACCAGGTTGTCAGTTCTTGTCTTGATGGCATACCTTCTCCCCAAATTTACTATTTTTATTCTGGAGAAGAGGCAAGTAAATAATCAAGGAAATCATATAAAATGCTAAAAGAATTTGAAATGGTGACCTAGAAATGAAAGTGCATAAGATTTAACAATCGATTTTATTACACCAACTTTTATGATGCCAATCTGAGCTGTTCAGGGCCCACTTTGCTTATTCTCTTATGCTTAACTGTTTTGCGAAGGGGGCGCACCACAAAGGGCACTCAAAGTGTTACCCAATCAGAACAGAATGTTTTTGGTTTCCACTACTTTCTAGTGCTGTGACCTGGGGGATGACATTACTTGTCCCTGAGCTTCAGTATCTTCATTGGTAAAATAGTTTCTCTGCAGAGTTAATGGCCACACCAGGAGACAGATGCTAACTACCTAGGCACAATATTCACATACGGGCAGACATTCAAACACTAGTAACCTTATTATGTAGGATAAATTCTGAATTATAAGCCCCCTTTAAAACTAAATTGCGCTGGACATGTTAGTGCACACCCGTAACCCCAGCACTCTAGGAGACTATGGCAGAAGGATCTCAAGTTCGAGCTCAGCCTGGGCAATTTAGTGAGAGCCTGTCGCGAAAATAAAAAATAAGGGCTGGAGATGTAGCTCAGTTCAAAGGCCTTGGGTCAATACCCAGCACTCCTCCACATGCGCGCGCGCGCACATACACAAACACACACACACACACACACACACACAGCAGGGGCTGGGAGTGTAGCTCAGTGGCAGAGAGCATGCTTAGCATGCATGAGACCTTAATCCCCAGTAATGGGGGCAGAGATCTGACTTTAAGTTAGCTACCAGAGTTAACTGACATCCTTTACAAATATCCCGCAACCCAAATTTGCTTTTAAAAAGCTGGTCTCTACCTCTCCCTATTAAAATATCCTCAGAAAAAAATAGAGAAGTCTTGCAAGATACCAAAAAGTAAAATGCAGTTAAAGTTCTGAACATAAAACACTCATATTTATTTCAATTCTTGGCAGCACTTGCAGGGGTGGGGGGGGTTGGCAAATGAGCCTTTGCACTGAAATACCTCTCCAGTCCTTTTTTTTTTTTCCTTTATGTGGGTACCGGGAACCGAACTCAGAACCTCGCGCTTGCCAGGCTGGCACTTATGCCACTGAGCTATATCACTGGCCCTCTAGTCCTTTTCTTGAAAGAAGGTCTCACTAAATTGCTAAACTGCCCAGACTGGACTCAAACTTGTAATCTTCCTGTCTCAGCCTCCCAAAGAGCCGGAATTACAACACGTGCCACCATACCCCACTCTCTGCAGAACCACATATTAATCCCATTTAGCAAGATTTTTCTAGGTTGTTGCCTACAAATGTCCTGAATTCACACATTTGCTATTTCACTATTTTTTTATTTAGATTTTTAATTTTTTAGTGCTGAGGACTGAACCCAGGGCCTCCCGCTTGCTAGACGAGCATTCTACCACTGAGCTAAATCTCCAGCCCCATTTCACTATTTTCAACTACAGATCCTTCAAGAGCCTCCATTTTCAATCAGTTCCTTTTGCAATGCTGCTAATATCACATGGAAAAAAAAAAAAAAAAAAAAAGCCATGCTCCATAAACCGCCAATAAGCAAAAGCTGTGTCACTCATTACTCTCCAAATGTCTGATGTTTACCTGAAAGTTAGCAGCCTTACACTGCATAAACCTTGTAAGATAATGTTAGCCAAGCATGGTGGCGCATGCCAGCACTCAGGAGGCTGAGGCAGAAGGATTGCCTTGGAGTTCGAAGCCAGCCTGGGCTACATAGTGAGTTCAAGCAAGCCTGCACTACAAAGCAAGACCCTGTCTCAAAAACCAAAGAAGAACCGAGTGTGGTGGTGCACGCCTATAATCCCAGCACTCAGGAGGCCGAGGCTGGAGGATTGCTGCAAGTTCAAGGCCAGCCTGAACTGCAGAACAAGACCCTGTCTCAAAAAAAAAAAAAAAAGAAAGAGAAAAAGAAAATGTTAAGTATCAGACATAACTACACTGCACAAATGTTAACATGCACTATCTGTAAAATGTTTTTAGATTCCTTCTAAAACAATTACTCATGAAAAAAAGGGTGGAGAGCCCCCAAACCCCCTCCAAAACAAGACCATATCTTAATCTAAGTAGTAACTAATGTGCCAAAACACTTTCCCCATCTCAAAGTATCAATAAACAAACCAAAAAAATAAAACATGCCTGTAAGTACCAGAGGGATGAGGCGGTTTTGTGCAGAAAGACTGCAAAGGTAATACAAGCAGAGAGTAAGGTAAAGCGCAGTGTGTGTGGGTAGTGATCCCACTTGCTCAAAAGCAATAAATACATTTGTGGGGAGCAGTACTGGGGGTTGAATGGGGGTTTCACACAAAGGTACAGGACATGCCCAGCACGTTTATTCACTCATTCAGAGACAGGGCTTTGCTAAGTTCCTAAATTGCCCAGGCTGGGTTCAAACTTAGGGATCCTCTTACTTCAGCCTCTCAGAGTGCTGGAATTACAGGTGTGTGCCACTACTCCAGGCTATAACAGAAAAATTTAGGGGGATATACAGATAAACATCTTTCTGGACAGATCACAATTTTTTCCTGAGGAGCTCCCACTATTTCACATTTTCTTACAACATCTGAATTTTCTAATCTTACAGAAATAGCATGTCTAATGTATGTCTTTTCTTTGCAATCTGTATTTTTAAACATACAAGGTATATCCTTTACAAAAACTGGAAAGAGCTTTAAAGGTTAAAAATAATTTAAAAACACCATTATACCCAAGTCTGGACATCTGTATAGCAACTGCTTACCCAGTAATCCAAGTAGTCTGTCCAAATGCAGCATTTCAGATTTTGGATTTTCACACTAGGGATGCTCAACAGGTAAAAACTATACGAATATCCCAAATCTGAAAACATGCAAAATCTGAAACACTTCTAGTCTCAAGCATTCCAGATAAGGAATTATCAACCCATCACTTCGCTTTTTAAAAAGGGTTGGGGGGTAGGGAGCAGATGCCGAAAGCTCTAGTAGATGCACTAATTTGGTAGTCACTGGCCACATACGGCTACTGAGCATGTGCAATGTGTCTGGTCCAAACTGAGATGTGTTCTAAGTGTAAAATACACAACAGATGTTAAAGACTTAAACATTTAAAACATAAAATACTTCATAATCTTTTACGTAACACATCCCGAGATAATTTGGGGAAGAAATACATACATACATACACACACACACATATATCCCATACACACACACACACACACATGTATGTGGTTAAAAGAAGCATATTAACATTACAAGCTAAGCCTGGCGTGGTGGTGCACGCCTATAATCCCACCCCTGGGAGGCTGAGGGAGGAAGATCATTGTGAGTTCAAGGCCAGTCTGGTCTACACAGTGAGTTCAAAGCCAGCCTGAACTACATAGCAAGACCCTGAATGACAGGACAGGACAGAACAGAACAGAACTGGACAGGAGAGGAGAGAACAGGACAGGACAGGACGAAAGGAAGGAAGGAAATAAGCTAAAAAGTGCAAGTAACACAAGTAACCATGGATACACAAAATGTGGCATAGATACATAATGGAATATTGTTTGGCTTTAAAAATTTAAGTCACAAGAGCCTGCCTGGCAAGCCAAAGGTCCTGCATTTGATTCCCAGTACCAAAAAAAAAAAAAAAAAGTTAAGTAAATTTCTGACACTACAACATAGATAAACTGCAAAGGCATTACACTAAAAATAAGTCAATCACAAAAGGCCAAATATTCTATGACTCCACTTATATTAAAAAAAAACTCATGGAGATAGAAAGTAGAATAGTAGTTTTCAGGGGCTGGTGGAAAGAGAGGAATGGTAAGTTACTGCTTAATGGTACAGGGTTTTAGTTCTACAAGATAAAAGGTTCTGAAGGAGGATGGTGGCGCTGGCTGCACAAACTATGAGGATGTACTTAGTATCACTAAACTATACATTTAAAAAGGGTTACGATAGTAAATTATGTTTTATGTATTTTATAACAATAAAAATCAGTTCTATTAAGTGGCTACTTGAAAATTACACTGGCTTACATTGCATTTTTACTATACAGGTAAGTTATGTAAAAATTTCCAGGGGCCAGTGAAATAGCTCCGCAGCATAAGCGCCTGCCCGGCATGTGCAAGGTCCTGAGTTCGACTCCCGGTACCCATATAAAGGAAAAAAAGGGCTGGTGATATTGCTCAGCGGCACAAGTGCCTGCTGGCAAGCACGAGGTCCTGAGTTCGACTCCTGGTACCTGCATATAAAAAGTTTTAAAAAAAAATAAAATAAAAATAAAATAAAATTATATTATAGAGGGCCGGTGAGATGGCTCAGCAGCATAAGCGCCTGCCTGGCAAGCGCGAGGGCCCGAGTTTGACTCCCAGAACCCACATATGAAAAAAGGGCCGGTGATATCGCTCAGTGACATGGGCGCCTGCTGGCGCACGAGGTCCTAAGGTCGACCCCCGGTACCCACACACACACACACACACACAAATTATATTATAGAGCTGGGCATGGTGGCGCACACCTGTAATCCCAGCACTTGGGAGGCTGAGGCACGATGATCACCACGAGTTCAAGGCCAGCCTGGGCTACATTAGTGAGTTCAAGGCCAGCCTAGACTACATAGCGAGAGCCTGTCTCAAAAAAAAAAATTATAGTAAAAACCATCTTTAAGAAGAATATAGTCTTCAAAATCAGTTTATGTATTCTGTAGCTCAGGTGAGGATCTCTACAGCTAAGAAAGGCTGTTCTACAAGAGTAATGTTCCAGGCAGGAAAAAGCAAGAGTGAACATGTGAAGCAGTAAAGAGCTGTGCTTAGATGCAGGCCTCACGGGACTGAAGCCATGAAACTGCACACTGCACTCTGAAGTGTCAATGATTGGTGGTCATTAGTAAACATGTATCGCTGTGTATAATGTTCTAGATTCAGCTGTAAACAAGTATGCATTGCTGAGCCCATGCTATGTGACACGTTCTGGAAATGAAATGGTGACAATCATAGTCCCCCCAACAGAGAAGCATTAGTCACATAACTATATAATTTTGAACTGTAATAAAAACAGGAGGGCTGTGAGAAAATACATCAGGGATGGGGCCGGTGAGATGGCTCAGAGGCTTAAGCGCCTGTCCGGCAAGCGTGAGGGCCCGAGTTCGACTCCCGGAACCCACATACGAAAAAGGGGCCGGTGATATCGCTCAGCGGCACGGGCGCCTGCTGGCGTGCGAGGTCCTGAGGTCAACCCCCATACCCACAAAAAAAAAAAAAAGAAAAAAGAAAATACATCAGGGAATCAGGGATTTTCCCTTGAGAAACTGACCTTTGTGCTGAGATTTAAATGATGCGTAGGACCGTGCAAAGAGTGAGAAACAAGCCGGATAGCAAAAACAAACTACAATAGCCCTGAGGTAGGAAAAAAAGAATGCAGTGACAGGTCAAGGAACTACAAAGTCAATGTTAAGCTGTGAGCAAGGAGAAGCCAGGCATCAGCAGAATAAAGTAGACAGGAACCATCACACAAGTCACAGATTCTAGATCAACAGAAAGCCACTAGGTCTGTGCAGACAGCAACATGATCTGATTAAGGATATTCAGAAATAATTTTGGGAGGAATGGGAGGTAGCTGTGCAAAAGTCAGGACGACTAAAGAAGAGCACTATAGTTTCTAGGCAACAAACAATGGCAACTTAAGTACCTACTTACTTACCTATTAAACACTCCACTACAGTATTTGTTGTTGTTGTTGTTCTAAGGAACTATTTTATAAATTCAGAACCCCTGAGAGTTTCTGTAGGTTTTATCTACTGATATTTATGGTACCAGAAATTAAAACTGAAAAAATACTTAAAATATTTTATAACAAACCCAATACATGCTTATATAGTCTTCTAAAAAGCTGTGTTTTCTTAGTAAGAAAGAGTAGCACTGCATTAAATCTCTGCAAATCATTGTAGCCGCCTCATAAAGGACAGCTGGGTTCTCCTACTTGTTGGCAATACCCTGAATCTTAAAGCCTCTGGTAAGCATTCATTTTGGGTAAAGCTTTCATTTTTATGAGAATTAGACTGAAAAACACAAGCAACATACAGTACTGTGAAAATAGTTTAGTCTTGTGGTCTTCCTAAAAGGGTATTACGGATTACCAGGCTACAGTGAGAAGTTCTGCTTTAGTACCAGTAATAAAAAGCAAAGTAATTAAAATGCGATGCCACTTCACAGGCATTAGGATGACTTTAATCGGAAAGACAGTAACAAATGCGACTGAAAATGTGGTAACTGGAATCTTCATGCATTGGTGGTAATGTAAAACGTGAAAGCACTTTGGAAAATAATCTGGCAGTTCCTCAAAAAGTTAAACATAGAGCTACCACCTGACCCTGCAATTTCACTACTAGGTATATACCCATGAAAAATGGAAACATATCCACACAAAATTACCCATGAGTGTTCATAAAGGCGTTACTCTTAGCAGTCAAAAGTAGGAATTGCCCAAAACACTGCCTGAGCATTTCGCATTTCAAAACTGCACACTACAGAGGTCTACAAAATCTCAAAATTAGAGAGTTAAAGGTTATATAGAAGCTCCCCTCCATTTCTCTGCACTAACTTTAATGGTTCTCACACACGAGTCCATTCTTTACCTTTCTTGTTCACCCAAAGCTATTGCCAATAGTTGATGACGAATAATTAACAGAAAACAATCCCATACACAGTGACTCTGTGCCATTGTTTTTAAAAATCTGCTTGTTTTAAAAATCCCTACTAAAGAAATCACCTTGAAACATAAAGTGTTCCAACTACCCTTAATTTGAAATGGAAACATTACTCAATGGATTCTAGTTTTCCATGAAAAATGAATTTTAATTTGTGAAAATGCTTATCTACTTCAAACAAATAGCATTTATTAAATACCAACTGTACATGGCACTGTATGAAATTAAGGCAGACTGTGTCTGCCTGTTCGTTATACACAAACAGAAACCAGAAGGGAAACATGAAAATGAATTATCAACCTATCATTTATTTTATAAATTTCACTCAATCAGGGCATACTCATAAGTACCATTTTAGTATTACGTGTTAAGGGGTCTTTATTATATAATAAAAAAGATTATAAATGACAAAATGGGAAGAGTTAAAGACATCATATTATAGTGATACATTCATATTCATGTTTATAGCAGCACAATTCATAATAGCTAAATCTTGGAAGAGGGCTATCTGTCCACCAACAAATGATAAAGTGGTATTTATACACAATGGGGTACTACTCTGCCATGAAAAAGTATAAGTTTGAGTCATTTGTAGGAAAATGGACCTTGCGACCATAATATTAAGTGAAATAAGACACAGAAGCTTAAATATAAATATATAATATAAACATAAGTTTCTCTTACATGAGAAACTCAAAACATAAATAAAGAGCAAAATAAAAGATACTGTAGTAGGAAACAGGGAGATAGATCCCTTACAAATGGGAAAGGGGCCAAGATATGGAGGGAAGGGGGAGGGGATAAAAAAAGAATTGAGATGTGTTATGTACATGAACCAACTCCCCACCAGAAATATTATCATTATGTATTGCAAACATGTACTAATAAAAATAAAAATTGAAAAAAATGTCAGAAAATGGAATTTGCCTGATAGAAAACATAAGCTTTCAATATTATTCTCTGGTGATCTTTTGCTTACCCTCTTCCCTTCCCAAATAAGAATTTTTAGGATTAGTACTTACTTTTTTTTTTTTTTTGGGTGCTGGGAATTGAACCAGAACCTTGAGCATTCTCAGCATGTATGTGATCCACCACTGAGCTACGAACACCCCCAGCACCATTTCCAATTTCTTTTTTGTTTGTCTTTTTCTGAGACAGGATCTCACTATGTACTTCAGGCTGGCCTTGACCTAAATGTAACTCAGACTGGCCTCAAACTTTTGGTGATCCTTCTGCCTCAGCCTCCCCTGTGCTGGAATTACAGGCATGAGCCACCATGTCTGGCATTTCCAATTTCTTACTCAAAACTTTTAGTGAAATATTAATGTCATTAAATATTTTTTTGATAAACTATTTTTTCTTTTTTGTGGTGCCTGATATTGAATATGAGGCCTCACATAAGCTAGGCAAGTGCTCTACCACTGAGCTACACAGTGAGCTCCCTTAATGACAAATTTTAATTTGCAGAAATGTTAAATATAGCAAACCCTGTAAAGAAAAAATTTAAGTTAAAAATGGCGGGTCTTTTCTTGTGCTCCAAGTAGAATTTTACAAACAGACTGTCTAAAAATGCTTTTTCTTATTCTCACATTTTCCTGTATATGCTTCCTTTAACCAAACCCATAAACAGTTTAACTTGTCTCCAGGGTCATGGTGCGGGGTTGAGCTTCAATTTTTATACTTTCTGCTTCAAAAGAAAACAATAATCAAATCTCAAAAATTAACTGCCATCAGAAATCGTTACCTAAAAAAGTTTTGGCCACTGTGTTCTCTCTTGCATGGTGGCCTGCCTTCACACTGTCCGGTGTACCTTTTTTCCTACCTTTACTTGGTCCAAACTCGCTCTACAGAGCCTGTTTCTTTTCCTACCACTAATAAAACTTTGCTACCGTTAAAAAAACAAAAAAAAGCTTTTATTTTATCTATTAAAAATTCACTTTCAGGGGCCAGTGAGATGGCTCAGCAGCATAAGCACCTGCCTTGCAAGTGCGAGGGCCCGAGTTCGACTCCCGGAACCCACATACGAAAAAAGGGCCGGTGATACCGCTCAGCGGCACAGGAGCCTGCTGGCGCACGAGGTCCTGAGGTCGATCCCCGGTACCCACAAAAAAATAAAATAAATAAATAAATAAAATTCACTTTCGTTACAGTGGGTAAAATATAAAGCTCCACAGAATTTAGAATTTCAATTTCACCATCAGAAAAACTAAATACTATCCTCACAGCTACTCACCTAGACAAATATTTTCCCTATGTAGGAAATGCTATTTTGTGTGTGCGTGTGTGAGCGCAAATGTATGTGTGTGACAGGGTCTTGCTTTGTAGCCCAGGCTAGCCTCGAGCTTGCAGTGATCCTCCTGCCTCAGCCTCCCAAGTGCTGGGATCACAGGCATGCGCCACCACACCTGGCTTACTATTTTTATTTTTAATGTTCTGCAGTAAAATGCTTAAAGCAGCCAGGAAGGATGGTGGAGGTCTAACCTGCAAGTCCTTCAAAACCCAAAGTCTTCACAACTTAATATGGCTACACGCCCATAAAAATAGCTAAATTAAAGACTGATAATGCCAAATGTTAGCAAAGATGTGGGGCATCATCGGTGGAATTTAGAACAGTATAATCTCTATGCTAGTGAAGCTAAACAGAGTGGCCCTATCACCTAGTCCCTCCACTTCTTATCCAACCATAGAGAATAATCTTGTGTTCTCCAAAGGACTTGTACAAAGATGGTTCGCAGTAACTAAATGGAAACAGGTGATCCTCAACATTGAATAAATTATGGTATATTCATACAGCAATAAGAAGTACTACTACACACAGGATGAATCTCATAAATACTACGCTGAATGAATAAAAAAGCCTTAATCAAAAGCGTATATAATATGTGACCCTGCTATGTGAAGTTCTAGAACAGGCAAATTTAATCTGGTGAAAAAAATAAATAAGAACAGAGGTTGATGGGACAGAGAGTTGACTGAGCTGCCAAGAAAAAGACAAGAGGAAAAAATTTCTAATCAATTGTAACATCCTCGATCTTAAGGACTTGGGTGACCCAGGTGTGAACATTTGTGAAAACTCAAGAAAGACAACCAGGTGCCCTTCCCTGCATATCAAATTTACACACGCCAAAAATAAAAAAAAAAGTTTAAGTTAATAGACAACATACTGCCGAAGTACCTTTTAAGGTTAACACACACTGATATTTGCAACTCTGAAACACATCCAAAATAATAAGACGCACTTAGAATTTAGAAAAATGTTTTTTGTAGATGATGGGCATACAGAGGCTCCACTGTACAATTCTTTCAACTTTTCTGTTGGAACGTTCTACTTTCATGTTGGAAAATACAAAAGTGCTAAGGAAAACTTCGGTAATGTAACAGGGAACCCGGTGGGCTAGTGTCAAGTAAATATTAGGAAACAAAGAGTGACGCTTCAGTTGATGATAAAAATTTCTCTCAACTGATGATACACTCCCTCCCACCTCACCAAACACACCACCTTTGGAACTAGATAAGCCCTGGGGAAAATAAAAGGTACATTTCAGTAACTGCTGACTGCTCCCTCCCTTAAACTGTTCACATTGTTACAGACTGTCACAGATCAAGAATTATTGAAAATATTCCAGGATGTACTCAACAACAAACTACAACAATCCATTGTTCTGCACCACCTCTTAATCAACTGCAAAATTTATAGTCCTGAAAAGATTAAGCAGTATATTTGGTAAAATTCTCCATTACCTCCAGACTTTTATTCACAAATCCCTAATGTCCAAGTAACGTCGCTGCCCTCTCTCTAAAATGAAACAAAAACCTACCCAATGACGGGTATGTAAAAGACAACAAATACACTAGAAGAGAATCAGCAAGTCATCAATGAATAAGTCATTCACATCTCTCGTTAACCCTAGTACTATTATTCAAAATGTGACTGAAAACCATTTATTTATTTATTTTTGGTAAAAGGTTGAAAGATGAAGGAAAGACTTAAGCCCTCAAACCGCACAACCAAATGCAAACGTGCGGCTCATCCCAAAACCCACCTTAACACGCAGACAGGCACAACAATGAGCACACTCCCCACCCCGTTTTTATTCGCGAAACAAACCCGGCCCGCGGAGGGGCCCCTTCCTTTGTGCGGGCCCGGCGGGCAGGGAGCGGAAGAGGCCGGGTCGGTGAGCCGCGGACCGCAGCTCGAGCGCGGACCGCAGCTCGAGCGCGGGGCCGGGCGCGAACGCGGCGAGGCCGACAGCGGGCTGGACCCCGCCCGGCCACGGCTGGAGAGCCTGCGCCACCCGCCTCACCTGCTGGACCGAGCTGTTCTCCGGCACGGCGAACTCCTCCTTCTCCTTCGGGGTCTTCACGGTGACTTTCATGATCTTGGGTTCCGCAGAGGCCGTGGCCGCGGGGGCGCCGGCACCTTCGGCTGTGGCGGCGCCGTCCTGCGAGCCCGGAGGGCCGCCGCTCTCACCACTCTCGGCCATGGCGGCGGCGGCGGTGACTCAGGCGAGCACAGGGAGCGGGCAGAAAAGAGCCAGGAGACGCCGGAGCCGGCCGCCGAGCAGCAGAGAATGCAGGATACGCCGCCTCAGGTCAACGGGCGCGGGACCGCGGAGGGGCCGCGAGCCGGGAGTGGGAGCCAGGCGCAGGCCGGTCAGGCGCTCCGCACCGCGCGGGACTCACACGCCGTTCCCACGCAGCGACATCCGCAGCCGCCGCTTCCTCCTCCCGCCCCACCCCCAAGTCCCTTCGCTCGCGCCGCGCGGGGCACGCCGGGTAACGCGGCCGGCGGCGTCGCCGAGTCATCCCAGCCCGGCGCCGCTTCCGGCTCCCCTGGCGTTCCTTTTCCTCCCTCGCTCCATTGCCCCGCGGGTAGGCGCGGCCCGTGTGAAGAACTAAAAACACAGTCGGGAAGAACAGATCAGTACTTTTTTTTTTCACTCCTTTTACCAAAAAAAGAAAGGCAGGTCCTAAGAACACGGCAGCGGCGCGCTGAGATGACGTCACGGCTAGCGAAATTACTAGAAAGGGACTCAGCCACTGGGCGCTGTCGACGCGCCCGCGCCTGCGCGGTGGCGGTCAGGGAGTCTCCCACCCTAGCCGCACAGGCGGTGGGCGGCACTCCCGGTCTGTTCCTCTGGTTGCCTTCGCGTCGCGTGTGCGTCCCTCGTGTGCTCAGTGTTTGCGTACTTGGAAGGCTTACGTGGCTTTATTCTTACTGCCCTGTGCGCGGGAGTTGGAAGGTGAAGCAATGGAGGAGAAAGGTCCTCCTCATAACGAAAGAGAAAGGGAGTGAACGCCTCTGAGCGCTCTGAGCAATCCCACAGGATCATTGCTTCATGGCCGAACCGGTTTGGCCAGATCAGGCAGGTTGTACTGACCGCGGGCTCTGCTGCCAGCTCTGGGCGAGGCCCCCCCATCTCTGATTCTGTTTCCCGGACTGTGGGCAGAAGCGGTCCCCGAGAAGCAGTGTAGCTGCAGTGTAGCTAAGGCTTCCGTTTTTATATTCCTCTAGCAAAGTAGGTTACTGTGCCACCTCAGACTTACGGTGGTATCAAGGATAGTTGTTGAAAAATTATTCTGAGTATAATATAGATACAGAAACGGGAAATTGTCTTACTTCTGAACTGTATATTTGAAACGATGTCATCATTTTTTTTCTTTCAAGATGACTTGTAAGGAATATACAACCCAGGACGTTAGTTTCCTACAAATGTAAACCCTGACAGCCATCTGTGACCCAAATATGCTGATATTAAACCCTGTTGCGAGATTAAATACTGTTGCATAAACACTGTTTAGCAGAGCTCATTGGAATTTGGGTCAAAGAGAAGTTCTGAGATATAAATTGCAATATGGACATGATATGATAGTCTTTGCCCAGATTGTTCAATAACATGAAGAAAACACGAGGTCCTCTGCTGAAGATAACTATTTGGTTATATCTAGGTGCTACCACTGGACAAGCAGTAATTTGGAATTTATTCCATGTATTTAAATAAAATATCTTCCCAACCTCATTAGTTGGGCCTGCATGCTTTGCCTAGGCTACTTTCCCTACCTAGAATGACTCTCCCCTTTGCCTTCACCTGCTTATCTTCCACTTTTCCTATATTACTAACCATGCATGTAAGGAATTGGTTTGTAATTATGTGTCTGCATTAATTTCTAAAAATTGATATGTATGACATAATTTGTAAAGTAATTTGTTAGGAGATAGAGTTAATTATCCATTATTATGGCACTGTTTAGACATAACCCTATCCTAAAAGAGACTATTGAAGGTAAGGGACCATGATCTACATTAGGGAACTGCATACTTTCTGGGACAGGTAGCTAGTAAATACTCTAGGCTCTGTGGGCCACAAGGCCACTGTCTAAAATACTCAATTCTGCCTTGTATCACAAAGCAAACATAGACGATACTGTACATACTTGAAGAAACTTGGTTGTGTTTTACTAAAAACATAAAACAAAAACAGGCATACACCCTGATTTGCCCCACTGTCACAGGGGCCTGGTCTAGATGTCTATTTCAGGCATTTTTTTTAATTTTTATTTTTTAATGAAATGCTCTGCAGAAAATTTTGTATTTCATCCACTCTGTAAGCATTGAGCACAAATACTGAACTGAGGATACAAAGACAAGATTCAGTCTCTGCCATCAAAAAAATTGAAGGAGAGTTGGATATGGGGTCAGATAGGCAGTGATTGCTGGTAAATGTTTAATAACTAACTCCAGAAAGCAAGCCTTGATATGTAGCATTTGCCAATCCCTGATGTAAATGCTTGCAAATAGCCAATTCAGGCTACAAACTTGAGGTCATCTGGCTCACAAAACACCTGAAATTTTACCAATCCACTCTCACGAGCCTGTATGAGCCAGCTCCAACTAGATAGGTTATGTGTTGAGAAAATTATCATTCAAATTTAAGTATTTTGGTAAGCAGTTGTTCCCATGATAGAAGACTTTTTCCTTGGCAAAATCAATCAACAAGAATTTATAGAATATCTTTTGACAGGGCCGGTGAGATGGCTCAGCGGCGTAAGCGCCTGCCTTGCAAGCACGAGGGCCTGAGTTCGACTCCCGGAACCCACATACGAAAAAGGGGCCGGTGATATCGCTCAGCGGCACGGGTGCCTGTTGGCGCGCGAGGTCCTGAGGTCAACCCCCCGGTACCCACAAAAAAAAAAAAAAAGAATATCTTTTGACAGTATTCTTTGATTCTCTAATCCTGTGTCCAGGAATTTGAGTTTAATATAAGGTTGTACATATGTCAGATAAGTGGTATAAATAGCATCCTTTCACTGTGTTACTCCTCTACTCAGAATCAGTCCAACTCCCCACTTCCTGGAATACACAAAGCCTTCCACAACTAACTCCTAGTCTGTTCCTTCAGCTCTTACCAACCCTTACTCTTTACTAAACTATATGTTTATCGCCACTTCTAGAAGCACTTGTATGTTATACAGTACTTACCTCATCTCGTCTCTCTACACCCTCTACCTTTTTTATACCCATGGCTATCTCCTCTTTAAAACCTTCCTTGAGTTCCCAAGTCTGCAGGATCATTTTTTTCTCTGACCTCTGCCATAATTATTTGCACAATTCACTTGACAATCATCACTTTTCACATAGATTATCTTAAACTCTTTATCCTTTGACCACATAGGTCTAGTTCATACCCTTACTAACTCTAACCTAGATACGCTAATAACTGCCTACAGTCACACACCTGTAATTCTAGCACTCCGGAGGCTGAGGCAGGAGGATCACTGTGAGTTTGAGGACAGCCTGAGCTACATAATGAAACCCTATCTAAAAAAAACCAACAAAACACACATACACACACACAATACACACAGCAAAAAATGCCCACAGATTCTTATGCTTCAGTCTAAATCTCTTATCTTCACATCTGTTTTCTAGTGGTGCCATGTTATCCTTCTAGAACTAAATTTTGCTGTTTGGTATTCTTGGCTCTCTAATCTTCTGTAATATCTTACCTTCAACCAAACTAATTAACTAAAGTTTTGCAAGCATGTCCTGTACTTTCTTGCCTCAAGCCTTCAACACAGTTATTGCAAGTAGAAATTCTTCCCTCTTCCTTTAGCCCATTTTACCTACCTGGAAGACTCAATTGTACAAGCGTTTTGGCACACACCTTTAATCCCAGTATTCAGGAGGCTGAGGCAGGAGGACTGTAATGAGTTTGAGGTCAGCCTGGGCTACATAAGCGAGTTCAAGGCCAGCCTGAATAGCACAGCGAGACCCTGTCTTTAAAAAAAAAAAAAAAAAAAAAGATTGAATTATAATGTGACTTTCTCTAACTTTTTTTTTTTTTCCTGATGACTTTTTTTTTTTCATGTGGATACCACGAGTCGACCTCAGGACCTCACGCTTGCCAGCAAGCGTTTGTGCCACTGAGCGATATCACCCGCCCTTTTTTTCCTTTATGTGGGTACCGGGAGTTAAACTCAGGACCTTGTGCTTGCCAGGCAGGCACTTATGCCGCTGAGCTATCTCACCGGCCCCCTGATGACTTTTTTTTTTTGTGGGTACCGGGGGGTCGACCTCAGGACCTTGCGCGCCAGCAGGCGCCCGTGCCGTTGAGCGATATCACCGGCCCCTTTTTCGTATGTGGGTTCCGGGAGTCGAACTCGGGCCCTCGCGCTTGCCGGGCAGGCGCTTAAGCCGCTGAGCCATCTCACCGGCCCCCAGATGACTTTTTAGAAACCAAATATTCTCTTAAATGCTCTGTTCCCACGCAGGTTTATTCGCTTTCTGAAGTCATAGCACATTCTGTCTTATATTGTACTTAATTGCATGTGTGTCTCCTTTATTAAACAAGGTCCTGAAAATAAGTCTTAAACACCATCTTATACCACACAGTGCCCAATTAAATGTCTTGGCATGAGGATATTTATCCCTGAAATTGATTCTTGAACTGTTGTTCTTTCCGCTAAGAAAAGAAACTCAGGGGCCAGTGAGATGGCTCAGCAGCATAAGCGCCTGCCTGGCAAGCGCAAGGTCCTGAGTTCAACTCCCGGTACCCACAAAAAAAAAAAAAAGAGAGACTCATTTAGAGCAGTAGATCATAGTTTGTTCTCCTTTGTCTCTCCCATAGTTTACAATATAGCGAGATAGACTATAGCTGCGTAACACATGCCTTGGAGCATGCTTACTTCACTATAGTGGCAGGGAAGGGAAGATTCACTCTCTGCCTTGGGCAGGGAAAAGTGGGAGAGTCAAAGAAGGTTTTGAAGGAAATTATCTGAGCCAGGCCATAAGGAACAAATTCAGTTTTGTTAAATGTGTTGAAATGGGCAACATCGTGAGGAAGAGGCAGTGGGGGAAACAGGAGCTCCCTTAGGGAACTGCTCTCAAAGTGGCTCTACAGTCTAGAAACAGTTCACAGATGCCCTAGAGCTATTTTAGAATAAATAAGAATAGAGTAAAATATTCAAAATGTTTTTCAGTTTTGGGACTGGGGAAGAGGTGTTGGTGAATAGTGTTTATTAATTCACCATCTAAAAATTAGACCACTGAGTAAAATGTCCAGATACGTCTACAAGCATCAAAAGTTTTGAATAGAATTTAGGTGGGGTTGCTCATTCTTGTGGTGCTTGCTGTGGTTTGAAAAGGGCTTGGTGGATTGCTGCTGCGATGGCAGGAGGGAGGCCTTTAAGAAGTGACCAATTGTCACCTCTTAAGAGGAATTAATGCCTTTCTCAGCAGACTTCTTAATTCCAACAGAAGTAAGTGAGTTCTTGCCCTTGTAGGACTGGATTAGTTAAGTGAACAGATTGTTATAAAGCGATGCTACAGTTTGGGTTTCCTCTCCTGTGTGTGCCAACTTACTCTTCCATTTTTCCACTGTGCAGCACATCTTGGTACTTTTGGACTTCCCAGCCTCCAGAATCATGAGCTAAATAATCATTTTTCTTTACAAATTACGCAGTCACATATGTTGCTACAGCAACAGAAAATGGACTAAGACCATGCTATACTAAGTACTATGTCACACACAGAAGCTGAGACAGCCAGCAGCAGCACAAGGTAAAGTGGTGTAGCCTGCCTCTCTGAAGAACACAGCTGGCATTCTTACTTAGATCTGGTCTCACTATTTAAAAAAAAAAAATTTAATGGGTTCATGAGAAGTTGCAAAAAAATAATATAAGGAGTCCTGGGTACCCTTCTACCTTCCCCTAATGCTGACATCTTAAAGTATTGTTGCATAATATCAAAACCAGGAAAATGACATGTTAATTTAACTATAGGATTTGTTTTCAGTTTTCACCCTATTTTTTAACCTGCATTCATTTGTGCACACGCACATATATGTAGGTCTGTGCAGTTTAATTCCATGTATACACTCATGTACCCCTCATCACAGTCAAGATGTAGAACTAGTCCATCACCATTCTCATCATTGGCTTATCCTTCCTGTATAGCAGGGTTTCTCAACCTCAACATTATTGATGTTGTTGTGGGGGTCTTTCTGTTGAATTGTGGGTTGTTTGGCAGCATTCTTGCCTTTACTCACTAGATGCCAGTAGCATTCCCACTCCACCCTTGTCATGACAATCAAAAATGTGTCTCCGAATGTCCCTTGGGTGGCAAAATTACCCCTGATTCAGAACCACTGTTGAATAGAGAACTAGTGGGATCGTCCCTACCACCAGCATCTTTCCTCTTATTTCCTCTCACAGAATAGGAAATATTATCAAATATCAAGAAACAATATTTTACTACAGAGTCTCTCTAATTCTGAGTCAATTATAATACTCAAGATTAACCTCACTGTGGATTTCCCCCAGTACTATATATAGTTAGTCTGGCCAGGATTCCATTATAAATTTGCATTTAATCACTATTATTGTGTTTCGTGAACTCATCTACCAAGTGTCTGAAATTTATTCAGACCTTATGAAAATGCCTAACAATATTCTAAGACTATTCTCCTTGACTTCTCTTACAAACGAGATACTGCTAAGAACCTGAGACACAGTCCCCAAGGCGAACACTGACTATCTTGCAGAAGTGGTAAGACTACTTCTCCAGGAAACATATGAGTACAGCTATAGTGATAAGTAGGATCAGGCTTGATCTTATTCTCTGTAAAACTCTCAGGCTAATGTCTTCTTTTTCATGGATAAATATATACTGAACTGTTGTATTTGGAATGTGTTTCCTGGTTTTTGGACATGATCTTTGTGAAGTGCCACATCCCCCACAGCCCTCAAAGTTCGCAGAAGGACGGCAAGAGGATGGAGACATAAAGAAAAGAGACAAAAGCTGAGGTCGGTGAAGCCCTCTCTCCTAATGGAAGGAAAGGAACTGCTCAACCAAGGCAGTGTGTTCATTTGTACATTTAGCAAGTTGGTGTCCCGGGACACCCCTTTTCCTAGCAACCCTTTGCTTAGATTGCCTTGGGACTAAATGTTCTCTGGGCTGGAACATCTTGTTTACCTAGCCCACCCAGGCTCCTGGGCTCTTTGTTGCTTCTTTGTTGCTCTTTGTTCTCTGTCTGGCCCTGTTTGCCAGTCTGGCTTGGGGGGGTGCAGGAGCCCACGTGTGATAAATTTCCAGCTTTAGCCACTCCCCACAGTGAAGAGTCTGCCATTATGTTGTGTAAACTAAATAAATGGGCCATGTGGAAATTTTAGGTGCTCTCCAAGGGCAGTGCAAAATAGTTTACAAATTTTCAAAATCTATTATGTGAAGCAAGCCATCTAGGAATTCCAGAAGATGATAACGCTTCTGGAATAAAAAAAATAATGCTCCAGGATGTTGTGAAGTTTTGTAACATCAAAGAAAGCAATCTGTTGAGATATTTACATGTGACACCAAGAGATTTTTCTTTAAAAGTATTGTTTTCTCTTCATTTCAATGATTCTTAAAATCTTGGATTCCAAAGTTGAAAGGTGAAGGAAGAATAAAGATATGGCTTGAATTATTCCATAATCCAGTGATGTCGAACCTTTTAGAGCTTTCAGTGATAACAAACAGCCAGCTACAGTATGTGTACCATAGGTTCACCACCCGACTATAATTTATCAGGAATTATGGGGAATCTGAGATTATTTTTCTCAGTTTACGAGCTATCTTAGTTACTTTTCTCATTGCTGAAACAAAATACCCACCACTCAAAGTTAAAGGAGGAAAGGTTTATTTTGGCTCACAGTTTGTAGAGGTTTCAGTTCATAGTTGTCTGGCTCCAAGGCAGGCTGGCATCACAGAGGAGAAATAGTACATGGCAGGCAGTAGGCAGCAAAGCAGCGAAGTAGCAAATAAACAGCAAATGAGACAGAGCCCTGTTTCTAGAAGTCCAATGCGCTATCCATTGTTCCTCAGAGCCAGACAGCAGCCTTCTTTCTGCCCCTTATATTCTATCCAGGCTACTCTGAAAAGTCCAAGTCTAAAGTCTCCTCTGAGATTTAAAGCAAACTCTTAGCTGTGAGCCCCTCACCTCACAGCTAAGAGTAAAAGGGAGAAGAAAGTTAAACACTTCCAACATACATTGGCACAAGATAAACATTCCCATTCCAAATAGAGGAACAGAAAGGAATGGTATCAAATGAAGTCCAAAATCCAGCAGGGCAAACATTAAGTCCTATAGTTCCATGTCTAGCATCCCAGGCAGTCTGTGACAGATGTGAACTCCAGAGAGCTTGGGTGACTGCACCCATATGGTACTGCATGTGGCTGCATCTCTTACGGCTTCTCTCCTGGGCTGGCTCTGCTCCCTCCTTGCAGCGTTCCTCAGACGTTCCACAGTCTTGGCTTCTCCAACCTTCTGGGGTCTCCACTGCACCTTTGGCTTTACAGTCACAGCTTCACACAGTGCCCTCTCAGGAGCACACTGCCTGGCCTCCCAAACTTTCTTCGGAAATCTGGTGGAAGCCTTCCTGACCCCACAACTCTTACATTCCACATACACCTAAAAGCAGGAGTCTAGTGACTGGATTGCTGAGCACTAGGAACAAAGTCCTGAGGAAAAACTTCCCTAGGCCATTGCCATTCTGGAACGTGGTGCTCTGGGGCTTTCTTCTCAAAGTAAAGTCTTTCACCTTTGCAATTTTGAGGCTTTAAAGGCTAGAGTCCTGCTTGTGGGAATAAATACTGAAAATGTATATATAAGGCGCTTTGCATCTAGGCTGTAGATGTGACCATCCTAACAGGTCAGCTGAGGACTCTGCAGATGCAGTGTGATGTAACTTGGAGGGAGGCAATAGCCTTGCAGTCCAGGATGTAAGCACATTTTCTGTGCTGTTCCCAAGTGTTCCCAAGCCTATCTATTCTGGCCTGTCAGCCCAGTTCCCAATGCTATCAGCTCAAGTATAACATGTACTTTTCTCAAAGTATCTTTTGGATTTCTCTAAGAGCCTTTGTTCTCTTCATGTAGTTAAGACAGAGTATCCCTTTAATAAACAGAGTGGTCAGCAATCCTCTCCTCGGGTCACAAGTCTTCTTTCATTGTGTAACACAAGTCATCAGAGATCAGCCCCAATATTAATAATTGGGGAGTTACACTGCTGGTTCTTGTGATGTCCTTAGGCCATCTTTCCTATTCTCATGTTCCTTCTCAACAATCACGTTCTACTTTGCTCCATCTTTGTAGTCCACAGCTTTACTGGAGCTTCCTTTCTGGCCAAACTCACAATGTTTTAAATCATTCTGCTGGGCTCCTTGCTTTTGATTCTCAACATAAATCTGGCTCAATGCCCTCAACAGTAGCCATGCCACTGCCTCAACATTAGACTGTCTTGAAATTTGTTCTGCAAGATTAATTAGTCTGCCACCCTTAATCTCAGTTCCAGGCAAAGTCTCTGGACATAGGCAAAATGCAGACAAACTTTCTAGTAACCAACTATAGAAATGATCCCTGAAAGTATAGCCTTTGCAGACAAACTTTCTGTCAAAGTAAAACACATATGATTTGGAGTCCAACAACCACTGCAGTCCTTCCCAGTAGAAACCTCCCAAGCCTGGTCTTTACAGGCATTTCTGTCAGCATACTGGTCTTCTGGGCTCTGACCAGAATCTCCCACCAAGTACACCTTACAGCATTCAGGGCTGCTTCTTCAGCCAGCGTCTCCAAACCTTTTCCAACTCTTTCCACAATCCAGTTCCAAAGGCTCATGAACCATGTGGTCAGGTACAGTCACAGCCCAAAATCTGTCTTAGTTACTTTTTTTCATTGCAGAGACGAAATACCCGACACCCAAAGTTAAAGGACAGAATGTTTAATTTTGCTCATAGTTTGTAGAGGTTTAAGTTCATAATTGGCTGGCTCCAAGGGAGGTATGGCAGAGGGGTATCATAGAGGAGAAATAGTTCATGGTGGGCAGAAGGCAGCAAATCATGCTAAGTAGTGAATAAGTGACAAGCGAGACAGCAGCCCTTTTTTTGTCCCATATATTCTATCACGGCCACCCTCCCTTAGGCTACCCTAAGGGTGGGTAGCACTTACACCCAGGGAGGGGCACCCTTAACCTTAGCATGGCACCATGAATCAACACCAGCATCACATCCTTAATCTCATGAACACACACTCTAAATCCAGCCACCTCTGAAAATCTCCACCTGTGCTGCATGAGGCTTTGGGAGTAACATCTGAATACAATCCATAACACAAGCTAATGGTTTCTTGAATGCTAGTAGAAGACACAAGACACCTAGGTTAGAAACAAAGGACTTTGTGCTTCACAGCAATGTCAGTATCTGATGTATCAGCATTTTCTTATACAGTATTTTCTTTACACATAGGGTGATGTAAATAAGACCAAGTGACACATTTAGTGAGTGCACTATAGTAGAGGAAACTCAATCATGGGGGACCAAAATCTTTTATAATGGGTAGTAAGATGCCATCTCTTTGCTTGGTAGGGATATATTATTCTCCTAAGACTATTCAGTATATGCTTCAAAAAATAGCCCAGAACTAAGGCAATGTATTAGTTTCTGTGACAAAGTGCTATGAATGTAGCGGCTTGAAACAGTGCAGATTAGGTTACAGTTCTTAAATTCAGAAGTTCAAAATGCGTCTTAAAGGACTAAAATCAAACGTTATGTACCTTCTGGAAGATTTAGGGGAGAATTTGTTCCTTGCTTTTTTCAGCTTCTAGAAGTTGCTGTGTTCCTTGCTCTGCAGCCACATCTTTGCAACCTCTAATTCCATTATTATTTTTCCTCTGACCCTCTGCTTGCCTCTTTCCTTTATAAGGACTCTTTGTGATAACGTTGGCCCATCTAGATAATCCAAGACAATCTCCACATCTCAAGGTCCTTAATCCATCTGCAAAGTTCCTTTTGCTTGTAACATAACATATTCAAAGGTTCTATGGTTTGAATGTGGACATCTTTGGGGAGCTATTTTTCTGTCTACCACAGGCAGGCAGTACCTTTATGCCTAAGATGTGCAGAATCATGAAAAATCCCTAAGAAGTTATCTTCCAATAATATCTACACTCTCTCGACTACTAGCAAACTTTTCCTGATTATGATATTCTACTAATCATTCTGGCTGGGACCAAATTCATTCATTTTGTTTTGCACAGCATTAATAAGGCTACTGACTACATGACTGGTGGCAGGATAAGGCCAACCTGCAAGATTAATAACTGTGCTCCCGAAAGTTCCAGACCCAGTTGTCTAAGAAAATCCCATAAGGGCCTAAAAATGGCTGCTTCCTAGTTATCATTTCTGTATTGACCTGTCCACTTGGCCCAAAGTACCACTCAAGTACATCAGGATGTGTTTGCGCGTGCACATACTGTGACATGGCCTGCAAGGAGGAAATATGGGGCAGCTATATCAATCTTAATAACCCTGACCACTGAGGTGGGGCTGACTTGAATGCCTTCTAAGGCCCAATGTGATGTCACTAATCACTTCAGCTGAAGCTAGGACAAATTTTGTTCCACCTCTTCTAATAGAATTGCTCACATTTTAGGCATAATTGGCACAGGATGCACACAAATAGCAAGTTAGTTATTCCCTGAAAAATTCCTCCAGTTAACCCAGAGTAACACTCTTTCTTTCTTCCCTTTCTTTCTTTTCTTCCTTCCTTCCTTCCTTCCTTCCTTCCTTTCTTCTTTCTTTCTTTCTTTCTTTCTTTCTTTCTTTCTTTCTTTCTTTTTTCTTTCTTTCTTTCCTCTTTCTTTCTTTCTCTCTCCCTTTCTTTCTTTCATTCATTCTTTCTTTCTTTCTTTTGGGTTGCGGATCAAACCCAGGACCTTGCACATGTTAGGTAAGCACTGAATCACTAAGCTATATCCCTAACCTTAGAGTGGTCCCATTTTGGATAGTTATCCCAGTTATCTGAGGACGATATGATCTGTTGATGGTATTTCCTTAAGTCCTGGGAGTATACATGGTAAACCTGGAAAGAAAATATTGTTTATAATTACTGAAATCCCCTCAAATGTGATCTTTATAAGTCAAGAGGCACAGGTAGATGATGCCTCTAGTGTAGCCTCTCGGGTGGCCGCTAGTCCTTTTTGCCCCTAGTTCAGTTTGATTGAGTTATGATTGAGTCTCCTCCTTATTTGTTGTGGGGAGCAGCTGAAGCTGGAAAATGAGCTCAAGCCGGCTCCTGCTCCAAGAGCAACAAAGAAGCAACAAAGGGGGGGCCCCCCACCGAGGTGGGCTACTGTAAATAAGATGTTCCAGCCCATAGAACACTTAGTCCCAAGGCAATCCAAGCAATGGGTTGCTAGGAAAAGGGGTGTCACATGACACCGACTTGCTAAATGTATAAATAAACGCACTGCTTTGGTTAAGCAGTTCCTTTCCTCCCATCAGGAGAGAGGGCTCCACCTGACCTCAGCTTTTTGTCTCTTCTCTTTATTTCTCCATCCTCTTGCCATCCTTCCCCCCGGGAACTTTGAGAGCTGCACAGGACGCGGCAGTTTGTGAAGGGACTGCTTGAGGGCAGTGAGTCCAAACTATCCTGTTTGTCTGCCATCGGCCAGGTGGCATTTGTCTGCCCTACAGAGTGACTAGCGAGGTTATAGGTCTGGGAATGGGAAAGTTTTGCATGGGAGGTGTAGAAGCAGGCTCTTTCCTTGTTGCTTCAGTCGGCTTCTTATTAATGTCAAGGAGGATGGCAGTCTACATGGCTAAAGCTGTCTGGTGGCATGCGACAGATGCAGAAGTCACTTGAATTTGAAGTGTGTGAAAGTTTAGGAGAACCTCACTAGCGTTTTCCTTTATGAAGAAAAATCCAGAGATAGCTTTAAAAGACAGAAAGTCCTTAATGTTTATCCATTTCTCATGCTTCTTAAGGTGCATACATTCATTCCCCAAGATTGTTTAATCTCCCTCCACCACCACCATCAAAAATAATCAGTGGATCACATTCCATTTGCTTTAACTTCACCTTTTCCTTAGTCATCCCCTACTCACATCCAGATCTCTTGTCCAGAAAGGTAAGGCACAAAAAAACCTAAGGACATTTTTCTAAAATATACGGAAACTCATTATATCTCTGTTTTGGACCAAGTGGGCCACTCTATGGGAACTTAAAAGTATCAGGAGCAGTAACAGTTCCCCCTTTCTGTTTATTTGATTGCAGAAGTTGAATCAGAGTGAGCTGTGGCTACAGAGCTTCTAGATGTCGGTGGGTTTGAGTTTCTGTGTAGCAGACTAAGAATAAAACCAGAAGACATACACAAATTATTGCAAGCACACTTACATAAAACCAAAAGTGAGCCTTGAGATATTTCCCCAGGTTAAACTGATCAAGAACATCAGAGAATTTGTCTCTCTGTAAGGGTTTGTTTAGTTTAAGCATTAATTTGATTCCAAGATACATCATGCCTTTTTGAATTATTAACTGTTCTTCCTTCTATTTTTTCCTTTGGGACCAAAGTCAACTCAATGGACCCATAGACATCATTTGGCCTTTTTTCACCTTTGCAAGTGGCCCATGGAGTGGGAGATCTTTAATATAATTGGTCCAATGAATAGGTGTTATATAAGGAGATATATTGGGGGCAGAAGAAATAGTCTATGCCCCAGATATATTAATTGAACCCAATCCCAAAAAGATGAATTATTTCTTATCATGTGCCATCCAAAATTGTACATGGGCTCTGGGTTGTAAGTTTCTATATTCAACCCACAGGGGTGGATATAGGGGCATAATTAATAATTGCCTTGTCTGGCATGTCAATAGGGATGACCAGACCTGGGAGAACATCTGATTTAGGGCCAGTCATGTCTAATTCATGATAAATCTCAAGAGGAGAGTCTGCCCAAGTAATGGGTCTAAGTAGGGGTGGGTTGGGTACATAAGTCCAGCATTCTACTCCTGAGACAGGTGTTATACATATGGTACAGGCTATGATGGTCATCATAGCAACATATTCTCAGAGGTTTGTGGTAGGCCCTGTCACATCACCAGTGTGCAAGGCTCTTGCATTGTCTTCTTCAATTGTCCCCATGTCAGGGGTTTTGCTGCTTATGTGGTTCTCAGCAGCTGTGGTGTTCCATTGTCTGTTAATACACAATCGTGCCCTCGTCCCCATGTTATTAACTGCACTGGGTCATCCTACTTTCTTGTTTGGATGCCCTTTTACAGGACTTGAGACCTGTAGCTGATTTGTCTTTTTGCCAATAAAGTTCTGATGGAGTGTATTTATTTTTTGTAAGCAGATTTAAAAATTTTAAATGAAAGGTGCCATGGACTAATTGTGTTTGTGGGGGCAACTGTACTCCCCTTTCTGTTTATTCAATTGAGTCTTAAAATATAGATTTTTTTTCTTTTTCTTGAAACATGGATGTGACTCTGGTCACAATTGTCTTCTGTGTTGAGGGCCCAGCCCTGTTTAACTGCCTATAATATTTATAACTAACTTAGTTGTCCACAATATTCCCCCCTCTGAAGAGCTACCCCTAACAGCAGTTAGGGGAGAAGGGGCGTAGTTTCTATGTGCTTTGAGTTGAGAAGGGTCTTTGTAGGGGAGAACACAGTCAGGGAACTTCTCCAGAGAGCTAATCTAATAGGCCGCAGATAGAATTCATGTTGTGGTTTAGCAGTTATGAATTCTCTTTATGAGGTTGATCTGCTGGATCCCAGTAGAAGGAATCTAGCACATTTACCATTGGTTCCATCTGCATGATCACTTGGAGCTTGGCAGCCTCTAGGAAAGAATAAACAAATTTTTTGAGAAATTAGAACATTTAAAATCAAGGCATGAGCACTAGAATGGAAAGGCAGGTTGGGGAAAGAGCCAAGTCTAGAAACTGTTCTTATGGGACCAGAATAGAAATTGTAACCCACTGGCTCTTACACCCCTCTACTGATGGAGTCCGATATTTTGTCATAAATCTCTCTAGTTTTAGCTGTAAGAAGATGAGGAGTTCGGTGTTTTTGAAGGAAAATTCTAGCTAAAGAATTTAAAGATTTTTGTTGAGCTTTTATAGATTCTACTGTGAGTTTTTCTTAATGACCCATAATCATGGTTAGCTACTAGTACAGCTGACAACTTATCAGAAGGGGTCAATGATTGGACCCCTTTTTATATCTTGCTTATTATTTATATCTTGCTTATTATTATGGCATTGTTTTTATACATCTCTTTGTTACACTTTTCTGTTGGGTGTTCAAAACCAAGTTAAAGCGAGACATGTGTTAATTAAAATTAACCTCTTGTTGTCTATCAAGGTCAGTTAAGTTTCCTCAGACATTATTTTGGAACCATGTACAGAGTCTCTCAGGTCCTCTGCCAGTGTCAGCTATTGGAGACTGGGCTGTACAGGGTTAAGTTGCTACGTCACAGAAGCTTTTAAAAAAAACTGTTATTTGACCGGTGGTCTCCTGCTGGTTTGACATACATCTCTTATTACAAGCAGCTGAAGTACAAGAGAAAGTCAGATATCTGAGTCTAGAAAAAGGTTATTACCATGAACAATCCCAGTTTTAGATCTTAGAAGACCTGTACATTCGGAAGGCATGAATACATTTAGTACACCATGAGATTAGCAATAATGAATGTCATAGCAATATGGAAATCTTTGTCTCTTAATTTAGTTTTGTACCCAAAGCATCTTTTAATGAAAACTTACTGTTTTACCTACAGAATACTTAGCTTTTTGATGATGACCAATGTAAATATATCACAATAATATGTTTAACAATTTTTTTTTTCTTTTCTTTTTTTTTATGTGGGTACCGGAAGTCGAACTCAGGCCCTCGCGCTTGCCAGGCAGGCGCTTATGCCGCTGAGCTCTCTCACAGGTCCCAACAATGTTCATTTTGATGTCTCCTATAAGGCTACAGAGATTATTAGGGTCCCCTTAGTGAACAAAGGCTGGAATAAAATATTTTCAGGCAGCTGCTTCTTTATTCATCAAGGAGAGTCCTGTCCAACAGTCTCCCTTAGCCCAAGGGGTCTCTGTGTAATTATCTTAAAATTTTTTGATGACCTATGAGAACAAGATTATAATAATTAACACATTATTATTATTTTCATGTGTGTGTGTGGGTACTGGGGGTCGACCTCAGAACCTCACACGCCAGCAGGCGCCTGTGCCGCTGAGCGATATCACCAGCCCTTTTTTCGTATGTGGGTTCCGGGAGTCGAACTCAGGCCTTCGCGCTTGCCAGGCAGGCGCTTACGCCGCTGAGCCATCTCACTGGCCCAACACATTATTTTTGACCATTGAAAGACTCCCAAGTTCCTGTACACAGACAACAATATGTACTGTATTTGTAAAACCAATCTTGACATCATTTTGATCAGCTGGCAACCTGAGTGGAAGCATATCTTTAATTTTTAATGACATTTATCTATAACCCAACTTAAATTATAGACAAATGTTTTAAAAATCTAAAAGGGCAAAAGAAAAATTGTTGAGCTCAAAGAAAACAGCTATTTACTGATTGGACAGACAGATAACCAAACACACATAAAACAATTTGTTCATAAACCAGAGTAAACTCGTATATTTGGCCAAATTGAATTATAATAACTCTCTTATATAAGACTAATCAGAACTTTTATAGGTCAATTAACAGAGATCTCTTGTAATAAGAATTAGAAGGAATAAAAACCTTTTACCTATAATCAATATTTTTTCTGTATTTTATTTTGTCTTAAGAATTTTGGCAACTCCATGCCTTTTTCTTTCATTTAGCCTCTGGCTGTCACCCCTACACTTTCTCTCACCTACTCAGATCTTCTTTTTCTTTTAACAGTGTTTGTGGCATCTCTATCTGTAAGACTTAACATAGTTTGGGCGAACATTGAACTTTAAAATTATCTAATAAAGATTTTTTTTTGTGACTCTGACTGTCCCAAGGGCCTGCTTATAATCTTTATTTATATTTTTAAGAGCCAACTGAAGCACGATAATATTGGCTGCTTGTGAATGAGGAATCTGTCTGTGGATTGCCTCCTGTGTA
Organism: Erethizon dorsatum; assembly: GCA_028451465.1. Classification (NCBI taxonomy): domain Eukaryota; kingdom Metazoa; phylum Chordata; class Mammalia; order Rodentia; family Erethizontidae; genus Erethizon; species Erethizon dorsatum. Next base: position 38,890,894 of record CM051835.1, on the reverse strand, counting down.
GCTAGGACTGCAGGTGTGCACCACCACGCCTGCCTTGGTCAAGGGAAGCAGATAGGAGGAAGCTGCTTGTCTGCTGCACAGCCCTGCCACGGGCCCACTGCTGTTGCTGCCATGAGATTACAGGAGTGGTGAACGTGCATGCGCACTAGAGGGTGCGCACTAGAGCACTGGGGTGCACAACTGGGGCACAGGAAGCAGTGAGTGAAGAAATATAATGAAGCACAGGTAAATGGCAGGGGGAGTGGGATGTGGTAGCCCCAGGATCTGCTGATTGGCACTGGCACAAAGGCGTGGCCACTTAGTGCCTCAAGCAGCTTGAGCTGCGCCACACAGCTGGCATAGTCTGTGCCCTCCACTGCAACTGACAGAATGTTTTTACTTTCTTTGTGAACCCTTTGGCAACCAGCTCTGTAAAGGACTTAAAACTGATCGAACGGGGCCAGGGATATAGCTCAGCGACACAGCGCCTGCCTAGTAAGCGTGAGGTTGCAAGTTCAATTCTTGGTACAAAACAAAAACAACAAACAAACAAACAAACAATCAAAAAACTGATTGAACTAAACTCCAAGTTGAAAAGACCTCAGGAGAAACTATTTGTCCTCCGTCATGTGCCCATTAAAGATTTTTACCAACTCATTCTCAGTTATTTATATCCACAATGTCTACCTGAGGAAACCATGGATTATATTTGGTTACCTCCTGTAGCATTTGTGTGTGTGGGTGTGGGTACCGGGGGTCGACCTCAGGACCTTGCGCACCAGCAGGTGCCCCTGCCGCTGAGCGATATCACCGGCCCTTTTTTCATATGTGGGTTCCGGGAGTCGAACTCGGGCCCTTGCACTTGCCAGGCAGGCGCTTACGCTGCTGAGCCATCTCACCAGCCCTCCTGTAGCATTTCTGATAAATTTTTTTGTCAGCACATGAGTCCCTTAGTGTTTTAATAAGCTTTGGAGTAGCTGAATATATCTCTGCTCCTCAGCTGACCTATTCTGCCCCATGTTTTATTCCCAGATAAAAACAGCTATTCACAGTGGTGAGTGCTTTACCTTTCCATTCCCTCTCAGACGTCCCTGTAGTCTGTTCCACAAAGTCCTTCTCTGTCTCGTAGCTCATAGCTTCTTTTCCACTCTGGGTGGTCCTTATTCGTCCTAATTTTAATAGCAGTAGCAGTCCCTGTTCAGGTGCCAAATATTAGGAGTTGACCAGTCTCCCAATCTTATGGATGAAGGATAAAAGACAATAGACAAAGTAATATGGTATTTGGGGGTCCAGGAAAGTCAGAGCTCTTATGGCTAAGACAAAGACTTCTCCAGACTCAGTTTTGTTTTTTGTTTTTTTTTTTTTGTGGGTACCAGGGGTCGAACTCAGGACCTTGCACGCCAGCAGGCGACTGTGCCGCTGAGTGATATCACTGGCCCTTTTGTTGTATGTGGGTTCCGGGAGTCGAACTCGGGCCCTTGCACTTGCCAGGCAGGCATTTATGCCTCTGAGCCATCTCACTGGTCCCAGACTCAGTGTTTATTGGGTAAATAACATATCATGGGGTCCTGCAGGAAAGTGCAGGGAATAGCTGAGGCAGAAGGCATGATAGTAAGCAAGGCCTTGTGAAAATGGATCAAAGACATTCCAAGGAATAAATCTTTAATGAGAGAACTGTTTTATCTCTAAGGTTGGCAGTTGTTGCCTTGAAATTCTGAGTGAGATTTAGTGCCCTCAGCTGCAGTGTTATCTTGCCTTCAGAGATGTCACTTGTCAAAGGCCACTACAGGTCTCTACCCTGACTGTTGGCATGGAGAGTTCTGTTTCTGTGTGCCAGCCCCTGGCTTGTCAGGCGAGTCACTTAGGCCTGGGACAGACTCATAAGTTAGTATAGAAAAGCCCACTGATTAATTCTAAATCCTGCTCAGTGCCACTTCAACGTGGTGTCCAACAAAAGGAGCAATATTCTCAACCAGGTGGTCATTATTCTAGGATCCCAGACCACGTTTATCCAACAAAAGCCAAGTAGATAAAGCAGAATTAAGTTTAAATCCCTCTGGCCTCCTTTTGGATGGGCTGCCATTCGGAGGGTGTACTAACCAGGCCAGTCTGTAATTGCCATTATGGGAAAGAAAGAAATAGCACTATGCCCGGAATTCCCAGGGTGTAATTCTGGATTTTCAATACAGGTAAATAAGCTCCCCATCCAAGCTCTTTCTGTCCTTTTTACCTAAGAAGTAGTCAAGAGGATATGATTCCTCTTAGTAGGGACTGCTGCAAGTAGTGACTAAAATACCTAGTACCAAAGTGTGTGGACTAGGAAGAGGCGAGGGAGATACAGCGAGAGATCTTTTGAGTTGATTTCTGAAGTGACCGTTCTGGCATTCCTCGGTAACATTCTAATCCAGTGAAGCACACAGGCAGCGGTGGTGTCGATCGGGGAAGTACAGGCTTGACCAGCAGCTCCACTCCAGTCAGTCTCATCAGACAGTGGGCCATTGCCATAAACATCCATGTGAGAAATCTAGGTGCGTGGGTTAGCCCCTGTGATCTGTCTTCATAATTCACAGTCCCAAGAAGGAGTGTTTTCAGTCTGCCCATGTGTAATTTTCAAAGTGCAGACCAAAGCTTTAGGTCACTGGCAAGAGCTCAAGAGTCAGAACAAATGTAACAAGGTTCATCAGGAGGACTATTGGTCAGAGGTAAGAGATCAGCCTTGCGTTCTGCCCGCTGAGTGCGGTAGCCATGAACATTTTTGGTTCAGTGTAGTTTACATTGAGATTGAACAGTCATAGCAGCTCAGAGAATTTCTGTCAGGTTTCAGCTTAGCCAAACCACCAGTGAATGAAGCCCAAGGATGTAGAGAAACTGCACTGAGGGTCCCATTAAGTCAGCAGCTTTGCTTCAGGCATCAAAACCATCAAGAACTGTGAAGGGCAAGTAATTGTATCTTCTTGCAAGTCAAAGTCTGCCATTGTTTTATGGGTGTGGACAGAAGAGAGACTCTTAGGTCAGAGACAAAGTACTTATATTCACAGCAACACCAGTAGACTAATTATCATCATTTCCATGTGCCGTCTCCTGAAGGCCCAGGTACCAGAGTGTGGCTCAAGGAAGGCTAGGTGTCACCTGCATGTTGCAATGTACCTGTGGGGTTGTAATACAAGAAAGGAACTCTGAGCTTTGGCAGCCCAAACCTTTTATAATAGGTAACAAACATGCCTGCCCTTTGTTTCAGAGAGGATCACTGTCTTCCAAGGCTATTTTGAGCTTTGCATGCAGCATAATCTCTGTTGCAAGAACTCTGGTAGTACAGCACTAAGGCAGCAATCGACAGTATACAGATGAATCTGTGGCAATCAGTCACTGTTATAATAAAACTTCATTTATGGATATGGAATTTGCATGTATGTGTGTGTGTATGTATGTGTGCTGGGGACTGAGCCCCATGCATGCTAAGTACATACCACACCACTGAGGTATAGTCCCATGACTTGGATATGAACATTTGAAATTCATATACAAAAAAATTTTTGTGGTACTGGGGATTGAACTCAGGGCTTTCATACTGTGCTACATTCCCAGCCCCTTTTTTTTAATTTTAGGACATGGCCTCATGAAGTTGCTAAGTTCCCCTTGCTGGGCTCAAATTTGTATCCTCCTACCTTACCTTCCCCCAAAATCTGGGATTACAGGTGTGTGCCATCACACCTGGCATGGATTTCATATAGTTTTTATATGTCATGAAATAGTATTTTCATTTTTCAGTCATTAACAAAATGTAAAAACCATTATTAATTACAGGCAGCAGGGCAGATTTGGCCCATGTGCCTCCGAAGAATAAGATTTTCATAAACTAGCATTAATTCAGTTAACAGATGGCAACATTTTATATCTATTTTTATTATTTATTCTTTGTAAGTACCTGCTCCTTAAGTTGGGAGAATTTACAGTTATAAAGAAAATCACTTAAGTACTAAAGTTTACAAAAATGTGAATGGTAGGACCTTCCTAATAGCTGCCAATTAGGTTTAGGAAAAAATGCTCAACTGTTTACAAGATAAACTCTTAGTTTTCACAGGAGAGTAAACACCCTATTTTAATTGAGCGGTAATAAGCACCCTATTTTAGTCTAGGATAATTCCTGAAGAGTCTACCTGTGTTCAATACGTAAAGGCAGATGGTGCCATTGTTTGAAGAGGGTAAAGAAGAAGTTTTTTGTGGAATTGGTAACCTAAATGTGGGAAGCAAAACTCAATAGCTTTTAGAAGTTAGGGAAGGATTTCTTAAATAACATAAAAAGCACAAATTATAGAGAAAATACTGACATAGTTACATTAAAATAAAAAAGTCAAAGTGAAAAGATAAGTCATATGCTGAAAAATAAATGTGGAAAACATATGACCAACAAATTAGTATCCAAGATATATCAAAAATGCTTACATATAAATAAGAAAAAAAAATAGAATACCAACAGGAAAAATGGCCATTTCTCTCAAATGGGAACCTCTAAGAAATGCTCAATCTCATTAGTTTATAGGGAAAAATACAAATTTTAAGCAAGATATTATTTCATACCAAGTATACTGGCAAAAATACATCTGACAACAGTAAGTGCTGTCAAGGATATAAAGTTTCATATACTGCCATTGGCCATTGGGAATGTCAGTTGGTATAACCACACTGGAAATAATATGATAGTATGTAGTAAAGTTGATGATGATGTATGTATCTCACAATCCAGAAGTTTCACTTCCAAGTATAAACCTTGGACTCCCCCCCAACCCCGATTCACAAGAGACATGTAGGAGAGTATTCATTTCAAAATTGTTTGTAAGAGTTAAAATGGGGGGCCGGTGAGATAGCTCAGCGGCATAAGCGCCTGCCTGGCAAGCGCGAGGTCCTGAGTTCGACTCCTGGTACCCACATATGAAAAAAGGGCCGGTGATATCTCTCAGTATCACGGGTGCCTGCTGGTGCGTGAGGTCCTGAGTTCGACCCCCAGTACCCACAAAAAAAAAAAAAGTTAAAATACAAAGTAACCTAAATATTCACCTGTAGTATTCATACAGTAGAACGTACGAAGGTATATTATAAATATTAGCAAATTACAGAGAAAATGAGCAAACTAGAGGTACATGTATCAAATTAATAAAGCATCAAAAATATTCAGCAAAAAATACTAGTTCTACATTATTATGTATAGTATATCATTTATGTTAAATTTTATTTTTTTAATTGTTTATGGGTACATTTTATATATACACAATGATCATATTCATCATAGGGAATTTGTACGTGTACATGATATATTTTTTGTAAGGAACAGAATTTTTAAAAATTTATATTAAAGAGAAAAAACAATAAAAACAATGATACAGAATTTCAAAACAAGATAATAGGAGATTAACAATGGTTAATATATTACGTATTGTTATCTTCAAAGTAGTTGCTCAGATTACAAAATATAGGCATGCAAAACTGATCAAACAGTATAAGCACAAACTGTTCTTTTCTTTTTTTATTTTAAAGAGAAAAAACGATACAAAATTTCAGAAAAAGATAGTAGGAGAGTAACAATGGTTAGTACATTGCTTATTGTTATCTTCAAAGTAGTTGCTCAGATTACAAGATATAGGCATGAAAAATTGACCAAATGATAAAAGCACAAATCTTTCTTTTCAATGAACTAATAGAAATTAGTAGCATAGCTATCTTATTATATATATATATACGTTTCCTTTTCCCTTCCTTCTTTCCTCCTTTCCTCCATCCCAGTTTCTCTTTCCTTTTAAACAGTTTTTTCCCATTTCCTAATATCTATTGTACATTTTGGATCATATTTACTCTTTCAGCTTCTTACACTAGGGACACAATACGATGTTTACACATGTGAGTCTGATTTATTTCACTTATAAGTATGGTCTCAAGTTGCATCCATTTACCTATAAAAGTCTCAAGTTTATATGGCTGAGTAGTACATTGTATAAAAATAACACATCTTTTTTATCCATTCCTCAGTTGATGGGCATTTGGGTTGTTTCCAAGATTTAGCTATTACAAATTGTGCTGATATAAACATGGGTGCACATATATCACTGGGGTATGATGTTTTTAATTCTTCTGGGAAGATACCCAGAAGGGGAATAGCTGGTTCAAATGGGACCTCTAATCCTAGTTTTTTGAGGAATCTCCACACTGAGTTCCACAGTGGTTGCACCTGTCTACATTCCCACCAACAGTGGAGAAGGGTTCCTTTTTCCCAACAGCCCTGTCAGCATTTGTTATTGGTTGATTTCTTGATGATAGCCATTCTTTCTGTGTTGAGATGGAATCTCAATGGTTTTAATTTGCATATCTCAAGTGACAAATGATGTTGAACATTTTTTGATGTATTTATTTGCCATTTGTGTTTCTTCATCTGAGAAGTGCGTATTCATCTCAGATACTCTTTTTTGGATTGCGTCTTTAAATTCGGGAGGTCTGATTTTTTTGAGTTCTTTATATATTCTAGATATAAGGCCTCTGTCTGAGGGACAGTTGACTAAAATTTTTTCCCACCCTGTGGGTTTTCTTTTCACTCTGTTGGTGATTTGTTTTGATGTGCAAAAGCTTTTTAATAAGATGAGATCCCAGTTGTTGATTCTCTGAAGTATTTCCTGGGCAGTTTGGGTTTTGTTCATGAACACTCTGCCTACCCCTGTGTCTTCAAGATTTCTACTTACTTTCTCTTCCAGTAGATTTAGTGTTTCTGTTTTAATATTTAGATCTTTGATCCATTTTGACTCTAGTTTAGTGCACGGTGATAGACATGGATCTAGTTCAGTCTTCAGCATGTAGAGAGCCAGTTTTTCCAGCACCATTTATTAAAGAGGCTATCTGTCTTCCACTGAACATATTTGGCTCCTCTGTCGAAGATCAGGTGGCCGAGTGTGCTTGTAGTTGTGTCTGCATCTTCTAATCTGTTCCACTGATTCTCAGGTCTGTTTTGTTTTGTTTTGTTTTGTTTTTGCCAGTACCATGCTGATTTTATCACAGTAGCTTTGTAGTATAATTTCAAGTCAGGAATTGTGATGCCCCCTGCCTTGGCTTTGTTGCCAAGAATTGTTTTTGCTATTCTAGGTCTCTACGGGTTCCAAATGAACCAGAAAAAATGAACCAGCAAAAAATATAAGTTGTACATCATTATGTGTAGTATGTCATTTATGTTAAATTTTAAAACATGCAAAACAATATATGAAAGTGTAAGAATATGCATAGGAAGGAGAACAAAAATCAGACTAATAATCACCTCTGAGAGAGAGGGAAAGGAACGGAGTTGGGGAAGGATATATGGGGCTGTATGCCTCAATATAGTCTGTATTCTTTTAAAACTTAAGCTCAGCGAGGATACACAGGTGTTTGCTGTGTTTTTGTCTAATCTTTTGTACCTCTGAAGGTCTTGATACTGCTGAGAGGTTTTTGTTTCGTTTTGTTTTGCGTGGTGCTGGAGATTAAACCTAGGGCCTTCTGCATGCTACACACGTGCTCTACCACTGAGCCATATCCTCAGCATCTGAGATAGTCTCTTTAAACTTTCATAACAAAGTAGTGCCTTCCCCTTTCACTTCCTGATCAATTCATTCCTCCAGTCATTAGGTTCGAGCAGCAGTGGAGAGGAGAGCAGAGAGGCATAGTGGCAGGCACTCAGCCAGGGTAGAGGGTCAGAGCTTGGGCAGGGAGAAGACATCCTCAGTGGAGGGGGTGGCAGCACCAGTGGGAGATGGGCCATAAACTGAGAAATTAATCAGATAAATACAGTTGAGCGTCATATTTGTGGATTCCATATTTGACAAGTCATCAACTCATTAAAATGTATTCGTGACCTCAAAATCAATACTGTGGCGACTTCAAAGCCATTCACAAACAGGCCTAGAACAGCAAGACATGTGGGTCACTGGAAGCCCGTGTTCCCAGCAGAGGTCAAACAAGGTGCTGCTCTGCCTTCTTGGATTCTTTACAGCCTGTTTAGTGCCATTTTTAAAAACACTTTTTACTTTTTGTGGTGATTTCATTGTTCAACATGGTCTCGAGTTGTGGTGCTGAAGTTGCTGTTTTGGGGTCCTAGTGCACAAAGTCTGCAATACGTGTTCTAGGGAAAACAGACTGTTAAATGAGTTCACTGTTGATGAATCAAGAACATTTATTCAGGGCCGATGAGATAGCTCAGCGGTATAAGTGCCTGCCTGGCAAGTGTGAGGTCCTGAGTTCGACTCCCGGTACCCACATTAAAAAAAAAAAAAAAGAACATTTATTCAATAAGGTGTCCCGAAACAGAAAGATAAAGCCAAGGTTATGTACTGATTAGTTGATTAGAATGTGTTGACCAGAGATTGGCAGGAACCTGACCTCAGGTCTCTCTGAGCGCTAGTTCAGTATTTGCTAATTTTGTTTGCAGACTTTGTAGAGTATCATTGCTGTGAATAACACGACTCAGCTCTAAGTATTTAAAGGATAATGGGAGCGGGTTCCTCAGCGTAGGAGGAGTGAACTGTGGACACAGTAAGGAGGAAAACTAGAATGGACTTTATAATGTGGACTGAAGTTAGTTGAGCTCATGGCTTTCAGTTTATAGGTATAACTCTAGATGGAAATGAGTATATCCATGAGCAAGTGTGTGTACACACATGTGCACACCTACCTCTGTCTACTGAAGGACCTGGGCTAAGCAGCAGCATCACCGTAGCAATAAGCATACTAGCACACAGAGCTTTGTTTTCAAACATGTTTCATAAAAAGAACCAGGACTCCCTGGAGAATGTCTAATTCTCAAGGCTGAAGTAGAAAAAGTACATCTTTTTAAAATTAATTATATCCAAAGTCAAGAAATAAAACTTTGTCAGAGCCCTAAGAAGATCCCCGAATGTGTCTATTAGAAATAAACAATAAGCTGGGCATGGTGGCACATGCTTGTAGTCTGAGCACTTGGGAGGCTGAGGCAGGAGGACTGATGAGTTCGAGGCCAGGCTAGGCTACATAGTGAGTTCAAGGCCAGTCTGAACTACATAGTGAGACCCTATCTCAAAAATAAATAAATAAATAATAAAGTTACTTTCATGATCATCATTTGATTTTGTGTTTCCATTGCCTATAAAATATAAATATGGAATTAAGTTAATTTTTCCTATTTTCAAATTTCAAGTGTCTAAAATCATACAATTGGGGCTGGTGAGATGGCTCGGCAGCTTAAGCGCCTGCCCGGCAAGCGCGAGGGCCCGAGTTCAACTCCCGGAACCCACATACAAAAGAAAAAAGGGGCCGGTGATATCGCTCAGCGGCACGGGCGCCTGCTGGCACGCGAGGTCCTGAGGTCGACCCCCTGGTACCCACAAAAAAAATAAAAATAAAATAAAATAAAATAAAATCATACAATTGATTCATAGGCTGGACATGGTGGCACACACCTGTAATCCCAGCACTCAGGAGGCTGAAGCAGGAGGATCACTGCAAGTTCAAGTCCAGCATGGGCTACAAAGTGATTTCAAGGCCAGCCTGACCTGCATAGTAAAATCCTGCCTCAAAAGAAAAAAAAAACGTGTTCTTTTCTTTTTCACTTAGTGGTATTGTGAAATCCATGCGTATTGCTCATCCATAGGTGAGGCTTGTTAATCTAGTCTAGATGGAATTTTCCCTGTTTTTTTCCTATTACAAATAATGTTTCTATGAATATCCTTATACATGTACACATAAGGTTCTCCAGGGTACTTATACTTGTGGGGGGAATTTCTGGTTTATTGGTGTCCATGAATCTTCAGCTTTGTACAATAGTGCCAAAATAAGTTCCAAAATGGTTGTAACAATTTACACTTCCACCAGCTCTGTGTGAGAATTTCAATTGACCCAAAATTTTGCCAAACCTTGGTATTATCAAACTTAAATTTTTGTTAATTTGGTAGAAGTATAGTTTCTCATTGTACTTGAATTTATTATTTTTTTTATGTTGGTACCGGGAGTCAACCTCAGGGCCTCGCACTTGCCAGCAGCTGCTTGTGCCGCTGAGCAATATCACCGGCCCTGTACTTGAATTTAAATGGAGCTGGACACATTTTCATAATTTTTATTGGCCATTTGGATTTCTCCACAAAAACCCTGGTCCACTTTTCCCTATTTTTATTGTGCTCAAATATAAAGAAATGTTAAAGGAAACTGCAACTTGATGACTCTGCTTTTATTTGCATAACTCTTGCATGCAGTACTGTAATGTATAACAGAACATAAAACTGCAGCACTTACTGTATAGTACAATCAGCAAAAAATTAGAGTTCTGTATAAACAAGGTGTGCTGTATATAAAAAAAAAGACATCAAAGCTCTATAAACAAGATGTACAGGACTGTACCAAAAAAAAGACAGGTTGTAAGTCCAAACAGTGCACTTCAGTTTTAAGTCTGAACAGGTGCTAAACAGGTAGGTTGTTTAAACAAGGAATATCTGTAGTCTAAGTACCTCGAATAAATGGAATTGTACCATACACTATTTTTTTGTGACTGGCTTATGTCACTTAGCATAATGTTCTCAAGCTTCATCCATGTTGTAGTGTATACCAGAATTTCCATCCTTTTTAAGACTGAATAATATTCCACTGGATGTGTATGTCACATATGTTACCAATTCATCCATCAGTAGACATTTCCACATTTTAGGTATTGTGAATACTGCTGGATTGAATGTGGTTGTATAAATATCTCCTTGAGGTGGGCTTTCTATTCTTTTGAGCAGATGCACAAAGTGGAACATCTAGATCATATGGCTAATTCTAATTTTTTGAGGAATTATACTGTTTCCACAATAGCTGTACTGTCTTATATTCCCAGCAATAGCGCGCAAGAGTTCCAGTTACTCTAACATTTGATTACTGATGTTAAGCATATTTTCTTGTGCTTATTAACCACTTGTGTAATTGGACAAATGTCTCTAGAAGTCCTTTGACCATTTTTGGACCAGTTTCATTTTGTTGTTGTTGAGGTTTAGGAATTCTCTGTATATTCTGGATAGTAACCCCTTATCAGATATATGATTTATAAGTATTTTCTCACATTTTATGAGTCACTTTTTCAATTCATGGATAGCATGTTATATTTTGTTTGTAGTGTTGGGGATTGAACCCAAGAAACCAGGGCCTTGTACATACCGGGGAAATGCTATATCATTGAGCTACATCCCCCAGCCAGTAGTCTTTTGATGCACAAAATTTTATAATTTTCTCATGTATTTATTGTAAATGGTGTATATTTCAATTGCCAACTTCGTAATTGGATCTTTTACGGGGGGGCTAATTTTTAAATTTCTTTTAACTATATGTTTGACATTAGTCCTCTCACCAAAGTAAAGGTGGCAAAATTTTTCCCATTCTGTAGGTCATCTCTTCATTCTGTTGGTTGTTCCCTTTGTTGTGTAGAGCTTTTTAATTTGATATGATCCCATTTGTTGATTATTATGTTATTTCTTATGCAACAGGGGTTCTGTTCAGAAAGTCCTTGCTGATGCCTATGTCTTCAAGAGTTTTATTTTCCAGCAGAATACATATTTCTCTCTTCTTTCTTGCTTGCTTGCTTTCTCTTTTCTTTCTTTCTTTCTTTTCTTTCTTTCTTTCTTTCTTTCTTTCTTTCTTTCTTTCTTTCTTTCTTTCTTTCTTTCTTATTATTTTTTATGTGGGTACTGGGGGTCGAACTCAGGACCTTGCACTTGCCAATAGGCACTTGTGCTGCTGAGCAATATCACCGGCCCTTTTTTCCTTTTTATGTAGGTACTGGGAGTCGAATTCAGGACCTCGCGCTTGCCAGGCAGGGGCTTATGCTGCTGAACCATCTCACTGGCCCCATATTTCTCTTTTAACATTTAGATCTTTGATGCATTTAATTTTACTTTAGTACATGGTGAAAGATATGGATCTAGATTCAATCTTCTGCATGTAGATAGCCAGTTTTCCTAGCACCATTTGTGAAAGAGTTTATCTTTCCTCCAGTGTATATTTCTGGCCCCTTTTTCTAAGATCAGATAGCTGAATGTGTGTATGGGTTGTTCCTGTATCCTTTATTCTGTTCCATTGCTCTACATGTCTGTTTTTGTGCCAGTACCATGCTGTTTTATCACTGGAGTTTTGTAATATAACTTGAAGTCCAGAATTGTGATGCCTCCTGCTTTGCTCTTGTGGCCCAGGATTGCTTTTGCTATTTTGGGTCTCTTCAGGTTCCCTATGAATTTTAGGATTTTTTTTTAGTTCTGTGAGGAATACTATTGTTATAATTCCTAGATATTTAATTTTTCCTAATGCTATTTTGAATGGTATTATTTTTCTAATTTCTTCTTAGTGAGTTTATTATTGGTGTAACACATGCTATTGATTTTTGTGTATTGATTTTGTATCCTGATACATCATTGAATTTGATTATTAATTCTAGGAGTCTTTTGGTGGAAATTTTGGGGTCTCCTTTGTACAGGATCTTGTCATCTACAAATAACAATAACTTGACTTCTTTGCTATACATATCCCTTTATTTCTTTTTCTTGCTTGATTGTTCTGGCCAATGTTTTGAGTAATACATTGAACAGTAGTGATGATAGTACACATCCTTGTCTTATTCCTGATTTTAGAGGGAAAGCTTTCAGCTTTTCCACATTTAATATACTGGCAATAAGTTTGTTACAGATGGCTTTTATCTGATTGGTACAAGATTCTTCCATACCCGTTTTCTTCAGGTTTATTTATTTTTTTTCAAATCATGAATGGATGTTAGATTTGTCAAAGGTTTCTTTCTCCATCTATAGAGGTGATCATGTGATTTTTGTTCTTACTTCCATTTTTGTGATGTATTACTTTTTTTTTTTCCTTTATGTGGGTACTGGGAGTCGATCAGGACCTCACGCATGCCAGGCAGGCGCTTATGCCGCTGAGCTGTCTCACTGGCCCACATTTGTTGTTTTATATGTGTTGAACCATCCTTGCATCCCTGGGATGAAGTCTACTTGGTCATGATATATGATCTTTTTGATAATTTGTTGCATTATGTTTGCCAGGATCTTGTTAAGGAATTTTATATCTATAGCAACTAAAAAGATTGGCCTATAGTTCTCTTTATTTGGTTGGCTCCTTGTCTGGTTTTGGAATCAGGGTAATGTTTGCCTCCAGGAATGACTCTGTGAGTACTCCTCTCTTTCACTTTCATTAAACAGGTGGTTTTTTGTTTGTTTGTTTGTTTTAAGTTAATTTCTCCAAGGGCCGGTGAGATAGCTCAGCGGCATAAGCGCCTGCCTGGCAAGCGCGAGGTCCTGAGTTCGACCCCGGTACCCACCCAAAAAAGATAATTTCTCAAAAATATGGCGAATGCAAATATAAGAACTTTATTTTAAAAAGCAAACAAAGATTAGTGTAAATCCAAAAGGTTTAAATGCTTCCATTCGTTAAAGACTTTAAGGAGGACTGGTAGATTTTCCCTAATGTTCTTTTAGAATTTGGCACTGAATCTATCCAGACCTAGCTGGTAGGTTTTTAAATTACTGCTTTAGTTTCACTGACCAATTATTGGATTATTCAGGGTTTTTAAGTATTGTTGGTTGTTTTTGTTATTATATGTATGTAGGAATCCATTTCTTCTGAATTCTCTAATTTTTTGGCATACATGTTTTTTAAACATTTACTACTAATCTTCTGAATTTCAGTGGTTTCATTGTGATTGCATCTTTTTCATTACTAATGACATTCACTTTGGTTTTTATTTCCTTCTTTGGTAAGATGGTCTATTCTTTCCAAGAATCAGATCTTTGATTCATTGATTCTTTGTATTTTCTTTTAGTCTCAATTCCATTAATTTCTGCTCTGTTCTTTATAATTTCCTCATACTGGCTGGCATTTAGATTATTTGTGTTTTTCTAGGACTCTGAGGTGTATTATTAGGTTATTTATTTGGGCTCACTTTGTTTTTCTGATGTGGGCATTCACAAGTATAACTTTCTCACTTAGCACAGCCTTCGTTTTGTACCATAGATTCTGGTATGTTATACTGGCATTACTGTTTGATTCTAGGAACTGGCTAATTTCTTCCTTGATTTCCTTTGAGACCCACTGATTATTCAAGAGGGTATTCTTTAATTTCCATTTGTGTACATAATTTACATGTTTTCTTTTTCAATGATTTCTAGTTTCATTGCACTAGATCTGATAATACACATGGGATAATTTTGATTCTTTTGTAATTTTTAAGCATGCTTTATGGCTGGCATGTGACCTATTTTGGAGAAAGTTTTATGTAATGCTGAGAAGAATGTATTCTGTTGTTGTTTGGTGGAACACTGTAGATATCTACTAAATCCAATTTTCAATGTGTGGTTCAGCTCTGATACAGTATTTATTTATGAATTTTTGGTCTATCTGATCTGTCTTTGTTAAAGTGGGGTATGAGGTCACCCCATATAATTGTGTTGGATTATATTTGATCTTTTATTTCCACTAGTGTTTGTTTTATGATGTTGGATGGACCAATATTTGGTGCACAGATACTTAAAATTGTTATATCTTCCTGTTGAATTGTTCCCTTAACTAATATGTAGTGACCTTCTTTGCCTCTTCATCAGTTTTAAGTTTACTTTGTCTGAGAATAAAATTGCTACCCCTACTTGCTTTTGGCAGTCCTGGTGCATGGAATACTGCTTTCTATACTTTGACTTCTAGTCTATGAAATTCCTTTTCGATTAGATGAGTCTATTGAATGTAACAGAGCAGTGCATTTTGTTTTTTTGATCCAGCATGCCAAACCATATATTTTTATTGGGGAGTTGAGGCTACTTATATTGAGTTATTACTGAAGGGTGTTGACTTATTCCTCTCATTGTGTTAATTTTCTATTGACTCCTATATTTTTCCCCTTTTAACTATTCACCTTACTTGATATATTCAACCCATTTGACTTTTTCACTTTGTTGGCTTCATTGTCTCTGTCTAGGATATTCCTGAGTATTTTCTGAAGTGCTCATTTGGTTTTCAAAAACTTCTTAAGCTGTTCTTTCATCATGGAATATCCTTATTTCTCCATCAAATTTGAGACATAGTTTTGCAAGCTATATTAGTCTGAGTCAGAAGTCGTGTTCCCTTAGATTTGGAAACACTTTGCTCCAAGCTCTTCTGGCCTTTAAAGTTTGTGTTGAAAAGTTCTTTATAAATAATTGTTTTTATTTCTCTGACAGTTAAGATTCTGTCCTTGTGTTGGACTTCTGGGACTCTGACCATGCTGTGTCGTGGGGAGCTTCTTTTATCATCAAGTTTATTTGGCATTCTGTAAACCTCACTTATCTGTATGTTGAGTTCTTTCCCCAGATTTGGAAAGTTTTCTGCTACGATTTCTGTAAACATCTTTTTATTCCATGTGTGCTCTTCTCTAATTTCTTTCTAACTCTGATTAGCCTTAAGTTAGTCTTAATGTCATCCAGAAGCTGTTAGGTGAATTTCCCTTGCTCTCATCAGTTTTTAAGGTTTCTCCCAGTATATCATCACGTGATTGCATTTTGTCCTTAGTTCTGAAACTCTTTCTTCACACTGGTCATTTCTGCTGTTCATGTGTTCAACAGAATATTTTTAGCTCCAAGATTTCTGTTTAGCAACTTTTCATGGAGTCTATTTCTTTGGTAAATTTGTAATTCATGTTTTGAATAGTTTTAGTCACTTCTTCTAATTTTTTTTTTTTGTGTGTGTGTGGATACCGGGGGGTCGACCTCAGGACCTCGCGCGCCAGCAAGCGCCCGCGCCGCTGAGCGATATCACCGGCCCTTTTTTCGTATGTGGGTTCCAGGAGTCGAACTCGGGCCCTCGCGCTTGCCAGGCAGGCGCTTATGCCGCTGAGCCATCTCACCGGCCCAGGCCCTTCTTATATATATGTGATGTGCAACAGATGGCAAGGGGGAGGTGGAAGCCAAGGAGGCAGAAAATGAGGAAGAAAGGAGAAAAAAAAGAATAGGGAGGAAAGAAAGTAAAAAAATAGAAGGAATAGAAGAGGGATCAGGTCAAAAGGGGAAAACCTTAAAGACTAAAGTCAAGTAAAATAAGTCAATTCCAATGAAGAAACAAGAGCCACAAGGAAAAAAAATTAAAATGAAAAGATAACCCAGAACAAATAAACGACAACGAAATGCAAGCCTCCACACAGTCGCCCCGCGCGGCCCAGCGCGCCCACGCGGCTCCCTCCGCCCTGGAGTCCCGCGGACCCGGAGCGCGGGGCGGGTTCCTCCCGCGCCCCAGCTGCCTGCGCGAGCCCCGGGGGCCGTCGCCCCTCAGAACTTGGCCCCTGCCTGCAGGCCGTGCTCCGAGGCCGTCTCGCGAGCCACTGCGCCACCCACTCGGAGCAGCAAACGCGCGGCCGCGGGCGGCCCGCCGGTTCGCGCCTCCGTCGCCCCGCGGGACGCTCTCCGCGCCTCACGCGGGCGGACGGCGGCGGCCTGCGCTTCCGCCTCCGGCGGAGGTCGCCGTCCCGGACGCACCCGGACACCCGCGCCCGCCGCTCGCAGAGGCCGGCTCGGCCGGGACCCCGCCCCGCAGACTCGCGCCGCGCCCCGGGGACGCCGGCTTGCCTCTGCGGGTGCGAAGCCTGCGGCCCCCAGCCCCGCCTCTCCACGGCGCTGGCGCGCTGTGACCAGGACCTGGCGAGCGGCTTTCGTCCCGCTGCCCGTCCGCTTTGAGCGCTGCTGAGCGCGGCTCGCGCGCCCGGCCCTGGCTGCGAGCCCGCGGCGAGCACAGCTGTGCGTCCGCGGCGCCGCCCGTCCTCTCGCGAGACGCGCTCGGGGCTTGCAGGGCTCGGGTTTCCCGCATGCGACGCCAGACCCTGGACCGGGGTCCAGCTGGGTTCTCTTTTCGTTTATCCTCCTGTGTCAGACGTCGTCTTTCGGTCCTGCTTCAGGTGCCCGCCTTCCTCTACTGACAGTTTGGAGACTTGCGCGCTTGCCGTTGCCTGCAGGCCGCCGTCTCCTCCCCGAGTCCACATCGCTTTAGATGGGTGTACTTTACCTACTGGATGATCTTGGCAACTTTATGAAAAACCATTTGGCCAGATATGTGCTTATCTCTGCAATTTGTTTTATGTCTGTGTCTGTCTTCACGCCCATACCACACTGTTTTGATTACTAAAACTTTGTATGAAGTTTGAAATCAGGAAATGAGTCCTCCAGCTTTTCTCCAGTATTTTTACGGCTATTCAAGATCTCGAGATTATGAACTTTAGGATGAATTTTTCAATTTCTACAAAAATTGTTAAATTTTTGATAGAGATTCATGAACACGATGTGTTTCTTTCTTCTAGTGCTGGGGATAGAACCTAGGGCCTCTCACATGCTAGGCAAATGTTCTGTCACTGAGCTATGCCCCCAGCTCCAGTAATATTATTTTTGATGCTATTATAGGTGGAATTTGTTTCTTAATTTCAATTTCCAGTTATCTAGAACTACAACTGAATTTTGTTGTTTTATCATGCAACCTTGTTAAATTCACTTCTTGGTGCTTATAGGGACAGGCAGGAAAAAGGATAAAATAGGATCTCATTAATAAGCTTTATTAAAGAAATTAATAGAAAACCTTATTAAGGGCAGTTTTGTGCCTCTGCAATTAGACTCCAGCAAGTAGAAAGGCAAAGGTAAAGAGAGAAAAACCAGACCCAAGAAGGCACCAGGTAAAACAATTAACATAAGAATTTAGCAGGAAGTAAAATTCATTTGGAATCAGAAGAGACCTAGAATAGCAAAGGCAATTCTGGGCAACAAAGGCAAGGCAGGGGACATCACAATCCCCGACTTGAAATTATACTATAAAGCTACTGTGATAAAAACAGTGTGGTACTGGCAAAAAAACAGACCTGAAGATCAATGGAACAGATTAGAAGATGCTGAAACAACCCCAGACATACTAAGCCACCTTATCTTTGACAAAGGTGCCAAACACATTCAGTGGAAGAAAGAAAGCCTCTTTAATAAATGGTGCTGGAAAAACTGGCTCTACACATGCTGAAGATTAAAACTAGACCCATATCTTTCACCATGCACTAAACTAAATTCAAAATGGATCAGAGATCTAAATATTAAAACAGAAACATTAAATCTGCTGGAAGATAGGATAGGTAAATCCCTTGAAGACATTGGTGTAGGCAAAGACTTTATGAATAAAAACTCAACCGCACGGGAACTATCCCAAAGAATCAATAACTGGGATCTCATCTTATTAAAAAGCTTTTGCACAGCAAGAGAAACCACCAACAGAGTGAAAAGACAACCCACAATGTGGGAAAAAATGTTTGCCAGCTGTTCCTCAGACAAAGGATTACTATCGAGAACATATAAAGAACTCAAAAAAATCAGACCTCCCAAATTTAAAGACCCACTCCAAAAATGGGCATCTGAGATTAATACACATTTCTCAGATGAAGAAATACTAATGGCAAATAAATATACAAAAAAATGTGCAACATCACTAGTCATTCGAGAGATGCAAATTAAAACAACACTGAGATACCATCTCACTCCAGAAAGAATGGCTACTATAAAGAAATCAACTAATAACAAATGCTGGAGGGGCTGTGGGGAAAAAGGAACCCTTTTTCACTGTTGGTGGGAGTGTCGACTGGTACAGCCACTGTGGAAGTCAGTGTGGAGATTCCTCAAAAAACTAGGGTTGGAGGTCCCATTTGACCCAGCTATTCCCCTTCTGGGCATCTTCCCAGAAGAATTAAAAACATCGTACCACAGTGATATATGTGCACCCATGTTTATAGCAGCACAATTTGTAATAGCCAGATCTTGGAAACAACCCAAATGCCCATCAACTTAGGAATGGATAAGAAAGATGTGGTATTTTTATACAATGGAGTACTATTCAGCCATAAAGAAGGATAAACTGGAGACTTTTATAGGTAAATGGATGCAACTCGAGAAAATACTCATAAGTGAAATAAACCAGACGCACATGTGTGAGCATCGTATTGTCTCTCTAGTATGAGAAACTGAAAGAGTAAATAAGATCCAAAATGTACAATAGACACTGTGAATCAAAAAGAAACTGGTCAATAAGAAAGAGAGACTGGAATGGGGAAAAGAAAGAAGGGAAAGGGAAAAAAAACTGTATATGTATATAAGATGGTTAAGATAGATACACTACCAGTTTTACTTAGTTCATTGAAGAGTAAGGTTTGAGCCAATAATGTTTGGACAATTGAATGCTAATGTCTGGTATCCTGAATAACTAACTTAAAGATAATAATACCTAATGCATTGACCATTGTTACCCTCATATTATGTTGTTTTGAAAATTTGTTCTTTTTTTGATTTGTTTTGTTTTTTCTTCTCTTTAAAAAAAAAAAAGAATTTAGCAGGAAGAATTCACAGGCAACACAGGGAGGTAGCCAGGAACATGAAAGGCCAGGGTAACCACAGCACCCCCTCCCCCCCGTAAAATGCAAAGGCGATAAGGAGCAGCCACCAAAGGACTCTTACTTGATACATAAAACACACATGTCCCCTTTACTCAATCATTAACTCTTAAATTACCTTTCTATAAGTCTTCTCCCCATCCATCACAAAGGGACAGGAAGAAATCAAATGACCAGAAAGAATGCAAGGGTGCCCAGGTTAGGAGCAAAGACAGCCAGGGAGTCAATCAGAAGGGGACAACTTCCAGGTGCCCACATGGGGGACGGGAGAAATCACTAGTCCTAAACGAAAAGGAGCTGAGGACAAAACCCCACCAGTATTCACGTCTGATGCCCCCTACTCTCCCAGGGTAGCTGTCTAGCTCCTTTGTCTTCCATCTTCTTCCAAATGAACCATTTTTTATTTTAGACTCTGCCTCTTTAATCCATTACTGAAGCTGAGAGCTTAGGATCCTGGTGATTGCATGTTCTGGACAAGGAGTGGTGCGTACATCCCACCCTGCCACAAAGGTTCTGATAGCTTTCTGCAGATTCTTTTGGACTTGCTAAATACACAGTTGTGTTTTCTTTAAAAAACAAAACAAAAACAAAAAAAACACCCTTTGCTATCTGAAAACTGTTCATCTCTTTTGTTTTCAAAGTTTGGCTAGTAAGTTTTTGTTGGATGTGAATGTGATACTGTTGACTTCAGATTAACTTTGTATTCCAACTATTCTTAGGAGGAAAGATTTTCATAGTCTCTTGGCCTAATGCATATTTCTTATTAGACAGACTGACAGATCTGTAGAACACCTAAATCACTGGCAAGTGATCTATAGTTGTGTTCTCCTCGCTTTAATATGTTAATATTGTTGGAAATTAGCATGCTCACTCCTGCACTTTTTTCATTTCGCACCTTTGATATAAATCGACCATGCCATTCTGCTTTGATACCTTGTCTACTGCAAATGTAGCACCTATTTCAGAAAATCTTGGTGGTATTAGTAAAATGCTTTATTTTGGGTAATGAATACCACTTTTATTTATTGAAAATTTTTTTAAAAAACCACTTTTTAAAAAGTAAGGCTAGGGGGCCGGTGAGATGGCTCAGCGGCTTAAGCGCCTGCCCGGCAAGCGCGAGGGCCCGAGTTCGACTCCCGGAACCCTCATACGAAAAAGGGGCCGGTGATATCGCTCAGCGGCACGGGCGCCTGCTGGCACATGAGGTCCTGAGGTCAACACCCCGGTACCCACAAAAAAAAAAAAAAAAGAAAAAGAAGTCGGGTTGAAGCTCATATTTTTTTCACAAAGAACAATAGGTTTGTTGCTAAAGAAAAAAAAGGCAGTTATTACAAGAAGGTGTTTGTTTTTTGAGGGGAGCTCTTTTATTGAGACAGGGTCTCACCATGCAATTCAGGCTGGCCTTGAACTCCTGGCAATCCTCCTGCCTCAGCCTCCTGAGAGTGCTGGGATTACAGGTGTGCACTACCACACCTGGCATAAGAAGGCATTTGTGGTAACTTATTTTTGGAAAAATTTTCCTTATATAGTTTTAAATCTTCCTTCCCTTTGTATTTGAGGAGTGTGGTTCTTCAGAGTGAGTTTATTTGATTCGTAATGTCCCATTTGAAAAGCAGTTCTAGCTCAAATGAAACTCCTATCAAATAGGCCTCCATAAAGCCATTATGAGTGATACTATCTGCAAGTGGATCTTCATCCAAAGGATGGCTACATGAAGTAGATCCACTTGTAGGTAGCTGACAACTTTTATAAAAAACTTATTTTTTTAAACTTTGATATGGTTTTACATTACCTGGTAATGTTAATTTTTTCATTTAAGATTGGTATCAGATCACAGTCATTGTTTGAATATAAATAGGTATTTTATAGTTTCAAGCATTCTGTGAAGATATTTACTTTTTCAACCATAAAAGGATTTAGAGATTAAGAAAAACTTTTATTTTACAGATGAAAAAAGAATAAAGTGAATTTACAGGTGAAATAAGTTTGGTGCTCTGATATTTGAGAAGTATTTTTAAACCTGCTAATAGAACTGACATATATATATATATATATTTATTTATTATTTATATTTATATTTATTTATTTATATTATCAAATTTTACCCCTATGAGCATCTCATTGAGTAGTTTGTTAAAATTTTAAAACCACCAGGCACACCTCTAGAAACGTGGACCCACGGCTGAGGTAGAAACCGAGGTTCTGTTTGTAACAAGTACCATCGGGTAAGTCTCCTGTAGACGGCCTGTAAACCTGTCTGAGAAGCAGATCTAGTGGAAAGCCATTGTATTCAGAAATAGCTCTAGACTCTGGCTGTATTATTTAGTCCCGTAACCTTTTGTAAATTACTCTTAATCTGATTAACAACTAATACCTTGGTTCCAGAGGTAATAGCAGGGTCCTTTCCCCTTGTCTAGCGAACTATTCCTAGTTATAGGAATATAAACTTGCTGAAAACAAGAATGTTCCTTTCCGCTTTCTCAGTGTGGGTAAAGAAGAGCATCTGTAACCAAGAGCAAAATGAAGGGAAGAGCTGCTGTCCTCCCTCAGGCAGGTGCTGTGCGATGGGAGGGTGGGAAGCGCTGGGGAGTAGGTACCAATCCATCAGCCTGAGGACCGAGAGGAGCCTCTGTGGGAGCTGGGGCAGTCTCACTGCTGAGTATTCCCAGGGCAGTGGCTTGTTACTCTGGGCTGCTCAGAGGCCTGTAGGGCCCTCTCTTTGGGGGCTACCAGATGTAGTAGTGGCTCTTAGTGAGAGCCAGTGTTTTCATAGGCTTGACTCCCCGTATGATTAAGTTGCTCACTTTTTTTTTTGTTTGTTTTTTTGTGGGTACCGGGGGTCGACCTCAGGACCTTGTGCACCAGCAGGTGCCCGTGCCACTGAGCGATATCACAGGCCCTTTTTTCGTATGTGGGATCCGGGAGTCGAACTCGGGCCCTCATGCTTGCCAGCCAGGCGCTTATGCTGCTGAGCCATCTCACCGGCCCTAAGACATGTTTTTCTTAATTCAGGCCACTACAGTGTGAACAGTTTACATCACTGTGCTTATTATATTACTAAAGCATAACCTTCAGCAGGTTTATAGGTTAATACAGTGAGCAAAGGGAGAAAGTCACTGTAACGAACTGGCATTGATGTAGGAAGGGGCCCTTCAAAGGTGGATAGTCTAGGGATTTTTAGCAATACACATGCCATAGTGCTGGATCGCACTCTAAATTTATAAATTGAGTGGGTTCACATGTTCCTAAGATTTGCTCAACCTCTAATAGTCTTAATTCTCATGTTTGCTAGATTATTATGACTTGGCTGTGAAGATTTTTTAATAAAAATATTTTAGATTAGCTTCGAAGTTTACTCATATGTCACTGCAAATACAATTTTTTTTTTTTTTTGTGGGTACCGGGGGTCGACCTCAGGACCTTGCGCACCAGCAGGTGCCCGTGCCACTGAGTGATATCACCGGCCCTTTTTTTGTATGTGGGTTCACAGGAGTCGAACTAGGGCCCTCACACTTGCCAGGCAGGCGCTTATGCTGCTAAACCATCTCACTGGCCTCTTTTTTCTTTTTTTGAGACAGGGTTTTGCTATGCAGTTCAGGCTGGCCTTGAACTCACTTTGTAACCCAGGGTGGCCTCGAACTCACTTTGCAGCCCAGGGTGGCCTCAAACTTGCAGCGATCCTCCTGACTCAACCTCCCATGTGCTGGAATTACAGGCATGTGCCACCACGCCCAGCCAGTGCAAATATTATGTAAAATACTGCATAACTGAAAGACTTACTAGACTCATTCAATAAGATATTTTTAAGAATCTACTACAGGCTGTGCACTGGGGATTCAATACTTTTTTTTTTTTTTAAAAGCACACAAATAAGTTTAGATATTCAAGTGCCAAAAATGAAAGAAACAGGCTATAATGGGGAAGAACAGGTGAGAGTTATATAGTCAAGAAAGGTTTGAGGGGTGACTTCAAGTGTAGAAGGAACTACAGTAAGTCCGCAATTTAGGAACGAGTTCTGGGAGAATGTTCATGAATGATGTTCATTCCTAAGTCCAGTGATGTGAGTCTTACACAGTACACCTGTGAAAGTTTGCAACTCTAATGTTCATAAGTCGGGGACTTACTCTAGTTGTTAAAGAGTTGAAGAAAGAGTACTGTAGGCATGAAATGAAAAATTCCACCTAAAGAAGGAAAGAGGAGACTAGTGTGGTGGAGCATAGAGAGTTCAAGAAAAGAGAGTCTACGGACAGGAGAGGAGTAGACGGGGCAGTCATGCACAGAGGGTCTTATATCTGGAGATGGGTTTTAATTTTATTTTTCCATGAAGTGCAAAGTCAGTGAGAGGTTTCATGAGTAGGATGGACATGTTCTGATTTAAGTTTCTGAAAATTTGATCTAGTGTTATGTGAGTTGAGTGTGAGTGCATGAGCAGAAGTAGGAAGACCAATTAGCAGTGCAACACAGACGATGGTGACTTGGACCAGGGTGTTGGCAAGGAAGCTAGAAAAATACAGGTGAATTTTGAGATATGTTTAGGGGAAATTTGTTGTTGTTGTGTTTTATTTATTTATTTGTTTTTTATTTTTTTGAGACAGGGTCTTGCTATGTAGTCCACGCTGGCCTTGAACTCGTTACATAGCCAAGGTCAGCCTCAAACTGGCAGTGATCCTCTTGCCTCAGCTTTCTGAGTGCTGGGATTACAGGTGTGCAACATCACACCTGATGTTTAGGGGAAATTCTGAAAGGGCTTGCTGAGAGGATGATGCAGAGGGGAAATAGATGATAGATTTTTTTTTTACTTGAGGTTTTGAATGAATATTGGAAATATTTATTGAGAGAAAAATTATGGGACTGGGTGGATAAAGTAAGTTTGAGACATCTCCTAGGTATTCAAGTGAAGATAAGTAGTTGGACATCATTGTATATATTATACATTCAATTGCCTGCCTTCAAAGGAGAGGCGAAGTATGGAAACGGTCAGTTTGAGAGATACCAGCACATATTTAATGCCTGATAATGGGTGAACTCACCTATGGTGATTATACTGAGAAGAGCAGACACCATAATGTCTAGGTGTCAGACAGAGGGGGTCAGACAAAGGAGACCATAAGGTGGCATTCAGAAAATGAGAACCTGATGATATAGAAGTGTGCTGATATAGTATTCATTTCCGAGTGATACCCTTACAAGCTATCACAAACTTGGTGACTTAAAGTAACAGTTCTGGGGAAGCGCAAAGTCAGGGTGTCAACATGCTCATGCTCCTTCCACAGGCTCTGGGAGGAACGCTTTGCTTCTTCCCACTTCCGGTTGCTCCTAGTTGTTGCTGGTGTTCCTTGGCTTATATGTACAACATTCTAATCTCTGTCGTCACATGAACTTCTCCTCGTGTGACCAAATCTCTCTTATAGAGACCAGTCATTGGGTTTAGGACCCACCTTAATCCAGTATGACATCATTCTAACCCAATTAATTACATTTCCAAAGATCTTTACTCCAAATTAGGCCACATTCACAGGTGCTGGGGGTTAGGACTTAGAACACATCTTTTTTGGGATAGGGGACATGATAAAACCCACTACAGCTGAATTTGTTAGTTTGAGATCAGCATCTATTCTCACCCCCTTCTATGATTGAATGTTATTCAGAGGTTGGAAGCTAGAGATCACCTTTTCCAGATTCCCTTTCAGTGAGGGTACTGGATATGATTTAGGATTCTCCAATGAGAGAAGATTTGCATGGATAATTGGAAGGTACAGGCTACATTTCCCACAATGGTGGTAGTCAACGTATGAGCGATTTAGAAAACTAATGCCAAAACTTCTTAAACTCTTCCATTATATTGAAAGAGGACGGCAGTGCCGGCAAGTGGAGTGTACGTCCACACACTGCACTTCCTCCATTGCCCTGGGACAGCAGTGCCAGCGAGTGGAGCATAAGTCTGCATTCTGCCCTTCCTCCATTGTCCCCTGGACTCAGGTGCCAGTGAGAGGAGTGTAAGTCTGCACTCTGCACTTCCTCCATTGCCCCAGGATGGCTTGCCAGTGAGAAGAGGGTAAGTTTGAGCTCCTCCCTTCCTCCATTGCTCCTCTAGCAGTGCCGGCTAGAGGAGACATCCTGAGGAACAGACACCTCCTAGGAAAGCCTCCACATCATTGATAAGGCTATCTAACATCAGAAATCTAAAAGCAACAACACAGGAAACAAAATAACATAGAAAATGACAAGATGAAAAAGCACAATGCAATCCCAAACACCCAGCCCACCCAGGGCAAGTCCAGAACACAAAGAGATAGAGGAAATCGGAAGCCAACAAATGGAACTCTCTGAAATGATAGCAGAAGTGAAAAAACAAATGGAAGAGGCCACAGAAAAAATAATCTGAAAGATGCAAAAAGAAATGACTATCAAAATAAAAGACATTAAAGCAGATACAAATAAACAAATAGAGGAGCTCAGGAAAATGATGGAAACCATGAATGCCAAACATAGACAAGAAATGGAATCCATGAAACAGATCCAAACAGAAATGAAGGAGATTAGAACCTCCATTGAAAGTATATGCAGCATGGGCCGGTGAGATGGCTTAGCGGCTTAAGCGCCTGCCCGGCAAGCGCAAGGGCCCGAGTTCGACTCCCGGAACCCACATACGAAAAAGGGGCCGGTGATATCGCTCAGCGGCACGGGCGCCTGCTGGCGTGCGAGGTCCTGAGGTCGACCCCCCGGTACCCACAAAAAAAAAAAAAGAAAGAAAGTATATGCAGCAGATTGAATGAATGTGAGGATAGAATATCAGATCTAGAAGACAGGGACGCAACTAACAAGCAGGAAAAGAAAGATACCTTAAAAATCGCAAGAGACCACGAAAAATGAATCCAACAGCTACTGGGTGAAGCAAAGAAGAACAACGTAAGATTGACTGGAACCAGTAAGAAAGCTGGAGACAGTGCAAAAACCATTAAAAACCTCTTCACAGAAATAATGGCAGAAAACTTCCCAAACATGGATAAAAAATTTGACATACAAATAAATGAAGCATACAGAACTCCAAACAGCCATGACCAAAATAAATGTACACCAAGGCATATAATAAGATTCCAGAAATTCAGCACAAGAACAGAATATTAAAAGCAGCTAGAGAAAAGAAACATATCACTTATAAAGGAAAGCCCATCAGAATCACAGCAGACTTCTCAACACAAACCCTTAAATCAAAAGAGCTTGGAGTGAAGTAATTCAAGTCCTAAAGGAAAACAATCTTCGACCCAGATTGATGTATACCACAAAACTATCTTTCAAAATTGATGGAGAAAGAAGATACTTCCATGACAAAGAACAACAGAACAAATTTATAACCACCAAACCAGCTCTACAGAATGCTCTGAAAGACAGATTAGAAAGAGATAATGAAGACCACAAACACAGGAACACCAATAGAAAGAAGGCACGAGGAAGGGCAAGCAATTAAACAAAGCAGAAAGACAGGGAACAAACAATAGGGAAACAACATGAAAAACAAAACCCAATACATATCAGTTACAACCATCAACATAAATGGTCTCAACTCACCAATCAAAAGAAACAGACTGGCAGAATGGATCAAGAAACAAGATCTGGGCCAGTGATGTGGCTCAGCGGCATAAGCACCTGCCTGGCGAGCATGAGGTCCTGAGTTCGACTCCCGGTACCCACATAAAAAAAAAAAAAAGAAAGAAACAAGATCCAACAATATGCTGCATTCAAGAAACACATTTAACCCAAAAATAAATTCATAGAGTGAAAGTCAAAGGATGGAAAACAATTCTTCATGCCACAGGAACCAAGAAAAAAGCAGGGGTAGCTAATCTATTTACAGACAATTCACACTTTAAGCCAAAACTGATCAAAAGAGACAAAGAAGCTCACTATGTACTCCTTAAGGGAAAACTCCAAGAAGAAGCGATAATAATCATAAATATTTATGCACCAAACACAGGTTCACACAACTACATAAAACAAATATTAAGTGACATGAAAAACCAAATAAGCACTAACAGAAGTGTAGTGGGGGACCTTAATACCCCACTCTCACAAATGGATATATCAACTAGACAAAAACTTGACAAAGAAATATCAGACTTAAACTAAGCCTGTGAACAAATGGACTTCATAGATGTCTACAGAGTATTCCACCCCAAAACATCAGAATTCACATTCTTCCCAGCTGCACATGAGACGTTTTCCAAAATAGATCATATATTAGCTGACAAAACATGTTTAAGTAAATGCAGAGGAACTGAAATCATCCCATGCATACTATCTGACCATAGTGCAATGAAGCTGGAAATCAACAACAAAGGAAACCACAAAAACTACATTAACACATGGAAATTAAACAACACCCTTCGGAACAATCAATGGGTCACAGAGGAAATTAAAGACAAAATTAAACAGGATATACAATTAAACAATAATGCCAATACAACATAATGAAACTTATGGGATGCAATGAAAGCAGTCTTACGAGGGAAATTGATAGCAATGAACTCACACATCAGGAAAACAGAACAAGCTCAAATAAACAACATAATGTTGAACCTCGCACGTGTAGAAAAAGAGCAAATTAAATCCAAAGCTCATACGAGGGAGGAAATTATAATGATAAGAGCAGAAATCAATGCAGTAGAGACTAAGAAAACAATACAAAGAATCAATGAATTGAAAAGTTGGTTCTTTCAAAGAATAAATAAAATTGGTAAACCATTAGCCAACCTCATCAAAAAGAGAAAAGGTAAAACACAAATTCAAGCAATTAGGAATGAAAAGCGGGAAATCACAACAGATCCCACAGAAACCCAGGAGATCATAAATACCTACTATGAGAACCTATATTCTAATAAGATGGAAAACACAGAAGAAATGGACAGATTCCTAGACACAATCGAATTACCAAAACTAAATCAAGAAAATATAAAATTCTAAATAAACCAATATCAGCCAATGAAATTGAAAATATAATTAAAAATTTACCAACAAAGAAAAGCCCAGGCCCTGATGGATTCACTGTTGAATTCTACAAGAAATTTAGAGAAGAACTAATGCTACTAATGCTGAAACTCTTTAAAGAAATTGAAAGGGAAGCAGTACCTCCAGAGTCATTCCTGGAAGCAAATATTACCCTGATACCAAAATCAGAGAAGAACGCAACCAAGAAAGAAAACTACAGACCAATCTCCCTAATGAACATTGATGCAAAAATCCTTAATAAGATACTGGCAAACAGAATGCAGCAAATCGTCAAGAAGATTATATATCATGACCAAGTAGGATTAATCCCAGGTGTGCAGGGATGTTTCAACAGATGCAAATCAAAAAATGTAATACACCATATTAACAGAACCAAAGACAAAAATCACATGATATTCTCAATAGATGCAGAAAAAGCATTTGACAAAGTCCAACACCCGTTCATGATAAAAGCCCTACAGAAAATTAGAATAGATGGTCTTTATCTCAATGTGATAAAAGCCATGTATGACAAACAAACAGCTAGTATCATATTAAATGGTCAAAAACTCAAAGCTTTCACTGTAAAATCAGGAATAAGAAAAGGATGTCCATTATCACCACTCCTATTCAATATAGTTCTGGAAACATTAGACAGAGCAATTAGACAAGAGAAAGAAATAAAAGGAATAAAGACAGGAAAAGAAGTTAAATTATCATTATTTGCAGATGACGTGATACTCTACTTGGAGACCCCAAAAACTCCACCAGAAAACTTGTAGATTTAATAGCCAAATTCAGTAGTGTAGCAGGATACAAAGTCAACACTCAAATGTCATTAGCATTCCTGTACACAAGCAACAAACTCACTGAGAGAGAAATTAGGGAAAGTACACCCTACACGATAACATCCAAAAAAATGAAATACTTAGGAATAAATCTAATGAAGTATGTAAAAGATCTGTACAGTGAAAATTACAGTACCCTAAAAAGGGAGATTGAAGAGGATATCAGAAAATGGAAAGATATCCCTTGCTCTTGGACAGAAAGAACCAACATAGTGAAAATGGCCATACTCCCAAAACTGTTATACAGATTTAATGCAATCCCAATCAAAATACCATCAACATACCTCACAGATCTAGAGAAAACATTCTTAAAATTCATTTGGAACCAAAAAAGACTTAGAATAGCGAGGCAATTCTGGGCAACAAAGGCAAGTCAGGGGGCATCACAATCCCAGACCTGAAATTATACTACAAAGCTACTGTGATAAAATCAGTATGGTATTGGCAAAAAGCAGGCCTGAGGATCAGTAGAACAGAATAGAAAATTTAGATGCAGCCCTAAACACACTCAGCCACTTTATCTTTTTTTTTTTTTTTTTGTGGGTACCAGGGGTCGACCTCAGGACCTCACGTGCCAGGAAGCACCCGTACCGCTGAGCGATATCACCAGCCCCTTTTTTCGTATGTGGGTTCTGGGAGTCGAACTCAGGCCCTCGCACTTGCCATGCAGGCGCTTATGCTGCTGAGCCATCTCACCGGCCCAGCCACTTTATCTTTGACAAAGGAGCCAAACATGTTCATTGGAAGAAAGGTAGCCTCTTTAATAAATGGTGCTGGAAAAACTGGCTCTCTACATGCCAAAGACTAAACTAAATCCATGTCTATCACCAGGCACTAAACTAAAGTAAAAATGGATCAAAGATCTAAATATTAAAATAGAAACACTAAATTTACTGGAAGAGAAAGTAGGCAGAAGTCTCGAAGACATAGGTGTAGGCAGAGGCTTCATGAACAAAACCCAAACTGCAAGGGAAATAGTACAAAGACTCATGATAACACCCCCCAAAAAATGGGATCTCACCTTATTAAAAAGCTTTTGCACAACAAAAGAAATCACCAACAGAGTGAAAAGACAACCCACAGACAGGGAAAAAATTATGGCCAGTTGTCCCACAGACAAAAGACTTATATTTAGAACATATGAAGAATTGAAAAAAAATCAGACCCTCCAAATTCAAAGACCCAATCCAAAAATAGGCACCTGAGGGGCCGGTGAGATGGCTCAGCGGCTTAAGCGCCTGCCCGGCAAGTGCGAGGGCCCGAGTTCGACTCCCGGAACCCACATACGAAAAAGAGGCCGGTGATATCGCTCAGCGGCACGGGCGCCTGCTGGCGCGCGAGGTCCTGAGGTCAACCCCCAGTACCCACAAAAAAAAAAAAAAAAAAAAAAAAAGGCACCTGAGATCGATACGCACTTCTCAGATGAAGAAATACAAATGGCAAATAAATACATGAAAAAAATGTTCAACATCATTTGTCATTTGAGAGATGCAAATTAAAACAACACTGAGATTCCATCTCACCCCAGAAAGAATGGCTGTCATCAAAAAATCAACTGATAACAAATGCGGGAGGGGCTGTGAGGAAAAAGGAACTCTTCTCCACTGTTGATGGGAATGTAGACTGGTGCAATCACTGTGGAAATCAGTGAAGAGATTCCTTAAAAAACTAGGATTAGAGATCCCATTCAACCCAGCTATTCCACTTCTGGGTATTTTCCCAGAAGAACTAAAAACATCCTACCACAGTGATATATGTGTTTATACCAACACAATTTGTAATAGCTAAATCTTGGAAACAACCCAAATGTTCATCAACTGAGGAATGGATAAAAAAGATGTGGTATTTTTATATAATGGAGTACTACTCAGCCATAAAGAAGGATAAACTGGAGACTTTTAATAGGTAAATGGATGCAACTCGAGACCATACTCATAAGTGAAATCAGATCCATATGTGTAAACATCATATTGTCTCACCGGAGTGGGAAACTGAACAAGTAATTAGGATCCAAAATGTACAATAGATATTGTGAATCGGGAATAAGCTATTCAAAAGAAAAGAAAAACTGGAACGGGGGAAAGGGGAAAGGAAGAAAGGGAAAGAATTATATGTATACACAAGATAGTTAAGATAGTTATACAGCTAGCTTCTCTTAGTTCCTTGAAACGTTTTGTGCTAATATTGTTTGGACAAGATATCATGTCTATCTTGTACTCTGAATAACTACCATGAAGATAACAATATGCAATGTATCAACTATTGTAGCCATCCTACTAACCTGTTTTGAAACTCAGTTTCATTGTTATGTTTATATTTTTTCTCTTTAAAATTATTAAAAAAAGGGCCGGTGAGACGGCTCAGCGGCTTAAGCGCCTGCCCGGCAAGCGCAAGGTCCCGAGTTCGACTCCCGGAACCCACATACGAAAAAGGGACCGGTGATATCGCTCAGCGGCACAGGCGCCTGCTGGCGCGTGAGGTCCTGAGGTCGACCCCCCGGTACCCACAAAAAAAAAAAAAAAAAATTATTAAAAAAAAAAGAAATTGAAAGAGAAGAATACTCCAAACTCATTCCTTAAAGCTAGCATTACCCTGATACCAAAACTGACCAAGGACTAAACAAAACACCTACATGCCAATTTCCTTAATGAACATAGATGTAAAAATCTTCAACAAAATATTTGCAAACAGAATGCAATAAATCATTTAAAAAATCATACATCATGACTAACTCAGCTTCATCCTAGGGATAAAAAGATGGTACAACACATATAAACCAATAAATGTAATACGTTATATAAATAGAAGGATAAAAATCACATGATCATCTCAATAGTTGTAGAAAAACCCCTTGACAAAATCCAGCACCTATTTATGATTTAAAAAAACCCTGACAAAAGTAAGTATAGAAGGACCTTACCTCAAACTGATAAAAAGGTGTTCATGACAAACCTACAACCAACATCATACTAAATGGGGGAAAATTGAAAGCTTTCCCTTTAAAGGCAGGAACAAGAGAATGTTGTCCCCATTCACCACTCCTGTTCAATATTGTATTTTAAACTAGCAAGAGCAAGCAGGCAAAAAGAAAGAAAAGGGATACAAATAGGAAAGGAAGAAGTCAAACTATCATTATTTCCAAAGATATGATTCTTTGCATAGAAGATCTAAAAAAAACTCTACTAGAAGCTTCTTAAAGCTAATAAACTCGGCAAAATGTCAGAATCCAACACACATACACAAAATCAATAGCATTCTTGTACACCAATAAGGAACCTACTGAGAAACCATTCATGGGAGTGTCAGAAGAAATTACCTCGGAATCAACTTAACCAAGGAGGTGAAAGACCTTTATAATGAAAACTATGGTACTCCGAGGACTTGATAGAGTCACTGCTGAATTCTACTAGAACCGAAAGGAAGAACTAATACAACCTTTCCTCAAATCTTTTCATGAAATTGAAAGGAAGGAATATTGTCAAACTCATTCCTTCACGCTAGCATTACCAATACCAAAAACAGACAAGGACCTAACAAAAAAATAAAACTATAGACCAGTTTCCTTAATGAACATAGATGCAAAAATCCTCAACAAATGGGCCGGTGAGATGGCTCAGCGGCTTAAGCGCCTGCCCGGCAAGCGCGAGGGCCCGAGTTCGACTCCCGGAACCCACATACGAAAAAGGGGCCGGTGATATCGCTCAGCGGCACGGGCGCCTGCTGGCGCGCGAGGTCCTGAGGTCGACCCCCCCGGTACCCACAAAAAAAAAAAAAAAAAAAAAATCCTCAACAAAATACTTGCAAACAGAATACAACAAATCATTAAAAACATCATATATCACAATGATGTTGGTTTCATCCCAGGGATGCAAGGATGGTTTAATATATTTAAATCAATAAATGTAATACACACATGAACAGAAGTAAGGATAAAAATCACATCATCAACTCAATAGACACAGAATAAGCCTTTGGCAAAACCCAACATCCATTCATGATGAAAACCTTGACAAAAGTTGGTATAGAAGGACCTTACCTTAGAATGATGCAAGTCATTTATGACAAATGCTTTGCTATCATACTAAATGGGGGGGGGGACTGAAAGCATTCCCAGTAAAATCAGGATCAAGACAAGGGTGTCCATGCTCACCACTCCAGTTTAATATAGTATTTGAAACTTTAGCCAGAGAATTAGGCAAAAGAAGGAAACAAAATGATTCAGATAGGAACGGAAGAAATAAAAATATCATTGTTTGCAGGTGACATGATCTTTTACATAGAGTAAAATCCCAACCAGAGACATTTAGACTAATAAATTGAACCATGAATTTACAAAATAAACACACAAAAATCAATAGTGTTCCTATACACCCAGAGTGAACCTACTGAGAAATCAGAAAAACAACCCCATTCACAATAGCTTCAAAAAAATTAAATACCTGAAAATTCACCTAACCAAGGAAGTTAAAGACCTTATAATGAAAACTATATTGCTCTGAAAAAAGATATTAAGAGGATATTAGAAAATGGAAAGACATCCTCTGTTCTTGCATAGGCAGAATTAACATTGTAAAAATGACCACATTACCAAAAATGAGAGACTTAACACAATCCACTTGAAAATACCATCGGCGTTTTTGTTTTTTTTAACAGAACTAGAAAAAATTCTGAAATTTGTATGGAACCAGAAGAGGCCTAAAGTAGCCAAAGTATTCCTGAGTAAAAAGAGCAAGGCAGGAGGCGTAGGAATCCCAGACTTCCACACTAGTAAAAACATCATGGTACTGGCACAAAACAAGCTAATGACCAATGGAATAGAATCGGAATGCAGCAACGACTCCAAGCACCTTCAGCCAAATGATTTTTGACAAAGGGACCTATAATATGCACTGAAGAAAAGATAGCCTCTTTAACAAATGGTGCAGGAAAACTGATTATCCATATGTAGAAGAATGAATTTTGATCCTTCTCTCTCACCCTGTACTACCATCAAGTCAAAATGGACCAAAAACCTAGGTATAAAAACAGATACAATGAATCTACTGGAAGAAAAACTTGGTAAAACTCTTGAAGACATAGGCATAGGCAAAGACGTCCTGAACAAAAATCTGCACAAAAAATAATACCAAGAATCCAAAAATGGGATTAAAAAGCTTCTGCACTACAAAGGAAACAACTGAGTGAAGAGACAACCTACAGAATAGGCAAAAAATTTTACTAGCTACTCTTCAGATAGAGGATTACTATGTAGAATATATGAAGAACTAAAAGAACAATTAGACTTCCAAGAATAAAAAGTCTAATAAAAAATGGGCAACTGAAATATAGACACTTCACAGAAGAAATACAAATGATCAAAAAATATATGAAAGCATATTTAGCATCTTTAGCCATTAGAGAAATGCAAATCAAAACAACACTGAGATTTCACCTTACTCCAGTAAGAATGGCCATTATCAAGGACTGAAAAAACAACAAATGCTGACGAAGTTATGAAGATAACAAACCCTTATACACTGTTGGTGAGATTGTAAGCTAGTACAACCACTTTGAAAATCAGTACGGAGATTTCTCAAAAAACTAAAAATAGGAATTCCATTTGACCCAGCTATACCTCTCCTGGGTATCTTTCCAGAAGAGCTAAAGTCATTCTTCTATAGTGATACATGCATACTCATGTTTTTTTTTTTTTTTTTTTTGGTGGGTACCGGGGGGGTCGACCTCAGGACCTCGCGCACCAGCAGGCACCCGTGCCGCTGAGCGATATCGCCGGCCCCTTTTTCGTATGTGGGATCCGGGAGTCGAACTCGGGCCTTCACGCTTGCCAGGCAGACGCTTATGCTGCTGAGCCATCTCACCGGCCCCATACTCATGTTTAAAGCAGCACAACTCACAACAGCTAAATCATGGAAGTGGCCTATCTGCAGAAACTGGTGAATAAAGAAAATGTGGTATATATACACCATGGTGCACTACTCAGCAATAAAGGATAATTTTGAGTCCTTTGTAGAAAAATGGGTGGACCCTGAGACCATAACGGTAAATGTCACGAAAGATTAAATATTACATGGTATCTGTAATGTGAGAGACCCAAAATATAAACAATTAGCTATGTTTTGTGTCTGGATGTCCCCCCAAAGCCTCATGTTGTCATGGTAGGGGCAGGCTTTTCAGAGGTGGCTGAATCTTGATTCATTCATTGTCTAGTGCTAGGATTAGTGATGTGAGTGCTACACCCGCCCTAGGGCAGGTAGCCTGCATACAATATAAGGGAGGAAAGGAGGCTTGCTTCTCCCCTTTTGCTGTTGTTACTTTTGGTATCTTCCGCTGTCATGAACTGTTGCACGTCTGCCACACCACCTTGCCTTGGAGCCAGCTGATTATGGACTGAAACCTCCACAAACTGAGCTAAATAAATCTTTCCTTCCTTAAGTTTGGTCATCAGGTATTTTGTCTCAGCAACGAGAGAAAAGTACCTAAGACACAATTTAAAGAGCAAAACAAAGAGCCAGTTAAGAAACAGGGAGGTGCTCCTGGTAAGGATGGTAATGAGATCTAGAGAAGGAAAGAGAGGGAAAGGCAGGGGGATACAGGGGTAAAAGTGACCAAGATGTGAGATGTGTATGCATCAAGCCCCCAAGCTGAATGGAGTTACTATGTATCACAAAATTTACTAAAAGAAAGAATGATAGAAAAAATTAGCACACTGAAAAAAAGATTGAAGAAGACATTAGAAAATAGAAAGACATCTCCTATTCCTGGATAGGCAGAATCAATATTGTCAAAATGGCCATACTACAAGAAATTATATATAGATTTAATGCAATTCCAATCAAAATACCAACAGCATGCTTCACAGAACTAGAAAAAAAAATTCAAAAATATATATGGAACCAGAATAGACCAAGACAAGCGAAAGCAATCCCAAGCAAAAACACAGCAGGGCATCACAATCCCAGATTTCAAGTTACACTACAAAGTTACAAAGATAAAAACAGCATGGTACAGACACAAAAAGAGACATACAGACCAATGGAAGAGTGTGCAAGACACAGAAACAGCCCCATGTACCTTTAGCCATCTGACCTTTGACAAAGTGGCTAAAAACAAACACCAGAGAAAAGATGGCCTCTTTTACAACTGGTGTGAGAAAAACTGGTTATGCACATGCAGAATAAGGAATCTAAACCTGTATCTCTCACCCTGTACTAAAATCAACTCAAAATGGATCAAAACTTAGATATAAAAACAGAAACACCAAATCTGCCACAAGATAAAATAGGTGAAACACTTGAAGACATAAGCATAGGCATAGGCAATGACTGAGTTCCTGAAGAGAATGCCAGTTGCACAAGAAATAATACAAAGAAAAACAAATGAGATTATATCAAATTAAATAGCTTTTGTATAGCTTATTTTGTACAGCAAAGGAAACAACAGAATAGACACAACCTACAGAATGGGAAAAGAAATTTTGCCAATTACTCCTGATAGAGGACTAATATCTACAATATATAAAGAACTCAAAAGAATGACACCCCCCAAAAAGCAGTAAAAAAAATGGGCGATTGAAATAAATAGACACTTCTCAAAAAGAGAGGAACAAATGGCCAATAAGTATATGAAAATGCCCAGCATCTTTGGCCATTAGGGAAATGAGAATCAAAACAGCACTGAAATTCCATCTTACTCCAGTAAGAATAGCTATCATCAACGACTCAAAAAACAATAAATGTTGGCAAGGATGTGAGGAAAAAGGAATACTTTCACACCATTGGTGAGAATGTAAACTGATACAGCCACTACAGAAATCAGTGTGAAGGTTCCTCAAAAAGCTAAAAATAGAAATTCCATTTAACCCAGCTATACCTCTCCTGGGTATTTTCCCAAAAGAATTAAACATCATATTACACACATGTCCATGTTTACAGTAGTGCAATTCACAATAGCTAAATTATAGGAACAGCCTAGATTCCTACCAGCAGATGAATGGATAAAGAATATGTGGTATGTATACACAGTGGAGTATTACTAGGACATAAGGATAAATTTAAGTCATTTTAAAGAAAATAGATGGATCTTGAGACTATGATGAAATCAGAAGATTAAAGATTGCATGGTTTTTCTTATATGAGACCCAAAATACAAATAATTTAAAGACCAAAATAAAGTGGTAGGACATAGGGAGGTAGACATTCTGGAGATGTGGAAGGGGGTCTGGGAAAGTGGGGACAGGGAAGAAGGGGGGAGAGATTAGAAGACAGTATTCCTCAGAATGTATGCAACACAAGCATGTATTAAAAAAAAGTTACCTGTGGTAAAACCTGCTAAGCAGGTAATGAAAAGGGTTAACAGTTATATGAAAAAGCTAAGCAGTTAATGAAAACCCCTTTAGGGTTTTTTTTTTTTTTTTTAATGTGGGTACCGGGACTCAACCTCAGCGCCACCAAGCACTTATGCTGCTGAGTAATATCACCGGCCCTTTCTTCCTTTATTTGGGTTCCAGGAGTCAAACTCAGGACCTCGTGCTTGCCAGGCAGGCGCTTATGCCGCTGAGCTATCTCACCGGCCCCAGGGTTTATATTCTTTAATTTTGATTTCTCATTGCTCATTGCTAGTGCATAAAGTATGTTTTAATAGGCAGCATTCAGTTGAATCTTGCTTTAAAGGCCAAATCTGACAATCTCTGCCTTTTCGTTGCAGTATTTAGGCCCTTCGTACATAACCTGGTGTTAGATATGCTTAGCTTTGAATCTATTAGCTTTCTGTGTTTTCGGGTGTCCCATCTGTTGTTACTTTTTCCTCCTTTTATCCCACCTTGTTTTGAAGTAACCCAATCCTTGTTATGATTCCACTTTGTTTTGTTGATTAACTACATGCTTTGTTTTATTTTAGTGGCCACTTTGGAGTTTATAGTAATGTATAGATCTTCAACTTGTCATAGTCCACCTTCAAGAGATTTTACACAAGATTGTGTATAGAATTTTATAATAGTTATGTTTCTCCACTGAGCTGACATTTGTATTATTGTTGCCATACTTCAAATTACAAATGTTGTAAATTGCATACAGTACCACATTTTGTGAAAAAGTGAATTATCTTTTGTAGAGATTTCCTTAACAAGAAAGAAATGGAATGTTTACCTATGTGATTACCTGTGTTCTTCACTCCTTCCTGCTGATGCACGTTTCGACTCCCGTCACTTCTGTCTGAGGACTCCAGCAGTCTTTGTAGTGTATGTCTTCTGGTGATGAATTCTTTTGTCTTTTACCTGTCTGAAAAATCCTAATTTTGCCTTCATTTTTAGAGGACTTTTAAAGTTACACAATGCTCAGTTTAGAACTGTTCCCCATTCCTGATGTGAGATGCATTTTTTATAGTCTACCCCCTGACCTGTGAACCATGTAGTTTTTCAGTCTGCCTGGTGGGAAGAGGTGCTACTTCCCAACTTGTGGGATCCCAAACATTGTTACTGCTGATCCTTTGGGGTGACTCCTTTCCTTGCCTGATACAGTTTCCTCATATGCATGCACAAGAACTTGCCAAATAATCAAGGTAGAGACCCTGGAGTGCTGCGTGTTGCTCTCTACTCAGACATGTCATCCTGTGAACTTCATCACATTGGGCTCTGTAACACAAGGAGCATGGCAGGCTCTGCCTGCATCTGTCTCTGCACTGTGGCCTGGACGCTCCGACCAGGCAGCGAGATGAGGCAAGAGCAGGGCTCCTCTTGCGTTTCTCCTCAGGCAGCACTGTCCTTTGCTGCCCGATGGCCAGTGTTTTGGTCACTGTTGTGTCATACATCTCGTCCATTATTTGGCTATCTTAGGTGGGTAGAACAGAGCCCCTGGTGACCTTGAATATAGTTCTAATGAAGTGGTAAGTGTAGGAGGGATGAGGGAATAAAGTAAAAACAGATGTGTAAACATCCTTTAAGTTTTGCTGTTAAGAGATTTATAGCTAGAAAGGTTTTGTGTTTTTCTCTTTAAATGAGACAAAGTAAACACATTTGATGCTGATGAGAATGATCTAGTTGAAGGAGAAAGGGGTGATGGATTGAAGCCTTTGTGAAGACAATGGTTGAGATGCCGATAATTTTGCAGTAAAGAAATCTGGTAGACACTACCTTAAACCAGTGATCAAGGTTAATAATGCCACGAGTAACAAAGATTGGCATCATGTACCTCCTGACATGATGAACTAAAAAGGCCACAGTATCAATTCTGTGATATTCTTGCTAAAAATGAATAGTTAATCTAAAACCATGAGAATACATTATACAAATTTAAGAACATTATACGAAATAATGGGCAAATACTCTTTAAAAGAGTCAAATTCATGAAAGACAAAGACTGAGGAAATAGCACCTGACTACTCAATGCTACGCTTAACCTTGGACTGGATCCTGACCAGAAAATGAGTACTTTTAGCTCGTGGTATAATTAATTTCTAATGATTATAATAATTATTTGGTTTTGTGGCTATATAAGATGTTAACAGCAGACAAGCTGGGTGAAGGATACGATGAAACCGATACTAGTTTGGCAAATTTATTTGTAAGTCTAAAATTATTTAAAAATGAAAAGGGCTGGGGAGATAGCTCAGTAGCATAGTGCCTGCCTGCCAAATGCAAGGTCCTGAGTTTGATTCCCAGAAACAAAACAAAAAAAAAAAAAAAAAGAAAAAAAAGAAAGATACAGCTTACATAGAATAAAAATTATCTTTAAAAATTAAAAGTTAACAAAAGGTCATAGTAGATTTAGAGATCTCTGTGGGATTAAAGAAATACTGCTGCAGAGTACTAGCAAAAGACCTAGAAAGACAGGTGTTATTACAAGAGTGGGTGCTTAATGCTAAGCTTTGGGGACTGCTACAGCCTGCTGAATGTGCGGTGGTACAGGGTATGACTACGAGACTGTGTGAAGCAGAAAGGAGGGAAGACACCTGAAGGTGAGGTCTGGAAAAGAGGCCACCAACTCAATAATGAAAGTCAACCCAATTAAAAATGGTCAAAGGATTTGAGTAGGTATCTCCCCTGGAGGACATTCAGCAGAACAGTGAGTGCATCAAAAGATGCCCAACACCATTAACTTCTAGGGGAATCCAAATCCAATCCCCATGGTACCACTCCATACCCTCTACGGTGGCTCCAAGAGACAGACAGTAACAAGTATCAGTGAAGAGGTGGAGCCTTTCTATATTGTTGGAAGGAATATAAAATGGTGCGGCTGCTTGGAAAACTGTTTCAGAAATTCCTCAAAAGGTTGAACATAGGGCCGGTGAGATAGCTCAGTGGCATAAGCGCCTGCCTGGCAAGCACAAGGTCCTGAGTTTGACTCCCGGTACCCACATACGAAAAAAGGGCCAGTGATATCGCTCAGTGGCACGGGCGCCTGCTGGCGCGCAAGGTCCTGAGTTCGACCCCTGGTACCCACACACACACAGAAAAGGTTAAACATAGTCTGGGGGTGTAGCTCAGTGGTAGAGTGCTTGCTTAGCATGGTAAGGCCCTTAGTTCAATCCCCAGCAAAACCCTCCAAAATACCTTAAACATAGTTACCGTATGTACCAGCATTAAGAAAACTGATGGTAAAACTCCACATAAAAACTTGTATGTTAATGTTCCTAGCAGCATTATTTGTAACAGCTAAAAAGTGTATCCAGGAATAAAAAACCAATACATGCTGTAACATGGATAAACCTTGAAAAGATTGTGCTAAACAAAGGAAGACAGTAAAATCTTTAAAAAGGCATCATATTACATGATCCCATTTACATGAAGTATCTAGACTAGGTAAATCCACAGAGACAGGAAACACATTAGTGGTTGCCAGGAACTGGGAGGAGGGCAGAATGTGGAGTAAATGATATAGGGGTTCTTTTTTTTTTTTTTTTTTTGTGGGATGATGAAAATGTTCTGATGTTAGTGGTCTTGGCTGCATAACCCTATGAATATACTGAAACCATAGAATAAACTTTGAAAGGGTACATTTTATAGTCTATGTATTTTATACCAATAAAAATATTTATAAAGACCCCAGGGAATTGGATGTCTTTATGCAGATGTTCAAGTTACTGAGAGGGAGGGAAGAAACAATGACAAGGAATCTACTGTCCTTTTAAAGCACAACAGCAACTTACGCAGGTGTTGGCAGATGGCTGTAATGAAAAGGGCTCGCAGTACCAGAGCTCAGCTATGGCAAAAGTTTCAAAAGAGCTGTGGCTTATAAAAGAAAAAAACTGCTTGGGCAGCAGTGAAGAGCAATAAAGTCACTTCCAAGGGACTTGTGAAAAAATACTTACCATCTGAGAGCCCTTCAAGGGCACCAGTGTTTCTATAACCAGAATGCAAATAACAGGCTTATGGTAGCATAAAGATTATATATATCACATCAGCTTATATCACAGTTTTATAGAAGGAAACCAGGTTTTTATCCACATTTCAAAGACAAAAATGATATCTGCTATAATGAGCCAATATAAGCTTTTTATTAGTACATGTTTGCAGTACATAAGGATCACGTTCATCACACGGAACTAGTACATGCACATAACACACCTCAATTCTTTTTACTCCCCCTTCCTTTCCTTCCTTCCCCCGTCTCCATCTCTTGGTCCCCTAAGTTTAATCTTATTCTTTCTTCCCCCACAGACCTAGGGATTGAACCCAGGGACACTATGCCATTGAGCTACATCCCCAGCCCTTTATTTATTTTGAAATAGGATCTGAGTTGCCCAGTAGTTCAGGCTCTGGAGTAGCTGGAGTTACAAGCTATACAGTCTTGCCCCATGTAGAAATACCAGATAGGACTGAAAAACATGGTGAATGTTTAAAAAATTTCTTATAGCAAGAGACAAACTGCCATTAATCCCCCTCGCTTTGAACACACTTATCCCATCATTCATGCTACTTTCTGAGCAATTCTGTAAGTCCTCTTTTGTGTCTTTATGAGGTGTTGATCAAAAATTCGGGAATGCTGCTATGTGGCATCCATTGGAGAGGAAGCTTGTAAAAACATTACAGTGTGTCCTTATTCACTGGATCTAATACCATGCGACTCTTTTCCAAAGTCAAAATAATCATGAAAGGTAAATGTTTTGAATCAATTTAGGACACTGATGCAGCCACAAAAGCACAACTAACAACACTCAGGAAAGAAGACATCTGGAAACTGCTTCACAAAGTGGCAAGAATGATGGAGTAAGTGTGTTCAAAGTGAGGAGTATTTTGAGGAGAATCCATGACAGTGTATCTTTTATTGTAATATATTTAAAAAAATGAAACACCCTTTTTTTATCATAATGCATAGGGGGACAATCTCTCCTTTGTTTTAAATGTATCTTTTATTGTAATAAAGCCTTTTATTGTCATAACAGCCTTTATCTAACTGAGAAGAGGGCATGTGAGACATCCATTAAAATTCTCTGTAACTCTACTGCAAACTCCCTTCAACCTTTGAGGTTTTATACATTTTATATAGACAAATCCTTGAGATTTTTATCTTGACATTTTGCTTCATTGGTAACCCGCTGGTTTGGCTTTTGTCTTGAAGCTACTAAATCAGTTTGAAATTTTTGCTGGGAAAGACTAGCATTGCAAGTTACTTTGAATCCAGCAATTCCCGACTCCAGTTTTTCCAAAACAAGTTTCATGACATCTTTTTTTTTCCTATATCTTATATTGGCAGTTAAATCAACTGTAAGTTTCTGTGTTCCATCTGGAAAACCTCAGTCATATCTATCTTCATAGTTTCATTTTCCAGGCTATTACAGGCAACAGTGTTGCCAAACTTTCTCTCACATGATGGTATTAGGAGGTGGGGCTTCCGGAGGTGAGTAGGTCATGGAGCAAGTGGTATGAAGACCTTTACAGAAGAGGTCCCAGAGGGCTGCTGTGAGCTATCATGTGAGGACGTGACTAGAAGGTGTTGTCCACGAACTAGAAAGCAGGCCCTCACGAGACACTGAATCTGCTATGCCTTAATCTTGGACTTCTTGGTCTCCAGAGCTGTGAGAAATAAACTTGTTTATAAGCTCCTCAGTTAATGGTATTTTGTTATAGCAGCCTGAAAGGACTAAAGCGCTAGAGCAGTTCTTACTGGGGATCTCACATGTAGCTGCAGCCAGAGTGCAGCTGAGGTGGAGGGCACCGGAAGCCTTGACTGAGGCAGATATCTAAGATGGCACACATACACACAGTTCCTGCTGGCTGAAGTCCTAACCCAGAGACCTATAGGTAGCCTTGCCATGTGATTTTTTTTTTTTTTTTTTGTGGGTACCGGGGGTCGACCTCAGGACCTCACGCGCCAGCAGGCGCCCGTGCCGCTGAGCGATATCACCGGCCCTTTTTTCGTATGTGGGTTCCGGGAGTCGAACTCGGGCCCTCGCGCTTGCCAGGCAGGCGCTTATGTGCTGAGCCATCTCACCGGCCCAGTGACTTGAGTTTCTTACAGCCTGTTCTTCTCAGGGTACTCATACATGGCAGTTAGCTTTCCTGAGGAAGCATTCCAAGAGGGTAGAAAGTGAAAGCTGCCACTCTCTTAAGGCCGAGGATTAGAAGCAGTGTCACTTTGCTATATTCTACTGGTCAAAACTGTCACAGAGGTCACCCAGATTAAAGAGAAACAGTAACAGACCCCACTTCTCGAAATAAAGAATGTCAAATTCATGTTCAAATTAGAGGAAAGGGCACTTAATATTTGTAATGGCTTTTACATGAATACACATACTTTATTAAAGACGTAAGTTTTTCCTGAGTCTGTGTATTTCATTCTTCTGTTTTTACTCTTAGCTCAATAGCTTTCAGCCTGGCTGGCTGCAGTTTTTAAAATCATCCAGAAAACTGGTTCACTATGATATTCCATAATACTTTTGTTTGCTACCATATACCCATAAAAGGCAGGTAGTATAACATTTAGAAATAAGAAAATAACTTACTCTGACTAAAAAATATGAGCAAAAATACTTGCTAGGAAATAAGCCTAGATCTTATTAGCACTATGGTTTGATGTGTCCCACAAAGGTTCTGCTGCAAGCTTGGTCCCCAGCGTGGCAATCCTGAGGTGACAGAAGCTTTATGAGGTAAGGCCTACCGGATGGATTAATGTTGTCGGTGAGCCTGGCACTCCCCCTTGAATCTCTTGCTCCTGGTCTCACCTTGTTGTGATGCAGCAGGGCGCCCTCACCAGGACTCTGGTGCTATGCTCTTGCATGTCCAGAACCGTGA
The DNA here is from genome assembly GCA_028451465.1 of Erethizon dorsatum. NCBI lineage: Eukaryota > Metazoa > Chordata > Mammalia > Rodentia > Erethizontidae > Erethizon > Erethizon dorsatum. The sequence continues at coordinate 38,846,421 of CM051835.1, read as the reverse complement.
ACTTATAAAAGTAGTGAGCCTCTGGTGTTTCACTAGGGCACAACAAAACAGACTAGACAGGGATATGACTAGTACTGCTGTATCTAGAAGCCAAAAGGTTTTACTACGTAAACTATTTCTTATATGTATTACCACTAAGACAAAAACGTTACATTTGGTAATATTAAAATTATTGGCTCAAAAGCTGGGTATGGTGGCACACGCCTGTAAACCCAGCACTCAGGAGGCTGAGGCAAAAAGATTGCTGTGAGTTTGAGGTCAGCCTGGGCTACAGAGTAAGACCCTGTATCCAAAAAAAAAAAAAAAAGTTATTGGCTCAAGATGAACCACAGTGTCAAAAAATACCTAATTGTCAGTTACTTTGCTCCAATAATAGCTGCTTTAATGACAGACCTTAAACAACTTATTTCAAAATGTTGACCCTGTCTCTGAAATCAAACTTTAGTACTATAATCTGGTGAGGAGAGTTCAACTAATAGAAAAATAGAAACAAGGAATTTAGTTCCTCATTTTCAAGAGATATGAAGGACCAGCTTATTCAGACTAAGTCCTGTTTGAAAAGTTAAAGTGCTGGAAGGCTACAAAGGATCAAAGACTGGATGAAGGAGAACGTCACCAAGTCAGGGACTCAAAGAAAAAAAAAAAAAAAAAAAAAAAGATAAACAGAAACAGAGAAAGTTGTTAGAATGGGATTAAAAGCAAAAGAACTGTAATAGGCCTTTTATAATAGACCCATTAAAAAAATATAAGGACAGAAGCCAGGCATGATGGTGCATGCCTATAGTCTCAGCACTGAGAGGCTAGGGCAGGAGAATCGAAAGTTTGCCCAGGCTAGGCAACAGAACAATTTAGAGACCTTCTCTCAAAATAAAAAAAAGGGCTGGTGATGTAGTTCAGGACGAAAGTTTTGGGTTCAACTCCCAGTACAAAGAGAAAGATAAAGGGGGGGGGGAGCAAAGAAAAACACAGAAAGACAATAAAAGGATGATACCAAATATACCACAAAAACACTAAGTTCAAGGAAGTTCGCACAGCTACAATGTTGGATGAAGTAAGGCTTTTAAAGTAAAAAACATACTAGTGAGTCACTTCGTAGACATAAAATTTATCTTTCAACACAACAATAAAACAATTTTAAATTTATATACACCTCAAAAACAAGACTGACAAAAGTAGACAAATCTGCAATTGCTGACAGATTTTAACATACCTTTCTAAGTAAAACTGATAGAACAGAAGACAGAAAATCATTAAAGATATATTAACTTGAAGAAACTTGATCTAATCAAGCACATAGAGTACTGCACTCCAGAACTGCAGAACACATGTTTTTCAATCCTACACAAAACATTTACTGAGTTGCTCACAAATTGGTCCATAAAGCATATCTCAACAAATTTTAAAGAACTGAAATCACACAGCATATTTACTAATCCTAATCTCCTATATGCAATTGCAGGTCAATTATATATCAAAGGTGTTCTAAAAACTAATTTTATTTAAGATGGTACAATATGTATCCATTTTATGTATATATACTTTTGAGGTATTGGGAAGTAAATTAACTCTTCCCTAACAAATTTATAAAGAGAAGCAGTTAATGACACAAATCTATAAAATAATTCACATCACATTTATGTGATTATCAAAAAAAGTTGATTTTGAATAGTTGTCACCAGAACTCTATGACATGGTTAATGATAGTACAACTCCTAAAGTTCTAAAATGTAAGCAACAGGAAATAAAACAAGTGAAACTGTAAGTTTTCTTGCAGTCATGTAGTCATTTGGGTCATAATGCTATCTTACCTTCTTCTGTTAGAATGAAGGATTTGGGTTAAAAAATAAAAACTTCCATGCCCAGGACATGTCCCATATTAATTAATACTTAATTCAACTGAACATGTCAGTCAATAAAACAAGTTGATACAATGCATACTTCATAAAAGCAAATTACTTAACAGAAATCCAAGCAAAAGTAGTTTTCCTGTTTTTTATTGCAAAAAAACGCAGTATGTTAGATAAAATTTTAAGGAGAAAACCCAAACTGACCCATAATTCCTCCAACCCAACCCGAGCAGTTTGATTTCAGAATTAACCACTTTCCAGTTTATCCAGGTGCATATATATTTTTTCACATAGGTGTAGTCATTGTATACAAGTTTGTTTTTTTTTATAACTCTGTTCAGCATACCCCATGTTTTCAGTCATTCTAATTACATCTTTTCTAGGGTATACATAATACTAGTTCCTGCTGAAATATTACCTTAGCCATTCAAGTTGGACATTAGGGTTATTTCCAAGGTTCTCTATTTTGTTACTATTGGCTGAAATTAAAGTACAAGGCCTGTAATAGCACATATAGATATGCACTTGATAACAACACCAGCAGGGAGTTGACTTTTCTAAAAAAGGAAATAACACTTTTTTTTTTATTTTAAAGAGAAGAAAAAAACAAAACAAATCAAAAGAAGAACAAATTTTCAAAACAACATAATAGGAGGGTAACAATGGTTAATACATTACGTATTACTATCTTTAAGTTAGTTATTCAGGACACCAGACATTAGCATTCAATTGTCCAAACATTATTGGCACAAACCTTACTCTTCAATGAACTAAGTAAAAATGGTAGTGTATCTATCTTAACCATCTTATATATATATATACAATTTTTTTCCCTTTCCCTTCTTTCTTTTCCCTATTCCAGTCTCTCTTTCCTTTTGACCAGTTTCTTTTTGATTCACCATATCTATTGTACATTTTGGATCTTATTTACTCTTTCAGTTTCTCATACTAGAGAGATAATACGATGCTTACACATGTGCTTCTGGTTTATTTCACTTATGAGTATTTTCTCGAGTTGCATCCATTTACCTATAAAAGTCTCCAGTTTATCCTTCTTTATGGCTGAATAGTACTCCATTGTATAAAAATACCACATCTTTCTTAGGAAGTAACACTTTAAATTCAATCTAAGAATTTACCCCAGAACAACAACTCATGATTTACAGTTTGGAGAATCTTAGGCTTTCAACTTGCCATCCTGTTTTAGTGTTTCAACATTTTTTCCTCACCACAATGGATGGTAATAGCTACACATCATGGAAACATACTAATGTGTAAGTCATAAAATAATTTTATATTTCTTTTTAAAATCCTTATGTTTGGGCGAGTGAGATGGCTCAGCGGCGTAAGCACCTGCCTTGCAAGCGCGAGGGCCTGAGTTCAACTCCCGGAACCCACATACGAAAAAAAGGGGCCGGTGATATCGCTCAGCGGCACGGGTGCCTGTTGGCGCGCGAGGTCCTGAGGTCGACCCCCCGGTACCCACAAAAAAAAAAAAAACCCAAAAAACCCTTATGTTCTATTTAAACATACTTAAAGTTATCATATTCAAAGGGCCATAATTTCATGAACAGAGAGCAGCTTAATTTAGTGTTAAACTATAGAGATGGTTGTAAAGCAACCAAATTATATGATGGCAAGTAAACAAATAATTGGTGGGCTTTGAAGTCAATCCTTTATTTCCCTCTTCCCATTTCTATGTTTTCTTAACTGTTTCCTCTGTGTCTTTGCATATTTTAAAGGTCTACTTTGTCCTACATAAAAACCAAACTAACTCACTCAATCTGCAGCCTCTTGCAGGGCATCTCAAGATCCCTTCCCCCTTGTTCAGTGCTGGGGATGGAATCCAGGGCCTCACATGTGCTAGGCAAGTACCCTACCACTGAACTACAGCCCCAGCCCAAGATTCTTTCTTAAACTGCCAAGTCTTAAAAGAATTTTAACTTTTCCTCAATACCTTGTTCTGTGCTACTGAACAAGCCATTCTGAATCTCATCAGTGTCCTGCAGCTGTTAAATCCAAGTCACGTTTGTAACCTCAGACCTCTATACAACACTGACACAACCTTGCCTCCCACATTTCTGACCACTCTGTTCTGCTCACAAAGTCCGTCTTCAGCAACACTACTCTTCAAATATGTATCCTTGAGTACGTCAACTATTCATACACTACCTGTAGATGGATCCAAAACCCATAATTCCTCTAGCCTCTCCTCAAAGGACCAGATCACTATTTCCAATTTGATGGACTCTACTTTTAGATTCTCTGAAAGAAAATCCAATTTAATATGTCAAAAGTTAATTCTGGGGCTGGTGATATAGCTGCCTGCCTGGCAAGTGTGAGGGCCTGAGTTTGACTCCCGGTACCCACATAAAAAAAAAAAAGTTAATTCTGTCCATCTTCCCATTACTTCACCCATCAGTTTACCTACTTATTAATGAAACCTTTACTTTCACTCTCATCTAGGCCTGAGATTTTTTTTTGTCTCTGATGCCCTCTTTTCCTCACTTTTCACAAGTTTGTTAGCCTCCACTTTGTAAATGTTATTTCATTTTCTGAATCCCACCGTAACTTTCCTAGTTCAGATCTCCTTTATCTCCTGTTTATACTATTATAAAAGCCTCCTCATGGGCTTTTCCAAATGACTTTTTTTTTTGTAGGTACCAGGGGTCGACCTCAGGACCTCACGCACCAGGAGGCACCCATGCCGCTGAGCGATATCACTGGCCCTTTTTTCATATGCGGGTACCGGGAGTCGAACTCAGGACCTCGCGCTTGCCAGGCAAGCGCTTATGCCGCTGAGCTATCTCACCAGCCCCCAAATGACTTTTAAAAATAATTTTCTATCACATTACTGCCACTTTGATCTTCTTGAAGAACAACTCTGGTCACAGGCCTCCTCTGTTGGTAAGCTTTTAATGTTTTTTTTTTTTTGTGCCTATTAAACTATGTATAGACTTCTTAATCTGAAATACAAGCTGGATGACAGCCATCCCCACACTGTCTTTCTGGCTTTCTCATTCTGCCCTATGTACATACATGCTGCAGTCAAAATGTGGGCTCTCTGGGCTGGGGCATAGCTCAGTGGCAGACTGCTGGGACATGTGAAGCCTTGGGTTTGATTTCTTTAGCCCCTACTCTGTGCCTCATGACAGACTAAACACTGGGACTACAGAGAATTATAAATCACAACTATTTACAAGATTCATATAACCTCATGGGAAAAGACAGACATATAAGCAATGATGACAATTTTATGGGCTTCCTGTTGAAATTTTTTCCTCCAAAGATGGTCAACAAGTAGAATCTTTCATATAATGGTGGTTTTGGAAGCCAAGACCAGTATTTGTGTGTTCATCTTTGTTATTACACACTCAAAGAAAACCTTTCTTTTAATGAATCATAATTGTATTTCACTGAATATACTAAAAAAAACTAAGTCCCATAAGCAACTAGTTATTCTAGCAATTGACTACACTAATGAAAAATCTCTCATTCCTTCCTTCCCACACATCAGTACTCTTCCTATTCTCAGTGTGTCATGTTACTGCCCTCAGGGTAGATTGTTCTTTAAACAAATCTTTCAGCCCAGATTTTATTCCTTCTGACTGGAATGCTTTTCAACAAATTTACGAAAAAAATACTTTGTAAAAAAATTATCTCATGCAAGTTTTCTCAACTTCTAAACAATATGATACACATGATAATTATTTTTCTCCTGTTTTACTTTACCCTCTTCCATCTTCTATTTCTCCTAAGCATAAGCTACCTGAGGACATCAACCATATTTCACTCATCTGTCCTGTAAGGCATAGTGCACAGAAAATGCTAAATAAATATTTGATGAACTGAGAGAATCCAACTGATTGAGCTATAAGCAAAAATAATGCTTTCATACTGTTTATGAAAAATAAATCAAACACTGGAAGAATAGTAAAGTAATTTTATTGAATGATGAAAAACTAAAGTGATAAGAAGTATGGATAGTAAACAATAAACATTAAGTTCTACTGGAATTCTACATTTTTTCTTTTCACTTTTAAGCCAAAAAACATAAAACTATAGACTATTAGCTAGTTGCTTGTTGTTCCTTCAACAAAACTGCATAGTTTAGCAGCTGCGCAACATTAAATATCTACATTTTTGAAAACCCCTGAAAGTTTAATTTTTGTGTTGACTTCAAAGGCTAATGCAATCACCTGCACTGGTCAGATTCAGAGTTTCTTTTTCCTTTTCTGCCACCCTGTAAAGAAAAATAGAGCAAAGTACTTAGGAAACACCATTTTGAGGCCATTTTCATTTAAAGAATAAGAGACCAAAGGCATTTTGTAATAGGAAAATGAAGTTTTTTCTTCAATTCGTTATACATTTAAGTGCACATACAATTAAATTATTTTTATATGGTTATGTTAATGAATGTTTGAAATAGGTTGCAGAAAACAGTCTGAATAGTTCTACATGAATTTGTCTAGGCTTAATTTGTAAGATCACAAGTACTTAAATTTTTAGAATTCAGTTTGACTGTCCCAGAGTAGAAAATATAGATTTGATAAATATCAAAATAAATCACACATTTAAATTTGTTCCAAATGAACAGCAAATTTAGTAATTCAGTTCATTACTTTCTGGGTAAATCAATTCATAATTCAAGTTCTGTCTAGTACTGTTCATATTAAGCAGTATTAGAAATTTGACTGTTCATCAGTAGACTGGAAAGTAGGCTATACTTTTCATATTACTTTATGGCATATATAAACCTGTACTTGGTTGCATATGAAACACTATTTATGGCATTTGACATGAGTCAAGAAAAAAGGATGGTAGCTTAAAAGACAAGAAGAATTTTACGTACATTATTTATAACATAACATTTTCTGCTTTATTCTAATTTAAAAAGCAAATACTGTAGAAATTTGGAAAAGATGAAGATACAAAGAAGAAAATAAAAATCATCCATAACTGTGCTCGCTTTGGCAGCACATATACTAAAAAATCATCCATAACTATATACTCTATTCCTCAATTTAATCATAAGTAATGGTTTGATAGATTTACCTAATAGTTTTATATATTTTCCCATTTTTAAACTATGGCAATGTTACCCAAACTTAGTTGGTCATAAGACTCAACTGAGTAGCAATCTTTAAAAAATTCTGATGTCCAGGCTTTGTTCCAAACCTATTTAATTGGATTATCATCTGCAATTTAAAACATTTCCACAAAATTCTGATGATCACCCAAGTTTGGGAGCTGCTTGTCTGTAGAAGTACATTTATAAAAGCAGTGGTCACACCAGGGGCATATCAAGCCCAGACTCACTTGTAACTGATGGCATTCCTCTTTATTTCTTTCACCTTTTCCTGCCTATAGTGCCTCTCTTGGGGTCAAAACATTTTTACATCTAAAAAATACACAAAAACACCCCAAGTACAGGAATGTTATTCTTTAGTCCTGATCACAAAAATTCTACAAAGAGTTATTCATAGAAAAATAGCATAGGGGCCAGTGAGATGGCTCAGTAGCATTAGCGCCTGCCTGGCAAGTGCAAGGTCCTGAGTTTGACTCCCGGTACCCACATACGAAAAAAAGGGCCAGTGATATTGCTCAGCGGCATGGGCGCCTGCTGGCGCATGAGGTCCTGAGGTTGACCCCTGGTACCCACAAAAAAAAAGAAAAGAAAAGAAAAAGAAAAATAGCATAAAGATTTTGTTTGGGACATGAGATATGTAATAACATGTTTTTTTTTTAAAGGTCTATAAAAATGAATTTGGAAAAAATATTCTTTAAAACATTCACAATGGAGCTGTAAAGTCCTATGTCTCACCGTCAGGCAGCTTGTGCCACTGGCGGTACATGCATGACTATCCCATTGGGCAACCACCTGATGGGATGTCCTGAGCCACCCAATGGGACAGTCAGGCATGCAGCACCAGTGGCTCAAGCTGGAGGGAACGTGTTAAGGTAGACAACCAATATTCATAGCTACCAGTGTTATGTAGCTTAAAGTTCTTACCCTGCTTCTCAATGAGATTTAAAAAAAAAAACCCTAAAGAAGTATATAAAGATCCTTTCTGGGCCGGTGAGATGGCTCAGCATCATAAGCGCCTACCTGGCAAGTGCAAGGGCCCAAGTTCGACTCCCGGAACCCACATACAAAAAAGGGGCCGGTGATATCGCTCAGCGGCACGGGCACCTGCTGGTGCACGAGGTCCTGAGGTTGACCCCCGGTACCCTCAAAAAAAAAAAAAAAAAAAAAAAAAAAAAGATTCTTTCCGAAGTTTCCAGACCAAGAGAATTCTCCTTCAACTAATTCACAAAGCTCACACTAAATAACTTTTACGTTCTCTATGCCACCAGTATGGCTTATGAGCTTTTTTGACTATGGTTTCACATTAATTAATGTATTTCATGATTTGGGCACATACATCTGTACATATAAATATATGTGTATATGCACATACAAACACGTATATTAGAACAAAATACTGATTTTTCTACTGCTTCATTCAGAAAAAATGCTAAATTCAATCTTGTAAATGTAAAAAAAAAGATAGAATTAGAAAATAATTTTTTTTTTAAATTGGGGATTGATCCCAGAGCCTTTTTGCTCAGCTACATTTGCAAGCCTTTTTATCTTTTATTTTGAAACAGGGTCTTGCTAAGTTGCCCAGCCTAGGCTAGAATTTGCAATCCTGCTGCCTTAGCCTCCAAGAGTGCTAGGATTACAGGCATGTGCCACCACGCCCAGCTAAAACCATTATTTTGCAATCCCCAAAATAATATCTAATACAATTATCACGATGGGTAAAATCACTAGATGAAAGGGATACTCACATAATATGAAAGCATCACCCCATGTATATTATTGAATATAAAGGGGAAAAGACATCTTCACATGGAGAGATCTAGGAGACATCACTGTACCTAACCAATCAAACTTACGATATAATGGGACAAATGTCATTATGTGCCTTCCCCCAATATGAGTCAATGGCATGTATACCACATCTGCAGTGTAGTTCTAAGAATCTTCCTGAATTATTTTAGTACTGCTGTATGCACCAATATCAAGAATAATCTTTTCTAAAATGTAAATTTTATGACCAATAACAAAATTATTAATATATTTTGTGGATAAATTTTGGCTTAAGAATAATAGTGCATTTATTCTTATATAGTATCTACTCCAAATGTACTATTTGTGATGAAAACTCTTCAAAATGGTAAAAGCATACCTGGTATTTGGCTAATTCTGCTTGTAATACTTTCACTTTAGATCTTTCTTGTTCTAATGCAGCATGAAGTGAAGTCACCTAAAACCAAATATTCAATAAGAAAATAATTTTGTATGTGTGTTTTCTGGCAATACAGTAATTCTTAACACTTATTCACAATGAGCTTTTGTCAAATAAAATTTGACAGACAAACTAGTATCAAGAGGAGAAATCTTCCCTATAATTTCTATTAGATATTATACACAGCTATACACTAAAGATAGCTAGGATGAGCTGTCATGAGAGAAAACAGAATAACTGTAGGAGAGAAAATCAAGTCTAATAATAAGGTAAGTTCTACCTGCTTTTTCTCTCTTTATGTTTATAGTCCATCTAAAATACCACTGCATCTTTCTCCATTCAGGACATATCTACCTCCCTTAGTTCAAGTTTAAGTAGAATCTTCATTTATTTGCTATTACACAATAATAAAATATAATTTCTATCACCACCTTGCAATGCTGATGGGCTGTTATTGTTTTTTAATCTTTCCTTCATTGTGCTCTTTGAAAATTTGAGGTTTTTACTCCTTTTCTCTTTCACTTTCTTTTCTCTTTTCCCCTTTCAAATTTCACTTCCTTCTTACCTTTTATTTCCTATATTTTGCTCTCTTTATCACTTTTCTTCTTTGTTCTTTCCCATGACTATACTCTATCTCCTTTTACTCCTCAACAGGACTGCCTATCTCACTTTTCTCTCCACCTTCTCATATCCTATTAATTTCTCAGATTTTGCTTTTTTTCATTCTCTGGTTCCCCACTTCCTCTACCTTTACAACTACTAAGCTTAATCAATCTCTAGACTGCTAGCTAACTTTATACTATTACTGTTGAATACTATTCTACTGTTAGTAGAGGTTAAATTATTCCACTTAGGAGATGTTTATTATAGAACAATAGTAGGTCAATATTAGTTTGGCTTCGTGTTCATGCTTAATTATAGATCTTTCTTCTGTGGCAAAGGGTGGTACATTATTGGTCCTTACGGTTTATCAATATTCAGTTTATTTGACCATATAATTATTGCTCATTTTGTTACTACAGCAAAGATGACATAGCTGTTGCTATTAATTGGTTTGCTTGGGATGCCAATATCTGGATTGTCTTAGGTTCATTACTGTTGCTCATTCCTGGAAAACGTTAGTGGGGCAAATACACTGCAACCTCCCATTCCAAGTAAATGGAGGCACAAAAGCCAACAGCTAGCCATGCCCAGAGAACACAACTGAAAAGTAGACATTAACTAAACAGGTCTCTATACTAAAAACAAAGATTTTAACTACAATCAACCCAGAAGCCTCAATACCAACAAACAAAAACCAAAAATATAAACATGAGAAGGTAAGTAAACATAATGCCTCCAGAAACTGGAGATACATGGGGCACTGAAGGGGAATAAACCAAAAGCCACACACCTGAATTATTTGAAACGATATCAGAGAGATAACAAAACAGATCAATAAGGCATTTGGCAAGCTCACAAAAGATACAAGTAAACAGATATTGGGCCAAATAAAATAGCCACTGAGTCTACACAAGACACTAACAAAAAGCTAGCACAGCTAAACAAAATGATGCAAAACATGAATGACCACCATAGAAAAGAATCGAGAGTCCATAAAAAGGATCCAAATAGAAATTCAGGAGATTAAAAATTCTATTCAAACTATGGGTAGTAGAAGTGACCACAGTGAAGACATGGAAGTGAGGGCAGAGTGTCAGAAGTAGAAGACAAGGCTATTGTTGGTGACCAATTAGAGATACCTTAACAAGCACAAGAGATCATGAAAAATGGATCCAACAGCTCCTAGATGATGCAAAGAAGATTAATATAAGATTACCTAAGATAATCTAAGATTATCTTTGAATTCAAAATGGAAGCAGAAGAGACCTAGAATACCAAAAGTCATCCTGGGTAACAAGAGCAAAGTGGCAGGCATCATAATCCTAGACTTGAAGTCATATTACAAAGCTACAGTGATAAGAACAGCATGGTACAGGCACAAAAACAGGCATGAGGATCAATGGAACAGAACAGAGGATGCAGAAACAACCCCAAGCATATTCAGCTATTGATCTTTGACAAAGGGGTCAAAAACTTTTACTGGAGGAAAGATAGCCTCTTTAATAAATGGTGTTGGGAAAACCTGCTATCCACATGCAGAAGATTGAATCTAGACCCATACTTCTTACCATGTACTAAACTTAAAATGGATCAACAAACCAAATGTTCAAGCAGAAACAACCTGCTGGAAGATAAAATAGCTGAAAATCTTAAAGTCATAGGTGTAGGCAAGGACTTTCTGAATAGAACCTCAGTTGCACAGGAAATAATACAGACATTTCTAGTTTGAGTTACGTTCCAGTGACTAGGTCTTTAAGTGAATTGATTGCTAAATGAGGAATGGTATATAGTATGTACATTACAATATTCAGAACAAAGAAATGGTCAAAGAAAACTCCAACTTCATGACTTTATTTTATTTGCACAACTCTTACATGCAGTACTATAATGTATAACAGAACATAAATCTATAGTACTGTACAGTATAATCAGCAAAAATTACAGTACTGCATAAGCAAGGTATACTTACAAAAAATACATTAAAATACATTGAGGCTTTATAAACAAAATTTATTTATTTATTTATTTATTTTTGTGGGTACCGGGGGTTGACCTCAGGACCACGTGCACCAGCAGGCGCCCATGCTGCTGAGTGATATCACCGGCCCTTTTTTCGTATGTGGGTACCGGGAGTCGAACTCAGGACCTTGCGCTTGCCAGGCAGGTGCTTATGCCGCTGAGCCATCTCACCGGCCCCCTAAACAAAATTTATAAAACTGTACCAAAAAAAAAGAAAAAAGAAAAAAAGATGGGTCATAAGTCTGAATAGCATGCCTTGGTTGTAAGTACAAACAGCTGTTAAACAGGTAGGTCATGAAATGAGGAATATTTGTACCAAGAATCAACAAACGGGATCACATCCAGTTAACAGGCTTCTGCACAGCAAAAGAAACAGCCAACAGAATGAAAAGACAACCTACAGAATGTGAAAAATTGTTCCCAGCTATTTCTCAGAGGACTAGTAACCAGAAAATATAATGATCTTAAATAACATTACATTCCGCAAAATAAAACATCCAATCAAAAAATGAGCAAGTGAAATGAACAGACATTTCACAGAAGAAGTACAAATGGCCAATAAATAAAGTAATGCTTAACATTCCTGGCCATTAGAGAAGTGCAAGTTAAAAGAACACTGGGAGCCCATTTTACCCCAGAAACAATGAACATCTTCAAGAAATCAAGTAATTACAAATGTTAGTGAGGCTGCAGTGAAAATGGAACCCTTCTACACTGTTGATGGGAATGTAAACTAGTACAACCACTGTGGAAACCAATATGGAAATTCCTCAAAAACGTAACAGAAATCCTATTTGACCCAGCTATTCTCCTAGGCATCTTCCTGAAAGCATTATAAACATCATTTTACAGTATATATGCACACCCATGTATATAGCAGCACAATTCACAATAGGTAAATATTGGAAACAGCCTATCGGCCAAGCAACAGATGAATGGATAAAGAAAATGGGATATTTACACACAATAGAGTACTACTCTGCCATAAGGAAGTATAAAGTTGAGTCACCTGTAGGACAAGGCATGCACCTTGACACTATAATGTTAAATGAGACATAGGGGCCTAAGACTAACTTTGTCATCAAGGTGCATACACATGGGTCTCATTTCACCATGAGAAATATTCTTTAGACTATTTCTATTGATGAATTATTAATTTTATGAGTTTATTATATTAATCAATGAGTACTTAACAGGAAAAAAAATCACAAAAATATTGTTTGTAATATTTACTGTTTATAGGGCCGGTGAGATGGCTCAGCGGCTTAAGCGCCTGCCCGGCAAGCGCGAGGGCCCGAGTTCGACTCCCGGAACCCACATATGGAAAAGGGGCCGGTGATATTGCTCAGTGGCACGGGCGCCTGCTGGCATGCGAGGTTCTGAGGTCGACCCCCCGGTACCCACAAAAAAAAAAAAAAAATTATTGTTTATAAAAAAGCATCAAAATTTTCAACCTCAACTGATTTTTGGTGTACAAAGTCTAAAAAAAGAACATCAGAAATAAATTCCCATATGAACTACAATGAAAATACCATTAAAAAAAATACCACTAGCACTCTACAAAAAACAATCTTTACTTCAATTATCACCTAAGGTAGGCTGCACACATCACAACGGCATGTTCCATACACATGCATTGTTCACACTGACAGCACGTGTCTTTTGCTTTCCTGGCCTTTTTGTAGGACACACTTGACAACTCAGTGGCCTTGCTGTTTTGTCAGGAGGTTCTTATTTTATTATATAGTGTGTACTTAACAGGAACATAAACTATCAATAAAATAAGTCTTAAATTCTTAATGTGTATTGTGCATTTAGAAGACATCAATATTTTCACATCAGCTGTGTACTTGTTTACAAAATCTAAAAGATAACATTAGAAATAAATTCCTATATGAACTACAATGAAAATACCAATAGAACTCTATCACAGAAATAAGCTTTGCTTCAACTGTCACACCCAAGGCAGTCTTCACACACAACTGCATGTTCCATGCACACGTCTTGCTTACACTGACAGCACGTGTGCTTAGCTTTCCTTTCCTATGTGGCAGTCTTGTCACCTCTCTTCTCTTCCTGTTTTGTCAGAAGCTCCCTACTATATTGTACAACATGCACTTAGCAGGGAAATAAGATGTCAATAAAATAAAATAAATATCAAATATGTAACGAGTGCTCAGAATAGACACTAACGTTTTTTCACAGCAGCTGTGTACTTGCTTACAAAACCTAAAAGATAATATCAGAAATAAAAAAGTATGTGAACTACAGTGTAAACACAAACAAAAGTCTACCACAGAAAGAATCTTTGCTTCAACTGCCACACCCAAGGTAGCATTCACACATGACAACTGCATGTTCCATGCACACACCTCACTTACACTGATAGCATGTATGTTTTGTTTTCCTGTACTTTCTTTTTTATGTGGGTACTGGGAGTTGACCTCAGGACCTCGCGCTTGCCAGGCAGGCACTTATGCCGCTGAGCTATCTCACCGGCCCTTCCTGTACTTTCTTATAGGGCACAGTTGACATCTTTTTTTTTTCCTGTTGTTGTAGTAGGTCTTTGTGATGCTGTGCCTGCCTGTTCACCTGTCAGCTCACTAGTGTGCTCCACAATTTTTTGGCATAGTTCCCTGGGCAGAAACATTTTGTTTTTCCTCTGCTGTAAATGATCTCTTATGAGCTCTAGTCCCAATCCTCTAAGAAAAATTCTCCGTGATGTTTTGCACTTGTTAATTTCTTTGTAAGCTATCAAAACTATTTATGCCACACGTTTAGGATCAAGTAAAACACAACCATTGGCCAAAACTTTGTGTTTCGAGTGACATCATAGTTGCTGCACAACTCATCAACAGCATCTTCTCCACCTTTGGTTTTGTTGCTGAAAGTTTCCATCTCAGGCTTCTGTTTTGTTGAGGTTTCCCTATTGATATTTCATCATGGTGAAATGTTGACATCAGCAGCAGACATCATTTGCTTTTCTTTGACATATAGCAGGCTAATGTTATATCTTTATGAAATCCAAAGACTGTACTATACAATTCTCTGTTTTGAAATTGCAACGTTTCACTTGGAATTTCTGCTTTGTTCCTGAATACAGTTCCTTGTGCTCTGTTAGCAAATGTAACATCAATTGGAAACTAGTAAACCAACTGTCGAATGTCACAATCTGATTAGTTTCGGAGATGGAAGCAACAAGTCTGTTCACAACATCATTTGGGTTATTACCATACGAATAAGGACCAGATGGCTGAGTTCCAGGATAAATGTCTAAATTGAAAGAATAATAAGTCTTTGTATCTACAAGAGCATACATTTTTATGCCATATTTTGACCCATCGCTTTTCTGTAAGTCTTTTACATTCCTGCAATCACTGTGAGAAATCTGTACTAAGTCCAGCAGACCTATGAATGCTTTCAGTTCAGCTAGTGAGGTGTCATAATAAATACATTTTTAAATATGGCTATTGGTGCATACAGAACATTTTACTTGCATTTCAGCCTTTGTGTATTTCACAGCATCTTGTAGCATTTCCTTTGTTACAACTTCCAACATTGAATGACAGTGCTGGCATTCTGTCCAATAAGTTTCACCCCTGCAAAGACTTTCACTATATTTTTGGATCTAGTTCTAACATTGGATCATTCCATTTGGTTGCATGGCCATTTCGCAACATTTCGACTAGTCAAATATGTACTCACTTTGCTGTTTTTTTGGACATCTGAATCAAGGAGGCCTGCATTCCCTGTGTCTGTATCAGTTGATTCTTACTCCATTTCACTGTCACAGGAACTTTGGCTCAGATGGGCAATGCCAAAGTCATCATCATCATCATCATCATTCACCCCCACCACTCTTCTGTTATGAAAGCATGTATTTTACCATCATGGATCATCTTCATCATCCATGCATGAGTAATCTGATGATTCACTTTTGACTTCCTCCAAAACTTGCAAATCTGGTTTTTCATGTGCCATTGTACTTAATTGGGCTACTTCTACCAGAAAAATCAAAAGAAAACTTTTTTTTAAAACAAATCCTAGAGTGGTGTGGGTCTACTGGACCCTCTGTGATGCTCAGCGTTAAACATATGTAAAAACTGTTCCATGGAGCATAAACGTGGGTACAAATCCTGTTTTGCCACTTCTGCACATGTGCACACACCTTGCTGTTGTCATACCAAGTAGGTAAACATGTAGACTGCTTCCTGTATCCCCCAGGGAAAGGTACTGAGACTCACAGCCCGCTATTATGCTAACGTACAAATTTATAGTGGAAAAGTAAGGGATAGATCCACTAGACTCAGCCTTATGCTCCTAGCATAATTATTAAATATCATATGGTTTCTCTCATATGATAGCTAAATAAATAAGTAAAGAGCAAAATAAAAGGTGAATAACAGAACGTAGGGAGATACAGTAGATCTTTTTAAAATGGGAAGGGCATCAAGAGACAGAGGAAGGGGAGATGGACGGGAGGAAAAGGGGACGAAGAAAGCAATTCAGATGTGTTATGTCTGCATAAGGAATGCAAACATGCATTGCAAACACAGACTAATACAAATTAGAAAAAGAAAAAAAGCCTGTCATGTGGGTTCCATAGTTCCTTACCTGTATAGTTAGCTCATTCTTGATACTTTGTGATTCATCAACTTGCAGAAGTATTTCTGCTTTATCTTTCACTGATAAAAAGGAAAAACAGAAGTGTAGTCTTTTCAGTCACTCAAATACTTTTTTAATATTTTAGTAAATCAAAAATATAAGTGAAGCATAGTTGGAAAATGACTTCTTGTCTTCTTAAGGAATAAATGTACTTCTTTTGACCCTGTGTAGGTCTTATTTTTCACCAGTAAATTCTGATCATTATTATCACCACCAGCATTTTCTATTAGAATTTTAAAATTTTCTGTGGTGTTAAAATATTAACTGCACAGATATAATGAATGTGCAATTTTTCCACCTACCCTAACTAGAAAAAGTATACAAAAAAAGTTAAAATTTCGCACAGAAAAAAAGACTTTAAATACCTTGACTAATCTTAAAGTAAGATGTAAAAAAGAGTATGGAATACTTTTGTTGTTAAATTGTTGAAGTGAGCATACTAAAAAGGCCAACAATATTATTTTTCTCTGACTTTTAATACCAATAAAGTACTGTCTGATGAATGTAGTTCTTCATCTCATAACTGAGTATATGATATTTGTGGTCTTTTAGAGCTATTCACTTCCCTCCTTGGGGAAGCAAGAGCCCTTTATTTTGGCCCCTATGTTTTCTAAACTTTAGAAATCTTCATAGGGCCAACATGAAACAAACTAACTCCTCACATTGAAAACAAGCTAGGGAGAGACTGAAGAGGCAAAATTATAATAAAGTTAGCAAAGGAGAGAATGTTCAAAACACATAAAAGTGCTGCTATCACCACAGGATATCAACTCAGAATATTTTATTTATCCATCATCTTAAACATTTATTACTTCTTTGTGATAAGAATATTCAAAATCCTCTCTTTTAGATACTTTGATTTATACGATACAGTTGTGTTTACTATAATCACCCTTGGGTGTTAAAAGAAAAAACACCAGAACTTATTCCTCTTATTTGGCTGTGACTCTGTACACCCTTCTCATCTTTTTTAATGAGTCACTGTTAGTTTTTGACTGTTATACATTTAACACCATTTTTCTCACGTCTTGTAGTTTTAACTGCATGATTTTGCAAAGGTAGATGTTTTGGGAACATGTGTTGCATTACAACAGAATTGATTGTATTTACATTTAAAGTGCTGGAGTGTTATGGAAATTTTCATGTAATGGTTCTACACAAAATTTTGCTGGTTGGATACTTACGGTGTGGACTTACTGAAACATAGTAAATTTGAATTTATTTTCTGTTCAATTGGACCTGATTTCTGCTTTTTACTCATGTAGTTTTTGTTTTGTTTTGGTGCTAGGACTGAAACCAGGGTAATACAGATCATATTGTTTTGACAACTGTTACTTTGTAAACTAATTTAAATTTCAGTTAGTTCTACTACCAACACCTTCACATCTAAAAAAACACTGTGATATCTTATTTTCTTATTCTTCATTGTGGGTTTCATAATTTTTTAAGTGCTATACAATACTCACAGGCACTGGGGTTTCTTTAGCATTTATTAAGAAATGAAACTATAATATTTAATAATATTTAATATGCCTGTTCAGGAAATTTTCTCATTTATTCAGTTTTTTTTTTGTTTTTGTTTTTGTTTTCTTTGAGACAAGGTCTCTCTGCAGTTCAGACTGGCCTTGAACTCAGTATGTAGTCCAGGTTGGCCTTGAACTCAGGGTGATCCTCCTACCTCAGTCTCCCAAGTGGTGGGATTAATGCCATCACGCCTGGCATTATTTTTGTCATTTATTCACATCTTCATCAACGTCTCTTTTATTATTTCCCTTGATTGTATTTACGAAATAAATTTCGTATTAAAATTAATACATTTTGCCTTCTCTGTTATGAATGAAATATTTTCACAGAACCTTTAGGGTAAGTGTCAGTAGGTACATATTCAGGAATGCACCAATTGGCAGGTTTTCATATAGCATCAATTTTACTAACTTTATTATAATCTCTAATCATTTGTTGGACTGATTTTCTTGGTTTCTTGCTGGTGATCTCTTGCCAAAAATTTAGAGTAGCAGCAGAAGTGAGAAGAGCAGTTGGGGAAGGAGAAGATAGGAAGGAAATACTAAGAAAAACCTGAAGTAATCACAGGCTCCTTCCTCCACTAATTAAAAGCCAAATCCTAAGCAAATATTTTGATTGTTTTTCCTTTAAATATAGTCCAGTAATTTATGAGAATTGAAATTTCAATGGTATATCTTACTGGAATAGTTGAAAATATATATAAAATTAAGGTGAAGTGAAACTTACAATAATAATAATGTCAGCAACTACCCAGATTATATCACTCTGGAAAACCTTTTTATTTTGTTGAGTTCATAAATCATGTATCTTGAAAAATTATTTTCAGATATTG
Source organism: Erethizon dorsatum (assembly GCA_028451465.1). Classification (NCBI taxonomy): domain Eukaryota; kingdom Metazoa; phylum Chordata; class Mammalia; order Rodentia; family Erethizontidae; genus Erethizon; species Erethizon dorsatum. The sequence continues at coordinate 38,827,636 of CM051835.1, read as the reverse complement.
TTTAAGATAAACTTGCAAAACACAGATGATCACTTACTTTCACCTTCTTGAAGCATTTTCAGTAACTGTGCATTTCTTGCCTTTACTTCTTTATACTTTGCCTAATAGTTAAAGAAAAAAGATTTAAATTTTTAAAAGTATATGATAGTTTAAAAATGAATGATTTAATGTCAATTTATGGAGCAATGAATTCTAGGCTTGCTCAAAAGCACAAATTACTTTTGGAAGAAACAGAATGGGGGAAATGTAACTGGAACTGTCTACTACTTAAATGTGATACGATAATAGAAATTAATATTATAGGTGATCAAAAATTAAAGAAGGATAAAAGTCAGGATAATACTTAATTTTCCTAAACAGTCTTCCTCTTTTCCTCCCCAAATAAAACCCTTAGCAATTTAAAATAATTTAGATTCAAACTAAAATAAAAATGACTGATCATTTTACACCAGTACTATCCATTAATATACTAGAACTTTCCATCTGTTCCATATCTGCCACTGTCCAATATGTGGCTACTGAACACCAGAAATGTGGCTAGTGTGACTGAGACAATGAACAGGAGCAGGAGTTTACTAGGGATTGAATCCAGGGCCTTATATATGCTGGGCAAGTACCTCTACCACTGAGCTACATGCTCAGGCCAAGAAAATGAATTTTTTTTTTTTTTTTTTTTTTTTGGTGGGTACCGGGGGAACGACCTCAGGACCTCGCGCGCCAGCAGGCGCCCGTGCCGCTGAGCGATATCACCGGCCCCTTTTTTCGTATGTGGGTTCCGGGAGTCAAACTCGGGCCCTCGCGCTTGCCGGGCAGGCGCTTAAGCCGCTGAGCCATCTCACCGGCCCAAGAAAATGAATTTTTAATTTTATTTAACCGTAATTTAAATTTTGAGATGCTTATAGTGATTTTTGGATTTTTCTTTTTTTTGCAGTACTGGGGATTGAACCCAGGACCTTTGCACTAAACTATATCCCCAGCCCTTTTTATTTTTTATTTTGAGACAGGGTCTTGCTAGGTTGCTAAATTGTCCAGGCTGGTCTCAAACTTGTGATCTTTCCTGCCTTAGCCTCCCAGAATGTTGGGATTACAGGCATGTGCCACCACACCTGGCTAGGATATGAACTTTTTTTTTTTTGGTACCAGGATGTTACGCTTGCTAGGCAGGCGCTGTGCCACTGAGCTATATCCCCAGCCCCAGTTATTAACTTTTATAGTGTAGTTTTAAAACTCCTCAGTTACGGTTTAACTAATTCCATTACTTTACCAACTAATTATTATTTTTGGCTGACATGAATTAGTAGTTTACTGAAGTATCTTTGAACTTTTTTTAAAATTTCTTTTTCCAAATAGCATAGTTCTTACACTACATAAATGATACAATTACACATTTATGAAAAGGAATTGTGCTCCCACATTGACATTCACATTCTAAGCAATTTTTTGCCTACACTATCTTATTCAACATATTTTGCAACAATCTCTGAATCACAGATAGAGTTAATAAATTAACACATTAGAGAAAACCATACTTTGTTATAGAAAAATAAAAGCCTAAAGAAAACATATCTGTAACAAACCTGTCATTTCTTCTTTCAACATGTACATATAGATATGTGCACAAGTTACCAGATTAAGAATTTGTTTTATTTATTTTTTTGTGGTATTGGGATTGAGTCCGAGGCCTTATGGATGTGAGCTAAATGTTCTATCACTGGTCTATACTTTTAACCCTCAAAATTTTTCACTAACAAATTTAATTTTTTTCTGTGCTGGGGATCAAACTCAAGACCTCATGCATGCTAGGCAAATGCTCTACCACTGAGCTAATTCCAGCCCCTAAAGGTATTTTAAGTACTATAAAGACAGCTTTTACTATACAGTGCTTTATCCATTAAATTGCTGAATATAAATTAACAATGTTTATGCAGTAATACTCCCATCAATACAGTGAATCAAAGTAAGCATCACAGTAAGTATAAGGGGAGTGGGACTTTTTTTTCCTCCCTGGTTCTGGGGATCAAACTTGGGGCACTCTACAACTGAACTATACTCCTAGCTCTTATTACTTTTTATTTTGAGAGAGGGTCTCATTAAGTTGCCCAGATAGGACTCAAAATTGTGATATTCCTACCTCAGCCTCCCAAGTGCTGGGTTCATAGGCCTACACCACGGCTCCCAGGCAGGACTTCTGAGAAGCTTAATAATAATAAGGGAAGGGATAGAAGTGTTGGCACATTCCTGTTGTCCCAGCTACTAGAAAGGCTGAGGGTGGAGGATCACTTGAGCCTGTGAATTCAAGGCCAGCCTAGGCATATCAGGAAAAAAAGAAGAAAGAATAAGAGCGAGAACGAGAAGAACAAGATCAAGGGGAAGGGGAAGAAGAAGAAGGGGAAGAGGAAGAAGAAGAGGAGGAAGGGGAAGGGGAAGGGCAAGGAGAAGGAGAAGGAGAGGGAGGAGAGGAGGAGAACAAGGAAGACAAGTCAGATGGAAACAATGTAGGAGGGAAAACATATATTCAATTACAACGATATTCACTATGAACACAGAACCATACTACTATGAAATTTCCAATGTCAGGGCTGCAACCTATGCTAGTATCTCACCAAACTCTTTCCAGCTCAAGCCTTTTGTCCAAGGTCTAGGTCAGTATTCATGCAGGCATCTCTTACACAAGCCTTAGGCTCTAAAATCAGCTCATAAAGCAAACCTGCAAACTTACCTGTGACAATCTCCTAAACTGCTTATTAAAAAAATAGCATATACAGTTTTATATATACACAATCCTAAATAGTAAATAGCTACAAAACCAGAAATATATAAAATACAGTACCAAGTAGTTTATAACAAACAACACATAAGAAATACACAATGCCCTTACTGGTATTTTTGACTTCATGAAAGAGAGACCATATAAAGTTAGACGTGCATATGTTGTGATTCCACTGTGTCCAACTGTATCCTGAGAATGTATCTGTGCAAGTAACATAGCCATTTTGAATTTAACACGTCCAAAATGAAATTTATTAGTTTCTATTCTCCAAACCAGTTCAGTTCAATGTTTAGTCTTTGTTTTACTGGACTACCTTCACTCAGCTCTCAGCTACAGGGATTATTGTCCCATAAAGCAATTCTCATGTTACTTCACTTCTAAAAACTTTTATTGTCCTCTGTTTAAAATCCAAATGCTTTCTACTTCTGATCCTAAGAAAGATATCTAATTTTACCTTTTACGGACAGCTTCCCTTTTCTCTAAATGTCAGCTATAATGTACTTCTTACCATTCCCATGTCTTTGTGCATGCTGTTCTCTCTACCTGGAAAAATCATTTTTTTCTGTGAAATCTCCACCAATTTTCAGTTGTAGTAGCTTATTTATTCCTTTCTTTGTCCCTCAGGAATACTCGGTCAAATCTCAATTTAATTCCTACATTGTATTGTAATTATTTACATGTTTATATCATCTATATCTCACCTATACATCTCCTATGCCTAAAAATGAAGGAAAAATAGAAATTAAAAGCTAAAGAAGGGGCCGGTGAGATGGCTCAGCGGTGTAAGCGCCTGCCTGGCAAATGCGAGGGCCCGAGTTCGACTCCCGGAACCCACATACGAAAAAAGGGGCCAGTGATATCGCTCAGCGGCACGGGTGCCAGCTGGCGCGCGAGGTCCTGAGGTCGACCCCTGGTACCCACACACACACAAAAAAAAAGCTAAAGAAGATGGACATGTAGCCAGAAGATTTGGCAGGTATGATTTTTAAAGGCATGAACAGAGAAGGAAGAGACATTTAAGAACCATCAGGGCTGAAACTTGATTTACCTTTTTCACTTTTACATATGCAAGGCCCAGAAAAGTACCTCGTGTACTATAAGCATTCAATCAATAATTGTTGAATAAATTAACATTAGTAAAAATAATATTTGAGATGAATGAAGAGACTTTTCTAAAACCTAAGGTAGGAAGTAACAGAGTAATAGATTTATGGTTAAAAATATAGTGAATTATATACATAACAAATGGCAATAGGGATGTGGAGAAATTGGAACCCCTATGCACTGCTGCTGAGACTATAAAATGGATAGATGCTCTGGAAAAGTCTGGTAGTTCCTCAAGAAGTTAAACAGAATTATCACATGATCTAGTCATTCCACTAAGCATATGCCCCCAAAGAATTGAGAGCAGGGACTCAAATACTTATACACCAATAAGCAAAATGTAGTATATAGATAGAGTGGAATATACTGACCTGTAAAAAGGATTAAAATTCTGGTATATGCTACAATATGGATGACCCTTGAAAACACGAAGGTAAGTGAAATAAGCCAGACACAAACAGACAGATAGTATATGATTCTACCTATATGAGTTACCTAGAATAGGCAAGTTCATGGAGATGAGAGATTATAAGGGCTAGGGAGTTTTTGTTTGGAATGAAAAAAAAGTTCTGAAAATGGTGGTGAAGGTACATAATATTATTAATGTACTTAAGCCACTGAATTGTACATGTAAATGCTTATGTTATATATATTTTACAATAATAAAAATACTACTCAGACTTTAAATCACTAATCAGTTAAAATTAATCAGAATGGCTATTTCTATCAACTGAATATTAAACACTTTATATAATGAAAACAAAATGTGCAAATGTACAGAATTATTTTCCTTCTTAAGAATAAGTGTAGGGCCGGTGAGATGGCTCAGCAGCTTAAGCGCCTGCCCGGCAAGCGCGAGGGCCCAAGTTCGACTCCCGGATCCCACATACGAAAAAGGGGCCGGTGATATCGCCCAGCGGCACAGGTGCCTGCTGGCACGCGAGGTCCTGAGGTCGACCCCCCGGTACCCACAAAAAAAACAATAAATAAAAAAAAGAATAAGTGTATACACACCTCCCACTGAGTGATCACATTTTTTAGCTTCTGGATTTCAGCATCTTTCCTTTCAAGTTCCAACTTTAGTCTTTCAATTCTTCCATCTTTAAGAACCACTTCCTGAAAAACAGAAAAATGCTACGTTAGGACTCAAGATTGTTCGGTCAATCTTGGTTTACTATATTCCTTTGTGAAAAGTTTATGAGAAAAAAATCTGATTTAAATTAATTTTTTTAGGCAACCATGAGCTACTGACTACATTGCCACTTTGACTCAATTACATGAGTTTAATTCTGTATAGTACAAGCAAATAAGATTTTTATGATTAATCTCAAACTATGAACATACAGAAGAATACCAGAATTTTGAAATATTTCTATCCTGAAATAAGCATATTTAAAAGCACTCTATGACAAGTTGTTGTTAGGAGTCTGTCTAGAAAATTCCTGTCACCTACCCAAATAAATAAATTAAAATGTAAAAAGTTACCCCAAGGGCTGGAAATGTATCTCAGTGATAGAGCACTTGCCTGGCATGAGTGAGACCCTAGGTTTCATTCCCAGTACCACACACACACACACACACACACACACACACACACAATCATACTTTTGATGAGTACAACTGGTTCTATTTACCTAAAGAAGAATGTGGCAACATATTCCACAACTGAGTATCTAGTTGCTCACTGAGTATCTAGTTGCTAGGTGAAGAGAACTACAGATTCTTGCCCTCATGGGACGTCTAGTAGAGGAGACAGATGTTACATAAATGCTGCAATCAGAAACCAAGGTTTGAACAATAAGGAAGAAAAAGAGGCTGATGGTCTAGTACATAGTGAGGAGGAAGACAGTGCAAGATGACTTCGGAAAAAGTGGTAGAGACCTGATCTTGGAAAGCCTTCTAAGCCACAAGAATAGTCTGATTATTATTCTGAGTAAAACAGAAAACAGTGAAAGATTGTGAACAGGACTGTTACACTTTCTTATGTCAGGCTTATATTTGCAAAGAACTCCTTGAGAGGCGTGGAAAATGGATTGGAGTGGGAATGTGACAGGCAGAAACACCCTTTAATTCCTACCGTAAGCCCCGGTCAGACAAGATTATGCCTAGGATAAGGGTGTAGCAGTATGAAGGGAGAGAAGCTATCTGAAAAATAATTTGAAGGCAGAATCAACGGCATTTGGATGAGAGGTTGAATGTGGCAGTTAAGGAAGACAGATACTCCAATCCAAGTTTCTACTTTAAGGAATAAGGTGAGTAGATCAAAATAAGAAGTATACTACTACTATGTTCAGGAATCTGATGTCTAGAAATTTATCTCAAATAGATTAGTGTGAAGAGAAAGTAAGAACATGTTTACTGTAGATTTATGACACATTAAAAACCCATCAATCTAAATGCCTAACAGTAGGACACAGGCTAAGTATAGATAGTAGAGTTACAAAATGGAAAACTCAAGTCAATAAAGTGATCATATAGAACTATAAAATATATTCATAAGATTGCAAAATTATTATACAAATAAAAATTCTACAGGACATATACCAACATTTTAATTACAATGAAGATTTTGCTTTGTTTTCATTTTTCCTATTATTCCAATTGTCCTATACTGAGTGTATAACAACAGAATGTAAGATTCTACTTTTGAAAAAAGCTGAAAACATATATGGTAAATAGTCTTAAAAATCAGCTGGGTGTGGTGACACAGGCCTGTTATCCCAGCCCTCAGGAGGCTGAGGCAAGAGGATCGTTGAGAGTTTGAGGCCAACCTGGACTACGTAGAAGACCCTAACTTCAAACAAACAAACAAACAAAATCTAGATAAATATGAGTATATCTTTAAATAGGGAAACTTGAAACAAAGAGAGGAGCCAAAAATAATGATAGATTTGGCTTGATGAAAAATCTTTAAAAATCATATAACAAAAATGAGAAGGTAAATGAAAACTGGGAAAATTAGTTGTGATCAGCATGATGGGCATATAACCAATAAACATGAAAATGTGCAACCCCGCTAGTAGGCAAAGTTTTATCAGACTGGTATATTTAAAACTTTTTTCTCAGTGTGGCTTAAGTGTACGCAATGTCCCTATAAATAGAATTACTTAATATATAAAATTAAAAGTTGGGTGTGGCAAGGTATACCTATAATCCCAGCATTCTGGGAGGCTAAGGCAGGAGGATTACTAGTTTGAGCCCAGCCTGGGCAATTCAGTTTCTTAAGACTTTGTCTCAATTTTTTTTTTTTTTTTTTTTTTTGGTGCAAAGGCTGAGGATATAGCACAGTGAGAAGGCCCTGCATACCACAATCCTCAGTACTACACACACACACACGCATACACTTAATGACCTGAAATGTTCATTATCTGTATTTAACTGAAAAAGTGATCCATTCAACTGTTTAGATCTAGAGAAGATGATAATACACATACAAAAGTGGGACCATATAAAAAATACCGTTTTCTCTAGATGAATGAGATAATGTAAATTGGGTGTGATAATGATATCCACCAACTTTGTAGTTAACTGTGAAAATAAAATGTCATATAAATACTTAATACAATATAACATACTTAATACAACACATACTTAATAGTATTTATGTGCATATATATATCTCAAATATTTATTTCTGCCTTTATCATTTCTTCATTTTACTTACTAGTTTCTAAACTATCTACAATAAACACTCATTTTTTAAAACTTGAAGTCATACTATTTTAATGTACACCTTTTCAATGAAGTCCTACTTTTAATAAATACATTTTAAAAATTATCTTCTACATAAAATGTACTAAAATGAGGATGAAAGAATATGTAAGATAGTCTATGCCCACAAGGGACTTGCAATCTATTAAGAATGATAAGAAAGGGGCTGGTGATATAGCTCAGCGGTATAAGCGCCTGCCTGGCAAGCGCGATGTCCTGAGTTCGACTCCCGGTACCCACATTAAAAAAAAAAAAGCATGATAAGAAAGACTGATGTGTAAATCTGCTGTAGGAAAAACAAAAAACATAAAAAGAAAAAGAAGGCGCCAAGATGATATCCAGGTTTTCTGTTTTTAGTGTCTGGGGCTGGACTGGAGCACGAAGAGAAAGCTTCAGGGAAGAGCTGGCATGTGAAACGATCTAGAGACAAGCTGGGAAGGGCTCTGTATAGGAGTGGTTTGTGACAGGAGTGATCTGCCCTTGCTAGAAAAGTACATACAGGAGAAGTTTAATTAGGAAGGGGCAATTCTGAGAATAATGCTTCCAAACTTATCTGACAGTGACTTATTAGAGAAATATTTTATATTCTAACCTAAAACACATATATGCCATGCATATATGTTGTATATGTATATGGAGGCACACAGGAAAAAAATGTCATAAAATACAAGTGTCATTCTGACACCCCCCCACACACACACACAACACACACACCTTTCTTTGGCGGTACTAGAGAATGAACCCAGTCCCTTCTCCTATTTTTTATTTTGAGACAGGCTTTCACTAAGTTGCCCAGGCTGGGCTTGAACTTGCAATTCTCTTGTCTCAGCTTCCCAGAGTGCTGGGATTATGGGCATGTGCCACCACACCTATCTCCTACCCCTTTTATTTTTGTAAATTCGTGTAACAATTCACTAAATGAAACCAAAGGCTTTGTTAAAAATGGTAGAATTAGGGTTGATTTTACAACATCTGATAATTCCTGGTGCACTAATGTATGTATATTGAAAAAGGATTTGAACTTTGACAAAAAGAAGAGTTTTCTTTCTCTGAGAAAGGAGTGCAATGGGGAGAAAAAGGAGGTAGATATAGAAAAAGAGTGTCTTGGTTACTTTTTTCTCGTTGCTGAGACAAAATACCCGATGCCCAAAGTTAAGGAAGGAAAGGTTTATTTAGCTCACAGTTTGTGGAGGTTTCAGGCCATAACCTGCTGGGTCCAAGGCAGGGTGGCATTGCTGAGGGCCAACCATTTGTGGCAGTGGAAGATAGCAAAAGCAACAGGAGCAAAAGGGGAGGAGAGAGAGAGAAGATTCTTTCTGTCCCTTATATTGTATGCAGGCTACCTACCCTAGAGTGGTTATAGCACCCACACCCATAATCCCACCAGTAGACAATGAATCAATCACAAACTCCAGAAGCCTGCCCCATGACTGTATGAAGTTTTGGGGGACATCTAGACACAAACCATAACAGAGAGGGAAGCAGAAAATTGTTTAAATGGCCTCAATTTTCCCCCATTGCATTCAATGACATACTATGACAAAATTCCATTTTTTCATTTAATGAAAAACTTCATGTATTCTTTTTTTACTCCTGTATCCCTGAATAATATAATAAAATTTCCAATTCTGAAAGCATCAACTATGCCCATCATCTTCCACTTCAAAAACTAATGCTACAAGGGAGGGGGCGGGGCGCCCGGCCCTGCGGCCGCGTCCTCCCCGCCGGCGGTCCCAGGCCCGGAGGAACATGGCCCGGAGCGCAGAGCAGGCGCCAGAGCCCGCGCGAGGTGTCGTGATTATGGACAATTGGCCAGGCTATGACTTGAATTTATTCACATACCCACAGCACTATTATGATGATTTGGAATACGTGCTCATACCTCATGGCATCGTTGTGGACAGAATTGAGCGGCTGGCTAAGGACATTATGAAAGACATAGGATGTTGTGACATTATGGTCCTGTGTGTGCTTAAAGGAGGTTACAAATTCTGTGCTGATCTTGTAGAACACCTTAGCAACATCAGCCGGAATTCAGACAGATGTATCTCTATGAAGGTTGATTTCATCAGACTAAAGAGTTACAAGAATGCTAGAACCTGGCCGGTGAGATAGCTTAGCGGCATAAGCGCCTGCCTGGCAAGTGCGAGGTCCTGAGTTCGACTCCCGGATCCCACATACGAAAAAGGGGCCAGTGATATTGCTCAGTGGCACGGGCGCCTGCTGGCACGTGAGGTCCTGAGGTCGACTCCCAGTACCCACAAAAAAAAAAAAAAAAGAATGCTAGAACCTGCTGTAAGAATTCAAATACTATTCTTTAGGGGAGGGAAAATAAAACTTTTCTTTTTCACATATATGGAATGAAAAAAAAAAAAAAAAAAAAAAACTAATGCTACATTGTTTTCTAAAATGGTTATACCAATTTATATCCCACTAGTACTATGTCACTACTACATTACTTTCTTACAATGAACTCCTTAACTCATCCATAGTGTGCACCTTTTCCATTTTCCTAGACACTGCAAAATAAATTCTGCTCTGCTTAAAAACCTTAAAAAATTCTATACTGTCTACTGACTTACAAACCAAGCTTTTAACTCCCCCACAATCTTTTCCAATCTACTTATCAAACTTACGCTACATTCCTCTATGAACCTGTTTTAGTTAAACTGGCTTATATTTCACTGTCTCTGTACTTTTACTTTAGGCATTCTGGTTTCTTTTTACTTGCCTCTATTTTCTTCTCAAAAGACCGTGTCTGATTCCCACTCCTGTGAATTACTACTGCAGTATATTGTTATATTATCTTTTGGACTTACTATTTTTTATCTGTATAAGAATAATTATCTATTAAGTGCATACTGTATACAACATGATATGTAAACACTTTTAATCATAATCTTAAACTTTCCTAATAATAGTACAAGGCAGGCAAGTAATTGCATTCCAATGTAATAGTGTAAATTGCATAATAATATACATTAATATATTTGTTTGATTTTGAATTCTGTTCTTTATCCACTGTGCCACTCTGTCACTTTGGTTTTACTATAAATTAATATCACTTAATCATTTAGTTTATATACCTAACTCTGTTCTACAAAGGGAATGAGGCACTTAAGTATTTGCTGAAATGTATTAATATCATACTTTCTCTCTAAAAATGACCTGAGATGGGTTAAATGTAAGAAGATATGGATTACCAAGGAGAAAATCATAATCAATGAACTATGCAAACCATAAATGTTAGCATACAGCTTGGACAGTGCATCAAATTTGACAGTTAAAACAGAAAAACACTACATTTAATTCAATGTCAGAAAGTTAGAAACTCTCAAGTACCTCAGGGCAGCCAAGGCTTTCTTATTACTATGCTGAAAACGGATTTTCATATGAAACAGTGTTATTTATAAACCAGTCAACTGCTGCACTAGAGTGACGAGTTCTGAAGGGTCTTATTTCTCTTGTGTACGATATAACACCACACAGTAAATGTTTCATTTGTGGACTGACTAAATTTATCAATCTTAATAAACAAAGAGATAACAGCCACTGAAGAGGATGTTTTATTGGTGTAATTACTGAATTTATTAGCCTTCTTGGTAAATGAAAAGGTAATGTCCACTGAAGACAGTAAGAAGATATGAACCAGACTTTTTTTTTTTTTTTTTTGGTGTGGGGGGACCAGGCTTTTAGAATTTAAAATAGCAGGGCCGGTGAGATGGCTCAGCGGCTTAATCACCTGCCCGGCAAGCGCGAGGGCCCGAGTTCGACTCCCGGATCCCACATACGAAAAAGGGGCCGGTGATATCGCTCAGTGGCACGGGCGGCTGATGGCGCGCGAGGTCCTGAGGTCGACCCCCGGTACCCACAAAAAAAAAAAAAAAAAAAGAATTTAAAATAGCAATAGCAGGAATTTCCCAAATTCAGAAAAAGATAAATCAAAGGAGTGTTAAGTAGATATGGGGATATAGCAAAAATTACACAGCACTGATTATGTGATTAGAACATAAGCACTGCATTAAGAAGTATTTTCTAGCCATACATGTTGGTTCAGGAATTACACTAGAATAAAGAAGATACACAAATGGTTGGAACCAGTAAGCATAATGGTAATCTTTAAAAGGGCTAACTAGTAAATATTCTGGGGTTATCTTTTCTTTCTTAAAATTAGTATTTTAAAAATGTAAAGACCAAGGTAAATACCATTCTTTGCTTGTGGGATTTAGAAAAAATAAGGACCACGATCAGGATAAAATTCTAACTTAGAAAAAAACCGTAGAGCCTAAATGCAATCCACTCCTAATCATGTCATCCCACACTCACTCAACTCTATAATCACTCACAGAATTTTTCAGTTTCCTGAATACTCAGCCTAAAGCCTTTCATAGATCAAAGTCTCTGTTTCTGCAGTTGCCTTAGGTTAGTCTATTTCTTAGTTTATTCATCATTCAAAGTCCATCCTAGATAGGATTTTTTTGTTTGTTTTGTTTTGTTTTGTTTTGGTAGTGCTGGGGACCACACTCAGTGCTCTATACCAGCAGTCTGACAGAGATACATCCCAAATCCTCAAATGTCATTTTTTAATATACCCATTACAATTCACCCAGAGATCAATATCACTTTTTCTGGCCTATTGTTCATATCTCCCTTAGAAATCTTCATCCTGCTGAGCATTATGATAATGCTTTACAGATCTATCTCTTTGTATCCCCCATGACTCTGAGTGTCTAAGAGAAGACAGGTCTTACCCATCTTGGCATTCCCTCTCCTCCACAACAACGCCCAATGAAGCATAAAAACAGCACCTGCTCCACAAACATTCATCAGTGAGTGAACTACACACTTAACACTTTCTAATATACATATCTCTGCAAGATAATGACTAATATCCTAAAACTTTTACTTTATATAATCATAATTGTTCACTTTCTAAAAAAATTTCAATTTAACATCACTGTAATTTTAAGAATTTTTCTGGGGCCAGGGATACAGCTCAGTGGCGCAGTGCCTGCCTGGCAAGCGTTAGGTCCTGAGTTCGATTCCCGATACCCACCAAAAAAAAAAAAAACCTAAAAACACATTTTTCTATTTTACATGCCTTGTGTTCATGAGCTGTACAGTTATCTGTTCCATTATATTCTGTAAGCTGTTCTCTTCTTTTTTCTCGAATAAGAATTTTATGAACGTCATCTTCCAGTCTATTGAAGAATCCGCCATCATGTGATAAAGTCTGAGAAGAACTCAATTCCTGTCAAAAATGAATTATGATTATCATTCAACATAAAAATGTGTGAATTTATCAAACTTAGCCACTAGAAGGACAAAGAATAAAAGAAATGCAATAGCTAAGAGGCAACCATTCAATCTTTCTCTGTCTCTAAAAGATAAAGAGCAGAGACACATATGCAAATGTCCTTTCTTCTTGTAGCATTGGGTATTGCTTGATTTTTAAACTTTTGTCATTCATATACTATATAATTCACACACTTAAAGTGTACAAACCAATGGTTTTTGTATATATTCAGTTGTATAATCATTACCACAATCAATTTAGTATTTTTATCACTCCATAAATAAACCCTACATTCATCAGCAATCATTTCCCATTTCCTCCCAACACCTCTGCCAGTCCCAGGCAACACTAATCTATTTTCTGTTTCTATAAGTTTGCCTCTTCTGAACATTTCATACAAATGGAATAATCTGATATCATTTGACTTTTTTACTAGCTTCTCTGACTTGGCAAAGTATTTTCAAGGTTCATCCATGTTATGGCATGCACCAGTAGTTCATTCTTTTTTTTACTGCTATGTAATATCCCATTCTATTTTCTCTATTTCTCCATCACTGGCTGATGGGCATTTATGTTGTTTCTACTTTTTAGTTATTGTCAATAATGCTGCTTTTTTTCTTTAATTTAATTTTTTTATGTGGGTACCGGGAGTCGACCTCAGGACCTCGTGCTTGCCGGGCAGGCGCTTATGCCGCTGAGCTATCTCACCGGCCCCAATAATGCTGCTATCAACAGTCATGCATAAGATTTTATGTGGACGTATTTTCAATTCTGATGGGTATATATTTTAGAGTAGAATTGCTGGGTCATATGGTAACTGTTTAATTTTTTTGAGATATTGCCAAGTAGCTTTCCAAAACTTCCCACCTTTTTACACTCTCATGAGCAGCACAAGAGCGTTCCAATTTCTCCATGTTCTCACTGACATTAGTTATTATGTCTTTTTATTACAGCCATGCTCACAGCTGTGAAATGATACCTAACTGTGGTCTTGAGTGGCATTTCCTTGATGGCCAATAGAGTTATGCGTCCTTTCATGTATTTTATTTGTATATCTTTTCAGAGAAATATCTACATAAATTCTATTTTTTAAGATACTGGGGAGTGAGCCCGGGGCCTCACACATGCTAGGCAAGTACTCCAAAACTGAGCTACATCCACAGCCTTTTAAAAATTTTTTTAAAAATTAAGTTTATTGGTACATTTTAGATATACATAATCATATTCATCATAGGGAACTTGTACCTGTACATAACATATTTTGATTATATTTTTCCCAGTCCCCTCTCCTCCCTTCGACCCCTCTTCCCCATTTTTTCCCTTCTTCCCCTATTTACAAAGCTTTGTTTCCATTTTATCCTTTAAAAAAAATTTTTTTCCTTTTCCTTTCCTTCCTTTCCCTATTTCCCACCCTAGTTCTTCTTTCCTTTTGCCCTTTTTTTTTTTTTTTTTTTTTTTTGTGGGTACTGGGAATCAAACATAGGACCTCGCGCTTGCCAGGCAGGCACTTATGCCGCTGAGCCATCTCACCGGGCCCCTTTTGTCCTTTTTTTTTTTTTTTATCTTGAGAAAGGGTTTAACTAAGTTACCCAGGCTGGCCTTGAATTTGTGATCCTCCTGCCTCATCTTCCTGATTGGCTGAGATTACAGGCATGAATCACCATGCCAGCCTTTGCCCATTTTTTAACTGGGTTACATGTATTTTTATTTTTGAGTTATAAGAGTTCTTTATGTATTCTAAGTAACCATACATGACCTGCAAATATTTCTCCTATTCTGCGGGCTGCTTTGGAAAAATCTCATGTCGTCCCTGTATATCATAAGTTTTTAATTTGGATTTAGTCCAATTTATCCAAGAAACCAGTGCCTAACTCAAGGTCACAAAAAATCCACTCCTACATTTTCTTCTAAGAGTTTCACAGCATTAGTTCTTTTATTTAATATACCTCTCTACCTAATACACACACACACACACACACACACACACACACACACACAGTGTAGCGCTAGAGACTCCGGGTCCCACACATACTAGGCAAGCGCTGTCTACCACTGAGCTAAGGGCTGCCTCCCCAGCTCCTCTGAGACAAGGGTTGCCCTGACTGGTCTCTAACTCTCTGGCTCCAGCAATCCTCCCACCTCAACCTCTTGAGTAGCTGGGACTACAGAAACATGACACCATGCTTGGCTTTAGCTCTTGTGTTTAGTTCTGGGATTCACTTAGAGTTAATATTATTTACGTATGGTGTGGAGGAATCCAACTCCATTCTTTGCATGTAGATACTCAGCATTATTTGTTAAGAAAACTTCATTGAATTCTTTTGGCATCCTTGTCCAAAATCAACTGAACATAAATATCAGGGTTTACTTCTGGACTTTTAATTCTATCAAACCATGTATCATTCTTCTGCCAGCACCATACTGTCTTGATTACTATAGCTTTATATTGCTCAACCTTTCACATTCCAATTAAAAGTAATTTTTACATAAATTCTACACACAATGGAATATTTTAAAGAAATAAGATTTTTTTTTTTTTTTTTTTTTTTTTGTGGGTACCGGGGGGTCGACCTCAGGACCTCGCACGCCAACAGGCACCCGTGCCGCTGAGCGATATCACCGGCCCCTTTTTCGTATGTGGGATCCGGGAGTCGAACTCGGGCCCTCGCACTTGCAAGGCAGGCGCTTACGCCGCTGAGCCATCTCACCGGCCCTAAGAAATAAGATTTTATTACTAATCATATAAAACTAGACACTTCATATACTCTCCAATAAAAGCAGAATTTCTCCTCCAACTTCCCATTTTGAATACAGAGATTGTAGAAAATGATCCTTTCACTTTCACTGATTTCACCTGTGTCCCACATTCTTAGGCTATAATACAACTATCTATTTCATTTTTTTTTTTTTTTTTTTAAATCAGTCTTGCTTTGTAGTCCAGGCTGGCCTCAAATTTGCAGCAATCCTCCTGCCTCGGCCTCCCAAGTGCTGGGATTACAAGTGTGTGCTACCAGGCCTGCCTGCCATTTCAACTGTATTTTTGAAAAACTGACACAACAGTTCCATGACTGTTTATCCTTTCCCCATGTTATCTTAGTATAGTATGTGAAAGAAATATTTACTTGTGTGTCAGTGTTTAAAATTCAAATGACATTTAAAATGTTTGTGTGGTATTTCATATTTTGCAAAGCATTTAAACATTATTTTAATCTCATAAATACCAGGAGAATTTGAAAAACGAGTATTATTTCCTCATCAAGAATGCCCATGAGGACCGGTGAGATGGCTCCGCGGCGTAAGTGCCTGCCTGGCAAGCGCAAGGTCCTGAGTTTGACTCCCGGAACCCACATACGAAAAAAGGGCCGGTGATATCGCTCAGCGGCACGGGCGCCTGCTGGCGCATGAGGTCCTGAGGTCGACCCCTGGTACCCACAAAAAAAAAAAAAAAAAAAAAAAAGAATGGCCATGAGTCACTGCTAAAGACGTATCTGTAAGTCTACTGATTCACAAAATACTCCCAGCATATCTTTTTTTTTTTTTTTTGTGGGTACCGGGGGTCGACCTCAGGACCTTGCGCACCAGCAGGCGCCCGTGCCGTTGAGCAATATCACCGGCCCTTTTTTCGTATGTGGGTTCCGGGAGTCGAACTCGGGCCCTTGCGCTTGCCCGGCAGGCGCTTAAGCCGCTGAGCCATCTCACTGGCCATCAATATACTTTTTAAAAAGGGGTTGAGGTATTTTGTTGAAGAAATACGAGTGTTTTCAATAAATGGTTCTGGAAGAATTGGACATGCATATCCAACGCAATGCATGGATGAAGAGTCCAAAAAGTAAATTTGGACTCTTCATACCACATACAAAAAGTAACTCAAAGACTGGATCACAGACTTTACATGAAGAAATAAAGCTAGCCAGGTGTGGTGGCACACAACTGTAATCCCAGTATGCTGGGAGGCTTAAGCAGGAGGATCCCAAGTTTGAGCCCAGCCTGGGCAACTTAGTGACTTATGGAGACCATGCCTCAAAATAAAAAACATTTAAAAAAAAATTAAAAAGGGCCGGTGAGATTGCTCAGCAGCATAAGCGCCTTCTCCCTGTCCCAGGAACCGCGGTGCGACAGAAGCTCAAATCTGGGGACACCCGGCGCCCTCTGAGCCCCCGCGGAGGATCGCGAGACAGCGGCGGGCAGGGGAGCAGCGGAGGACTGCGCTGGCCGGTGGTGAGCGTCTCTCAGGCACAGCTGTCCCACGCCAGAGAGCGACTGGCCAGGCGCCATTGTGGGGGGTGCGGCGAAACTCAGAGCGGGGAGAAAACACAGCGCTTGGGACTCAGCGCAGCGCTGCGGCTCTCAGGCCCGCGGAAAGTGCGCTGAGGACAGCAGGCAAACGAGACTGGTCTCCGCCTGAGAGTACACGCTTCTGCTCACCACCCCGCCAAAGGGCCTCCTCGCTTACTGGGACGGACCTGCACGGAACAGGACTCTGTCACCACACAGTGCCTGCCTACAGCAGAGTCAACACCTGGAACTGGTTCTTTTTATTTATTTATTTATTTTAATTTTTTTTCCTCTCATTTGTTTTTTGTTCTGGTGAAGGGTTTTTGTATGTGGGGTTTTATTTTTGTTTTGTTTGTTTTGTTGTTTTTGTCTTCCTTTTTGTTTCTGTTTGTCTATTTGCTCTTTCCTTCATTATTCTCTCTGATTTTTATATGAGTGTAAACAGCGCCTCTAACCTCTTTGTGATCGTGGTTGTGATCTGTTCTTCCTTTTATCCCTTCCTTCTCTTTTCCCCACCAGTCCTCTGCACAGTTTCCCAATGTTAGTGGGATCCCTCTTGGTCCCCTAACCTTACATCTAATTCCTTCCTCTTCTCCCAATACTCTATTTCCTCCTTAATTCATTTTAAATTTAAACTCCTGAGGGAAAAATTGACATATTAAGGACCTGTATACTGCATATAATTTTTCTGGTGTGTTTTAGATTTTGTTATATCACTGCAACTCTACTTTATACGATTAAAAGTGGCAAATAACTGGTTAGCTCAGTCTGTCATTTGCTAGGCTGTGTTTGATGCTTTAGGTACCATTATAGCCAAAAGTGAAATGATCGTTCTAAACAGCTTTCCTTCCTGATATTTCATGATTGAGATTGACTAAGGGTCACAAAAAATACAGTGGCACAGTACCAAAGAACCAAGGACTGGGCCAAACAGGTAGCAACTTCTCATATCCAACAAATTGAAGAGGTAGGATCTCGCAGCAAGCTCAAAACCCAAAAACAAGCTCCACTTGGAAGATACTGCAGAGAAGTAGTCATCTCCTAAGGATCTTGAACACTAGCAATAAAGTAACATACCATAGGTAATTTACAAACATCACCCCAGGAATTAAACTAAAGAAAGAAAAGAAAATGAGACGACACTTAAACAAGATGCAGCCCCACACATCCAATTCACCAAAGGCAAACCTAGGGGGCAATGAGGTGGGACAATGCGAAAGCCACCCACCTGGCCTATCTGAAGTGGTAACAAAGCAACTGAACGAGGCTCTGGAAAAAATTAAATCAGAAATAATTTCACAGATAACTGCAGAGATAATGTCCACAATGAAGACCATGCTTAAGGACACTATAGTTGATACAGACAAAAAAATAGACAAGCTTAAGAAAATTATAGAAATGATGAATGCTCAGCATAGGAAAGAAATGAAATCCATAAGGCAGATTCAAGCAGATATCCAAGAGAACAAAAATTCCATTGAAAGTATTTGTAGCAGATTAAGCCAATGTGAGGACAGGATCTCAGATACAGAAGACAGGCTTGCGATTAGTGATCACGAAAAGAAATAATTCTTAAAAATAGCAAGGGAACATGAAAAATCAATTCAGCAGCTGCTAGATGACTCAAAGATAAATAACTTAAGAATAATTAGAATACATGAAAAAGCAGGAGATAGCATAAATGACATTAGGAGCTTGTTCACAGACGTTATCACGGAGAACTTCCCTGGAAGAGAAAAAGAATTTGATCCTCATAAAAATGAGGCTTATAGAACTCCAACTAGACATGATCAAAAAAAAACTTCAGCCAGACATATCATAGTCAAGATCCCAGAAATTCAACAGAAGGACAGAATCTTAAAAGTTGTTAGGGACAAGAGACAAATCACCTATAAAGGAAAACCCATCAGAATCACAGCTGACTTTTCAGCACAAACCCTCAAGTCAAGAAGAGCTTGGAATGACGTATTTCAAGCTCTAAAGGAAAATAACTTTCAACTCAGATTGATGTACACTGCAAAACTATCTTTCAAAATTGATGGAGAAATAAAATACTTTCATGACAAAGAACATCTGAGAAAATTTATGACCACCAAACCAGCACTCCAAAATGTTCTGAAGGACATTCTAGAAAGAGATAACAAGGACTACAACTCCAGGAACCCCAACAGAAGGAATCCACCAGGGAGGGCAGACAATTAAATAGAGGGAGAGGGGAAAAACAAACAAAGAGTGAGAACCAACAACAGGAAAAATACCATGACAAGTATAAGTCAATACATATCAGTTTTAACCATCAATGTTAATGGTTTCAATTCACCAATCAAAAGGCACAGACTGGCAAAATGGATCAAAAAGCAAGATCCAACAATATGCTGTATACAAGAAACACATTTAATTCAGGAAGAAATTCATAGACTGAAAGTCAAAGGATGGAAAACAACACTCCATGCAACATGAACCCAGAAAAAAGCAGGGGTAGCTATTCTTTTTGCAGACAAAGTGAATTTCAAGCGAAGAATGATTCAGAGAGATAAAGACAGTCATTACATCCTTGTAAAGGCTACAATCCAAGAGGAAGAGATAATGATAAATATATATGCATCAAATACCAATGCACCCAGCTATATAAAACAAGTATTAAAGGACATGAAAAATCAAATAAGCACGAATACAATGATATTGGGGGATCTCAATACTCCACTGTCACAAAAAGACAGATCAACTAGACAAAAATCAATAATGAAATAGTAGAACTGAACCAAACTTCTGAACAAATGGACTTAGTAGATGTCAGCAGAGTGTTCCACCCCACAACATCAGAACACACATTCTTCTCAGCTGCACACGGGACGTTCTCCAAAACAGACCACATACTAGCTCATAAAACATGCTTAAGTAAATGCAAAGGAATTGAAATTATCCCATGCATATTATCAGACCATAGTGCAATGAAATTGGAAATCAATGGCAAAAGAAATCACAAAAACTGCCTAAACACATGGAAATTAAACAGCACCCTCCTGAACACCAATGGGTCACAGATGAAATTAAAGAAGAAATTAGACACTTTCTACAACTGAATGATAATGACAGTACAACATATCAGAACTTATGGGATACAATGAAAGCAGTCCTAAGAGGGAAATTTATAGCATTAAATACCTATATCAGGAAAATAGAGCAAGCACAAATAAACAACTTAATGGCGAGCCTCGAACTTCTAGAAAAAGAAGAGCAGGCTAAGCCAAAAGGCCATACAAGGGAGGAAATTATAAAGATCAGAGCAGAAAGTAATGTATTGGAGACTAAAAAAAACAATACAAAGAATCAATGAAGCAAAGAGTTCGTTCTTTGAAAGAATAAATAAGATTGACAAACCCTTATCCAACCTTATTAAGAAAAGACTCAAATCCATGCAATTGAAAATGAAAAGGGTGATATCACGACGGACCCTGCAGAAATCCAGAAGATCATCTATACCTATTTTGAAAATTTATATTCTACTAAGATGGAAAATGCAGAAGAAATGGACAGATTACTAGATACATAGGAATTACCAAAGCTGAATCAAGAAGATTTAAAAATCCTAAATAAACCAGTATCAACCAATGAAATCGAAGATGTAATTAACAACCTCCCAACAAAGAAAAGCCCAGGCCCTGACAGATTCACTGCTGAATTCTACAAGAAATTTAGAGAAGACCTAACACCACTACTTCTCAAACCTTTTAATGAAATTGAAAGGGAAGCAATACTCCCAAATTCATTCCTGGAAGCAAGTATTACCCTGATACCAAAACCAGAGAAGGACCCAACTAAGAAAGAGAACTACAGGCCAATCTCCCTAATGAACATAGATGCAAAAATACTCAATAAGATACTGGCAAACAGAATCCAGGAAATCATCAAGAAGATTATACACCATGACCAAGTTGGGATTCATCCCAGGGATGCAGGCATGGTTCAACATACGTAAATCAATAAATGTAATACACCATATTAACAGAACCAAAGACAAAAATCACATGATCATCTCAATAGACGCAGAAAAAGCTTTTGACAAAGTCCAGCCCCCTTTCATGATAAAAACCCTACAGAAAATTGGAATAGATGGTCTTTATCTCAATCTGATAAAGGCTATCTATGACAAACCAACAGCCAATATTATACTAAATGGACAAAAACTGAAAGCCTTCCCTCTAAAATCAGGAACAAGACAAGGATGTCCACTGTCCCCAGTATTATTCAACATAGTTCTCAGACAAGAGAAAGAAATAAAAGGAATAATGATTGGAAAGGAAGAAGTTAAATTATCATTATTTGCAGATGACATGATACTCTACACAGAAGACCCCAAAAACTCCACTAAAAAACTACTAGATTTAATAAGCAAATTCAGTAGTGTAGCTGGATACAAAGTCAATACTCAAAAATCAATAGCCTTTCTGTACACAAATAACAAACTTACTGAAAGAGAAATTAGGGAAACAATACATTTCACAATAACATCCAAAAAAATGAAATACCTAGGAATCAACCTCACAAAGGATGTAAAAGACCTCTACACTGAAAACTACAGTACTCTGAAAAAGGAGATTGAAGAGGATATCAGAAAATGGAAAGATATCCCTTGCTCCTGGATAGGAAGATCCAATATACTGAAAATGGCCATACTTCCAAAATTGTTATACAGATTTAATGCAATTCCAATCAAAATTCCAACAGCGTGTCTCAAAGAATTAGAGAAAACAATCCTAAAATTCATTTGGAATCAGAAGAGACCTAGAATAGCAAAGGCAATTCTGGGCAACAAAGGCAAGGCAGGGGGCATCACAATCCCCGACTTGAAAATATACTATAAAGCTACTGTGATAAAAACAGTGGGGTACTGGCAAAAAAACAGACCTGAAGATCAATGGAACAGATTAGAAGATGCTGAAACAACCCCAGACATACTAAGCCACCTTATCTTTGACAAAGGTGTCAAACACATTCACTGGAAGAAAGATAGCCTCTTTAATAAATGGTGCTGGAAAAACTGGCTCTACACATGCTGAAGATTAAAACTAGACCCATATCTTTCACCATGCACTAAACTAAATTCAAAATGGATCAGAGATCTAAATATTAAAAAAGAAACATTAAATCTGTTGGAAGGTAGGATAGGTAAAACCCTTGAAGACATTGGTGTAGGCAAAGACTTTATGACTAAAACCTCAACCGCACAGGAACTATCACAAAGAATCAACAACCGGGATCTCATCTTATTAAAAAGCTTTTGCACAGCAAGAGAAACCACCAACAGAGTGAAGAGACAACCCACAACGTGGGAAAAAATGTTTGCCAGCTGTTCCTCAGACAGAGGATTATTATTGAGAACATATAAAGAACTCAAAAAAATCAGACCTCCCAAATTTAAAGACCCACTCCAGAAATGGGCATCTGAGATGAATACACATTTCTCAGATGAAAAAATACAAATGGCAAATAAATACATAAAAAAATGTGCAACATCACTAGTCATTCAAGAGATGCAAATTAAAACAACACTGAGATTCCATCTCACCCCAGAAAGAATGGCTATTATCAAGAAATCAACTAATAACAAATGCTGGAGGGGCTGTGGGGAAAAAGGAACCCTTCTTCACTGTTGGTGGGAGTGCCGACTGGTACAGCCACTGTGGAAATCAGTGTGGAGATTCCTCAAGAAACTAGGGTTGGAGGTCTCATCTGACCCAGCTATTCCCCTTCTGGATATCTTCCCAGAAGAATTAAAAACATCGTACCACAGCGATATATGTGCATCCATGTTTATAGCAGCACAATTTGTAATAGCCAGATCTTGGAAACAACCCAAATGCCCATCAACTTAGGAATGGATAAGAAAGATGTGGTATTTTTATACATTGGAGTACTATTCAGCCATAAAGAAGGATAAGCTGGAGACTTTTATAGGTAAATGGATGCAACTCGAGAAAATACTCGTAAGTGAAATAAACCGGACACACATGTGTAAGCATCATATTCTCTCTCTAGTATGAGAAACTGAAAGAGTAAGTAAGATCCAAAATGTACAATAGACATGGTGAATCAAAAAGAAACTGGTCAAAAGGAAAGAGAGACTGGGATGGGGGAACAGGGAAAAGAAAGAAGGGAAAGGAAAAAAATTGTATTTATATATAAGATGGTTAAGATAGATATACTACTAATTTTACTTAGTTCATTGAAGAGTAAGGTTTGTGCCAATAATGTTTGGACAATTAAATGCTAATATCTGGTAACCTGAATAACTAACTTAAAGATAACAATACATAATGCATTAACCATTGTTACCCTCCTATTATGTTGTTTTGAAAATTTGTTCTTTTTTGATTTGTTTTGTTTTTTTTTTTCTTCCCTTTAAAATAAAAAAAATAAAAATAAAAAAGAATATGTAGAAACTGGTGGGAAAAATAAATGGTGTTACTGATAGGAATGATAAATGGCACTGCCACATTGAAAACAACTTGAAAGACTCTTAATTTAAAAGTTCAAGTTTACCATACAGAAAGAAACTTCATTCCAAGGTATCCACTTTAGAGAAATGAAAAATACATTGCCACACAAAGACAAATCAAATGCTTGTTAATATCAAGTCCATCAACCAGAGAACAAACATTTGTATAATGAAACACTATTTAGCAATGAAGTTGGATGAACTACTGATACAAGCTACAACATGGATAAACCTCAGAAATGCTATCACAAATCAAAGAAATCAACACAAGAGACTACATATTGTATGAATCCATTTATAACAGGTTACCAGAAAAAGCAAATCTGTGAAGATTAGAGAACAGATCACTTACTGCCAGGTGTTGAAGGTGGGAGTAGGGACTCAGAACAAGCAGACATGAAGGAACTTTGGGGGATTATGAAAATGTTCTAGAACAAGACTGTGGTAATTGCTATATAACTCTTTATATTATAAATGGGGCTAGAGGTGTAGCGCAGTGGTAGAGTGCTTGCCTAGTGTGTGAGACCCTGGGTTTGATCGCCAGTACCTCAAAAGTGTTTATAAAAACAAAAAAATGAATAAATATACACACATATTACATACACATGCAATGGTGAATTTTATGGTGTGCAAGTACATTACTCAATAAAGCTGCTTTTTAAAAAAAACACCCATGACTCTACCAATCCTCTTAAAAACTCCAACAAAGAACTAGAACCCCAAATTTAGTGTTATCACTTCCATCTTTTTAACAGATAAACTACTAAACACTGTAACTTCATTTTCCTTTTTTACCTATTTATTATAACGTTATGCATCCATATACTCTATGCCTAGACTTACTAACTGTTAAGGTTTTTAAGTATTTATCCATCTCTTTTTTTCTTACATATTTTATAGTATAGACAATCATGACATTTCATCTCAAATTCTTTTACATACAGCTATAAAAATAAATTTTCCAGGCTGGGCATGGTGGTGCATGCCTGTAATCCCAGTACTTAGGAGGCTGAGGCAGGAGAATCACCACAAGTTCCAAGCCAATATGGGCTACATAGTGAGTTTAAGGCCAGCCTGAACTGCATAGAGACTCTATCTCAAAAACATTTTTTTCCAATTAACAAAAATTATATTCCTTAATATCATCTTATACATAGTTTGTATTTAAAATATCTTCAATGATAACAAAGTGCCTTTTTATTACTAATCTAATTAGGGTCTGCACATTCCATTTGGTCATCTCTTAAATCTCCGCTAATCTAGGTCACCCCTCGTCTCACACCCCACCTATTCTCAGTAATGCTTTATTCTTGAAGAGACCAGGTGACTTGTACTACAAAGTAGCTATCTTCTATATTAGCCTGAATGCTTCCTTTCCAAGAACTTGTAATTCTAACACCTGAAACCTCCTGTAACATGGAAGTTAGATCTTAAGGCCTAATCACTGATCATGGACGTGTGCCACCACATCCCCCTTCCTATCTACTTTTATAATGTTTGTAATAGAGGCACATAGTAGGTTTCATTTCCTTTGCTAGTGCAAATACTGTGCTTTTATGTGGCTCTCCATTAAAAAGAATTCTGAGGCTATATCCTTGCTTAGCAAGAAAAAAATGCCACTATCAATTATGTATGCCATTTGTAAAGGTGGAATAAGTGGCTGATGTATCAAACAGTTGTTTTGTTGTTTGGTTGTTTTGGCAGTACTGGGGATTAAATCCAGGACCTTGCACATGCTAGGCAAGTGCTCTGTCACTGAATCACACCATTATCGCCTTGTTAAAATTTTATTTTGAGACAGATTCTTGATAAATTGCCCACCTAGCCTTGAACTTATAATCCTTCTGCCCCAGCTTCCCGAGTAGTTGGTGTGCTATGAAGCCAGGCTCAGAAGGGGATGTAATTATTGTGTTTATTTCATGAATTAAAGTTTTTGTTTTTCTCAGTAGATTATGAATTCTATGGGAGTAGCCCTTGTGTAACATAGTACTAATTACACAGTAAGAACTTATAAATGATTATTTCAAATTAAGTTTAAGACAAGTCTATCAAGGGTTACTCTAGGGCAGAAGAAAGTAGACTTACCCCATATTTAATATCCTCTTTAATATCTGATTTAAAGAATACCATTATTTATATTTCCTCTTAGAATTACTTAAAAGTACTGAAGTGGTAAAAAAAAAAAAGTAAAAGATGGACCATTGTAGGATCATGTATCATAGTACATTAAGGGATATTAAAATTGTAAAACTAGAAAGCTATCCTGTAAGAGGTAACATGGAGCCCTTGGAATAATGAAAAATGTTATACTGAAAGAAACAGTTTTTACCAAGTTAATCTAAAGCTCAGCAATTCCAGTGAAAATCATAAAGGGTTTTGTTAAGAACTCACTAATATGAAAGAGCAAAGGCCAAAAAAGAGCTATGAACTTCTAAAGAAGCTGCATAAATTATGCAGCATCATTCACCAAAAGTATATAGGGACTATTTTGAGCTATTTTGCCCCCACTGGTCAGTTTATTCCTGTGCTAATTATATGCTGTGTTAATATTTTAACTTCATAATACCCTATATATGAAAAAGCGACTGCTGCAGCCACCGAGTGCGTGAAGGAGCATGTGAGCAATAAAATTATCAAGACGGTGGAGTGGTGAGCAGCAGAAAAAGCCTCTCTGAGAGTCACTGTCCAGACACTGGAATATAGCAACTCAAGGAAGACAAAAAGGAGGGAATTGGTCCCCTGGACCCAGGAAGGATCTGAGGTGTGAACTGAAGCCCACGGAGAGTGAAGAGAGAAACTTCAATGAAGAAGAAGGAGACAGGCAGCGGCACCTTCTCCCTGAGACGGAACTCACTGTGCAAGAGGAGCGGTTCAAACCTGCCGACACACGGTGACTGCCGGTGACCCCAGAGGCCTCCACGGAGAGATGCGGTGGTGGAGGGGAGCAGTGGACGTGAGGGACTGGTGGTGAGTGCTGAGGGCTCAGTCGCCCTGTGGGAGAGAGG
Organism: Erethizon dorsatum; assembly: GCA_028451465.1. Taxonomy (NCBI): domain Eukaryota; kingdom Metazoa; phylum Chordata; class Mammalia; order Rodentia; family Erethizontidae; genus Erethizon; species Erethizon dorsatum. Next base: position 38,800,976 of record CM051835.1, on the reverse strand, counting down.
GATTGGCTGGGAGCCATCTAGAAGGGCTGACTGAGCTCAGAACTCAGAGTGGCTGCCGGCTCCCAGCCAGGCTCAAGCCAGTGGAAGGTGCGCTGATGGCTGCAGGCCAAATGAGTCTGGTCTTGGCCAGAAGGTGCAGGCTCGCTGAGATAATCCACTACCCTGCCTAAAAGCTACTGCTGGCTTGCGGGGTAAATCAACAAGGATCGGGACTCTGTCTCCACATGTTGTCTACCAGTGACAGCAGAGACAAATCTGGAAGTGGACTTTATTCTTTTCTTGTTTTTTTTTTTTTCTTCCTCTCTCGTTTTTTGTTGTTGTGGTGTTTTTGTCTTCTTTTTTCTTCTTCTCTCCGTCATTGTTTGATCTTGTTTTTATATGAGTGTAAACAGGGTTTCTAGCCTCTTTGTGGTTGTGGTTCTGTTCTGGTCTTTTTACCCCTTCCTACTCTCTTTCCCTATGGTCTTCTGCACCAGTTTCCCAAAGTTAGCGTGATCTCACTTTGTCCTCCAGCCTTAATTCTAATCTCTTCCTCTTTTTCCACTTCTCCATTTTCTCCTTAACCCATTTTAAAATTTAACCCCTCAGGGCAAAATTGACATGTTAAGGACCAGTATACTGCATATAATTTTCTGGTTTTAGATTTTGTTATATAACCACAAATATAGTTTATATGGTTAAAAGTAGTAAATTACTGGTTAGCTCAGTCTGTCATTTTCTAGATTGTGTTTGATGCTTTTGGTACCACTGTAGCCAAAAGTGACATACTATTCTAAACAGCTGTTCTTCCTGGTGGTATTCCATGACTGTCATAGACTAAGGGTCACAGAAAATACTGTGGCACAGTGCCAAAGAACCAAGGACTGGGCCAAACAGGCAGCAACTTCTCATCTCCAACAAATTGAAGAGGTAGGATCTTGCAACAGACTCAAAACCCCAAAACAAGCTACACCTGGAAGATACCTCGGAGAAGCAGTCATCTCCCAAGGGTTCTAAATACTAGCAATAAAACAACCCACCAAAGGCAATTTACAAGCATCACCCCAGGAATTAAACTAAAGAAAGAAAAGAAAATGAGAAGACACTTAAACAAGATGCAACCCCAGACATCCAGTTCACCAAAGGCAAACCCAGGGGCCAATGAGATGGGACAATCCAAAAGCCACCCACCTGGCCTCTCCGAAGTGGTAACAACAAAGCAATTGAATGAGGCTCTGAAAAAACTCAAATCAGAAATAATTTCTCAGATAACTGCAGAGATGATGTCCACAATGAAGACCATGCTTAGGGACTCTGTAGCAGATATAGACCAAAAAAAAAAAAAAAAAAAAAAAAAAACCCAAAAAACTGGAGCTTAAGAAAATTACAGAAGCCATGAATGCTCAGCATAGGAAAGAAATGGAATCCGTAAGGCAGATTCAAGCAGATATCCGGGAGAATAAAAATTCCATTAAAGGATTCAAAGCAGATTAAGAAAACGTGAGGACAGGATGTCAGATAAAGAAGACAGGCTTGTAGTTAGCCATCATGAAAAGGAAGATTTCTTAAAAATAGCAAGGGACCATAAGAAATCAATGCACCACCTGCTAAATGAGGCAAAGAAGAATAACTTAAGATTGATTGGAGTCCATGAAAAAGCAGGAGATAGCATAAATGATGTTAAAAAACTGTTCACAAACATCATAGCAGAAAACTTCCCTGGTAGAGAAAAAGAATTAGGCACACAGATAAGTGAGGCACACAGAACTCCAATTAGCCATGATCAAACAAACTCTACAGCTAGGCATATCATACTCAAGACTCAAGAAATTCAACACAAGAATAGAATCTTAAAAGCTGTTAGGGAAAAGAAACAAATCACCTATAAAGGAAAACCCATCAGAATCACAGCTGACTTTTCAGCACAAACCCTCAAATCAAGGAGAGCTTGGAGTGAAGTATTTCAAGTTGTAAAGAAAAACAACGTTTACCCAGAATGATATTCCCACAAAACTATCTTTCAAAACTGACGGAGAAATAAAATACTACCATAACAAACAACATCTGAGGAAATTTATGACCACCAAACCAGCATTCCAAAATGTTTTGAAGGACATTCTAGAAAGAGATAACAAGGACTACAACTCCATGAACCCCCACAGAAGGAATCTACCAGGCAAGGCAAACAATTAAAGAAAGGGAGGGAAAAAAAAAGAGGGGGAGCCAATGACAGGAAAATAACATGACAAGGATATGTCAATACATATCAGTTACAGCCATCAATGTTAATCGTCTCAATTCGCCAGTCAAAAGACAAAGGCAAAATGGATCAAGAAGCAAGATCCAACAATATGCTGTATACAAGAAACACATTTAATTAAAAAAATAATTCAAAGACTGAAAGTCAAAGCATGGAGAACAATACTCCATGCGACAGGAATCCAGAAAACAGCAGAGGTACCTACTCTATTTGCAGATAAAGTAAATTTCAAGCCAAGATTGATTAAGAGAGATAAAGAAGGTCACTACAGCCTTGTAAAGGGAACAATCCAAGAGGAAGAGATAACAATCATAAAAATATATGCCACAAATACCAGTGCACAAAACTGTATAAAACAAAGATTAACAGGCATGAAAAATCAAATATGCACTAATACGATTGTATTGGGGGATCTCAATACTCCAGTGTCACAAAAAGACAGATCAACTAGATAAAAAATCAATAATGAAATATTACAACTGAACCAAACTTTTTAACGAATGGACTTTAGTAGATGTTTAGTGTTTCACCCACAACATACACATTCTTCTCAGCTGCACATGAGATGTTCTCCAAAACAGACCACATACTAACTCATAGATGCTTAAGGAAATGCAAAGGAATTGAAATTATCCCATGCATATTATCAGACTATAGTGCAATGAAATTGGAAATCAATAGCAAAAGAAACCACAAGAACTTCATAAACACATGGAAATTAATTAAATAGCACCCTTCTGGACAAACCAGATGAAATTAAAAAAGAAATTAGACAGTTTCTACAACTGAATGATAATGACAGTACAACACACTGGAACTTATGGGACACAATGAAAGCAGTCCTGAGAGGGAAATTTATAGCAGTAAATACTCATATTAGGAAAACAGAGCAAGCACAAATAAACAACTTAATGGTGAACCTCAAACATCTAGAAAAAGAAGAGCAGGCTAAGCCAAAATCCCATACAAGGGAGGAAATTATAAAGATTAGAGCAGAAATTAATCCATTGGAGACTAAAAAAACAATTCAAAGAATCAATGAATCAAACAGTTGGTTCTTTGAAAGATTAAATAAAATCAACAAACCCTTATCCAACCTTATCAAAAAAAAGGAAAGAAAAGACTCAAAACCACGCAATTTGGAATGAAAAGGGTGAAATCACAACAGATCCTGAAGAAATCCAGATCATCTATACCTACTTTGAAAACCTGTATTCTAATAAGATGGAAAATGCAGAAGAAATGGACAGAATCCTCGACACATATGAATTACCAAAGCTGTATCAAGAAGATACGAAAATCCTAAATAAACAAGTATCAATCTATGAAATCGAAGATGTAATTAAAACCCCAACAAAGAAAAGCCCAGGCCCTGACAGATTCACTGCTGAATTCTACAAGAAATTTAGAGAAGACCTAACACCACTACTTCTCAAACTCTTTAATGAAATTGAAAGGGAAGTTAATACTCCCAAATTCATTCCTGGAAGCAAGGATTACCTTGATACCAAAATCAGAGAAGGACCCAACTCAAAAAGAGAACTACAGGCCAATCTCCCTAATGAACATAGATGCAAAAATTCTCAGTAAGATACTGGCAAACAGAAGGCAGCAAATCGTCAAGAAGATTATACACCATGACCAAATTGGATTCATCCCAGGGATGCAGGCATGGTTCAACATACGTAAATCAATAAATGTAATACACCATATTAACAGAGCCAAGGACAAAATCATATGATCATCTCAATAGATGCAGAAAAAGCTTTTGACAAAGTCCAGCACTCATTCACGATAAAAGCCCTACAGAAAATTAGAAGAGATGGTCTTTTATCTCAATCTAGTAAAAGCCATCTATGACAAACCAATAGCCAACATCATACTAAATGGACAAAAACTGAAAGCTTTCACTCTAAAATCAGGAACAAGACAAGCGTGTCCACTGTCTCCACTCTTATTCAACGCAGTCCTGAAAACTTTAGCCAGAGCAATTACACAAGAGAAAGAAATAAAAGGAATAACAATAGGAAAGGGAGAAGTTAAAATATCGTTATTTGCAGATGACGTGATACTCTACATAGAAGACCCCAAAAACTCCACTAAAAAACTGCTAGATTTAATAAGCAAATTAAGTAGCATAGCTGGATACAAAGTCAACACTCAAAAATCAATAGCCTTCCTGTACACTAATAACAAACTCACTGAGAGAGAAATTAGGGAAGCAACATTTTTCACAATAGCATCCAAAAAAATGAAATACCTAGGAATCAATTTAACAAAGAATGTAAAAGACCTCTACATTGAAAACTACAGTACTCTGAAAAAGGAGATTGAAGAAGATACCAGAAAATGGAAAGATATCCCTTGCTCTTGGGTAGGAAGAACCGATATAGTGAAAATGGCCACACTTCCAAAATTGTTATACAGATTTAATGCAATTCCGATCAAAATTGTAACAGCATATCTCACAGAATTAGAGAAAACAATCCTAAAATTCATTTGGAACCAGAAGAGAACTAGAATAGCAAAGGCAATTCTGGGCAACAAAGGCAAGGCAGAGCGCATCACAATTCCTGACTTGAAATTATACTATAAAGCTATTGTGATAAAAACAGTGTGGTACTGGCAATAAAAACAGACCCGAAGATCAGTAGAACAGATTAGAAGATGCAAAAACAACTCCAGACATTCTAAGCCACCTTATCTTTTTTTTTTTTTTTAAGCCACCTTGTCTTTGACAAAGGTGCCAAACACATTCCGTGGAAGAAAGACAGCATCCTCAATAAATGGTGCTGGAAAAACTGGCTCTGCACATGCTGAAGATTAAAATCGGACCTGTATCTTTCACCATGCACTAAACTAAATTCAAAATGGATCAAAGATCTAAATATTAAACAGATACATTAAATCTGCTGGAAGATAGAATAGGTAAAACATTGAAGACACTGATGTAGGCAAAGACTTTAAGAATAAAACCCCAATCACACAGGAACTTTCACAAAGAATCAGTAACTGGGATTTCATCTTATTAAAAAGCTTTTGAACAGCAAGAGAAACCACCAACAGAGTGAAGAAACAACCTACAATGTGGGAAAAAATGTTTGCCAGCTGTCCCTCCCACAAAGGATTACTATCAGGAACATATAAAGAACTCGAAAAAATCAGATCTCCCAAATTAAAGGCCCAATCCAAAAATGGACATCTGAGATGAATACACACTTCTCAGATGAATAAATACAAGTGGCAAATAAATATATGAAAAATTTTCAACATCACTGGTCATTGGAGAGACACAAATTAAAACAACACTGAGATTCCATCTCATCCCAGAAAGAATGGCTATTATCAAGAAATCAACTAATAACAAATGCTGGAGGGGCTGTGGGGAAAAAGGAACCCTTCTCCACTGTTGGTGGGAGTGTCGACTGGTGCAACTGCTGCAGAAATCAGTGCAGAAATTCCTCAGAAAACTAGGATTAGAGGTCTCATTTGACCCAGCTATTCACCTTCTAGTTATCTTCCCAGAAGAATTAAAAACATCGTACCACAGCGATATACATGCACCCATGTTTATAGCAACTCAATTTGTAATAGCCAGCTCTTGGAAACAACCCAAATGCAACAACCCAAATCCATATCCGAGGAGTGGATAAAAAAAGATGTGGTCTTTTTATACCATGGAGTACTACTCAGCCATAAAAGATAAACTTGAGAGTTTTATAGGTAAATGGATGCAACTTGAGATCATACTCATAAGTGAAACAAGCCGGATGCACATGTGTAAACATCGTATTGTCTCCGTAGTGTGAGAAGCTGAAAGAGTCAATAAGATCTAAAATGTACAATAGATATTGTAAAATGGGAAAAAACTTCAAAAGGAAAGAGAAACTGGGATGGGGGAATGGAGAAAAGAAGGAAGGGAAAAGCAAAAAAAAATATATATATATATATATAAAAGATAGTTATATTACTAATTTCTCATAGTTCACTGAAAAGAGAGGTTTGTGCTAATATTGTTTAGACAACTGAATGCCGATATCTTGTACTCTGATTAATTTAAAGATAACAATACGCAATGTATTAACCATTGTTACCCTCCTATTATCTTTTATTGAAATTTTGTTTTTTTCCTCTTTAAAATTAAAAAAAAAATAGAAAAAAAAAAAAGGAAAAAGCAAGGGACAACTGCCATATTAGCTGTATTAGAAAAAAATTAAATTGTATTTCTATCTTCTACTACACAATAAAGTTGATTCTACAACATACAAGACTAACTTTACAGTTGGTGTGGTGGCACACATATGTAATCCTAGCACTCAGGAGGCTAAGGCAGGAGTGCTGCCGTGAGTTCAAGGTTGACCTGACCTACACTGTGAAACTGTCTCAAAAAAAACCAAAAACTAAAAACCTGAAAAACAAAAATAAAAACAAAAAGGCAAGCTTTGTAATTTTAGAACTTAAATATATGTAAAATATATGGGGAAATTTAATAGAAATACTAATTATACTATAATGACTTCATGACAAAGTTTGATAAGTTGGATGTCATTCAAAATGATAATTTATTTTCCCGAAAGTACTAAAAAGGAGATAAAAAGAATCAAGACCCAACAATATGCAATATACAACAGAAAATACCTAAATCTTGGAAAAGGCCTATATGTTCATCAACAGAGGAATGGATACAGAAAATGTGGAATTTACACAAGATGGAGTAGTACTCTGTCATATAAAAGGATACACTTCAGTCATTTGTAGGCAAATGGATGGACGTTGAGACCATAATTTTAAATGAAATAGATCAGATACACATATTTAAAAATCACATGGTTTCTCTTATACAAGAAACTCAAAATATAAATAAAGAGCAAAATAAAAGATAACGGGGAAAAGAGAGATGGAGGGAGGGAAAAATGTTGCTGGGAGGGAAAGGTGGGGAAAAGAATTAAGATGTAAAAAGAACTAAGATGTGTTACGTACACGTACCAACTTCACAATGAATATAGTTATTATGTACTGCAAACATGTACTAATAAAAAAAAATGTAAGAAAATAAACATAAAAAATAAATTTAGGGCCGGTGAGATGGCTCAGTGGCTTAAGCGCCTGCCTGGCAAGCGCGAGGGCCCGAGTTCGACTCCCGGAACCCACATATGAAAAAGGGGCCGGTGATATCACTCAGCGGCTCGGGCGACTGCTGGCGCACGAGGTCCTGAGGTCAACCCCGGTACCCACCAAAAAAAAAAAAAAAAAAAAATTTAAATCTAAAAATTAATGACAGTAGTTTGTAAATACCTTTAGAAGAATTTCTAGCATCAGTTTTAACAATAGTTTTGTGTTTATATGTGTAATTAAAGACCAAATTTTTTAATATAGTGAGAAATAGGTAGATATGGTTTTCTTAAGATTTCATTTCCTAACCTGGCAAACAAATGTCTGAAACCAAAAATATGGTTAGAAACCATATTTAGAATATTCTCAAGCAAAATCAAGGAACATGTGACTAGGAAAAAAATCAATAGAATTGACAAGAAAACATACATAATAAAATACTGAAACTTTGAAGTCATTTCTTAAAGATTCTGTAACATATTAGACTCTTTATCAGTAGTACTGGATATTTTACAAGAGTATCATCTCTCAATTTTAAAAGGTTTATGAAGGAAGCAGTAGAACCTTAAAAAAAATACAATAAAAAAAGGACACATAAGACCAGGCAGCTGTGTAGGCTATACTATCTTCTAATGATGAAAGGTAAGAGAAATCTATAAGTTACTCTTACCCACAGGTATAGTTATAAAGTCATAGCTTGCCTCACAATTTTTATAATTCCAAAAATACTTGAGGTGCGCTTCTGAAGGTGTTTTCAAATAAGGATTAAAAGACAGACTTGGAGATTAAATCATTTTCCCCTTGATTTTAAGCATGGCGCACACATATAAACTTTTGGCTCACACACAAACAGAATAATAAAGCAAAATCATATGATATTTCATGCAAATAACTATTTTTATTGTACTATATTTTATATCTTTATAACACCAAATATATTAAGGGTTAAATCAAGACAGATGTATGGGTTATTTTTATGGCTATGTGTCAAAAAAAAATGCTAAACATTGAAGTATCATTCTTAAAATCATTAGCTTTTTCTAGAATGCAATATGGTTACAATAAAACTTACCTCAGTCTTCTTACTAATGTGATCTGTAAATGAAAAAAAAAAGTGAGACTTCATTGAAGGGAATTACATACAAAAATGTTTTAGCATGTAAAAATACCAAAGTATTTTTAAAATTATAGTAAGTGTTAAAGAAGTATTTAAAGGTTTCCTAGGACTCACAGCTGATTCACTTTTCTAAGTTTAAGATGTTAGGGTTGGTGATATGGCTCAGTGGTATAAGCACCTGCCTGGCAAGCGCGAGGTCCTTAGTTTGACTCCCGGTACCCACATAAAGGAAGAAAAAGGCCGGTGATATTGCTCAGTGGTACAAGCGCCTGCTGGCAAGCATGAGGTTCTTAGTTCGACTCCCGGTACCCACATAAAGGAAGAAAAGGGCCGGTGATATTGCTCAGTGGCACAAGCGCCTGCTGGCAAACGTGAGGTCCTTAGTTCGACTCCCGGTACCCACATACAAAAAAAAAAAAAGTTTAAGAGGTTAAAATTCAGTACGTCATTAGCAACTTGCTCAGCTTGGGCACCAGTGAGTGAGTGGTCCCTATATTTCCTAGCAATGACATCTGTATCAAGGGTTACTATTCAGTTTGAGCATATAGGTTCCATATAATATAGATATTTGTTTTCAAAATTTGGGGCAGAAGGAACAAATGAGGAACACAATATGTGTGAAATGAAATCAGAGTACTCTAACTGCAAAAACCTCAGATTATTGCCATTGTTGAACGAAATAAAAAGTGTAACTAATTTATAGCCTTTAAAATTATTAGTTATTTATTTTAAAAATAGTGATTTGATAGTACTATGAAAAAATCCTAGAAATTGATATTTATAGAATACAAAAATGAACTCATAAACAAATATATTTACATTACATAAAGCACTGGCTTAGCAACAACACAGCATTTCTAGAAAAGAATTAGAACAGAATAAAGAAAGGAAGACATAAAGGAATCTACACAGATGCAAGGTTGAATTTTAATTACAAATAGGAAGCATATACTATTTTAAACTGGGGATGATCAAGATATCTACTGTAACACTTAACAATGCTTCTTGTATATAGGAGAAATTTTCCATTCTCAAAGAATGAAAACTTCATAAAATAGCTTTCTAAAGACTAAGAATATGAAAAAGATGGTCTTGTTCTCTAATATATTCACTAATCAGAATAGTATGTATAAATACAATAAATGCTAAATAAAAAGGTTCACAACAAAATGCCATATTCTGACAGGTTGCAGTTATTCCTCTGTCATATTCTATTTAATACACAATGTGATGCCAAAATTTGAGGAAGAATCAAATCTATAGTAATTATGATTTGTAAAAACTATGTACCTTCCCTTTTACATCATTACGGGCATTTTTCTCAATGAAGCTAATAAATTTACATACTACATGAAGAAATCAAACCTGGAAAAGTGTAAGTTTTAAAGATACATTCTTTTCATTGTTCTAATGTTTAGTGAGATACGTGTGTTATGGTTTAGAACTAAACTGTCCCCCAAAAGTCTATTGTGTTTGGAAGGTGATCATGGTATTAAATACACTGATAAGTTCACAGCTAAATCTGCTGTTAGGAAGCAGGGCCTGGTCAGAGGAGGTAGGTTACGATGGACATGGCTTTGAAGGGTGTTTGTTCCTGGCTCTTGTCTTTCTACTTCCTTGTCACCACATGCTTCCTTCCTCTCCCATGCTGCCTTAGACCCAGTCAACCATGGACAGAATATTCTGAAACTGTAGCCAAAATAATCCTCTCTTCTTTAAAGTTCTGGTATTGGGTATTTTGTCCCAGTGATGGGAAAACTGACTAAGACAGGAAATTGGTGCCAGAAGTGGGGCTGCTGCTGTAACTGTACCTGATGATGTGGCTTAGAAACCTTTGCAACTGGTTTACAGGAGTTTAGAGAAGTTTAGATGCAAGATAGAGAAAACCTAGAATGTTGTGAGAGGTGCTTGATGTGCGATACTGATCAGAGCTCAGAAGCCTAGAATGCTGATAGGAATGTGTACAGTTAAAGGCCAGGCTCAGGAGGTTTCAGTAGGGAATGAGGACTCTATTGCAAACTGGACTAGGGACTATACATACTTCGTTCTGCAAAAAAATCTGTCTACCTTTTGTCCATGTCCTAAGAATGCGTGCAAGACTGAATGTAACACATTACCACCAGCTTGACCCACTGGTAGCATGGACCCACTTGACCGTGCTGCACAATGGGACAGTCATGCATGTTCCACTGGTGGTTCAAGCCTGCAGGAATATAATACATTCAAATCAGAGCCACCTGGCAGTGAGACATACAAATTATATCCTCCACTGTGAACACGTTAAAAGTGGTGCACTAATTATCTGGCAGAGGAAAGCAGCCCAACATTCAGGGTGTGGCATAGGTACTGCTGCCTGCTTTTAGTCAGATCCACAGCGAGAAATCAGGAGAAAACAGCAGAGCTGAATGATTTTGAAAGTTTGTGGTTTTGCCAGAAAGATAGTACCTGCAAAGTTGGGACAAAGTAGAGCATGATTGCTGAAGATTAGCAATGAAAAGAAACCAAGTACTTTGCATCAGAATGGTGAGATGCCTTGAAGGCATCTCAAATATCAGTCATTCCCACCCATGGTAGGCCCAAGAGTGCAAAACTGTAATCCTTTCATTTCACAAGAGATTTCGGGGGAACTACTCTAGAAGGGCCACCTACGGAATTGGTTCCCAGGATTCGTTTCACTGTGCTCAGCCATCCCAGAACTACAAGGCTGCTGCAGCCATAGTTCGAGGTTTGTCTGTGCGTACGGGGTTACTGCTTGAGGGAGTAGACCCTGGCATTCCCCACCTGGTTTTTCAGGCATGCAGAGTGCAAGAGTTATAAGACACAGAGGCTCCAACCCAGATTTCAAGGCCCTGGAGGCCATGTAAAAAAGAGTGACAGGGTCACAGTCCCTGTCAGGTCATCCTGATAGGATAATGGATGATCCTGTGACAGTGAAGGTTAAGGTGTAGCGAAGACCCTAGAAGTTGAAGATGCCAGGAAGGTGGATTATCTGCTGAGGAAAGCTGCAGGCAGTGAGCACAGCCAGCCCGAGAGAGAGGCCATGTGGGCTGCAACTAGCAATGCTATAAGGGTGGGGCCTCTCAAGCCCTTTAGAGCTCACATCTTCTTTCAACCTGCCCCAGATGCTGGACATAAGCTACAGGATTTAATGTTTACCCTGCTGGATTTCATTTTTGCTTTGGCACAATTCCTTTTCATTCACCTATTCCTACATCTCCTACATCCTACACCTTTCTAGAATGGGAATGGTTACCCTGGGCCACTGTACGGTGGGGAGATATATAACTTCCCTATTGATTTATACAGGTGCTCACAGCTCAGATTTTGCTTTGAGTCTCAGAGCAGACTTTTTTTTTTTTTTTTTGTGGGTACCGGGGGGTCCACCTCAGGACCTCGCGCGCCAACAGGCACCTGTGCCGCTGAGCGATATCACCGGCCCCTTTTTCGTATGTGGGATCCGGGAGTCGAACTCGGGCCCTCGCGCTTGCAAGGCAGGCGCTTACGCCGCTGAGCCATCTCACCGGCCCTCAGAGCAGACTTTTAACTTGGGTTTTTCAGCAATGCTGGAATTGTTAAGAATTTGGCAACTCTTAGAGATGGACCAAATGCATTTTGCATGAAATGGACATGAGCCTTTTGAGGGTCAATGGCGCAATGGTATGGTTTAGATTTTAAAAGTCCCCCAAAATCCTCATGTTTGAAAGGTGAATGGATCATGGGAGTGTAGATTTAATCCATAACTGAATGTGCTGTTAGGAAGTGGGGCCTGGTCAGAGGAAGGAGCTCACTGCAGGTGTGACCTGAAAGAGTACCCAGCTCCTCTCCTTTCTCTCTGCTTCCTGGCCACCAAAGCATGAGCAGCCTTTCTCTGACATGGCCTTTCACCATGTTATTTCTGCCTTGGAGCCAACCTCCCATGGACTAATTGCTCTCAAACTCTTAAGTGAAAATAAACCTCTCCTCCTCTAAGTTGTGTACTGTATATGGGATATTTTGTCCCAGCAATGAGAAAGCTAATACAGTGTGTGTGTTTGTGTGTGTGCCTGTGCGCGTGTGTGCACATGCTGGGGAGTGGGTACTGGTGATTGAACCCAGGGGCACTCAACCACTGAACTACACCCTCAGCCCATTTTATTTTTCATTTTGAGTCATAGTCTCACTAAGTTGCCCAGATTAGCCCCAAAATTATAATTCTCCTAAAACTTGTAGTTTTGGTAAAAATACTCAGCCTGATGAGTAGCTGGGATTATAGGCATGTACCACTGATCCCAGCTCATGACATATATTTTAATATGAAACCTTCCTTACTTAACCTAGAGAGTTTATCATACAAGTGTATTCTTTCATCCCAAGTCAAAGCAACTTACTCAGAGGCAGATTATACACAGAACTTTCTTTATCCTCAAAGAAATACAATATAATCCTCTAAATTTATTCCTAATTTCATAGAAAGGCTTCCTTCTAAAAACAATACGTAAATTTTTTATTTTTATTTTTTGCAACTATCAATATATTTATAGTCAGGGAACAATGCCAAAAGTAGGCTAATTTCTGATGAATCAAATAAATCTCTTCTTCAATAAACAAATAACTACTCAGCAAGTATTCTGAATGATATATACACAACACTGTTCAGTAAAATTTTCTGTGATGATGGTAATTTTCTAAGGCTGGGCTAATATGGAAGCCACTAGTTACATGTGGCTACTGAGCGCTTGAAATGTGGCAAATGTAACAAAAGAACTGTATTTTTAAATTGATTTATAGTTAAAATGCCACACATGAATGACGGTGCCACACTGTACAGCACGGGTTAAGGGTTTTTACCATTTCCCATACTAAAAATAATGTGCTTTGGGGTCTGTCTTCAAAAGTTTAACGATGGTGAATTCCTTCTGTCTTCACTGTCTCATTATGAATACAAATGATACTATACACAGTTCTCTGGTAGTAACAGTCATTCTTAAATTTGTATTTCAGTTTTGTATAACCTTAAAAAGTTAATAATGATGGAAATCTGAAGATACTATTTTTGGTTTAGTGCAAACCAAATCAATCAATCAATCAATCAATCTATCTATCTATCTATCTATCTATCTATGGACAATATATTTAAGAGCACTCGAAAACTACAAATTTCAATTTTTATTTTTGGTAAGTGTTAGAAAAAGTTCTTACTGAGTTTTATAGGGTTTTAATGGCTGATTTAAAGTTTTTCAGCTGCAAGTTTGTTTCCAAATAGATTGCTATGGTTTGAACATTTGTCCTTTCCAACACTCAAGTTGAAATTTAATTACCGTTGGAACAGTATCAAGAAAGGTGATGGGTGCCATAATAAAAAAGTGAGTTTGACCTCTTATTGCCCCTTTGCCTTCCTCCATGTGACAATGCAGCAATAAGGTCCTCACCAGATGACACCTTGGCACAAATTTCTCTGCCTCCAGAACCGTGAGCCAATGAATTTGTTTGTTATAAATTATCGAGTCTCAGGTATTCTATTTTCTCAGGAGAAAATGGACTAAGACCAAAGCTTACATTTTACATTCTAAACAACATAACATTACAAAACAATTTTTAAAAAATCTTTTTTAATTAGAAAGATACTTAACAACAAGTATTTTAAATGGTCTTCTAGCATAACAGATATTGCATATATATTACCTTCAGATTGGAAATCTTTTAGTGATACTGTGAGAGGTTTGTCTCTTCCTTGATGATTCTTTCTTTTATCTTTTTTATATATAACCTTTGACTGAGTTGAAGCATTTTCAGTGTTTTCATACTCCTGAAAAGAATTACCAACAATAATTAAGTTTCATTTATGAATTATAAAACCAACTCACCAATAGGTAGTATGTTTTTAAAGTTGTACTTATAGAGTATTATGGATTAGATCTAAAATGTCCCCCAAAAGTCTCATGTATTCAGAGGGTGGCTTTGGAAAGTGGCTGAATAATGGGGTGACTTTACTCATCAATAGATTAACCCACTGATGATTTTGTGGCTGAATGTACTGTTAGGAGACAGAGTCTATTCTTGTCCCTGGCTCCTCCCTTTTCTCTGCTTTCTGGCTGCATGAAGGTAAACAGTTTTCCTCTACTGTGCTCTTCTAGTCTTGGAGCCAACTAATCATGGGCTGAAATCCTCTGAAACCAAAAGCCAAATAAACCTCTCTTCCTTTTAAGTGGTGGACATCAGGTATTTTGTCCCAGCAACAGAAAAGTGACTAATACAGAAAAATGGTACCAGGAGTGGAATTGATACTGGAACTGTACATGACCACGTAGTTTAGAAGCCTTTGAAATTGCTTTGCAAGAGGAATTTGGAAAGGTTTGGAGATATAAGCTAGGACTCCTAGAATGCTGTAAGCAGAGCAAGAAGAGAGATTTTGGTCAGAGCTCAGAAGACCAGAATGCTGATAGGAATGTGAATAGTAAAGGCCAAGCTTATGAGGTTTCAGTTGGGAATAATTCTACTGGAAAATGGACCAGGGGCCATGCATGTTTCAAAAGGGCAAAGATTTTGTCTATGTTTTGTCCTGTTCTAAGGCTTACAAGGCTGAATTTATTTTTGTTTACACTTTTTTTTTGGAGACAAGGTCTTGCTATGTAGTTCAGGCTGGCCTTGAACTTACTATATAGCCCAGGATGGCCTCAAACTTGAGGCAATCCTCCTGCCTCAGCCTCCCAAGTGCTGGGATTACAGGTGTGTGCCACCACGGCTGGCCTATAGACTGAATTTAAAGGTGGCAGACTAAATGATCTGATAGAAAAAATTTCAAGGCAACCCAACATTCAGGTTGTGGCATAGGTAAGGCTGGCTGCTTTTAGCCAGATCTACAGTGAGAAATCAAGAGCAAACATCAGACCTAAATGATCTTAAAAGTTTGCAGTTTTGCCAGAAAAGAAGCACCTGCAAAGTTGGGGCAAAGGAGAGCATCATTGCTGAGAAGATGAGCATTAAAAAGAAGCCAAGTATTCTGCATGAGGACAACAGGAAAGATGCCTTGAGAGCATCTCAGGATATGGCCAGACCCTAAGCTTGGTGGTGTAAAAACATAACCCCTCTGAAAGACTTTGCTTTGAGAAGAGTACACGAGGGCTCCCTGCTCATTCAGGGCCACCTAGGAAGTGTTTCCCCAAGTTCAGCAATGCCTCTTCCAAGAGGGCCAGAATACTGTTAGAGCTAGCAGCAGACCTGGGGTCATCCGTGTGGTTTCAGACATGTAGAATCTAAAAGTTATGAAGTCCTAGAGGTTTCCACCCAGATTTCAAAGGAAGGCCTGTTCATGATGCTGAGAGTGAAGCTGAAGACCCCAAGAAGAGTTTAGTGGAGACCCCTAAGAAGTTGCAGATGCCAGGAATGTGGATCATCTGCTGAGGAAAGCTGCAGGCAGTGAGCACAGCCAGCCCCAGAGAGAGGCCATGTGGGCTGAAACTAGCAATGCTATAGGGGTGGTGGCCTCTAAGCCCTTTAAAGCTCACATCTCCTTTCTTTTTTTCTTTTTTTTTTTTTTGTGGGTACCAGGGGTCGACCTCAGGACCTCACGCGCCAGCAGGCGCCCATGCCACTGAGCGATATCACCAGCCCTTTCTTTGTATGTGGGTTCCGGAAGTCAAACTTGGGCCCTCGTGCTTGCGAGGCAGGCGCTTATGCCGCTGAGCCATCTCATCAGCCCTCACATCTCCTTTCAACCCGCCCCAGATGCTGGACATAAACTACAGGATTTCACGTTTGCCCTGCTGGGTTTCAGTTTGCTTTGGCCCAAGTCTTTTACATCCCCCTATTCCTCCCTTTGGGAGTGGGAGTGTCTACCCTATGTCCCCACACATTGGAAGTACAGTAGTACCTCGATTCACAGACTTAATTTGTTATACAATTTGGGAAGAGATGGCCACGTCTGTGTTTGTGTTGGAAAAGACGGCTGTGGTCATGTCTGTCACCTAATGCAGAGTTCGCAAACAAAAAATTTTGCCAAATGCTTCTGTTCGTGAACCACATTGTTTGCAAATAAAACCCATCTGTGAGCCGGGCATGATAGTGCATGCCTGTAATCCCAGCACTCGGGAGACTGAGGCAGGAGGATCGCTGAGAGTTCAGGCCAGCTTGGGCTACAAAGTGAGTTCAAGGCCAGCCTGAACTGCATAGTGAAACCTTGTCTCAAAAAGGACAAACAAAACAAAACAAAAAAAACAAACAAAAAACACCATTCGAGTACTGAGTTACCACTTGTATTTAACTTTCCTTTCGATTTTTACAGGAGCTCATGGCTCAGAGTTTGCCTAAAGTCTCAAAGGAGACTTTGAACTTAAGCCACTGGCTTCTGGCTTCTGTTATCCTATGAAACTAAAATGGAGGTCAATCTCTTAACTGCCAAATCCAAAAGCCATTATTTTTTCCAATCATTGCTTGTTTTTTTTTTTTCAATACATTTCTGACCACTCCTAAGTCTCCTTTACTGAGCTTTTTTTTTTTTTTTTTTTTTTTTTTTGTGGGTACCGGGGGGTCGACCTCAGGACCTCGCGCGCCAGCAGGCGCCCGTGCCGCTGAGCGATATCACCGGCCCCTTTTTCGTATGTGGGTTCCGGGAGTCGAACTCGGGCCCTCGCGCTTGCCGGGCAGGCGCTTAAGCCGCTGAGCCATCTCACCGGCCCCTTTACTGAGCTTTTTCTCCCCATACCTCTTTTTTGTGTGTGTGTGTGTGTGTACAGATACAGGGCCTTACTTTGTAATGCAGGCTGGTTTTGAAATGATTATGTAGTCCAGGCTGGCCCTGCACAATCCTCCTCCCACAATTTTGACATGGAAGAACATGAGTATAAAGCATAAGAACAGGTTAAGAATGGGATAGTGGGGCCGGTGAGATGGCTCAGCGGCTTAAGCGCCTGCCTGGCAAGTGCGAGGGCCCGAGTTCGACTCCCGGATCCCACATACGAAAAAGGGGCCGGTGATATCGCTCAGCGGCACGGGCGCCTGCGGGCGCGCGAGGTCCTGAGGTCGACCCCCCGGTACCCACAAAAAAAAAAAAAAAAAAAAAAAAAAAAAAAAAAGAATGGGATAGTGGTGGATCAGAGGTACACTTGGAAGAACAGTGTTGGGAACTGCCATCCTGGCCATATTTCCAG
Source organism: Erethizon dorsatum (assembly GCA_028451465.1). Lineage (NCBI taxonomy): Eukaryota > Metazoa > Chordata > Mammalia > Rodentia > Erethizontidae > Erethizon > Erethizon dorsatum. Next base: position 38,783,383 of record CM051835.1, on the reverse strand, counting down.
CAATTCTAGGTCTCTAGATTATATTTTTTCAAGCATGCTGTGTTCTTTCACACTTATACATCTTGTATACTTGCCATACCTTGCCTGAGAATATCTACTTTCCTCCTGCACACCTTGTGAACTTCTCATATATCTAGTATGACTTTTCTTCAAGAATCCTTTCTGAAAATCCATCCCCTTCAAAGGCACTGAAAAGTTGTCTATTTTTCTGAATCCCCACTACACTAAGAACTTGTTCTCTCAGTGTTACTATAATCTTATGTACTCTCCCTCCACTAAACGCAAGGGCGGATTAAGACCATATCATTATCTTTGTGATATATGCATACGTTTTGTAGCTATCACTATTTAGTGAATTAGTGACAGAAGAAGATAAAAAACAGCATCCCAAACTTCAGTTATCCATTATAAAATCCTCAGGCTAAAATAATTATACTTATTTCGTTGGAATATTAGCTTAAAACTCAATGACTACATCAACGTAATCATGTAAAATTAGCCAGTGCATACGAAAGAAGTTCCTCAATTCTCTTAGAGTCACTACTGTCTGATGAAACCAATGCTTTGGGATACTAGTGTACTTTGTGGCAAGAAAACTGGCTAGAACTATGTTATTTTATCAACACCATTTATTCTACTTCTCCTGTAATGATACAGCTAATCCTATTATCTTTAGAATCTTGACATACATCCAACAACAAAAAAATATTGTGTGATAATATTCTATTGGATAAAAATTTATTTCTTAATTAAACAATACAGGAAGATCTTTCCAGTGTAACCTGAAAGACCATTTAAAAAGATTAAATAGGGGGCCGGCGAGATGGCTCAGTGGCGTACGCGCCTGCCTGGCAAGCGCAAGGGCCCGAGTTCGACTCCTGGAACCCATATGAAAAAAGGGGCCGGTGATATCGCTCAGCGGCACGGGCGCCTACTGGCGTGCAAGATCCTGAGGTCGACCCCCGGTACCCACAAAAAAAAAAAAAAAAAAAAAAGATTAAATGGTAGTAAATTGGGCAACACGTACACACATAATTTTTGCAGTGCTGAGGACTGAATCCAGGGCCTTGCACATGATAGGTAAAGGTTCTATACCATTAAACTACGTCCCCAGACCTTCTTATTTAAAAAAAATAAAAGATGCCCAGGCTGGTCTCATACTTGCAATCCTCCTGCCTCAGCCTTCTGAGTAGCTGGGATTATAACACCTCATGGCTGTCACCATTTTTTGTAACTGCTTGCTTTTTGTCTAAACTAACATATAACAAATCATTCTTGGTTATCTGGAATAATGGGAATAGGGACAAGGAAAATGAAATTAACACTTCCTATACAAAGGCCTTCACTAGCAACTTTTATCCTTTTTCATTTACCTATAAATAAGCAGCAAAATCATATGCTATACATTTTAATTCCTTTCTTCCTTTCATCTTTTTTTTTTTTTTTTTTGTGGGTACCGGGAGGTCGACCTCAGGACCTTGCACGCCAGCAGGCGCCCGTGCTGCTGAGCGATATCACCGGCCCCTTTTTCGTATGTGGGTTCTGGGAGTCGAACTCGGGCCCTCACGCTTGCCGGGCAGGCGCTTAAGCCGCTGAGCCATCTCACCGGCCCTCTTCCTTTCATCTTAAATAAAGGTATTAAAGTACACTGACATATCCAAAAAACCTTAAACTTGACTAAAGACCATTTATGAATAATTGCCAATTGAATAAATCTAATGTACCAAACAAATCTCATGAAATGTTAAAGACTAAAATGTTAAATGAGCTGAAGGTAATCAATGCTCCAACAATTTAAATATAGAAACTGAAAAATAACACTACTTTTTATCTAAATGTTTCTACTGTCATAAGCTAGAATGCATCTCAACACAGAGCCTGATATCAAAGTTCAGTGATAAATGCTACATTTACTACCTTTTAAATTTTTATTTGTGTTTACAATAAAAATGATTACATTTACTGTGGGGGTTTGGTACATGTCCATAGCACATCTTAATTTTTTCATCCCCTTCCCCCTCCCTTCTCTCCCTCCTCCCTCCAAAAGATCAAAAATGGCCTATTTACTTTGCTTAAGTGTACTGTATATCTGGCAGAATTTCTCCTTATCACTGTCTGTGTACTACAGTGCTTATATTTACTTAAATTTTAAAATCTACTTTATTTTGGTGGTGCTAGGGATTGAATCCAGGGCCTCACACATGCTAAGCACACACTGTACCACTAAGCCATACCCTCACACCCCCTAAACGTACTTATTCTCTATATTCATTTCAAATTAATCAGTGGGTTGTAGTAGTGCAGGCCTATAATCCCAGCACTTGGAAGGCTGAGGCAGGAGGATCACCACAAGTTCAAGGCCAGCCTGAAACACAGCAAGACCCTGTCTTAGGAAAACAAAAGCCAAATAAATAAATAAACAACCATCTGTTGTGAATTTCATTTCCTCTCCAACTTTGATGAACAAACTGTTTAAACATCCTAAAACATCAGACAAAGCTTAGTCTATATATTTCTCTTTTCTCAAAACTTGAAGAGGAATGCTATTACAAAAAGTTCTTGACATAAAACAGTCACTGATTAGGTTCTTTTTTTTTTTTTTTTTTTTTTTTTAGACAGAGTTTCACTATGTAATTCAGGCTGGCCTCAAAACTCGTGGTGATCTTCCTGCCTCAGCCTCCCAAGTGCTGGGATTACAGGCATATGCCACCATGCCCAGCATAACAGATACTGAGAAATGAGAAGGGGAACAAGGGAGGGGGAGAGGGAAAGGAAGGAGGAGACAAGGAAAAAAAGGGAAAAGAAGGAAAAAAATGGAAACAAAGCTTTGCAAATGAGGGGAAGGGATGGGAATGGGAAAAAAAGAAGAAGCAAGATATATCATGTACAGGTACAAATTTCCTATGATGAATGTTATCATTACATATATCTAAAATGTACCAATAAAAAAAAATATGGTAGGAGCAAGGGTTGGCCAACTACCGACTGTGGGCCAAGTCAAACCACTACCTGTTTTCTGAAAATAAAGTTTTATTGGGAAAAAGAATTCTTGATAATATTTTGTAACAATGATCAATCTTTAGGACAAACTTTATTTTATTTTTCAGTACTGGTGATCAAATGCAGGGCCTTGCACATGCTAGCTAGCTAAGTGCTCTACCACTGAGCTACATCTCTCGCCCTAAAGGGCAACTTTTATGTAAAATTCAGAAACATTAGTTCTAACCTTTGACCATTTAAAACGTCTAAAATATGGAAATCAATAAACACGCAAAAATACCTTTTTGTGCTCTTCATATTCTAATTTACTTAGCAATAATGCCTTCTCGAGATCAGCTTCAAACATTTCAGATGTCAGCTAAAAAAAGAAATTTCACAGTAAACAGATAACAGTACTAAAGCCACTAAAAAGCAACTATAATACATGCCAGTATATACAAGAAAAGAAAACAAATATGTACGTCATTTCTCCAAAGTTATTTAACCATGCCACATTAGGGAACTCTGTATCTTATATAAGATACCAAAGCACAAACTTCCACTTCTGGGACTTCTATTTCTCCCTTCATTGTTAATTATCTGCTGTATATGATACAATTTTACCTTTCACTTTAGTAAAACTCTTACAAATAAATCAATACCAAAATAGATGTAAAAGACAGTATCCAGTTTAGGACAACAAAAATTCTAACAGCAACTACTACTGAAAAAATATAGTTAATAGTGAAAAATAATTGAATAAGCATTATTAAACATAATATACCATTTTCCTGAATACAGAAAAATCCAAAGGTACAAAACCTTTAAACAGGTGACCAAAAGCCTTGGTATATGCCAGGTATTATAGAATAATTATTTATAGTGCAGCTTTTTACTTTCAAAATTATATACAAGTTTGCCTTACATTTAAATCATCTAATGTGGTAATGAAATGATTCCTCTTCCTAATCCCTCAGTCCCACTTTAACTTTACAACCTATCTTTCCCCACTCTCCAGTCTAATTATTCTCTACAAGAATTAGTTTTCTTAAATGCCAGACAGAATTGCCACAATGTGTGGATAGGGATTTGGTTGTTCACTATGCGGGACGAGGTGAGCATGTTTACAACTGTATATATATTTTAAAAACTTGCAAATGACAGGAATAAATATCCTAGAGTTGAGTATATGTCTATGTGTGCTATGAACATGTCTTTTTTCTGTCTGTCCAGAATTCCTTCCTTTATTCAAATGCCCTTTAATTCAGCAGGATGGCCAAGCAAATAACTCTGTATGTTACCTAACACCATACCCATACCAATACTGAAGCTTTTATCACCAACAATATAGGTAAGTGGAGGTCTGATTCTTTTTTGCTGTTCTAGGAATTAAATTTGGGGAATAAAGACAAAGCAAGTGAGATTTAATCATAATGACAGGCCTTGAAGAATAGTATCTACTAGCTCACCCCTCTGAGTGCCCCAGAATTTCTTAGTTTTCATCCTTCCCAAGGCCTGTTTAGGTTTTACGTCAAAGCTTTGGATTGTTCAATACCCATCCAATAAATTATTTTTTCCTGAGTTTTTAAGGAATTGTTTCATCGCTTAATAATTAAAAGAAAAACTAAACTAAAACAGAAAACAACTCAAAGAGGGATGATCTGTTTCAAAAGGGATACCCCAATCTCTTCTCAGCCTTTCAGCTAAAATGAAGTACAAAAGGTATACACATAAAAGTAGAAAAATATTAATACTGAACACTATAAACTCAACCTTTCCTTCCTAACCAAAGCTATCCCTTGGAAAGCATCTCATCAGATCCTATGCTGAGACAAGAACAACAAACATTAGGTGTGTACATAAAAGTATTAATCTAACTCTGAAAAATACTATTAGAATTAAAATGATAAATAACACCATATGGCAAAATCTGATTAAACCCACAGTAAACTGTATATACTTTTCCTATAGAACAACTCAAAAGAATTTAAGAATTCAATTCAAATCAGTAATGTGTAGGAAAAATAAAATAATCTTTTAGATTTAAGTTATTATAGAAGTGGGCATTAAAAAACAACGAACAGTAGAAAGGTAAAAAAAACCAAAGTGGATTCGTGTTAATGTTACAGAACAACAAAGAAGTTTACGTCAATTTCTGCACCTAAACTCAAACCAAACTGAGTACAAAAATATTTCACCATTATTAAAGCATAATGGCCATCCAAAGAAAGAAAAAGTAACAAAACTTTTAAACAAAGCTGGCTTGCCACTAAACTTTTAATTAGTTTATATTGCTGAATTAATTATAGAAAAAATTTATTATTTCCAAATATATAATATATTCTGACACATATTCCAAAAATAAGTTAGTAAGCAGGAAAACAGACTACAAAGTTGGAGTCTTAACAAGATGCTATTATTCATATTTGCTCACAGAACTTAAATATTAAGGTGGATGATTCAAATAGAATGATAAAAACTGAACTAAATGAAACTTTTAAAGTAAAACATATTGCTCTCCCCAGCATTTGATTCTAACTGTAGTAATTTAAAACTTAAACTTACTTTTATTTTTCCTTCATTTTTGTGGTGCTAGGGATTGAACCCAGGACCTTGAACAAGTTAGGCAAGCACTCTATTCACAGAGCTACAATCCCAGCCCCTTAAATTTATTTTTAATTATTAACACAAACTAGCATACAAGTGAACAATAATGAATTAAATTTGAATTTTGGAAAGTAGAAAAAGAACTTCCAAAAAATTCACTGCATGATTAATAAACAGTATAGTAAAATTTACTATAAACTGTCTATGCACTATGGTCTGCCTATGAGGCTTTAAAGAAACAACATAGCATGTGTAAAGCCCTAGGTTTTATCCCCAGCACTGAGAAGGAAGGAAGAAAGGAAGAAAGAAAGGCAGGCAGGCAGGCATAAATTTAGCATTTTTCCTCAAAGACTCTGTACTCCAGTTAGGCACATAGATTAACGTATGTGAAACATGGAAAATAAGAGTGAGACATTACAAGTAATACAGAAATTAAGAAAAAAAGATCAACAACAAATGGAATTCAGAGGGCCATACATAAGTGAGTTTTAGTTGATACTTAAAGGGACAGATCTAATTTAAATAGAAACAGGAACTGAATTGCAAAATGGCAATGTGAGCAAAGGCATAATATTAAGAATAGGTATGTTACAAAATACCAAGGAAAACCATCCTGATAAAAAGTGAATTTTAAACAATACAAGATAGATATGGAAAAAACATAAACTTCGGGATATTACGGAGATACAAAATTTAAATTCCTATTCTATCCATGCTAGTAATGATTTTAGACAAGTTATATAACTTCTGTGAATCTCAGTTTTCTGATATATAAAAAGGAAGTTGGAATATCAAACTTATAGGATACTTTTAAAGGCTTAAAGTTGTAAACATGTGAAGTACCCTAGCACAATGCTTGCCTGGTGCAATAGTACTGAATAAATTAGAACTTCCTGTGTGTTAGAGAATACTAGAAAATAAGTTTAGGCAGGTAGGGAAGAATAAGATTCCAAGCACTCCCTAAAAATCAGGGATCTAGGGACAGATGAAAAAGGAATTTTTTTTAAATTTTATTTTAAAGAGAAAAAAATAAAACAAAATTTCAAAACAAGATAATAGGAGAGGGGGCCGGTGAGATGGCTCAGAGGCATATGCGCCTGCCTGGCAAGTGCGAGGGCCCGAGTTCGACTCCCGGAACCCACATACGAAAAAAGGGCCGGTGATATCGCTCAGTGGCACGGGCGCCTGCTGGCGCGCGAGGTCCTGAGGTCGACCCCTGGTACCCACAAAAAAAAAAAAAAAAAAAAAAAAAGATAATAGGAGAATAACAATGGTTAATACATTGTGTATTGTTATCTTTAAATTACTCAGGTTACAAGATATAGGCATTTAATTGTCCAAACAACATTTCTTTTCAATGAACTAAGAGAAATTAGTAGTATAACTATATTAACTACCTTGTATACATACATTTTGTTTGTTTATTTTTCCCTTCCTTCTTTTCTCCTTCCCCCATCCCAGTTTCTCTTTCCTGAAAAAGGAATGTTGATAAAAATAACTTTTTGTGTGTGTGTGTGGTACCAGGAATTGAACTCAGGAACTCACGCTTGCCAGGGATAAAAATAACTTTTTAAACATAAAATGATGAAATATCTACTGTCTTCTCAAATACACAGGCACCTGAACCAAAAGGTAGCAGAGAAAAAAATTCGAACACTGACAAAACATCTAGTATGGAAGATGAATGAATCGAAGATAAGATTTTTGATTCTTATGTAACAGGGAGACTAGTGGCACAAGACTAACCATGAGGAAAGAGAAAAGAAAAATGATTCCCAATTCTCTAAATATATTTTTATTTTCTATCACATTAGTATTAAAATATAGTTGTCAATCTAATCAATACTCATACAAACAGAACTAAGAGACAGATACAAACTGCGCCTACAAGATAGGACCCAGGCAATAAAATTAAAATAAAAAAAGCTTATCAGCTGGGTGTGGTGGCACATGCCCGTAATTCCAACACTTCAGGAGGCTGAGGCAGGGGATTGCCCCAAGTTCAAAGATAGCCTGGGGTACACAGTGAGCACAAGGCCAGCCTGAACTACATACTGAGACCCTGCTTCAAAAAAAAGCACTTATATAGATGCTCCTCAACCTATCATAGGGCCACATCCCAATACATATATCATAAATTGAAAAATGTAAGGTGAAAATACATCTAATTTACTGATTATAGCTTAGCTACCTTAAACATGCTCAAGGAATACTTATTAGCCTATAGCTGGGCAAAATCACACAACACAAAGCCTGTTTTACAATCAAATGTTGACTATTTCCTGTATTTTATTGAATACTACACTGAAAGTGAAAATCAGAATGGCTTCTGGGCACAAAAATACAAATGTAGACACGATGGGATTTGAAAAGACAAAATAGCCAAAAACTACTGGCAATACCGTACACAACTAGGGCAAGAAAAGATCAAAATCAAAACTCAAAAGTTTTAGTGATTATTTACCATCTTGCCACCATTGTAAAGCTGGAAAATTGTGGCTAATTGGAGTTCTATAGGCCTCACTTTTCTGTACGTCAAATTCTTTTTCTCTCAGGCCAGTGAGATAGCTCAGCGGCATAAGTGCTTGCCTGGCAAGCGTGAGGTCCTGAGTCCGACTCCTGGTACCCACATACAAAAATAAGGGCCGGTGATATTGCTCAGTGGCACGGGCGCTTGCTGGCGCGTGAGGTCCTGAGTTCGACTCCCGGTACTCACAAAAAAACGAAATTCTTTTTCTCTACCAGGGAAGTTTTCTTTTTCTTTCTTTCTTTCTTTTTTTTTTTCTATACGCGGGTACCGGGAGTCAAACTCAGGACCTCGCGCTTGCCAGGCAGGCACTTACGCCGCTGAGCTATATCACCAGCCCCCATGGAAGTTTTCTGCTATGACGTCTGTGAACAGTTTTTTTTATATCATTTCTGCTATCTCCTGCTTTTTCATTGACTCCAATCAATCTTAAGTTATTCTTCTTTGCCTCATCTAGCAGCTGCTGGATTGATCTCTCATGATCCCTTGTTATTTTTAAGAAATCTTTCTTTTCACGATCACTAACAGCAAGCCTGTCTTCTATATCTGAGACCAAAGCTGAAAAATCATTAAGTCAAATCACTGTAAGTCAGGGACTGATTGCATTTCTGCTTGCAAACTCCAAGTTCTTGGTCATTTCTTTGTACTTATGGGCGGAGGAGGAAAGGAAGAAAAAGAATAGCAGCCACTAGGGGCCGGTGAGATGGCTCAGCGGCATACGCACCTGCCTAGCAAGCACAAGGGCCCGAGTTCGACTCCCGGAACCCACATACGAAAAAAGGGCCGGTGATATCGCTCAGTGGCACGGGCGCCTGCTGGCGCGCAAGGTCCTGAGGTCGACCCCCAGTACCCACAAAAAAAAAAAAAAAAAAAAAAGAATAGCAGCCACTAAAATGCCCACAAAATTGAAGAAGATGCGTACACATGTCCCGGATGGAGTACTTCAGATCCTCATCCTTTTGGCTTCCTTCACTGCCTCCTACTCCCCATCTAGGAGTGAAACTTTTCTTTCTATTTAAGCAGACCTACAGCTCAAGAGTTTATGATGAAAGAGTATGAAGAACCAATGAAAAATAAAGGACAGTAGATATTTTGAAACTAGATGTAAAAAAATTAATTTGTAAGTTGAAGTACCTTAATAATTTTCCCTATTTAAATCCAAATTGAAAATGAATAATTCATCTTTATTTCTCAGAGGTACCATGGGAACACAATTAGTAAAACAACACAATTTTAAATGTTTCCAAAGAAAAAAATGATAAAATGTTTGAGGTGATGAATGTACCAATTACGCTGATCTGATCACACATCGTATACAATTATTTAAGTACACAGTGTACCCCATAAATATGTATAATTGTGACATTTTAAATATATATACATATATATGTATATCTTATGTATATAAAGTACATATCAATCAGAAGACTGTTCTGAAGACATTTAATACTTGGAGCCAAATGATTAGCCAGAATAGTGGTAGTATAATATGGTCCTCTAGGTTATTTTAAAAATACAGACTATGTTTTCCTAATTTGAAAAGCAAATTATCTTCCCAGAAATCTTGTAGTCTTATTGAACATTATGATTTTAAATACTGTCAATGTTCTACAAAAACTTCATATATCTGCTCACACTAATTATCACATTTAGTTCATCTCAGCTAATGTATTCTTGAGTGTTGTTTCTACTTATTAAGTCTGCATATTTGCTATATGCTTTATTGTATCTCAAGTAACAAAAATATTTGAGTGATTCACTGATGGATTTAAAATAGTAATGAAAACAATGTAACTTATAAAACATAAATTCTAAAAATAACAGGACCCTAGTACAGTATGTACAGAATACAAATCTATGCTAGGACAAAGTAATGTCACATAAATAGTGGGAAAAATTATAAATAGAAAATTATTATAATGAACACTTACATTTTTCATTTACTAAGCTATCAATCTATTTGCTCCTAGCTACCTGCTATGAAATCTGATCAGCTCAGTAGCCTGAAGACATCAGTTTTTGTTTTACTTGCACAGCCCAGTGACCTGTAGAAGTCTTTCTAGAACAATTATCAAGTATTGCTTTCTAGCAGAAAAACAATGAAAGAGGCAAAACAGAGGATTTAAGTTGCACTCCTTATATTAAAAGTAAGTACAAGTCAAACAATTACCATAGGACTTTATTATACTAGACATGAAGTTGACACATATCACACAATCAGAAAGAGAACGAGCTACTGGGAAAGTGCTTTATCAAATGAACTGGAGGATACCACACGTGCGAGAGACTACTACCACCCACAAGCCAGCAAATACTTCAGAGCTGGAAAAATGAGCGAAGCATGGACTTTGGGCCAATACAATAAAAGAAGAAATACAGAATAAGTTGGTCTGTTTAATACTGAAAACCACTGAAAAGAGATTCTTCTATTCATTTATTTCGGAGTTTTTTGTGTTTTTTTTTGTGGGTACCGGGGGGACGACCTCAGGACCTCGCGCGCCAGCAGGCGCCCGTGCCACTGAGCGATATCACCGGCCCCTTTTTCGTATGTGGGTTCCGGGAGTCGAACTCGGGCCTTCGCGCTTGCAAGGCAGGCGCTTAAGCCGCTGAGCCGTCTCACCGGCCCTATTTCGGAGTTTTTTGTAGCCTTTAAAAATGGCAAACTAGATCAATGATATTAATGCATCATGAATAAAGAGGTTATACGTAAATAACATGTACAGATGTATTTATTCACCGACAATAACTGCTGGTGAACACGTCTTTTTATATGAATTTAATAATAAGTGAAAATTATGAATACAGGCAAATCAAAACTGTGGTCTATGTATCATTTTAAAAACAGCTTTATTGGGCCAGTGAGATGGCTCAGCAGTGTAAGCGCCTGCCTGGCAAGCGCGAGGGCCCGAGTTCGACTCCCGGAACCCACATACGAAAAAGGGGCCGGTGATATCGCTCAGCGGCACGGGCGCCTGCTGGCACGTGAGGTCCTGAGGTCAACCCCTGGTACCCACCAGAAAAAAAAGCTTTATTAAGCTATAATTTGCTTATTGTTTTATATATTACATATCACATAAAACTCACTCATTTAATAAGTGTGAAACATACCTCTTTTTTGTTTATTTTTGAGACAAGTTCTCATCTACTAGTCTAGGCCAGCCCCTAACTCACTATGTAGCTTAGCCTCGCTCAACTCACAATCTTCCTTCCTGCCTCAGCCTCCTGAGTGCTAGGGTTACAGGAGTGCACCACCAGGCCTGGGTTATATATATCCCTTTGATATATACATGTACACAAGGAAGTGACAGAGATATAAGACTACTTTTCTACAATAATGTATCTAGAATTGATCCAAATTTATAAAATGAAAAAGGAGATAAAAACATTGCTTTAAAGATACCAATAAATAGTAAAGATCTTCTCTACAATTTCCAGTAGCTTTGGCAGTATATCTCAGCAAAATATAAAATATCTCAAATAGCCAGAACTTTTTTCAGTCTAAGTATATCACAATATCTAATGATAAAGGAAAAAGTAAAATTAAGATCAAGGTGTCACTGAGACAGTTTGTTCCAACTGGTCCTTGTCTTTTAATGGGTAAGTCGAACTATTTATTTTTATTGACAGAACAACATGTTTATTATGACTTTTAACATCTAATTTTATAAATATCCTTGTAATTTCCTTTGCTTCCTATCTTCTTTTTTTTTTTTTTTTAAGACAGGGTCTTGCTATGCAGTTTAGGGTGGCCTGGAACTCATTTTATAGCCCAGGCTGGCCTTGAACTCACAGTGATCCTCCTGCCTCTGCCTCTCGAGTGCTGGGATTATAGGCATGCACCGCCATGCCCTGCTGCTTTCTATATTCTGTTACATAAACCATGTCATTTTTTCCTTTAGTGATTTTCTTCATATAAGAAAAGAACTCTGGGGCCGGTGAGATGGCTCAGCGGTGTACACATCTGCCTGGCAAGTGTGAGGGCCCGAGTTCGACTCCTGGAACCCACATACCGAAAAAGGGCCGGTGATATCGCTCAGTGGCATGAGTGCCTGCTGGCACACGAGGTCCTGAGGTCGACCCCCGGTACCCACAAAAAAAAAAAAAAAAGAAAAGAACTCTGTATAAGTGCTTCTCTTTAAATTTAAAAAAAATTATACTTGGAACTATACACTGTATTTTGTTATCAAGATAAAAAATTTTAAATACTTATTTGATTTCTCTATTTTCTTGCTATTTTTTATATTCATAACCAAAAGTTTCATTTCAAACAAATTCTTCAAATGGGTTATATTCCCTTCAATAACTACATTTAGCTACATTTCCAAACACTAGAGACTTGACTTTGCTTTTTTTGCACTGAGGATTGAACTGAGGGCCTTGCCCATGCAAAGCAAGTGCTGTACCACTAAGCTACAACCTCAGCTCCCACTTGCTTTAAAATTTTACTTTGAGATCTAAATATTAAAACAGAAACATTAAATCTGCTGGAAAACAGAATAGGTAAAACTCTTGAAGACATTGGTGTAGGCAAAGACTTTATGAATAAAACCCTAATGGCACAGGAAGTATCACAAAGAATCAACAACTGGGATCTCATCTTATTAAAAAGCTTTTGCACAGCAAGGGAAACCACCAACAGAGTGAAAAGACAACCCACAGACAGGGAAAAAATTATGGCCAGTTGTCCCACAGACAAAAGACTTATATTTAGAACATATGAAGAAGTGAAAAAAAATCAGACCCTGCAAATTCAAAGACCCAATCCAAAAATAGGCACCTGAGATGAATACACACTTCTCAGATGAAGAAATACAAATGGAAAATAAATATATGAAAAAATGTTCAACATCACTAGTCATTCAAGAGATGCAAATTAAAACAATACTGAGATTCCATCTCACCCCAGAAAGAATGGCTATTATCAAGAAATCAACTAATAACAAATGCTGGAGGGGCTGTGGGGAAAAAGGAACCCTTCTCCACTGTTGGTGGGAGTGTCGACTGCTGCAGTCACTGTGGAAATCAGTGTGGAGATTCCTCAAAAAACTAGGGCTGGAGGTCCCATTTGATCCAGCTATTCCCCTTCTGGGTAACTTCCCAGAAGAATTAAAAACATCGTACCACAGCGATATATGTGCACCCATGTTCATAGCAGCACAATTTGTAATAGCCAGATCTTGGAAACAACCCAAATGCCAATCAACTGAGGAATGGATAAAAAAGATGTGGTATTTTTATACAATGGAGTACTACTCAGCCATAAAGAAAGATAAACTGGAAACTTTTATAGGTAAATGGATGCAACTCGAGAAAATACTCACAAGCAAAATAAACCAGACACACATTTGTAAATATTGTATTGTTTCCCTAATGTGAAAATGCAATTTCACTGTGACTATTCCATTCTTTAGTCTTTTATTTTTACTTAGCTTTTACATGGCTTAATCTTATACTGAGTAATGTTTTTCTCCAAAAGGTATTTGTACATTCTGTAATTCTTGAGTTTGTTAATATATGAAAATGTTTACTTGTTGTCTTAAAAAAAAAATTATATAAAAAAATAAAGTTATTATGAAAAAATAAATAAATAAAAGAAAATTTTACTTTGAGGGCCAGTGATATAGCTCAGCGGCATACACGCCTGGCCTGGCAAGTGCGAGGTCCTCAGTTCCTGGTACGCACATATAAAAAAAAAAATTTAAAAATTCAAAAAAAAAATAAAAATTTTACTTTGAGACAGGTCTTCCTCAATTTCCCAGGCTGGCCTCAAACTTTCAATCCTCCTGAATCAGTTTCCTGTGTAGCTGGGATTACAGGTCTGCACAACTTAGTCCAGTTTACTCACTCACTCATTTACTCACTCTCTTCCTTTCTCCTTCCTTCCTCTCTTTTCTGCAGTACTAGGATTGAACCCAGCAGCTCATGCTTGCTAGACAAATGCTCCATCACTAAGATTCATCCTCAATTCCTTTTTTTATTTTGAGGTGGAATATCCTGATAAATTTCCCTATCTGGCCTCAAACTTTCAATCTTCCTGCCTCCGCCTCTTGAGGGAATAACAGGTGTGCACTGCTGTACCTGGCCTGAGCATGTATTAGTGTATTTCTTTCACATTCACACAAATGGTACCTTGGCTAGACACAGAATTGAGTCCCAACATTTCAGTTCTGACATTTAAAATAGGTAGACTGCTCTGTCATCATTTGTAAGCAAACTGCTTTCTTCTATACATATATTTATAGTAATATTTCTTCTTCTTTTTTTAACATGGGTACCAGGAGTCGAAATATTACCGGTCCAGTAATATTTCTTTATTTCTCACTTTTTAAAAAATTTCAGGACCGTTGAGATGGCTCAGCGGCATAAGCGCCTGCCTGGCAAGCGCGAGGGCCTGAGTTCGACTCCCGGAACCCACATACGAAAAAAGAGCCGGTGATATTGCTCAGCGGCACGGGCGCCTGCTGGTGCGCGAGGTCCTGAGGTCGACCCCCGGTACCCACAAAAAAAAAAAAAAAAATTTCAGCTGCACGTGGTGGTGCACGCCCATAATCCCAGCACTTGGGAGGTTGAGACAGGAGGATCATGGTGAGTTCAAGGCCAGCCTGGGCTGCATAGTGGGTTCGAGACCAACCTAAACTGCATAGCAAGACCCTGTCTCTCTTTCTCTCTCTCTCTCTCTCTCTCTCTCTCTCACACACACACACACACACACACACACACACACACACACATTAAAAATTTCAAGACTTAAAGTTGGCTTCAGTTCAAGTTAGATGTAAGTCATAAGCTTATGGAAATTTTCATCAACCTTATCTTTAATACCTACTTCTGTTCTATTTGTTTCAGGAACAGTGTCTAGGGATGGGGAGATAGCTCAGCGGCATAAGCGCCTGCCTGGCAAGCATGAGGGCCCGAGTTCGACTCCCGGAACCCACAAACACAAAAAGGGGCCAGTGATATTGATCAGCGGCACGGGCGCCTGCTGGTGTGTGAGGTCCTGAGGTCGACTCCTGGTACCCACAAAAAACAAAAAAACAAACAAAAAAAAAACTTAGTATGTAACTTTGGGCAGACCCTATTTCACCTCCTCCTGTCACTTTCCATTGCTTCTTTTAGCACTTGTATTTGGCTCCATGCCTTTCTTTCATAAATCCAATTGCTTCATTTTTTTTTTCTATTAATGAACAACTGTTTGTCTCAAATCTTCATGCTTTCTTTTGGCAGTTTTTCTGGTGAGTGTTCTTCATCCATGGGTACATTTTGCTGCTGTTTGTAAAAATTACACATTTCCAATTCAGGGTCTTCCTCACTGCTATGCTCTCCAGGCCTGCTCTTGGTAGGCACCACCCAGCTTGGGAGGGATGGCAGTGTCATGTTCTTTCTCCATTTCCATTGCCACTAGATGTTCTGTGTCCAGCTCAGTGGCTCATGGGGATGACTCCATGGCCTCACTGGCCATTAGTCGATTTTAGCATTGTGCAAACATCAGCATACTTGTGCAAAGTAAGAGGCCGTGATATTCCTAAATGGTCTAAAGTGTCAAGTGCATGACCATGGTTGGAGGCAACGTCATTCTGGCTCCTCTCCTAGACATGCAGGTGCAAGATAGAGAATCAGGAGACCAGCGCCGGTGATCTCACTTATTCGCAGAATCTAGCAGAGTGGAACTCACGTGAGCAGAGAATAGAATGATGGTAACTGTGTCAGGGTTGAGGGATGGAATTAGGGAGACCTTGATCCAAGGACACAGGATTTCAGTTAGGAGGGATGAGACGGAGAGCCGTCCTGTACAACATGGTGCCCACAATGAGTAACAATGACCACTAGAGTAGAATGTAGGTGTTCTCTCCACAAAATTGACAAGATGTGAAGTAATACATATGTTAATTCATTCAATTTAGCCATTGCACGATGCATATATTCGAAACATCCTGTTCTACATGATAAATACATACAATTTTGACAATTAAAAAACAAACAAATTGGGCCGGTGAGATGGCTCAGCGGCTTAAGCGCCTGCCTGGCAAGCGTGAGGGCCCGAGTTCAACTCCTGGAACCCACATACGAAAAAAGGGCCGGTGATATTGCTCAGCGGCACGGGCGCCTGCTGGCACGCGAGGTCCTGAGGTCGACCCCCAGTACCCACAAAAAAAAAAAAAAAAAAAAAAAAAAAAAAGAACACTATCTACCCCTCTGGTTTTGTTTCAGTGTTCTAATCTATAATGTTAATATTATTGGTAAAATTTATCTCAAATATCCTTCATGGTGCTGACTCAATTCTCTTCAAGATACACTTTGTTCTTTAAAGATAGTTTTTATCTGCTGTTTTTTATTTCCTAAATGTCTAAATTTACCCATATCCCTACCAATTCCTGTTTCTCAGGCACTTTTTTATTTCAATATATTATTCTACCTTGTTACATGACTATCTCCACTTTGACTTTTATAAAATGTTCTAGTTCCAAAGTTTCATTAAAGCAAAATATAGGTGCCATCTAAAATTAATTTCTGTTCCCTACAGCAAATCACTTTCAGAGCATATTTTCCCTCTGGACACAAAGTTCTTTTCCTTTTTTGTGGCAGAAACTTTGCTTCAGTTGAATGAGATTAAGACCCAGTGTTTGCTCTTAAGTAGGTAATGCTTCTTTGCTGTCTACTGGTTGCTATTTCATTCTAGCTGTCAGATTTTATGCTGAGTATTAGTTAAAGGAAATATGCATCATTAATCTAGTGATTTAGGAATAGATTTGTTGTAACATAATTTCCCTTTTGTGTTTGAAGTAAGGAGCCACATAACAGGTCAGCTTTTTTGTCAGGTTCAGCCCTCCCTACCCGGACTTTCTCACAGTGTTATTTTTCTACTATGTCAGGAAGAACATCTACCATATACTGTGTACTTTCTGACTAAACGTCTAGCTCCTCCAAATGTAGCTAATTTGGAAATCTAGGATTCTTCACAGTAAGACAGATTCCAAATGATATACTGCCTACTGGTCCCAAGATTCACCCAATCTTTTCCTCACATCTCACTGTAATTATCTCAAGATCTACTCTACGTCCCATTACCTTATTTTTCTTCAAGCGAGAATTCTAAATAAGGTACCAGGTCTTCCTAAGTGACTCCTCAGTAGTTCCTCAGCCTTGCATGCCCTCCTTGGACAGGTCAATTTGACTACATACTTCCTTTTCAGAATGATCTGGTCCTTGTGACAGCAATTGGTGGAAGCAGAAAAAGGCCATCTGTTAGCTGTACTCAAGTTCCCGTATTACATGGAATTGATTTTGGTGCTAATCTGAATGGTTTTCCTTTATCAGTTTCCCAGAACCTTTAGGCCACTAGGAAAATTTCTCTGTGGTGAAGACACTGGTAAATTCTGTAACTATCTAAACAGTTAGCTTATTATAGCATTCATACTTATAAACACAAATTGGTCATAATAAATGTTGTATAAGGAAAAAAGAATCACGTATCTCCTAGAAGTAGCACAAGATGATTTATCCTGTATACCAGTGTCTGCATTACTACATAGCTCTGTAGTAATAATCTGTACTCATAATGATGAGCCTGAGACAATACAGCACAAAATCCTAAAGAAAATGTTATAATTAACGGAGCTCATATTAACAGGATAGTACAGCATTATCTACTTCTTTTAAAACTGATATTCTAACGATAGGAATAGTCACTGTCATAGACCAAACACCTATAGAACAAGACTCATTCTCTAGAAACCCTATAATAGTTAACAGATAAGCAAATAACTAATGCTTCATTTCTTGTACATATAGCATCTCCTAAAGTACATTCCAAGCTTAGTATGTTATTTTCCCAGACATGACAACAACAAAAACTTGGTCTTAGTAAAGTGTTTGCTTTGCTGTTCTTAATGATATATAATAGAAGTACAGAAAAATAAAATGTCACGTAAATAGGTTAAAGAAACAAACATCATCAACAACATGTCAAGGTTAAAAAGGAAGTTTCTCCTCAAAATCTTATTTTTTAAGATCTCTTTTTAATGCGACCTCCAGTCCTACAAATATGACTTTTAAAATTTGAAATAATTTAATTCTGTTCACTTACCTTCTCTTCCTTTCAACTGTAAAAAAGATGAATTTAAAAATACAACACAGGGTTAGGGATGTAGCTCAGGGGTTGAGTGTGTGTTTAGGATACTCAAGGCCCTGAGTCAATCTCCAGCAACAAAACAAACCCCAAAAATCAAAAACAGAAAAGTTGGCTGGGCGTGGTAGTGCACGCCTGTAATCCCAGCACTCAGGAGGCTGAGGCAGGAGGATCGCTTTGAGTTCAAGGCCAGTCTGGGCTACAAAGTAAGTTCAAGGCAAGCCTGAACTGCATAGTGATACCCTGTCTCAAGACAAAAACAAAACAAAACAACAACAAAAAAACCCAGAAAAGTTCCCACAATATACTACTCTAAATTGCCAAAACTAACATAAATAATAATACATTAATCTGCTTTTCTAGTAGGGTGAAAAAAAAAGAAAAAAACCAGAAACTCTTATCAAAAGCAGCAAATATATGTGAATTAATCCAGTAGAAACTGTTTCTTAGAAAAGTGGCAGCATGGATTCAGATGTATTACCATGTTGGAAATGCAGAACATCGCTGAAAAGCAAAGCAAAATTATTTGCTTAGCTGTACCTGTTCATCTCTTTGTCTCCATTCTTGCCAGTTTTCTTCTCGTGAATCCTTCTGCGCTGGGTTTGACAACGGAGGGTCCTGTTGAGCGCTACCAATGGCATGGGAGGATTTCTGAGGAATCTTCTTAAAAGCAAGATTCCTAAGCTATAAAAACAAAACAAAGCATATTAAATTTAGCTCACAATCTTGATCAATACTTTTTTGGAATCTAAAAACTAAACAATATGTTTATATTTTACTCCAAATACTAATGTTAACTTACATGACTAAAATAGTTGTGTTTTTATTATTTATTTTTGTGGCACTGGGGACTGAACAAAGAGTCTTTGCACTGAGCTACATCCCCAGCTCATTTTTTATTTTGAGACAGGTCTCGCTAAGTTGCCCAGCCTGGCTTTGAACTCCTGGGCTCAGATGATCTTCCTGCCTCAGCCTCTGGAGTTGCTGGGACTGCTGGTGCATGCCACAAGTGGCTACTTTAAGTTAGCTTACTTTTGTTTTTTTGTTTTTTTGTTTTTTTGTTTTTGCAGGTGGGGGATTTAACCCAGAGCCTTGCACATGCTAAACAAGTGCTCTACTACTGAACTATCCTTCCAACCCTTATTTGTGTTTTTTAATAATCTCTGCAGAATATTACCTTTGCCATCACTTCAGATAATGTTGGTAGAGCTACAGATGAAATGATTAAGCAAAAATAGGTTTACTCTATATTGCCACCATTTTAATGATTTCCTTTACTAAAAGAGTTTACAGGAATAAAGAAGTTTTTTTTTAATGTGCTTTTATTTTTTTTTTTAATTTTTAAAAAATTTTTTAAAATGCCTTTTTTAAAAAGGCATTTATAGTGCCTTTTTAATTTAGCAAAATACAACTGAAGTCTAAAATGCAAAACAATATCGTTCAAAAAACTTACAAATTCAGAAGTTTTAATATAGAGAAAGAATACCTAGGCAACTCTGGCAACTACTCTGCTAATCCAGAAAAATACAGAAACCAGTCCACCGCATAATATAATGAATTAAAATGGTATATGCCACATCACTCCCAATGATACCAGTAATCTGAGACGGAGTAGTTAAAGCAAAAGCAAAATGTAGAGGTTGTCATGGTTGAACTCTATCCCCTCCAAAAAAGATATGTTGAAACTCCAGCACCCCAGAGACTGTGATGTGACCTTATTTGGAAATGAAGTCTCTGAAGATGTAATCATGTTAAGATGAAATCATATTGAATTCAGGTGGGGACTCTAATCCTACATGACTGCTGTCCTTATAGGCAAAAATGAAGACAAATATATACAAGAGCACCATGTGAGAATATAACAGTGATGGCAAACCTTTTAGAGATGAGTGCCCAAAGTGCAACCCAAAACCTATTTATTTATTGCAAAGTGCCAACACTGCAATTAAACTCAAAAACTGAGGTTTTAGTTTAGAAAAAAACAACTCATACATTAACATCTTTTGTCTTTAAAAAAAAAAAAAAATAACACACGTGCTATAGGTTCGCCAGTGCTGCAATATAGTCAGAAAAAAGAGACTTCCAAGGCACCCAAAGATTGATGGCTACTACCCAGAAGCCAGAAAGAGGCATGGAAAGATTCTGTGTAGAATTTCAGTCAGAATGACCCTGCTGACACTGTAATTTGAAATTCTAGCCTCTAGAACTAAGAGAGAATAAATTTCTGTTGTTTTAAGCCACCCATATTGTGGTTCTTTATCAGGTCAGCTCTAGGAAACTAACGGAGAAGCTTTAAATTGAGGATCAACAATTTTAACTGATAATCAATACAGTAGTACCTCAGTTCACAAACTTAATTCTTTCCAAAACTGGGTGCAGAATTTGTTCCAATTTAGTTGGAACCAGAACTGTGGAAAGAATTAAGTTTGCGAACGGAAGCACCACTCACTGTACACTGTCCTGCAAAAGGGAACCAGGAGATACAAACATCAGTTTAAAAAGATGGTTTCTGCTATGGAAAGCACATACAGAAGGAAATGTTCCCTTTTCTTTTCTTTTTTCTTTTTCTTTTTCAGATGGGATCTTGCTATGTTGCCCGGGCTGGTCTCAAACTTACTAAAGCAATCCTCCCTTTTCACCCTCCCAAGTGCTAGAACTATAGGCACACCACTGCACCTGGCTTGCTTCCTTTAAGACTCACCATTTTAAACTTTTAAGAATGAAAACATGTACTTCTACAGGCAGGAAAAAAAGGCATTTAAAAAACTATTCCTGCATTTGACTTTTTTTTTTTTTTTTTTTTGGTGGGTACCAGGAGTCGACCTCAGGATCTCGCACGCCAGCAGGCGCCCGTGCCACTGAGCGATATCACTGGCCCTTTTTTTGTATGCGGGTACTGGGAGTCAAACTCAGGACCTCGCGCTTGCCAGGCAGGCGCTTATGCTGCTGAGCCATCTCACCAGCCCCCTACATTTGACTTTAAATACACATAAACTGACACCCATCCATTCAAGTAATATTTAAATATCTACAGAGTACCTAGGAGCTAGGTACTATGACTCTATGGGTGAACAAGTTACCATGTGTCCTCACGATGCTTACAGTCTATGGTGAAGACGGACAGGGCAGTAACTATAATTATTACCTCATTTGCTTCACTCTGTTGCTGTTCTTTCTTTTTTCTTCTCTTTTCTCTTTTTTTCTCATTTGCGGTTGATTTGCTTCCCACAGTTTGAGACTTTCCAGCATTCCGGCCTTTGCCTTTTCCAGGCTCAGAATCGGAACCGCTGCCACTATCGACTTGTAAGAGGGCAAAACGGGAGGCTGTAGTGGGAACAGAACTAAGAACTGCAGAGGCCATGGTACAGAGTCTTCTTTTCAAATGCTTCTGTCAAAAATAATTCCTGTGGGGAGAAGAAGAGAAAGAATGAGTAAATGTACTTAGTAAAATCTGTTCTAGATTTTAGAACAACCATAAATATACATTTCCCCTGACAACAGATACTGTACTGTATTTGGATCCGCATTCACAGTCCCACTGACAATACGAATTTACTTAGGAAAAATGATACACTGGTATTTCACAGATAACTATGGTAAGACTACCATCATTATAATTTGTTCATTTCTTCATTTATGAATTTCAAAAGAATCCTGGTTTTCCTTTCCTTGAAATACCTCTAATATACAGTATAACATTTATGGAAAACACCCTATATCAATATGGTTTATACCAGAAAAGGAGAAATACCGTTTTTCATTGTACGCAATTTCATTTGTCCTACATGTTTATACCTAGCTTCCAAAAATAAAAAAGAAAGAATATTCTCATATATATCCAAAATGCTTTAATTTGATTCAAGAGACTGGCTTAGAATTGACAGCAAAGAACTTAAATTCCCTCAACCAAGGGAAACTTCTCACTAGTCTCTGTGCGCCGCACCATTCCCAGCACAGGTGGGTGTGGTTTCATTTCACTTAGTTTTCCGTCATTTCAAGAGACTTAGAAGGGATCTTAAAGGTCCTCTAGTAATTTCCAACATGTTTTATCTCACAGATGAGATAACTGGAGCTTAGACTGGTTAAGCGACTTGCCTAAGGTCATTCTACAAGTTAGTCTCAGAGTCAGGACCTGAACCTTGATGCCGTGAACCTTACGCAGCAAGTCCAAAACGAACTCTGTGACGACCATAAGACTAAGTGCTCTTCCAATTGAAAAATAAAATAAAATTCCTCTTCTTGTGTGTGTGCATGCATGTGTTCAGCTTGGAATGGAACCTAGGGTCCAGTGTGTGCTAAGTGTGTGTGCTACCCTTGCACAGGTCTCCGACGGCCTTCCCACGCCTCCGCCACCCAGAGATAGCTACTGCCTTCATTTCTGATAGTCACGCTGTCTTTCTTTACAGTTCACCACACCTAGCTTGAGTCACAGTGCTCGTGTCTAACTAGCTGATACCACTTTCTCGGTATCTTATTGGTCGTACATATATATTTCTCCTTGTATCACAATATCATAGGTTTACTCTATTCAGCAGAGGAGAAAACTATGCAAAGGTAAATACCAGGAGGTAGGGATCACTGAAGTCCTATTTGAAAGCTTACCACATACTACAGTTTGTATGTTTTCGGGAAAGAAAATGAAAAGTACATATTAAATTTTCCATCATTAGAATCTGGAAAAATATTTGGAAATCTTTCAATTTGTCTATTATACAAAGAAGAAATATCATGAGCCAGTATCTGAAGATGTCATTAAGCAGTCACTAAATCAACGTGCTTTTATTGTAATACCATGTTAATTCTTAATATTCTTGTATCCAAAAAAATGCAAATCAAGATAAAATACAACATACACTGATGACATCATGCTAACATATTGACATTTTTAGGCTTAATTCTTTCCCAAAAATCTAAGGGCACCATAAATTATTATAAGGGAGAAAACATTATGCAAGTAAGAAGAAATTTCAGACTCAAAAAATACTGTGGAGCCAGGCATGGTGGCCCACACCTGTAATCCCAGCACTCGGGAGGCTGAGGCAGGAGGATCGCCACGAGTTCAAGGCCAGCCTGGGCTACATAGTGAGTCCAGGCCAGCCTGGGCTACATAGTGAGTCCAGGCCAGCCTGAACTACATAGTGAAACCCTGTCTCAAAACGACAACAGGGGCCGGTGAGATGGCTCAGCGGCATAAGCGCCTGCCTGGCAAGTGCGAGGGTCCGAGTTCGACTCCCGGAACCCACATACTAAAAAAGGGCCGGTGATATCGCTCAGCGGCACGGGCGCCTGCTGGCGCGTGAGGCCCTGAGGTCGACCCCTGGTACCCACCAAAAAAAAATAAATAAATAAAAAATGACAACAAAAACTGTAGAAAAAATACTACAGAAAACAATAATTCTGTTTCAATTTCAACATCTTCCTAAAATAACCCTATGAAAGTTATAGTTGTTTTAAGCATTTTAGGTACAATAATTCTATAAAGCTGTTCAGCAACTACCACTAGATCTAACTGTGGGGCTATAAAATTCAAGTGGTTGCTCTTTTACTGCTCACAAATATTCACTGCTCCTCTCTGAAGAAGAATTACATATTACTCCCCGTTGAATACTGGCATGACTTACCTTGTCAGGAAAATATAAACTTTAAAAAGTTTTAACAGTCAGTGACTCACTAAATTTTCTTTTCTCTGTGTCTGTGATTATGAAAGCATAGGCTGACATGGGTCTCTATTGGTCAAATCTGATTAAGAGTTTGAAACTACCAAAGCCCTTTACTAACTTTTTTTTTTTTTTTTTTTTGTGGGTACTGGGGTCGACCTCAGCAGGTGCCCGTGCTGCTGAGCGATATCACCGGCCCTTTTTTCGTATGTGGGTTCTGGGAGTCGAACTTGGGCCCTCGCTCTTGCCAGGCAGGCGCGTACGCCGCTGAACCATCTCACCGGCCCCCTTTACTAACTTTTGATGGATACGTACCCAGAAAACAATTTTGCTGCTTTAAGCTGCTGGTATTTTCAGGTTGCTCATACATTATAATGTAGCTTCACAAAACTTATACTTTAATCAAATTTCCTTTCCATTATACAACTGATATCAAAACCATGAATTTTGTATTTGTTGTAGAACTCATATAGAGAGAGTTAAATGTTCATAATTTCTATCCTAACAGATTCCTCCAAAGCTCACAGAAATTTCCTTTCTGTGGTATAAGGCAGAACTTCCATAACCAGTGTAGCCTTAAAGTTTCTTTCAGGCCTTTGGGCAGCAAGGAGAACCCTGGAGAGAAGTCATGGCCTCTGGGCTAGTCACCTTCAGATGCTAGAAACCCCATCTGGTGTGTAGCTCCTGCACATGCTGCTCATCTTGTTTTGTCAACTGTGACCAAAAAAAAGTGCTCAATCCCCTAGAAATCTACTCCATCAGACAACTGCAGAATGCACTGCTGCCTTTATGGTAGGAAGCCCCACGGAACTGTTGGAAAAGATGATGTTCTAGGTGCCCAAAGTGCACGGTACACAATACAGGAAACAACAGATCAGGAGTGGAGGAGTCCAGCATCTCCTAGTGAGCAAGGTTCCAAGGAATGGCCTTAAATCCCCCATTTGCCAGGGATGTGCCCTATGAATAACATAAATCTACCTGCAGTGTAGACTGCTCGAACAATGCGTATACTTTTTACCAACTACAGTTTTATCACTATTCTAAAATACTTTGTTAGAAAATTCAAATGAACCTGAAATTCATTTTATCACAGGAGATTTTGTATTATTCATATTATGTTGTATTAAAGAGCTATTAGAGTTTTTATAAACTGCTGAATACTAGGACAACAAAAATTATTTGTTTTTATTACTCATACAATTTTATTGCAGACTCAATTAGAAGAAATGATCACTTAAAAGTCTAGATGAAGAACTGTATATTTTAGGTTCAACATGGCTGAATAGAGCAGAAGCCTCATTCAGAGCTACTCAGAGAAATTCAATTAAAACATAGGTAACTGGAAGAAAGGGGAGGGATATACACCCTGAAACCAAAATCAATCTGACATAAGAGACTCATAGATCAAGCCAAACAGATAAAGGACTTAATAAAATGGCCAGCCAGCCCACTGGGCTGCCGGTGGGTCGCCAGATCGGGACAACTGCCCACCATACTTGGAATCTTTTTTTTTTTGGTGGGTACCGGAGGTCGAACTCAGGACCTCGCACGCCAGCAGGCGCCTGTGCTGCTGAGCAATATCACTGGCCCTTTTCTTGCATGTGGGTACTGGGAGTCAAACTCAGGATCTTGTGCTTGCCAGGCAGAAGCTTATGCCGCTGAGCTATCTCACCAGCCCCATACTTGGAATCTTAAAAGAAGAGAGAGAGGGAAAAAAAAAAGGATATACTAAAATAGTGTGGCTAAATCAAGCCACACAGGATAGATTTGGGCTATAAGGTCCCCTGCCTCTTCTGCCTTCCTCCAAACAGAAAACGCTACAGTCCAGCAGTAATTCTGCCAACACGAACTGCTCCCTCCCTGACGATGGGCCAGTTTTCCTTTCATTTGTTTTTGTTCTTTCCTTTTTTTTTTCTTTTCCTTTTCTTTTTTCTTTTCTTCTCGTTCCTTTTGTGCACACAGCAACTGAAACTGCGAGGAACAAGATTAAAGACAACAGGGGTGCATAGTAAATAGAACAGCTAATTCCCCCCCCCCATGACCTGTGGTTACAGAGGTGCCGGGGAATTAAACAGCCTTGCACCTCGGCATTGTGCAGCCCCGGGCTGTACCCATGCTGCTGGGGGCGAGAGCAGAAAGGCACCCACAGCACCCCAATCTCCCCTGAGGAAGTTACAGACTACAGCAGAGGTGGGTGACGATGGCAGCGGAACTTGTAAAGTGACGAATGGCAAGTTAGCACTCACCTCGGGAGAGGAGTGAGAATTGGGGCTGAGCAGCCTTGGACTGCAACAGCAGGAGCAGAGGACCGGACCACATCACGGCATCCCACCCCGCCCCGCAACAAACGACCTGAGGGACAGAGACTCGCCAGGGGAAGAGGAGCACAGAGGCTGAGCAAGGACCAGGAGGAGCCAAAGGTGCATGGCACTGGGAGCAGCCCCATCCCTGTCTGAAAACAGCACAGCAACTGGGAGAGAGACACCTCCAAGAGAAACAGGGTAAGGAGAGGGAGGCCGCTAAGGGACATACAGAAAGTACTGGCTGAAGACTGTGGCTCCAGGGCCCCACATTGGGAGGCCAAGATCAGCCTCAAATCCAGCACAAACTCTACTGCAGGCTTGGCAGTGTAATCCAGTAGTTTTGGACTCTTGGTGGACACCAGAGGAATTTTATTTGATTTTTCTTCTTTTTTTTTTTTTTTTGCTGGTTTGAGGTTTGTTTCCGTTCCGTGTGTGTGTGTTTACCTATATTTTTGTTCTAATCTATTCAACTTCTTTTCCCCTTTCCTCAATTTACCTCTCTAGACCTAATTATATTTCCATAAGTGAATAGTCTGTCTAATTTTTCTGGTCAACTCCAAAAATCCCTTGCTTACTCCTTCATTCTTTCTCTTCTGCCCTCCTCTAGTTTCCGAAAGCTTGTGTGATCGTCCTTTGCCCTCCAGCTTGGCTTCTACTTTATTTCTTTTCAGTTATCTCTCTTCTATCCACTATCCTTTTCAAATTTCCCAACCACAGGGTAAAACCACTCTTCCAAGGGGTAACCTTCGCATACAAGCTCCCAATTTACGATTGGTTTTGTTATATAACTGCAGATTTTGCTTCTCTGGTTAAAGGTACAAAATTAATAGTTACCACAGTTTGTCAACTATGCTTGATGTTATTGTCAGTACTAATTATACTACTTTAGCTAGGATGTCATATCTGTTTTAATCAGTTTTTCTCACTTCTGTAACAATACTGTTAAGTTCTGGGGTAATAACCTTACCACAGCCCAGCATCAAAGGACTGGGGACTGAGCTAAACAGATACCAACTATTAATTAATTGGAAAGGTAGGATCTTGGGACAGATACAAACCAAGAACCTCCTACACACAGAAAACATCCTAAAGAACAAACCTTGCCCAGAGAGGCCTTGAAACTAGTGATACAGCTACCTACTATAGAAACTTAAAAGGATCAACATAGAAAACAAAAACTTTTGAAATAGGAAATGATTAGACGCAGAAGCAAGATGCAATCTCAGACCTCCAGCTCACCCAGAACAAGTCCAGGAGACAATAAAATAGAGGAAAATGGAAGACACACTCTTGACATTCCTGAAATGATAGCAACCAAAGTAAAGAAACTAATCAATGAGGCTACAGAGGAAATCAGACCAGATATAATCTCTGAGGTAAAAAAAGAAATGTCAACATTTATAAAGGAATTGCTCAGCAAATACAGAGTAGAGATACATAAAAAAAATACACAATGATAGGAAGAGGATGGAAACCGTGAAAGATCAACATAGGAAAGAAACAGAATGCAAGAAATGGATTCAAACAGATATCCAGAAAATTAAACATTCCATTGAAAGCTGCCAACACCACTTGAACAAAACTGAAGACAGACTGTCAGACCTTGAAGACAGGATCCTGGCTAGTGATCATGAAAGATCTCTTGAAAATAACAAAAGATCAGGAAATAACAACTCAACAGCTGCAAGACAACGCTAAGAAGAATAAGATAAGAATAATTGGTGTCAGGCTGGTGAGATAGCTCAGCAGTGTAAGCGCCTGCCTGGCAAGCGTGAGGGCCCGAGTTCGACTCCCGGAACCCACATACGAAAAAAGGGGCCAGTGATATCGCTCAGCGGCACAGGCGCCTGCTGGAGTGCGAGGTCCTGAAGTTGACCCCTGGTACTCACCAAAAAAAAAAAAAAAAAAAAAAAAAAGAATAATTGGTGTCAATGAAAAAGCAGGAATCAACAAAAATGACATTAAAAACTATCTGCAGAATAGCAGAAAATTTCCCAAGCATGGGAAAAGAAGCTGACATACAGGTAAGTGAAGCATATAGAACTCCAATTAGCTATAACTAAAATAAATCTACACCAAGACATATAACAATCAAGATCCCAGAAATTCAGCACAAGAACAGAATATTAAAAGCTGTTAGAGAAAAGAAACAGACCACCTATAAAGGAAAGCCCATCAGAATCATGGCACACTTCTCAACACAAACCCTCAACTCAGGAAGAGCTCTGAGTGAAGTATTTCAAGTCCTGAAAGAAAACAATTTCCAACCCAGATTGATGTACCCTGCAAAACTATCTTTGAAAATTAATGGAGAAATAAGATACTTCCATGACAAAGAACAACTGAAGAAATTCATGACCAACAAACCAACCCTACAAAGAGTACTGGAAGATGTTCTAGACAGAGATAAAGATGACCACAATTCCAAGAACAACAACAGAAAGAAACCACCAGGCAGGGCAAGCAATTAAACAGAGGGAAAAAGCAGCAAACCAACAGCGGGGAAAATAACATGACAATGATAAGCCAATACATATCACTTATAACCATTGATGTAAACGGCCTGAATTCACCAATCAAAAGAAACAGATTGGCAGAGTGGGTGAAAAGACAAGATCCAATAATATGCTGTACACAAGAAACACATTTAACTCAAAAAGAAACTCATAGACTGAAAGTCAAAGGATGGACAACATTACTCCATGCAACAGGAACCTGGACAAAAGCAGGGTAGCTCTTCTGTTTGCAGACAATGTGAATTTCAAACTAAGAATGATCGAAAGAGATAAAGAAGTAACTACATACTTGTTAGGGAAAAAAATTCAAGATGAAGAGATAACAATCACAAATATATATGCACCAAATACGGGAGCACCCAACTATATAAGACAAATATTAATAGACATGAAAAATTAAGCAATAACACAATTGTAACAGGGGATCTTAATACCCCACTGTCACAAAGAGATAGATCAACTAGACAAAAAATCAGCAAAGAAACAACAAACTGGACCAAACCTGTGAACAAATGGACTTAGACGTTTACAGAATGTTCCACTCAACAACATCATAATATACATTCTCAGCTACACACGGGACATTCTCTAAAATAGAACATATACTAGCTCACAGAACATGCTTAAGTATATGCAAAGGAACTGAAATTATCCCATGCATACTATCTGACCATAGTGCAATGAAATTGGAAATTAATGGCAAAGAAACTGCAAAAAATCCATAAACATGTGGAAATTAAATAACATCCTTCTGAACAACCAATGGGTCACAGATGAAATTAAAGAATATCTACAATCAAACGAAAATGCAAATACAACGTACGAGAACCTGTGGGATGCAATGAAAGCAGTCCTAAGAGGGAAATTTATAGTGGTGAATTCTCGTATCAGGAAAACAGAATGAGCACAAACAAACAACCTAATGCTGCACCTCAAGCTTCTAGAAAAAGAAGAGCAAGACAAGCACAAAGCCCATACAAGGCAGGAAATTATAAGGATCTGAGCAGAAATCAACACAATTGAGACTAAGAAAACACAAAGAATTAATGAATCGAAGAGTTAGTTCTTTGAAAAAATAAATAAAATTGATAAACCTCTAGGCAACCTTATCAAAAAAAGGAAAGAAAAAACTCAAATTCATGCAATAAAGAATGAAAATGGTGAAATCACTACAGAGCCTGTAGAAATTCAGAAGATCATCAATACCTACTTCAAAAATCTTTACTCACACAGAATGGAAAACACAGAAGAAATGCAGATTCCTAGAAACATACAAATCACCAAAGCTGAATTAAGAAGATATAAAAATTCTGAATAACCTAATATCAGTTAATGAAATTGAAAAGGTAATTAAAAACTTACCAACAGGGCCGGTGAGATGGTTCAGTGGCACAAGCGCCTGCCTGGTAAGCGCAAGGTCCCGAGTTTGACTCCCGGTACCCACATACAAAGAAAAAGGGCTGGTGATATTGCTCAGCGGCACGGGCGCCTGCTGGCGCGCGAGGTCCTGAGTTTGAGCCCTGGTACCCACACAAAAAAAACTTACCAACAAAGAAAAGCCCAGGTCCTGATGGATTCATGGATGAATTCTACAAGAAATTTAGAGAAGATTTAACACTAATACTCCTCACACTCTTTAATGAAATTGAAAGGAAAGCAATTCTACCTAACTCATTCCTGGAGGCAAGTATTACCCTCATACCAAAACCAAAGAAAGACCCAATGAAAAGAGAAAACTACAGGCCAATCTCCTTAATGAACATAGATGCAAAAATCCTCCATAAAAGACTAGCAAACAGAATGTAGTAAATCATCAAGAAGATTATACACCATGACCAAGTGGGATTCATCCCAGGGATGCAGGGATGGTTCAACATATGCAAACCAATGAACTTAATACACCGTATCAACAAAGCCAAAGACAAAAACCACATGATCATACCAGTAGATGCAAAAAAAGCTTTTGATAAACTTCAATACTCATTCATGATAAAAAAAAAACCACTACAGAAATTGGAATAAATGGTTTTTACCTCAATCTGATAAAAGCCATCTATGACAAACCAACAGCCAACATCATACTAAATGAACAAAACTGATAGTTTTCACTCTAAAATCAGGAACAAGACAAGGATGTCCACTATCACCACTCCTATTTAATGGAGTTCTGGAAACATTAGCCAGAGCAATTAGACAAGAGAGAGAAATAAAAGCAATAAGGATAGGAAAGGAAGAAGTTAAATAATCGTTATTTGCAGATGACATGATACTCTATATAGAAGACTCCAAAAACTCCACCAAAAGACTTCTAGATTTAATAAACAAATTCAGTAGCATAGCCGGATACAAAGTAGACACTCAAAAATCAATGGCATTGGATGAACCTCAAGATGGCGGATGAGTAAGAAGCAGGCAGTGAAACTCTCTCTAAAAGTTACCATTGGAACAGGGGAATATAGCGACCCGGAAAGCGCAGGAGGGGGGGAGATGCCTCCCCGAAACCCAGAGAAGTTCTGAAGCGCAATCTGGGACCCCCGGCACCAGTGACGGGTGACTTCCAACAAAGAAGAAGGAAAGAAGGAGCAGACCGCGCGCGTGCACCTTCTACTATCCCGGGAGTTGCAGCGCCGCGGAAGCTCAAATCTACGGACACACGGTGGCAGCTGGTGCCCAGGGAGCCCCCACGGAGGATCCTGAGACAGCGGCGGGGCAGGGGAGCGGCGGAGAACGGCGCAGACCGGCGGTGAGTGTCTCTCAGCCACAGCTGCCCCGCGCCAGAGAGCGACCGGCCGGGCGCCATTGTGGGGGGTGTGGCGAAACTCAGAGCGGCTCGAAAACTGCTCTGGGAACTTGTGCTCCGGACAGGGCAGCACGGGGCCTCTCAGGCCCACGAAAGTGTGTTGAGGTCAGCAGGCGAACGAGACTGGACTCTCAGCCACACCTGTCCCGCGCCAGAGAGTAACTGGCCCGGCGCCATTGTGGGGGGCGTGGCGAAAAACCAGAGCGGCGGGAACCAGTGCAGGGAACCCGTGCTCCAGACAGCGCGCTGAGCCTCTCAGGCCCAGGGATCGTGAAAGGGCGCTGAGAACGGAGGCGAGCTAGACTGGTCTCTGCCTGAAAGTACGCGCCTCTGCTCACCGCCCGCCAGAGGGCGCTCCTGGCTTACTGGGACGGACCTGCACAGAACAGAACTCTCTCACCACAGGGTAACTGCCTACAGCAGAGTCAACACCTGGAACTGATTCTTTTTATTTTTTTTATTTTTATTTTTATTTTTTATTATTATTATTTTTTTTCTCACTGATTTGTTTTTTGTTCTGGCGAAGGGTTTTTTTGTTTTTGTTTTGTTTTGTTTGGTTTTTTGGTGGGGTTTTATTTTTGATCTGTCTGTTTTATTGTTTTTATCTTCGTTTTTGTTTCTGTATGTGTATTTGCTCTTTCCTTCATTATTCTCTCTGGTTT
The DNA here is from genome assembly GCA_028451465.1 of Erethizon dorsatum. Classification (NCBI taxonomy): domain Eukaryota; kingdom Metazoa; phylum Chordata; class Mammalia; order Rodentia; family Erethizontidae; genus Erethizon; species Erethizon dorsatum. The sequence goes on along the minus strand of CM051835.1, from coordinate 38,751,206 downwards.
TTTATATGAGTGTAAACAGCGCCTCTAACTTCTTTGTGATTGTGGTTGTGATCTGTTCTTCCTTTTATCCCTTCCTTCTCTTTCTACCACCTGTCCTCTGTACTAGTGTCCCAATTTTAGTGGGATCCCTCTTGGTCCTCTAACCTTACATCTAATTCCTTCCTCTTCTCCCAATACTCTATTTCCTCCTTAACTCATTTTAAATTTAAACTCCTCAGGGGAAAAATTGACATACACAGGACTTGTATACTGCATATAATTTTTCTGGTGTGTTTTAGATTTTGTTATATAACTGCAACTCTATACAGCTAAAAGTGGTAAATAACTGGTTAGCTCAGTCTGTCATTTTCTAGGCTCTGTTTGATGCTTTAGTTAACATTATAGCCAAATGTGAAATAATTGTTCTAAACATCTTTCCTTCCTGATATTTCATGATTGAGATTGACTAAGGGACACAGAAAATACAGTGGCACACTACCAAAGAATCAAGGACTGGGCCAAACAGGTAGCAACTTCGCATACCCAACGAATTGAAGAGGTAGGATCTGGCAGAAAGCTCAAAACCTAAAAGCAAGCTCCACTTGGAAGATACTGCAGAGAAGTAGTCATCTTCTAAAGATCTTAAACACTAGCAATAAAGTAGCCTACTATAGGTAATTTGCAAACATCACCCCAGGAATTAAAGAAAGGAAAAATGAGACGACACTTAAACAAGATGCAACCCCACACATCCAATTCACCAAAGGCAAACCTAGGGAGCAACGAGGTGGGACAATCCGAAAGCCACCCACCTGGCCTATCTGAAGTGGTAACAACAAAGCAACTGAATGAGGTTCTGGAAAAAATTAAAACAGAAATAATCTCACAGATAACTGCAGAGATAATGTCTACAATGAAGACCATGCTTAAGGACACTATAGCTGATACAGACAAAAAAATAGATGAACTTAAGAAAACTATAGAAACCATGAATGCTCAGCATAGGAAAGAAATGGAATCCATAAGGCAGATTCAAGCAGATATCCAAGAGATAAAAAATTCCATTGAAAGTATTTGTAGCAGAATAAGCCAATGCGAGGACAGGATCTCAGATATAGAAGACAGGCTTGCAATTAGTGATCATGAAATGGAAAAATTCGTAAAAATAGCAAGGGACCATGAAAAATCAATTCAGCAGCTGCTAGATGACTCAAAGATAAACAACTTAAGAATAATTGGAATAAATGAAAAAGCAGGAGATAGCATCAACGACATTAAAACCTTGTTCAAAGACATAATCAGGGAGAACTTTCCTGGAAGAGAAAAGGAATTTGACACCCCTATAAGTGAAGCTTTTAGAACACCAACTAGACATGATCAAAAAAAAACTTCAGCCAGACATATTATAATCAAGATCCCAGAAATTCAACAGAAGGGCAGAATCTTAAAAGCTGTTAGGGAGAAGAGACAAATCACTTATGAAGGAAAACCCATCAGAATCACAGCTGACTTTTCAGCACAAACCCTCAATTCAAGAAGAGCTTGGAATGATGTATTGCAAGCTCTAAAGGAAAATAATTTTCAGCCCAGATTGATGTACCCTGCAAAACTATCTTTCAAAATTGATGGAGAAATAAAATACTTTCATGACAAAGAACATCTGAGAAAATTTATGACCACCAAACCAGCACTCCAAAACGTTCTGAAGGACATTCTAGAAAGAGATAGGAACCCCAACAGAAGGAATCCACCAGACAGGGCAAATAATTAAATAGCCGGAAAGCAGAAAAACAAAGAGTGGGAACCAACAACAGGAAAATATCATGACAAGTCAATACATATCAGTTTTAACCATCAATGTTAACGGTCTCAATTCACCAATCAAAAGGCACAGACTGGCGAAATGGATCAAGAAGCAAGATCCAACAATATGCTGTATACAAGAAACACATTTAATTCAGAAAGAAATTCATAGACTGAAAGTCAAAGGATGGAAAACAATACTCCATGCCACAGGAACCCAGAAAAAAGCAGGGGTAGCTATTCTTTTTGCAGACAAAGTGAACTTCAAGCCAAGAAGGATTCAGAGAGATAAAGACGGTCATTACATCCTTGTAAAGGGAACAATCCAAGAGGAAGAGATAACGATCATAAATATATATGCGTCAAATACCAATGCACCCAGCTATATAAAACAAGTACTAAAGGACATGAAAAATCAAATAAGCACTAATACAATTATATTGGGAGATCTCAATACTCCACTGTCACAAAAAGATAGATCAACTGGACAGAAAATCAATAATGAAATAGTAGAACTGAACCAAACTTTTGAACAAATGGACTTAGTAGATGTCTACAGAGTGTTCCATCCCACAACATCAGAATACACATTTTTCTCAGCTGCACATGGGACGTTCTCCAAAATAGACCACATACTAGCTCATAAAACCTGTTTAAGTAAATGCAAAGGAATTGAAATTATCCCATGCATATTATCAGACCATAGTGCAATGAAATTGGAAATCAATGGCAAAAGATCCCACAAAAACTCCCTAAACACATGGAAATTAAACAGCATCCTCCTGAACAACCAATGGGTCACAGATGAAATTAAAGAAGAAATTAGTCACTTTCTACAACTGAATGATAATGACAGTACAACATACCGGAACTTATGGGATACAATGAAAGCAGTCCTAAGAGGGAAATTTATAGCATTAAATACTTATATCAGGAAAATAGAGCAAGCGCAAATAAACAACTTAAGGGTGAACCTCGAGCTTCTAGAAAAAGAAGAGCAGGTTAAGCCAAAAGCCCGTACAAGGGAGGAAATTATAAAGATCAGAGCAGAAATTAACGTATTGGAGATTAAAAAAACAATACAAAGAATCAATGAAGCAAAAAGTTGGTTCTTTGAAAGAATAAATAAGATTGACAAACCCTTATCCAACCTTATTAAAAAAAGAAAAGAAAAGACTCAAATCCATGCAATTGAAAATGAAAAGGGTGATATCACGACGGACCCTGCAGAAATCCAGAAGATCATCTATACCTATTTTGAAAATTTATATTCTACTAAGATGGAAAATGCAGAAGAAATGGACAGATTCCTAGATTCGTATGAATTACCAAAGCTAAATCAAGAAGATTTAAAAATCCTAAATAAACCAATATCAACCAATGAAATTGAAGATGTAATTAAAAACCTCCCAACAAAGAAAAGTCCAGGCCCTGATGGATTCACTGCCGAATTCTACAAGAAATTTAGAGAAGACCTAACGCCCCTACTTCTCAAACTTTTCAATGAAATTGAAAGGGAAGCAATACTCCCAAATTCATTCCTGGAAGCAAGCATTACCCTGATACCAAAACCAGAGAAGGACCCAACTAAGAAAGAGAACTACAGGCCAATCTCCCTAATGAACATAGATGCAAAAATCCTTAATAAGATACTGGCAAACAGAATCCAACAAATCATCAAGAAGATTATACACCATGACCAAGTTGGATTCATCCCTGGGATGCAGGGATGGTTCAACATACGTAAATCAATAAATGTAATACAGCATATTAACAGAACCAAAGACAAAAATCACATGATCATCTTAATAGATGCAGAAAAAGCTTTTGACAAAGTCCAGCACCTTTTCATGATAAAAACCCTACAGAAAATTGGAATAGAGGGTCTTTATCTCAATCTGGTAAAAGCTATCTATGACAAACCAACAGCCAATATTATACTAAATGGCCAAAAACTGAAAGCCTTCCCTCTAAAATCAGGAACAAGACAAGGATGTCCACTGTCCCCACTCTTATTCAACATAGTTCTGGAAACTTTAGCCAGAGCGATTAGACAAGAGAAAGAAATAAAAGGAATAATGATTGGAAAGGAAGAAGTTAAATTATCATTATTTGCAGATGACATGATACTCTACACAGAAGACCCCAAAAACTCCACTAAAAAACTGCTAGATTTAATAAGCAAATTCAGTAGTGTAGCTGGATACAAAGTCAATACTCAAAAGTCAATAGCCTTCCTGTACACAAATAACAAACTTACTGAAAGAGAAATTAGGGAAACAATACCTTTCACAATAACATCCAAAAAAATGAAATACCTAGGAATCAACCTCACGAAGGATGTAAAAGACCTCTATAGTGAAAACTACAGTACTATGAAAAAGGAGATTGAAGAGGATATCAGAAAATGGAAAGATATCCCTTGCTCCTGGATAGGAAGAACCAATATAGTGAAAATGGCCATACTTCCAAAATTGTTATACAGATTTAATGCAATTCCAATCAAAATTCCAACAGCATATCTCACAGAATTAGAGAAAACAATCCTAAAATTCATTTGGAATCAGAAGAGACCTAGAATAGCAAAGGCAATTCTGGGCAACAAAGGCAAGGCAGGGGGCATCACAATCCCCGACTTGAAATTATACTATAAAGCTACTGTGATTAAAACAGTGTGGTACCGGCAAAAAAACAGACCTGAAGATCAATGGAACAGATTAGAAGATGCTGAAACAACCCCAGACATACTAAGCCACCTTATCTTTGACAAAGGTGCCAAACACATTCGCTGGAAGAAAGATAGCCTCTTTAATAAATGGTGCTGGAAAAACTGGCTCTACACATGCCGAAGATTAAAACTAGATCCATATCTTTCACCATGCACTAAACTAAATTCAAAATGGATCAGAGATCTAAATATTAAAACAGAAACATTAAATCTGCTGGAAGGTAGGATAGGTAAAACCCTTGGAGATATTGGTGTAGGCAAAGACTTTATGAATAAAAACTCAACCGCACAGGAACTATCCCAAAGAATCAATAACTGGGATCTCATCTTATTAAAAAGCTTTTGCACAGCAAGAGAAACCACCAACAGAGTGAAGAGACAACCCACAATGTGGGAAAAAATGTTTGCCAGCTGTTCCTCAGACAAAGGATTACTATCGAGAACATATAAAGAACTCAAAAAAATCAGACCTCCCAAATTTAAAGACCCACTCCAAAAATGGGCATCTGAGATGAATACACAATTCTCAGATGAAGAAATACTAATGGCAAATAAATATACAAAAAAATGTGCAACATCACTAGTCATTCGAGAGATGCAAATTAAAACAACACTGAGATACCATCTCACCCCAGAAAGAATGGCTACTATTAAGAAATCAACTAATAACAAATGCTGGAGGGGCTGTGGGGAAAAAGGAACCCTTCTTCACTCTTGGTGGGAGTGTCGACTGGTACAGCCACTGTGGAAGTCAGTGTGGAGATTCCTCAGAAAACTAGGGTTGGAGGTCCCATTTGACCCAGCTATTCCCCTTCTGGGCATCTTCCCAGAAGAATTAAAAACATCGTACCACAGCGATATATGTGCACCCATGTTTATAGCAGCACAATTTGTAATAGCCAGATCTTGGAAACAACCCAAATGCCCATCAACTGAGGAATGGATAAGAAAGATGTGGTATTTTTATACAATGGAGTACTATTCAGCCATAAAGAAGGATAAACTGGAGACTTTTATAGGTAAATGGATGCAACTCGAGAAAATACTCATAAGTGAAATAAACCAGAAGCACATGTGTAAGCATCGTATTATCTCTCTAGTATGAGAAACTGAAAGAGTAAATAAGATCCAAAATGTACAATAGATATGGTGAATCAAAAAGAAACTGGTCAAAAGGAAAGAGAGACTGGAATAGGGAAAAGAAAGAAGGGAAAGGGAAAAAAATTGTATATATATATATATAAGATGGTTAAGATAGATACACTACCATTTTTACTTAGTTCATTGAAGAGTAAGGTTTGTGCCAATAATGTTTGGACAATTGAATGCTAATGTCTGGTGTCCTGAATAACTAACTTAAAGATAGTAATACGTAATGTATTAACCATTGTTACCCTCCTATTATGTTGTTTTGAAAATTTGTTCTTCTTTTGATTTGTTTTTTTTTTTTCTTCTCTTTAAAAAAAAAAAAAAAAATCAATGGCATTTCTGTACACAAACAACAAAATCACTGAGAGACAAATTAGAGAAACAACACCCTTCACAATAGCATCCAAAAAAATGAAATACTTAATCAATCTAACAAAGGAAGTAAAAGATCTATACATTGAAAATTACAGTACTCTGAAAAAGGAGAGTGACGAGGAAAACAGAACTGGAAAGATATCCTTTGCTCATGGATAGGAAGAACCAACACTGTGAAATTGGCCATACTCCCAAATCTGTTATACAGATTTAATGCAATCCCAATCAAAATACCATTAGTATATCTCACATATCTAGAGAAAACATTCCTAAAATTCATTTGGAAACTGACGAGACCTAGAATAGCAAAGGCAATTCTGGGAAACAAAGGCAAGGCAGGAGGTATCACAATCCCTGACTTGAAATTATACTACAAAGCTACTGTGATAAAATCAGCATTGTACTGGCAAAAAAAACCCCAGACCTGAGGATCAATGGAACATATTATAAGATGCAGACACAACTCCAAACACACTCAGCCACCTTATCTTTGACAAAGGGGCCAAACATGTTCACTGGAAGACAGATAGCCTCTTTAATAAATGGTGCTGGAGAAACTGGCTTTCCACATGTCAAAGACTATAACTAGACTCATGTCTATCACCATGCACTAAACTAAAGTCAAAATGAATCGAAGATCTAAATATTAAACAGAAACACTGTACCTACTGGAAGAGAAAGTAGGTAGAAATCTTAAAGACACATGGGTAGGCAGAGAGTTCCTGAACAAAACCCAAACTGCATGGGAAGTACTTCAAAGAATCAACAACTGGAATCTCATCTTACTAAAAGGCTTTTGCACATCAAAAGAAATCACCAACAGAGTGAAAACCCACAGAGTGAGAAAAAATTTTAGCCAACTGTCCCTCAGACAAAGGACTTCTATCTAGATCGTATAAAGAATTGAAAAAAATCAGATCCCTCGAATTCAAAGACCCAATCCAAAAATGGGCATCTGAGATGAATACATACTTCTCAGATGAACAGTTACAAATGGCAAATAAATATATGAAAAAATGTTCAACATCATTGGTCATTGGAGAGATGCAAAATCAAACAGATTCCATCTCACTCTGGAAAGAATGGCTATCATCAAGAAATCAACAACAAATGCTGGCAGGGCTGTGGGGAAAAACGGATCCTTCTCCACTGTTGGTGGGAGTGTAAACTGGAATAACCACTGTAGAAATCATTATGAAGATTCCTCAAAAAAACTAGGATTAGGGCCGGTGAGATGGCTCAGTGGCGTAAGCGCCTGCCTTGCAAGCGCGAGGGCCCGAGTTCGACTCCCGGATCCCACATACGAAAAAGGGGCCGGTGATATCGCTCAGCGGCACAGGTGCCTGTTGGCGCGCGAGGTCCTGAGGTCGACCCCCCGGTACCCACAAAAAAAAAAAAACAAAAACTAGGATTAGAGGTCCCATTCGACCCAGCTACTCCTCTTCTGGGTATCTTCCTAGAAGAATTAAAAACATCATACCATGGGGCCGATGACATAGCTCAGTGGCATAAGCGCCTGCCTGGCAAGCATGAGGTCCTGAGTTCGACTTCCAGTACCCACATACAAAAAAAGGGCTGGTGATATCGCTCAGCGGCACAGGCGCCTGCTGGCGCGCGAGGTCCTGAGGTCAATCCCCGATACCCACAAAAAAAAAAAAAAAACCCAAAAAACAAAAAACATCATACCACCGTGATATATGTGCACCCATGTTTATAGCAGCACAATTTGTAATAGCTAAATCCTGGAAACAATGCAAATGTCTATTAACTGAGGAATGGATAAAAAAATAAAGTGGTATTTTTATATCATGGAGTACTACTCAGCTATAAAGAAGGATAAACTTGAGACTTTCACAGGTAAATGGATGCAACTTGAGACTATACTTACAAGTGAAATAAATCAGTCTTACGTGTAAACATCGGATTGTCTCTCTAGTGTGAAAAGCTGAAAAAGTAAATAAGATCCAAAATGTACAATAGCTATTGTATAATGTATAATATATATATATATGCACACACACACGTACACACACACATATACATATATATACACACACACGATAGTTAAAATAGCTATACTACTAATTTCTGTAAGTCCATTGAAAAGAAAGGTTTATGCTTATATCATCTGATCAATTTTAATGCTTATATCTTGTAATCTGAGCAACTACTTTGAAGATAATACCCAATATATTAACCACTGTTAATCCCCTATTAGCTTGTTTTGAAATTCTGCATCGTTTTTATTGGTTTTTTCTTTAAAATAAAAGAAAAAATTAACACCTTAAAATCACTTATTAAAAAAATAAGGGGCCGGTGAGATGGTTCAGCGGTGTAAGCGCCTGCCTTGCAAGCGCGAGGGCCCGAGTTTGACTCCTGGATCCCACATACGAAAAAGGGGCCAGTGATATCGCTCCGCGGCACGGGTGCCTGTTGGCACGCGAGGTCCTGAGGTCGACCCCCCGGTACCCACAAAAAAATAAATAAATAAAAATTAAAAAAATTAAAAAATGAGCAAATAAATTCAGTAAACACTTTGCAAAAGGAGAGAAAAACTGTATATTTTTATTTCATAAACATGATACAGTATTTTAAAATTTATATTCACAGACGCAAGCGTAATTTTCTCACTAAAAATCTTGAAAAGATTTTGAAGATTTAAAAATGTGACTGAGAACATCTGACTCCACTTCGAAACATGCTCTGAAACTCAAACCAATATGTGCCCCATCTAGAAATTAAGGTTTTAATCTCTGAAACGAAAAAGTGTTTAGTCATGGAGGAGCAGTTGAAGAGTCAGGCACTACCACAAATCAGAGACCTGAAGATTATACCTAACATACTGCAGAAGGAAAACAGCAATTTACCTTAACCCCAAGAATCACAGCTGTCCTAAACTTCAGACACCCAGTAGATAATACTTCCTCAATGAATGAAAAGAAGTAACAAAAGAAAAAGTAAAAAGAAAGCATTAGAATAAATGCTGCTAACTGAAGAAAGAACCAGTGATAAATACTTGAAAAACAAAATCATTTTTCTGAGAAGGCTGTACAACTCAACCACCACTGTGTCAAATATTTCAACCCTGAAAAGGTAGACTGTAAAGAGAGAAATAACTATAATTATCCCTTATTTGATTTGGGCAAAAAAGAACAGAAGAGTGACAGCCACTTGTGTTATATTTTACGTAACAGTAAATATTAAAGACAAAAAATAGCTCTACTTAGTCTGCAGCTAAAGGGATAGGAAATGAGACAACTAGAAGGTCTCAAACTGTACTTCATGCTGTTCTTTAAAAAACAAAAGACATCACATCATCTATTCAAAAGCCACTGAAGAGGGCCGGTGAGATGGCTTAGCAGCATAAGCACCTGCCTGGCAAGCGTGAGGTCATGAGTTTGACTCCCGGAACCCACATATGAAAAAAAGAGGGCCGGTGATATCACTTAGCGGCATGGGCGCCTGCTGGCGCGCGAGGTCCTGAGGTTGACCCCCGGTACCCACCAAAAAAAAAAAAAAAAAGCCACTGAAGAAACCTGCATACAATGCTTAAGGACATACTAACCAGTATTTCGGAAGTGGTCAATGGGAAAATGTAAAAGGTAGAACTATAACAATCCTCAATTTGAAAACATGGATATTAGCAATCTACTTACCAAAAAGAAAGAAATGCATGAGACTACTCATTATACTTCTTTTCCTTTCTGTAGCTTTTACAATTTTCCTAAATAGTCTACAATGACCATATACTTCTATAAGGAAAAAAATTCACCTTGAAAGGGAAAATTATTATGTATACTCAAAATGTTAAGCATAATGTAATCAATGAAATACTATTTTTTGTGCCTGTTTTAAAATTTACAAAGGGGCTAGGGATATAGCTCAGCGGCACAGCACCTGCCCTGCAAGCTCCAGGTCGTGAGTTCGATTCCCTGTACAAAAAAAAAAAAAAATTTTACAAAGGATAAGTACAGGTCTACAGGTTGCAAGTGACAATGAGACACTTACTCCTTCATGTTAGCAATTCAGAAGTCAACTGATAGTGAGCAAATGTCAAAGACTAATTATTGCATGCTTTTAGGAGAACGTTACATTAATTTTTTAAGAATTTAAAGAGACAGTCATGTTATATAATCCAAGAATTCTTTGCAATTCTTTTTTAAACCTTAGAGACCATGAAGACACCAGATTTTTTTTTTTTTTTTTTTTTTTATTTTAAAGAGAAGAAAAAACAAAACAAATCAAAAGAAGAACAAATTTTCAAACAAACATAATAGGAGGGTAACAATGGTTAATACATTACGTATTACTATCTTTAAGTTAGTTATTCAGGACACCAGACATTAGCATTCAATTGTCCAAACATTATTGGCACAAACCTTACTCTTCAATGAACTAAGTAAAAATGGTAGTGTATCTATCTTAACCATCTTATATATATATATATATATATATATATATATATATATATATATATATATATACAATTTTTTTTCCCTTTCCCTTCTTTCTTTTCCCTATTCCAGTCTCTCTTTCCTTTTGAACAGTTTCTTTTTGATTCACCATATCTATTGTACATTTTGGATCTTATTTACTCTTTCAGTTTCTCATACTAGAGAGACAATACGATGCTTACACATGTGCTTCTGGTTTATTTCACTTATGAGTATTTTCTCGAGTTGCATCCATTTACCTATAAAAGTCTCCAGTTTATCCTTCTTTATGGCTGAATAGTACTCCATTGTATAAAAATACCACATCTTTCTTATCCATTCCTCAGTTGATGGGCATTTGGGTTGTTTCCAAGATCTGGCTATTACAAATTGTGCTGCTATAAACATGGGTGCACATATATCGCTGTGGTACGATGTTTTTAATTCTTCTGGGAAGATGCCCAGAAGGGGAATAGCTGGGTCAAATGGGACCTCCAACCCTAGTTTTCTGAGGAATCTCCACACTGACTTCCACAGTGGCTGTACCAGTCGACACTCCCACCAAGAGTGAAGAAGGGTTCCTTTTTCCCCACAGCCCCTCCAGCATTTGTTATTAGTTGATTTCTTAATAGTAGCCATTCTTTCTGGGGTGAGATGGTATCTCAGTGTTGTTTTAATTTGCATCTCTCGAATGACTAGTGATGTTGCACATTTTTTTGTATATTTATTTGCCATTAGTATTTCTTCATCTGAGAAATGTGTATTCATCTCAGATGCCCATTTTTGGAGTGGGTCTTTAAATTTGGGAGGTCTGATTTTTTTGAGTTCTTTATATGTTGACACCAGATTTTTATTTATTTATTTTTTTGGTACTGGGACTCGAACTCAGGACCTCATGCTTTCCAGGCGGGTGCTATGCCACTGAGCTCTATCCCTAGCCCGACACCCAATTTTTAAAAGATACTATTTCAGGGCTTAGCTGAGGTTAGTATTCCCTCAGTTTTGGGTCATAAACTTCTGCCTTTCCACCTTCAGCCATACCTAAACGATATTAGGATAAATGATTTAAATACAGCTCTTTTTCCTCCTCCATTTTCCCTTTCTTCCTCTTTCAAACACATTTGGTCTTTAAAATTTAGATATTTACATGCTCCTTTATATACTCCTACGTGATATAATTAAGACACAATGCAAATGAAAGTATGGTGGGCCTTTACTAAGCTACTTATGTTAATATGAATATGGTGCCTAATGCACGTTAGGCAAGAAATAATAATTATTTTGTATTTCCCCCCTCTCCCCTTTGAATCTCCTTTAAAAAATTTCAAGGCTGTAGGTTTGGATCAGTGTACAGCACTTACTGTACAGCACCACTGTACAGCACTTGCTTAACATCCACACATGCCCTGCATTTGCTCTTTAGCACTGCAAATAAATAAATAAAAAGTAAAAATAAAAACAAACCTATCCTCTAAAAAAAATAAAAAATTTTCAAGGCTAATACTATATAAGAAGTGAAAACAAAGGAAATTCACAAGATAATTTAAAAAGCAGAAATGTTTCAGGTGAAAATTCAAAAGATACAAGTAAGTTCACAATTATAAATATACAGAAAACTCACAAATGTATTCTTCATTGTTCTGTCATCTTTTTTTTTTTTTTTTTTTTTTTTTTTTTTGTGGGTACCGGGGGGACGACCTCAGGACCTCGCGCACCAACAGGCACCCGTGCCACTGAGCGATATCACCGGCCCCTTATTCGTATGTGGGTTCCGGGAGTCGAACTCGGGCCTTCGCGCTTGCAAGGCAGGCGCTTAAGCCGCTGAGCCGTCTCACCGGCCCTGTTCTGTCATCTTTTATAATTTCATAACTTCCATTAATAAAAACTACTAATTCCTGTATACTTGAGAATAGTGATGTCAAAAGTATATGAAGTCTTCATTTTATAATCAATACCCAAAAAGTCACTTTTTGAATTATTGAATATTATGGAACATGTTAGGGCTTTCTACAGCAATTCTCCCTCTTTGGATTGTATCTGAACACCAGGAAAACCAACTACTTAGAATTTCCTGAACACAAATTAACTTGTTCCTCTCTTTATGTTGTTCCCTTTGCCTGTGATGCCCTCTATCTTTCACTTAAAATTTCTAATCCACTCTTCAAAATCCTGTTCAGTGGCTAGAATTTCCATGAAGCATTCTCGGACCTGTTCCTCAAATTAATCATTTTCTATTTTTATTTCTACTAGTAAAGGGACTCCATAAAAATAATCTCTTTATTGTTGTGTTTACCCCTGTAGAGTCTTGATTTCAACATCAGGCCTCATCTTCTATAGTATTTGTCAAGAATAGAAAAAAAGTTTACTGAATTTAGTGGGTTTTTTGCATGTTACGTTTACATTCCTGAAGTATACAGCCACCTATGCACTCAAAGATATGCTGGGGGGTGTGACTCAGTAGATGCCTTAGCACGCATGAGGCCCTGAGTTCATTACCCAACATCCACCATAAAAACACAAACAACATTAAACCCTTTCCCAAAAATTAATATTAATTTAAAATTCAGTGGTACAGCAATTGTGTGGCACACCCTGAGGCCCTGGGTTCCATTCCCAGCAACAATTCCCCAGGTACTCGGGAAGCTGAGGCAGGAGGATTGCAAATTCAGGGCCAGCCTACGTGATTCAGGCAGACCTTGTCTCAAAATTTAAAAAGATAAATAAATAAAAAGGCTGCGTATGTGGCTCAGCGCCCTGGGTTCAATCACCAGCGTGCCCCTCCCCACCCCCCAGCGCAATGTACAAAATGGGTACTGAGTGAGGATGTAAGGATTTCCCTCATAAATAAAGTGCACGTATTTTTATTTGCCCACAATACTTCTAGGGTAAGATATTGGGAATTGAACCCAGGGCCTTCACTCTAACCTACACCCCCAGCTCTTTGTATTTTTTATTTTGAGACAGAATCTGGCTAAATCAGGCAAGGTCAACGGGAACTAGTGATCCTCCTGGGATTATAGGCGTGGACCACCTACCCAGACATACTGTTCTTCTTTTGATCAACTAGGTACTTGCTCTTACTGTGTGGAGCCGAAGCCACCAGACTGATACTGCATCATATAGGTAAGTTTTTAATGACCACGTAGGACAAGAACTTCTCATTAAACAGGATGTAACTACTACCAACTTTAGTGGTATGAAGTTGTTAAAAAAAAAAAAATCTAGGTTTTTATATTTTTATTTTAAAAACTTAATTTATTTATTTTATGAGACAGGGTCTCACTATGGAATTCAGGCTGCTTTCCGTTTGTTATGTACTCCAGGCTGGCCTCGAACTCACAGTGATCCTCCTGCCTCAGCCTCCTGAGTGCTGGGATTACAGGTATGCGCCACACGCCCAGCTAGAAATTTTTAATATAGTATTCTAATTTGCCATAAGGTTTCCCAAATATTTTTATGGCTACAAGACAAATTTACTAACTTGATGATTCTGGTTGTAATCGCATTTACTATAGGCAGATGGAATGGTAAGTGGCGTAAAAAAAGTCACTGACTTTTCAGTATAAGAAACACCATCTTGGGCCGGTGAGATGGCTCAGCGGCCTAAGCGCCTGCCCGGCAAGTGCGAGGGCCCGAGTTCGACTCCCGGAACCGACATACGAAAAAAGGGGCCGGTGATATCGCTCAGCGGCACGGGCGCCTGCTGGCGCGCGAGGTCCTGAGGTCGACCCCCCGGTACCCACAAAAAAAAAAAAAAAAAACCCACCATCTTTAGTGCTTCTAATGAAAACATTACCCCTTACTCAACTGAAAGATCTCACTAAGGTAAAGGAAAAAAAGGGATGTAGAGAAATGACAGACCATGTAATAAACTATTTTATCACTTCTGTCCAATATTTATTAAACATCCTAGATGCTAAATATCCCCCAAATTTTTGAAAAAACTTTCAAACAATAACGGCAAAAAAAAATTACAATTTTGCTCATTTACTTTTCAGTAGCTGGTCCCACACCCGAGAGTAACTCACTGTACAGTACCTCATTGCCGAAAGATCCCAATTCACCCGCAGGCTGCCACCGATGCTCCAAAAGTTCCTCTCAACTACGCAGAGGAAAACCGGCGAGACCCAGCTCGGGCAGCAGCGGCTTCAAACCTGAAAAGCAGCGAACAGCGAGTCAGGTCGTCGCTCCAGAAATTTCGAGCGCCGGCTCGGGCGGGGGCGCGGCGGCGGCGGCAGGGGCGGCGACACCTGTCACTCGCGGCCCGGGCCCGGGTCCCTCCGTCCCGCCCGCCGCGGCCCTGCCCGAGAGCTGCCCTCCCGCCGCCGCCCCGCGCCCCGGCCAGCCCGCCTGAGGCCGAGCCGCTGCCCTGCGAGCCCGGCGCCCGCAGCGCACCGCGAACGGGCCGCCGTGTACTCACCGGGCCTCCGCTCGGCCTCGTCCTCCCCAGCCCGCGGCCGCTCCGGGCGTTGGGACTCGGCCGGGTCAAGAGGCGGGCGGCCCGGGCGGCTCGCGGGGACCGGGGCCGCGCGGCGGGGCGCGGCGGGGCGCGGGGCGGCGCGGGGCACGGACTTCGGGCCGCGGCGACGGCGACGGTGGCGAGCGCGGCTGAGGCTGCGGTGAGGGAGGGCGGAGCGCGGCGGCGAGAGAGCCGGCGGCCGGGGCGGGAGGAGCGGCGGGCTGGCGGGCGGGGAGGCCGGGGAGGCCGGGGAGGCCGGGGCGGGGCCTGGCGCGCCGGCAGCCGCGCGGGGTTTGTTTATTTTCCCGGTGGGTCGCGGCGCAGCGCTGAGTGGAGGCGCGCGGGTTACGTGACGCCCGGAGTTGGAGAGAGGACCAGAACCACCTGCTGGCGACCGGAGCTACGGGGGCCGGGCAGGGTCCAAACGGTTCACGTAGGCGGCGGCGCCGCGGGCCTCGGGGTCAGGGAAGAGAAGGGCCCACTCCCAGAGCGGGTGGAAGGAGGGAGGCCTGGCGGGAGACTAGGGCTCCAAGGGCACTCCCCCGCGGCTCGTGGGGGTCACCTGCCTCGCGGAGAGCTCTGGCATGGAAAATGCTGTGCTACAGGGTGGCCGGGGGTCCCCGCAACTCGAGGGCGGCCTCCCGTTAGTGAGAGAGGGATGGTGCTGCGCCAGACCTCCTAGGGAGGGAACTGCTCAGTTCTCTGCAGTCGGGCAGCGGTGTCCCGCCACCTACTCTGTCGGTAGCACTAGTTCATTTTACAAGCGAAGTGAAGTGACTAACCCAAACCCCTCCAGCAAATGGCAGCTGATGCTAGAGCTGGAAGCCGGCTGTACTGGCTTCCAATTCTGGTTGCACTGCGTGGCACCATCTCCGTAAACCGCTTTGATCCAACTCTTCGGAGAACACTCCCCATAGGTGAGATGTGCGGGGGTTACAGAGTGTAGTTGACTTTCTCTGTGCTCTCAGAGTAAGGAATAAAACAAAGATAAAAGTTTTATAGTAAAAGACCGCGATAAGTGCCAAGCAAAAATACGAAGTTGTGCGGAGAGAGTCGAAGAACCTCTAGCGTCTGTCACAGGATCAGGAAAGAAAGGCAGCATGAAAAGTAATGGGATTGACCCTGAAGGAGGTAGGGAGAGTTTTACAGCAAGAGCATGAAGACTTACCTAAAGGCCAAAGAAAGGCTGTGTTCCAGAAAGCAAAGGCTCCAGGGTATGTTGTGAAGTTAGCAGAGACAAAGGAGAATGAGCCCCACAAGTTGGTGAATTTGTATTTAATTCAGTATTTTGTGTTTTCAAGGTTTAAAAATTTGCGGGAAGTAAAAGGTCTTTCTTTGTGACTACTGAATTTAAAAGGACGTGGTTGAGAGATGATGTGCAGGAAGAATCTACAGAATCTGTCAATTACTGTAATTGATTAATTGGGGGTAGAAAGAAAAATGACAAGTAGGGGGTTTGAGTTTCTAGATAATTATAAGAAATAGAAAAAGGGCAGTTGTAAGAGAAAGGAGGAGCACCTTTTTGAGAAGACAATCAGTTTAGATTTGGACATTTTAAGAGTTTGAAAGGTTTTCAAGGCAGCCACATAGATGGGGGCCCTGAGAAATCAGAAATAAAGGTTTTGAAATTTAGGAAAGAGGACTGAGCAAAAAAAATAGATGGGAAAGCATCAGCCCCACCGCAGTATCACTGTGACAGAAAAGGGCAGAATCTTGGAAAATACCTTCTTTTGTGTCTTGCTGAAGTATGACCGTTGGCCCAGCAGCGTTGGCAGCAGCAGATTTGTTAGAAATGCTGATCTCAGGTCCCGACCCAGGCCTGCTGAATCTGCGTTGTTACGGCTTATATCTAGGTGTCCCCCCAAAGCCTCATGTGCTCAGACAGAGGTCGGGCTCTTCGGAGGTGGCTGGATCTAGGGTGTGTGATGCTGGGACTAAAGGTGTCCAATATCTGAATTAGTCTGCTGATTGGATTCACAAGTTCTGGGTGTGGCTGAATGGATTTACTGAAGACAGAAGAGCCATCCAGGGTGTAAGTGGCACCAACCAATAGGGTTATAGCCTAGATGGAATAAAAATGGAATGAAAGAAGGAAGGCTTCTACTTGCTGCTGCTTGCCCCACATGCCCTGGATGGTTTCTCCTCTGCCATGTCCCTCTGCCATGCGGTCCTGCCTTGGAGCCAGCTGACTATGGACTGAAACGTTAATGAACTGTGAGCTAAAATAAACCTTGGTGGGTATTGTGTCTCAGGGATGAGAAAAGTAACTACGACATGCATCTTCAGTTTAAGAAAAACCCCCAAGAACCGGGCTTGCTGGCGCACACCTGTAATCCCAGGACTTGGGAGGCTGAGGCAGGAGGATCACCGCAAGTTCAAGGCCAGCCTGGGCTACATAGTGGGACCCTGTCTCAAAAAAAACCCTCAAAAAATTTAATCATATCAAATTTTGAGAGGCTCTGATCTAGATGAGAGAGGCCAGCAGAGAAGGGGAAGAAATGGGAGGAAAACCAGGGTAATGCAAAATCATCAAAGCAAGGTAAATTGAAATTTCACAAACGCATGCCAGAAAGGAGTGTTGATCAACAATATCCAAAACCACAGAGGTTGAAAAGTGCAAAGAAAGAAGGCATGTTTGCATTTTGATATTAAGCGGTATGGTTATTAAGACTACATCATTCTAATTGAAAGCTTGGAAGCATCTGCTTTCTAATTGGGATAGTGAGGGACCCAGTCCCCACAGTTCCCACTTAGTGGGACATACTGAAGTAAGTGGGTAGATCTGATAGCAGGAGAGAGTAGAGGCTCTCTTCTAGTTGATGCTAGAAATAAGAAGCAAGATTATGGGCTGGGGACATAGCTCTGTGGCACAAGCACCTGCCTGGCAAGCAAAAGATCCTGAGTTTGATTCCCAGTACAAAAAAAAGAAAAAAGCAAGATTATTTTAGGAGATGACTAATTGGCCATCACAATTTATTTCTCCTCTCTCCCTAAACACAGTACTTTTCACATCCTTTCTTTCAGCTAGTATGGTCAGCTACAAAGTCATTGCAAGAGAATGTGCACAGGAATTCTGTCTGCCAGGGCCTTTACTTTGAGAATATGTATGCCTCCTTATTAGTATCTTAGTCATTGGGACAAAATACCCAACACCTGCAGTTTAATGTAGGAGAGGTTTGTTTTGGCTCACAGACAGACCATGGTTGACTGGCACAAAGACAGAAATGGCATGACAGAGGGTCCTGGTAGAGGAAAGCTGCCCACTTCCTGGTGGCCAGGAAGGAGAGAAGGGAGGAGCCGGGGAAGGAGATGCACCCTTCCAGGTCACGCTCCCGGTGACCTGCCACTTCTGACCACATCCCATCTCTTAACAGCACATTCAGCGGTAGCACCCTCATGATCCGACCCAAAAGCCCAACCCCTGAGTGCATGAGAATTTGGGGGTCATTCTTGATCTAAACCATAGCAACTGGTTTACTCTTTCTGCCAGCTGGACCCTGGATGAGGCACCTGTGCTTTGATTATGCAGATGAGTACAAGCCCTTAGGGTTGGCAGAGCCGCAGGAAGAAGTTGCCTGGGTAAAGGACGCCAGGCCCCGGGAACACTCAACGATGAGAGCAGCATATACATTTCTGTTGAGTTGGAACTATAAGCTTTTGAGGTCCATTTGTTATAGCAGGTTAGCCTACTCTAGCTATCATAATCATTAACTGAAAGTAAAGGTGGGAAAAGAAAGGTTAAAATAGGACAAATGAGTGAGGGAGAGGGAACTGACTAGGGATCGTAGTAAGGTTTCCTTTCAGTGAGAGGTCATAAATTTTTTAAAAATTATTTTTATTTTAAACAGAAAAAAGTAAAAACAATAAAACAGTTTCAAAATAGGCTAGTAGGAGAGTAACAATAATTAATAAATTTCGTATTGTTATATTCATAGTAGTTGTTCATAGTACGAGATATAGGCATGAAATATTGTCCAAAAGTATTAGCACAAACCTTTTTCAATATACGAAGCTAGCTGTATAACTATCTTAACTATCTTGTGTATATATATATTTTTTCCCTTTTCCCTTCCTTCCTTTCCTCTTTCTCCCATCACAGTTTTTCTTTTCTTTTGAACAGTTTCTTCCCTATTCACAATATCTATTGTACATTTTGGATCTTATTTATTCGTTCAGTTTCTCACACCAGTGAGACAATGTGATGTTTCCACATGCAGGTCTGATTTATTTCACTTATGAGTATGGTCTCGAGTTGCATCCATTTACCTATAAAAGTCTCAAGTTTATCCTTCTTTATGGCTGAGTAGCATTCCATTATATAAAAAACCACATCTTTCTTATCCATTCCTTGGTTGATGGACATTTGGTTGTTCCCAAGATTTAGCTATTACAAATTGTGCTGCTATAAACATGGGTGCACATATATCACTGTGGTATGATGTTTTTAATTCTACTGGGAAGATACCCAGAAGAGGAATAGCTAGATCAAATGAGCTAGATCAAATCCTAGTTTTTTGAGGTATCTCCACACTGATTTCCACAGTGGTTGACCAGTCTACACTCCCACCAACAGTGGAGAAGGGTTCCTTTTTCCCCACAGCCCCTCCAGCATTTGTTACTGGTTGATTTCTTGATGATAGCCATTCTTTCTGGGATGAAATGGAATTGCACTGTTGTTTTAATTTGCATTTCTCAAATGACCAATGATGTTGAACATTTTTTCATATATTTATTTGCCATTTGTATTTGTTTATCTGAGATGTGTGTATTCATCTCAGATGCTCATGTTTGGATTGAGTCTTTGTATTTTGGGGGCCAAGTTCTTTGAGGGACAACTGGCTATAATTTTTTCCCACTCTGTGGGTTGTCTTTTCACTCTGTTGGTGATTTCATTTTTTGTTTGTTTGTTTTTGTTTTTGTTTTTTATGTGGGTACCAGGAGTCAAACTCAGGACCTCGCACTTGCCAGCAGGCGCTTGTGCCACTGAGCGATATCACCAGCCCTTTTTTTCCTTTATGTGGGTACCGGGAGTCGAACTCAGGACCTCACACTTGCCAGGCAGGCACTTATACCACTGAGCAATCTCACTGGCCCTGGTGATTTCATTTTTGTGCAAAAGTTTTTTAATAAGGTGAGATCCCAGTTGTTGATTCTCTGTAGTAGTTCCCATGTGGTCTGGGTTTTGTTCATGAAGACTCTGCCTACCCGTCTTCAAGATTTCTACCTACTTTCTCTTCCAGTAGGTTTAGTGTTTCTGTTTTAATATTTAGATATTTGATCCATTTTGACTTTAGTGCATGGTGATAGACATGGGTCTAGATTTAGTCTTTGGCATGTGGAAAGCCAGTTTTTCCAGCAACTTTTATTAAAGAGGCTGTCTTCCAGTGAACATGTGTGGCCCCTTTGTCAAAGATAAGGTGGCTGAATGTGTTTGGAGTTATGTCCACATCTTCTGTTCTGTTCCATTGATCCTCAGGTCTGTTTTTTTGCCAATACCATGCTGATTTTATCACAGTAGCTTTGTAGTATAATTTCAGGTCAGGGAATGTGATGCCCCCTGCCTTGCCTTTGTTGCCCAGAATTGCCTTTGCTATTCTAGGTCTCTTCTGTTTCCAAATGAATTTTAGGAATGTCTTCTCTAGTTCTGTGAGATATACTAATGGTATTTTGATTAGGATTGCATTAAATCGTATAACAGTTTTGGGAGTGGCCATTTTCACTATGTTGGTTCTTCCTATCCATGAGCAAGAGATATCTTTCCATTTTCTGATATCTTCTTTGATCTCCATTTTGAGAGTACCATAGTTTTCAATGTGTAGATCTTTTACTTCCTTTGTTAGATTGATTCCTAAGTATTTCATTTTTTTGAATGCTATTGTGAAGGGTGTTATTTCCCTAATTTCTCTCTCAGTGAGTTTGTTGCTTGTGTATGGGAATGCTGTTGATTTTTGAATGTTGACTTTGTATCCAGCTATCCTACTGAATTTGGGTATTAAATCTAGAAGTCTTGGGCCGGCAGTGGCATAAGCGCCTGCCTGGCAAGCGTGAGGGCTGGAGTTCAACTCCCGGAACCCACATATGAAAAAAGGGCTGGTGATATTGCTCAGCAGCACAGGTGCCTGCTGGTGCATGAGGTCCTGAGGTCAAACCCCGGTACCCACACACACACAAAAAAAAATCTAGAAGTCTTTTGGTGGAGTTTTTGGGGTCTTCTATGTACAGTATCATGTCATCAGCGAATAATGATAATTTAATTTCTTCCTTTCCTGTCCTTATTCCTTTTATTTCTCTCTCTTGTCTAATTGTGCTGGCTAATGTTTACAGAACTGTATTGAATAGGAGTGCTGGTAGTGGACATCCTAGTCTTGTTCCTGATTTTAGAGTAAAAGCTTTCAGTTTTTGTCCATTTAGTATGATGTTAGCTGTTGGTTTGTCATAGATGGCTTTTATCAGATTAAGATAATGACCATCTATTCCAATTTTCTGTAGGGTTTTCATCATGAATGAGTGTTGGATTTTGTCAAATGCTTTTTCTGCATCTATTGAGATGATTATGTGATTTTTGTCTTTGGTTCTGTGAATATGATGTGTTATATTTATTGATTTACATATGTTGAACCATCCCTGCAGCCCTGGGATGAATCCTACTTGGTCATGGTGTATAATCTTCTTGATGATTTACTGCATCTGTTTGCCAGTATCTTATTCAGGATTTTTGCATCTATGTTCATTAGGGAGGTTGGTCTGTAGTTTTCTTTCTTGGTTGGGTTCTTCTCTGGTTTGGAATCAAGGTAATACTTGCTTCCAGAAATGATTTTGGAAGTATTGCTTCTCTTTCAATTTCCTTAAAGAGTTTCTGCATTAGTGGCATTAGTTCTTCTCTAAATTACTTGTAGAATTCGACACTTAATCTGTCATGGCCTGGGCTTTTTTTTGTTGGTAAAATTTTAATTACATTTTCTATTTCATTAGTTGATATCAGGTTATTTTGAATTTTTATATTTTCTTGATTTAGGTTTGGCAATTTGATTGTGTCTAGGAATCTGTCCATTTCTTCTGTGTTTTCCATCTTATTAGAATATAGAGTCTCTTAGTAGGTATTGATGATCTTCTGAATTTCTGTAGGATCTGTTGTGATTTCCCCCTTTCATTCCTAATTGCTTGAATTTGTGTTTTGTCTTTTCTCTTTTTGATGAGCTTGGCTAATGGTTTATCAATTTTATTTATTCTTTCAAAGAGCCAACTTTTTCATTCATTGATTCTTTGTATTGTTTTCTTAGTCTCAATTACATTAATTTCTGCTGTTACCTTTATAATTTCCTCCCTCGTATGAGCTTTCAGTTTGATTTGTTCTTTTTCTAGAAGTTTGAGGTTCAGCATTAGGTTGTTTATTTGAGCTTGTTCTGTTTTCCTGATATGAGAGTTCATCACTATAAATTTCTCTCGTAGGACTGCTTTCATTATGTCCCATAAATTTCAATATGTTATATCAGCATTATTGTTTAATTGTATATGCTGTTTAATTTCGTCTTTAATTTCTTCTGGGACCCATTGGTTGTTCAGAAGTGTGTTGTTTAATTTCCATGTGTGTATGTAGTTTTTGTGATTTCTTTTGTTGTTGATGTCCAGTTTCATTGTGCTATGGTCAGATAGTATGCATGGGATGATTTCAGTCCCTCTACGTTTATTTAAACGTGTTTTGTGGGCTAATATGTGGTCTATTTTGGAGAACATCTTATGTGCAGCTGAGAAGAATGTGTATTCTGATGTTTTGGGGTGGAACACTCTGTAGACATCTATCAAGTCCATTTGTTCACAGGCTTGGTTTCATTCTGATATTTCTTTTTTTTTTTTTTTTTTTTTTTGTCTAGTCGATCTATGTATTTGTGAGAGTGGAGTATTAAGGTCCCCCACTACACTTGTGTTAGTGCTTATTTGGTTTTTCACGTCTGGAGAGGTCATGAATTTTTAGAGACTAGTCGGTTGTGCCTTATTTATTATTCATGTCCAGGCACTAAGCAGGCAGTTTCAACGCTAAGTAGTACTGAGATTTGGCCAGGCGAGTATAACGGGGAGAGAAGGGCAAAATAGTTAAGGGTAGAAGCAAAAGAGACATTTAAATCTAGATGTTGTAAGAAATAAGATTAAGGGGCTGGTGGTATAGCTCAGTGGTAGATTGCTTGCCTAGCATGCACAGGGCCCTGGGTTCAATCCCTATTACCACCACACAGAAAAAGTAATGGGTGAGAATCAGTGAAAAGATGGTAGGGTATCTAGTTTGGTCTATGTCGAGGTTGAAGAATTGTTGGAGTTTGCAGTTTAGGTCCTACAGGGAATGACCTAGAAAGATAAGAAACCTATTGAAGAGTGAAAAGCTTGAAATTGTAAAATTAGAGGAGGGGCTATAGTTACTAGTTAGATGAGGATGTAGAGAATGATCCTGAAAATGAGTAACAGAGTTCTGTCATTTTGGTATTAAGTGTCCTCTACAGGTCCTTCTGGGAAAGGCTTGGTTCCCACCATGGAGATATTGAGAGGTGCTAGGACCCTTAAGAGGTGTGGCCTAGTGAGAGGCCTATAGGTCATTGGGGCATGCCCTTGAGGGGAGAACTCATGGATAGTGGAACCCCAGCCTTCTGCTCAAGTCCTGTTTCATTTCCAAGCTGTGAGGTGAATAGTTTCAGGTTTTGCTCCCTGCCATGATGTGCTCCCTCACCACAGCCCTAAAAGCAGTGGAGCTAACCAGTCATGGACAGGACTCTACAAAACTGTGAGCCAAAGTAAACTTTTCTTCTTCTTTTTTTTTTTTTTTTTTTTGTGAGTACCGGAGGTCGAACTCAGGACCTCGTGCGCCAGCAGGTGACTGTGCCGCTGAGCGATATCACTGGCCCTTTTTTCATAGGTGGGTTCCGGGAGTCAAACTCAGGACCTCGCACTTGCCAGGCAGGCGCTTATGCCACTGAGCCATCTCACCGGCCCTAAACTTCTTCTTTTTATAAGTTGAGTATCTCAGGTATTTATTACAGTAATGGGAAGCTGACTATCACTGAGATTGCAGAGAGTACAAGATCCTTTAAAGAAGTCAAGGATTTGAGAGTCAGTAAGGGGCTGGAAATGGTAGTGCACACACCTGTAATCCCAGCTGCTCAGGAGACTGAGGCCAGAGGATCAAAGCTAGCCTGAGCCACATAATGAGACCGCATCTCAAAAAAAAGCATGGTTTTCAAAGTCTCATCTACGTAGTTTTATACACTGTTTATAAACTGTCACAAAACAACATCTTAGTAAATAATGAGCTGCACAAGTATGAAAGTGGTCTTATGCAATTGTACACCCACTAACATTGTATCTTAGTATGTGTAAGGACACTTTATGATGTGTACACAATGCCTAAATCACCTAATAATGCATTTCTGAGAACTTACCCCTGTCACTAAGCAGTGCAGTACTGTCTGTCTGTAGGTAACCATGTATGCACACATTTACACCTCACGGAGAATCACCACAGGTATGATGCCCCAGTACTGCTGGAGCAGTGAATAGCCAGGGAGAGAGTGATCATGATCCTGGTACTAAAATCTTCAAACAGTGAGGAGTTGAATTACTAGAATTCGGATGTTCAGGGCCATGGGTGGTTTAATATGGTAAACTCTTGCAGATATTTCATTTCAACAGGAGCTTTAAGTTTTATGTTGCTAGTGTGGGATTTCTAATTGCTTCTGACCTCTCAAATCACAGATGCTTTCTTTCACAGGAAATGCCCATCTGTCTGTATTATAAATCTAACATATGCCAGGCTTCATAGTTTGAATGGCCATGCTTTAAAATTTGTCATACATTACTCTGTTCTGTCTCCAATGTGTATATCTCAAGTGGATATGTCTACAGTGATGCTAGCTGTGCCACATCAAATATATACAATAATAAACAGGCATTGATTAAAGACTTGACAAATTGAAAATAGCAAGATCACCTGTAGCTTAGAAAATGATGTACCATGTTACACAGCATGAAGGTTGTGTTGTCAGACTGCCAGGGGTTGAACCTTAGCACTCAGCCCCTGTTTATGGTGAGGCTAACACATGTACTCTATATAATACATATAATCATTTTAAAGACAGCCTTTAAATTAGGTATAGATGTTCTGTTCCTGTATTTGTATCCAATTTTTATGAAATTACCTGTAACTACACTTGATTTTTACTTCTTAGAAAATCTTCCTTTCCTTCTTAGGAAAATATTCATTATATGTATACATGTGAGGGCCTAATGGTACCGAGACTTCTGCTTAAACATGGTGCATTGAACACACAGGTTTTTCTCTGCTCACTCAACTCATTAAAATGACAGTGGGGGAATAAAAATGATATAAACTTATAAAAACAAAGCAAACAGAGAAGGAGAGCCCTCCTGAAAAGGATGTTGATAAAAACTTAGGAACGTAGAAAACAAATGGATAACGAAATTTAAAAAAATTTTTTTTTTTTAAAGAAAGCAGATGGATGAGTTTAACTGACTTACTAAAGCTGAGAAAGTTAACCGCTAAGCTTTGCTAGGAGGCAGAGCAGCCAGAGAGGGAACCTACTGATATCACAGAACCCTGGAAAGACTGAAAATGGAGGCACCATGTCTCTGTGAGCAGAGGTGGCACGAGGCTGATCTGCTGTGACAGATTTTTAAAGAGAAGTGAGATTCTCCCCCCTGTATATTCTCTGATTCACTCCATGCTGCCCAACCAAAAGACAGATGGTTTACTTTGTGGAGAGGCTGCCCCAGAGATCCTCTAGACACCCAGGCAGAACAGAGGACAGGGATGGCCCACTGCACAGAAAAGCAGAATTTATTTAATTTTAATCACATTTTATCGGTACATTTTAGATATACATAATGATCACATTCATCATAGAGAATTTGTACCTGTACATGATATAACTTGGGTTTTTTTTCCCATCCCCCTACCCTCCCTTCAACCGCTCCTCTCCTACCCATTTACAAAAGCTTTGTTTCCATGTTTTCCTTCTTTTCTCATTTTTTTTTTTACTTTTCCCTTCTTTCCTTTCCCCCTCACCTCTCCCTTGAAAGCAGAATTTAGCGACATTGTGCATACTGAATTGTGAGACAGACTTCACCAGCTTCATCCCAAATTCAGATTTTAGAATGCTGGGATCCTGTCAGGAGATTGAAATCTTTCTCTTAGGAGAAAAGCAGCTGGTCCAAGAGAAGAGGCCTGCAAATATTGAGGTTTGGGGTCTTACAATGAAGAATGTGGCTTGTTGCTTGTCTCTTAAGAGTGAAGCCCAACAGTTGACAAACCCTGCCTGGCTCACACCAACATGGGCTCTAATGTACTTTCTAATATTTTTTGCAATGGAGTCTTGCTGTGTTGCCCAGGCTGGCCTTAAAGAACAATCCTCCTGCCTCAGCCTCCTGAGTAGCACCTCATTCTTAAATGTGGGTGAATAGTGGAGGCTCTCCACTTGAAGAAACCCCTTTACATAAAAAACCAGCATAAAATGACAAACAGAAAAACAGGAAAGAGGAACTAGAGGGAAATAAAACCAATGAGCCAATAGGAGGAGCTGGAAAAGATGTTAAAAAAAAAAAAAAAACCTCAAAAATTTTAACTCCCATATGTTTTTCTTGGGAAACTACTGGAGGGAATTGCTCCACCCAAAAAAGGCATAAATCAAAGAATAGAAAAACATGAGATCTGCTGAGATGAATGCCAACAAAGGAGAAAGAGAATGCCCTAGCTGAAGGTGAGGGAGACTACAGTGGCAGCTGTGCGGCAAGCCTGGAGAGCTACCAGTCCCTCCTGGCAGAGGACGGAGGGCTCAGAGGGCACATCTCCAAGAAACTCGTCAGAAGTGATGGATCACCTAATGTGCTTGAACTTTACAAACAAAATTCACAGCTCTAGTGGGACATAAGAAGATGAAATGCTGGTAAATATAGAGAAAGCTAGGCAACCTAAGAAGGAATTATAAACTCTAAGGAAAACAAAATATTTCCAGCAGACTGATTGCTTGAGAATGTTTGATGTCGGGGCTGGTGAGATAGCTCAGCCGGCATAAGCGCCTGCCTGGCAAGTGCGAGGTCCTGAGTTCGACTCCCGGTACCCACAAAACAAAACAAAACAAAAAAAGAGCCCACTCCTGCTTCCCTGTCTCTGCCCCTGCCACCAATGAGCATTGTGTACACGGGTTAGCCTGGCTGTCCACGTCTTAAGTAAAGGTGACACAGAGCAGGACTGCAGCTGACTACCGCTGAACGTGTGGATGCATGAGGAAACTTTTACTGCTGTTCGCCAGCATCCCAAGAAGGGGGTGTGGGGTTTCTGTGGTCATTTACTGATGTGGCTTGGTTAAATTCTCCCAACTGATACAACATGAAATGCTGTGGACTGTATTTATTTTATAGTCATTAAAATATATAAATAGGGCTGGGGTTACCTTACTGACAGACTACTTACCTAGCACACATGAGATCCTAAGCTAAATCCTTAGCACCAAAAATAATTACTTAAAATTTAAATTTAAAAAACCAAAAAATAAAAAATATAATTTAAATCTTAAACCATATACATAATCACTTTGAAAAAAATATATTTTTCTTGAAAAAGGAGAATCGATGAGGGGAAAGTTGTATTATTGTTTTAAATTTAGCCAGTTTGGTAGACTGTCAATCCCACATTAAGACTGTAAATAGAGCTGAGCATGGTGGTGCACACCTGTAATCCCAGCACATGGGAGAGTGAGTCAGGAGGACTCTGCCTGAACTACAGAGTGAGACGCTGTCTCAAAAAAAAAAAAAAAAAAAAAGGTTGTAAGTAGAACTCATTCTTGGTTAGTACTTTGAAAATACCTAGTTATAGAAAATTGAGGGTGGTGAGGCAAGATGGCAGCAAGCAAGAGGAAACAGTGTGGGTGCTGCAGGTTCAGGTGAAGCCAAAAAGAAATGAAAAATATGCCAGGCTTCAGCTAAGTCACCTGTTGTGGCAGAAGAGATGGAGGAATAAGAGAGAAACCATATCCCTGGCCCCATTTGCAAGGGCAAGTGGAAAAATAAGGAACATATTTTCATCTTTTCTTTCAGAGGAATACATTTCAGAACAAGACATTTAATGCAAGTCTTGGGAATGTTGGTGTCTCATTCTAAAGCAGATATAAAATGGATCATAAAGATAAATTATTTATGATTAATGAGGTATGTGCATTGCTTGCAAATGAAAAACTGCAATAAATGTATCTTTTTGAAGTAAAGAAAAAACAATATATGTGGCTTTCAAATTCATCTGATGGGTCCTCTGCTAAATTCCTCGTTCAAAATATTCATACCCTAGCTGAACTAAAGATGACTGGAAACTTTGAAAGATTCTCAGCCACTTTTGCCTTTTGACTCTGCTTTTGATGAATCTCCACATTAGGCTTTCTTAAAAGAACTCTTAATTCAGACTTTTAGTACATCACAATATCACCCCAAAAGCCAGCCATTTGTGGACCATGTATTTACTTTCACCGTTTTGGATAATAGGATACAATTTTGGAACTTTCAGATCATAGAAGATGCTCAACATGTAGAAATAGGACCTCGTTTCTTCTTAAATCTGATAAAGATTTTTCATGGACATTTTGGGGAACTTTATTTGAAAATCATCACTACCAATCACAAACATGCATCAGCATATCATAAGATCCATCACAGCTACAAAAGGAAAAACAGCAAGTAAAAGATGTGCAGAAATTGAGAAAGAGCCAAAGATTATCCACATGATCCCACTGAAGATGGTTTGGTATACCAGCTGAGGAAAAACCAATAGAAATACAGTGGGTAAAACCAGAGCCAAAAGTTGAGTTGAATGCAAGGGGAAAAAGCTGGGGGCTGTATGTGCTGGTACATACCTATAATCCCAGCACTCTGAGAGGCTGAGGCAGGAAGATTGCATGTCCAAGCCCAGCCTGGGCAATTTAGCTACTTAGCAAGACACTGTCTCAAAATAAAAATTTTTCAAAACAGCTGTGGATGTAGCTCAGTGGGAAAGCCCTAGATTCAAAACCCAGTACCATGAAGTGGAGAAAAAAGATGGTCTTGCACCACTACTACTCACTATACAAAAATTAATTCAAAAGGACCAATGAGGACTTCTGGGAAGATGACAGAGTGGCAAACAGCAACAAATCAACCTCTCCAAGATCTGGAATCCAGACACTGGAACATAACAACTTGGGGAAGAAATAAAAGGAGGAAGTGGATCCCTGGGACTGGGAAGGATCTGAATGGAAAATTGGGGCCCACAGAGAAAGTGAAGAGACAGACCACAACACAGAAAAAGGAGGTGGCAAACTGCACTTTGTCCCCTGGCTCCCAGTGTGAGAGAAGTGGATTGAATCTAGAGACACAGTGAGGGTGGGCAACTCCAGAGGCCTCCAGAGAGAAACAAACCAGTGGAAGGAAGCAGTGGATGCTGTGCACTACAACAGGTGGTGAGTGACTCCAGTGCAAGCATCTGCCATGGCCTTGGAGAGTATGCGTGGCCAGATGCCATTTTAGGAAGGGGCCAACTGAACCCAGGACACAGAGCAGCTGTGGGTTGGCTTCATCAAAGGGCTCCCAGTGTTGAAATCCCATAGTGCTGGGACAACACTGCGTAAGGGACAACTGTGGGAGATGTCTAGGGTCAAGGAGCTGAGGTCAGGCTGGCCAGAGACCCTCAGGGTGCTGTAGGCTAAAAGACTCAAGCCCCAACCCTACAGGCACAGGCTAGGATCAACCTGAACTTCTGTGGAGTTGAAAGCAACACAATCAGTAGCCCACCTTATTCCTACTGCAGCCTTGCTGGGACCACCCAGAACATATCTGGGCTCTGTCTGCCTCCTTTGTCTACTAGTGACAGGAGAGACACGCCCTGAATTGGACACTACCACAAAACTGTAGGCCCCAGAAGATAACCACAGGCTCCAAATTACAGAAAAATCTTTTTGTTGTTATTTCATTGATTGGAGTTTTTTTTTAAATTATTTTTGTTTTTTTATGAACACTAACATTGTTTTTAGTTGTTTTGTTTTGTTTTATCCTTCTTTGTTTCCTTCCTGTCTTCTTCACCAAGTTCTCAAAGATTGGGTAATTGTCTTCTGTCCTTCAGCCTTGCATCTAATTACATTTTCTTTTTTAATTTCTGTTTTTTCCTCTTACCCTTTTAAATTTTCTCCCCTAAGGATAAAATTGCTCTATTGAGTGGATATTTACTGTATATAATTTTCTGATTTGTTTTAGATTTTGTTATTTAACTATAAATCTTGTACCTCTGGTTAAAGATGGCAAATTAATAGTTATCACAGTTTGTCATTTTCTAGACTGTGCTTCATGCTATTATTATTACTGATTGTACTACGGCCAAAGTGACATAGTTGTGATCAATTGTTCTTCCTTATATGTCAATACCAAGATTATCTGGGGATCATAAACAATACCACAGTCCAGTACCAAAGAACTGGGTACTAGGCTAAACAAGCAGCAACTGCTCATCCCTAATAATAAATCCCTGATACATTGAAGAGGCAGGATTTTGCAACAGAATTGAAAGCAGAAGGCCAGCTATATCTAGAAGACATCTATGAAAAGTAGTCATTTAATAAAGAGGTCTCGATACTAGTAATAAAGCTACCTATCCAGCCAGGCATAGTGGTGCATGCCTGGAATCCCAATACTTGGGACACTGAGGCAGGAGGATTGCCATGAGTTTGAGGCCAGCCTGGGCTACATAGTGAGTCCAGGCCAGCCTAAACTACATAGCGAGACTCTGTCTCAAAAAAAAAAAAAAAAAGAAAGTACCTATTATAAGCAATTTTTAAGCATCAATGCAGAAAACAAATTAAAAAAAAAATAAGAAAACAGAACCAAGATGCAGCCCCAGCGCTCCAGCTCACTCAAGGCAAATCCAGGGAGCATTGCAGTGGAAGAAATCAAAAGCTACCCAGCTGAACTTTCTGAAATGGTAGTAGTGGAAGTAACAAAGCAGATAAATAAGTCTCTAGAAAAAAATCAGAAATAATTACAGAGATAACTAAGGAAATGATGAACACAATGAAGAACATAGTTAGTGAATCTAGAGTAGATACAACTAAAAAAATAGAGGTGCTTGGGAAAGAGATGGAAAGCATGAATGCCCAACATAGGAAAGAACAGAATTCCATGAAACAGATTCAGATATCCAGGAGATTAAAAAAGTCTATCAAAAGTATACTCAGCAGAATCAACTAATATGAAGATAGAATGTCAGATCTAGAAGACAGGTTTGTGATTAGTGATCATCAAATGACAGACTTCTTAGAAATAGTAAGGAAACATGAAAAAGCAATCCAACAGCTGCTAGATGGTGCAAAGAACAATAACATAAGATAAATCAGAATCAAAGAAACATCACAAGGTAGCACAAAGGATATATATAAAACCTGTTCACAGAAGTAATAGAAGACTTCCCAAGCATGGAAAAAGAATTTGATATACAGATAAATGAGGCATATAAAACTCCAATTAGCCACAATCAGAAAAAAACTACACTAAGGCATCAAATAGGTAAGATTCCAGAAATTCAACACAAGAACAGAAAATTAAAAGATGTTAGAGAAAAGAAACAATCAGTATAAAGGAAATCACATCATCAGAATCACAGTAGACTCCTCAAACCCTCAAGTCAAGGAGAGCTTCAGACCCTTATATCAAGGAAAGCTTGGAGTGAAGTATTTCAAGCCCTAAAAAGAGAACAACCTCCAACCCAGATTGATGTAACCCTCAAAATTATCTTTCAAATTTGATGGAGAAATAAGCTATTTCCATGATAAAGAACAAACCAAATGCCAAATTCATGAACACCAAATTCATGACCACCAAACCAGCAATCCAAAAAGTTCTGAGGGATGTTTTAGGAAAACAACAAGGACAACAATTCCATGAATCCCAATAGAAAGAATCCACCAGGCAAAGCAAGCAACTAAACACAAGGGAAAGGAAGAGAACTAACAACAGGAAAATAATATAACAAGGCTAAGTCAATACATATCAGTTGTAACCATGAATGTAAATGGTCTCAATTCACCAATCTTAGAAACAGATTGGCAGGGTGGATCAAGAAACAAGATCCGGGCCGGTGAGATGACTCAGCGACGTAAGCACCTGCCTGGCAAGCACGAGGGCCCGAGTTCAACTCCCGGAACCCACATACAAAAAAAGGGCCGGTGATATCGCTCAGTGGCATGGGCGCCTGCTGGCATGCGAGATCCTGAGGTCAACCCCTGGTACCCACAAAAAAGAAAGAAAGAAAGAAAGAAAGAAGATGCAACAATATGCTGCATGAAAGAAACATTTAACTCAAAAGGAAATCCTTAAACTGAAAGTCAAAGGGTGGAAAACAGTATTCCATGCAACAGGAACTTGGAAAAAAGCAGGGTAGCTATTCTATTTGCAGACAGAAAGGATTTGAAGCCAAAATTGATTAGAAGAGACAAAGAAGGTAACTACATACTTGTTAAGGGAACAAACCAAGAGAAAGAGATAACAATCATAGATCTATCTATCTATCATCTATCTATCTATCTGGCAAATACTAGTGCACCCAACTATATGAAAACATACATTCATGGATATAAATAATCAGGTAAGCACTAATATAATTGTAATGGGGACCTCAATACCCCACTGTCACAAATAGATCAACTAGACAAAAAATCAACAAAGAAATATGAGATAAAACCTTTGGACAAATGGACCTAGTTAATATCTACAGAGTGTTCCACCCTACAACATGAGAATACACATTCTTCTTAGCTGCACACTGGACTTTCTCCAAAATAGATCACTTACTAGCTCATACGATATGCTTATGTAAGTGCAGAAAGACTTGAAACTATCCAGTGCATATTATCAAGCCATAGTGCAATGAAATTGGAGAGCAATGGCAAAAGAAACGTGAAAAATAACGTAAACACAAGGCAGTTAAATAACACCCCGCTGAGCAACCAATGAGTCCTAGATAAAGTTAAAGAAAAAATCAGACAGTTTCTACTATTAAATGATAATGAGAATACAACATACCAGAACTTATGGGACACAATGAAAGCAGTCTTATGAGGGAAATTTATACTTGTGAATTCCCACATTGGAAAAAGAGTGAGCTCAAATAACCTAATTTTGAATCTTAAGCTTCCAGAAAGGAAGAGTAAGTTAAGCCCAAAGTGTGTATGAGGGAGGAGACTATAAAAATCAGAGCAGAAATTAATGCAATGGAGACTAAGAAAACAATACATAGAATCAATGAATTGAGTTGGTTCTTTGAAATATTAAACAAAATTGACAAACCCTTAGCCAACCTTATCAAAAAAAGGAAAGACAAGACTCAAATCCATGCAATTAGGAATGAAAAGGGTGAAATCACAAGGGATCCTATGGAAATCCAGAAAATCATCAATACCTACTTTAAGGAACTATACTCTAAAAAGATGGAAAATTCAGAAGAAATTGACAGATTTCTAGATACATATGAATTACCGAAGCTGAATCAAGAAGATATAAAAGTTCTAAATAACCCAATATCAGTAAAAGAAATTGAAGAAAGAATTTAAAAACTACCAACTACCCAGGTCTTGATGGGTTCACTGCTGAATTCTATAAGAAATTTAGAGAATATCTAATGCCACTACTTCTCAAACTCTTTAATGAAATTGAAAGGGAAGCAGCACTCCCAAACTCATTCATTCCTGGAAACAGGCATTACCCTGATAACAAATCCAGAGAAAGATCCAACCAAAAAAGAGAATTACAAGCAATCTCCTTAATGAACATAGATGCAGAAATCCTAAATAAAATACTGGCAAACAGAATGCAGAAAGTCATCAGAAAAATTATACACTACGACCAGGTAGGATTCATCCGAGGGATGCAGGGATGGTTCAACATAAGCAAATCAATAAATGTAATATACCACATTAACAGAGCCAAGGACAAAAACCACATGATCATCTCAATAGAGAAAAAGCATTTGACAAAGTCCAACACATATTTGTGATAAAAACCTTAAGAAAATTGGAATGGAAGGTCTTTATCTCAATTTGATAAAAGCCACCTATGACAAACCAACAACCAACATCATACTAAATGGTCAAAAACTGGAAGCTTTCACTCCAAAATCAGGAACAAGGCAAAGATGCCCACTGTCACAACTCCTGCTCAATATAGTTCTGTAAACATTAGCCAGAGCAATTAGACAAGAAAAAGAAATAAAAGGAATAGGGATAGGAGAGGAAGAAGTTAAATTATTATTTGCAGATGACATGATACTGTACATAGAAGACCGCAAAAAATCCACCAAAAGACTTTTAGAATTAATAACCAAATTCAGCGGCACAGCAGATACAAAGTCAACACTTAAAAATCAATAGCACCTGGGGAATGTAGCTCAGTGGTAGAGTGCTTTTTTAGCATATAAGACTCTGGGTTTGATCCTCAGTGCTGCAAAAAACAAAATAAAAACTTAGTTTAAAAAAATCACTCAGGAGGCTGAGGCAGGCAAATCGCCATGATTTTGAGGCCAGCCTGGGCTACATAGTTCAAAGCCAGGCTGAACTACATAGCAAGACCCTGTGTCAAAACAAACAAACAAAATAGCATTGCTGT
The DNA here is from genome assembly GCA_028451465.1 of Erethizon dorsatum. Lineage (NCBI taxonomy): Eukaryota > Metazoa > Chordata > Mammalia > Rodentia > Erethizontidae > Erethizon > Erethizon dorsatum. Next base: position 38,716,612 of record CM051835.1, on the reverse strand, counting down.
ACATGAATAACTCACTGAGAAATTAGGGAAACAACATCTTTCACAATAGTATCAAGAAAAATAAAATACTTAGGAATTAATCTAACATAGAAAGTAAAAGACCTTTACATTGAAAACTATAGTACTCTGAAAAAGGAGATCAGAAAGGATATCAGAAAATGGAAAGACATTCCTTATTCTTGGATAGGCAGAATCAATATAGTGAAAATGGCCATACTTGTAAAACTGTTATACAGCTTTATGCAATCCCAATCAAAATACTAATAGCATACCTCACACAACTAGAGAAAATAATACTAAAATTCGTATGGAACCAGAAGAGACCTAGAATAGCAAAAGCAATTCTGGGTAACAAAGGGGAAGGGAGGGGGCATCACAATCTCTGGCTTGAAATTATACTACAAAGCTTGAAATTATAAAAACAGAATGGCACTTGCAAAACAAAACAAAACAAAAAAACAGACCCAAGGATCAATGGAACAAAATATAAGATGGAGAAACTACTTCAAGCACACTCACCTACCTTATCTTTGACAAAGGGGCCAAACACCTTCACTGAAAGAAAAATAGCCTCTTTAATAAATGGCTATGGGGAAACTGGCTTTCCACATGCCAAAGATTAAGCTTAGACCCATATCTTTCACTATGCACTAAATTAAATCAATCTGGATCAAAGATCTAAATATTAAAACAGAAATACTTAATCTGCTGAAAGACATGGGTGTAGGCAAAGACCTTTGAACAAAATCCCAAACAAAGATTCAACAACTAGGATCACATCATATTAAAATGCTTTTTTTTTTTATGTGGGTACCAGGAGTCGAACTCAGGACCTCATGCTTGCCAGCAGGCGCTTGTACCACTGAGCAATATCACTGGCCCTAAAATGCTTTTGAACAGCAAAAGAAACCACCAACAGAGTGAAGAGACAACCCACAAGAGTGTGAAAGAATTTTTACCAACTACTCCTCAGACAAAAGACTAATATCTAGAATATATAAAGAATTCAAAAAAATCTGACCCCCCCCAAATTTAAAGATGGGTATCTGAAATGAATAGACACTTCTTAGAAGAAAAAGTACAAACAGCAAATAAATATATGAAAAAATGTTCAACTGGTCATTCAAGAAATGCAAATTAAAATAACACCTAGAGTCCATCTCATTCCAGAAAGATTGGCTATCATAAAGAAATTAAGCAATAACAAATGCTGCTGAGGCTGTGGGGGAAAAAGAAACCCTTCTCCACTGTTGGTGGGAGTGTGAATTGGTATAACAAATAATGAAATCAATGTGAAGATTCCTCAAAAAAATTAAGACTAGAGGTTCCATTTGACCCAGCTATTCCCATTCTAGGTATCTTTTTGAAGAGTTCAAAGCATCATATGACAGCAATATATACACACCCATGTTTATAGCAGCATAATTTGTAATAGCTAAATCTTAGAAATAGCCCAGATGCCCATCAGCAGATGAATAGGTGAAGAAAATGTGGTTTTTATATACAATGGAGTACTACACTGCCATAAAGAAAGATAAACGAGACATTTTTAGATAAATGGATGCACCTTGAGAACATAATCTTTAGTGAAGTAAATCAGACACACATGTTTAAATATCACATTCTCTTGTGTGAAAAACCCAAAGGGTAAATAAGGACCAAAATGGATGATACATATTGAGAAGTAGGAAGAAAATGTTCACACACGAAGGGGAACAAGGGAGGGACCAGGGATGAAAAATAAAAAAGAATGGAAGGAAAACAATAGAAACAGTTTTATAAAGGGAGAAGGGAAGAAGGATTGAAGGGAAGGGAGGGGAATGGGAAAAAAAAGGAATTAAGATATGTACAGTTACAAATTCCCTATGATGATTGTGATCATTATGTATTTCAAAAGTGTACCAATAAAATTAATTTTTAAAAATGGACCAAACCTTAAAACTATAAAACACTAAGAAGAAAACATTGGTGTAAATTGGCATGATCTTGGATTAGACAATGATTTCTTAGGTAGAAAAACTAAAGCACAAGCAACCAAGGAAAAATAGTTAATTGGACTACATCAAAAGTAAAAAACTTTCACAATGCAAAGAACACCATCAAGAAAGTAAAACCCAGAGGAAGGGAGAAAATATTTACAAATTATACATCTGACAACAGACTTGTATTTAGGTTTTACAAGGAGCTCTTACAATGAAATAATAAGTAATAATGAAATAACAAATACCAAATAATGAAATAACCTAATAATGAAAAGACAAATTATTTAATTTAAAATGGACAAAGGGCTAGGCATGGTGTTACATGCCTGTAATACCAACTACTCAGGAAGCTGAGACAAGAGGATTGCAAGTTTAAGGCTAAACTGGGCAATTTAGTGAGACTTTGTGTCAATATAAAAATCTAAAAAGAGCACTCCTGGTACCCACATAAAAATAAATAAACAAATAAAAAATAACAAGGTAGAGCACGTGCCTACATGCCCAAACCTATGGGTTCCCTGTAAAAAAAAAAAAACGCACACACACACACACATGCATGCATGCACGCGCGCATATGTGCACAGTGGGGGAAATAGGATTTGAAAAGACATTTTTCAAAAAATATACAAATGGCCAATAAACACATAAACAGATAATATTAATTACTACAAAAATACAACTGGAAACTACGATGAGATGTTCTATGATAGCTGTAATTTTAAAAGACAGACAATAGCAAGTGTTGGCAAGGATGTGGAAAAGCTGGAACCTTGATACACTGCTATTGGGAATGAAATTGGTGCAGTTTCTGTGGTAATGTTTGGTAATGCCTCCAGAAGTTACATAGAATTACTATATAACCCAGCAATTCTGCATCTAGGTATATAATTAAGAGAATTGAAAACATGTTCCTATGAAAACTCATACATAAATGTACATAGCATTATACATTTCGGTTATTCATAATAGCAAAAAATGGAAATAATCCAAATTCCATTAACTCTTAAAGTGTGCCATGTCCATACAATGAAATGTTATTCATCCATAAAAAGGAATGAAATAGTGACATGCTATAAGGATGAACTTTGAAAACATTTTGTTGAGTGAATAAGCCAGACACAAATATTACATATTGTATGGTATCATTTATATGAAATAGTAAGACTAGGCAAATCCATAGAGAAAGTAGACTAGCTCTTGCAAGGAATGAGGGAAGGGGAAATTGGGACTGACTGATATTAGGGACAGAGCTTTTCAGGGTGATGAAGGTGTTGTGAAATTAGTATTATTGCACCACATAGCAAATATAGTAAAAACTAAATTGTACAGCTTAAGATGGTAAATTTTATGTAGATCGTTTTTAAAGTTTTTAAATGAAATAACCTAAACTTGGAATAAATCCTAAGCAGTAGTGTAGATCAAAGAGGTGGAGAGTTTGCAAAGGGACAAAATGGCACAGCACAATTAATCACGGCCCTTCCCATCAAATTGGTTGGATGTGATTCATACTTGGATACGGTTTCTGATACTTGCCCCTTTTGAGCAAGCACACAGTAGCTCAGAGGAAAAGCTATTTTTTCATTAGTGAATTCGTACCTAGTTTTTTTATGGCTTTGTGTATGTGTAACCTCAGAAACATATTTCCATCTAAAAAGCACCCTTAATACTCTGTTCTCTTATACAATACTGTTTTATGTTCACAATAGCATGTATCACTAGAATGTAAGTTCCTTGAGGGATAGTGTTGTTAGTTCTCAGGTGTATTCACAAAAATAAAAGGGTATAGAAAACAAAGCAGGAAAATGCCTATAAAAATCTATAGAAATTTTCCGTCTGTCTATAGGTGCCATTTTGTGATTTTTTTCCAGAAAATAAATAACTGGCTACCAGCTCAGCTTTTATTTTATACTCTCCTTTTTTCTTTTCCTTCCTCCCTCCCTTTTTTTTTTTTTTTTTTTTTTTTTTTTTTGAGAGAGGATCTGTGTTGCCCAGGCTGATCTCAAACTCCTGTGTTCAAGTGATTCTCCCACCTCAGCCTCTCAAGTAGCTGGGGCTTCAAGCACAAACCACTGTGTCCAGCTGAGATACTCAATGTTCTACTGAACATTGTTAAGAGAACTTCAGGACTGCTGCAGGTTAACTCTTTCAGAAAAAATGTAAGCATTCTTCCTTTCTGATTGATTTGTTCACAATCCAGTAGAATACTTCTGACTGTAGGTTCTATTACCCTGGAAGTCCTGGCCTTCTCTTCGATTACTTGGCTGCTTAGATTAGGATGCTTTGATCTATGTGGATAGAGACAGTTTTTTTTTTTTTTTTCTGGTACTGAGGCTTGAACCCAGGACCTTCACACTGGGCTACATCCTGAGCCCTTTATTTTTCAGTTTGAGACAGGGTCTCCTATGTCACTAAGTTGCCTAGGCTGGGCTTGAATTTGTGATCCTCCTGTCTCAGCCTCCCAGAGTGCTGGAATTGAGAGACATGTGCCATCCACTCCCAGCTCAAAATACAGTATTTCATGATATTGGCAGATATTTGCAAATTAAGGGGAGCGAGCTGTCTTCTGAATATATATGAAGAAGTCACCATGGTAATGTCAACTTTAATTCTAATATACTTCTGGAATACAGTAGCTAAGAGTACCAAAAGCTAAATGAAAACTGACTTTGCTGTTAGTCTGATCATGCTCCTATATATATATATATATATATATATATATATATATATATATATGCCAAAAATTAACTTGTTCTACCATTTTCTTGCTGGGGAGGGGGAGAGTGGTGGTGGTAGAGTTTTAGATATCTTTGTGATTACCAGATGGAAACATTGCTCAGTTTTTTTTTAAATCACTTTCTAGCTACAGTTCAGTAATTTACAAATGTAACTAAAGAAGTAATAAATAGCCAAGAAATGGTGGTCAAAAAACCCAGTAAGAATATATTAACATATTCTTTCATTCCTAGTCATAAAGCAAATTTATGCCTATAAAAGTAGATTAAGCAAGTTTTAAAAATATTTCCAAGAGCAGAATGTACATGAAACTTCCCAAGGAATACCATAATTTCTGTTGCTGATGACATATATGACTAAAGCTGAGAATCAATTTCTTTAGAAAAAAATTTTATTTTGGTTTCTTAGAGCCTCTGTCTCTCCCTCTCTCTCAGAAAATGTTTTATGATATACATAAAATAAGCAACCACACATGCCAAGTCATCCCATTTTGAAAGCCGATTCTGGAAAACCTACTTATAATTTTATGTATGATGCTTCAGTTGTAAGTGTTTTCATGTGGCTTATTGATAAATGAGCAGACTATTTGTTATATGATAATTTATACTAGTGGTTTCCCTCTCAATTTATTAAATAATTTAAATTGGATTTGAAAAATATTTTGCTTTTAAGCGCAAAGGAGCAATTCATAAATAGCTTTATTTTCTTATAAAGAAAATGCTATCTGGTGGTTTAGAAAATGCCATATACTCTATTAATTAGTATTAATATACTAATTTCCAACATACATTATCCAAAATATTCCATGAATGAGACTATAACCTCTTTCAATCTGGGTGTGTTACCGCTGGTGATGCCTAGAGTTAGCCCTGGGAGCGTCTGCTGAAAGAGCTGGGCTCAGCCCTGGGCGGGGACAGAGCAGTCCAGATGCACCCAGCCCCTCTGGGAATGCACATTTCGAAGAGAGATTGGCCCTCACTATAAAATACTTTGCCCGTTTTCACTTTTCCCATCCATGGAACATAATCATGCTAGAAAATAAAACCTTGACAGATATAATACTTATAAATTATCAAAATTATAAATCAGTCAAATTAAGCTAACTCCTCATTCCTGTGGGGTAGAATAGTGAAGCCACTTGCAGGCCACACACAAAAATTAATATTAATTCAGCCTCCCAATGCAGACCCATAGCTGCTGAGTTGTAATCATGAATGGAAATTTTTTATCTACAGGTTTCTCAGGAGAAAAATTTAGCAAGATTTTAACAGAGAGAAACATGAAGCAAAATGGTTGAGTTACTAATATATTGTTTTATAAAGATGAATCCTGATAATTTTCCCTACAATCAAACATTTGTTTCGATATACCATTCATGGTTCTTCATTGGAAAAGTCACTTAAGTCTTAACTGGTTTCTCTGTTTATGTCAGGCTATTGGAATTTTTCTAAAACTGTTTCTTGTAATTCTTTTTTTTTTTATGGGTACCGGGGGTCGACCTCAGGACCTCGAGCGCCAGCAGGCACCCATGCCGCTGAGCGATATCACCGGCCCTTTTTTCGTATGTGGGTTCAGGGATTCAAACTCGGGCCCTCGCGCTTGCCAGGCAGGTGCTTACGCCGCTGAGCCATCTCACCAGCCCTCTTGTAATTCTTTATTGAATGGATTCACAATTGCCATTTAAATTCTGCTAGGATAACTTTTCATATAATCCCAAATAATAATCATAGGAAACAGAATGGGTATAAAAACTGGGGTGTATATTTCCAAATGGCAAATCCAGCACTAAGAGTTTCTTTAGGGTTTAAAGACAGCCGAAGGTTGAGATTAAGTTTCAGTCCTTTTAATATAGGGGAAATAAATGTAACTCTCAACCTGCTAGTGCAATGGCAAACAAAAACACTGAAACGACACCCAGGATTTGGAGGCAGATTTATTTAACAGTAGATAGGCACTGACTAGGAATCAATTGTTCCTCCAGATATCAGGCCCTGAAGGCTCAGGGAGGGAGGTTTTTATGGGATTGCAAAGGGGAAGTATAGAGGTAGTGTACTTGGCCGTCTTTGATTGGTTCTTACACTGTGCATCACAGTGACCAGCTATGCATCACAGTGACCAGACATTTCTAGGAGACAGAAGCAACTGGAACTGCAAAAAGAATTGTCACCTGGGCAACTAAGAAACTGAAGTATACTGGCTGTGGGGGGGTGGCATCTTCTGCCACATTTCCCCCCTCTTTTAGTTTTCCTGGCAAATCTTTGCTGGGCATGTTACATGTGATCTGAGACAAGGCCCAACTAGAAGCAGTAACATTGGGGCTGTCAGTGGTCCTAGGATGGGCCCTAACTAAGGTCCCTAAGACTGAAAATTTCCACCAGGAGTTTATGGTTTGTTTCCCTTATTATAGGGTTTTTCCCTAAGTTGTTTTTAGGAAAAGACATAATTTAGGCCCATCTGTTCTATAACATTACTCTGGCAAGGAAGTGAGAGAGTTAATCTGATCTAGAAGAGTGTCCAATGTGTCTTAGATGCTTATCAAATCTTGGTCAAGTGATTGATTGATTATTCTATTCTCTTGGGGCAACCATCCATAGTTTAAAGCAAAAACCACAGCTAGCAGGAGCAAGGACTGGGGTAAGCAGCCTGAAAAGACACAAAAATCAAGGGGAATAGGTATGAAGCAGTCCTGTGAACAGTGTCCTCAGGCTTCAGCTGTGCATGGACTGGTCAGCATCTGGAGTGACCAGGGCAAAACTTTGAGTGCATTGTCTTTTTAGAGTGAGCTGTGTGGTCCAGGTAAATTCTCCAGAGGATCTAAGGCTGGATTTCTGAAACTCGTAGAGGTAGTTAATATGCACCTGGGTTATACGTGTGTGCAGGAATGTCTACAGGTATAGCTGGTCTTTTACCTGGCTACAAGCTAGGATTATGTTTTATTTTAACTTTTTTAGAACTTGTGGCCTGTATGCTATGTGTAGTCTCTAGTTATCTCTGTTACAAATGCAGGCCCATGTCATTGCCAATGGTCAAGAGTAGGCCATATCTAGGGATGACTTTTTACAGCAGGACCCTACAAACTTTCATTGCCCTCTCAGCTTGGGTAGGGAATGGCTCGGGCCAGCCTGAGTAGGTGCATATAAGCACCAACAGATATCGGTTAGCCCTTACAAGGCTTTACTTTAGTGAAATCTATCTGTATGTCAGGTGGAGGTCTGGGTCAATGACAGGCACTGAAGGCTGAGCTGGCTGCAGAGATACAGGTGCCAGTGCTGCAGCTTGAGCTTGCGGAACATACGGTGAGGTCAGGTCTGGCTCTGATTAAGATGGATCTTCCAGGAGTACAAGTACAGTTTTTCTGGCTGGGGTTGATGTTTCAGTCAATTCGATCCCCAGAGGGGACTTAGGCCTCTGGACCAGATTATTCTGAGGGCAAGTTTGGCATCGTTGGTGGCAGGTTTCCAAACAGCAGCAGGAAGCAGTAGCAGGTGACCACAGCATATCTAGCCTGTTGGACTTTATCCCTAACACAGCTACTCCCATCCATAAACAGGGTGTACTCAGTATCTGTAGTGCTCCACAGTTATTCAGGAGGTACAGTACAGCAATGTGGCAGTTAGGACTTGGACTATGGTGAGCTTGTCAGTTTTTCAGTCAGAAGGACAGTGGCTGTTAGAGTGCAGATGCAAAGGGGGGCAGCCCTTAGTGACTGGATCCACGTATTTGCACAGGTAGGCCACTGGACACTCCCAGGGGCTGACAGTCTGAGTAAACATCATTATTTTTGTGAACTCAAGGATCCAGATTCTATAGAAGCCAGCAGGTCTAAGAAATTTGAGGAGTTTTTTCTTGTAACCAGTTTCTGCCAGATATTGTGGCAGAGCTTTTGTGCCTTTCCAGCAGGCAGCTTGAGTGTCATTAATCAGAAGTGCTTTTTCAAAGAGGAAACAAGTTTTTGAACCTCTGGGAGGTTGAGTCCATATCAGTTGTGAAGAGGGGCTGGCTGACAGGAGCCAATTGAAGGCAGAAGAAGGCATTTTTTAGGTCCAGGCAGGTGTACCTGCAGGCTGTGGGTGGCAGAAGACTAAGGCAATGCATAGGGAGGGCAATTGCGGCAGCATTGGCAGCTCAGAGATCTTGAACTGGTTTACAGGCAGGGGAGGTGTATTTTAGCAGTTTGGCAGTCTATAAACATTTTGGGGTTCAAGCAGGAGGTGACAGAGAAACAGGCTGTCTCAGAGAAAAGGTGCTGGTGGCTTGGCCAAATCTGTTGTTAGAGCCTCCCTGAAAATAATGGGAGAGTTTTTAACTCCTTGTGGCAATTGAGTCCAAGTGATTTGTGTCTTGTCTCAGGATTTTCCCAGTTGAAGGGGCTTATGGGAGCAACTCACAAGCAGAGGAAGGCATCTTTTAAATCTAGAATTCATGTTTGGTGAGATGTCCTCCCAGGCTGCACGTTTGTGCCTGGCAGAAGGGGCGAGAGGCAAGAGTCCCAGTTGCCCTGGTGATGATAACTTTTTCTTTTATATAATTTTTTTAAGGAGAAAAATAATAGAACATTTCAAAACAATAGGAGGGTAACAATGGTTAATACATTGTGTATTGTTATCTTTAAATTAGTAACTCAGAGTACAAGATATTGGCATTCAATTGTCCAAACAATATTAGCACAAACCTTTCTTTTCAATGAACTAAGAGAAATTAGTAGTATAACTATCTTAACTATCATATATATATATTTTTTTTCTTTTCCCTTCCTTTTCTCCTTTCCCCCATGCCAGTTTCTCTTTCCTTTTGAACAGTTTCTTCCCATTTTACAATATCTATTGTACATTTTGGATCTGACTCTTTCAGCTTCTCACACTAGGGAGACAATACTATGTTTACATATATGCGTCTGGTTTATTTCACTTATGAGTATGGTCTCGAGTTGCATCCATTTACCTATAAAAGTCTCAAGTTTATCCTTCTTTATGGCTGAATAGTACTCCATGGTATAAAAAGACCACATCTTTTTTATCCATTCCTCAGTTGATGGGCATTTGGGTTGTCTCCAGAATCTTGCTATTGCAAATTGTGCTGCTATAAACATGGGTGCACATAAATTGCTGTGATATGATGTTTTCAATTCTTCTGGGAAGATAGCCAGAGGGGAATAGCTGAGTCAAATGGGACCTCCAATCCTAGTTTTTTGAGGCATATCCATACTGATTTCCACAGGGATTGTGCCACTCTACACTCCAACAGTGGAGAAGTGTTCCTTTTCCCTACAGCCCCTCCAGCATTTGTTATTGGTTGATTTCTTGATAATGGCCATTCTTTCCAGGGTGAGATAGAATCTCAGTGTTTTAATTTGCATCTCTCGAATAACCAGTGATGTTGAACATTTTTGCATATATTTGCTGTTTGTATTTCTTCATCTGAGAAGTGTGTATTCATCTCAGATGCCCATTTTTGGAGTGGGTCTTTAAATTTGGAAGGTCTGATTTTTTTAGAGTTATGTGTTCTCAATAGTAATCCTTTGTCTGAGGAACAGCTGGCAAACATTTTTTTTCCCACATTGTAGGTTGCCTCTTCACTCTCTTGGTGGTTTCTCTTGCTGTGGAAAAGCTTTTTAATGAGATCCCAGTTGTTGATTCTTTGTGATAGTTCCTGTGCAATCAGGGTTTTATTCATAAAGTCTTTGCCTACACCAGTGTCTTCAAGAGTTTTACCTATTCTATCTTCCAGCAGATTTAATATTTGTTTTTAATATTTAGATCTTTCATCCATTTCAAATTTAGTTTAGTACATGGTGAAAGATATGGGTGATGGTAACTTTTTGACAGAGGAGATTTTGAAGGCAGACAGTTCTGTTCCATTGTCTACCAGGAAAGTCACAGGTTTGCCCCTGACTACAGGCTCTCGGGGGCCCAATTTGATAGAGCTCGGTCTGTCCTATCCATCCAGGGTGAGGAGAGGTTCAGATTGAGGTGGGCCTGGATAGTCAGGTTTCTTTGTGTATCACAGATGGAGGGGGCATTTATTTTTTAGTGTCCATAGTCCTTATAGCAGGCTTCTGAGTAACAGTGGTGGTAACTTTTGACATATTGATGGGCTTTTTGTTCCCCCTCTTTGATGTCTTTGAGAAGCACTTGACTGATTTTAGGTTTTTAGGTGGGGCAACCTTTGGGAAAGGCCATGGCAACTCATTCATCAGGGCTGACGGTACAATTTTTCCTCAGTCTAAATGTGGAACTCACAAGGAATTGCTGTCATCTTGAGTGGGTGTTAGATGGGAGACATCTGACCAGGATAGGCATAGCCGTGAAGCAGAAGGTTTGTGGGGAGGGCCTCTGTGGCCAAATGAAAGCAATGGCTAGCTGGAACCAGTTCAATTGGCTAGAAGTAGACGTGTCAGGAGAGGGGAGTGAAGCTATATGTGTTGGCAGCAACTGCAGTGGCTGACGAGTGTGCCAAGGCAGAATTCTCAGGGAGAATGGGCCTCTTTTTTCCTTTTTCTTTGAGATGCAGGGAGCAGTTTGGTTTAATTTTTAACTCCATAATCTCAGAAAAGCCCTTTTTCCTGCAGCCAGGGACTGTGGGTTTTGACTAATTAGTTCCCATCTCTGACTTCCTACGTGTGTGTTGTGTACCCTTGAATGATGGTGCAACAAAGGGTGGGTGCCCCTCAGAGAGAGAGATCATTCAGATGCCTGCCTGGCCATGCCTCTCACAGGGACTTAGGCGTGATTTAGCTAAGGAGGGTGTGAGGCCGCCATTATGCCATATGTCAATAGCCACAGAACCGCAGGTGAGGGCCCAGTCAGCCACCAGGACCAGTGCTTCCCAGTCTTGGTGCTCAAATGGAGCAGCCTGTTGCTTATGCTGTCCATTCCACTCACTCACACATTCATTCAGCAGGCAGTCAGAGGTTAAACATCCCAATCCCCTTCCCTCCAAGGTGGTCCTAACAAGAGGTGATCAATCTCTCCTTCTGCTTGAGCTGAGCAGGACTGACAGACTAACTGGGGTGTCCCTGGGGGTCTTACTGGAATCAGGCAGGCAGGCAGGCACAGACTGTGTCCTCCTTCCTTTGGGGTCTGATATAAGCTGCTCAAGCGGGGAGCTAACAATCCTCCAGACCTCCAAGGGGACTCAAGAAATCTCAAGGGCACACCTTCCCATCAAGACCTGGAGAGGTCCCTGCTCCATCTGTGAGGGCCACAATCAGTGACCAAAGCTGTCAGCATGGTCAGTCTTCCCGGCTGATGCACCAGATGCAACTGCAAACAGAAACACCAAAACGACATCCAGGATTTGGAGGCAGATTCACTTAACATCAGATGGGCACTGACTAGGAATCAATTATTCCTCAAAATGTCAGGCCCTGAAGGCTCAGGGAGGGAGGTTTTTATGGGATTGCAAAGGGGAAGTATAGAGGTAGAGTACTTGGCCATCTTTGACTGGTTCTTAAAATATGCATCATAGTGACCAGCTATGCATCAGTGACCAGCCATTTCTAGGAGACAGAAGCAACCAGAAGTGCAACAAGAACTATTACCTGGGCAACTAAGAAACTGAAGTATACTGGCTGGGGGTGGGGGGCATCTTCTGCTACACTAGATGTCAGATATATAAATTTCACGTTCCCCTAAATGAAAGAATGAATTCTAGGGAATAGAGGTTAAGACTAGGAAAAATTTAGAGAGACAGATATCTCCTGAGAGACAGGAGGGGATCTGAAAGTGGGTTGCCAATGAGCCCACTTTTCAAAGGAAGTTTTATAGAGCAAAATCATCAGGTGGGTACAACATGGGTCAAAACTATCATCAACCAATAAGATTATAAGTATAGCCAGTTAGGTAATATTGATCTAATGGGGAAGTCAGTCATGTAACAAGTGTACAAAAGAACTTTTTAGGAAGGGATGGGCCAGGGGGTCCTGGTCACCCACTTGGGTGACTGATGTCTATCTAGACTTGATTGGACCAGGTGATATCAATTATCTTATCCTCTAGGGTGCTGTGTAGGCCTGGTCATAAGGCCTGGCCTCCAACAGATGTCTCTCCTGCACGGTTGTATTTTCATCTTCTGTATGGACTTCCTTGAGGGCCTGGCCTATCATATTTTTTATCTAATTTAGCTGTCTATAATACTTTGGCCAAAGAAATAAAATGTATTTCTCCAAATATTTTTGAAAATTATTTGTTGGCCTATACAATGATTTCAGATAAACCTTTCTCTGTTCCCTCCCTGTGCCACCAGTTGTCTATATGAATCCTGGGTCATTGTGGAGAATGAAGGCTAAGTAGGCACATACCTGTAATTTGTTGTTGGTAATGGTTGAGGAAGTGATTTGTTTAAAAATAAGACCTCTTGGGCCGGTGAGATGGCTCAGCGGCTTAAGCGCCTGCCCGGCAAGCGCGAGGGCCCGAGTTCAACTCCCGGAACCCACATACGAAAAAGGGGCCAGTGATATCGCTCAGCGGCACGGGCGCCTGCTGGCATGCGAGGTCCTGAGGTCGACCCCCCGGTACCCACACACAAAAAAAAAATAAGACCTCTTAAACTGGGGGTGCAGCTGAGTAGTAACATGCTTGCCTTGATGACAAGGCCCCGGGTTCCATCCCCAGCACCACAAAAAGAAAAAGAAAAGAAAAATAAGAATTAAAAAAAAAAAAGACACCTCATATCAATAAATATTTACTTCTTTGGACTTGAAATGCTTTGTTATATAGTTTGTTTTGTACATGGTGTAATAAGCTTGAAAATATAATAGGTTCATTTAAAATAACTTCCTTTTTTAACTTTGATTATACAAGTATTAAATATCTTAATCATTTGTATAAGTTTTAAAAAAGATTTAGTTTTCTACTCCTGTCTCTTGTGAATGATTTTGTTTCTTGGGGTTATAGGGATCCTGCTCATTCAAACAAAATCTAGGGCCAGTGATATAGCTCAGTGGCATAAGCGCCTGCCTGGCAAGCGTGAGGTCCTGAGTTCAACTCACAGTACCTGCATATAAAAAAAAAAAAAAATCTAGGAGATTGTTCTATTTTTCTCTTAAAGTACTCTAAGAGATAATTCAATAGAACTGTGTATTATAGTTAACCAACAGAGGCCAGGCATGGTGGTGCACATCTGTAATCCCAGCACTCAGGAGGCTGATGCAGGAGAATTGCTGTGAGTTCAAGGCCAGCCTGGGCTACAAAATGAGTTCAAGTCCAGCCTGAACTGCATAGCGAAACCCTATCTCAAAAAGAAAAAGAAAAAAAAAAAATCCCTATAATTAACCAGTAGAACAGAAAACCAAAGTCTAATTCAGTATTTTTGGGTTCAAATTACACTGCTACCATTTCAAATAGTGGTACTTTAGTTGACCCTGTTGAACTTTCCTAGAATATAAAATACAAAAATTGACAAATGAGAATAATGCAAAATATCAAAAACAACATTGAAACACCTGGGTTTTCTGGTATTTCTTTTTGTAATTCTCTTGTTCTAATTACCACCATGTTGGGTTCAACATGAAGACCACTGTAACAATTACACACCATTCCAGTGCCTGGTACCCTTTATGCAGAACATTCCAAGAGCAACAAACAAAAGCAGTGACCCCTGTTGTAGGCAAAAAGGGGGGCAGTGTTGGCAGAGAATTAAAAATAATGTACCTAAGGAAATAACAAAGATCAAAGCATGTCATGGTTGCTTTTAATATCTGAGAATATGTGTTGAACACAGAATTGAACCCCTGCTAAGAGCTGAGTCCTTTATAATTCATCCTAAAACTTAATGTAAGACTTCATCTTTTTCATGTAAGGCATCTGTTTTCAAACAAGCATTCATATTTTCCCTAACATGCCTGAGACCCTGGGTTCAATCCCCAGAAGAAGAAAAAGAAGAAAAACAGAAACTAAAAAAAAAAAAAAAAAAAAAAAAAAGTAGAAAACACTTCCGTCAATGATTTCACCATCCATACTTAAGAATTCTCCCAACTCTGCTATCTATAAGATGTTGTAATTAGGGGAGAAAATACTATTTTATAGAGCCACAGTTTCCCTTTCAAATGCTGTTATAAGTAGAAAATAAAAAGAACATAATGAACAAAAAAGGAAAGCCACATTTTGTATACATGCAAAAAGGCAAACACAATGACAAAATGTTTACAATAAGAAAAGCTTAAAAAAGAGTACAATCTATTATTAGTATATTTTTAAACACAGTTTTATTTGCCCACAAGAAATGGGTTAGTTTTTGTTTCCTGGGTTACTGACTAAACTAAAATGACCAGAAGTTCACTTCTAGAATATATTATTCAGGATATTCTTATTTATTTATTGTTGCAATACTGGGGACAAAACCCAGGGGCTCTCTACCACCGAGCTATATCCCAAGCCCTTTTTATTTTTTGAGACAGAGTCTTGCTAAGTTGCCCAGACTGGCCTCAAAGTTGTGATTCTCCTGCCTCAGCTTCCTGAGTAGTTGGAATTACAGGTGAGTGCCACTGTACATGGCCAGGAGATTTTTATGTGTGTTTGAATATATGTATGAAATCTATCATAGCACATAAAGAATACACATTGAACCAAAAGCAGGGGTAAGAATCATACCTTTGCTACTTAGCAGTCAGTACACAGTTGCATTATCAAGTCACTCTTAGTTTGATGTAACTTCTTGCTCTGTTAGTAAGAAAATGTGTTTATATTTCCACAGCTAATATTAATTTCTTGGGCAGGCAGGATTCCAGTATTAGAATGCATTCTTATATAAATTACTTATAATTAAGGCATAGCACATTATTTAATCTTACAAGGAATTAGTGATTGGGATGTGTTAGGGCTTGTGTCTATATGTCCTCCCCAAGTCTCATTGGGTCATAGGTGGGTCATAGGTGGCTGGATCTAGGGTGTGAGATGCTGGGATTAAGGGTGTCTGTTACTAAATTAGTCCACTGATTGGTTTGGCATAGTTGGGTGTCTAATAGGAAGGCCCATCTGGGTGTGGGTGGCAACACCCAAAGAGCAAGTAGCCTGGATGGGATAAATGGGAGAGGCAGGCTGCGTAGCTGCCCTCCTGCCTTCTGCTCACCATGGACTGTTTCTCCTCTGCGATGCCACCCTCCCTTGGAGCCAGCCAACTACGAACTGAAACCTCTGCAAACTGTGAGCCTTTCCTCCTTTTTAACTTTGGGTGTCAGGTATTTTGTCTTAGCAACCAGAAATGTAACCAAGACAGGATTGTCATCAATAAATATATATTTTACTAATAGGTAATTGCTGTTTTGTTGAAGGCACTGGGCTTTTGCCATAAGATTAAAATATATATATATATTTTTTTTTAATCTCTTTCTCCCATATATATTATATATAATACATATGTATTTATATATATATATAATATAGAATATATTATATATATATTCTGTCATCCAAACAAAAGGCAGTTTCTCATTAAGCCAACGTAAATTGTTCAGTTGCCAGGTTTTTTCCACAGAAATCTAAACTATAATTTTAAATAAATTTAAAAATTTTAGTACCATGCTTAAGAGATAAACCATTTGCCATTTTGAAATGTTTCTCTTTTCCTGTAAGAAAGGTTTTTAGCAACAGGACAAGGACACCAGTCCCTAGGGGCTGGCAACTAGAAAGAGGAAGAACCCTTAAGTGTGTGTGGGAGCACAGAGTGACAGTTCAGGTTTCGGGAGAGACGGTCAGGTCAACAGCAGAGGAAAGTACAAAAGAAAGATGAGAAAACACGGATTCAGCAGAAGTGAGGGCCTCTCATCAGATAGGACCTCTCATCCATAAGAAGTCAAGATGGTTTTGTTGCTGCTTCCACTCAATTAGTCTGAGAAGCTCAACTCCAGTTAAAGAAAATTGGAAAATGAAAAGTAACAAAATAATTTGTTAGAGCGTTACGATGAAATATTGCCTGTGATAGAAAAATACAGTGAAAAAGAACTGATGGGGAAATTGTTCAGTTCTTAATTCTGAACATTATATAATAAGATTTGGCCAAAAGAAGCTTTAGGAAAAATTTCGATAACATATTTGCAGCCCCAGTGTAGTTTTGCCTGCCTGTATGCAAAACCTGAGAAAGCAGATTATAGAGGAGAATCTCAAACTGAAGCCCTTCAGGGTATCAGCTAATGATCCTCCAGCTAGACCTCAAGTTTTACCACATCTTCTATGTCACCAGTTACGTCACAACCAGTGTACTTTTCCTGGGAAAGTTGGAATGCTTCAGTATTATTCTATCACTGTTTCCCTGTTCCATGGAACTGTGTCCATATCTCCCAATTTTCGTATCATGAGACATGTTGAAGGTACAGGGCAGGGCAAAGATGAAAACTTACATTCCATTATATTAGCAAACCAGTAACATAACATTATAAATTTTTTAAAAATTCTAGATAAAGATCAGAGACCAGAGTCAAGATTGACTCCTTTTCACCCAGAACTGCAAATCAACCTGAGACAATGAACCTGGCAGGATGTCTTAACCTACAGACTTCATTTTGGCATACAAAATTTCAGCTGTGCTGAAACATGAAACATGGGATTCTCCCTCTAACCTAAGTAATATTTAGCTGGGTCTTTTAAAAAAGCAATATACTAGTATTTTAGAATAATAATAATATACTTAATATATTATAATGTTTTTATAACATACTTATATATTATACAGTAATACACATTTGAAGGATATTTTAATCTATTAGTTTTTTCAAATATGCCTTAAAAATAAAAAACAAATCAAATATGCCTGAAAAAATATTATGCAAATTTATAAGTGAAAATATTTAAATGTTTTGTGTGTGTGTGTGGGTACCTGGGGTCAACCTCAGGACCTCGCGTGCCAGCAGGCGCCTGTGCCGCTGAGCGATATCACCAGCCCTTTTTTCGTATGTGGGTTCCGGGAGTCGAACTCGGGCCCTCGCGCTTGCCAGGTAGGCGCTTATGCCGCTGAGCCATCTCACCGGCCCCTGAAAATATTTAAATGTTATCAAGTACTGGAAAACACGTGTCTGATTATTATGGAAATGTAAACTAAAACTCACAAAATATACTACAGAAGATCTATACCTCTTACAAAGTATATAAAAAGATCATTCGTTCCCTTCTTCCTTTATCCTGATGGAAGAGCTGGCAAGTTCGAGCTTTAATTTTTTAACAATTAGAAAACGGAATCTTTTTACGCTAGCTACCAAATTGAAAGTTCTACTGTTAACTGTCTATGTCTTCAAGTCACTAGGTTTCCTAGATACTTGAATGGAATTGGCAGTCACTGATCCAACCCCAGCTCCAAGACCAGAACGCCGTAGTGATAGTTCCGAGGCAGAAATCTGGCGCAATTCTTTGCGGCACAGTTTTACAGGTGTGACACCATGGAGCTGTCCTATGTTTCCTACTGGCTGAATTGCGTATGGTGGTTGACTGTGAGATTTTATAAGCTGACTTTCATCCATTTCTGTTTTATCTTCATTGCTTAACAGCTGTCCGCTGGAGGGTGGTAAAGAGCTACAAACTGGAGATAACTCTGAGACATCTGCCCAACACTTCTGAGCATTTGGTTGTGTTCTTAAGCTGCTTGAAGAAGTGTCTACTTCTCTTTCTCTCCCACTTAATTTCATACTTTCAGTTCTGGATGCCCATTTTAATTCCTCTGAAAGCACACGGGCCTCTTCTGGGTTCAGGACTCCATCTGCAGCATCATGATCTAAAAATAATCACAAAACTAAAAATTTAGAGATTATTTTTTCAAAGTCAGATATTTTAATAATATCCTAATGTAATGATATTACTATCACTCAATATATATGATATTTTCCAGATATTTTGTTAAACAGATGTGTAAACATGAATTATTTCACCTATAGGCATCTTGTATGTGAATAACTCTGAATTTTAATTCATGGAATGACGCTGAGATTTTGGTACTGGGGATTTTGTTTGGCACTTTCTAGAATCCCAGGAGCACTCTGGGTGTGTCTGCCACCTTTCAAGTTCTGCCGTCTGCTTGGCTTATTGTCAGTGAATTCCAAATACCAGCCAACTGCAGCTAGCTCTGGGGAACACTGGCTCTGCCGTATTATCTCCAGGTATACGTCAGGTACCTGGCATGATATGTGTGAAAATCTGGCCTTGCCTGGCCTCCCAGCATGACAGTGGGTTTCTGCTAGCAAATATACTCTGGGGTATGTGCCGTAACTTCCACCATCAAAACAGTCGAAGCATACCCCTCAGAGAGAGACCCCCACTGGAATAGTGATCGAGTGAGTAAAGACATCAAAGCTTGGATGTCCTTAAATCATATTTTATATCAAAGATAAAACCCGACTTAATGGAAATCCATGTAAATACTAGATCTAAATTGATGAAAAATACCAACTTTAACATATGTTGATATGTGCTTATTATACTCTTAATCCTGTGAAGACAAAGTTTAAAAACAGGTTGTACACAGGTAGCCCCCAAGTGAAATCTGGCTCACAGACATGTTTTAGTTGGCTTCCAATGTTAATAACACATGATCCAAAAATTAAAACTTAGAAAGTTTCATATAATAACACACATTTCTAGCTTTTATAGAAAACTAATAAAAGCTAACAGTTTCTGCATAGCAACAGCAGCTGGTGCAGAGTTGCCATTATCCATTTAGATAACTCTGCAGGCCCTACTGCCCACTTTGACTTTAAGACATAACTGATATTCTAGTTTTACAAATTCCTCAAAAACAAAACTCCGGAACTCACAAATGACATAGATCCTAACACGGAACTACACCAGATTCAAAGCTGCCCACAGATGGCAGCTCCCAAACTTTGCTGCACATTAGAGTCACCAGGAAGCTTTAAAAATCCTGCTGCCCAGAGGTCACAGGGTCTGGTTCCAGAATCAGGCATCTTATTTTTAAAGATCACCTGTGGAAGAGCAGAGATGAGCTCACTGCTGAGACTCATCCGAAGCCCTCCTGGAGTCTTCACAATACAAGTTTCCTTCTACAGTTTTATAATTTAGTAGCAAATGAGGGAAAGATTAATTTGCCTGAGGTCACACACCTAGCAAAAGATGTTAAGATTTCAGAGCTGGGAGTGTAGCTCAAGGGTAGAGCACTTGCCTAGCATGTATGAGATCTGGTATCTGATCCCCATCATTGCAAAAAAAACCCCAGGATTCCAACCCAGAAACCCAGATCTGACTCTAGTAACCTTATAGTCTGAGGTAGTGATTTACATTGATATAAGGATAGTTTTAAGCAGTTAAGCAGAGAAACTGCATGTCCATATAAACTGATTTTATCCTTACAAAACATATTAGAAAACAGATACCCTATAACAGAGATATGACCACCAAAGGATCAAGATATTATAAGATTAATTTTTCTACTATTTTAAAATGCCAAGAATAGAGAACATAAATACAAGTCTTGTAGGCAGACAAGAAGACTACTATCAAAACCCAATGAACTGCTGGGCGTGGTGGCACACACCTGTAATCCCAGCACTGAGGAGGCTGGGGCAGGAGGTCTGCCATGAGTTGGAGGCCAGCCTGGGCTACATAGTGAGTTCAAGGCCAGCCTGAACTACATCATGAGACCCTGCCTCAAAAGAAACTAAAAACAAAACAAAAGAAATAAAAACTCTGTGAACTAAAATCTGGGCATGATGGTGTGCGTTTGTGGTCCCAGCTACTGCAGAGACTAAAGCTGAAGGATCACTTGAGCCCATGAACTGGCCAGCTTGGGCAACATGGTGAGGCCACATCTCAAAAGTATATACACACGGGCATACAGAAATCCCAATGAACTGAATACCAAGATGGTTTCCTATTAACTAGGACACATTTTAGGGAACTCAGAATTTGATATATTTAAATTATTTTAGATTCAAATAAGCTTTACTTAATGTCATTAAAGTAGCTTGCTTGCTTGCTCATTCATCCGTCCATTCATCCACCCATCCATTTATTATTTATTTATTTGAGACAGGGTCTCAGTATCCAGGCTGGCCTCGAACTCCAGGTGATCCTCCTCCCTCAGCCTCCTGAGTGCTGGGATTATAGGCATGCACCATCATGCTTGGCCTAAAGTAGCATTTTAAGATAGGATATAGTATAAGATATATTCCCAATATGACTACAAGTGTAATTTTTAAAACATGAAGCTATGAAAAGAATCATGCTAAAAATATGCTTATGGATGATTTATTTTTTCCTGTATTTTCAAATTTTTCTATAATACTATATTAAAATATAAAAAATTTTTTGTAGCCAAAAGGGTATTTAAGTGTTTCTGGGTGGAATAACAAATTATCCAAAATAAATTTTTCAACAGTATTATCAGAACTACACTTTTTAGGCAAGTTAATCAGACACGTGTTATCCTCATGTTATGCCTCCCCAAGATTGCCCTCCAGTCGTCTGTCTTCTTTAAGAGCAAGATGAGGACACAGGTTTCTCAGATTTTTGTACTATCACACCACACTGTCATTCTAAAATAACTGTCGAGTAGACTCAGTAGTATACACATGGGCCATTTACAGACTTGCTGTCTTATTTCAGGTACCTTAAATTTGAAAATGAGTGGGTTTTTGTTGTTGTTTTTTGGCTGGGATTGAACCCAGGGCTTCACACACAATAACCATGCACGCTACCACTGAGATACAACCTCCAGCCTGAAAGTGGGTTTTTAAAAAATGCTAGAATGGTCATATACTGATTGTTCTGTTTCTTACTTAACACTTGTTTACTTTTCAAATTTTGGGGTTTTTTTTTTGTTTGTTTCTTTGAGACAGGGTCTCGCTATGTAGTCCAAGCTGGCCTTGAACTCACTATGTAACCTAGGCTGGTCTCTAACTCATGGTGATCCTCCTGCCTCAGCCTCCCAAGTGCTGGGAATGCAGGCATGCACCACCACGCCTGGCAACTTTTTAATTTTGCGAATACTGTTTCAAGAAAAGTTTCAACTGTGTATTCTAGGAAGTATTTTAAGGAAATGAGTTATGTTAGTGAGCACTCTGCACTCCTCCCCTGAGAATCAGAATGTTTAGTCTTCTTAGCAGCGTGTGAATGTCTGCATCATATCTCTACCCTAACAATTCTTATCCTAGAATGCTGGACCAGCGTCAGAAAATGAGGGACCTTCAACCATATTTTAATTACAGTCTGTTCACTGTTACTCAGCCTAAGCTTCAATGCCTTCATGAAAAAAATGGGCTCAGCAGATACTGGCCTACCCTGAGTTTGAAGGTTAAATGAAACTATTTGTGAAAATGTCTGTGTATGATAACTATAAACATAAGGTAGGGCCAGTGAGATAGCTCAGAGGCATAAGCGCCTGCCTGGCAAGCGCGAGGTCCTGAGTTCGACTCCCAGAACCCACATAAAGGAAAAAAAGGGCCGGTGACATTGCTCAGTGGCACAAGCGCTTGCTGGCAAGCACGAGGTCCTGAGGTCGACTCCCGGTACCCACATTAAAAAAAAACAAAAAAAAAAAACAACATAAGGTAGCATTAGAACTACTTTTGTACAATATATGTTACGTATTTTACATGTATCTTTTCATTGCACATAAGTGTATTTTTTTAGCACTGGCAGTGGGACCCAGGCCCTTGCACATGCTAGGCAAGTGCTCCACCACTGAGCTACAACCCGGCTCTTTTTATAGCTTTTTTAAAATGTTGAGACAGGGTCTTGGCTAAGTAGCCAGGCTGGCCTTGAATCTGAAATCCTCTTGCCTCAGGATCCCAGGATCTCAGTAGCTGGGATTATCACTGCACATGAATAAAGCTTTTTCACTGACCTCTTTATATCTTGTGTGTTCATCTTTAAGTAGTTTTCTTGAAAGGTACACATTAGGTCAACTTTTCACAATCTATAAATTATTAGAAGAATATTCTCCAAAGGAAGGCTAATTGTTTGATAAAATGTAGACTATGTTATTTTAGGAATATTGATTCCTCTCTAGTTTGCTTAAAGAGTGTATATTTTAATCACAACAACATATTACTTTCATGACACTTTTTTACTTTTGCAGAGTATTTTGTCATATTTGATCATTTCATTTCATTATCTAGCTATATAGATAATTCCACATATCTACATATAATTATGCAAGGAAAGTCTTTGTCTCAACAATGGATTTTATTATATTAATTTCCACAGATCATAAGATCTGATTTATCTTAGAAATACATACACTTTTACCAAATATTTCCATTGCACATCTCTCTTAATGGCAATCAGATGGCTTAGTTTACTATAAAGCAGGAAAACAACAATTTAAATTATTTTAAGGATTAAATGAATTAAGGACTACCAAAGCCACTGACTGGTACATATAGAACAACAGATGATCATTTCCTACAGTTTTAGGGAGTTTATAGTTTTGTTTATATAGTACTTTGTATTTTACATATTTTAAATATTTTTAGAAAGAGAATTGTACTCCTGAACTGTTAAAAAAATAAGAGTAAGTTAAGGAGTTTATAGAGGCGATCTATGATCAGTGCTAGAAATAAAATGAGTGACTGCGGGTACCGTTTACATTTAACCAATAACTGTACTGCAGAGATTCATGAATCCACTCGGGAAGGAAAAATTAACCCAGCATTTCTATTACACAAGATATTATCTGAAGCAACCTTTATTTGAGTTAACATTCTTTTGGAATAATAATTCATATTCAGCCACATGTTCTTTCTTTCTTTCTTTTTTCAATGTGGGTACCGGGAGTCGACCTCAGGACCTCGCGCTTGCCAGCAAGCGCTTGTGCCGCTGAGCGATATCACCGGCTCTTTTTTTTCCTTTGTGTGGGTACCGGGAGTCGAACTCAGGACCTCGCGCTTGCCGGGCAGGCGCTTATGCTGCTGAGCTATCTCACCGGCCCAAGCCACATGTTCTTTAATTTTCAAATTTGATTTAAATATTTTCCATGGTGAATAAAGCTTTGTCCTCTGGAAAAACAAAAACAAAAATTTTAATGATTGTTTCCTTTACAAATACACAGTTACTTATTCCCTTCTCATGGGGCTTTATCTTATACATACGAAAAACAAATATTTTTTTCTATAGAGACAAACAGAAGTTAACTGTCTCATCCTAATCAAACCAGTCACTTGGGGAACACTGCACTATAAACCAGGCATGGCCTCACCAAATCCTAGAGAAACAGCACTGTTGTCCCAGGTGGTAGGAAAAGCCTTACGTTCTGATGCTGCTGGCTGCCACTGCACTGCTTCCGGTGCCACTTCTTTAAGTTTCTTCTTAAGATCTCTGCTGGTTTTCTTATAGAAATAAAGGTCTTTTTCCAACTGCTGGATTTTATCTTCATATATTTTTAAAGATTCTACAATGCCTTCTCCATCTTGCTCTATAAAGCAAAAATTTACATTTAAATTTTGTTTTAAATAAATGGTTTAAAATTATGTTTTAACATAGCCCCAGACTATCTTCCAAGGGTCAGATGTGTGTTACCTATCTGTTATCTGAATGGATTTGTTTTCATCTACAATTTGGATTCTTCTGCCTGTAAAATTTTCAAAAGGTTGTACCCTTAGTTACCTTCTCTACCCCACCCCGTATCAACCACTACATGCTCATGATTCATAAACTTTTTTTATAGTTCCTACTAACAAGATTTTAGAACAGCAGAAGTAGTGTTTCCTACAAAAAGTTCACATGTTTATGGGCCGGTGAGATGGCTCAGCGGCGTAAGCGCCTGCCTTGCAAGCGCAAGGGCCCGAGTTTGACTCCCGGATCCCACATACGAAAAAAGGGGCCGGTGATATCGCTCAGCGGCATGGGTGCCTGTTGGCGCGCGAGGTCCTGAGGTCAACCCCCTGGTACCCCAAAAAAAAAAAAAAAAGTTCACATGTTTAAAACTCCATCCATTGCTGGACATGGCAGCACACACCTGTAATCCCAGCACTTGGGAGACAGGAGGATCACCGCAAGTTCGAGGCCAGCCTGAGCTACAAAGTGAGTTCTAGGCCAGCCTGAACTGCATAGTGAAACCCTGTCTCAAAAGGACAAAACAAAACAAAACAAAATACAAAACAAAAAAACCCTCCATCATCTGTTATTAGTACCTTAGTGAAAGTTCCTATCAGGAACTGTGGTTATATGGCAAGTCAGTAAGCCTGGGGTTTATAGACTCATGAAATACACAGCCACCCCTCCAAAAAAAAAGTTGTTGCAAGAGACTAAAAATTGATTTAAAAATTAAATCACAAAGGAAAACACCACAGACAAATAAGAAGGAAACAGCCAGCACAAGTTCTACTTTATGCCACAATAGAATGTAGAGGTTCTACTTAATACTTATGAATGTTAAACGCTGTTCCGGAACAGTAAAATCTAGTAGACTGACCTTCACAAAATATATACTTTTGGACCTATTCTCCCTTACTGACATATTTATAAAATGGTTCTACTGGTTTGTAATTTTTTATTATGCTCAAATATTTCATAAAATTTTAAGAATATTTGTATGGTTTAATTCATCATCTTATTTTGAAAATTACTTAAAATTAATGGCATCATAAATCACAGTCCCCATAAAGTAGGGCCAGGATTGTAACTCAGTGGCTAAGCACCAGCCTAGCATGCCTGAGGCCCTGGGTTCAATCCCCAGCAGTGCCAAAAAGAAAAAAATCCCCATAAAGTATGTGTATATCTAGCAACAACTTTATGTTCCATACTCATTCAGTTTAAAAAATTAACAAATTGTTAATATTCTAAGTTTTACAACTTTGCTGTGAAAACAATGCATACCTTTAGAAATGAATGATTTTTAAAAATGTTCTCATTTGGCTATGGTGCCAGGTTTTGATGTTTAATCCCTGTTGCTTTAAAAAATACGTAAAATTTTTTTTTAAACATCGCTTTTAGAGACTTTAAGGTATGGTAAGGAGAGCATGTTTGAATGGAATGAATGACATGTGAGAGCCTCCCACAGAAATCCTGTAACTGGGCAACTGATGGTTAATCAAGCAGTCAGAAGTAACTTAGAGGCAACTTGCCTTGACATTGAAATTTCGTACATTTCTCAATTTTCTGCTTTCTCAGGTTGTTTCTTCTAGATCCCTTTTGATGCGTTTTCAGCTATGGATTCATGTGCAGTAAGACTAAGACGACTGCACTGCAGCAGTCACAGTATCACCTGGTCGTGATTTTGTTGCCATAGCAGCTGCTTGTGTCCTGGCCCTACACTCATGTGATGTGAGGCCCAACTGTTGAGAGAGCAAGCTCTGTATCCAGGTGGATGGCTAAACTGCTGCTCACTGACCACAGTATGTACCCATTAGTGGTAAACTAATTTTGACCTAAGATATAATCTTAATGCATAAAATGTTACAATTAAATGAAAAGTGTAACAAGAAATATACTAGGAATATGATGAAAAATAATTTAAGTATTATAGTACTATATTACTGGGAGAAATTTTTCAGTGTACATCAGAAATCTAGAAGTCATCCTACATTTCCACATAAAAACTAGACTGACAACAGAATAACAGGGTTGTGGCAGTTCTGGTGTGTGTGCTGGGGGCAGGCAGGGGGATGTTCTTCAAGTATGAAAAGCCTTACATCGAAGTCAACTAACCCAAAACATGGTCACCAAACTATGCAAAGGCCAAAAACTTGTATAAGTGGCAATTATTTATACATGTTGGGCTTTTAATTTCTGTCCATCTCCTTCCTTGATCAATTTGTTCATCTTCCTTGATACCCCCCTCTATCACTTTACTAACTGACGAAGAGGGGCGGTCACCTTTGAAATGATGTAACAGCAACTGCATCTTCTGCTCATGCTCCTTTTGCTGGAGGGTCAGTCTCCGGTCACACTGTAATTTCAGATGTTCCAGTGCGGATTCTAACTCACAAATCGTATTATCACGTTCCAGGACTTTCATTTTAATCTCTTCATTCTGTAACTGTTGTTTCCGTTCAGCTTCTCGTAAATTAACCACCTAGCAAAGACATTTTTGACCTTTTAAGTGTGTCTCAGCCCAACACAATGAATTAATTTACTTTTCCTAGGCTACATAAAGATGCATTTCCTTAATCTCCAAGCTATAAGAGCTTCTTGAAAGGTACTGGGTCCTCTGGCAAAGGCTTTATAATGTACTCACAAAGCTTTTTTATTCGCTGGAATTCTGAATTGGTAACACTTTCATTTTCAATATAATGTTAGTCTAATAATCACCCCTTTGAGAATTCTTAGATATGATTTCTGTAATTTACAGTTTGTAATTCTGTAACTCTGTTTCTCTGGTCTATGTGGATACTGAGATGCTAAAGACTCTTGAAACATCTAGATACTTCCCTGCTTTAAAGCCAAAATGGCTAAGTAAGCACAGAGGTTCAGTTTCAGGTCCTGCATTTTGGCTGCTGGGTTCTTCTCTGCTGGTAATAAATTATTAAGTAAATGTACCTAAGCACCTGTCTACAACAAGACCTTGTTAATAATCTAATGACCTCTCCAGATCAATACTTACTCTACAAAGGTTCTCAGGATTAAAAATCCACCAAGCTTGCCTAGGTACCTTGGGTTATGAACCCTTGCTTTAAGCATACCGCGTGGTCTACATCTAAACCCGGGAAAGCACGCCACCATTTCTCTGCCCTCTAAACACACAGCAATAGGATACATGCTCACCAGCAACAGCAGCTTACTACTGACAGTGATTCTCTAAGGGGAGGCCGTTTATAACATTTTCTTTTTGTTTTACACAATTAGAACTTCTTAAAAAACATCATGGGGCCGGTGAGATAGCTCAACGGCGTAAGCGCCTGCCTGGCAAGCGCGAGGGCCCAAGTTCGACTCCCGGAACCCACATATGAAAAAAGGGCCGGTGATATCGCTCAGCGGCACAGGTGCCTGCTGGCGCACGAGGCCCTGAGGTCGACCCCTGGTACCCACAAAAAAAAAAAA
This sequence comes from Erethizon dorsatum, assembly GCA_028451465.1. Classification (NCBI taxonomy): domain Eukaryota; kingdom Metazoa; phylum Chordata; class Mammalia; order Rodentia; family Erethizontidae; genus Erethizon; species Erethizon dorsatum. Next base: position 38,688,981 of record CM051835.1, on the reverse strand, counting down.
AAAAAAAAGTCAGTGTTTTTCACTGCATGTCTGATAGTTCCATAATTTATATATACTTCTCACAAAAAGGAACCAATTATTTGACACTTCATAATATACAATCTTAAGTGGAAAAAAGTTAAAGGAAAGACGGACACAGTTTCAGTGCTATGAAACATCTCTGGATGAGTAAATTGTTAAATGCGTATAAAGTAAAATACTTTAATTGATTTAAGCACATCGAGGTTAAGGAAAGCCATTACCATCACTGCCACCATGTACCACCTCATCTCCACTTCAACCCACACAATGATAAGAACAGGTTTACCCTCTCCTATAGCAATGAAGGAAAAGGAATCAAAACTTGGAGGCCCCCTGGTTTTTCAAGAATGGTGTGTTGGGGCCGGTGAGATGGCTCAGTGGCTTAAGCGCCTGCCCAGCAAGCGCGAGGGCCCGAGTTCGACTCCCGGATCCCACATACGAAAAAGGGGCCGGTGATATCGCTCAGCGGCACGGGCGCCTGCTGGCGCGCGAGGTCCTGAGGTCGACCCCCCGGTACCCACAAAAAAAAAAAAGAATGGTGTGTAAAAACATCCAAATCTAGAACCAAGACATAATAAGGAAGGAATACAATTCAAATTCTTTGATTTTTAAGACTATTGCAAAAAGGCCTACTGAAATGCCCCCCAATTTTAAGCACCTCATCACGTTAGGCCTACATGTTTGGATAATCAGAGCTTTCAGACAACAACATTCAGTACTAGAAGGAGAAATCATAAAGAGAAATCATGGTTAAAGTGGTAGTTCTGCCATCAAATCTTTGAGCCTTTTAATTTTTCAAGATTCAACATAAATATGGGGAGCATCTTGATTCCTCTTTATAAGCAAACATTGCCCCTAAAACACAAACCTTGTTGAAATATCTGAAAAGAATAGCTCTAATCTCACAAGGATTCAGGCAAATTAGTTTTTCCAAGACGTTCGCTTCACTATGAGACAGATTTTGGAATGATGCTCTAAGCAAGTTCTGGCGGCTCTGGATACTCTCATTCTTGTATTCAATTGCAGCTTCCAATGCCTCAATTCCTTCTTCAAGTTGGAAAAGAACATGCTCCTCCTGGATATGACACAACAGAAATCGCTCATTTAGGTGAAATAGCATGACCTGGACTTAATACACTCAGACCTTAGTATGCTATTTGAGTTTAATGGGTAGTATCATTCTTTTTCTAAATTAAAAAAAAACTATGTTGAGTTCTTCCTATGCTGCACAGTGCACTCTGTGTGTGTGTGTGTGTGTGTGTGTGTGTGTGTGTGTGTGTAACATATAATCACTAAGTTTTCACAGTAAACCTGTGTAATAAAATGAAAGATGCAGAAGCTAGGGGAGTTCTGAAACTTTTCGAGGTAATATAGTGAATGCTAATCACCTAATCCAAGGTATTGTTATATTCCTGCACAATTCCTAAAGTACATTTTATATGTCAATATTTCCACTGGTGAAACCCAGAGGCCCCATACTGTTCCTCCAGTGACCTATCAAAACAACATTTTTCTAGGAGAGAAAAGAAATGTAAAGTAAATTCTTAAAAACTACTAATTAGCCAGGGGTGGTGGTGCATGCCTATAATCCCAGCACTTGGGAGGTTGAGGCAGGAGGATTGCCAAGAGTTCGAGGCCAGCCTGGGCTGCATAGTGAGTTCAAGGCCAGCCTGTACCACATAGCAAGACCCTGTCTTAAAAACAAAACAAAACAAACCTACTCATTAGAGAAGAGTCTCTGGGGGAAAAAAAAGTATGGCTTAACTGAAATAGTGAAAATTTAAGGATGTAAAACATTTTGTAAGATTCCTGTGAAATGTCACTAAAAGGGAAAATAGAGGCATTAAAAATGGTGGCAACATAACATTTTTTCATATACCTGAGATTTTCTTTATAGGAAAAAAAAAAAAAAAGTCTGATGACTCTTTGTCAGAAAATCTACCAGTTCTTAGATCTATCGAAATACATGTGATCTGGGGGAACGAGACCAGAAATCTGGTAAGAAATTATTTCAGATTGATGAGATGGATATATAGGGTATGAGAAAACAGTGTGTATGTTTAAATTTTTAAAAAATGTATTATGGTAAAAGACACACTGTCTTTAATACATGTCCCTCAGGTACTCCTCACTTTGCACACACTTATCACATCATTTTTGCCACTTTCTGAAGCAGTTCTGGAGTGTCTTTAGTTGTACTGTCATGGCTGCCTTGATGTCCAAATCCATTCCATTCAATTTCACAGTAATTTTGACTTTGGGGAAGAGCCAGAAGTCTTACAATACCAGATCTGGTGAATAAGGTGGATGAAGACTCACTAATGTTTTTATAAGCCTGCCTTTCCACTGGCTGGCATTGGGCAGCAGCATTTACTGTATTTTTTTTTATCATATCCGGTGAAGACACTCATGAAAGAGGACTCTCAAAACTGCTTCAGACAGTGGCAATAATGCTAAGTGTGTTCGAAGTGAGGGGAGTATTTTGAGGGGGATGAACAGCAATGTGTCTTTTACTGTAATACATTAAAAAAAATTTAAACATTCACTGTATTTTCCTATCACCACTGTATTTTTACACCTGTTGTGGAAGTCACCTAAACTGTCCTGCCCATATTCACTTTCTTGATGCCTAGCATAGCACCTATCACATGGTTTAAACTCAGTATCTGCTGGATGAGTTAATGAAGAGAGAGGGAGAAACGTATTTTCCATGCCCTTGATTATTTTTTTTCACTCCTCAGCATCTCAAAGGAAAATACTGTACATATTTCTGATCTACCTGAAGAATAGTTTGAGTGACTTCTGAAGCTCCTTTTTTGAATTCAAGAAACATGAATGTAATAACCTACCCTAGTAGGAGGTTGAATAATATTTTTAACACCATTTTGTAAAATCTTCTGAAAGCCATTTTGGAAAAAATGTTCAATAGCCATTCTATTTCTCTGGGCAATCACTAACCATCAGAAATTTGGGAGTTTGACAACTGTTCTATAAGGAACAAAATGATACTCACCTTTTTAAGAAAAAAAAAAAAAAAAAAAAAAAAACTTAAATGTTGAAAGGTTAATAAGAGAAACCATGAAATAAAAGTATATTATCCAAAGAATGTATTTCACTTTTGAATGCATACTATGTTTACATTTTAACCAAAATGTGCAGAGTTTGCCTTTAGACATGGCTGAAAACATAGGTAGAACTGTAGTTTGTACACTTTCGGATCTGAGCTGAGGAAGTGCTGAGATAATGTAAGATAAGATGACTGCCTGGGCCAGTGAGATGGCTCAGCGGCGTAAGCGCCTGCCCGGCTAGCATGAGGGCCCGAGTTCGACTCCCGGAACCCACATAGGGAAAAAGGGCCGGTGATATCGCTCAGCAGCACGGGCGCCTGAGGTCCTGAGTTTGACCCCCGGTACCCACAAAAAAATAAAAAATAAAAAATAAAAAGATGACTGCAGAACCCAGACAACAGCCCACCCTGGTGAGGTTGCCACACAGAAGTGTCGTGGTTCCCACAAGTCCGAGGGAGGTGTAGGCTGACAAGGCAGGTTGCCATGGGAAACCACAGGTCATGAGGAGTTGACTACGCTTTATCATAGTGCGCTGCTCTTCAATCCTAAATGTCCACTGAGGGGCTCGTTAAAATGAAGCTTCTGATCCGGCGGGTCAGGGTGGGGCCTGAGGTCTGCACGTCTACCAGCCTGCATCCCCCTGGGATGTTGCTGCACAGAGATCAGTCTGTGAGCAACAGGGACCTGGAGCTGTGGTCTCCAAATGTCTTAGACCACACATCTCTATCCATAAAAAGCAAAACAAGACAAAAAGCTAACAAAAACGTTTGAGAGAGCACTGTGTATACTGTATGTATATTTCTCCATAAATTAAATGAATATTTAACCATAAAACGTGGAATTGAAAGTTTAAAAGATGAAAGAAACAACAGTTCTTGTATTTTTTTCTTGAACCTCACTGATAGGCAGAGCAGCTCTGTTACTAGAAAACCAGATCTCCTGTCATCTGCAGCAGCAGGGATGGAACTGGAAGGACACTATGTTAAGTGAAATAAGCCAACCACAGAGAGATGAATACCACGTGTCCTCACTCACTTGTGGAAGCTAAAAACATTGATTACACAGAAGTAGAGAGCAGAATAGTGGTCACTAGAGGGTGGGAAGGAAAGAGGCTGGCTTATAGGTACCACAATACACATGGGGAATTCGTTCTAATGTTCATAGTACAGTAGGTAACTATAGCCTACAACAATTTATTTTACATTTCAAAATAACTAGAAGAGCCCAGAGGTTTCTACAGCATAGAAACGATAATATTTGATTAGACTAAAATGTTAATTCCCCTGATTTGATCATTGCACTTTGTATACATGTATTAATTGTAATACTCTTCCCCATATATAGGTACAAATATATATTAAAACTAAGCTGGTGGTACACACCTGTCATCACAGCACTCTGGAAGGCTGAGGGAGGAGGACTGCAAGTTTAAGCCCAGCCTGGGTTACTTTAGTGACTTAGATCTCCATCTTTTTTTTTTTTTTAAAAAGCTGGAGATTTAGCTCAGGTGATGGCCCTGGGTTCAATCCCCAGTACTGAAAGAAAAATGGAAAAATTTTTTAAAGGGAGAAGAGGGGGCTAGAGTTCAATTTTTTTTTACTTTCTAGATTTTACTGAAAAAGGGGAGGTGATCTACATATAGTAAATTGCTAGGTAATCCTCTTTTAGGATAGTGATCTAAAGCCTATCACTTCCCAGCCGGGCGTGGTGGCAGACACCTGTAATCCTAGCACCCAGGAGGCTGAGGCAGGAAGAGCGCTGATAGTTTGAGGATAGCTGGGGCTACATAGTGAGTTCAAGACCAGCCTGAATTGTGTAGCAAGACCCTGTCCAAAAAAAAAAAAAAAAAAAAAGCAGCCTATCACTTCCTAAAAAGTGCTACAATTAGGAAAAACAATTAATGGAGAAAGAGAAAATACTGTAGTTGTAAGCAATCTTAAAAACATCAAGATAGCGACCACTCCACCTAGATTTTATTGATGTCCTGTGTCTCTTTAGAATCCCATGTTTCCAATTATCTGCTATTGGCAGATCTATTTGGGAATATTGATCTTGGCTTTAAAACAGTGATGAGAACAGAGGCTGCTTCAGAGCTGCACATGGAGAACCCACCATAGAATGCATAGAAACTCCTAAGACTAAATGGAACCCAACAACTCAGAGTAATTGAGGCTGGCTGCTAATCAGGTATCATGCACACCGCTGTAAATGTCTTAGGTACAGAAATAACTCCCTAGGAAATAGAACCCTTAACTTTTCTTTATAATTAGCAGACCTTACCTTCTGCAATAATTTGCTCATCCCTGTCTCTATGCCTTAACAATGTTCTCCCTGGAATGGACTTCTATCTGCCAGTACATTCTGTGTTTTTTATCATTTAGCTTAAGATTCTAATACCAAGGCAGCCTTAATGTATTTTTCCCCAAATGATCACTGTACTGCTTAGCACACATGCAGTAATCACAGCTTTACTGCATTATCTGTAACTTCCTTTATGTACTTTGGGATTTAGTTTTCTTACATTTCTTACATATGTTGCTTTTCCCAGAGAAAGTATGAATTTCTCAAGGGAAACATAAGACTGTATTTTCTACTTTCTTTGTTTCCTCCATAAGGCCTAGTATGGTCGTGGGCAAGCACGATTCTTTAAATCCTTAGGCTTGCTCTACCTAAGGCTCATTCTCCCTTGAGTCTACAAAGCTTACGGCTCCAACTGAGCCCCCTGGGAGGACAGCCTGGTACTGTGCGGCTCCCACAGCCAGCAGGTCACAAACACAGCGATCGAGGTGGTGATACTCCTTCAGCAGCCTCTCAGCCCCCACTGAAGTTAGTCTTCTGTTCCCTTCATCAGTTCAATGAGCAATAATCAACGCCATGCTGGCCCTTCTCCTGCTTCTTCTTCACCAGCCCCCTTAGCTCTTTCCTTCTTGTCCAATCTAAAACACTATACGATTCAGCCACTCGCCTTCTCTCAGCAATTTCCCCTTCCTTTGGACATCAACAATAAATATTTGCAGAGAAAATTCAGTCTCAAAAATTCATCTCTGGCCAGGTGTGGTGACGTACACCTGTAATCCCAGCACTTGGGAGGCTGAGGCAGGAGGATCGCTGCAAGTTCAAGGCCAGCCTGGGCTACATAGTGAGTTTGAGGCCACCCTGGACTACATGGCGAGACCCTGACTCAACACGCCCCCCCCCTCATTCATCTTTGTCTGTTAAGTTAGGTACTGCAATCATTACCAACTGAAATAAAGTTTTTTGTTTTTTTGTTTTTTATGTGGGTACCGGGAGTCGACCTTAGGACCTTGCACTTGCCAGCAAGCACTTATGCTGCTGAGCGATATCACCGGCCCTTTTTCCTTTATGTGGGTTCCAGGAGTTGAACTCAGGACTTCGCACTTGCCGGGCAGGCGCTCATGCCGCTGAGCTATCTCACAGGCCCCTGAAATAAAGTTTTAAAAAGAGAAAGTATGGGGCAATTTGATAGCCAATAAATGAACCATCTTTTTACCTAAAAAAATAAAGAGGAGCACATGCTCTTCTAAATGAAAGCTGTACCTAAAAATATCTTGCTGAAATTTGAATTTTGTGCATTTGTTTGTCTAGACATAGTATGGAATAGCTCCCAAACACTGGCCCCTTCTCAGCCCAGTTCTGTGGAAAGAAGCAGCCCTTTATGCATAGGCATCTGTGGCGAGGAGTGAATTATCAGTGTCCTTAGAAAGACCCACAGAGAGAGGCTAGGTAACCTTGGAGAACTGAGGAGGATCCCCCAAATCATCTGCTGTGTTCTGTGATTAGATAAGAAACCCCAGCTGAGAAGGACACACTCAGGGCAAGTATTAGTTTCCTAGTGCCTGGCAGTGCCAGGAAGGGGCCACGTCTGTGGGCCAGTAAGTGAGGACATCTGTCTATAGTCAAGCATGATTCATGTGCCAAATAGATGCCAGGTGAACTCATTACGGCTGACAAAGTCTCAAGGAAACAAAGTTTATATCATCATTTTTATGACTGTGTGACACAGACCAAGGAAATCAGCTGGTCACCCATCATCATAGAGCACCTCCAGTTCCAGAGAATATGGACTTACTTCAGGCGACAGCACACTACCGTGTTTAAGTTTCTCGTCCACACTGTTTCTTCGTCTCTGGAGTTGATCCTTTTCTTTCTGAAGGGCTTGGACTTGCTCTGAAATCTTCATTTTCTCCTCAGCTGTGCCACTCTGGAGCTGCACACTCTTTTCAGACAGCTCTTGATCCAGTATGTTCAGGCGAGTAGATATTCTAAAACTGTCTGTGTTTAAGGCCTGAAAAGACACAAGCCACCAGACAGCCCCAAATAAAAATCCAACTGCTTACAAGTTAGGAAGCACAGAGAAAATTACTAAATGGAATAGATTTTTACCTTTTACATAATTGTTTTCTCCCATGGACTTTTTTGGGGCCAATATATACAATCTTAAATAACTCAATTTTTTAAAAAGTGTAGACTCATGCTATGAATTTATTACCAAGAATACCTTCGCTAGGTCTGAAAGGTAGTATTTTTATTTTTTCTTTTCTAAACTGAACTTTTCTTCTTTGGCCTGTTGTAAGGTTACAGTTTCCTAGAGGCTGAGATTTGGTGAGTTTAAACATATTTTGTTTCTAGTCTTAGTTCACTCTAGTAAGAAAATGTGGATAAATCTGGTCAGGTTTATGGACATGTTTATTATAGTTTAAGATAATTTATAAAAAAATTCTTTTGGTACTAGGGATTGAACCAGGGCCTTGAACATGCCAGGCAAGCACTCTACCACTGAGATACATCCTATGTCCTTTTAAAATTTTACTTTGAGACCAAGTCTCACTAAGTCGCCCAGGTTAGCCTCAGACTTGCAATCTTCCTGCCTCAGCCTCCAGAATAGCTGGGATCACAAGCATGCACCAGCATACCTGGCTTGTAAATATATTATATATATATTTATATATATAATCCTATATATGTGATTTATAATATACATATGTGCATATTATAAGATTTATGATTTTAAAAAAGCAGTCCTCTCCCCTAAACTTTTACCTGAATACATCTCCCCAGAAACAGCCTCCTGCAACCTTTGTAGCTGTTTTTTCTGGTGTTTATGTCCATGTCTCTAAATAACACTATCAATTTTAGGTGTTGTCTGTCATCTGCATATAACAGTAGTAAAGGTTTAGCAATCATATCTCTCCTCCTTCCCCTCCCTACCAATGCTGTATTACAGCTTTTAGTTAAATCAGTATTTACCTAATTATGACTTTGTGACTATTATCCATTCATAGCTGAACTAGCATGTTTCCATTTGATTTTTTGCATCTTATAACTAACTCTCCTCTAATAAAACTATAAAATTCCTCCCATACTATTTTTTTTTTTTTTTTTTTTTTTTTGTGGGTACCAGGGGTCAAACTCAGGACCTCGCACTTGCGAGCAGGCGCCTGTGCCGCTGAGCAATATCACCGGCCCTTTTTTTCCTTTGTACGTGGGTACTGGGAGTTGAACTCAGGACCTCGCCCTTGCCAGGCAGGTGCTTATGCTGCTGAGCTATCTCACCAGCCCCACTCCCATACTTTCTTGATCAAACTTCTCAGGGAATCTTTTCAATTCATTCCTTTCTGGAAACACTATGGCCAGAGCCTCCATCCTCCTGCTCTGAACAGGACTAGCTGTCCTGAGACTTTCCTTGGTTGCTTCCTAGGAATTTCTGTGTTGGATCAAACCTTTCAGAATCCTGACTCTTCCTCTTCCATAGTTTATATTTTTTCTCTTTTTTTTATGGTACTGGGAATTGAACACTGGGTCTTTGTACTGAACTACATTTCCAGCCCTTTTTATTTTTTGAGACAGTGTCTCATTAAATTGCCCAGGCTGAGCTCCAGCTTGCAGTCTGCCTGCCTCAGCCTCCCAGATTGCTCTTTTCTTGTGCAGCACATCCTCTGGTAGTTCCCTGAGACAGCTTGATATGGGAGATTTCTTTTTTTAATGGCAGTATTTTTGCCTTCTCATCCGATTAAGAGATTGGCTAATAAGAGAATGAAATAACTTTTTTCCTGAATTTAAAGATTGCTTCAGTCTTTCAAACTCTAAAGACAGTTGAGAAATCCAGCGTCTCCAATTCTTGAGACTGACAAGTGGCCAGCCTTTCCCTGAGCACACCTGAACCTTCGCCACATGCTTGGCACTCGTTTTACAGGTCCCTTGCTGGGCTATTTCAGCCCTGAGTCACGCGTCCTCAGTGTTAGGATCATTTTTATATTATGTCTTTTAATCACCTCTTTTCCATTTTTTCTGTTGTATCTTTTTGGAATTCCTATTATTTGAGTGTTGGACTTCCGAAATCTGCCATTTTAAAAATTTCCCTCTATTTTCTAGTGATTTATCTTGTTACTTTCTGAGGTATTTCCTCAACAATATCCACTACCCCTTATAATTTCCAGTAGTTATTTCTTTGGGGTTTTTTTTGGGGGGGTACTGGAAATCCAACTCATGACCTTGAGCTTGCCAGGCAGGCGCTGTGCCACTGAGCTATATCCCCAGCCCCTCCAGTAGTTATTTCATGCTTGTTTCATGGATAGGGTAGGCATTTAAGAATCAGGTATTACACAGCGCCTGCCTGGCAAGCGCGAGGCCCTGGGTTCGATTCCCAGTACAACCCCCCCAAAAAAGAATCAGATATTAAAAAGCTGATAAGATGTAGTGATAAGATACATGTAGGAGCCTGGCATGGTGGTGCATATCTGTAATCCTAGCACTGGGGGTGGCGGGCTGAGGCAGAAAGATCACCGTTTGAAGCCAGCCTGGGCTACACGTAGGTGGGTTCAAGGCCTGCCTGAACTGCATAGTGAGACCCTGTTTCAAACAAACAAACAAGATACATGCAGGATCCCAAAGGTGTTTTGAGGGCCGGTGAGATGGCTCAGCGGCTTAAGCGCCTGCCTGGCAAGCGCGAGGGCCCGAGTTCGACTCCCGGAACCCACATACGAAAAAGGGGCCGGTGATATCGCTCAGCGGCACGGGCGCCTGCTGGTGCGCGAGGTCCTGAGGTCGACCCCCCGGTACCCACAAAAAAAAAAAAAAAAACCAAAGGTGTTTTGAGGCTTTTTTTTTTTCAGGGCTAGTTTCAGAAGATCTGTTGCTGGGAAGTAAGAATCTGGCCGCCAGCATTTGGTATCCAAGTATGTGTGTGTGGAGGGGGATGTCTCAGAACTCTTACACAGATTTGCACCCAATCCATGTTTGGAGTATCCTGATTTATTCTGACTCTGCTGTACTTGGTTCACCTGGTGCCAGGTGAGAAAAGAACAGTTTCCTGAGTATACCCAGTTTTTCTCCTGTGCCTCACTCTTGCCTTCTGAAAATCTTAGTTTTGTTATTTCTGAGTCTCTTTGATGTTCCATGTGAATTATATCTTTTTTTTTTTTTTTTTTTTTTTTTGAGACAGGGTCTTGCTATGCAGTTCAGGCTGGCCTCAAACTCACTATGTAGCCGAGGCTGGCCTGGAACTCATGGTGATCCTCCTGCCTCAGCCTCCTGAGTGCTAGGATTACAGGTGTGCGCCACCACACCCAGCTGAATTATATCTTCTTAAAGTTTTTTTTTTTTTTTAATTAGGGAAACTAAAAGTGTTGGCCTTCATTTGCATTGCCCTCTAGGCACTTGGATGCTAGGTTCTTCCATTCTACTAAGTCGATAAATGCTCATCTATTTGTTTTCCATGTCACAGACTTTTTTGGGGGGTAGCCTTTTGTCCTCTGTTACCTCCTTTACTATCTTCATAGGTTTTTTTCTGAAAAAAATATGAGATATAATTCATATGTCACATAATCCATCTATTTAAGTGTATAAGGAGGTTTCAGTATATGCAATTATATAACTATACAACATAATCAGTTTTAGAACATTTCATCACTCCCAAAAAGAAACCTCATACCTCAGCAGTCATTTTATTTCTTCCCCAAGCCTTCACCAGCCTAGGCAACCACTATTCTACATCCTGTCTGTATGGAATTGCCCTTTCTGGACACTTGGTATAAATGGCATTATACAAAGTGGTCTGTTGCAACTGACTTATTTCATTTAACATGTGTTTTCAAGGTTCGCTCATGTTGTGGCAGGTATCAGTGTTCCATTACTCTCTATTGCCACATAATATTCTATTGTACAAATATATTGGTTTGTTCATCCATTCATCAGCTGACTAATGTTTGTGTTTTTGTTTTTTTAGCTATTATAAATAATGTCACTGTGAACATTCATGTGCAAGTTTTCGTAGGGACATATGCTTTTATTTCCCTTGGATATATACCTAGGATTGGAACTGTGGGGTCACACAGTATCTCCACGTTTAACTGTGAGACACTCCAAGATGGTCATCCAAAGCAACTGTACCATTTTACAGTCCCACCAGCAACAGACGAAGGTTCCAGTTTCTCCACCTCTTCACCAACACTTCTTATTATCTGTTTTTCTGATTACAGCTCCCCTAATGAGTGTGAACTTTACCTCGTTTAACTTTTGATTGCATTATCACCAAGGCTAATGATGTTGTGCACCTTTTTATGTGGTCACTGGCCTTGGCAGAAACTGGCCTTTTCACGTGTGTTATGGTTTACATCTAGATATCCCCCAGAGCTTCACGTGTTCACAGGTGGGGCTTTTGGGAGATGACTGGGTCATGGAGGCATAGTATAGCTAAATGTCATGTTGGGAAGTGAAGCCTCATTGGAAGAGGTGGTCACTGGGGGGCATGGCCCGGAACAGTCTATCTCTTTTCCTCCTTTGATCTCTGTTTCCTGCTGGCCATCCTACGAGCTGTTGTCCTCTGAGATGCCCCTTTGCCATGTGCCGCTCTGCCTTGGAGCCAACCAACTATGGACTGAAACCTCTACAAACTGAGCCAAAGAAACCTTTCCTTTACTTTGTGGGTGTCGGGTATTTTGTCCCAGCAACAAGAAAGTAACTAAGACAAAGTAGTTATCTGCTTTAGAGAAATGTCTTTTCACATCCTTTGCCAATTTTTAAGTAAGTTGTCTTTTTATTATTGAGTTGTAATTCTTTATATATTCTTAGTTCCTTATCAGATACATGGTTTTCAAATATTTCCCTCATTCCATAACTTGTCTTTGTACTTTCTTGCTAGTGCCTTTTGCATCACGAATTTTTATTTTATTTTATTTTTTATTTTATTTTAAAGAGAAGAAAAAACAAAACAAATCAAAAGAAGAACAAATTTTCAAACAAACATAATAGGAGGGTAACAATGGTTAATACATTACGTATTACTATCTTTAAGTTAGTTATTCAGGACACCAGACATTAGCATTCAATTGTCCAAACATTATTGGCACAAACCTTACTCTTCAATGAACTAAGTAAAAATGGTAGTGTATCTATCTTAACCATCTTATATATATATATATACAATTTTTTTCCCTTTCCCTTCTTTCTTTTCCCTATTCCAGTCTCTCTTTCCTTTTGACCAGTTTCTTTTTGATTCACCATGTCTATTGTACATTTTGGATCTTATTTACTCTTTCAGTTTCTCATACTAGAGAGACAATACGATGCTTACACATGTGCTTCTGGTTTATTTCACTATGAGTATTTTCTCGAGTTGCATCCATTTACCTATAAAAGTCTCCAGTTTATCCTTCTTTATGGCTGAATAGTACTCCATTGTATAAAAAATACCACATCTTTCTTATCCATTCCTCAGTTGTTGGGCATTTGGGTTGTTTCCAAGATCTGGCTATTACAAATTGTGCTGCTATTAACATGGGTGCACATATATCGCTGTGGTACGATGTTTTTAATTCTTCTGGGAAGATGCCCAGAAGGGGAATAGCTGGGTCAAATGGGACCTCCAACCCTAGTTTACTGAGGAATCTCCACACTGACTTCCACAGCGGCTGTACCAGTCGACACTCCCACCAACAGTGAAGAAGGGTTCCTTTTTCCCCCACAGCCCCTCCAGCATTTGTTATTAGTTGATTTCTTAATAGTAGCCATTCTTTCTGGGGTGAGATGGTATCTGAGTGTTGTTTAATTTGCATCTCTCGAATGACTAGTGATGTTGCACATTTTTTGTATATTTGTTTGCCATTAGTATTTCTTCATCTGAGAAATGTGTATTCATCTCAGATGCCCATTTTTGGAGTGGGTCTTTAAATTTGGGAGGGTCTGATTTTTTTGAGTTCTTTATATGTTCTCGATAGTAATCCTTTGTCTGAGGAACAGCTGGCAAACATTTTTTCCCACATTGTGGGTTGTCTCTTCACTCTGTTGGTGGTTTCTCTTGCTGTGCAAAAGCTTTTTAATAGATGAGATCCCAGTTATTGATTCTTTGGGATAGTTCAAGTGCGGTTGAGTTTTTATTCATAAAGTCTTTGCCTACACCAATGTCTCCAAGGGTTTTACCTATCCTACCTTCCAGCAGATTTAATGTTTCTGTTTTAATATTTAGATCTCTGATCCATTTTGAATTTAGTTTAGTGCATGGTGAAAGATATGGATCTAGTTTTAATCTTCGGCATGTGTAGAGCCAGTTTTTCCAGCACCATTTATTAAAGAGGCTATCTTTCTTCCAGCGAATGTGTTTGGCACCTTTGTCAAAGATAAGGTGGCTTAGTATGTCTGGGGTTGTTTCAGCATCTTCTAATCTGTTCCATTGATCTTCAGGTCTGTTTTTTTGCCAGTACCACACTGTTTTTATCACAGTAGCTTTATAGTATAATTTCAAGTCGGGGATAGTGATGCCCCCTGCCTTGCCTTTGTTGCCCAGAATTGCCTTTGCTATTCTAGGTCTCTTCTGATTCCAAATGAATTTTAGTATTGTTTTCTCTAATTCTGTGAGATATGCTGTTGGAATTTTGATTGGAATTGCATTAAATCTGTATAACAATTTTGGAAGTATGGCCATTTTCACTATATTGGTTCTTCCTATCCAGGAGCAAGGGATATCTTTCCATTTTCTGATATCCTCTTCAATCTCCTTTTTCATAGTACTGTAGTTTTCAGTATAGAGGTCTTTTACATCCTTCGTGAGGTTGATTCCTAGGTATTTCATTTTTTTGGATGTTATTGTGAAAGGTATTGTTTCCCTAATTTCTCTTTCAGTAAGTTTGTTATTTGTGTACAGGAAGGCTATTGACTTTTGAGTATTGACTTTGTATCCAGCTACACTACTGAATTTGCTTATTAAATCTAGCAGTTTTTTAGTGGAGTTTTTGGGATCTTCTGTGTAGAGTATCATGTCATCTGCAAATAATGATAATTTAACTTCTTCCTTTCCAATCATTATTCCTTTTATTTCTTTCTCTTGTCTAATCGCTCTGGCTAAAGTTTCCAGAACTATGTTGAATAAGAGTGGGGACAGTGGACATCCTTGTCTTGTTCCTGATTTTAGAGGGAAGGCTTTCAGTTTTTGGCCATTTAGTATAATATTGGCTGTTGGTTTGTCATAGATAGCTTTTACCAGATTGAGATAAAGACCCTCTATTCCAATTTTCTGTAGGGTTTTTATCATGAAAAGGTGCTGGACTTTGTCAAAAGCTTTTTCTGCATCTATTGAGATGATCATGTGATTTTTGTCTTTGGTTCTGTTAATATGCTGTATTACATTTATTGATTTACGTATGTTGAACCATCCCTGCATCCCTGGGATGAATCCAACTTGGTCATGGTGTATAATCTTCTTGATGATTTGTTGGATTCTGTTTGCCAGTATCTTATTAAGGATTTTTGCATCTATGTTCATTAGGGAGATTGGCCTGTAGTTCTCTTTCTTAGTTGGGTCCTTCTCTGGTTTTGGTATCAGGGTAATGCTTGCTTCCAGGAATGAATTTGGGAGTATTGCTTCCCTTTCAATTTCATTGAAAAGTTTGAGAAGTAGGGGCGTTAGGTCTTCTCTAAATTTCTTGTAGAATTCGGCAGTGAATCCATCAGGGCCTGGGCTTTTCTTTGTTGGGAGGTTTTTAATTACATCTTCAATTTCATTGGCTGATATTGGTTTATTTAGGATTTTTAAATCTTCTTGATTCAGCTTTGGTAATTCATACGAATCTAGGAATCTGTCCATTTCTTCTGCATTTTCCATCTTAGTAGAATATAAATTTTCAAAATAGGTATAGATGATCTTCTGGATTTCTGCAGGGTCTGTCGTGATATCACCCTTTTCATTTTCAATTGCATGGATTTGAGTCTTTTCTTTTCTTTTTTTAATAAGGTTGGATAAGGGTTTGTCAATCTTATTTATTCTTTCAAAGAACCAACTTTTTGCTTCATTGATTCTTTGTATTGTTTTTTTATTCTCCAATACGTTAATTTCTGCTCTGATCTTTATAATTTCCTCCCTTGTACGGGCTTTTGGCTTAACCTGCTCTTCTTTTTCTAGAAGCTCGAGGTTCACCCTTAAGTTGTTTATTTGCGCTTGCTCTATTTTCCTGATATAAGTGCTTAATGCTATAAATTTCCCTCTTAGGACTGCTTTCATTGTATCCCATAAGTTCCGGTATGTTGTACTGTCATTATCATTCAGTTGTAGAAAGTGACTAATTTCTTCTTTAATTTCATCTGTGACCCATTGGTTGTTCAGGAGGATGCTGTTTTATTTCCATGTGTTTAGGGAGTTTTTGTGGGATCTTTTGCCATTGATTTCCAATTTCATTGCACTATGGTCTGATAATATGCATGGGATAATTTCAATTCCTTTGCATTTACTTAAGCAGGTTTTATGAGCTAGTATGTGGTCTATTTTGGAGAACGTCCCATGTGCAGCTGAGAAAAATGTGTATTCTGATGTTGTGGGATGGAACACTCTGTAGACATCTACTAAGTCCATTTGTTCAAAAGTTTGGTTCAGTTCTACTATTTCATTATTGATTTTCTGTCCAGTTGATCTATCTTTTTGTGACAGTGGAGTATTGAGATCTCCCAATATAATTGTATTAGTGCTTATTTGATTTTTTCATGTCCTTTAGTACTTGTTTTATATAGCTGGGTGCATTGGTATTTGACGCATATATATTTATGATCATTATCTCTTCCTCTTGGATTGTTCCCTTTACAAGGATGTAATGACCGTCTTTATCTCTCTGAATCCTTCTTGGCTTGAAGTTCACTTTGTCTGCAAAAAGAATAGCTACCCCTGCTTTTTTCTGGGTTCCTGTGGCATGGAGTATTGTTTTCCATCCTTTGACTTTCAGTCTATGAATTTCTTTCTGAATTAAATGTGTTTCTTGTATACAGCATATTGTTGGATCTTGCTTCTTGATCCATTTCGCCAGTCTGTGCCTTTTGATTGGTGAATTGAGACCGTTAACATTGATGGTTAAAACTGATATGTATTGACTTGTCATGATATTTTCCTGTTGTTGGTTCCCACTCTTTGTTTTTCCGCTTTCTGGCTATTTAATTATTTGCCCTGCCTGGTGGATTCCTTCTGTTGGGGTTCCTATCTCTTTCTAGAATGTCCTTCAGAACGTTTTGGAGTGCTGGTTTGGTGGTCATAAATTTTCTCAGATGTTCTTTGTCATGAAAGTATTTTATTTCTCCATCAATTTTGAAAGATAGTTTTGCAGGGTACATCAATCTGGGCTGAAAATTATTTTCCTTTAGAGCTTGCAATACATCATTCCAAGCTCTTCTTGAATTGAGGGTTTGTGCTGAAAAGTCAGCTGTGATTCTGATGGGTTTTCCTTCATAGGTGATTTGTGTCTTCTCCCTAACAGCTTTTAAGATTCTGCCCTTCTGTTGAATTTCTGGGATCTTGACTATAATATGTCTGGCTGAAGTTTTTTTTGATCATGTCTAGTTGGTGTTCTAAAAGCTTCACTTATAGGGGTGTCAAATTCCTTTTCTCTTCCAGGAAAGTTCTCCCTGATTATGTCTTTGAACAAGGTTTTAATGTCGTTGATGCTATCTCCTGCTTTTTCATTTATTCCAATTATTCTTAAGTTGTTTATCTTTGAGTCATCTAGCAGCTGCTGAATTGATTTTTCATGGTCCCTTGCTATTTTTAAGAATTTTTCCATTTCATGATCACTAATTGCAAGCCTGTCTTCTATATCTGAGATCCTGTCCTCGCATTGGCTTATTCTGCTACAAATACTTTCAATGGAATTTTTTATCTCTTGGATATCTGCTTGAATCTGCCTTATAGATTCCATTTCTTTCCTATGCTGAGCATTCATGGTTTCTATAGTTTTCTTAAGTTCATCTATTTTTTTGTCTGTATCAGCTATAGTGTCTTTAAGCATGGTCTTCATTGTAGACATTATCTCTGCAGTTATCTGTGAGATTATTTCTGTTTTAATTTTTTCCAGAACCTCATTCAGTTGCTTTGTTGTTGCCACTTCAGATAGGCCAGGTGGGTGGCTTTCGGATTGTCCCACCTCGTTGCTCCCTAGGTTTGCCTTTGGTGAATTGGATGTGTGTGGTTGCATCTTGTTTAAGTGTCGTCTCATTTTTTCTTTCTTTAATTCCTGGGGTGATGTTTGCAAATTACCTATAGTAGGTTACTTTATTGCTAGTGTTTAAGATCTTTAGAAGATGACTACTTCTCTGCAGTATCTTCCAAGTGGAGCTTGCTTTTAGGTTTTGAGCTTTCTGCCAGATCCTACCTCTTCAATTCGTTGGGTATGCGAAGTTGCTACCTGTTTGGCCCAGTCCTTGATTCTTTGGTACTGTGCCACTGTATTTTCTGTGTCCCTTAGTCAATCTCAATCATGAAATATCAGGAAGGAAAGATGTTTAGAACAATTATTTCACATTTGGCTATAATGTTAACTAAAGCATCAAACACAGCCTAAAAAATGACAGACTGAGCTAACCAGTTATTTACCACTTTTAGCTGTATAGAGTTGCGGTTATATAACAAAATCTAAAACACACCAGAAAAATTATATGCAGTATACAAGTCCTATGTATGTCAATTTTTCCTTGAGGAGTTTAAATTTAAGATGAGTTAAGGAGGAAATAGAGTATTGGGAGAAGAGGAAGGAATTAGATGTAAGGTTAGAGGACCAAGAGGGATCCCACTAAAATTGGGACACTAGTGCAGAGGACAGGTGGTAAAAAGAGAAGGAAGGGATAAAAGGAAGAACATATCACAACCACAATCACAAAGAAGTTAGAGGCGCTGTTTACACTCATATAAAAAACCAGAGAGAATAATGAAGGAAAGAGCAAATACACATACAGAAACAAAAACAAAGATAAAAACAATAAAACAGACAGATCAAAAATAAAACCCCACCAAAAAACCAAACCAAACAAAACAAAAACAAAAAAACCCTTCGCCAGAACAAAAAAACAAATCAGTGAGAAAAAAAATAAAAATAAAAATAAAAAATAAAAATAAAAATAAAAAATATAAAAAGAATCAGTTCCAGGTGTTGACTCTGTTGTAGGCAGGTACCTTGTGACAAAGTCCTGTTCTGTGCAGGTCCGTCCCAGTAAGCCAGGAGCGCCCTCTGGTGGGTGGTGAGCAGAGGCGCGTACTTTCAGGCAGAGACCAGTCTAGCTCGCCTCCGCTCTCGCCGCCCTTTCACGATCCCTGGGCCTGAGAGGCTCAGCGTGCTGTCCGGAGCGCGGGTTCCCTGCACTGGTTCCCGCCGCTCTAGTTTTTCGCCACGCCCCCCACAATGGCGCCGGGCCAGTCGCTCTCTGGCGCGGGACAGGTGTGGCTGAGAGTCCAGTCTCGTTCGCCTGCCGACCCCAGCACACTTTCGTGGGCTCAATTGAGAGGCCTTGTGCTGCCCTGTCTGGAGCACAAGTTCCCAGAGCAGTTTCCGAGCCGCTCTGAGTTTCGCCACACCCCCCACAATGGCGCCCGGCCGGTCGCTCTCTGGCGCGGGGCAGCTGTGGCTGAGAGACACTCACCGCCGGTCAGCGCCGCCCTCCGCCGCTCCCCTGCCCCGCCGCTGTCTCAGGATCCTCCGTGGGGGCTCCCTGGGCGCCAGCTGCCACCGTGTGTCCGTAGAATTGAGCCTCCGCCGGCGCTCCAACTCCCGGGACATTAGAAGGTGCACGCGCGCGGTCTGCTCCTTCTTTCCTTCTTCTTTGTTGGAAGTCACCCGTCACTGGTGCCGGGGGTCCCAGATTGCGCTTCAGAACTTTTCTGGGTTTCGGGGAGGCATCTCCCCCCCTCCTGCGCTTTCTGGGTCGCTATATTCCCGTGTTCCAATGGTAACTTTTAGAGAGAGTTTTGCTGCCTGCTTCTTACTCATCCGCCATCTTGAGGTCTCCTATCACGAATTTTTAAATTTTGATAGTTTATCTGTTGTCACAAAAATGTATGCCTATGTGTTCCTTTAAGAGGTTTATTATATTTGCTTTATATGTAGGTCTGTGTTCATGTTAAGTTAAATTTGTGTACCATGTGAATACATTCCTTTTCTGTCTTATTAGTGGGATAATATGCATGTGTTCAGTCCATCATGTTCCTTGTCTGAAATGCATATAATCAGGTCTTATAAATATTTCTCAAGCATTGACAAAGATATAATCTTTTTTATGCCTTTGTTCAGGAAAGAACCAGCAGGGTAGCAGCCTTAAGTTTCTCTCGTGTTTAATACGCTCCCTCCAGCTTGAACCACCATGGGTACGTGTGTGACTGTCCCGTCAGTGGCTTGCACCACTAGTGGCACAAACAGGTCTAATCACTGTTATTGGTCTTTTAATGAGATAGTCACTGCGCATGTACCTCTGGTGGTTCAAGCTGCCCGGCAGCAAAACGTATGAATTATGGTCTTATTGTGAACATGTTAAAACAATTTTCAAAAAATCAGCTTTGTCTTGCTTTACTGTGGTTTTTCATTTCTTTGCACTCCCTAGTTACCTCAATATGTTCTTGCTTCCAAAACAGAAATTAGCTGTTTTTATTTATTTTCTTTTTCTCTACCATAAAGTTAACTTATTTCAGGGAAAATATTTTCCTTCTCATTCTTCTCTTATTTTCCTCTTCTTTTCTTATAAAGAACATATGATAACATGTTGTCAACATAACCTTTCCTCTTTGGATATTTAATTTGTTAATCTCTGGCTATTATTTACACGTTCTGAGGAATATATTTTACATCTTGGCCCTGACAGTAAGTTTTAGCAAGTTACATACCTGGATGTAACACCAGCAACTAGGCTGGTACAGGGCCAGTGGCTGGCTGTGAAAAGCTATTTCAGTGTGGACTCAAATGGAGCAGAGGTAGATACAGCTCACCATCGCTGTGTACTTGCTATGTCAGTGTGGAGAGGTTGAGAACACACTACCATCAACTCCAATCCTACTGATCTAGATGCTGACTGAAAGCCACATCAAATAGATCGGGCAGGTCACTGTCCTCTGTTCTGTAATTCAGCGTGCAGACTGACCCTGGGCCCAAGGCTGTTGAAGATAAAAGTAACAGGTACAAAACCTTCAAGTCTGGGCCGGTGAGATAGCTCAGCGCTTAAGTGCCTGCCTGGCAAGCACGAGGTCCTGAGTTCGACCCCCAGTACCCACAAAAAACAAAAAAAATCCAAAAAAACAAGTCTGGTCAAGCCAGCCTCATTTTTAGATGCTGCTCTGTGTGGTCCTTCTACTTCTTCCACAATCATTTCTTTTTCAAAAGTTGAAACTGAGATAAACTGAACCATAAAACTCTACTTTAGCTCACTCATAAAGTGCAAATCCTTCTGGAATAACTTTTGTAAAGGTTTCAAGTCTTTTTTTTTTTTTTTTTTTGTGGGTACCAGGGGTCGACCTCAGGGCCTCACACGCCAGGAGGCGCCCGTGCCGCTGAGTGATATCACCTGCCCTTTTTTCGTATGTGGGTTCTGGGAGTCGAACTCGGGCCCTCGCGCTTGCCAGGCAGGCGCTTACGCCGCTGACCCATCTCACCGGCCCTCAAGTCTTTATAATTTAAAAAAAAAAAGTTTTCATTATACAAAATCTTCTTTCTTTGCAAAATTCTAACTTAGGGCAGTAGTTTCAGCCAGATAGATTTCAAGACTGTTTTTCCAAATTACCAATGTTCACTAGAAAACATCAAGTGGCACAACTAATTTAAAGTACCCACTAAAGTTACTAATAGACACTGCCAGGAGCTGGGAGGAGGAGAAATGGGGAGTTACTGCTTATTGATTAGAATTTGGGAGAATAAAAAGGGTTTGGAAATACATAATGGTGATGGTTGTACAACAATTGTGAATGTAATCAATGCTACTATATTGTATACCTAAAAATAGCTACAATCGGGCTGGGGGTTTTGCTCAGTGGTAGGGCTCTTTCCTGGCATGTGCAAGGCCCTGGCTTCAATCTCCAGTACAATGTAAAACAAACAAACAAACAAACAGAAAACAGGTAAATTTTATATTCTGTATATTTTGGCAAAATAAAAAGCTAATAGTAAATTATATTTGGAAGAACATTTAACATTTCACTTCAAAATTCTAGATTTTGGTGATGATTAGATAAGTAAAATTAAGCAAAGTACATGGAAAACAAGAATAGTTCTCTTTTAGTTTCCAACTTGGCAGTGATATAATTTACCTCTTGAAAGAAAAAAATCCTAGGACCACAATCAAATAGCAAATTAGAAAGAATACCTGACTAGATCTCAGCCTCTTACTTTCCAGCCAGGTCTTTTCTTGGAGCAGGGCCTCCTTCTTAGAAAGTATGGCCTCCCGCTTTTTTAAGTCTTCTTCCAGCTCCTCTAATTCTTGGCGTTGGTTCAGAACTTTCTCTACTTCTTCATCCAACCATTTCTTTTGCTCATCCAATTTCTACATTAAAATTCCAAAGAAATGTTATCATTTGTTTTTCTTCCTGCCATAAAAATTATATGGTACCAATATAATTTCAGACGGACTGAAAACTGGAATGAACACTTAAGTAGTGAGAGTGACTCGTGTTCCTGTCTGGAACCCTAAGGAGGTGAATATGTTGCTGCTGTTTTATAGGAAATGAAAATTTATTCCCCAGATATGTTAAAGAGCCTGGAGAATTGAGGCCTGATGATTTTCCTTACGGGTACTGTACTGAGAATGCCCGGGCTCTTCCCCAGCAGCGGGGTGCGCCTCCACCACCCCAGACACCACGCCCCTCCACGTGTCTCCCCGGCCCGGACCTTCTGGATGGACTGTTCTCACTCCTCTCTCCATTGCACCTGGTGTGTTACCTGACCCACAGTTGGCACCCAATAAAATATCAAAGGAGTACGTAAGTAAATACTTTAATCAATTAATAAATGGAATGAAAAAATTAATACACACAGGAAAACACATAGATGATCGAGGATGGAAGGAAACCTGATCTACACCGGGCCTTGTCAACTTCAAATAATAAGTGAAAAAGCTGGAAAGACAATCCACACAAATATCTTAGTGTTCTCACCAAGGATACCCAAACTGGGTGTGGTGGTGCATGCTTGTAATCTCAGCACTCCGGGAGGCTGAGGCAGGAAAATCACAAGTTCTACCCTGGGCAACTCAGTGATTTAGTGAGACCTTGTCTCAAAATAAAAAATGAGAAAGGACTGAGGATGTACCTCAATGCAAAGGCCCTCAGTTCAGTCCCCAGTACCGCAAAAGTAAATTAATTAAATTAGATTAAATTAAATAAGGAAGAATACATTTTTGAAACTTAAGATGAATGTATTTTGAGTGTAATGACAGTTCTAAGTATACTGTTTTGTTTTGCTTTTTTTTTTTTTTTTGTGGGTACTGGGGGGTCGACCTCAGGACCTCGCGCGCCAGCAGGCGCCTGTGCCGCTGAGCGATATCACCGGCCCCTTTTTCGTATGTGGGTTCCGGGAGTCGAACTCGGGCCCTCGCGCTTGCCGGGCAGGCGCTTAAGCTGCTGAGCCATCTCACCGGCCTAAGTATACTGTTTTTATAAAATAAAATTTTTAGTTTCTCTGAACCTTGAAATTAGTTTATGGATTGTGACTTACATATTTTTGAATGTGCTAAAATAATAGCTCTTTAATACAGTCATACTTTGGTTCACAAACGATTCTGTCCACAAACAGAAGTGTTTGGCAAAATTTTTCTTCCATTTGCAAACTCCACACTGGGTGATGAACATGACTAGGGCCATCTTTTGCGGAACAAATCAAGTTTGTGAACTGAAGTACCACTGTACATTATATCAGTGGTGGCAAATCTACTGTATGCGTGTTATTGTGTTTTTCTTTTAAGACAAAATATGTTAATATAGAGTTATTTTTTCTAAACTAAAACCCCAGGATGCAGGTTTAATTGCAGGGTTGGCACTTTGTGATAAATAAGTGGGTTTGGGGCTCACTTTAGCACTTGGTATCTAAAGGGTTCGACATTACTGTATTATGTATACAATTTGGTTCTGTCTGAATGTAGACTCCTGATTTTCAGAAATATACCTGTCTCCAAGGGAATAAACCAGATTAAAATGGGAACATAGATTTCATGTTTACATTCCACAACATTCAAGAAAGCTCATTTCCACAGAAATAAAAATGCAGCACATTTCTGGATGAGAAAATATTTTAATAGCAGACTTTTCAGAAGAAATACTAGAAATTTAGCACACAAGTGGCAAAAAGTCTAGTATTTAAAGATTTTATTCAGAGTCTACCACTTTTTACCTCTACTTAGACAGTCCTTAAAAGTGCAAAGAAACCAAAAACACTAAACAGAATTGACAAACCTGGAGTTGGTTTTTACTTCCAAAAGGTCCTTTCTTTGTTTTCAAGTTACATGTATCAAGATCCTCAGCCTTCAGTTTCAGACCTTCTTCCTGTCCTGTTTTTAATTGTAGTTCCTGTAGGAAAAAAATTTAAAACTCTTTATCTATTACTGCCTTGCTATCATTAAATATGCAGATGATAACTTCTTTTCTTTTCTTTTTTTCAGGGCTGGGGCTTGAATCTGGGGCTTTCCACTTGCTAAGTGCACATTCTGTCACTGAGCTATAGCCCGTAATATTTATGTTCCTAGTTGCAAAAATAGAGAAAATGAGTAGATTAAGGTTGGGGCTATATGAAAAGAAAATAATTTTAACTTTTACCAAGGCAAAAAAATCTAACTGCAAAAATCAGGATTTACTAAGTAAACAGTTTTTTTTTTCTTTCTTTTGTGTTACAAATTAGCATAACAGGGATAAGAGCCTAAAATTTACAAATGATTTTTCTCCTTTTCCTGAGCTCATGACCGTCATGATTAGTCCACCCAACACAGCCATCTGCCATGAGTATATTAGAATTTTACAGTAGAAATACAAAAAGGAGATTAATATGTATGTTTCTGGTACTAAAAATGGAAATCTGGAGCATAAGAACAGCATGGTGGGCCGGTGAGATGGCTCAGAGGCATAAGCGCCTGCCTTGCAAGCGCGAGGGCCCGAGTTCGACTCCCGGATCCCACATACGAAAAAGGGGCCGGTGATATCGCTCAGCGGCACGGGTGCCTGTTGGTGCGCGAGGTCCTGAGGTCGACCCCCCCGGTACCCACCAAAAAAAAAAAAAAAAAAAAAAAAAAAGAACAGCATGGTGAAGCATCACGGTCCTGGGAAGAAAGTTTTCCAAGTCCCTTTCGTTTTCATCAAAATCCTAAGGGTCAAGCCAGGAGGCCCAGTGCTCACGGTACTCTCTTGGGTTGAGAGAAGATGCTGCTGCCCCACCACCAAAGATTGGCAGGAATCAGGAAAGAGGCCCTGGATTGAAGTGGCTCCGTCCATATCTGTTACTGGTCCACAATGGCCAGGTACAGAATTGAAAGTAAGTGTTCAGACAGCAACTTAACAGGATAGTTTTGTCTCTGACTCCAATAATTTTAAAAATGGACTTTTATTTGCATATTTTCATTTCATATTCCTACTAATTCATGGTTTACAAGAATATTGGGCTGTGACAAATTTGTAATGCAATGAAAACTATACTTTCTCCAATAGGAAATTGCGGAAGCACTGATAGAAAGAAAGTAAAAGGAAAGACTAGCACTTTCCAGCCCTGGAATGGCAGAAAGAGAAGACAGTAATAAAAGTCTGTGTCCCAGTTGCCTTCTGAGTTTTGGCCCAGAAAGAGGGTGATAAGCAAAGGTTATCAGTGAGGGAAGAAGGGACCTTCCCTCGCCTGGGAGAAAGCACACACACTACAGTGCAGAGACCGCCTACCTCATGGGGCTGCCCAGTCACACTGGAAGAACGGAAAGGTACCTTAGGCAAGGGGAGAATTAGACTCCTTAGTCTTGTGCCATGGATCCTGAGGCCAATGCAAGCCAGCCATTGTGGGGAACAGGTTGCAAAACTTGGGGTAAGGGCAAGCCACTGGGCTAGCAAGCTAGATGGAAGATTTAGTAGCCTCAACATGGGTTTACAAGGCCAGAGGGAGATGAGATAAAACCAAAGCACTCCCATGCTCTAAACTGGAAGCCAGACCAGTCCAAATTGTTCAAGCTCAGGCTTCATCCAGGTGGCCCATGGAGAGCAGATTCCAGCCAGTCACACCCTCCATGGGGTGCAAGGAAAGGAGGCCACGTGCCCAGCTACACGTACACTGGACATCATTCTGAGAAGAGCGAAGCGCAGGGAGGAAGAGGCTAAGAGACTGAGCACTATTACTGATGAGACCTAAGAATTATTAAAAAGAAATGTTTACATTTTAAGAATAAGGTAACAGGGCCGGTGAGACGGCTCAGCGGCTTAAGCGCCTGCCTTGCAAGCGCGAAGGCCCGAGTTCGACTCCCGGATCCCATATACGAAAAAGGGGCCAGTGATATCGCTCAGCGGCACGGGTGCCTGTTGGCGCGTGAGGTCCTGAGGTCGTCCCCCCGGTACCCACAAAAAAAAAAAAAAAAAAAAAAAAAAAAAAAAAAAAGAATAAGGTAACAATAGACAGGGCTTTTGGTTAGTTCCCTCCATATTTCCAGCACAGTAATTACCATGACTCGGATGGTAGAAGACCTGGTGGGGGGAGGTGCTCATAAAGAAGGCAGGTCTGCTTTAGACTAATCAAATTTTCTATGCCCATCTGAGTTGTTCTGTAGATGCTTCTGTTATAGTTCCAGAAACTTCAGGATGCTGAAAGCATGCTTCTTAAATGGAGGCAACTTACACTTGAAGCTGAATTCCTACTATTCTCATTCATCCACATACACTGTAGAAGTATGCTGCAGTGGGTCTAATTCCCCTTTCCACGTGTTGTTCTAGGCATTACTGCCTTTTTCTTATATTGTAATTCCTGTTGAAGTACCAAAATAATTGTGTACCAAGCACTGTGCTATACTTCTTACTTCTATTTAATCACCACATTTACCCTTCGCAATAATGCTACAATATGGGGACTATTACAAACTCCACTTTAGAAAAGGACATAAATGGGGTGGGTGTGTGTGTGTGTGTGTGTTTTCCTGGTGACCAAACCCAGGGTCTTATGCATGCTAGGTGAGCCTCTACATTGAGCTACAGTCCCAGCCCTCAAAGAATGGGTGCTTTAGAGAAGTTAAAAACCCAAGATCATACCATTGCCCACAGTTCTTTTTGTTTGTTTTGTTTCGTTTTTTTGAGGCAGGGTCTCACTATGTAGTTCAGGCAACCCTTGAACTCACTATGGAGCCCAGGCTGGCCTCAAACTTGCAGCGATCCTCCTGCCTCACTATGCTCGGCAACCCACAGTTCTTTAAACTTATCTGTGGACCTTTGTTAAGAACTGCTGTTTTAGGGTCGGTGAGATGGCTCAGCGGCTTAAGCGCCTGCCTTGCAAGCGCGAGGGCCCGAGTTCGACTCCTGGAACCCACATACGAAAAAGGGGCCGGTGATATCGCTCAGCGGCACGGGTGCCTGTTGGCGCGCAAGGTCCTGAGGTCGACCCCCCCGGTACCCACAAAAAAAAAAAAAAAAGAACTGCTGTTTTAAAGAGAACCTATGCAGAAGTCACAGTATTCTCTGGAAATGGTTTAGCCAAATAGAAAATGGACAACCTGGAGTGTTAGAAAGTTAACTCTAGGGCCGGTGAGATAGCTCAGCGGCATAAGCGCGCCTGGCAAGCGTGAGGTCCTGAGTTCGACTCCTGGTACCCACATACGAATAAAGGGCTGGTGATATCGCTCAGTGGCACAGGCGCCTGCTGGCGTGCGAAGTCCTGAGTTTGACCCCCAGTACCCACGAAAAAAAAAAGAGTAAGTTAACTCTAAACAGTGAGAGGTCCTTTAGGACTATGAGCAGGTTTTTCCATCTTTGCATGAAGAAGTAAAAATGCCCATATATCTTTGGGGCACTCTGCTTCTTTTTGTGGAATACCTGCTATGCCCCATAAACTTGGTCATTTCTCTAGAATTAGAGATATGGCTAGAAGGAACAAAATTGTCCTAGATAAGAAAGTAAAAGGCTTACATTACTGGCAGAGTTGCCTTTCAGTATCTACATACTCTGAACAAGAGTTTTTCCTTTCCCTAAGCATAAAGAGAGTGATATGTCTTACTAGTTTAGGCCATATCTCATAAAAGTTGAAGACCCAAATCCCACATTCACAAGACTGACAGGCAGACCTGCTTCTCACATTGGAGGAAGGGCTTTAACAAGGAGACATAATTATTGGCAGTAGAAATGAAAGTTGAACAAATTCAAGATATTTGGTGGATATATTCTATAGGACTTAGTGGTTCATTTGGCATGAATAATATGAAGGAGACAGAATCAATAGTGTATCCTACATTTCTAATTCACCCAACTGAGTGGATCGCTGTGTCACATAAGGTACTGGAGAACCACAGTTTCTCCCCAATGAAGATAGCAGGGAGGGGGAGCTGTGGGGAGTTCGGGAGATTGTAATTTACCTAAAGACAACAGTGAAGTTGTAGATGGCTGGATAATATATGTATCTGGAGCTCAAAAGACAGGTCTGGGATTAAGGATTCAATTTGGGAATGTCAGAAAAAGATGAGGCCACCTAAAACAGAGTGTAGAAGATAAGAGGGCAGAGGCCACACTTGAAGGACTGACGGGGAAAGATGAGCCAGCAAAGACAGATGAGAGCAGTAAGATGGGGGTGGGGGAAGAAGGAGGGTAAAATGAAACAAAGGCAAAGAGGAAAGAAAATATTTCAAGGTGGAGGAAGTAGTAATCTGGGCTGGCTGCAACTGAGTGGTTAGAGAAAGGCTCTACACTGAAATATGAGTATTACACTGTACCCCATAAATATGTACAATTATGCATCTATTAAAAATTTTTTAAGTAAGGATTTAGGTGGCTTAGAGGGTACTACTAAACTTCTTAAGAGCTTTGAAATAGACCAGAAGCCAGACTAAAGAGTATAAGAGAATGAAAGGGCACAGAAGAAACAGAAACAAATGTAGTCAACTTTGCCAAGAACTTCAGTTATGAAGGGAAGATGAGACAGTGAGTAGCTGGAGGAGAGAATAAGGTTGAAGGAGGGTATTTTAAGATGATAAAAATTTAAAATGTTTAAATACAATATAGGAGAAAAGGAAAAGTAAAAAATATAGGAGAAAAGAGTATTAAGTAAGGCACATATCTGTTTAGTATTGTTGGACTATAAATAATAAATATTACTATTACCTATAATAAGTTATTCCCATTATTAAGAATAAGTAGCTCATAGAAATTAAGAAAGCAATTCCATTTACAATATCATCTAAAAGAATAAGTTAATCTGGGAATAAATGTAACCAAGGAAGTAAAAGATGAGTATACTGAAAATTTGAAAGAATTGCAGAAAAAAATTAAAGAATATCCAAGTAAGTGGAAAGGTAGCCCATGGTCATGGATAGGAAGACAGTATTGTCAAGATATCAATATACTCAGAATCTAGATTGAATGCAATCCCTATCAAAATTCCAACAGCTGTTTTTGCAGAAATGGAAAAGCTGATCCTCAAGTTCATGTGTAATGGCAAGGTCCTTGAACAATGAAAACAATCTTGGAAAAGTAGAGCAAAATTGCCAGGCATGGTGGCACACACCTATAATCCCAGGTTGAGGCAGGAGATCTGTGAGTTGGAGACATACCACCTATTTAAAACAACAACAAGCTAGGCAGGGTGGCGCATGCCTGTAATCCCAGTGGAGGCTGAGGCAGGAGGATTGTCCCAAGTTCAAGGCCAGCCTGGGCTCCATAATGAGTTCAAGACCAGCCTGAACTACATAACGACACCCTGTCTCGACACCCCCAATTTAAATTTAAACAAATAAGTAAATAAATAAAACAAGAACAAAAAAAGAGCAAAGTTGGAGGGCTTACTTCCTGACTTTAAAACTATACTATAAAGTTTAATCAAAATAGTATGGTGCTGCCATGAGGATAGAGATAAACCAATGGCACAGAACTAAAAGTTCAGAAATTATGTAGCTATACCCAATTGATCTTTTAAAGATTAAAAATTATGCATAGCTGGGCATGGTGCTGTATAAGTATAACCCCAGCAACTTGGGAGGCTGAGGCAAGTAGGACAGCAAGTTTCAGGCCAGCATAGGCAATTTAGTGAGATCCTATCTCACAATAAAAAATAAAGGGGGTTGGAACTGTAGCTCAGTTTTAGAATGCCACTGGGTTTGGTCCCTGGTACTACAACAATAAATAAATAAACATATATAAAGTATACAACATGTTTTAATATACATATACTTAGTGAAATGACTGCTATAGTCAAGCTCATCAACATATCCAGCTCCTTACATACTACTATGTTGTTTTTTGTGATGAGAGCACTTCAAATCCAAGTGCCCACTGATAGAAGATGGATAAACAAAATGTGTTATAGTCATACAATAGTTTTTTTTTTTAATAGGTTCTGACTCATATATTGCCCATGCTGGCCTTGAATTGCCAGGCTCAAGAGATCTTCCTGCCTCAACCTCCTGAGTATCACTGTTCCCAGCTTTACAATGGACTATTATTTAGCCATAAAAGACAATGAAGTTCTAATACTTGGTACAATATGGATGAAACTTGAACACAATTTGGTAAGTGAAGTTAGACATAGAAGGACAAATCTGATTCCACTTACATGACTTATCCAGAAAAAGCAAATTCAGAGGCACAGAAAATAGATCAGAGGTTATCAGAGACTAGAGGATAGAGGAACAGGAAGTTACCGCTTTTGGTTAGAGATTCTCTTTGGGGTAATGAAAAGTTTTGGAAACAGGGGTGATGGTTGTACATCATGAATGTAATTAGTGCCACTAAACTGTACATTTAAAATGGCTGAAATGATGAACTATTACCACAGTTTACAAAATTTAATAATGTGATACATCAAAACCCATTGAATTATTCACTTTAAATGGGTGAAATGCATAGGATGTGAACTGTATCTCAATAAAGTTTTTTTAAAAATTAGTAAATGCTCTTTAAGATCCCTCCCACAACTAAATTCTGTGATTTTTTTTTTTTTTTACACTCTAAAAATGGGTTATATCCAATGTTTAAAATCTAGCAAACCTGGGGGGGTGGTTCTAGTCAGGGAGGCTATGATGGAATCAGTGGGTATCTTCCTCTCAATTTTTCTGTGAACCTAAAAATGGTCTAAAAAATAAGTCTTACTTAAAAAAAAAATTCAGTAAGTCTCCAATTGTGTTCTGGGCCCTGGGTTGTCTTTATTGTTTGAACAGAACAGAGCTTAGCACACAGCACTAGGTAAGTGTTTATGATGACCATCGGCATCTACTTCAGACAGGCCCTGCAGAGAAAATGAACAGAGCCAGAGGAGCCAAAGAAGTGAATGATTTTCTCAAGAAATCTCAGCCACCGTCTGTGATAGGTGGGATCTGAACTCAAGCTGCCCAGCTCCGGAGCCCAGGCTGGCATTACTTGCTCCCCCGAGTGATTTATGCTAGGAATTGCTGGCAGACGGTCCGATCACTCTTCTGCTCACTCGGAATCAAATGGTACCACTTCACCCAGTACTTTTTTCCCAGTCCACTGGACAATTCAGGTCACAGCACTCTGAAAATGGGAACTCCTATTCAATGTTATTTAGAAGTCAGCTTTATAAAACTGTGTTGTGGACAGCTTCAGCTAAAGCTAATATCCTACTAGGAGAAATTTGATCCCTGTACCTTTTTCTGTGAAGTCAAAGCTTCAAGACAGTACTCAAAATTCAATAAATAGGTTTTACTGTACTATGTAGATCAACAAAGCTTTAAAGTGAGTAAGAACAGCAATGAAGGCCAGGTCAAGGACAGATACCTCACAACGGAATTAAGACCTCAGCTCTGTTACTTCTGAGCCATATGACATCTCACATTATATTTAGCAGGAATGTATGACAATATTACTTTGATTTTTTGCTGATCCCGTTTGATTTCTGCATCCAGTTGTTTCCTTTTGTCATTTTCTTCTCTTAGTCTCTTTTGCAGCTGTACCTTTTGATACTTCAAATGATCTACATTTTGCTCTAGTTCATTAGCACGTTTCTCCTTTTGGATCGACAGTGATGCCAATTTCTTACTATCCTGTTGCTTCTTCTGTAAGACCTGAGATCATATGGAATATTTCAAAATGAAAATGTGCATCTCTTACATTCCCCAACTAAACTTAATCTTTTCATTCAATGAGAAGGGCAGCCATTTCCTCTATTTTCATTTATTTTTGATAGGTTCACCAGCAATTTGATAGGTTCACAAAGGAATATTGTTTCTACAATATAAAAGCAGTAGATTAAGAGAGAAAAAGAACCGGGGGAGCCATTCTAGAAAATTCAATATAATCAGATTAACATACATATCTAGAATTGGCTTTCTTACACAAAAATCTCTCTGAAGTAGAATATTTCTCACAGAATACTTGTTTGTTTGTTTTCCAGTGCTGGGGATCGAATCTAGGATTTCATTCATGCTAGGCAAGTACTCTACCACTAAGCCACATCCCCAGCTCTAGAACAGAATTTTTAACTATAGCTATTTCTGAAGTTATAGCTAAATTCAGGCCTTAGGAAAGTCAGGCCTTAGGAAAGTACTCTACATAGTGAGTTTAAGGCCAGCCTGGTCTACGCAGTGAGATGCTTGTCTCAAAAAAACAAAACAGGGCCGGTGAGATGGCTCAGCGGCATACGTGCCTGCCTGGCAAGCGCGAGAGCCCGAGTTCGACTCCCGGAACCCACATACGAAAAAAGGGCCGGTGATATCGCTCAGTGGCACGGGCGCCTGCTGGCGCGCGAGTTCCTGAGGTCGACCCCCGGTACCCACAAAAACAAAACAAAACAAAACACAAAGGAAAGTATTAAGATGTAGTGTTCAGTTATTAACCCTTCTTAAACCAATCAGCTATGGTTTCAGAATACTCTCCAAAGTAGCCTGTACTTGTTCAGTGTCAACAAAGTACCACATTTATACCTAGTGTTTTATAGGTGTTGTTTAACCATTATTTAATCTTCTGTCCGCCAGAAAATGGTACTATTTCTGTGGTTATCATTATCCTTATTTCCCTCCATGTAGTTTTTGATGTCAAGGTTCAGGTAATATACTCCATGTATGTATGTGGTGCTGGTGAACTCAGGGCCTCACGCATGCTGGGCAAGCACTACACCACTGAACTACACACCAACCCAAAATAATATACTTCTTGAATAAAGAAATATATTATCCAGATTACGAAATATGTGAACCAACCAGCACACTCACTGGAAAGAAAATTTGCCATTCAATAAAAACTGAATGCTACTCCTCTCCAGACTTGGTACAAAAATCCTCAAGCACTCCTAAATAAGTAAGAATTTCTTATTTAAGAAAAGAAGACTTAAAAAGTTTTCTCGAGTACATTTTTAAGTTACCTGGACTCTCAGTTTTGCAGCATCCATCTTTTTACGGAATTCTTTCTGTAGTTTTATCTTCATGGCAACATCAGAAAGGTCTTTGTTCTCCAGCTCCTCCAGCTTCTTTTCTGTCTCAGTGAGCTCGACTTTTGCCCGTTCTGCTTCATGCTCCAGTCTTGTTACTCTCAGAGAATACTGTTTGCTTACAGACTTGGCATCGTTACCTTTACCATAATAACAGTAATAACAATTATAAATTATGTAAAAACATAGAAATGCTCTGCTCTAAAAAACCCAGCTGAGCGGAGTTACTATTTAAGGTATGGCATTAAAGGGCCAGGGATATAGCTCAGCGACAAGCGCCTACCTGGAAAGCACGAGGTCCTGAGTTTACTTCCCGGTACCAAAAAAAAAAAAGGTATGGCATTAAAACCAGCAGAGCCTGTCCACACCCAAACGCAGCACTGCCATCAGGCCCCTTAGTGACCGTTCTCATCTGGTGCTGCTCCATCCTCTCACCTGGTTCATCTTTTCATGTTTTTCTATGACATTTTTGATCCCCCGAATTTACAATTGCATTTTCCTGGCATCAAAGTCCAGTTAAGCAGCATATTAGGAGTGATTTTATCCTCTTGGTTAGTATACTCTGGCTTCCTGCTACCCATAATTTTCTTGAATTAAAAAATTTTTAAATTTTTATGAAAAATGTTAAACATATCAAAAATAAAGAAATAATAAAATGAACCTCCATTGCTGCTCAGATTAAAGAGTTATGAACATTTCATCAATTGTTTCAATAAGCCTTCTTTTGTTTACTTTGCTAAACTATTAAAAAGTAATCCCAGGGCCGGTGAGATGGCTCAGCGGCTTAAGCGCCTGCCTTGCAAGCGCGAAGGCCCGAGTTCGACTCCCGGAACCCACATACGAAAAAGGGGCCGGGTGATATCGCTCAGTGGCACGGGTGCCTGTGGGCGCGTGAGGTCCTGAGGTCGTCCCCCCGGTACCCACAAAAAAAAAAAAAAAAAAAAAAAAAAAAAAAGTAATCCCAGATATTTTATCATCTTACTTTGCAAACTTCAATAAGCATCCATACAAAATATGGACATACCCAAAAACTCATTATCACACCTAACAATATTAATGCCCACTATGTGAAAAGTCCAAAGCAACAATAACAATACGAGCCAACAGGTGGTAAGGTAGATGAACCAGCATTGTGCTTGGGGACAGAGACACACGGAATAGAAGCAGGCAAGTGGGGGCCACGCCTGTTCTCTCTTTTTCTGTTGTTTTTATTTTGTTTTGTTTTGGGGTTTTTTTCTTTCTTTCTTTCTTTCTTTTACCTTTTATTTTCTCTCGCTCTTGTTTTTTTTTTTTTTTTTTTTTTCTCTTTTCTAAATGGCTGGGAAGAACTCCTGCCACAGACAATCAATCCCGTCCCCCAAACCCAGAGACCAAGCTCAGATAATCCCTTGCTTATTCCCTCATTCTTTCTCTTCTGCCCTCTCTACTTTCCCAAAGTTTCTGTGATCATCCTTTGTCCTCCAGCCTGGCTTCTACTTTCTTTTCAGTTATCTGTTTTATCCACTATTCTTCTTAAGTGTCCCCACCACAGGGTAAAACCACTCTACCAAGGAGAAACACTTTGAATACAAGCTCCCAATTTACAATCAGTTCTGTTATATAATTATAGATTTTGCTCCTATGGTTTCAGGTACAAAATTAACAGCTACCACAGTTTGTCAGTTTCTAAACTGTGCTTGATGCTACTGTTATTGCTAATTATACTGCTTTAGCTACAATGTCATATCTGTTGTAATCAGTTGTTCTCACTTCTGCAACAATATGGGAAGCTCTGGAGTAATAACCTCACCACAGCCCAGCACCAAAGGACTGGGGACTGAGCCAAACAGATACCAACATCTTACTCTTAATTAACTGGAAAGGTAGGATCTAGGAACAGACACAAAACAAGAACCTCCTACACACAGAAGACATCCTGAAGAGCAAACCTTGCCTAGAGAGGCCTTGATACTAGTGATAAAGCTACCTACTACAAAAACTTACAAGGATCATCACAGAAAACAAAATAAAAAATTTTGAAATAGAAAATAACAAGATGAGGGGGCGGGGATATAGCTCAGCGGCACAAGGGCCTGCCTGGCAAGCACAAGGTACTGAGTTCAATTCCTGGTACCAAAAGAAAAGCAAAAAGACAGACAGACAGACAGACAGACAGACAGACAGAAAGAAAGAAAGAAAGAAAGAAAAAAGAACGAGAAGCAGAAGCAAGATGCAACCTCAGAGCTCCAGCCCACCCAGAACAAGTCCAAGAGACAAGACAGAAGAAAACGGAAGACACACACCTGAAATTTCTGAAATGATCCCAACCGAAGTAAAGAAACAAATCTATGAGGCTATACAGGAAATCAGATCAGAAATAATCTCTCAGATAAAAAGAGAAATGTCAACATTCATGAAGGAATCTAGAGTAGAGATAGATAAAAAAAAAATAGATGATGATAGGAAAAGGATGGAAACTGTGCACAATCAAGATAGGAAAGAAATAGAATGCATGAAATGGATTCAAACAGATATCCAGGAAATTAGAAATTCCATTAAAAGCTGGCAAAACCGCTTGAATGAAACTGGAGACAGACTTTCAGACCTTGAAGACAGGATCATGGCTGTGATCATGAAAGGAAAGATCTCTTGAAAATAACAAAAGATCAGGAAATAACAATTCAACAGCTGCAAGACAACGCTAAGAATAAGATAAGAATAATTGGTGTCAAAGAAAAAGCAGGTCAACACAAATGACATAAAAAAATACTTGCAGAATTAATAGCAGAAAATTTCCCAAGCATGGATAAAGAAGCTGACATACAGGTAAGTGAGGCATAAAGAATACAACTAGCCATAACCAAAATAAATCTACACCCAGACATATAAAAATCAAGATCCCAGAAATTCAGCAAAAGAACAGAATATTAAAAGCTGTTAGAGAAAAGAAACAGATCACCTATAAAGGAAAGCCCATCAGAATCACAGCAGACTTCTCAACACAAACCCTCAAGAAGAGTTTGGAGTGAAGTATTTCAAGTCCTTAAAGAAAACAACTTCCAACCCAGATTGATATACCCTGCAAAACTATCTTTCAAAATTAATGGAGAAATAAATACTTCCATGACAAAGAACAACTGAAGAAATTCCTGACCAACAAACCAACCCTAAAAAGAGTACAGAAAGATATTCTAGACAGAGATGAAAATGACCACAATTCCAAGAATAACATCCGAAAGAAACCACCAGGCAGGGCAAGCAATTAAATGGAGTGAAAAAGCAGGGAACCAACAGTGGGAAAATAACATGACAAAGATAAGCCGATACATATCAATTATAACCATCAATGTAAATGGCCTCAATTCACCAATCAAAAGAAACAGATTGGCAGAATGAATCAAAAAACAAGATCCAGGGCCGGTGAGATGGGCCAGCGGCATAAGTGCTTGCCTGTCAAATGCGAGGTCCTGAGTTCGACCTCGGTACCCACATTAAAAAAAAAAAAAAAAAAAAAAAAAAAGGGCCGGTGAGATAGCTCAGTGGCATAAGCGCCTGCTTGGCAAGCGTGAGGTCCTGAGTTCGACTCCCAGTACCCACATAAAATGGAAAAAAGGGCCGGTGATAATCACTCAGCGGCACAAGCGCCTGCTAGCAAGCGCAAGGTCCTGAGTTCGATCCCCAGTACCCACATTAAAAAAAAACAAACCAAGATCCAACAATGTGCTGTACACAAGAAACACATTTAACTCAAAAAGAAACTCAGAGACTGAAAGTCAAAGGATGGAACACATCACTCCATGCAACAGGAACCTGGAAAAAAGCAGGGGCAGCTATTCTGTTTGCAGACAATGTGAATTTCAAACCAAGAATGACTGAAAGAGATAAAGAAAGTCACTCGTTAGGGGAAAAATTCGAGATGAAGAAATAATTATAAATATACATGCACTAAATACGGGAGCACCCAACTATATAAGACAAATATTAGAGAGAACCTCAAGATGGTGGATGAGTAAGAAGCAGGCAGCAAAACTCTCTCTAAAAGTTACCATTGGAACACGGGAATATAGCGACCCGGAAAGCGCAGGAGTGGGGGAGATGCCTCCCCGAAACCCAGAAAAGTTCTGAAGCGCAATCTGGGACCCCCGGCACCAGTGACGGGTGACTTCCAACAAAGGAGGAGGAAAGAAGGAGCAGACCGCACGCGCGCACCTTCTACTATCCCGGGAGTTGCAGCGCCGCGGAGGCTCAATTCTACGGACACACGGTGGCAGCTGGCGCCCAGGGAGCCCCCACGGAGGATCCTGAGACAGCGGCGGGGCAGGGGAGTGGCGGAGAACGGCGCTGACCGGCGGTGAGTGTCTCTCAGCCACAGCTGCCCCGCACCGGAGAGCGACCGGCCGGGCGCGATTGTGGGGGGTGTGGCGAAACTCAGAGCGGCTCGAAAACTGCTCTGGGAACTTGTGCTTCGGACAAGGCAGCACGGGGCCTCTCAAGCCCACGAAAGTGTGCTGAGGTCAGCAGGCGAACGAGACTGGACTCTCAGCCACACCTGTCCCGCGCCAGAGAGCGACTGGCCCGGCGCCATTGTGGGGGGGCGTGGCGAAAAAACCAGAGCGGCGGGAACCAGTGCAGGGAACCCGCGCTCCGGACAGCGCGCTGAGCCTCTCAGGCCCAGGGATCGTGAAAGGGCGCTGAGAGCGGAGGCGAGCTAGACTGGTCTCTGCCTGAAAGTACGCGCCTCTGCTCACCGCCCGCCAGAGGGCGCTCCTGGCTTACTGGGACAGACCTGCACAGAACAGGACTCTGTCACAAGGTACCTGCCTACAACAGAGTCAACACCTGGAACTGATTCTTTTTATTTTATTTTATTTTATTTATTTTTATTTTTATTTTTTTTTTCTCTCACTGATTTGTTTTTTGTTCTGGCGAAGGGTTTTTTTTGTTTTTGTTTTGTTTTGTTTTGTTTTTTGCTGGGGCTTTATTTTTGATCTGTCTGTTTTATTGTTTTTATCTTCGTTTTTGTTTCTGTATGTGTATTTGCTCTTTCCTTCATTATTCTCTCTGGTTTTTTATATGAGTGTAAACAGCGCCTCTAACTTCTTTGTGATTGTGGTTGTGATCTGTTCTTCCTTTTATCCCTTCCTTCTCTTTTTACCACCTATCCTCTGCACTAGTGTCCCAATTTTAGTGGGATCCCTTTTGGTCCTCTAACCTTACATCTAATTCCTTCCTCTTCTCCCAATACTCTATTTCTCCTTAACTCATTTTAAATTTAAACTCCTCAGGGAAAAAAATTGACATACATAGGACTTGTATACTGCATATAATTTTTCTGGTGTGTTTTAGATTTTGTTATATAACCGCAACTCTATACAGCTAAAAGTGGTAAATAACTGGTTAGCTCAGTCTGTCATTTTTCTAGGCTGTGTTTGATGCTTTAGTTAACATTATAGCCAAATGTGAAATAATTGTTCTAAACATCTTTCCTTCCTGATATTTCATGATTGAGATTGACTAAGGGACACAGAAAATACAGTGGCACAGTACCAAAGAATCAAGGACTGGGCCAAACAGGTAGCAACTTCGCATACCCAACGAATTGAAGAGGTAGGATCTGGCAGAAAGCTCAAAACCTAAAAGCAAGCTCCACTTGGAAGATACTGCAGAGAAGTAGTCATCTTCTAAAGATCTTAAACACTAGCAATAAAGTAACCTACTATAGGTAATTTGCAAACATCACCCCAGGAATTAAAGAAAGAAAAAATGAGACGACACTTAAACAAGATGCAACCACACACATCCAATTCACCAAAGGCAAACCTAGGGAGCAACGAGGTGGGACAATCCGAAAGCCACCCACCTGGCCTATCTGAAGTGGTAACAACAAAGCAACTGAATGAGGTTCTGGAAAAAATTAAAACAGAAATAATCTCACAGATAACTGCAGAGATAATGTCTACAATGAAGACCATGCTTAAGGACACTATAGCTGATACAGACAAAAAAATAGATGAGCTTAAGAAAACTATAGAAACCATGAATGCTCAGCATAGGAAAGAAATGGAATCCATAAGGCAGATTCAAGCAGATATCCAAGAGATAAAAAAATTCCATTGAAAGTATTTGTAGCAGAATAAGCCAATGCGAGGACAGGATCTCAGATATAGAAGACAGGCTTGCAATTAGTGATCATGAAAATGGAAAAATTCTTAAAAATAGCAAGGGACCATGAAAAATCAATTCAGCAGCTGCTAGATGACTCAAAGATAAACAACTTAAGAA
The DNA here is from genome assembly GCA_028451465.1 of Erethizon dorsatum. Lineage (NCBI taxonomy): Eukaryota > Metazoa > Chordata > Mammalia > Rodentia > Erethizontidae > Erethizon > Erethizon dorsatum. Next base: position 38,649,806 of record CM051835.1, on the reverse strand, counting down.
TAATTGGAATAAATGAAAAAAGCAGGAGATAGCATCAACGACATTAAAACCTTGTTCAAAGACATAATCAGGGAGAACTTTCCTGGAAGAGAAAAGGAATTTGACACCCCTATAAGTGAAGCTTTTAGAACACCAACTAGACATGATCAAAAAAAAAACTTCAGCCAGACATATTATAGTCAAGATCCCAGAAATTCAACAGAAGGGCAGAATATTAAAAGCTGTTAGGGAGAAGAGACAAATCACCTATGAAGGAAAACCCATCAGAATCACAGCTGACTTTTCAGCACAAACCCTCAATTCAAGAAGAGCTTGGAATGATGTATTGCAAGCTCTAATGGAAAATAATTTTCAGCCCAGATTGATGTACCCTGCAAAACTATCTTTCAAAATTGATGGAGAAATAAAATACTTTCATGACAAAGAACATCTGAGAAAATTTATGACCACCAAACCAGCACTCCAAAACGTTTTGAAGGACATTCTAGAAAGAGATAGGAACCCCAACTGAAGGAATCCACCAGGCAGGGCAAATAATTAAATAGCCGGAAAGCGGAAAAACAAAGAGTGGGAACCAACAACAGGAAAATATCATGACAAGTATAAGTCAATACATATCAGTTTTAACCATCAATGTTAATGGTCTCAATTCACCAATCAAAAGGCACAGACTGGCGAAATGGATCAAGAAGCAAGATCCAACAATATGCTGTATACAAGAAACACATTTAATTCAGAAAGAAATTCATAGACTGAAAGTCAAAGGATGGAAAACAATACTCCATGCCACAGGAACCCAGAAAAAAGCAGGGGTAGCTATTCTTTTTGCAGACAAAGTGAACTTCAAGCCAAGAAGGATTCAGAGAGATAAAGACGGTCATTACATCCTTGTAAAGGGAACAATCCAAGAGGAAGAGATAACGATCATAAATATATATGCGTCAAATACCAATGCACCCAGCTATATAAAACAAGTACTAAAGGACATGAAAAATCAAATAAGCACTAATACAATTATATTGGGAGATCTCAATACTCCACTGTCACAAAAAGATAGATCAACTGGACAGAAAATCAATAATGAAATAGTAGAACTGAACCAAACTTTTGAACAAATGGACTTAGTAGATGTCTACAGAGTGTTCCATCCCACAACATCAGAATACACATTTTTCTCAGCTGCACATGGGACGTTCTCCAAAATAGACCACATACTAGCTCATAAAACCTGCTTAAGTAAATGCAAAGGAATTGAAATTATCCCATGCATATTATCAGACCATAGTGCAATGAAACTGGAAATCAATGGCAAAAGAAATTACAAAAACTCCCTAAACACATGGAAATTAAACAGCATCCTCCTGAACAACCAATGGGTCACAGATGAAATTAAAGAAGAAATTAGTCACTTTCTACAACTGAATGATAATGACAGTACAACATACCGGAACTTATGGGATACAATGAAAGCAGTCCTAAGAGGGAAATTTATAGCATTAAATACTTATATCAGGAAAATAGAGCAAGTGCAAATAAACAACTTAAGGGTGAACCTCGAGCTTCTAGAAAAAGAAGAGCAGGTTAAGCCAAAAGCCCGTACAAGGGAGGAAATTATAAAGATCAGAGCAGAAATTAACGTATTGGAGATTAAAAAAACAATACAAAGAATCAATGAAGCAAAAAGTTGGTTCTTTGAAAGAATAAATAAGATTGACAAACCCTATCCAACCTTATTAAAAAAAGAAAAGAAAAGACTCAAATCCATGCAATTGAAAATGAAAAGGGTGATATCACGACGGACCCTGCAGAAATCCAGAAGATCATCTATACCTATTTTGAAAATTTATATTCTACTAAGATGGAAAATGCAGAAGAAATGGACAGATTCCTAGATTCGTATGAATTACCAAAGCTAAATCAAGAAGATTTAAAAATCCTAAATAAACCAATATCAACCAATGAAATTGAAGATGTAATTAAAAACCTCCCAACAAAGAAAAGTCCAGGCCCTGATGGATTCACTGCCGAATTCTACAAGAAATTTAGAGAAGACCTAACGCCCCTACTTCTCAAACTTTTCATGAAATTGAAAGGGAAGCAATACTCCCAAATTCATTCCTGGAAGCAAGCATTACCCTGATACCAAAACCAGAGAAGGACCCAACTAAGAAAGAGAACTACAGGCCAATCTCCCTAATGAACACAGATGCAAAAATCCTTAATAAGATACTGGCAAACAGAATCCAACAAATCATCAAGAAGATTATACACCATGACCAAGTTGGATTCATCCCAGGGATGCAGGGATGGTTCAACATACGTAAATCAATAAATGTAATACAGCATATTAACAGAACCAAAGACAAAAATCACATGATCATCTCAATAGATGCAGAAAAAGCTTTTGACAAAGTCCAGCACCTTTTCATGATAAAAACCCTACAGAAAATTGGAATAGAGGGTCTTTATCTCAATCTGTAAAAGCTATCTATGACAAACCAACAGCCAATATTATACTAAATGGCCAAAAACTGAAAGCCTTCCCTCTAAAATCAGGAACAAGACAAGGATGTCCACTGTCCCCACTCTTATTCAACATAGTTCTGGAAACTTTAGCAGAGCGATTAGACAAGAGAAAGAAATAAAAGGAATAATGATTGGAAAGGAAGAAGTTAAATTATCATTATTTGCAGATGACATGATACTCTACACAGAAGACCTCAAAAACTCCACTAAAAAACTGCTAGATTTAATAAGCAAATTCAGTAGTGTAGCTGGAGACAAAGTCAATACTCAAAAGTCAATAGCCTTCCTGTACACAAATAACAAACTTACTGAAAGAGAATTAGGGAAACAATACCTTTCACAATAACATCCAAAAAAAATGAAATACCTAGGAATCACCTCACGAAGGATGTAAAAGACCTCTATACTGAAAACTACAGTACTCTGAAAAAGGAGAATGAAGAGGATATCAGAAAATGGAAAGATATCCCTTGCTCCTGGATAGGAAGAACCAATATAGTGAAAATGGCCATACTTCCAAAATTGTTATACAGATTTAATGCAATTCCAATCAAAATTCCAACAGCATATCTCACAGAATTAGAGAAAACAATCCTAAAATTCATTTGGAATCAGAAGAGACCTAGAATAGCAAAGGCAATTCTGGGGCAACAAAGGCAAGGCAGGGGGGCATCACTATCCCCGACTTGAAATTATACTATAAAGCTACTGTGATAAAAACAGTGTGGTACTGGCAAAAAAACAGACCTGAAGATCAATGGAACAGATTAGAAGATGCTGAAACAACCCCAGACATACTAAGCCACCTTATCTTTGACAAAGGTGCCAAACACATTCGCTGGAAGAGAGATAGCCTCTTTAATAAATGGTGCTGGAAAAACTGGCTCTACACATGCCGAAGATTAAAACTAGACCCATATCTTTCACCATGCACTAACCTAAATTCAAAATGGATCAGAGATCTAAATATTAAAACAGAAACATTAAATCTGCTGGAAGGTAGGATAGGTAAAAACCCTTGGAGACATTGGTGTAGGCAAAGACTTTATGAATAAAAACTCAACCGCACGGGACTATCCCAAAGAATCAATAACTGGGATCTCATCTTATAAAAAGCTTTTGCACAGCAAGAGAAACCACCAACAGAGTGAAGAGACAACCCACAATGTGGGAAAAAATGTTTGCCAGCTGTTCCTCAGACAAAGGATTACTATCGAGAACATATAAGAACTCAAAAAAATCAGACCTCCCAAATTTAAAGACCCACTCCAAAAATGGGCATCTGAGATGAATACACATTTCTCAGATGAAGAAATACTAATGGCAAACAAATATACAAAAAAATGTGCAACATCACTAGTCATTCGAGAGATGCAAATTAAAACAACACTGAGATACCATCTCACCCCAGAAAGAATGGCTACTATTAAGAAATCAACTAACAACAAATGCTGGAGGGGCTGTGGGGAAAAAGGAACCCTTCTTCACTGTTGGTGGGAGTGTCGACTGGTACAGCCACTGTGGAAGTCAGTGTGGAGATTCCTCAGAAAACTAGGGTTGGAGGTCCCATTTGACCCAGCTATTCCCCTTCTGGGCATCTTCCCAGAGAATTAAAAACATCGTACCACAGCGATATATGCGCACCCATGTTTATAGCAGCACAATTTGTAATAGCCAGATCTTGGAAACAACCCAAATGCCCATCAACTGAGGAATAGATAAGAAAGATGTGGTATTTTTATACAATGGAGTACTATTCAGCCATAAAGAAGGATAAACTGGAGACTTTTATAGGTAAATGGATGCAACTCGAGAATAAACCAGAAGCACATGTGGAAGCATCATATTATCTCTCTAGTATGAGAAACTGAAAGAGTAAATAAGATCCAAAATGTACAATAGATATGGTGAATCAAAAAGAAACTGGTAAAAAGGAAAGAGAGACTGGAATAGGGAAAAGAAAGAAGGGAAAGGGAAAAAAAATTGTATATATATATATATATATATATATATATATATATATATATAAGATGGTAAGATAGATACACTACCATTTTTACTTAGTTCATTGAAGAGTAATGTTCGTGCCAATAATGTTTGGACAATTGAATGCTAATGTCTGGTGTCCTGAATAACTAACTTAAAGATAGTAATACGTAATGTATTAACCATTGTTACCCTCCTATTATGTTGTTTTGAAAATTTGTTCTTCTTTTGATTTGTTTTGTTTTTTCTTCTCTTTAAAATAAAAAAAAATAATAAATAAAAAAATAAAAGATCCAATCAAAAAATGGGAAAAAAAAAAAGACAAATATTAGTAGACGAGAAAAATCAAATAAGCAATAACACAATCGTAAAGGGAGACCTTAATACCCCATTGTCACAAAGAGATAGATCAACTAGACAAAAAATCAGCAAAGAAATAACGAACTGAACCAAACCTGTGAACAAATGGACTTAGTAGATGTTTACAGAATATTCTACTCAACAACATCAGAATACACATTCTTCTTAGCTGCACATGGGATGTTCTCTAAAGCAGACCATACACTAGCCCATAGAACATGCTGAAGTATATGCAAAGGAAATGAAATTATCCCATGCATATTATCTGACCATAGTGCAATGAAACTGGAAATTAATGGCAGAAGAAACCACAAAAATTGCATAAACACATGGAAATTAAATAACACCCTCTTGAACAACCAATGGGTCACAGATGAAATTAAAAAGGAAATTGAACAATATCTACAATCAAACAAAAATGCAAATACAATATAACAGAACCTGTGGGGTGCAATGAAAGCAGTACTAAGAGGAAAATTTATAGCAGTGAATTCTTGTATCAAGAATTCCTTGTATCAAGGAAAACAGAGCGAGCACAAACAACCTAATGTTGTACTTCAAACTTCTACAAAAAGAAGAGCAAGTCAAGTCCAAAATCCATACAAGGGAGGACATTACAAAGATCTGATCAGAAATTAACACAATTGAGACTAATAAAACAATACAAAGACTTAATGAATTGAAGAGTTGGTTCTTTGAAAGAATAAATAAAATTGATAAACCCCTAGCCAGCCTTATCAAAAAAAGGAAAGAAAAAACTCAAGTTTATGCAATGAGGACTGAAAAAGGTGAAATCACTACAGATCCTGTGGAAATTCAGATCATCGATACCTACTTCAAAAATCTTTACTTGCATAGAATGGAAAACACAGAAATGCAAAGATTCCTAGAAAAGTATGAATTACCAAAGCTGAATCAAGAAGATATAAAAATCATGAATATGGGCCGGTGAGATGGCTCAGCGGCGTAAGCGCCTGCCCAGCAAGCGCAAGGGCCCAAGTTCGACTCCTGAACCCACATACAAAAAAGGGGCCGGTGATATCGCTCAGCGGCATGGGCGCCTGCTGGTGCACGAGGTCCTGAGGTCGACCCCCTGGTACCCACAAAAAAAAAAAAAAAAAAAAAAAAAAAAATCATGAATAACCCAATATCAGTTAATGAAATTGAAAAGGTAATTAAAAACTTACCAACAAAGAAAATTCCAGGTCCTGACAGATTCATGGCTGAATTCTACAAGAAATTTAGAGAACATCTAATGCCATTACTCCTCAAACTCTTTCATGGAATTACAATGGAAGCAATACTCCCTAACTCATTCCTGGAGGCAAGTATTACCCTGATACCAAAACGAGAGAAAGACCCAACCAAAAAAGAGAACTAGAGGCCAATCTCCCTAACGCAAAAATGCAAAGATGCAAAAATCCTCAAGATAGGGCCGGTGAGATGGCTCAGCGGCTTACGCGCCTGCCCGGCAAGCGCGAGGGCCCGAGTTCGACTCCCGGAACCCACATACGAAAAAGGGGCCGGTGATATCGCTCAGCGGCACGGGCGCCTGCTGGCGCGCGAGGTCCTGAGGTCGACCCCCCGGTACCCAGAAAAAAAAAAAAAAAAAAAAAAATCCTCAAGATACTAGCAAACAGAATGAAGCAAATCATCAAGAAGATTATACACCATGACCAAGTGGGATTCATTACAGGAATGCAGGGATGGTTCCACATATGCAAATCAATAAATGTAATACAACACATCAACAGAGCCAAAGACAAAAATCACATGGTCATCTCAATAGATGCAGAGAAAGCTTTTGATAAAGTCCAACACTCATTCATGATAAAAATACTACAGAAAATTGGAATAGATGGTCTTTACCTCAATCTGATAAAAGCCATCTATGACAAACCAACAGCCAACATCACACTAAATGGACAAAAACTGAAAGCTTTCACTCTAAAATCAGGAACAAGACAGGGATGTCCACTATCACCACTCCTATTCAGTATAGTTCTGGAAACAGCCTGAGCAATTAGACAAGAGAGAGAAATAAAAGGAATAAGATTAGGAAAGGAAGAAGTTATCATTATTTGCAGATGACATGATACTCTACACAGAAGACACCAAAAACTCCACCAAAAGACTTGTAGATTTTTTTTTTTTTGTGGGTACCGGAGGGTCGACCTCAGGACCTCGCGCACCAACAGGTGCCCGTGCCGCTGAGCGATATCACCGGCCCCTTTTTCGTATGTGGGATCCGGGAGTCGAACTCAGGCCCTCGCGCTTGCAAGGCAGGTGCTTACGCCGCTGAGCCATCTCACCGGCCCAAGACTTGTAGATTTAATAACCAAATTCAGTAGCATAGCTGGATACAAAGTTAACACTCAAAAATCAATAGCAGAGCCGGTAAGATGGCTCAGCAGTGTAAGCGCCTGCCTGGCAAGCGCAAGGGCCCGAGTTCGACTCCCAGAACCCACATACAAAAAAAGGGCCAGTGACATCGTTCAGCAGCACGGGCGCCTAGTGGCGCGTGAGGTCCTGAGGTCGACCCCCGGTACCCACAAAAAAAAAAAAAAAAAAAAAATCAATAGCATTCCTGTACACAAACAACAGACTCACTGAGAGAGAAGTCAGGGATACAACACCCTTCAAAATAGCATCCAAAAAAATGAAATACTTAGGAATCAATCTAACAAAGGAAGTAAAAATCTATACATTGAAAATTATAGTACTCTGAAAAAGGAGACTGAAGAGGATATCAGAAAATGGAAAGATGTCCCTTGCTCACGGATAGGAAGAACCAACATTGTGAAAATGGTCCTACTCCCAATATTGTTACATAGATTTAAAGCAATTCCAATCAAAACACCACTACCATACCTCACAGATCTAGAGAAACATTCCTAAAGTTCATTTGGAAACAGAAGAGACCTAGGATAGCAAAGGGAATCCTGGGCAACAAAGGCAAGGCAGGGGGCATCACAATCCCTGACTTGAAATTATACTATAAAGGTACTGAGATAAAATCAGCATGGTATTGGCAAAAAAACAGACCTGAGGATCAGTAGAACAGATTAGAAGATACAGACACACCTATAAACACACTCAGCCATCTGATCTTTGACAAAGGGGCCAAACTGGAAGAAAGCCTCTTTCATAAATGGTGCTGGAAAAACTGGCTTTCCACATGCCAAATACTAAATCTAGACCCATGTGTATCACCATGCACTAAAGTCAAAATGGATCAAAGATCTAAATTCTGTTTTACAGAAACACTAAATCTCCTGGAAGAGAAAGTAGGTAGAAATCTTGAAGACATAGATGTAGGCAGAGTTCCTGAACAAAACCCAAACTGCATAGGAAGTACTTCAAAGAATCAACAACTGGGATCTCATCTTATTAAAAAGTATCTGCACATCAAAAGAAATCACCAACAGAGTGAAAAGAAAACCCACAGAGTGGGAAAAAATTTTAGCCAACTGTCCCTCAGTCAAAGAACTTCTATCTAGAACATATAAAGAATTAAAAAAAATCAGACCCCTACCAAGTTCAAAGACCAAATCCAAAAATGGGCATCTGAGATGAATATGCACTTCTCAGACGAAGAAATACAAATGGCAAATATATGAAAAAATGTTCAACATCATTGGTCATTCAAGAAATGCAAATTAAAACAACACTGAGATTCCATCTTACCCCAGAAAGAAGGGCTGTCATCAAGAAATCAAACAATAACAACTGCTGTTGGGCCTGTGGGGGAAAAGGAACCCTTTCCACTGTTGGGAGTATGGACTGGTGCAACCACTGTGGAAATCATTATGAAGATTCCTCAAAAAACTAGGATTAGAGGTCCCATTCAAACCAGCTATTCCCCTTCTGGATATTTTCCCAGAAGAACTAAAAACATCATACCACAGCGATATATGTGCACCCATGTTTATAGCAGCACAATTTATAATAGCTAAATCTTGGAAACAACCCAAATGCTCATCAACTGAGGAATGGATAAAAAAGATGTGGTATTTTTATATGATGGAGTAGTACTCAGCTATAAAGAAGGATAAACTCGAGGCTTTTATAGATAAATGGATACAACTTGAGATCATACTCATAAGTGAAATAAATCAGACTCACATGTGTAAACATCGTATTGTCTCCCTAGTGTAAAAAACTGAGTAAATAAGATCCAAAATGTAAAACAGATATTGTGAAAGGGGAAGAAAGAACAACTGGGATGGGGGAAAGGAGAAAAGGAAGGGAAAAGAAAAAAAAATATATATATATACACAAGATAGCTAAGATAATTATACTACTAATTTCTTTTAGTTCACTGAAAAGAACGGTTTGTGCTAATATTATTTAATTTTTCATGCCTGTATCTTGAAATCTGAGCAAACACTTTGAAGATAACACTACGCAATATATTAACCATTGTTAATCTCCTATTAACTTGTTTTGAAATTCTGTATTTTTATTTCTTTTTCTCTTTAAAATTAAAAAAGAATTAATGCTCACTGGTCTGTATTTAGACCAACTGTCTCAATATATCTTTTATAACTGGTTTATTTTAATCGGGATCTAAACAAGGTCCACAATACATCTGGTTATTACGCTCCTTAAGAATCTTTTCATTACATTGGACTTGCTAAAGATGAACTGTTTTAAAATGCTTTTAGAGCAATATTTTGAACAGAATATACAAATTAGTTTCTTTTCATTCTCAGTCAAGCTACTGACTAAAGGTTTGGTTTTGATTGATTCTGAACAGGAAACTTCCTGAACTAGAGCGGCGAACTCATGACAGTATGAAATGAGGGGATGAATTAGGGGATGAATATCACCAGGAACAGTTTATGATACTGTTATAAACTTGTTATACTGCTATATGGAAAATCCTGTGGTTTTTAATAAAAAGAAGTTACTGAACTAAATGCACAGTGAACTATCTCTATCTAAAACTATTAACTATAAAATACATATAACTGGGACTGGAGGTATAGCTCAGTGGTAAAGAGTGTACATGTGAGGTCCTGGGTTCAATTAAAAAAATACATATGACTACTACGTGTTTCAACAAATCTTGAATTGTTCATCAGTTGTTCAACAGACCAATAGTTTATGAGCTACAGTGCCAACTACACCACGATAAAATGCTAAGCTGCCACTGACTGTAATACATCCTGATTTCGGAAGTATTAGAATTGATGCAGCGAAGTAGACATCGTCTCTTATTGCTGGCTAAAGTGGTTGCAATTTGGGAGAAATCTTCAGTAAGAAAACTTTAAGAAGCATGTATGGCTCTCTTGCTAGCCACCCTCTCTGAGAATCTCTAGGAAAGCTCCAAACCGTCCTTGATCCTAAGGAGTAAGAAAATCGGCTCTGTGTAAGTTCAGGTGTCCTCTATTTTAAAGCAACCAGGAAGAGTACAGCAGGCTACAAATGCATGCTTATTCAGTGAGATCCATGGGTAAATGTTCTCCAGTTCTGCAGATAGTGTCCTACAGCTGTAGGATGGAGAAGCCATTTAAACCCCTGCATCAGGTCCTACGTACTCCAAAAGCGGGGTCAGGGGGCCTTTACTCCCACCCATGAGGAAGGAGAATGGTCAGACTCACACATCCAGGACAACTGGAGTTAGGGTGATGCACAGCACACACATCACTAGGAAAGAAGGAGGAAGAGCTTTGGGGAGGCCGACCATTAGCTAGAAACTGAACTTGTAGAAAGAGGAGGAAGTGAGAAGGCAGCCCTCTCACCATAATTGAGGCATTTGAATGTGATTACAACCTTGGGCTGGAAGAGAAGGGAAACAGTATTTTCTTCAGCTCCCCCAAATGAGACCAGGGAGTTGTTTTGCATTGGAGTTGGAGAAAAAGAAATGCTAGCGTCTCTTATTCTTTCAATTCTTTACTGAGTTTTGATGTCGTAAAGATTGATCCTTTACTATATATTGGGAGGAAAAAAATACCCAAAGGCCTGAGCTGGCTGCGTTAAGGCAAGCTGATCTAGCTAAGGATAAAGAGAGAATATCCCCAATTTGGGAGGATGTGAGATGAAGGAGAAAAGCTAAAAGCCTGGCTCATCTAGGAGAGGAAATCCTTGTATCTTTAGAGAAAAACTATCTACATCTGAAATATAAATTTTAGCTAAAAGTGGTGGCACATGGCAAGCTGAAGCAGGAGGATCATGAATTTAAGGCCGATTTGGATTCACAGTGAGACCCTGTCTCAAAAAAATCACAACAAAATAAAAGGTTTAAAATGAACATTAAAGGGCCGGTGAGATGGCTCAGCGGCATAAGCGCCTGCCTGGCAAGCGCAAGGGCCCGAGTTCGACTCCCAGAACCCACATACGAAAAAAGGGCCGGTGATATCGCTCAGCGGCAGGGCGCCTGCTGGCGCGCGAGGTCCTGAGGTCGACCCCCGGTACCCACACACAAAAAAATAAATAAATAAAATAAAATAAAATAAACATTAAGATGAACTAAGTCAATGAAAAATAATAATTTAAAATAAGTTAGAAAAACATCTTGGATATATTCCTAGATGCCTGCTAGAATTTTTTTTTTTAAATGGAAAGGGAGAATTAGGAGCCATAGCATTTTAGCACAACGCTTACAGGGCTAGAACAATTCATAGGCTAAATCTCAGCATAACAGAGTTCTTTTGATAACTAATCTCTGTGTATTTGCTCTGAAACACAGCTTGTTATAGCTAATCCAAGCTACACTGGAGAGTGCTGAGCTTCAAAAACTAAAGTAAATGTCACATCAGAAGCAATTTTAGAAGCTTTTCTTTCTCATATAAGCTGGTTCACAGGACACTATTACCTGTTTTTATTAGTTCTTTAATCAGATCTTCCTTCATCTTGATGTTAATTGTAAGTTCATTCATTTTTTGTTTAACTTTATTAAGTATGAGTTCTGAATTCTTTAACTTTTGCAAATTCGACTCTTGACTCTCCTGGAGACATTCAATCTTTAAATCTTTAAAATAAAAGAAACAAAGCTGAGAAGCAAGCACATCTCCTTATAAAATATTCAAAAGAAATACAGTTTAAAAAGAAAAGCAAAATAAAAGTAATTTAGAGGTAGAAGAAAGGACAAACAGGAAGGAAATTCCTGAGGGAAAAATACACAGCATCTGGGACTTCGGGGTTCTAGCTTACAGTAAGTTTTCATTTTCTTAACTTTTTTAGATTAAAAAAAAAAAAAGTGGTAGAGCTGGTGATGCATTCCTATAATCCCAACATGGGGAGGCTGAGGCAGGAGAATCACAATTTTGACCCCAGTCTGGGCAATGTAGTGATGTAGTGAGAACCTGCCTCAAAATAAAAAAGTAAAAAGTACTGGGGAGGTAGCTCAGTGTGAAGGCCATCAGTTCAATCCCAGTAGTGAAAAAAAAAATGCACATACACACGTGTGCTTTTGTCATATCGCACAGGTTTGTATACAGTTTGTCACTGTCTTTAACTGGCATTATTTGAGATATGTATGAAATCTGGGTGGGTAGAAGTGTAAATTTCTTCCTATTAACTTCTATTTTATTGTGATCAGAGAATGCCATCTATATCTTGCTAATCCATGTTCCAGCACTGTTAGTTACTATCCTGCACTCGACTATAAATCAGCTGTGTCACTAAGCAGACTTTTCCTTAGGCTAACTTTTTTTAACTTTAAATTTTTTTTTTTTTTTTTAATGTGGGTACCAGGAGTCGACCTCAGGACCTCGTGCTTTCCAGCAAGCACTTGTGCCACTGAGTGATATCACCGGCCCTTTTTTCCTTTATGTGGGTACTGGGAGTCGAACTCAGGGCCTCGCACTTGCCAGGCAGGTGCTTGTGCCACTGAGCCATCTCACCAGCCCCTAAAACATTTTTTTATAGCAAGGCATTCTCAATGAAGGAATGAGTGCAACCATTTATATTCTGGCATAAGTTTCTTTCCTGGTTGCAGACCACTTACAAATGGCTCAAGGATGGCTACTCAAACAGCACTTATCTTTATTCTTTCTACATTGTTAAAATTACTTCACTTTTATTTATACTTGGGGGTGGGGCGTAGGTAAATGGTAGAGTGTCTGCTTAGCATGCATGATGCCATGGGTTCAGTCCCCAGCACTCCCCCACTAAACAATACGTATAGTCAAGTTTTGGTAAGTATTATATAGATAGGCTTTTTAAAAGATGCTATTTTCATCATATTATATTCTCTATATCCTTACTTTTCATGTATTGACCATGCATAGACCAAGAGAGATAAGCTAACAAATACTATTACATTATATTTTCTGCAACATAAATGCTTTTGATGCTATTATTTGATGCATAAAAATTCTGACCAATTTTGTTCTAAAACATGACCAGCACACAGTAGAAAAATTAGGCTGTAATGCGAAATATATCACTAATGCTAGGAGTATGTGCCAGCACAGAGGTAAGCAGACGCCTAGTGGATTATATACAATGTGCTATAATCAAGGGTACAAACCATATCAAATCAGGCCTGAATATAAAAATACTTATTCTGAGAGTCAGCCTGTATCTTAGCCACAACTGATTTGTACAAAAAGTTTTTATATTAAGGAATAAAAGAGTGAACAATTAGAGGTAGAAGAGAAAATACACAGAAGTTATACCGAGAAAGAAAGCATTCCCACCAAGTTCAGGTTTTGAGAATTCCTAGATGCTTCTTAAATTATCTACTGAAAAATTTTTTCAAAAAGTAAGTGCCGGGCCGGTGAGATGGCTCAGCGGCATAAGTGCCTGCCTGGCAAGTGCGAGGGCCCGAGTTCGACTCCCGGAACCCACATACGAAAAAAGGGCCGGTGATATCGCTCAGCGGCACAGGCACCTGCTGGCGCGTGAGGTCCTGAGGTCGACCCCCGGTACCCACACACACAAAAAAAAGTGTCTTATATTCATTAAATCTAAATTACTTGAGAAAGTCTACATACCTTCATTCTCCAAATTTGACTTTTGTGTTTCATCCTGAGTATCATTCAACTCAACAAGAGAACAAACAGAATCTGGGTTTTTATTCCATGAGTGACTTCTACATTAAAAAAAAAAAAAGTAGGGATCAAAGTCACTTGTTTGTTCACATTTCCGAATCGACCCTCAAATTTGTTTCTCAAAAAATGTTAATATTAAAAAATTATAATGCTGAAAAATTAATCACATAAAATAAGCAGACTTTTATTAATATTCCTCAAAATAAAAGGAGCCTCCTCCCAATGTTGGATCCAGTGGAAATTGATCATGTTTGCTACTAATGAGGCAGCAGAATCAGGAAATCCAAAAAATTCCCTTGGAAAATTAGAAATCTAGAATCTAGTAACTACAAAAGATCTGAAAGCAAAATTGCTTTTCATTTGTAAGACTGATGAGATGTTCAAACACTACTTTCATAACACATTACCTTTAGGAAGAACTACCCACTTTTTTGTTAACTAGAAAAGATACACTTCAATGAAAAGAAAACTACACCTTCTATATTTATTGCATCATTTAATTATAATAAAGTCTGTCAAATGACACTGTATTTAACATACCTAATTCTAGGCTTCTCTTGACTTGATTCCTCATCATCACTTTTATCAGAAAATTGGCAGTGCAGAACTTCATCTTGCTCTTCTATGTGACCCAACAGCATCTGACTTCGTGTTCGAAATCCAGCAAACACTTGATCCAGAGAATACATAGGAGGGCTCGAGTAGACCTGCAGGTGATTCCCCCACCCAACGAGATAAGTGATTTTTATTTATTTATTTATTTATTTATTTAGTATCGGGAAATCTAATTCAGGACCTTGTGCTTGTCAGGCAGGCACTTATGCTGCTGAGCTATATCCCCAGCTATTTTATTTTTAAATTATTATTATTTTTCTTTTTTCTTGTTTTGGTTTTGTGAGACAGGGTCTCACTGTGTAGTTTAGGCTGGCCTTGAATTCACTGTGTAGCTCAGGCTGGCCGTGATCCTCCTGCCTCAGCCTCCCGAGTGCTGGGATCACAGGCGTGCACCACCACGCCCAGCGATGTGATTTTGTGTGTGTGTGTGTGTGTGTGTGTGTGTGGGTACCAGGGGTCGACCTCAGGACCTCATGCGCCAGCAGGCACCCGTGCCACTGAGCGATATCACTGGCCCTTTTTTCGTATGTGGGTTCTGGGAGTCGAACTCAGGCCCTCACGCTTGCCAGGCAGGCGCTTACGTGGCTGAGCCATCTCACCGGCCCAAGCGATGTGGCTTTTTAAAATGTCTATTTTTCTCCTATTGCTCAAAATGTTTTAAGGAGGGTATTAGGTACTCTTAGGATAGTCAATTACTGAAAATATGCCTCCCATTAAGAAGTCAAAATTAATTTCACCATACTATTGTACTTCATGGACACATGCTTCTTTCAGAAACTATACAGCTTTTCTACCTTCAATGATAGCTTGATAGAAAATAGTATTTAAAAAATCATCAGATACAAAATCAACATTAAAAAATCAATAGTTTTTCTATATACCAATAACAAACTAGCTAAGAAATGAATTAGGAAACCAATTCCATTCATAATAGCTTCAAAAAAATACCTAGAGATCAATCTATCCAAGGAGGTGAAAAGACCTCCACAATGAAAACTACAGAACACTTACGAAACTGAAGTAGAGACTAGGAGAGGGTAAGACACCCTATATTCATGGATCAGCAAAATACTGTTAAAATGGCCATATTACTAAAAGCAATCTACAGATCCAATGCAATTCTTATCAAAATTCCAGTGACATTCTTCACAGAACAAGAAAATACAATCCTAAAATTCATATGGAAACAGGAAAGACCAAGAATAGCCAAAGCAATCCTAAGCAATAAAAGCAAGGCTGGAGGCATCCTAATATCCAATTTTAAATTATAGCACGAAGCCACAGTAACAAAAACAGCATGGCACAAAAATAGACCCACAGGCCAACAGAACAAAACAGAAGATACAGAAACAAACCCATGCAATTACAGCCATCTGATTCTTGACAAAGAACCCAAACATACTGGAGAAAAGACAGCATTCCTAACAAACGATGCAGGCAAAACTGAGTATCCACATGTGGAAAATGAAAGCCAGATCCCTATTTCTCACCCTGTAAAAAAAAAAAAAAGAAAAAAAAATCAATTCAAGACAACCTGAAACTTTGAAACTTCTATAAGAAAACTTAGGGGAAACACTTGTACAGGAAAACTTCTTGAATAGCACTCCCACAGCACAGAACATAAGAGCAGGAATCACTAAGTGACACTACAATAAAAAGTTTCTGCACAGCAGGGAAACAACCAACAGAATGAAGAGAGAGGGCCGGTGAGATGGCTCAGTGGCATAAGCGCCTGCCTGGCCAGTGCGAGGGCCCGAGTTCGACTCCAGGAACCCACATACGAGAAAAGGGCTGGTGATATCGATCAGTGGCATGGGCGCCTGCTGGCGCGTGAGGTCCTGAGGTCGACCCCCAGTACCCACAAAAAAAAAAAAAAAAAAAAAAGAATGAAGAGAGAGCTTGCAGAATGGAAGAAAATCTCTTTCAGCTACCCTTACAACAGAGGATTGTTATCTAGAATATACAGAACTTTAAAAACTTAGCACCAAAAAAAATCCAATAACCTAATCAAGGAAAGGGCAAATGAACTGAAAAGATACTTCTAAAAAGCAAAGAAAAAAATGGCAAATAGGTATATGACAAAATATTCAATATCTTTAGCCATCAGGGAAATATAGATCAAAACTACATTGCATAACATCCAAAAAAATGAAATACCTAGGAATCAACCTCACAAAGGATGTAAAAGACCTCTACACTGAAAACTACAGTACTCTGAAAAAGGAGATTCAAGAGGATATCAGAAAATGGAAAGATATGCCTTGCTCCTGGATAGGAAGAACCAATATAGTGAAAATGGCCATACTTCCAAAATTGTTATACAGATTTAATGCAATTCCAATCAAAATTCCAACAGCATATCTCACAGAATTAAAGAAAACAATCCTAAAATTCATTTGGAATCAGAAGAGACCTAGAATAGCAAAGGCAATTCTGGGCAACAAAGGCAAGGCAGGGGGCATCACAACCCCTGACTTGAAAGTATACTGTAAAGCTACTGTGATAAAAACAGTGTGGTACTGGCAAAAAAACAGACCTGAAGATCAATGGAACAGATTAGAAGATGCTGAAATAACCCCAGACATACTAAGCCACCTTATGTTTGACAAAGGTGTCAAACACATTCACTGGAAGAAAGATAGCCTCTTTAATAAATGTTGCTGGAAAAACTGGCTCTGCACATGCCGAAGATTAAAACTAGACCCATATCTTTCACCATGCACTAAACTAAATTCAAAATGGATCAGAGATCTAAATATTAAAACAGAAACATTAAATCTGCTGGAAGGTAGGACAGGTAAAACCCTTGAAGACATTGGTATAGGCAAAGACTTTATGAAAAAACCCCAATGGCACAGGAACTATCACAAAGAATCAACAACCGGGATCTCATCTTATTAAAAAGCTTTTGCACAGCACGAGAAACCACCAACAGAGTGAAGAGACAACCCACAACGTGGGAAAAAATGTTTGTCAGCTGTTCCTCAGACAAAGGATTACTATCGAGAACATACAAAGAACTCAAAAAAATCAGACCTCCCAAATTTAAAGACCCAATCCAAAATTGGGCATCTGAGATGAATACACATTTCTCAGATGAAGAAATACAAATAAATATACAAAAAAATGTGCAGCATCACTAGTCATTCGAAAGATGCATATTAAAACAATACTGAGATACCATCTCACCCCAAAAAGAATGGCTATCATCAAGAAATCAACTAATAACAAATGCTGGAGGGGCTGTGGGGAAAAAGGAACCCTTCTCCACTGTTGGTGGGAGTGTAGATTGGTACAGCCACTGTGGAAATCAGTGCGGAGATTCCTCAGAAAAACTAGGATTGGAGGTCCCCTTTGACCCAGCTATTCCCCTTCTGGGTATCTTTCCAGAAGAATTAAAAACATCGTACCACAGCGATATGTGTGCACCCATGTTTATAGCAGCACAATCTGTAATAGCTAGATCTTGGAAACAACCCAAATGCCCATCAACCGAGGAATGGATAAAAAAGATGTGGTATTTTTATACAATGGAATACTATTCAGCCATAAAGAAGGATAAATTGGAGACTTTAACAGGTAAATGGATGCAACTCGAGAAAATACTCATAAGTGAAATAAACCGGACGCACATGTGTAAACATCGTATTGTCTCCCTAGTGTGAGAAACTGAAAGAGTAAATAACATCCAAAATGTACAATAGATATGGTGAATCAGAAAGAAACTGGGATGGGGGAATGGGGAAAAGAAAAAAATTGTGTATATATACATATACATATATATATATATATATATATATATATATATATATATGATGGTTAAGATAGATACACTACTAATTTTGCTTAGTTCACTGAAGAGAAAGGTTTGTGCCAGTAATGTTTGGACAATTGAATGCTGATATCTTGTACCCCGAGTAACTAATTTAAAGATAATAATACGTAATGTATTAACCATTGTTACCCTCCTATTATGTTGTTTTGAAATTTTGTTCTTTTTTGTTTTTTTTTCTCTTTAAAAAAAAAACAAAAAACAAAAAACTACATTGCAATTCCATTTCCTGCCAGTCAGAATGGCTGTCATCGAGAATACAGAAACAATAAATGCAGAGGGAAGAAAGGAACCCTTCTACACTGCTGGTGGGAATGTAAATTAGTACAGCCACTATGGAAATCAGTACAGAGGACACTCAAAAAAATGAACATAGAACTACCAAGGCCCAGCTATTCCACTATACCAGAAGGAATTAAAGTCACCATACTTTAGGGACACCTTCATGCCTGTGTTTATTGTGGCGCAATTCACAATAACCAAAACATGGAATCAGCTTAGGTGCCCATCGACAGATGAATGGATAAAGAAAATGTGGTGTGTGTATACAATGGAGTATTATCTAGCTATAATGAAGAATGAAATCATGTCATTTGTAGGAAAATAGATGGAACTGGAGATCATCACGCTAAGTGAAATAAACTAGATTCAGATAAATATCGCATGTTTTCCTTTAATATGTGAAATCTAAAAATGATGATGTGAAAGTAGAAGGGAGCCATGGCCAACCCTGTGCTCATGGGCAGAGGAAAAGGCCTACAGTTAGCTATGCCCAGAGTGCATCACCAAAAAGCAGACACTAACTAAAGAGGTCCCTACAACAGCAACAAAGTCTTTCCACTATAATCTACCTGCAAACATCAGCACAAAACAAAGAACAACAGAAAAATAAGTAAACAAGGCAGTCAGTGTGGTGGCACAGACTTGTAATCCCAGCACTTGGGAGAGGCTGAGGCAGGAGGATCACTGTGAGTTCAAGGCCAGCCAAGGCTACATAAATGAGTTCAAGGACAGCCTGCACTACATAGTGAAACACTGCCTCAAAAAAAAAAAAAAGAAGAAAGAAAGAAAGAAAGAAAGAAAGAAAGAAAAAACAAGGTAACAAAAATTCCTAACTCCCCTAAAGCTGATTGATAATGGGGCACCAGGGAGGAGGAAATCTGAAGCCACACAGCTCAATTATTCAAAATGATAAAAGGGGAAATAAAAAAACAGATCAATAAGGTGCTCAACAAGCTCCAAGATGATATTACTAAACAGATAATGGACTTAATAAATGATAGGTGAGTTTATAGAAGACACTAATAAAAAACTGGCTGAGCTAAACAAAATGATACAAAACAGAAATAAGCAGTTTTGCAAAGAATTAGAATCCATGAAAAGGTACCAAACAGAAATCCAAGAGATTAAAAATTCTATTTAAAGTATGAGCATGCCAGACATGGTGGCACACACCTGTAATCCCAGCACTCGGGAGGCTGAGGCAGGAGGATCACTGCAAGTTCGAGGCCACCCTGGGCTACATAGTGAGTTCAAAACCAGCCTGAACTGCATACTAAGACCCTGTCTCAAAAAAAAGAGAAAGAAATTAATAGCACAAGTGAACAATGTGAGGACATAGTATCAGAACTAGAAGATATGGCTGATGTTAGTGGTTCAAGCTGGCGGGAACATGTTAAAGTATGTCCCATCGGGCGGCTTGTACCACTGGTGATTCAAATGTATCTAAGCACCTCTATTGGTCTTTTTACTAATAAAATTAATAAAAAGTCTATAAATGGACCAAATCTACTTAGTTGCTTGAATGTGAATAATTACTGCCCAAATATAAATACTAATACTACTCATATCAATTTAAAAATTATTATAATAATCAAATGTATTTCACTAAATTAAAAGAAATTTATTTATATTTGTGAATACTTTATTAATAATTAATTCTCTAAATTTTAACATGGAAATCTTATAAGTACCCCATTGCTGGTGTATTATAAAATGCACTTATAACTGCTCTATCACAAATTAACTGTACTATAATTTTTTACACCATATTAATATTTTCCTTAGTGAACGATAATATGCTGATATATGGGCTGCTAAATCAACACCTTTCTTTGCATTATTGCTATGAAAGACCCCCTGAGAAGCAGTACAAGCTGCCCCATGAGACAGTCATGCACGCACCACCAGTGGTTCAAGCTGGCAGGAGCAATCAAATTCAAACCAGAGCCACCCAGCAGAGAGACACAAATTATGGCCCCGTCGTGAACATGTTAAAAATAATAAGAGAACAGGTAAATGGATTCAATGGCTGCTAGAAGATACAAAAAAAGATTAATCTAAAATTAATTAGATTTAGCGAAAAATCAGAAGACAGCACAAATGGCATAAAAACTCTATTTACAGAAATCATAACAGAAAACCTTCCTAGTATGGGAAAAGAATTAAACATACAGATAAATGAGACATACAGAATCCCAAAAGGCATGATCACAAAAGAATCTCTCCACAACATATCATAGTCAAAACCCCAAAAGTCCAACATAAAGACTAAATCTTAAAATCTGTTAGATAAAAGAAACAAATCACTTATAAAGGTAAATCCATTAGTATTATAGCAGACTTCTCAAAATAAACCTTAAAGACCAGGGAAGCTTGGAGTGAGGGTTTCAAGCTCTAAAAGAAAACAACTTCTAACCAAGACTGATACACACTGCAAAACTATCTTTCAAAATTGATGGAGAAATAAGGTTTTTCCATAACAACAAACATCTTAAGAAACTCATAACCACCAAACCAGCACTCCGAGAAATTCAGCTACCTCTGTTTAGGAACCTTCACTGTGGAGCCCTTCTACACCATGGGGGTCGCTCATACCACCTTCGGTAGATCTCACAATAAGGCCTCTTACAATTCCTTAGCACTTCCTCTCGTTGGTCTTAATTTTAAATAAAGTCTAACAATAATAAGTCTTCAGATATTTGAAAACATTCATAATGTTTCCCTTGAATCAGACTAAAAGCATTACTTCACATTTCCTCCCAAAGTCATTCAGAAACTTTGTTGCTCTCTGAAAATAATCTGATTTGATTTAAAGACTAAACTGCTATACAATAATCTCACTAGTGCTATATTTGAGTTTAGTTCATCAGATGTGCTAAAACTTTGCTTAACTCATCTACTATGATTATGGCTTTCACATTTCAAACTTTGCAGTTTCAATTGAGAGTTCTGCAAAAGTTTAGGATATGTGATTCCAATTTTGCTGCTGTGGAGCTGGTTGCTCTGTCTAAAAGGAATGTGTCATATCCAGCAAAAGAAACTGGTCAAGCTGGACATGTTGGCGTGCACATGTAATGTCAGTATTCAGCAGGCTGATGCAGGAGGATTGCGAGTTCGAGACTAGCCTGGATTACATAGAGAAGTCAAGGGCTTGGACTACATGGGGTGGGGGGTGGGGGAAAGGAAGGGAAGGAGATGTCTCCCACAGCTCTGCAGTTTACCCTTCACCAGGAGTAACTATGTTTGCAAGGAAGTGATTTTAAACGTTAATTTGTAAAGAAAAACATGGCCTATGTGTGAGAGAGGAAATCTTAGTAACAATGGAGAAGGTGTTAACTTTTACATGTGGGCTTTGGACAGGAACTTTGCCACACAACAAAAAACGTAATTTATTCAAGAAAAAGCTTAAAGATTTTACAAATATTTCCACTTTTTTGAATTTGTGGATTGTATGAGGTTTTATAAATATATCCCTTAAGGTATGGTTTCTCTTATATGAAAACCTCAATATGTAAATGAAATTTATAAAAGACATAATATGAAAAAAGAGAAAAAATGTTGTTATCCAGTATGGACAGTGTATTTAAAAGTATATCTTGCTGCAGTATAATTGTCTTACCTGTTTTATAAGTTTTTTGGTCTATTAGTCTGGTTATTAATCACAGTTTGTCATTTTCTAGTCTATGCTTGATGCTGGATTATTATGGATTGTATTACTTTAGCCAAGGTGACATAGTTGTTGTGCTCAATTGATTTTCCCTTATATGCCAATACCTAGATTGTCTGGGAGGGGTCATGAACAATATTATAGTCCAATACAGTACCCTGCTTCATGAACTTAATTATTTCCATGACTCTGGTCGCAAACCAAATTGGATGACAACCATATAAAATTCAATGGTTAGGTTCGATGTTGACTTTTTGGGAAAATTTGATTTGGTTCTCATCCAATTCAGTGAACAAAGGTATCGCTATACCAAAGAACTGAGTGCCGGACCAAACAGGCAGCAACAGCAGCTTTTCATCCCTAATACATTGAAGAGGTAGGACCCTGGGACAGACACAAAAGCCAAAAGCCAGCTGTGCCTAGAAGACATCTCTGAAAAGTAGTCATGTCCTAAAGAAGTCTCAACAGTAGTACTAAAACTACCTACCATAAGCAATTTACAAGCTTCAATGCAGTAACAAAATTTTTAAAAGAAAAACCTCCCACCTGAATTTTATGAAATGGTACGAGCAGAAGTAACAAAACAGATGAACAAGTCTCTTGATAAAAACAAAGCAGAGATAAAGAGATGGTGATCATAATGAGGAAAATGATTATCCTGAATCTAGGATACAGATAAAAAAACAGAGGAGTTTAGGAAAGACATGGAAACCATGAGTGCTGAACACAGAAAAGAACTACATTCCATAAAACACTCAAATAGAAATCCAAGAGATTAAAAATCTATTGAAAGTATATGCAGCAGTCAACCAATGTGAAGGCAGAATATCAGATCTACAAGATAGGGTTGTGGTTGGTGATAATCGAATGAAAAACCTCTTAAAAATAGCAAGGGGGGGGCCGGTGAGATGGCTCAGTGGCGTAAGCACCTGCCTGGCAAGCGCGAGGGCCCGAGTTCAACTCCCGGAACCCACATACAAGAAAAGGGCCAGTGATATCGCTCACAGGCACGGGCGCCTGCTGGCGTGTGAGGTCCTGAGGTCGACCCCTGGTACCCACAAAAAAAAAAAAAAAAATAGCAAGGGACCTTGAAAAAATCAATCCAACAGCTGCTAGACAATGCTAAAAAGATTAGTATAAGATTAATTGAAGTCAATGGAAAATAAGAAAATTACACAAAGAGCATAATAGCAGAAAACTTTCCAACCCTGGAAAAAGAATCTGAGATACAAATCAGTGAGGCATACAGAACTTCAATTAGCCATGATCACAAAACAACTATATCAAGGCATATAACAGTCAAGATTCCAGAAATTCAACACAAGAACAGAATATTAAAACCTGTTAGAAAAAAGAAACAAATGATCTATAAAGGAAAACCCATCAGAGTCACAGCAGGATCTGCAACACAAACCAAGGAGAGTTTGCAGTGAAGTATTTCAAGCCCTAAAACAGCCTCCAACCCAGGTTAATGTACCCTGTTGTAGTCAGAGTTTGTAAGGGAAAAAATACAGGACACATAATTTATAGGATTATTTTACAACAGTCACCCAAAGAGTCATATACAAAAAGAGTGCAGGAAATCTGTCCACACATTAAAGACCCAAAGAATCCAGCTGAGGGCCTGGATTCCACAGCAATGTCCTGCATGAGTCCAGCTGAAGACCTGGAGCCCATGGCAATGCCCCCCAAGAGTCCAACTGGAGGCCCAGAGCCCACGACAATATCTCATGCAAGTCTGTTTCACAGATCTGCACTGGGAAGGCCCAAAGGTCTGTGGTGGAAGCTAGAAAGTCTGTGCCAGCAGGATGAAGGATCTGTGCCAGCAGGCTGAGGGATGTGCACTGGAGCCAGGAAGTGATGCACAACATAAGGACCAGAGCTCCCCTGAAAAGTACCACAGCCATCCTCAGCGACAACGAGGTCCCGAGATCCTCCATTGAGGAGAACAGCCAAGTTCCTACCAGGAAAGCCAGTGTGACAAACTCCTCGAGGAGAACCAACAGCACCACCTCTTCCTCTCCAGTTCTCCTTTTTATGTTGTTGACAACGGTCCTCAGGTGGGCCCTCCCCACCCAGCACCACACTGATTCAGTTTAGCTGGGTGTTACAAGTTGACTACCAGTTGTTAATCCACCACATACCCCAAAAATTATCTTTCAAAATTGATGCAGAAATGAGATACATCCATGATAAAGAACACCTGAAGGAATTCATGACCACCAAACTAGCACTCAAAAAAGTACTGAAGGATACTCCAGAAAGAGATAAGAAAGACAACAATTCCAAGAATCCCAACAGAATGAATCCACCAGGCAAGGCAAACAATTAAACAGAAGGGAAAGAAAGGGAACCAATAACAGTAAAATAATATAACGACAAGGATGTCAATACATATCAGTTATAAGCATCAATGTAAATGGCTTCAATTCACCAATCAAAAGAAACAGATCGGCAGAATGGACCAAAAAACAAGATCCAACAATATACTGCATACGAGAGACACATTTAATTCCAAAAGAAGCTCACAGAATGAAAGTCAAAGGGTAGAAAACAATACCCCATGTGACAGGAACCTGGGAAAAAACAGGGTAGCTATTCTATTTGCAGACAAAGAGGATTTCAAGCCAAGACAAAGGTCACTACATACTTGTTAAAAGAACAATCCAAGAGGAAGAGATAACAATCATAAATATATATGAACCAAAAACCAGCACGCCCATCTATACAAACACTAGGAGCTGGGTGTGGTGGTGCATGCCATAATCCCAGCCCTCAGGAGCCTGAGGCAGGAGGATTGACATGAGTTTGAGGCCAGCCTGGGTTACATAGTGAGTCGAGGCCAGCCTGAACTACATAGTGAGAACCTGCTCAAAAAACAAACAAACAAACAAAAACAAACAAAAAACACTAATGGATATGAAAAATCAGAGAAGCATTAATACAATTATAATAGGGGGCCTCAATACCCTCTTGTCACAAATAGATTAACTAGACATAAAAACAACAAAGAAATATCAGAGCTGAACCAAACCTTTGAACAAACGGACTTACAGATATCTACAGAGTTTTCCACCCCAAAACTTCAGAATACACATTCTGCTCAGCTGTACACAGGACTTTCTCCAAAACAGACCATATACTAGCTTGTAGAATATGCTTAAGTAAATGTAAAGGAATTGAAATTACCCAATGCATGTTATCAGACCATAGTGCAATGAAATTGGAAATCAATGGCAAAAGTAACCACAGGAACTTCCTAAACACATGGAAATTAAACAGCACCCTCCTGAACAACCAATGGGTCACAGATAAAATTAAAGAAGAAATTAGACAGTTTCTACAATTAAATGATAATGCTAATAAAACATACTGGAACTTATGGGACACCATGAAAGCAGTCCTACCAGGGAAATTTATAGTGCTGAATTCCCACATCAGAAAAACACAAGGTCAAATAAATAACCTAATATTGAACCTTCTTCTAGAAAGGTCCTAGAAAAAGAAGAGTAAGTTAAACCCAAAGTGGGTACAAGGGAGGAAATTATAAAGATCAGAGCAGAAATGAATACAATTGAGACTAAGAAAACAATACAAAAAAAAAAAATCAATGAATCGAAGAGTTGGTTCTTTGAAAGATTAAATAAAATTGACGAACCCTTAGCCAACCTTATCAAAAAAAAGGAAAGAAAAGACTCAAATCCATGCAATTGTGAATGAAAAGGTTGAAATAACAATAATGGATTCTGCAGAAATTCAGAAGATCATCAATACCTACACTCTGAGAACCTGTACTGTAATAAGATGGAAAACTCAGAAGAAACAGACAGAATCCTAGACACAGCATCATTCACATTAGCTAAATCTTGGAAACAGCCCATATACCCATCAAAAGAAGAATGGATAAAGAAAATGTGGTATTTATGTACAATGGAGTACTCTTCTGCCATAAGGAAGGATAGACAGGTCATTTTTAAGAAAATCGATACACCTCAAGACCATAATTTTTTTTTTTAATGTGGCTACCATCAAGACCGTAATTTTAAGTGAAATAAATTGAACACACAAATTTAAATATTGCATTGTTTCTCTTGTGTGAGAAACGCAAAGGGTAAATAAGGAGCATAATGGAGGATAAATATTGAGAAATAGGAAGAATATGTACAAATAGGAAGAGGAACAAGGAGCAGGGGTAGGAAGGAAGGGAAAAGGAAAAAAAAAGAGAATGGAAGAAAAAATGGAAACAGAGTTTGTAAATGGTGAAGAGAAGGAGGGTTGGAGGGAGGGGAGGGAAATGGGAAAAAAAGAAAAAGTTAAGATACATTATGTACTGGTAGAAATCCCCTATGATGAATATGATCAATAGGTATGTCAAATATGTACTAATAAAATAAAGTTAAAAAATTAAAAATAATAAATAAATATACCTTAAGAATACTTTGGCCGGGCATAGTAGCACACGCTTGTAATCCCAGCACTCAGGAGGCTGAGGCAGGAGGATCACCATGAGTTGGGAGGCAGACTGGGCTACATAGTGAGGCCAGGCCAGTCTGAACTACATAATGATACCCTATCTAAAAAAAAAAAAAAAAAAAAAAAAAAAAAGAATACTTTGGTTTTCTTAGTATATAATTGTGTCAAGTACAGAAAGTGATTTTAAGTATTCCTTTTATTTCCTTTTCATAATACAGTTTCATCAAATCTAAAGTGCTATCAAACTGTAAGATATAGTATTATTTTTATACCATCAAGAAAAAAGGCTGTCAAACTATGACCTGCCATTAATTGTAAAATGTATCCTGCCTTTGAAGATGATAAATGTGAATCTTACAATCAATGAAATAAATAGCTATGATAGATTTTGATCAGCATTTTGGAGTTATATTAAACCCAAGCAATAATTAGGACCACTGTACAAGTTTTTTTTCCAAACTGTATGTTTTAGTATGTATAACATTGGCTTTTAGCTCTAATTATATCATATTTACCATGTTAAGAAAGTAGAACTTTAAAAATATTTTTCTTTAAATTTAAATCAAGATTTGAGTGGGGCGTGGTGGCGCATGCCTGTAATCCCAGCACTCAGGTCTATTTCAGATCTAATAAAACAACTAGAGATAAGAAAAGCAGGGCTTAACCCTTCTCACTGATCCCATGGAGCTCAGAGAGGGGGGGGGGGAAGAGAAATGGAGATGAAGAGATAATAAATACAGCTTTTGTAACTGGGGGGAAAAGCATCTCAAATGTTATTTGAATCCTGCAAAAGACTTCTTTTCAAATAGTATGTAAAAATTTACCTTATATTCAACCATCAAGAAAATGTCGATGCTCTCTAAACTAAAACTGAAATAACAATGGCTTAAAATTTAAAATCCAAGCACCAAGAAATCAATCAAGCAATAAATAAAATCAATCCAAGCACCAAACATTGAAAAGCACACAGACAAGTACCTGTCTTACTTCCTCTGCAGCATCTGAGCCTGGGGCAGATGCTGAGCATGGTGCTGGGCACTGGCAACTGGTGTAAACCCTCTCCACACCCTCATCGCGTTCCACCCAGGCTTAAGGACAGAAACCAGAGAATCACCGGATCTTGTCTCGCGTCCAGGACTCCACAGCAGAGCTGTACTCACACCCAAGCCTGCCTAACGAAAAGCCTGTCACCCATACAGAACTGGCTTCTCTTATTGCTCATTCCACTGACCATCACACAGATCTCACTGAAATAATTTCCCTTCAGAAAATTACTAAACAGACACCAAAATGCATGAACCTTCCAATTAAGTCCTTTCTACAGTAGCAACTCCTTGATAAATTATTCAAGATAAACCTGTGTGTATATATATTTACCACTATACACATATTTATAAATAAAAACTAAGTTTCATATTGATCTTGATACCATCTAGACTATATCAACTAAATAAGACTAGTTGCTACATAAGTATCACTTTGAAAACAGTAAGACAGACCAAATAAAATAAATACCATCCAGCCTCACCTCACTTTTGTGTGATTAAAAGAAAAAAGATTCATGAAGCTATTATGCTTAGTTATATCTGAAAATACATAGCAAAAAACAGCTTTTCCTCCTTGATGAAACGTAGACATCATCTTCATCCAATGGTTCCCTCCAAACAGAACTACTCTGTTATTTATTAATTTTATTAAAAAGAAACATGCTTCAAAGAAAAGGTACATAAAAAGTCCATGAAACCAACGAGACAAATGCTGAGACTCTATAAATATCCTATGACACCATACAATTTTTTTAAAATCTTAAAATATGAAAAGGATTAGTGTTTGTACTTTACCTTCCTGGAATCTTGTCTTGACGGGATATAAATATAATGCCCCAAATGAGAATCACATGGTACAGTGTGTGGTCTCTTTTCGCAGACCTTGGCATCAGGCCCATCTCTACAATTTTCCTTAGCTGAAGAAGTCACTGACACATTAAGTTTTGTTAGCTCTCCACTCAGTTGATCCACGAGAAGTTGCTGTTCTATTATTTTTTCATTCTTTGTAGAAGCGATAAGAATTTAAAAAGACAACTTCAGTACATGCATAGAATATGATTAGAAATGAATTTTACACTGACCAAAATCAAAACTACCTTAACAGTCCTGTCAATCTCATTTTTCCAAAGACTAGCCCTCCGGTGTTCACAAGCAACTAGTACTGTTGCTTGAGAGGGAAAAACCTTTTGAATAGTAAGCAGCAACAAACAGCCAAAAAAGTTAGGTAATGTCCCAGACACTGTGATTGGGTGCTTTGCCACTGTGTGCTTGGAGCAATTTAATTAGCTGTCTCTGTAAAACTATGGACTTTCTGAGTGAAATCCAAAAGTGACAAGTGATGAAGGTAAAAAGCAGAGGAATCCACAGACACCAGAGATTGTAGCAAAGGTGGTGGACAGTGGTAACAGGTGTGGTGAAGTGAAAGCCTTTACCCACTGGAAAAGGAAGCTGGAAGCAGAGACAGAAGACAGCCAGCTGACAGGCCCAAGGGGGTGAGAGCTGGGGAAAAGGCAAAACAAGCTGTGTATTAGGTGTGAGTGCACGCACGTGTGTGTCTGATGTTTGTATTTTTTCATGTACCCTCCAAAGAAAAGTTGTGAACTGTATCCAATCCAGAAAGCTCTGACTTCAATCTTTGTTTTATAAGCACAAATTCTGTAAACAAAATTGTCATTCATCTTAATACTTTACACGTTCTACAGCATTTAAATAAGGGCAAAAAATCCCTAGGCTTTCACTGTTAATAATAAACAATAAAAAATGCAATCTTATTAAGAATCATGTATACGGGTAATTAAAATATATAACACAATGGCATCTAAGTAGAAGAGTGTTAAATGCAGTCCTGCCATTGCCTGGGAAAAAGGTAGAAGTATTAATTGACATGAGATTTTAAGTCAGGGTTTCCTGGTATACTTGCTAAAATAACCACTAAAAAACAGTTAAAGCACAACTTGTTAGTTAATGAAGGAAAACAAGAAAAATAAAAAATATCTGATCAATCCAAAGAAGGTAAAAAAGGAGGGGAAAAGGCACACTGACCAGGAAGGAGAAATAAAAAGAACAAAGGTTGATGTTAACCAAAATGTAAAAGTTATTATGTCGCATTCATAAATGAATTAAATCATATAATTAAAAGGTAAAGACTACCAGAAAGGATTGTACAAAAAAGAAAAAGTTCAGTTGAAACTGTTTTTCCAAACTCCAAAGCCTTATACAAATAATATCACTTGTATAATAACATAGAAGACTTTGTTCTTTGGCTCATTGTGGAGTTAGTCATCATAATTTAAAATTGTAGGAAATTGCTGGATGATAAAATACAATATAAATGTGTTACTAAATAAGTCAGTCCTAGGACTAAAATAAATTCTACCTGATGAGAATAAAAAAAAAAGGATTATAAAAGTAACTATAGGCTGCTTACAATAAACACAGATTAAAAATAAGACAATAAAAGAAAAACCATGTAAATATCAAAGGAAAGCTTATTAACTATAGTAATATCAAAGTAAGGAAAAAATCACTACAAGAGATAAAAAGAGGTAAAAAAATTATCAAAAGGTCAATTCACATAGGACGGAATAATTCTACATTTGTATGTGCTCAATAACACAGCTTCTATATATATAACATAAAAATTACCAGTGCCACATGAAGAAATAAAGAAGTAAGACAAATCTAAACTCACAGTGGGAGATTTTAACATTACTTTCTAAATTAAAGATACATACACACACACACATATGCACACACACACACACACACACACACACATATCATCCCCCAGAATGAGGAAAATACAGATCTAAATTAACAGGAGCAAATGTACCCAATTGCAGAACACACATTTCTTTTCTCTTCTCTTCTTTTTTTTTTTTTTTTTTTAAATTACTGGGGATTGAACCCAGGGCTTTTGCACTGAACTACATACCCTGCCCCCCCCCCCTTTTTTTTGAGACAGGGTCTCACTATGTAGCTCAGGCTGGCCTTGAGTTCACTTTGTAGCCCAGGCTGGCTTCGAACTCACAGTGATCTTCCTGCCTCAACCTCCCAAGTACCTACCCTGTCCTTTTTAAATTTTTTATTTTGAAACAGGGTCTTAGTAAATTGCTAAGTTGTCCAGGCTGGGCCAGAATTGCAATTATTCTGCTTCAGTCTCCCAGTGTGCTGAGATTACAGGTGTGCACCACCACATCTAGCTAACACAAATTCTTTTAAAGCACATCTCGAACAACTACAAAAACTGGCCTATGCTTAGCCAAAAAGCAAGTTTCAATGCATCCAAAAGACTGAAATTCAGGTCAGGTGTGGGGGTGCATGCCTGTAATCCTAGCACTTGGGAGGCTGATGCAGGAGGATTGCCATGAGTTAAAGGCCAGCCTGCACTATAAAGTGAGTTCAAGGCCAGCCTGAATTACATAGCGAGACCCTGTCTCAAAAAAAAAAAAAAAAAAAAAAAAAAAAAGAGAGAGAGAAGAAAAAGTTAAAAAAAAAAAAAGACTGAAATTTTACATGCCCCATTACTGACCATGAGGCAATTAAGCTAAAAGTTAGAAATCCCTCATGCATTAGAAAATAAAGTAAATTCTATTGTAACTCATAAGTCAAAGGAAAAAGTTACAATACATATTAAGAAATACATTGAACTGAACGTAGAATTCAGGTAAAGATAAACTTAGAAGCACATCATAATTTTAAATGCACATATTATGAAAGAACAGAAGCTAAAGATTGATGAACTAAGCATTCATCAAGTTAGAAAGATAGATGATTAGCCCCTCCCAAAACAGAGAAAAAATAATAAAGAAATATTAATAAAATAATGAATAAACATACAATAGTGAAGATACTAATAAATTTGGGGGGGGGCTGGGGATCAAACCCAGGGCCTCACACATGCTAGGCAAGAGCTCTACCACTGAGCTACTCTCTACCCAAAAATAAAACTGACAAACCCCTAATAAAGCTGTTCGGCGGGGTGTGAAAGAAGGCACAAAAAACCTGGAAGAATAAAAGGACTATGACTCCACAACACAAGACATTAAAGAGCCACGAGACCATCATAAACAAGCACACCAACACACACATGTGAGAATTCACACAGGGCCAAATTCCTAGGAAAGTAACCCTTACCACAACCGGGAAAAGATGCCAGCACAGAGGTGAACAACTGTGATCCCAGCTACTGGGGGGCTCAGGCCAGAGGATCCCAAGCTCAAGTCCAGCCTGAGCAACACAGTAAGACCCTGACTCAAAAAACAGAAAAAAAACCTGGGGAAAAGAGAAAATATGATTGCATTCATAATTAAATTTGTTCCCACAAAGACAAATTCCCTCCCCAAAGCTTTGTAAGTCAATCCAACCATTTATATAAGTGAAGAACTTTTCATATACCCTTCTTCCAAAGTATTAAAAAAGAGGGAACACTACCTCACCCATAGGGCCAACACAATACCTAACAAGAATATTACGAGAGAGGAAGATGCAGGCCAATCTCACTTATAAATACAACCACAAGATCCTAAACAATAAACTAGCAACCCAAATCTAGGACAACTGTACAGAACGGAGTTCACACAGCAGACCTGCTGCCACCCATTCCATTCGGGGCTATCAGTGGATGTCTGAGAACTTTGATTCTGAGAGGTTCCCAACCCCCTAACTAGTAACAGTAGCTCGCTCTGCTCAAGCAGTTGGTACACACGATGAGTTTTCTACTGAACCCTTGCTTCCTTCTAGTAGTCTGGTAGTGTGTTCTAGGTAACAGGGACCTTTCATGACCAACCCTCAATACAAACCATAAGCACTGAGTCTCTGCTGAGTTTCCTTGGAAGGTGACATTTCACATGTTGTCACGACTCACTGCTGGGGAGCTGAGGACATCCACTGTGACTGCACTGAACGATGACCTTGGAAGCCTACAACTGGTTTCCTCTAGACCAGTGATGAAGAACCTTTTAGAGCTTCCAGTGATAGCAACAGCCCACTGCGGCACACGTGCCAAGGTTTGTCACCACTGCTCTAAACTGTGCTGCACGTCCCCTGCTGGCTGTGCTGTGTGCACTGTCACTGTAGTGAATCTCAGCCATAAGAACAACCACATGCTGAATACTCCCAGTGAATCATCCAGCCTGAGTGAGGGTGGTCTTGGGGACCTCCAACACTACATATAATACTTCACACAAAAATGAGGTTATTTCAGGAAAATGTGATTTGTTCAAAATTAGCAGAATAAAAGAGAAAAGTCGTATGATTAGAGGACTTCTGGGAAGATGACAGAGTGGTAAGCAGCAGAGAAAGAGCCTCTCCAAGATCTGGTGTCCAGACACTGGAATATAGTAACGTGAGGAGAGAAGAAGGAGGGAGGTGCGTTCCTGGCAAGTGCGAGGGCCCGAGTTTGACTCCCGGAACCCACATACAAAGAAAGGGCCGGTGATATCGCTCAGCGGCACGGGCGCCTGCTGGCGTGCGAGGTCCTGAGGTCGACCCCCGGTGCCCACCAAAAAAAAAAAAAAAAAAAAAATTCAAACCAAAAATAATTTCTCAGATAACTACAGAGATAATGACCATAATGAAAGACATGTTTAGTGATTCTAGAGCAGATAAAGATTAAAAAAAAAAAAAAAGAGCTTAGAAAAATGATGGAAACCAGGAACGCCCAACATAGGAAAGAAATGGAATCCATAAAACAGATTCAAACAGACATACAGGAGAATAAAAATTCCATTGAAAGTATACGCAGTAGAATGAGCCAATGTGAGGACAGAATCTCAGAGAAGACAGAATTGCAGTTAGCAATCAAGAAAAGAAAGATTTCTTAAAAATAGTAAGGGACCATGAGAAATCAATTCAGCAGCTGCTTGATGATGCAAAGAATAACAACATATGATTGATTAAAGTCAATGAAAAAGCAGGAGATGGTGCAAATGCAATAAAAAACCTGTTGACAGATGTCGTGTCAGAAAACTTTCTTGGCAGGGAAAAAGAATTTGACACACAAATAAGTGAGGCATATAGAACTCCAATTAGCCATGAACAAAAAAAATCTACACCAAGGCATGTAATAGTCAGGACTCCAGAAATACAACACAAGAACAGAATATTAAAAGCTGTTAGAGAAAAACAAACCACCAATAAAGGAAAGCCCATCAGAATAATGACAGACTTCTCAACATAAAACCTCAAGTTAAGATGAGCTTGGAGTAACTATTTCAAGCCCTGAAAGAAAACAACCTCCAACCTAGACTGATGTACACTGCAAAACTAACTTTCAAATTGATGGAGAATTAAGATACTTCCATGACCAAGAACACCTCAGGAAATTCAAGAACACTAAACCAGCACTTCAAAATATTCTGAAGGACATTCTATAAAGATATAATAAGGATTACAACTCCATGAAACCAAACAGAATGAATCCACCAGGCAAAGCAAACAATTAAATGGGGGGCGGGGGGGGCAACAACAGAAAAATAACATGACAAAGATAAGTCAGTACATATCAGTTATAACCAACAGTGTTAATAGTCTCAATTCACCAATCAAAAAAAACAGACTGGCAGAATGGATCAAAAAGCAAGATCCAACAATATGCTGCATACAAGAAACACATTTAACTCCAAAAAAAAAAAAAAAACAAAAAACTCACAGACTGAAAGTCAAAGAATGGAAAACAATACCCCGTGCAACAGGAATAGCTCTTCTATTCGTAGACAAAATGGGTTTCAAGCAAAGACTGATCAGAAAAAACAAAGAAGGTCAACAAATACTTGTTAAGGGAACAATCCCAGAGAAAGAGATAACAATGATAACTATACATGCACCAAATACTGGCACATCAAAGTATATAAAACAAACACTAATGGATATGAAAAAAGAAATAAGCACTAATACAATTGTAATGAGAGAACTCAATACCCCACTGTTACAAATAGATAGAACTGAACAAAAAAATCAACAAAAAAAACAAAGCTGACCAAACCTTTGAACAAACGAAATTAGTAGATATCTAAGGAGTCTTCCACCAAACAACAGTATACACATTCTTCTCAGCTGCAGAGGGTACTTTCTTCAGAATAGACAACATACTAGCTCACAGAATATGCTTAAGTAAATGCAAAGGAACTGACATTATCACATGCATATTATCAGATCATAGAGCAATGAAATTGGAAATCAATGGCAAAAGAAACCACAAAAGCTATATAAACACATGTAAATTAAATAATACCCTCCTCAACAACTCATGGGTCACAGATGAAATTAAAGAAGAAATCAGACAGTTTCTACAGTTAAACAATGATGCAGATATGACATACCAGAATTTATTGGAAAGGAAGAAATTATCACTATTTGCTGATAACATGACACTCTACATAGAAGACCCCCAAAAACTCCACAAAAAGAATAACCAAATTCAGCAGCATAGCAGGATAAAAATTCAACACTCAAACATCAATAGCATTCCTGTACACAAACAACAAACTCACTGAGAGAGAAATTAGGGAAACAACACCTTTCACAATAATATCCAAAAAATGAAATAATTAGGAATTGATCTAAGGAAATAAAAGACCAATACATTGAAAACTATAGTACTTTGAAAAAGGAGATCGAAGAGGATATCAGAAAATAGAAAGATATCCTCTGTTCTCGGATAAGCAGAACCAATATAGTGAAGATGGCCGTACTTCCAAAACTGTTATACAGATTTAATGCAATCCCAATGAAAATAACAATGGTATACCTCACAGAACTAGAGAAAACACTCTTAAAATTCATATGAAACTAGGGCTGGGGATATAGCTCAGCAGCACAAGCGCCTGTCTGGCAAGAACAAGGTCCTGAGTTCGATTTCTACTACCAAAAAAAAAAAATCATATGAAACTAGAAAAGACCTAGAATAGGGGGCCAGTGAGATAGCTCAGTGGCATAAGCACCTGCCTGGCAAGCACGAGGGCCCAAGTTTGACTCCTGGTACCCACATACGAAAAAAAGGGCCGGTGATATCGCAGCAGCACGGGTGCCTGCTGGCACACGAGGTCCTGAGGTTGAGCCCTGGTACCCATCAAAAAAAAAGAAAAGACCTAGAATAGCAAAAGCAATTCTGGGGAACAAAGGCAAGGAAGGCATCATCACAAGCCCTGATTTGAAGTTATACTTCAAAGCTACTGTGCTAAAAACAGCATGATACTGGCAAAAAAACAGACCCAACGATCAATGGAACAGATCAGAAGATGCAGAAACAACTCCAACCACGCTCAGCTACCTTACCATTGACAAAGAGGTTAAATATCTTCACTGGAAGAAAAACAGACTCTTTAATAAATAGTGTTGGGGAAACTGCCTTTTCACATGCCAAAGATTAAACCTAGACAGATATCTCTCACCATGCACTAAACTAAAATGAAAATGGATCAAAGCTCTAAATATCAAAACAAAAACAATCTGCTAGAAGACAGAGTAGGTAAAACTCTTGAAAACATAGGTGTAGGTAAAGATGTTATGAACAAAACCCGGATTGTGCAAGAAATATTACAAAGAATCAACAACTCAGATTACATCAAATTAAAAAGCTTTTGCACAGCGAAAGAAACCACAAACAGAATAAAGAACCTGCAGGATGGGAAAAAACTTTTACCACCTACTTTTTAGACAAAAGACTAACATCTAGAATATACAAAGAACGCAAAAAATCAGCCCCCCACAAATTTAAAGACCCAATCTAAAAATGGGCATCTGAAATGAATAGAAACTTCTCAGATGAAGAAGTACAAACAGCAAATAAATATGCAAAAAAAAAAAATGCTCAACACCACTGGCTATTCTAGAAATGCAAATTAAAACAACACTGAGATTCCATTTCATTCCAGTTGACTATCATCAAGAAATCAAAAACAATTGCTGGCAAGGCTGTGGGGGAAAAGAACCCTTTTCCAGTGGTGGTGAGAGTGTAAACTGGTACAACCACTATGGAAATCAGTATGGAGATTCCTCAAAAAAACAAAACTAAAGGTTCCATTTGACCCAGGTGTGACCTTTCTAGTTATCTTCCCAGAAGAGTTAAAAGCATCATAGCAGAGTGATACATGCATACCTATGTTTATAGTGGCACAATTTATAGTAGCTAAATCTTGGAAACAGCCTATATATGCATCAAAATGAATGGATAAAGAAAATGTAGCATCTATACACAATGGAGTACTACTCTGCCATAAAGAAGGATAAACAAGTCATTTTTAGGTAAATCTATACACCTCAAGACCATAATTTAAAGTGAAATAAATCAGACACACAAGTTTAAATATTGCATTGTTTCTCTTGTGTGAGAAACCCAAAGGGTAAATAAGGATCAAAGGGGAGGACAGATATTGGAAAATAGGAAGAATCTGTTCATATGGAAAGGGGAACCAGGGAAGGGGAAGGCAGAAGGAGAATAGAAAAGGGATTGAAAAAGAATGAAAGGAAAAAATGGAAACAAAGCTTTTGTAAATGGGGAGGAGAAAAGGGTTGAAGGGAGAGGAGGGGAATGGGGAAAAATAATTAAGATATATTATGTAAAGGTACAAATTCCCTATGAATGTGATCATTTTGCAAATATGTACTTATAAAAAACAGTAATAAAAACAATTAATCGAGTATTTCAAAATAGCTAGTATAGAGGATTTTGAATATATCCAACAGAAAGAAATGAGGTATGTCTGAGGTCATAGATATCCCAGTTTCCCTCATCTGATCATTTACACATTGGTACATGTATTGAAATGTCATAATAAATCCATAAGTAAGAATGATTACTATGTGTCAACTAGAAGATAGCTCTAGTGTTCTACAGCACAGAGTGTAACTATAGTTTACAAAAGTCTAGCATATATTTTATGAAGAACTAAAAAAGAGGATTTCAAAGGCTCTGAATATTAAAAAATGATAAATTTATAAAGAGATGGAAATGCTAATTATTCTGATTTGATAATTGCACAATGAATACATGTACTGAATTATCACAGTACCCCATAAATATGTACAGTTATTGTATATCAATTAAAAATTTAAAAGTAAAAGAAATACACAATTAAATGGGTTAAAAAAAAAAGTATCAAAACAAAAATCTAATTCCTGATGGATCATATTACAGTATTTCTCAGGGCATTTTCCCTGATAGGAAGCTAAAGACTTAAATGACAGTAACTATTTGGGGGCTGGGGGAGTCACCATCAAGGAGTATTAATATTTAGGGGCATTTTAAATATTACACTTCAGGCAATCCCTGTTAAGGATAGGAATGCAAAGATTCAGAATTTGGAAAGTTTAAGTTAAAGAGTGAATCACTCATGAGATATAAGAAGATAATCTATGTCTTTTTTTCTTTTTCGGTGGTGCTGGGGGTTGAACCCAGGGCCTTGTGCATGCAAGGCAAGAGCTCTACCACTGAGCCAAATTCCCAGCCCTTAAGAAGATAATCTAATACATGAAAACATTTACACGTTCAGTATTCCAAGTTTGTTTTTTGTTTTCGTTTTTTGAGTGCTAGGGACCTAACCCAGGGCCTCGTGTATGCCAGGCAAGCATACTGCCACTGAGCCACAATGCCAGTCCTCCATTCCAACTCTTCATATCATATTGCCTGCCACTTCAGCAAACTGAAGGGACAGCATGGAGACAAGACAACCATAATTTTATTAGTAAGTTAAATTCCTGGGTATTATCTTCTTATTTGTGAAATGTTTTCCCCTTAAGCTGATAAAGGGGGAGAATTATAATTCTGTCTGGTACCCATGTTCAGAATTCTCCAACTGAAATATACTTTTGTAGATGTACCCATTAATCATTTAAAATGCTACTCTGTTTAGTTAGGTACTACATTTACAGAGCTAGATAACATAAGAAACCCTACCTGTAATCTGTTCACTTTTTGTGCTTCTTCCAAAGATACAACATGTCCTTCATTTTCCTGTGCCATCATTTGTACTTGATTCTTCAGTTCCTTCACTTCTAGTTCCTTCTGATTAAATATTACTTCCTCTGCAGCGAGAGCACACTGGCAGGGAAAGAAGGCACTGTGATGTTTACCACAGAACAATACTCAAGAGTACCCACGTAACACTACAAAAACTGCGACTGAATGATAGTTTGACAATGGCTTTTAAATTTTGCTTTCATTTCATTTCAATTTTTTCTTGTTTCTTTCTAAGGCGGGAACATTGAGGGACCTATCATTGCTAGAACATAGGAATTAATTACCATGAAGACAGGAAGATTTTTCTTTTATTTTCTGCAGGAAACTAATTACCTAGGTTCTAGAACACATTCTATAAGATTTTTACAAGTTTGCTAGTCCTCATGATATTTTAATGTGAGTTTTTTAAAAGTCAAAGAGATTATATTTTCCAAAGTGACCTATATAAGGATCGTAGATCTTACACATTTTCAGTAGGAGATATATTTTGAAGCCTTAAATATGGTTAAACAATTTCATTCCTTGGTTTGATTTTGTGTGTTAAGTAAACTTGGGATATACAAATAATTAAACAATTTTTAAATTAGATAAAAAGAAGAAAATTACTTCTCAAGGGTCTACTTTATGCCAAATACTTAGTGTTTTTAAAATATTAGAGTAAACTGAGTGTGGTGGTGCACACCTGTAATCCCAGCACTCGGGAGGCTGAGGCAGGAGGATCACCACAAGTTCAAGGCCAGCCTGAACTCCATAGTGAGACCCTGTCTCAAAACAAAGTAAACAAAAAAAACCTCACTGAATATACATGAATAACTTCTCACAAAGAAACTAAGAATCAGTGAGGTTAAAAATCTCTTCCCAAGAATATACAATAGATAAACCAAACTCCTGAGATTCAATTCCAGGGCCTACCTGAATCCAAAGCTTGTACTCTTTCTACAAAGCTACAAGGAAAGCCAAAGAGAAGCAGTTCATTTGCAAAATGTTCAGCTTACAAATAAGATTCAGTCCATGAAATGCAGTATGTGTGGGACTTTTCCAGAGGTGATGCTGCATGAACAGACCCTCAACTGAGCCCTCAGCTGAGGCCAGCCTTGACTTCCCACAACCACTTGGTGGGGCTATGAGCAAGTCCCTCCTCATTCCTGCTTGGGACTCTTACGTCACCAAGTAAGGAGGGGACATGTGGTCCTCATGGTCCTATAACACTTTACATTGTATAACCTGACTTCTCTCTTCTATAAAAAAAGACAGAACTATAATTCTTACTAGTTGACATTCTCTTTCTATGGGCAACTAATTGTCTATTTAATAAGTTTAAAATATAATTTCCAATTCTTCAGTTCTGCATATTTAAGTATTTTTACAAATGCTTTATACCCTATTTTATTTGGTTTATTGTTTATTAGAAAAGAGTGTTGAGACCAGGCATGGTGGCACATGCCTGCAACCCCAGCATTTGGGAGGCTCAGGCAGGAGGATTGATGCTAGTTTGAGGCCAGCGTGGGCTACAAAGTGAGTTCAAGGACAGCCTGAACTGCATAGCGAAACCCTGTCTCAAAAAGGAAAAAAAAAAAAAAAAAAAAAAAAAACCAAGACCCTGTCTCAAAAAAACACACACACAAAAAGTGCTTACCTGTTTGCTATATTTCTCTTTATATAATGTTCTTGTGTTAAAAATTTTTGAATTAAAAAAAGGAATATGCTGGGGAAAAATGAACCCTTCTTCACCGATGGTGGGAATGTAAACTAATACAACCTTATGGAAATTAGTAAGGAGATTCCTCAAAACCTAAAATAA
Source organism: Erethizon dorsatum (assembly GCA_028451465.1). Classification (NCBI taxonomy): domain Eukaryota; kingdom Metazoa; phylum Chordata; class Mammalia; order Rodentia; family Erethizontidae; genus Erethizon; species Erethizon dorsatum. Next base: position 38,609,256 of record CM051835.1, on the reverse strand, counting down.
GAAATCCCATTTAACCCAGCTACTCCCTTCTTAGGTATCTTGCTGAAAGAGTTAAAGACATCATATTGCAGTGATACAAGCACAACCATGTTTATAGCAGCAAAACTCACAATACCTGTAGATGAACGCTAGAAGCAACCTATATATCCAACAGATGAATGGATAAACTTGAGTCATTTGTTAAAAAACTGGATGCACCTTGAGACCATATTGTCAAGTGAAATAAATCAGACACACAAGCTTAAATATTGCATGGTTTCCCTTACATGAGAAACCCAAAATATAAACAAAGAACAAAATAAAAGACAGATGATCTGAAGAAAAAGAAAAAGAGATGAAGAGAAGGGGAAGAGGGGAGGGAAAAACACAACTGGGAGGGAAGGGAGAGGAAGGAGAATTAAGATGTGTTATGTACATGTACCAACTCCTCACAATGAATATAATCATTATATACTGCAGATATGTACTAATAAAAATAAAACAAAAAAGGAATAAGTCCTTTAAGAGGTATTTATGAGGGATGGAGTGTTCTAATAATTGACTGATGGTGAAAAATCAAGGTTACAAAACTATCTTGAGATAGGAGATTGGGGTGTGGTAAAACTGGCTGGGGAAGTAGGTGTGACCTGTCAATTACAAGATCCCAGGCGACGTGCGTAGAACAGTTCCCAAAGCCCTGAATGTGGACTTCTCAAGAGAACTCAAGCAGGTTCTCAGTAGGATGGCCTACACCTAACGTCAGCCTGAGGTGTGGGATCCCAGCACTGCCTCTCAGGACCTGTATGTAGAGGTTCTCATGGGTTTCCTTGAGATTTGGACAGTATGAAAGGACACAGATGCCAAGAAGAGCTTGCCATGGTGGCTTTCCTCATGATAACCTGCCCTGCTTCCACCAGGGTGTACTTTAATTTTGCTTTTTCTTCTGTTATTCAGCCCACGCTCACTCTGCAAAGCCAGTTTCTCCCTCATTCTCCACTTTTACTTTTTCAAACAAACTTTGCTACTGTTTTTTGTTCATTTCTTTCAATTCTTTGTTCAAGATGAGAAGAACCTAGAGACCAACTCAAGAAGGAGAGGCAAGCAACCTGATAAAATTTGTTTGGAAAGCCACTTTTAGAAGGAGCTACCTGGTAACATTTTTCGGTGTGGCCAGCCAGGAGAATTAAAAGCCAGGAGATTCTGATATTATTATTTGGTATAGCTAGCCAGAAGGAGACAAGGTAAGGCCCAATGTGTGCATTTTTTGTTTTTCCCAAAAATATCATGAAGGCTTAAGGCTTTCGTTTTCTCTTTCTTTTCCCATGCTCTCCTAGGCCAGGAAATCAGGGGCCTCTTCTCATGGCCTGCAGGAAATTACTGGCTGCTTTTCTGGCTGTGGGGAGTGGGGGAAGGGAATGAGATGGCTTTTGTTTTTCTTTCAGGCACAATAGACTTTTTCTTTCTTTTTATTTTTTGGGTTTTTTCCCCCTTTATTTCTTATGGTATGCTTTGTCATCCCTGTGTTTGTTTGCTACCCGTTTTTTGGGAATTAACCTGGTCTCCACTCATCCCAGTTTTGTAAATGACTGTTTTTTTCTCAGTTTGTGTTTTGGTGTGATTGTGAGATTCAGGCTGTGATTCTAGGATGAATGGTGCCCCACACAAGGTGTGGGTGGCACCAATAAATAGGCTTAGGGCCTGCATGGAATCATGCAGCTAGATGTTAGCTTGCGTCAACTGCCACCATCTTTTTCTTTTTTACTAACTGGCCTTGCGAGCTATGCCCCTAATAAGAGGGAGAAAACTCTTCTTTTTGAATTATTTTAACTGTCACAGTGGCTCTTCCCCACATGGAAGAGAAAAATTTGTCTGTTTTAAAATGAAATACACAAGGCTTTTGCCAGGGTGGGGCAATGACCAAGAAAACCTAGTCAAGCCAGTTTTAGCTGACTTGCTTCCTCCCTGTCTTATATCCCACCTGAGACTATTGCTTCCTGGCTGTATTTCTTCCTTGTCTAAATGCAGATAATTTAAAATACTATGTCTGATGACCTGAGCAGAACAAACAGCATTGAAAATTTAAATAAAGAGAATGTGAGTATACAAAAACAGAGCCATCCTTGTTCTTAGCCTTTTTACTACCAGAGTATATGCAAGAGACAATTTTCCCAACTTGCTCCCTTCTGGTTAAGTAGAGGCATCAAGGGACTCGAAATACCAGCTGAGATATCTTGGAGAGGAATCAAAGTGATTGGAGGTTCCTCAGGAACCACGAAGGACCTGACAGAAGAAAGAAAATAGGATTGAGTGATACAGAATAAACAGAGCACACCACGTAGAAGAGACTGCAGAGCTCCACTGACGTCATATGGCGAGCCACCAGCTGGGAGGCAAAGGGAAACTGACAACATTTTTGGTCACGGAGAACTGGAAAACTGCAGAACTGCATCTGAACCGAAAGAATCATCAGCAGTCGGAAGCAGCAAGGGAAACACAGGACACTGCTTCCAGAGCAGCGTTCCACAATTGAGAGCTGGTGACGACCTCAGTCCAAGCGCCTGAAGTCACAATCACAGAGCAGGAGCTGGCAGGGACACCATGGCAGGGAAGGGCTGAGCGTTTGAGCCTGGGTCCCAGAGCCCCCCGCTCAGCTGCTTCACACTGCAAGTTCCCAGAATGAATGAGGGAAGGACAGGCACAGGAGGCTGCTAGGAGTTAGAAAGCAGACTGGGGGAGTCCCCCTGAGAGGCAGGGGTGGATGAGCACAGACCAGGCTCCCATGGTCAGAGGCCAGGTTCAGCCTGAGCTACACAGGGCTGGAAGCTCGCATTGGTGCCGTGTCCTCACTGTAAGCAGAGCTCTACACCCTGCACCATGCTGGGGGTAGGCTGCACCTTAGACTTCTAGCATTACACAGACACATCCTGGCTTGAGTTCTGCTTAGGAAAAGAGCCACATGACCAAAACAATAGAAAACTTTTCTTTAATTCTTTATTTGATTGTATTCTTTTTATTGTACTTTTTTTTTATATTCTTTGCCATTTTCCTCATTCTGTACATTTTCCCCACACCTTTCTTCCATTATTTTACCCTTTTTTCTTTTATGACCAGATCTCTGCATGTGTGCTTCTCTTCCTCTTGCCTTTTTCCTCCCAATATAGTTTACAAATGGTAAGGGAATTCTCCATTGTCCTTTATATCCTTCCTACTTTTATCCATATTTCTTCACTTGAATTCCTTCTCCTATGTTTTATTCATTCTCCATTCTTTTCTTTCCTCTCCCCCTTTTGTCTCACCTTAACTTTTTCTCTAATATTTGTATCAGTCATAGAATCTCTTCTCATCTCCATTTCTCACTATAAATATTATACCCAGTCTCCCTTGTTATCCCCTTCTACATATACAACATATCCTTACTGTCATTAGGACCCCTTGCCCCCTTCATATTAGGGCATAGATTTTTTTTCTTTTTTCTCATCCTCCCTCTGGCATTCATTACCTGTTCCCCAACCCCCTAGGTTTAGATAAGTCACTTTTTTTTTTTTTGCGATAAGTGATTCTATAACATTAGTGTTTGATGCTGTTTTTCACCATAAAAGGAGACACAGCCATTGCATTTAGTGCACATTAACTGTGGGTCAAGACTTGGGTTGTTAAGATGCTTACACTATAACCATGGATTTGTTCTCTAGGCTAAAGGGAGATCCCAAAACAGGGTCTCATGGTGTGTTATTTCTCAACTACCTTGATAGATACCACTGTAATGGATTAGCCTGTTATTACTGTACCTCATTTGATTGCATAGAAATAATCCTGACTCAGTTGGTGACTTTGTGCCAGTGAACCTGTCTGGTGAATCCTCCATCAGACCCAGGGAGGGGGACAGCAAGAGTTCCTAACCCAAGAACTCAGACTGGATCAGATTCTGCTAGAACGCCTGCAACCTGGCATAAAAAAGTCCTGAATCTGAGTTAGCATCAGTGTTGTGGTGGAAGGAACAGAGGGGTTATCGGGGTGTAAGCACGCAGACTCTCTGGCAAAGAAGCTTTTTGGGAATCAAATATGCAATGTCTCATTGGAATAATCTACGTTTCCCATCAGATATCTTATAGTTTTAAGTTTTTGTATGTTTCTTGATTTATTTAGTAATGTAGGCTTATGTCCTGTTCTTTTATAGTTTCCTGTGTTTATCAGGTTGCTACTTTTGTGTATTTGTTCTTTCATTGGCTCTGATTTAATAGGTGTCTAGGTTCTCTCCCTCATCTCAGTTTGCTATCAAGTTTCTTCACCTCGAACCTAAGACAATATTATTAACATACATCTTTTTTCTTTTGCCAAACATGTAAACACCTCTTCCCAAGTTTTTAAATTCACTGTACTTGGGGGCCGGTGAGATGGCTCAGCGGCTTAAGCGCCTGCCCGGCAAGCGCGAGGGCCCGAGTTTGACTCCCGGAACCCACATACGAAAAAGGGGCCGGTGATATCGCTCAGCGGCACGGGCGCCTGCTGGCGTGCGAGGTCCTGAGGTCGACCCCCCGGTACCCACCAAAAAAATAAAAAAATAAAAAAATAAATTCACTGTACTTAACTCCCTCACAGTCACTCCTATCTTTGTATTATTCCTTGATCCTCCCCATTCTAAACTGTTGATGGTTCCGTATCTTACCTAGCTTACTGTACTCACCATCAGCAAGTCTGAAAGCCACAAAATTTTCCATTACAAAGTAAACCCTTTCTTGCATATTTTGCCCTTGCCTCCACAAAATATCCTATGAAAACTCTCAATACTAACCTTTCAATTCAACTAAAAGTACTCTCATAGAATCAGACCCCACATCAATCTTTTATTCTCATCTACCACTACTTCTCCCTTCATACCTCTCCGTTAGTATCTAACACTCCTCATCCAACCACCTCCAATTCTTCCTACCCTACCTCACCGACCTCATCACAGAACACAAATAATAAACCATCACAGAGTACACAGAGAACCGACAATGAGGGAAAGGGTAATTGCAAGGACTATTTTATAATGGAGTTGTAAGACTGAATCTGTGGATGATTTTGGCAAAACAGGGACAGTGCTGAAGTAATTCTTTTTAGCAAAACATAGGGACAGAGGAGAAATCACTTAAATAACAGAAGGAGTAAATATTAGCACTGGACATACAAAGCTGAAAATTACTCACAGGGAGGCAACGTACTACTAAAAATCTCCATATAAGCCACAAACTCTGCTCACTTCTCTAGTCCTCAACATAAAGTAACCCCCAAAAAAAGGAGGAGAAAAAAGAGGGGATAATGTATAATTTTTTTAAAAGATACACTATGAAAAATAAAACACAGAAACACATAGAAAATCTCCAGCCCCTCCCCCAAGTCTCTCAAGACAGAGCAAGGGATCACAGAGGAGAAGAAAAAAGATACCAGGTAGAAGTTTATGAAAAGTTCATAGAAGGAATGAAGAAAACATAAGTTCACAGAGGAAATCAACCAAAAGTTCACAACAATTTTACTCAATATGCTCACAGTGAATTTCAGGGAAACAGGTTAAAATAAAAAAAATGGACGAGCTAACTAGAACAGTGAGAAATCTGAGTAACAGATTCAACAAGGATATGGAACACTTGAAAACATGTCAGACAGAGATACCCGAAATAAAAAACTGTATAGAATTTATCGTTACAGAAATGATCAATGTGAAAAGCAAGTGTCTGATATTGAGGATAACCTAGTGAATTATGATAAAAAGTCAAGGAAGACAAAAATAAAATGAGAGAATAAGAGAAGACTAACCTGCAGCTACTAGATGACAACAATAATACCAATCTAAGGCTAATCAGAGTTAGAGAAAAACTAGAAGAAAGCACAGATGGATTCACTGACAGGCTTATAGAAATCATGGAAGAAAAGTTCCCAAATATAAGAAAAGAGTTTAAAATATAAGCAAGCAATGCTTATAGAACACCAATTATGATGAAACAAGAAGCTCACCAAGGCACATCCTTATTAAATTGTGAGACATCCAGCATAAAAATCAAAATTTTAAAAGGAGCTAAAGAAACACACACACACACACACACACACACACACACACACACACACACACACAGTTAAACCAGTTAGAATCACAGCAGACTTCTCAACACAAACCATGAAAGCTGGAAGAGCTTGGAGAGAAGTATTTCAATCCCTTACAGCAAATAACGTCCAACCCAGATTAACCTAACCAGCAAAGCTATCCTTCAAAATAAACGGGGAAATAAGTCATTTCCATGAAAACAACCAGCTCAGAAGATACATGAGAGTGCTAAACCAGCAGTATTCAGTGTAAACACTACATGCCATAACAGGAGCTAAGATTAATATCAACAAGAACGAAAAATGGGATAAGGGAATTAGAGGAGGAGGGAGGGGGAGGGAAGGGGATTTTTAAAAAGAGACAAGTTGTATGTACATGTAACCACTCTCCAAACGATTGTAAACTGTGTGAACTACAAGCATGTACTAAGAAAATTTTTTAAAATACCAACTGATCCATCAAGGGGCTAAAAATACAAGTAGAGTCATCAAGGGACTGGAAACGGAAGCTGGGCCATTAAGAGGTTCAACTAAGTGGCTGCGGGTCTCCGCCTGGGGAAGTTCCACCCTCACTTCACGTGAGTTAAAGGACTAGGTAAGGCCAAGTGGCTTTGTCCCCTCCTCCGTAAGGCCAAGTGGCTTTGTCCCCTCCTCCCTGAGTTAATGGGTCCTACTGTGGACAAAAAAGCCCCCAGGGGGCCTTTCTCCTGTGCTTCTGTAAATGAAGCCAGCACTGCACTAAGTGGACAGAGATGTTTGTCTAATCTGCATTAGGATCTCATAAGGGACGCTTTGGGGCACCCTTGGTTCTCCTCTATTCCGCGTGGGATGCCATATTAAGGAGTCAAGACCTAATTGTCTCTTCCTCTCTATGGGCCCCAAGCCATGCCAGTGGGAAACTTCTTGGACTCACAATACAGATTACACCAGCTTTGCCACTAGGCCGTATTCTTTTTTTTTTTTTTTTGTACCAGGAATCGAACTCAGGACCTCTTGCTTGCCAGGCAGACACTGTGCCACTGAGCTATATCCCTAGGTCGTAGGCCACATTCTTAATGAGTGGGAAAGGTTTGATCCTGACACTCTAAAACGGGAACAACTTATCTACCATTGCAATTCAGTTTGAGTCCACTACAACTGGGAGGTGGTGAGAGATGGTTGTTGGATGGTACTTTAAATTATGAGACTATTCTCCGGCTACAGCATTTCTGCTAAAATATAGAAGGTGGAATGAAGGAATGAAATCCCCTACATACAGGCTTTTGCAACGCTATCCCAAGAAAGGCTCAAAAACTAAAGAGGACGTCTCCGTCCTGGAACACACACTTGTCTCTCGGGATGAGAGTCTCTCTGATCTGTCTGATTATACTGGGTGGTCCCTTCTACCTCCTCTGTAGAGTCCCCAGGCCTATAAATCAGGCCCCTTTTTCATTACAGGTGTGCAAGAGGCTAGGAACTACACAAATGAATAAAGTGTTTTAAAAAGGGAAATAAACCACCCGGGAAAGCTTATTCCCCCTTTAACAGAACCAAACTAGGACTGTAATAGCAGTAGGGGACTAAAAATGTCTGATATACTAGCTGCTTTTACCAGGGAGCTAAAGAGGTGTGCTGAGCCTTCCATGAATATACTAACGCAGATCCATCTTCCAGGGAGGGGAAAGTACCAGTGGGACATCGCTTCGTCTGTCAATCAGACCCAGATATTTGACACCGACTCCAAAAACTTTACATGACTCCACAGACACCTATGGCCCAACGGTGGACATGGCCTTTTCTGTGGTTCAACAACCAGGACCCAGAGGAAGGACAAAAAAAAAAAAAAAAGAAAAAAAAACGCTTAGATTATAGCTGTGGTAATTGGTGATGCTTTAAACCCACCCACGACATCTAGGGGAAAACCCAAGGACAACCGGGTAAGGGTTCCTGTTCCAAGTGCAAGAGGACTGGACACTGGGCACGAGATTGCCCCGAGCCTCTGCCTGGGCCCTGCTCTAACTGTGAGACAGCGAACTGTGCCTGACTCCTGTCACTGGAGATCTGACTGTCCCCTCTCCCAGAGACGGCGAGGCCGGCCAGAACCCTCACTTCCTGCTCTGGTACCTGAAGAGGCCCAGGGGAACCTGTAACTTCCCTGTCCACAGATATCACCATCTCCTCCAAGGAACTGTGGGCGATCTTAGCTGTCACGGGCGATCCAATTCAACTGCTGGCTGACACAGGGGTGATTCATTTGTTTTGATTTCCTTCTCTGCAAAACTCTCCTTTGGGTCTATCACCATAGTTGGGGTCAATGGGACCCCTAGTTCGAGATTCTTTACTCATCTACTTACATGTCACTTTGAAGGTCAAATGTTTAACCCTGAGTTTAATTAAAAAGAGACTCTGGTGGTATTAGGAAACAAACTGGTCCTTCCTCAAGGGACACAGTGAAGGCAATACAAACACTTCATAATTCCTTCCATATGGGAAGAGATGCTACATTAGAAATGGTCACTCAAGTTTTCACAAGACTAGGCCTAGCAGCAACTGCCCGACAGGTCTGCAAAGCTTGCACACTCTGTGCCTACAATAACCTGGGCAAGCCCGAAATGCCTCCTTTATTATAACAGCTACAGAGGACATGGAGACACCATGGGGAGGACTGGCAATTGGACTTTACTCATATGCTACCATGTGGAGAATTTCAACAAATGTTGGTTCCGATTGACACCTTTACAGGCTGGATTGAAACCTTTCCTACTTGTCCAGAAAAGGCAAGAGAGGTAATCAAGGTGCTTCTTAAAGAAATCATTCCCAGATTTGGACTACCCCAATCCCTCCACAGTGACATCAGACCTTCTTTTACCTCTCAAATAACTTGGGAGGTGGCAAAGGCTTTAGGAATAAAGTACTACCTCATTCAATTTGGCAGCCTTAATCTTCTGGAAAGGTGGAGAGAGCCAACCAGACCCTAAAGTGAGCCCTGGCAAAACTTTGCCAAAAGACATCTGAGTCCTGCCTCCAATTGCTGCCAGTAGTGCTCATGAGGGTTTCTAACATGACCGAAACTGGGCTAAGTTTGAGCCCATTTGAGATGTTACGTGGGAGGCCATTTCTACCCTTTGATATGTTAGTAGACCCAGAGAACACAGGACTCTTACAGTGTCTTATTCATCTGGGCCAAGTATAACAGGCATCCAAATGCATGAGAACAGAATCCTCCCAAGCCCTGGCCCAGGAGACCACATACTGTCCGTCTTAGAGAACAAGTGCTCATAAAAACTTGGAGAGAAGGGACAAATTAAAGCCAAAATGGAAGGGCCCCTTTCTTTTCAGTGATCCTCACCACACCACTGCAGTAAAGGTGCAGAGACAGATAACTGGATTCACCTTTCTAGAATAAAGCCAGTCCCAACTGAACTGTCTGAAGAACAAGATCACCCAAACGGAGAAAGCCACTCCTGTGAGCCTCTGGAAAGCTGGAGATTTCCCTTCAAAAAGCAAGACTCCAGTGCTGCTACAGGAAACTTGAAACTGACCTGTTCCTCATATTTGGGCTTATAGTGAAGTTTCTTTCTCCTGTTAAACACGCAGCTCAATGGTCATTAATCTTTTCTCATTGTTTCCTGACAGGTTTTCCTTTGAAGAAAGCCAGTGAGTTTTCACCAGCCAGTGAGCTGCAGCACCCCAACATAACGGAAGAGCACATAATCCCAGTAGGTAGAGTCTACAAGCTCTTCCAGCTTGAAGAAGCTGTCAAAGACAGAGACTTCCACTTCCTCAGCACCCCATAAAGAATTATGGGGATTTGTGTCTCTCGGGGGAAATGAAATAGGAGATTAGGGCCTAGTGAAGCTGGCTGGGGAAGTAGGCGTGATCTGTCAATTACAAGATCCCAGAACACATGGGAACAGTCCTGTACATGGACTTCTCAGGAGAACCCAAGCAGGTTTTCAACAGGATGGCCTAGACCTGACATCAGCCTGAGGCATGGGATCCCAACACTGCCTCTGAGGACCTGTATACAGAAGTTCTCGAAGGTTTCCTCGAGATTTGGACATCATAAAAGGACACAGATGCCATGAAGAGCTCGCTATCATGGCTTTCCTCATGATAGCCCACCCTGCATCCTCCAGGGTGTACTCTTATATTGCTTTTTCCTCTTTGATTTGGCTTAATCTTGCTCTGAAGAGCCAGTTTCTCCACTTTTACTTTTTCAAATAAACTCTGCTACTGCTTTTTGTTCAACTCTTTGTTTGAGATGAGAACATAGAACCTCCAGAAGGAGAGGCAAGCAGCACAAAACCTGGTAGTTTATTTGTGGCAAGCCACTTTTAGAAGGACCTGCCCAGTAACTATCTGGCAGCTTTTAAAAAGGACAACATAGGGGCCGGTGAGATGGCTCAGCGGCGTAAGCGCCTGCCTTGCAAGCGCGAGGGCCCGAGTTCGACTCCCGGATCCCACATACGAAAAAGGGGCCGGTGATATCGCTCAGTGGCACGGGCGCCTCCTGGCGCGCGAGGTCCTGAGGTCGTCCCCCCGGTACCCACCAAAAAAAAAAAAAAAAAAAAAAAAAGGACAACATGGCAAATTGAAGATGATGCTGACTTCCCCAGCAATAATCTGGCTAACAGTCTGTCTGTGAAGTGGCCTCCAATCTCATCTTGGCCAAAAATTTTTAAATTAAGTACTTACCTTCTTTCCTAAGAGACTCAAACAGGGCTGAGAAAAGATAATACTCCTGCTTCTCCTGCCCCAGACTGGCCCCATCGCCTTGCCTAACAATTTCCCTAAGCAGCCAAATGTACTGACCTGGTTCTCAGTAACCCTGCAATGTGGCTCTCGCTATGGCTATTAAGTCCAAAGCCTTAGCTGCCACTGATGTATATTCAAGGCACAGGGAGGAAGGAGGTAGTAACAATCTAGCATGTACTGAGCCTTCCACTAGCCAGGCACCCTTCTCGCTGCTTTATGGGAGCTAATGCTTTAATGTTTGTCTATTTGTTTGTTTAACAGTAGCAGTTTTATCAAAGGTAGGAAAAGAAACAGGCCCTGCAAAGCGAGTATGGGCCAAGTAAAAGTAGGAAATGAAGTACACCCTACAGCATGAGGGTGGACCAGCACAGAAGAACACAGTGGCTTTTTGAGGCAGAGACTCACTATGTAGCCCAAGCCAGCCTCAAATTCACAGTGCTCCTCCTGCCTCAGCCTCCTGAGTGGTGGGATTACAGGCATGTGCTACTACGCCCAGCCTTTAGTCTTCACAGCAAGAGCAAAAGGTAGGTAATATTGTTTCTGTTTTATAGATAGTGGACCTGAAGCACAGAGAGGTCAAAATATGCCCTAGGTCATAAGCAGAGAAGGCCGGACTCAAGTGTAGGGATTTTTGTACCCATGTTCCTAACTACTATGCTTTCCAGGCTCTCAAAGAAAAGAAAGTGTTAAAAAAACACAATTTTTTAAAGAGACACATAAGGTAAGGAGTAATATCAGTCATTTCTCCATCTGCTACCCAACAGAACCCAAGATTACTAGTCCTGCAAGATCCCAGACCAAAAAAAAGAAGAGAGGAGGTCCATTTCTAAAAGCTAGGGCCACACTGACTGCTATGTCTCTCACTTTGAGATTTACTTACTAGCACTTCCAAAGTTCTGGGAAGTCTTATAATTAAGAAAACAGTTTTAAAAAAAGAAACAGCTTGCTTTCTGCAATCCAGTATGCTCCAAAATAATCTTGTCATGATAACCTTTTTTCAGCAAGACTGTTAATATCTTTAGGAAGTCATAATCTGGAGCAAATTTAAATTTTAGAGTTTCCAACAGATGAAGAGGAAGTTACTATCTTTCTCCCCTCAAACAGTGGTCTCTATGGGCCTCCACTTTCAGCTACCCAAGAAGCACGAGGGAAGAACAGTTCCTATTACCAATGCCTGTACTTGCCGCAAAGCACAAGCTTCCAACTCTCTGCACATTCAGTTCTACTCATTTCTTACACTAACGAGGAAAGGCCTACCTGCTCTGTGTAGGAAAGATGCAGGGCAGTTACTACTTTCCAAAAAGAAAGAAAAAGAAAGCACTATTTTAAAAATATTTCAAATATACGAAATATTTAATATACATTTAAATACTAAAGGCTTTGTAACACTGTAGCAGCTCTCATAATGAATCCTTTCAGTGTGTCCCTTGAACTCGTTGAGGGTATCCCTGAGTTCAAAAATATTTTCATAATACTAAGAAAACATTTACCTTTTTTACCATGCTGACATGTGTACTGATGGGAGTGAAACGAATGGTGGGTAAATCTGTACCATCTCTCTTGTGACACAGTCTTATATAATAAATGTTTTCTTGAATGATAAGTGGGGAAATGTAATTCTTAACTCAACATATGTATCTATAATATGCATCCATGCACATACCTACATGCCTTAAATATGAACATATATGTTGATTCATATTTTTAAAAAATCTATATTCCAGGATCTGGGATATAGCTCAGCTGCACAAGCACCTGCCTGGCAAGCGCAAGGTCCTGAGGTCGATTCCCAGTACCAAAAAAAAACTACATACATATATATATATATATATATATATATATATATATACTCCAAACTCAAGGGATTAAGTATTTTTTTCTTTAAAATTCAATGGGCAGGCCAGTGAGATGGCTCAGCGGCATAAGCGCCTGCCCGGCAAGTGCAAGGTCCTGAGTTTGACTTCTGGTACCCACATAAAGGAAAAAAAGGACCGGTGATATCGCTCAGTGGCATAAACGCCTGCTAGCAAGCACGAGGTCCTGAGGTCGACTCCCAGTACCCACATAAAAAAAAAAAAAAAAATCCAATGGGCACAGTAGCTCATACCTGTAACCCCAGCTACTCAGGAGACCGAGACAGGAGGATTGCAAGTCTGATGCCCACATAAGCAACTTAGTCCCTGTCTCAAATACTGAAATAAAAGGGCCAGGATGTAGCTGAGCACTAGAGTGCTTGCCTCACATGTGCAAGGCCCTGCCTGGGGTCAAGCCACAGCACCAGGAGGAAAAAGAACCACAGACCTACAAAGTGAGAAAACCTCAGTGACTAATATTTTGTTTCTGGAAATGTGTTCCTTTTTATCCTCTAAATTGATAGAAAGGTCCATAAAGTTCCAGTTACTAAATATAAGACATTAAAGTACACTTTAGTGGGAGAGAAGGGGAAGTCAATAAAGGTAAAATGTGAGGAAGAAGCCACAGGAAAAGACAGGGTAGAAAGAAAAAGAGTCAGAGAAAGGCAAATGAGATTTAACACATAATCTTTTTTTAAAAATTCTCATGTTCCAATATGACTTAGAATTTACACACCTAATAAATGTAGTCCTTGAACAAATTACTCATAAAAGTGATGTCTATGTACCTGGTATTTCTTAAGCTCTCTCTTCAGCTGGAGAACTGTCCTATGTTGGGGTCCTTCTTGGCTTCCAGTGCCTTGGCTTCCTCGGAATGAGGTGAGGGCAACCTTCCTGACCTCCTGAGTCATGTTAAACAACTCCTCCAGTTTGTGCTGCTGCTGCTGGTTTAGTCTGACGGCATCTTTTAAGTCCACCAGGAAGGTAAAGGCTTCCTCTATACAATTTTGGTAACCCAGACATTCCCCCTGTAGCTGAGCTACTTGCTCTTCAAGAGAATGGATCCTATTTTTATCAAGTGTGCTCTCTTGAGGGATCTGGCTAGTTTGACTGATACTAGTCTGCTGGCTTTGCAAAGCTTCTCGAAGCAACTTAATCTCAAATTCCATTTCATCCATACGGTCTGACTCAGGGCTGAAGTTCAAAGTGGGCTTGTTTCTAATGTTCCGTGCTCTGTTGGCATATTTGAGAGAATTTAAGGACTCATCAAAATCTGAGGAGGATGGGCTGACACACGTGATCATGACAGTCTTGGCACTGCCTCCCAGGGAATCTTTCAGGAGCCGGGTAATTTTAGCATCCCTGTATGGAATATATGAACTCTTCCTGCGTGGGTCCCCAAGGGCGCTTATCACATTCCCTAAAGCCAACAACCCACTGTTGATCTGAATGGATTCTTTGAACCGTTCACCGGTATTTCCCGTTTTGGTTACTCTTTCCGAACCAGCCAAATCCACAAAGTGAAACTTTGAGACAATACGCCGATGGGTATACCATGATCCATCTTCACCTGCCTCCGGATTTCTTTCCACTTGACAGATGCTGATGGTGAAAATCGCATGCGATCTACTGGAGTGCTCATTCATCTGGGTGGTCCCTGTGTGTCGAGCTGCGTTGCCCATCTCCAGAAGACTCATCACTTCATCCACACTCTCCACATGGCACTCCTTGGCCCCAACAATCACTTAAAACAGCAAGTTTTAAAACCAGGTTCGCATCAAAATCCAGTATAGTAAATTAACCACACAACAGTTATCATTTGCTTAAGAGCCCAGCATAGTCCTTTAACAAGATTAATAGCATTGCAAACAACAGTAACATCAGCAACATTGTTAGTTCTATGAAATCTCTGAAAAGAATCATTTTAATAGCATTCATTTTGACATTTAAAGGATGTAATTCTTTTTTTAAAAGATTTAGTTTTTCTAGAGTCAGACACCACACTTTATTCTTTAAAATGACTAACAAAAGAAAAACTTGTGCTGAAGGTGTAGCTCAGTGGTAAGCATGTGCTAACTCAATCCTCAAGCACCAAAAGCAAATAAGCAAAAAAAAACCCTCCTTATTTCAATATTTTGACTTGTAAATTAATTAAAACTATATTAATTAAATATATAAATTAAGGGCCAGGGACATAGCTCCAGCAGCACAGTACCTGCCTGGCAAGTACGAGGTCATGAGTTTGAGTCCCAGTACCAAAAAACAAATAAATAAATAAATATATAAATCAAAAGTTAATCAGTAGTAAATTCATTAAAAGAAATTAGTTTCTTTTCAGTTTTGTTAATATTCAAGCCACCCTTGGCTTAAGGTTTTTTGTAACGCAGAGTCATAATCAATGCTTAAATGAAGATTTCAATATAAATAAAATAGATGGATTTTTTTTGGAGATAGGGTCTTGCTATGTAATTCAGTCTGGCCTCAAATTCATGGCAATCATCCTGCCTCAGCCTCCCAAGTGCTGGGATTACAGGCATACACCACCATGCCCGGCAAGGTCATTCATTTTAAACACAGATATGCCCTGCATAATATCAGAGTATAAGATAACAGATGAAAAAGCAATTCAAAAACAGCAAAAAACTTCCTATTTCAAAGGCAGAGTAAATAATTCAAACATAACTTACATTTACTAGCTGCATTAATTATGCCTAAAGATTTTTTTTAAAGGAAAAAACAGATACATTTGGGATTTGAGCCAGAGGAATAAAGTTCCTGATTCCTTGCTTGAATTACAGCATCATGGGGACCCACGCCACAACCCTACCAAGTAACTGTTTCTCTGAAAAATAATCATTTCACTTACATTACAGTGGTGCCTCGGTTCATGAACTTAATTTGTTTCACAATTTTGGAAAAGATGGCCACATTGTGTTTGTGTTTGTGTGGGAAAGATGGCTGTGGTCGTGTTTGTCACCCAGTGCAGACTTGGAAACAAAAACAAAATTTTGCCAAGTGCTTTTGTTTATGAATCAAATTTTTTGCAAACAAAAGCATTCCTGAACCAAAGGCCATTGTATTGCTATCAAGTTCTAAAGAACCTACAGTACAAACAGGCAGTACTAAAATATGAGGGTTTATATAATATGGCAATGTAACTGTAAATCATAGTAAAACACACTAACTCTTCACTGTGATTCTCAAATCCATTTGTGAGTCACATAGCTTTATTTTTAAAAAACAGAAAATAAAAATAGTATCAATGCTTAGGCCCCATCCTAGACCAATTAAATCAGAATCTCTAAGAAGTAGGGTCCAGAAATCACTATTTTTAAAATAGATATTATTGCTTCAGAGAAGTACTAAAGAAATTTGTCAAATCAATGCATATTCGTTGAGTGGAATACTATAAAGATACATGGTAATTTGTCTTCACGTAATTTATGTCTTTCCAAAATTTCTGCAGGACTGATATTAGCTTTGGAATATTTTGATCATCAAGCTTATTAGGAGTAGTAGTGTATACTTCTATGTTGTTTAATGCTTTACAATCAGCATACATTATTCCAGACAAAAGATAAAAACATTCAATAATTACATTCTGTAAGATTCGAAGGTCAAAACATCAGTCTGAATTCTACCCAGAAGAGAGAAACTGTACTGAATTACATAAAGAGACCATAAACTACCATGTTCAATTTCTTTCTAAAAAACAAGACAAAAACCAGTTTCTTCAAACTTTAGGGAATGCCAGGGCTGCCAGGAAAACTATAAGAATGCAAGATTTGGAGCCAAGTGTGGTGGTGCCCACCTGTAATCCCAGCACTTGGGAGGCTGAGGCAAGAGACTGCCGTGAGGCCAGCCTGGGCTACATAGTGAGTTCAAGGCCAGCCTGGACTGCACAGTGAAACCCTATCTCAAATAATAATAATAATAGTAATAATCATAAATAGAATTTCAGATTTACTGTGCCCTACAGATTGCCATTTGAATGAAACTGATAGCATTTTATTTTCCTAAATCCTAAGAAATTCTGCCCAGGGAATTATTCTTCTGGTAAGATCTCCAGGAAGGTTCTACTAAATGTGTCTGCCAGGAGAGGAGGACAGTCAAGAACAGTCTTGCAATGTTGTTAATAATAGTCAGAACCTGGAAATGGCCTAAATGAGGAACAATGGAATATCAGCTAAATTATTATGACACATTCATAAGAGAAGTTACCATAGGACAATAGTCAGAAGTATTAAAAATAATGACATGTTAAAATGCTCACAATATACGTGTTAAGTGAAAAATAAGTGCAAAACTACGTGGGGATGCAAATACGTATTAAAAAATATATATATATGTACACAGACAAATAAATGTGGAAGGAAACATGCAAAGAGAGAAACTGCAGGCTGCGGTTGTAGCCCAGTGGGAGACTACTCGCTTAGCATGCACAAGGCCCTGGGTTTGAGCCTTGGCACAGCAGGGGGGGTGGCTTACAACCACACACAGGTATTTCTAGGTTCTAGGATCAAAGACAATCTTTAACTTTCTCACTTAGTTTTCTATGCTTTCAAAATGCTCTATGATGAAAATACTAGCTTTTAAATCAGAAAAACAGAAATTGTTATTCTTCAAAATCTTGCATTTTGACCCTATTTAATCTCCCACTTCCACGCAAATGTGTATTAACGAATGAGGTTAACAGCTTACCAGCACAGAAAGTCAGACTTTAAGAAGCATAATGAAGGATGTCAGTATAGAGTAGCAAAAACAAACTTTAAAAAAAAAAAAAAAAAAAAAAAAGGGCAGAAATAGATGTGGTGAGACAAAAATCTAAGAGAGTTCTGGATGAACTTGTATGAACACCTAAAGGAAAAAGCCATCACCAATCTCAGGGTAGTTCTGAGTGAAAGAAAAAAAAATTTATACATACATACACATGTAAAGCTGGGCATGGTGGCACACACCTGTAATCCCAGCACTCTGGGAGGCTGAGGCAAAAGGATCACAAGTTTAAACCCAGCCTAGGCAACTTAGCAATTTGAGCCCATCTCAAAATAAAAAATAAAAGAGCCAGGCGTGGTGGCGCAAGCCTGTTATCCCAGGCAGAGGCAGGAGGATCACCATGAGTTCAAGGCCAGCCTGTGCTACATAGTGAGTTCAAGGCCAGCATGAACTACACAGCGAGACCCAGTCTCAAAATACAAAAAAAAAAAAAAAAAAAAAGAAAAAAAGAAAGAAAAAGAAAAAAGAAAAAAAGGAAGAAAGAAAGAAAAGATATCGGGCTGGTGAGATGGCTCAAAGGCGTAAGTGCCTGCCTGGCAAGAGCGAGGGCCCGAGTTCAACTCCCGGAACCCACATACGAAAAAAGGGCCAGTGATATCGTTCAGCGGCACGGGCGCCTGCTGGCGCGCAAGGTCCTGAGGTCGACCCCCGGTACCCACAAAAAAAAAAAAAGAAAACAGATCTGGGGATATAGCTCAGTGCAAAGACTCTGGGTTAAATCCCAAGTACCGCAATAAATAAAGTGGATATCACAGTTTCACTTGCAGTCATACCAGAGGGTAGCTATTATAGAATATCACTATCTTGAATTACAAATTACTTCACTTTACCAACCAGTCTGCAAAACTACTTTACCACCTAAGTAATTTAAGTAAGACTGATGATAAGCTAAATGACTGATGACAAGGCACTGGCAGTATAGCTCAGTGGCAGAGTGCTTGCTTGGAATGGATTAGGCCTTGAGTTTGATTCCCAGCACCACAAAATAATAATAATAATCAACTAAAAATAAATAAGTAAATAGTAAAAACAAAAATAAAATTCATTTTACTCCTTTTTTTTTTTTTCCCCCGACTTATTTTGGTTTTTTGAAACAAGGTCTCACTATGTAGTTCAGGCTGGCCTCGAACTCACTAGATAGCCCAGGCTGGCCCTGAACTCGAACTTGCAGTGATCCTCCTGCCTCAGCCTCTCGAGTGCTGTGATTATAGGTGTGTACCACCATGCTCAATTCTTTGTCTGTTTTTAAAAATTTCTTGGAACACAACCAGAAACCAAAAAGAAGGCACGTCTGTTTTATGAAGGTTATCAATTAAGTAGGTTACTACACCTGTGTTTCCTTTTTCATCTTCTCGGATGTGCAGATCCTTCATGGAGGTCTCCAATTCTAGAAGATCTCTTAGGTCTTCCTTGTATACTTCTATATAGGATATTTTTATATTAAAGTCACTGCTAGGATTTTCAGAAATGCTTTGAAATATTTCCTGGATCGCTCGAGGAATGATACCCTTTTGACCCTCCACAACTGAAGCTGAAAATTTAGAAAAGGAAAACACATCTGGAACTTGCAATGTAAGAAAAGCTATAATTCAAAATTTATACTTACTGAACTTCTCTTCTTACCTTTTTATTGTTATTTCTCTGAAATTCACAGGAAATGTTTACATAAATTACCTTACTCTGAATTCACCCACTGATCAAGCAAATATTTTATAGCTACTATGTGTCAGGCACTATTTCAAGACTCTGGTGCCCATCAGTGAAAAAAAAAAGGAGAAAGTCTCTGCCTCCATGGGAGATTCAACTGTGGAGAAACGTATAAATAGCTCCAAAGAGTAACTGATAAATGATAAGAGAATTACGTGGTACATTAAAAAGTGGTATGTTTAAAACAAAAAACTGGGCAGGGTAAAGGAACTGGGAGTGTGACCGTACATTAGGTGGGAAGTTCTTGCAACTATAAATAGGAAGGTCATGGTCCATATCACTGAGAAGCTGACATTTGAAGAAAGAGTTAAAAGAGAGGCACAGGGGTCACCGAAAAGGCCTTAAATAGGTGTGTGCCAAAAACAAGGAGACCAGTGTGGCCAGAACAGAAGAAGCAAGGGCAGAGTGGCAGAAGATGAGGACAGAGAGGTAACATATGCCAGAACACAGAGGTCCTGAAAACTTCGAGGGTTTTTTATTTTTCGTCTTTTTGCGGCAGGGTTTCACTATGCAGTTCGTTTGCCTTGAACTCACTTGGTAGCCCAGGTGGCCTCAAACTCACAGCAATCCTCCTGCCTCAGCCTCCCGAGTGCTGGGATTACAGGCGTGTGCCACCACGCCCGGCACATGAGTTTTATTTATTGGAGAGCCACTGGAATAAGGCAGCAGCTTATGTTTACCTGAGATTTAAAAAAGAACACTGCTTGCCGTGTTTTGCAGGGTAGAAGGAGACCACTTAGGAGGCTAATGTAGAATCTAGGAGTCAAGGAGGGCAGGGGGTGGGTCGAGACGGTGGCTCATTGTGCTCACTTCGGCAGCACAAGTACTAAGATGGCGGCTCACATCAGGATGACAGCGGATTCTGAATTTATTTTGAAGAGGGAGCTACTAAGACTTCCTGACTAAGGACAGGTCTGTCTATGTCACATCAAAAATATGCATTCGATTCCAGAGCACTGGGTGCTAGGCCAATTGCACTGTACCCTCCCCTCCCTGAATTAATGGAGGCAGTCAGTCCTTGGGACAGAGGCAAAGGCCTAGTAGTAGCCATGCCCAGAGAACATCACTGAAAGCACACACCAACCAAAGCGATCTCCATACCAGCAACAAAGTCACTCAACTATAATTGACCAATAAGTCCCCAAGGCACGCGCGCGCAAACCACACAGACATGAGAAAACAAGGCAACGAAATGCCCCCAGAAACTCCCTACTCCCCCAAAGCTGATCCATGGGGCATTAATGGGAGGAAATCAAGCTAAACAGCTGAATTATACAAGATGATAAAACACACATACACATACAAAAAAACACAAGGTGCTCAGCAAGCTCAAAGATTATATGTATTAACAAACAGACTTACTAAACACAATAATCACTGAGCTTGCAGAACACATGAATAAAAAGCTATCTGAGCCGGGTGCAGGGGGACACGCTTGTAATCCCAGCACTCAGGAGGCTGAAGCAGGAGGATCACCACAAATTCAAGACCAGCCTGGGCTACACAGTGTGAGATCAAACCCAGCATGAATTACACAGAGAACCCCTGTTTCAAAAAAAAGAAAAAGAAAGAAAAAAGCTAGCTGAGAACAAAACAAAACATGAATAACCACATTAGTGAAGAATTAGAGTTCATGAAAGCATACAAAACACATCCAAGAGACACAAAATTCCATCGAAAGTATGGGCAGCAGAAGTGAAGACAGAGTGTCGGAACTAGAAGGTAATCAGCTGATGTCAGTGACTCAGAGATGCCTTAAAAGCAACCAGAGAACATGGAAAATAGACCCAACAGCTTCTAGATAACACACAGAAGACTAATCCAAGATTAACTGCAGTCAGTGAAAAATCAAAAGATAGCACAAATGGCTTGTTTACTGAAATCACAGCAGAAAACTTTCCAAGTATGGGAAAAGAATTTAACACATGGATACATGAGGAATATAGGACCAAATAGCCAAGCTCAGAAAAGAACTTTTCCACATCAAAATCAAGAACCCAGAAGTCCTACATAAAAACTAAATCTCTTTTTTTTTTTTGAGACAGAGTCTCGCTACATAGCCCAGGCTAACCTTGAACTCACTATGTAGCCCAGGATGGCTTCAAACTCACAGTAATCCTCCTGCCTCAGCCTCCTGAGTGCTACAATGAATTACAGGCATGCACCACCATGCCCAGCAAAAAAAAACCCAAAAAAACAAAAAACTTGAATATTAAAAGCTGTTAGAGGGCCGGTGAGATGGCTCAGTGGCGTAAGCGCCTGCCTTGCAAGCGTGAGGGCCCGAGTTCGACTCCCGGAACCCACATACGAAAAAGGGGCCGGTGATATCGCTCAGAGGCACGGGTGCCTGTTGGCACGTGAGGTCCTGAGGTCGACCCCCCGGTACCCACAAAAAAAAAAAAAAAAAAAAAAAAAGCTGTTAGATAAAAGCAATGAATTGGGCCGATGAGATAGCTCAGCGGCATAAGCGCCTGCCCGGCAAGCGCGAGGTCCTGAATTCAACTCCCGGAACCCACATAAAGGAAAAAAAGGGCCGGTGATATCGCTCAGCGGCACAAGCGCTTGCTGGCAAGTGCGAGGTCCTGAGGTCGACTCCCAGTACCCACATAAAAAAAAAAAAAAAAAAAAGCAATAAATTACTTCTAAAGGTAAACTCATTAGAATTATAGCAAACTTCTCAACACAAACCTTAAAGAATAGAAGAGCTTGGAATGAAGTATTTTAAATCCTAAAAGAAAACAACTTCCAATGCAGCCTGATACATCCTGCAAAACTATCTTTCAAAATTGATGGAGAAATACAGTCTTTCCATGATAAACAGCATCTTAAAAAATCATGACCACCAAATCACCACTCCAAAAATATTCTCAATGATATGCTAGAAAGAGACAATAAGTGAAGGATACCAAAACATCCAATGAAATGAATACATCAGGTAGGGTGAACACTTCAGCAAAAACAGGGAGAAAAAGGAATCAGCAACAGGAAAATAAAGCAATGACATGAATAAATCAACACCTTTAACTAATGTCTCTCAATGTAAATGGACTCAACTTCCCAATCAAAAGCAACAGATCAGCAGACAGGATCAAAAGACAAAACCCAGCTGGGTGTGTAATCCCAACATTCCTGTAATCCCAACACTCCAGAAGCTGAGGCAGGAGTATCACAGTGAGTCTGAGGCCAGCCTAGGCAACATAGTGAGTTCAAGGCCAGCCTGCACTACAAAGCAAAACGCTGTCTCAAAAAAAAAAAAAAAAAAAAAAAAAAAAACACAAAAAACAAAACAAACAAAAAGCCAACAGTATGCTGTATAGTAGAAACACATTTAATCCAAAAAGAAATTCATACACTAAAATATCAAAGAATGGAAAGCAATACTCTATGCACCAGGAACCTGAAAACAAGCAGAAGTAGCTTATCCTATTTTCAGACAAAGTGGACCAAAAAGAAATTCATACACTGAAGTATCAAAGAATGGAAAACAATGCTCCACACATTGGGAAC
Organism: Erethizon dorsatum; assembly: GCA_028451465.1. Taxonomy (NCBI): domain Eukaryota; kingdom Metazoa; phylum Chordata; class Mammalia; order Rodentia; family Erethizontidae; genus Erethizon; species Erethizon dorsatum. The sequence goes on along the minus strand of CM051835.1, from coordinate 38,586,616 downwards.
CTGAAAACAAATGGAAGTAGCTTATCCTATTGTCAGCCAAAGTGGACTTCAAGCTAAAACTGATCAGAAGAAGCAAAGAAGGTAACCACATACTGGTTAATGCAATAATTCAACAGAAAGAGGTCACAATTATAAATATAGATGCACCAAACACAGCACACAAAACATAAAGCAGAGCCAGTGAGATGGCTCAGCGTCATAAGTGCCTGCCTGGCAAGTGCAAGGGCCCGAGGTCGACCCCCGGTACCCACAAAAAGAAAAAAAAAAACAAAAACATAAAGCAAATGATAGTGGATACAAAAGAAGAGAAAAACATCAACACAACTACTGTGAGGAACTTCAATGCCTCACTATCACAAATAGGTCAACTAGACAAAAACATCAAAATAGAAATAGCAGAATCAAACCACACCTTCAAACAAATGGACTTAATAAATATCTACAGGGGCCAGTGAGATGGCTCAGCGGTGTACACGCCTGCCTGGCAAGCACAAAGGCCTGAGTTCGACTCCTGGAACCCACATACGATAAAAAGGACCGGTGATATCGCTCAGTGGCATGGGCGCCTGCTGGCGCGCGAGGTCCTGAGGTCGACCCCTGGTACCCACCAAAAAAAAAAAAAAAAAAAAAAAAAAAAATCTACAGTGTTCTATCTAACAACAGAATACATATTCTCAGCAGCATACAAAACTTTCTCCAAAACAGACCACATAGTATCCCAGTGATGGCAAACCTATGGCATGTGTATGGCAGCGGGCTATTTGTATCACTGAAAGTTCTAAAAGGTTCACCATCACCGTATTAGCCCATAAAGCAGCCTTAAGCAAATACAAAAGAAGTGAAATTACCCCATGCATATTATCAGATCATAGTGAAATGAAACTAAAATCAATAGCAAAGAGACCACAAGAACTATGTAAACACATACAGGGTAAACAATATACTTGCTAGGCGTAGTGATGCACACCTGTAATCCCAGCTCAGAGGCTCAGGAGGCTGAGGCAAGAGGCTCACCATGTGTTCAAGGTCAGCCTGGGCTACATACTATATTTCTCCAAAAATAAAGAGTGAGTCTTTCACTAATTTTTGCTCCACAGGACACAATAGAGGGCTGGGCATGGTGGTGCATACCTGTAATCCCAGCATTTGGGAGGCTGAGGCAAGAGGATTGTTGTGAGTTCAAGGCCAGCCTAGGCTACAAAGTGAGTTCAAGGCCGGCCTGAACTGCATAGTGAAAACCTGTGTCAAAAAGACAAAACAAACAAAGAAAACACAATAGAGGTTATTTTCAGGAGATGTCTTATTTTTTCATGTACAACAATCTACATTTATTCATGTACAAAAATCTCCATTTATTCAAATACAGTCACATCATCTACTTCTGAAACATCATAACTCTCCAAACCCCAAATTCCAAACTGAATTTCTTGTGACTCCATTTCCTGTAGAAACATAGGTCCCACTCTCTCATGTCCAGCAACAGAGCTCTCCCTAAATGAGCAGTTTTTGTCCATATGGTCTGCTTCTAGTGCACTGGCAACAGAGCTGTCAGTGATTTTATCACATGAATTCTTCACTCAAGTCATGACCTCTTGCAGCCTAGGCGTCACAGTTTCCATTAAATCAAGACTTATGAGACAAGAGTGACAATAAAAATGATGACAGTTAAGAACGATGGGCCACATAAAAGCAACAAAAAATTGCAGGCAACAAAATCCAGAAAACAGCCGAGCGTGGTGCCACATGCCTATAATCCCAGCACTCAAGAGGCTGAGGCAGGAGGATCACTGTGAGTTCAAGGCCAGCATGGGCTACATAGTGAGTTCAAGGCCACCCTAAACTGCATAGTGAGACCTTGTCTCAAAAAGCCAAAAAAAAACAAAAATCCAGAAAACATTTCTTTATTTCACGTGAGTGCACTATGTCCATTACAACACATGACGTACTGACTTATGAAGATTCATATTAGACACAACCATGTCTGTTCATGATCAGGTGCACACATTATTCATGCATTATGTCTGTACACTGATTGTTCATTCAGGGATAGTCTTGAGTTCATCTGTTTACACAGGCAGTTACCTCTTGTACAAAGTTGTCCACTTGAGTGTTCACAAATACTTAATTATAATTTATATTATCCTTTAAGTACCAATGTTAACACTTATTATATTATTATTCAATACATCTGTCGTGCATTGCAACAGACATACTAAATACGTTCATCTGCCTATCCTAACTGGGGCTTATTTTGGGGGTAGAGCTCCTATTACGAGCACTCTGAAAAATCACTCTAGGGCTTTTTTTTTTTTTTTTTTTTTTTTTTTGTGGGTACCGGGGGGTCGACCTCAGGACCTCGCGCCGCTGAGCGATATCACCGGCCCCTTTTTTTTTTTTTTTGTATGTGGGTTCTGGGAGTCGAACTCGGGCCCTCACGCTTGCCGGGCAGGCGCTTAAGCCGCTGAGCCATCTCACCGGCCCCTCTAGGGCTTATTTTTCAGTTAGGTCTTATTTTCAGAGAAATTCGGTAGTGAGCTCAAGGCCAGCATGAACTACATAGCGAGACCCTGTCTCAAAACAAACAAACAAACAAATATACTCATGAATAATCAATGGGTCACAGGAGAAAAAAAGGAAGAAATCAGTTCCTATATCAAACAATATGCCACTAAAACATACCAGAACCTATGGGACACAATGAAAGCAGTCACAACAGGGAAAGTTATAGCTGTGAACACCCACATCAGAAAAACAGAGCAAGCCTAAATAAATAAGCTAATGACACCCCTCAACAAGATACTGGCAAAGAGAGTGCAGAAAATCCTTAAAAATATCATACATCATGACCAAGTAGGCTTCACACCAGGGATACAAGGATGGCTTAATATATGCACATTACTAAGTGTAATACATCACATAAACAGAAGGACAAAAATCAAAGAATCATCTCAATAGGTGCAGAAAAAGCCTTTGACAAAAATCCAACATCCATTCATGATAAAACCCTGAACAAAATACATGTAGAAGAACCTTATCTCAATGTCATAAAGCCATTCACAATGAATTTACTGCCAATATCATATTAAATAATGAAAAGCAGAAAGCTTTCCCTCTAAATGAAGAACAAGAAAAGGATGTCCACCATCATCACTCTCTTTAATATAGTACTTGAAAGTCTAGCCAGAGCAATCAGGCAAGAGAAAGAAATTAAAGAGATATGTCTAGGAAAGGAAGAAGTCAAACTATCCTTATTCACAAATGACATGTTCCTCTACATAAAAGACCCAAAAAAATGCCCCGAAAACACTCTTACTACAAACAAATATAGCAATGTAGGAGGATACAAAATCAGCACATGAAAATCAATGGCACTCCTGTCCACCAATAATGAACTCACTGAGAAAAAAAAATAACGAAAATAATACCATTTGGTGGAGCATTAAGAAAAATTAAATATTTAAAAATTAACCTAACCACAGAAGTGAAAGACCTTTGTAACAAAAACTACAGTAATCTGAATAAAGAGATTCTAGAGGAACTCAGAAAATGGATAGATATCCCCTGTTCCTGGATAGGCAGAACCAATATTGTCAAAATGGCCATACTTCGCCTCTACTGTCACTGAAACTGTGCTTTTCAAGATGATCGTAACTTTCACCTTACTAAATCCATTGCTCAGTGCCATTTCTCGTTTTACTGGACCTATCAGCTTACTGATGTACATTCTCCACTGGTTTCCAGGCTGCTGCATTCTTGGTTTTCTTCTTACTTAATGGTCCCTCCTCAGACACTGCTGCTGGTTCCTTGTACGTGAACTACCCAGGGCTGTTTTTGGGATCTGCAGATTCTGTTTTCTCTCTTGGTGATTGCATCCAGCCTCATTACATTAAATACTGTCTTCTGTATAGCTGACTTCCAGTTTTTTCCTTCAGTCCAAACTACTGTCATGAACCCTGAGAACTCATAGATCCCACTGCTCATTAAACATAATAAATGCCTAATAGATATCGCAAGCTAAATAGGTTAAAAATTGAGCTTGTGCTGTTTTCCTTTCAAACCAACTCAACACTTACTCTTTTATATATTTCTTTTGATTAGTACGTGTTTGTGGTACATAATGTTTACATTCATCTTAGGGAGTAGGTTCTAAACGTATCTTGATTCTTTTTATTACCCTTCCCTTCACCTCCCTCTACCTTCCCTCTATCTCTTAGTCCCCTCCCCATTTACAAAAAGATCTACCTCCCTGTTTCCTATTGTCTATCTTTTATTTATTTATATATTTTTTGGTCTTTTGAGACAGGGTCTCACTATGTCGTTTAGGCTGGCCTTGAACTCACTATATAGTCCAGGCTGGCCTTGAACCTGTAGCAATCCTCCTGCCTCAGTTATTTTGTTTTTAAAATTATTTATACTTTGGGTTTCTCATAAAAGAAAGGTTATGCCATATTTAAGTTTGTGTCTCTTATCCATTTTATGTCCATTTTCCTACAAATGACTGAAATTTATCCTTCTTTATGTCAAGTTCAAGGCCAGCCTGGCTACATAGTGAGTTCAAGGCCAGCCTGAACTACACAGCAAGATCCTGTCTCAAAAAAACAAAACAGGGGCCGGTGAGATGGCTCAGCGGCTTAAGCGCCTGCCTGGCAAGCGCGAGGGCCCGAGTTCGAATCCCGGAACCCACATACGAAAAAGGGGCCGGTGATATCGCTCAGCGGCACGGGTGCCTGCTGGCGCGCGAGGTCCTGAGGTCGACCCCCCGGTACCCACAAAAAAAAAAAAAAAAAAAAAAAAAAAAAAAAAACCTAAAACAGGGCCGGTGATATGGCTCAGTGGCATAAGTGCCTGCCTGGCAAGCGCGAGGTCCTTAGTTTGACTCCCGATACCCACATAAAGGAAAAAAAGGGCTGGTGATATCACTCAGTGGCACAAGCGCCTGCTGGCAAGTGCGAGGTCCTGAGTTCGACCCCCCGGTACCCACATAAAAAAAAAAAAAGAGCCTAAAACAGACTCCAATAGATGCTTGCACACCAATGTCTGCAGCAGCAGCATTCATAAAACCAAAAGGAGGAAAGAAACCCAAGCAGTCATTGACAAAACAAGATAAATAAAAGGTGGTGTATATATATGGGAACATTATTCAGTCATAAAAAGAAATGAAGTTCCAATGCATGCTACAATATGGTAAGTAAGACAAGCCAGACATAGAAAAAGAAATACTATATTTCTATGAAATATCTAGAAAAGTCAATTTCATAGACAGAAAGTAAATCAGAAATTACAAGGGGGGAGTTACTGTCTAATAGGTACAGAGCTTCTGCTTGGGATGACAAAGATTTTTGGAAAAAGTGGTGATTATTTCATTAACACTGTGAATGTATTTGATGCTACAGAATTATACATTTAGAAGTACAATGATAAGCCAGGTGTGGTGGTGCACACCTGTAATCCCAGCACTCTGGGAAGCTGAGGGAGAAGGATCAAAAAAGTTCAAGACCAGCCCAGGTAATTTAGCAAGACCCTGTCTCAAAATAAAAACTAAGCTCTGGGCAAAGGCCCTGGGTTCAATCCCCAGTACAGGGGGAAAAAAACAAAAACAAAAACAAAAAACACAATGCAAGTTATATGGTAAATTAAGGTTATGCATGTTTATATTTACATATAACCATGATTTTTAGAATAGTAACAATGAAGTGTACAAGATAAAATTTGTGTACAAGATAAAATTTAAAATAAATAGAAGGGGATAAATTGAGATTTAAGACTAAGTTTTTATAAACCAGGGTCAGAAAACCCCAGGGGCAGGGATATAGCTCAGTGGCACAGTGCCTATCTGGCAAGCACGAGGTTCTGAGTTGGATTCCCGGTACAAAATAAAGAAAAAGAAAATCCGTACACCATTTTTTAGCGTTGAAAATATATTTTTAGCATATGAAAAATACATTCATAGCAATACTGGCTTATAAATGAACCTTAAAAACAACTTGCTTTCAAGTAGATTACAGAAGTTTATATTTTTGGCAATGATTGTCCTGAAAATCTGAACCTATATGAACTTGAATGTCTGCCTGTCACCTAATTTAAGATGCGAGACTGTCATCATGTGGCAAGTAAAGGAAGCTGCAAAGGATACAGTGAAGATTTTTTAAGAGCTTTCTGGAATTAGCCAAAAGAAAATGAAGAATTTTCAAATTATAGAATAAGTAAGCAATCTAGATTATCCAGAATATATGACTGACCAGAAATAGCTCATTTATCTTCCATTTCAAAAGATAACAACAATAATCTAAAACATTTAAAAAGCTAAATTTCAAATTTTTATATTAAAACTTAAATATGTATTTTGGTAACCTAAATATCATAATAGCAATGTGGGTCTCATATTCCTGAAATACAGTATTTCAGACGGAAAACATAAATTTTAATAGTTCAATAGCCATCACTAGCCATTACATATTATTAAAATGTCATATAAATCTGTGCCCATGTTGGGTGTGGTGGCGCATGCCTGTAATCCCAGGACTAGGGAGGCTGAGGCAGGAGGATCTCAAATTTGAGCCCGGTCTGGGTAACTCAGAACTTAGTGAGACCTTCTCCCCCAAATAATAATACTTATTACAACAATCCCAAATAAAGTCTTCCTTACTATAAAGGAAAAACAAGTTTGCTTTTAGCAGAAAAACACAAGTATGGGAGGGTGGCTCAGTGGTAGAGTGTTTGCACAGTGCATGAAGAAAGAAAGAAAGATGGAAGGGAGGGAGGGAGGGAAGAAGGGCAGGCGGGCGGGCAGGCAGGAGGGTGGGCGGGCAGGCAGGCAGGCAGGCAGGCAAAGCAAAGGAAAGCAAGGAGAGCAATACAGTAAACAATCCCCACCGGAATCTTGGCTTTCAGTCTCCCACTGCTTCACCAGCCACCTAACTGAACCATCTCTTTATCTCTCCACTTCTGGAGCTCCTCATTTAGTAACTAAGAAAAATGGTTACCAAGGTTCCCACCTGCTCTACAGGAAATCCCATGGCTCTACTTTTTCAAACTTCACTACAATTAGGAGAAATTACATCCTAAAATGAAATAGAAATATGGCAAGAAAAAAAAAAAGGACACTAAACTACATAGTAAATTCCTCCTACTGGCCCTAAACCCTGGTTGCAAGACCTTAATATTTATAACTAGATTGATAAAGGATACAAATATGAACATGTCAATTCATTTACTTCTATTTTAAATTCTGTTCAAAATAACAAGGGCTGATCACTGAATATTGTCTTAAACGTCTTTCCTCAAGAAAAAAAAATCATAGTTTTTTTAATGAAATTTCAATATTTAAAAACAAGTCTTTCATGGGCCAGTGAGATGGCTCAGCGGCGTATGAGCCTGCCTGGCAAGAGCAAGGGCCTGAATTGGACTCCGGGAACCCACATACGAAAAAAGGGCTGGTGATATCACTCAGCGGCACAGGCGCCTGCTGGCGCGCGAGGTCCTGAGGTCAACCCCGGTACCCACACACACACAAAAAGTCTTTCAAAGGTAATGATCTTATGATCACATTTGATTTACTCATTCTTTCATTATTCAATCAATATGCTAAACACCCACTATGTGTCAGGTACTACCATATTTTAGCTTCTTTCTAGTGTCTCAAAAGTCCAAGAGTATGAGAATCTTACCAACATGGCCTCCTCCGATGGTGTATGTCTTCCCAGATCCCGTCTGTCCGTAGGCAAAAACAGTTGCATTATAGCCCTCAATGAGTGACAGGACCAGGGGCTTTATACATGTATTATAAACTTCATCTTGAGTGGAATTTTTGCCAAAAACGAAGTCAAAAGTAAAGACTCTATCTTTCCCAATGATAATTTGCTGGGTGTTTGGAACAACTCTCACACACACTTGATGATTATGAAGAACTTCTTTGCAAAGCAGAGGTCTAACTCTTACAGCAACTTTTACTGGTATTTCCTCCATGGCAGCTTAAATTTTACTTAACAGATTATCTACTTAATGTTCAATATCAAGTGTGAGAAGCATCCATTTTACATAAGAGCTGGATACCTGTGTATCAAAATAAAAGACAAATTTTAATTACTGACTCCACTTATCCTAATACAATTATACACCTATTTAAAGTAAAGTCGATCACACCAGGTTCTTTTTCAGTATAATATAGTTACAAAGAGTAAATCTGTCTTATAAAGTACATCATTCATTTACTGATAAAATCACATAATGTCTGGATTTGCTTTAAAATAATCAAGGCACTGGGGCCTTCAGTTGGTAAACTGTGAAGCTAAATGGTAAATACATGAGATTCCACTATGCCTTAATTTTTAGTTTCACAATTCATTAATCTAAATGTTGAATAATTGAGGAATTAGAAAATTCATGTAAGGAAATAATTGAGGAATTACATGTCTTAAAAGCAAACATTTTAAAAAAAGCAAACATTTCTACTAGATTTTATAGATATTTATTAAAAAATAGCATCTTATCTTTGCCATAGATATTGGAAATAAATCCTTAAAATGTTTTAGGAATTTCTATAAGTCAAAATAAATTTAAAACTAAATTTTATATTATATTATTATATTTTTTTTTTCTTGGTACTGGGGGTCGAACTCAGGACCTTGCGCACCAGCAGGCGCCCGTGCCACTGAGTGATATCACCGGCCCTTTTTTCGTATGTGGATACCGGCAGTCAAACTCAGGACCTCACGCTTGCCAGGCAGGCGCTTATGCCGCTGAGCTATCTCACTGGCCCCTAAATTTTATATTATAAATAATCAAAACTAAAAGAAAAACTTTTTTCCACTCCTAAATATTATGTTGTACTGCTTTCTGAAGATCTCTCAAATTATTAAAATTTAAACTGGCAACTACACTTACAATGAACACCCTGAAAATTTTAGGAGGAAAACAATTCCATTTACAGTAGCATCAAAGAAAGAAAATAACTTCCAATCCAGATTGATGTATCATGCAAAACTGTCTTTCAGAATGAATGGAGAAATAAGATACTTCCATGACAAAGACAACTGAAGAAATTGATGACCACCAAACCAGCTCTACAATGTGCTCTGAAAGATACTATAGAGAGAGATAACAAAGTGCACAAATGCAAGAACACCAACAGGAATAAGCCACCAGGCAGGGCAAGCAATTTAACAGAGGAGAAAGACAAACAGAGCAGATAATAATATGACAAGGATAAGTCGATACATGTCAGTTATAACCATCAATGTAAATGGTCGTAACTCACCAATCAAAAGAAATACACTGGCAGAGTGGATCAAGAAACAAGATCCAACAATATGCTGCATACAAGAAACACATTTAACTCAAAAATTCATAAACTGAAAGTCAAAGGATGGAAAACAATATTCCATGTGACAGGAACCGAGAAAAAAACAGGGGGTAGCTATTCTATTTGCAAACAATATGAACTTCAAGCCAAGATTGATCAAAAGAGATAAAGAAGGTCATTACATTCTTGTTAAGGGAAAACTCCAAGTAGAGATTACAAGCATAAATATATATGTACCAAATACAGGAGCACCCTACTATATAAAAGAAATATTAATAGCCATGAAAAATCAAATAACCACTAACACAATTGTAATGGGGGACCTTAACACCCATCACATAGGTAGATCAACTAGACAAAAAATCAATAAAGAAATAGCAGAACTGAACCAAACCTGTGAACAAGTGAACTTAGTAGATGTCTACAGAGTGTTCCACCCCACGACATCAGAGTACACATTCTTCTCAGCTGCACATAGGACGTTCTCCAAAACAGACAACATACTAGCCCATAGAACATGTGAAAGTAAATGCAAAGGAACTGGAATTATCCCATGCATATTATCTGACCATAGTGCAATGAAATTGGAAATCAATGGCAAAAGAAACCACAAAAACTCCATAAACACATGGAAATTAAATAACACACTCCTGAACAATCAATGGGTCATGGATGAAATTAAAGAAGAAATAAAACAGTATCTACAACTAAATGATAATGCCAATACAACATGTCAAAACTTATGGGACACAATGAAAGCAGTACTGAGGGAAATTTATAGCAGTGAATACCCATATCAGGAAGACAGAATGAGCTCAAATAAACAATATAATGTTGAATCTCAAACTTCTAGAAAAAGAAGATCAGGTCAAGCCCAAAGCTCATACAAGGGAAGAAATTATTAAGATCAGAGCAGAAAGTGATGCAATGGAGACTAAGAAAACAATACAAAGAATCAATGAATCAAAGATTTGGTTCTTTGAAAGATTAAATAAAATTGATAAACCCTTAGCAATCCTTATCAAAAAAAAAAAAAAAGGAAAGAAAAGACTCAAATTCATGCAATTAGGAACAAAAAGGGTGAAATCATAACAGATCCTGCAGAAATCCAGATTGTCAATACCTACTTCGAGAAACTTTATTCTAAAAAAATGGAAAACACACAGGAAATGGACAGATTCCTAGATATATATGAACTACCAAAGCTGAATCAAGAAGATACAAAAATTCTAAATAACCCAGTATCAGTCAATGAAATTGAAAATGTAATTAAAAACCTGCCAACAAAGAAAAGCCTAGGTCCTGATGGAAACACTGCTGAGTTCTACAAGAAATTTAAAGAAGATCTAATGGCACTACTGATGAAACTCTTTAATGAAACTGAAAGGGAAGCAGTACTCCCAAACTCATTCCTAGATGCAAGTATAACCCTGATAACAAAATCAGAGAAGGATCCAAGCAAAAAAAAGAGAACTATAAGCCAATCTCACTAGTGAGCATAGATGCAAAAATCCTCAATAAGATACTGGAAAGCAGAATGCAGCAAATCATCAAGAAGATTATACACCATGACTGAGCTGGACTCATCCCACATATGCAGGGTTGATTCAACATATGCAAATCAATAAATGTAATACACCATATCAACAGAGTAAAGGACAAAAATCACATGGTCATCTCAAAAGATGCAGAAAAGCATTTGACAAAGTCCAACACTCATTCGTGATAAAAACCCTGTAGAAAATTAGAACAGATGGTCTTTATCTCAATCTGATAAAAGCCATCTATGACAAACCAACAGCCAACATCATACTAAATGGACAAAAACTGAAAGCGTTCACTCTAAAGTCAGAAACAGGACAAGGATGTGCACTATCACCACTCCTATTCAATAGAGTTCTGGAAACATAAGCCAGAGCAATTAGACAAGAGAGAGAAATAAAAGGAATAATAATAGGAAAGGAAGAAGTTAAATTATCGTTATTTGCAGATGACATGATGCTCTACATAGAAGATCCCAAAAACTCCACCAAAACACTCCTAGATTTAATAACCAAATTCAGTAGTGTAGCTGGACACAAAGTCAACCATCAAAAATCAATAGCATTCCTGTACACAAGCAACAAACTCACAGAGGGAGAAATTAGGGAAATAACACTCTTCACAATAGCATCCCAAAAAATGGAATCAATCCAACGAAGTAAGAAAAAGATCTATACAATGAAAATAACAGTACTCTGAAAAAGGAGATCAAAGAGGATATCAGAAAATGAAAAGATATCCCTTGCTCATGGATAGGAAGAACCAACATAATGAAAATGGCCATGCTCCTAAAATTGTTATAGAGATGTAATGCAATCCTGATCAAAATTCCAATAGCATATCTCACAGAATTAGAGAAAACAATCCTAAAATTCATTTGGAACCAGAAGAGATCTAGAATAGCAAAAGCAATTCTGGGCAACAAAGGTAAAGCAGGGAGCATAACAATCCCTGACTTGAAACTGTACTACAAAGATACTGTGACAAAAACAGCATGGGGAAAAAAACAAAAAAAAAAAAGACCCAAGGATCAATGGAACAGATTAGAAGATACAGAAACAACTCCAAACATACTCATCTTTGAAACAGGTGCCAAATATCGTCATTAGAAGAAAGATAGCCTCTTTAATAAATGGTGCTGGAAAAACTGGTTTTCCACATACCAAAAATTAAACCCAGACCCATATCTCTCACCATGCACTAAACTAAAATTGAAATGCATCAAAGATCTAAATATTAGAACTGGAATATTAAAACTAAATCTGCCAGAAGATAGAATAGGTAGAACTCTTGAAGACGTGGGTGTACGCAAAGACTTTATGAACAAAACCCCAATCACACAGGAACTATCACAAAGAATCAACAACTGGGATCTCATCTTATTAAAACGCTTTTGCACAGCAAAAGAAACCATTGACAGAGTGAAGAGACAACCCACAATGTGGGGAAACATTTTTTGCCAGGTGTTCCTCAAAATATTACTATTTATAATAAAGAGTTCAAAAAATCAGACCCCCCCCCAAATTTAAAGACCCAATCCAAAAATGGGCATCTGAGATGAATACACACTTCTCAGATGAAGATGAAAAGTACAAACAGCAAATAAATATATGAAAAAATGTTCAACATCACTGGTCATTCTAGAGATGCAAATTAAAACAATGCTGAGATTCCATCTCACTCCAGAAAGAATGGCTATTATTAATAAGTCAACCAATGACAAATGCATGTGGGGCTGTGGGGAAAAAAGGAACCCCTCTCCACTGTTGGTGCAAGTGTAGACTGGTACAACCACTGTGGAAACCAGTGCAGAGAGTCCTCAAAAAACTAGGATTAGAGATCCCATTTGACCTAGCTATTCCCCTTCTTGATATCTTTCCAGAAGAATTAAAAACATCATACCACAAAGATACATACACACCCATGTTTATAGTGGTACAGTTTGTAATAGACAAATATTGGAAACAGTCCAAATGCCCATCAACCAATGAATGGATAAAGAAGATGTGGTTTTTTTATACCATGGAGTACACTACTCTGCCATAAAGAAGGATAAGCATGAGACATTTCTAGCTAAATGGATGCACCTTGAGATCATTACTTAAATGAAATAAATGAAATAAATCAGACACACCTGTGTAAACATCACATCGTCTCTCTGGTATGAGAAACCAAAAGTGTAAATAAGGACCAAAATGTATATTAGGTATTGTGAAATAGGAAAAAAATGTTCAAATGGGTAGGGGAACAAGGATGGGGGGAGGAAAGAAGGGAAAAGGAAAGATAGAGAATAGAAGGAAAAAAATAAGCAGGGCATGGTGGGACACACCTGTAGTCCCAACACTCAGGAGGCTGAAGCAGGAGGATCACCAAGACTTCAAGGCCAGCCTGGGCTACATAGTGAGACCCTGTCTTAAGAAACCCAAAAAAAGGGGGAAAAAATGCAAAAAGAAAACTTTTGTTAATAAGGAGGGGGAGAAGGGTTGAAGGAAGGAGAGGGGATTGCAGAAAAAAGAATCAAGGTATATTATGTGCTGGTATGAATTCCCTATGACGAATGTGATCATTATATAAATCAAAACTACACCAATAAAACTAATTTTAAAGGCTACCATGGCTTTCCTCACTATAGCCTGCCCTGCTTTCTCCAGGGTATTCTTTTATCTTGCTTTTTCCTCGTTTACTCTCCCAAGCTCACTCTGCAGAGCCAGTTTCTCTCTCGTTCAAAAAATTAATTTAAAAAAAAGAGGCTATACAAAAAAAAAAGTGTTGGTAAGGATATAGTTGGAACCCTCCTACATTTTTAGTGGGAAGGTAAAACGTACATCTGCTATGGAAGACAGATAGCCGGTTCCTAAGAAAGTTAACAGAACTATCATCTGACCCAGCAATTCTACTCCCAAGGAAAATGAAAAACATGTTTGCAAAAAGACTTGCACATCAATTTTCGGTCTTGGTAAGATCAAGCTTACAACCATATAAAAGCTTTAAAAGGTAACAAGTAATCTATAATTATTTTTAAGTGCAGATGATGAAAAATAATCAGATTTGGATGAGATGGGCTCTTCAGAAAACCTGAGTCTTGAATACAATCATTAATAGTCATTAACATAGGAGACCATTGGACAGAAAATAACATTCTACATACTACTTGCTACAGAAATATTAATGATGACATATTTAATATCCCTTTAAAAAACTCAGCAGCAGTACTTTGCATTTATAGTTAGGTGTATAGTCTGAAGAGGATCAAAACAAAAACCATTTACATCCCATTACTAGGATCCTATTGAGATTTAAAAAAAAAATCAGGTACCTTGGGCTGCGAAATCCCAAAAGTTATTATTGTGGCCAAAACAAAGAGATACATCTAATCTCAGCAGTTTTAATCATTCAAATGAAATTGTGCACTGATAAAATAAATACTCATATATATGGTAAATGCTTTCTTAGAAACTAAAGGACTTACAGTCATTGGTACTAGAAACTTCCAGACTGCAGGGCTGACGACTGAGTGGACTCTTCCAAATGTCTCCAAACATCTCCAATTTATCATACAGATCGGTTTCTTTTTTTATGCCATCACACTGAAGCAAAGGTCATGGTCTATGTTAAGAGAAACCTAACTTCTTTCAAAGAAATTGCTAGTAAAAAACACCAGAATTGGAGGCCAGCCTGGGCTACCTAGTGCATTCAAGGCCAGCCTGAACTACAGTACATAATGAGCCTCTTTCTCAAAACAAAAAGTAACCGGTATACTTTCATATACTTTCACTTTCTTGGTTTTATGATGGGAATATCTACAAACAATTTGGTGGAACAGGCATCTGAAATTCATCTATTATAATCATTCATAATTACGGCCATAAAAATAAGTTTTTCAAAGTCCATAGCACATCTACTTGTTGAGATTCTCAATGGGTTTGGAAGTGTGATAAAGGCAAGATACTTGATCCTCAATCCATGTTGTAGATCAGGAATGGCTATTGCCAAATACCAATGACATCCTGTGCTCCTAGTTTCTCAGAAAATAATGACTGTCTAAAACTTGTGGTTGGTGGAAAACAGAATGCAGCAAATCATCAAGGAGATTATACACCATGACCAAGTGGGATTCATCGCAGGGATGCAGGGATGGTTCAACATACGTAAATCAATAAATGTAATACACCATATTAACAGAGCCAAGGACAAAAATCATATGATCATCTCAATAGATACAGGAAAAACTTTTGACAAAGTCCAGCACCCCTTCATGACAAAAACCCTACAGAAAATTGGAATAGATGATCTTTATCTCAATCTGACAAAAGCTATTTATTACAAACCAACAACCAATATCATACTAAATGAACAAAAACAAAGTTTTCTCTCTAAAATCAGGAACAAGACAAGGATGTCCACTGTCGTAGAGGACCACCTAGACGGCTCTCCTTGAGAGAAGAGCAATTACCTCCATCTTGGCTGAACCTGGCCTTATTTCCAAATACTGATATGTACAGAGCTGGCTAGGACTTTTCCTTATCTCTTCAATTGGCTTTAAGCAATGCAAATCGGTCTAGACAAGGTCCTGATATGTAGTCTTTGAAGCAAGGCGACAGGCCTGTGTTTCCCTGTCCTTTGCTCCCAATACATGGTTGAGCCTGGCGGAATGGAGAGCCATGCTCCACGCTGTCAGCTGGGATCGAGCCTCGAGAAAGAGGCTATGACTTCCCAGGGCATAAAAGATTACACATCAGAGCTAAAGCACCGACCCCAAAACATTAGATACTATCTTGAATTGTGTTATGCAGATTACTCCTTCTGCATATCCTTCCCTCTGCATATTGCAAAGGTGATTTCAGGCCACCTACCTAGTCCAGCTCATGGTACTCCCATACTTCCCGCCACTCTCACAGTCACTCATCCCCAAGCCACTCCCCTCCTCGAGAATTAATAAAACCCGGGTTCGGCCCTGGGTCGAGGCCTTTGTTCCAGTTGCCACCATCTTGGCTGGACTTAGGACCCCTTGGCTCCCCACAACTATAAATATGCCTTAGTGTCTTTATTCTCGAAGTGGGTTGCACTGGAAGTGGTAGATTGGAATTAACTCGCTAGAATTCCAATAACTTTTCCAAGGGATTACAAATAAACTTCCCGGACTGTGACGAGGACCGGGAAGGGCTTGTTATACACTGTCTCTACTCTTATTCAACATAGTCCTAGAAACTTTAGCCAGAGCAATTAGACAAGAGAAAGAAATAAAAGGAATAATAATAGGAAAGGAGGAAGTTAAATTATCATTATTTGCAGGTGACATGACACTCTACATAGAAGACCCTAAAAACTCCACTAAAAAACTGCTAGATTTAATAAGCAAATTCAAGAGCGTAGCTGATACAAAGTCAACACTCAAAAATCAATATTCTGGGCCGGTGAGATGGCTCAGCGGCTTAAGCGCCTGCCCGGCAAGCGCGAGGGCCCGAGTTCGACTCCCGGAACCCACATACGAAAAAGGGGCCGGTGATATCGCTCAGCGGCACGGGTGCCTGTTGGCGCGCGAGGTCCTGAGGTCGAGCCCCGGTACCCACAAAAAAAAAAAAAAATCAATATTCTTCCTGTACACGAATAACAAACTCACTGAAAGAAATTAGGGTAACAACACCTTTCACAATAGCATCCAAAAAAATAAAATACCTAGGAATCAATCTAACAAAGGATGTAAAAGACCTCTACATTGAAAACTACAGTACTCTGAAAAAAAGAGATTCAAGAGGATATCCCAAAATGGAAAGATATCCCTTGCTCTTGGGTAGGAAGAATGAATATAGTGAAAATGTCCATACTTCCAAAACTGTTATACAGATTTAATGCAATTCCAATCAAAATTCCAACAACATATCTCACACAACTACAGAAAACAATCCTAAAAATCATTTGGAACCAGAAGAGACCTAGAATAGCAAAGGCAATTCTGGGCAACAAAGGCAAAGCAGGGGGCATCACAATCCCTGACTTGAAATTATACTACAAAGCTACTGTGATAAGAACAGCGTAGTACTGGCAAAACAACAGACCCAAAGATCAATGGAACAGATTAGAAGATAAAGAAACAACTCCAGAAATACTAAGCCATCTTATATTTGACAAAGGTGCCAAACACATTCACTGGAAGAAAGATAGCCTCTTTAATAAATGGTGATGGAAAAACTGGCTCTGCACATGCCGAAGATTAAAATTAGACCCGTATCTTTCACCATGCACTAAACTAAATTCAAAATGGATCAAAGATCTAAATATTAAAACAGAAACATTAAATCTGCTGGAAGACAGACTAGGTAAAACTCTTGAAGATGTTGGTATAGGCAAAGACTTTACGAGTAAAACCCCAATTGCACAGGAACTATCACAAAGAATCAACAACTGGGATCTCATCTTATTAAAATGCTTTTGCACAGCAAGAGAAACCACCAACAGAGTGAAGACACAACCCACAATGTGGGAAAAAATGTTTGCCAGCTGTTACTCAAAGGATTACTATCGATAACATATAAAGAACTCAAAAAAATCAGATGCCCCAAATTTAAAGACCCAATCCAAAAATGGGCATCTGAGATGAATACACACTTCTCAGATGAAGAAATACAAACAGCAAATAAATGTATGAAAAAATGTTCACCATCACCGGTCATTCAAGAGATGCAAATTAAAACAACACTGAGATTCCATCTCACCTCAGAAAGAATGGCGATTATCAAGAAATCAACCAATAACAAATGCTGGAGGGGGTGTGGGTAAAAAGGAACACTTCTCTACTGTTGGTGGGAGTGTAGACTGGTGCAACCACTGTGGAAATCAGTTGGTATTATAGCCCACTGTCCCTCAGTCAAAGGACTTCTAACTAGAAAATATAAAGAACTGAAAAAAACTCATACTCCCCAAGTTCAAAGACCCAATCCAAAAATGGGCATCTGAGATGAATATGCGCTTCTCAGATGAACAAATACAAATGGCAAATAAATACATGAAAAAATGTTCAACATCATTGGTCACCAGAGAGATGCAAATTAAAACAACACTGAGATTCTATCTCACCCCAGAAAGAATTGCTATCACCAACAAATCAACCAGTAACAAATGCTGGAGGGGTTGTGGAGAAAAAGGAACCCTTCTCCACTGTTGGTGGGAGTGCAAACTGGTGCAACCACTGTGGAAGTCAGTATGGAGATGCCTCAAAAAGCTAGGATTAGAGGTCCCATTCTACTCAGCTATTCCCCTTCTGGGTATCTTCCCAGAAGAATTAAAAACATCGTACCACAGCAATATATATGCACCCATGTTTATAGCAGCACAATTTGTAATAGCTAGATCTTGGAAACAACCCAAATGCCCATCAAATGAGGAACAGATAAAAAAGATATGATCTTTTTATACAATGAAGTACTACTCAGCTCTAAAGAAGGATAAACTTGAGACTTTTTTTTTTTTAATGTGGGTACCGGAAACTGAACTCAGGACCTTGAGCTTGCCAGGCAGGCGGTTATGCCGCTGAGCTATATCACCGGCCCAAACTTGAGACTTTTATAGGTAAATGGATGCAACTCGAGACCATACTCATAAGTGAAATAAACCAGGCACACGTGTGTAATCCTATTGTCTCCCTGGTGTGAGAAGCTGAAAGAATAAATAAGATCCAAAATGTACAATAGATACCGTAAAATGGGAAGAAACTGTTCAAAAGAAAGGAAAAACTGGGATGGTGGAATGGAGAAAAGAAGGAAGGGAACAACAACAACAAAATATATATATACAGAAAAGACAGTTAAAATAAATATACTACTAATTTCTCTTAGTTCATTGGAAAGAAAGGTTTGTGCTAATATTGTTTGGACAACTGAATGCCGATATCTTGTACTCTGAGTAACTAATTTAAAGGTAACAATACACAGTTTATTGACCATTGTTACCCTCCTATTAACTTGTTCTGAAATTTTGTTCTATTTTTTTCTCTTTAAAATAAAAATTAAAAAAAAAAAGCTTGTGGTTGGTTAATAACTAATATTCTCATTAAGACATTTCCCAGTTCAGGGATAGTGAATCGCATAAGGAGCTCATAAATGCTTAAAGAAGACAACTGAGCAAAGAAAGAAAAACAGAAAAGATTTTAAAACTGGAGGGGGTGGTGTTATTTAAGAAGTGTTTCAAAGACAGAATCTGGGTCCCCTTTCTCTTTCTCCAATATCACCTGCCACTGAGAAAGGGCTTTCGGATCTCCGCAGCGCTGCACGCACCCAAGTTTCAATCTACAAGCGAGCCTGTGACCGCGCGAAACCCCATCCCTCGGCTCATCCCGCAGACGAAGCGGCACCCGCACACTCGGACCGACCTCCTCCTCCCCCCTCCCCCACCTCACGGGGAGACCCCACCTCCTCCTCCTCCACCTCACGGGGAGACCCCACCTCCTCCTCCTCCTCACGGGGAGACCCCACCTCCTCCTTCTCCTCCTCCTCACGGGGAGACCCCACCTCCTCCTCCTCCTCCTCCTCACGGGGAGACCCCACCTCCTCCTCCTCCTCCTCCTCACGGGGAGACCCCACCTCCTCCTCCTCCTCCTCCTCCTCCTCACGGGGAGACCCCACCTCCTCCTCCTCACGGGGAGACCCCACCTCTACCTCCCCCTCCTCACGGGGAGACCCGACCTCCTCCCCGGGGGGCACCGGACCTCCTTCCGGAAGCAGCGCTCCCCACGGCCGCTCGCCGGGACCCGACGCAGAGCCCGGCGCCCCCTCCGCCCCGCCGCGCCCCTCTTCCCCAAGGCGGGCTCAGGGTGGGCTCAGGGTGGCGCCGGCTGCCCGCGCCAACCCGCACTGACCAGCTCGGGAAGCCCGGATCTCGGGTGGGGAACGCAACACGCCCCGCCTCGCTCGGTGGGGCCGCGGCCTCCAGCGCCTACTGTTGTTCCGCGTTCTCACGGCAACAGGCTCGGCGCGCGCCGACGCACCGCCTTCGCCCTCCCCGTTCTCGCAGCGCTCAGGCCCCGCCCCGGCCCCGCCCCGCGCCGGCCACTTCTCGCAGTTGCCTGGCTCGCAGCTCCCCCTAGGGATCCTCCTCAGAGACTGTTGCGGTTCACTTGCACTGGTCTGCAAGTGCTGAGCGGAAGTAGGTATCCCCGGTTGATAAAGTGAATGTGACAATAATTCCACACTGCTTTTCAATATCTTGGCTACCGATTTAGGTTTTTTTTTTAGGTAATATTTGAAAAGCAGAAAATAATCCATTTTATAGTTTGCAATTATTTGGGCGTGGTGGGGAACGTCTGTAATCCCAGCACCCTGGGAGACTGTGTCAGTTGGATCTCAAGCTCTATCCCGGCCTGGGCAATGTAGCAACTTAGTGAGAGCCTTGTCTCATAATTTTTAAAAAAGGGGCTGGGGAAGTAGCTCAATGCAAAGGTTCAATCCTCAGTATCACAATAAATAAAGGTTACAACCCAGTGGTGTTTACAATTTAGAGGCAAAATGAAAGATTTCCCTCCGCCTTTGATAGAATGAGCTGACCAAAGGAAAGGTGTACAAATTTATTAACGTGCAAAAGAAGGAATCACAAGAGCGAGGGGAGGAGTGATGGCAAGAATGTGATTACCCGCTGAGCCAACACGATTCAGAAACTTACACTGCCCTTTTCCACGGACAAGGGGCACAGAGACAATTTTTAAGGGAACAATAAGCTATTTTTAGGAGAACTCAATAGTCTTGGAGAAACACACAATGGCTTGGCCAGGCCTAAGAACAAACAATTGGTTGTAAATGATTCTTTCTGGAATACGGAATGGGGCCAAAATGGAAGACAAGGACGTATGACATTTAAGTCTGTCCAAATGTGTTAACAGACTTGTTTTTGCCTTGCAGTATGACTTTTTCCCTCCAGTGGTGGAGATTGAGCCACATCTCCAATCCTTTTTATTTTTATTTTGGGACAGGGTCTCCCTAAAATTCCCTAGGCTAAATTTGAATTTGCAGTGACCCTCCTGCCTCATCCTGCCAGAGTGCTGGGGTTTCAGGTGAGGGCCACCATGCCCCCTTACAATATGACGTTAGTTAAGGGAGCTTCAGGAAGGAAACAAAGGTAATTATTTTCTTGTTTGGTGGTCTGGACTTTAAGCAAACAAGGAGATAGTGAAAAGCCTCTGCCGGCATCTGCTGCCCTCTAAATTCCTTTAAAATAATCTGCCTGCCAGGGTGCTGTATTTTGGGGTTACAGTTTCTGGTCTCTTTTAATATATTTACCGTGTTGTACAACCTTTGTGTCTGGTTCTGAATCATTTTCATTGCCTCCAAAGAAAATCCCTAGATCAGACAGTGTCATTGGGTAGCTTGCTTCTAAAAGTGGCTCACCATCTAAATGTTACCCGGTTCTGGGTTGCTCACCTCTGCCTCTGGAGTTGGAGTCCAAGTTCTTTTTTTTTTTTTTTTTTTTTTTGTGGGTACCGGGGGGACGACCTCAGGACCTTGCGCGCCAACAGGCGCCCGTGTCGCTGAGCGATATCACCGGCCCCTTTTTCGTATGTGGGTTCCGGGAGTCGAACTCGGGCCTTCGCGCTTGCAAGGCAGGCGCTTACGCCGCTGAGCCATCTCACCGGCCCTGGAGTCCAAGTTCTTATCTCAAAGAATTAAACAAAATGAATAAACAGCAGTGGCCAAGTTTATTTGAGAAAGTAAAAGTGAAGAGTGGGGGAGAAACTGGCTCTGCAGAGCAAGCTTGGGCCTAGTAAAAGAGGAAAAGGTAAGATAAAAGAACACCCTGGAGGGCCGGTGAGATGGCTCAGCGGCGTAAGCGCCTGCCTTGCAAGCGCGAGGGCCCGAGTTCGACTCCCGGAACCCACATACGAAAAAGGGGCCAGTGATATCGCTCAGTGGCACGGGTGCCTGTTGGCGCGCGAGGTCCTGAGGTCGTCCCCCTGGTACCCACAAAAAAAAAAGAACACCCTGGAGAAAGCAGAGTGTGCTATTGTGAGGAAAAGCCACCATAGCAAGCTCTTCATGGCTGTCTCTTTTTTTATGCTGTCCAAATCTCGAGGAAACCTAAGAGAATTTCTGTAAGGAACAGCACAGGTCAGAGAACAGAACCACCGGGCTTGTGGAAAGGCAACATGACATGGAATTTATTGTGCCTGGGTGCAGGCAGACAGAGGGCAAAAAGGCCCTCTGGGTTACAGAGAAAAAGGGAGCCTTTTCATAGGGCTTGGACTGTTGGAGAAACTGATACCGTATCAGATGGAAGACTCTTTGCACCAAGGAATTGGAAGGCAACTTTTATTTAACGCCGGCGGAAGGGTGGAAACTCACAATTCCAAAAACACCAGCCCCCCGCCCCAGAGTAAAGCAGAAACTTATATAGGATTTGGGGGCAGGAAATACAAAGCCGATAGCAGGTTACTCTGTAATTGGTTACATACATTTGGTCATAAGTTGTTAGACAGTTTGTTCTGGGCAAGTTTAGTTACAGGAGGCCATTTATCATGAGGCAAGGAAATCTGGGGGAAGTCAGGAGCCAAGCAAGCAGGTAAGATTAAGTGTGTCCTTGAAGGGGCTAGTCTGTTCTGGGGAGAGAGTCCTCGAAAGATGCCAACAAAACAGTATACGTTTGTAGGCTGCAGTGCAGCTGGATGTGCTCAGACAAAGCTGGGTCAACTGTCTTTGAGTTCCAGACACGGCATCGTGTTTTATGGCTAACTGAGTCTGGCAGTCTAACCATGAGGGTGGGCTGAGCCTGCATATCCCGTCTTAACACAGTGTCAGGCTGTTAACTTTAAAATTTCTGTCACAGGACAAAGGGAGTCAAGTGGGGAGATCAGGTGAGTGCCCTCAGGTGATGAGGTCTGGGCAAATATCTGTGGTCAAAGTTCTCAGGGCACTTGGTGTAAATATATAGATGTTTTCAGATATCCTGGTGCTTGGAAGATTCAGTGCTCTGTCTTATCTTTTCTTTATGATATCCTGTGCAGTGTTTGCCAAGGACAGCAGCACCAGCGCTGAGCTGGGTTTTCTCTGAGAACAATGCTGATGCTGACAGCCAGGTTGGGTGCTGGGAAAGTCATGTCCAAGTTGAGCCTGACAACTTCTACATCTGGGTCCTGAGAGCCAGTGCTGTGGTCCTATGTCTCAGGCTGATGTCAGGTTTGGGCCATCCTATTGAGAACCTGCTTGAGTTCTCAGGAGGAGTCCAGGTGCCGGATTTTGAGAACAGTTCTGAGCATGTGTTCTGGGATCTTGTAATTAACAGGTCACACCTACTTCTCCAGCCAGCTTTCCCTGCCCTAATCTCCTATATCAGCAGCAGTCACTCCCTCCAGCTGCCCTTTCTCTCCTGTCCCTGGTAATTCCTTTCTCTGTGGACTTCCTATTCTGGACATCTCATAGCCACAGAATCATGTAGTATGTTAACTGTGGCACCTGGTTTCTTTTGGTCAACAGTTTTTTTCTAGGTTCACTCATCTCGTAGCAACTATTAGCACTGTTTATCCTGTTTTTATGGCTGAATAATATTCCAGGTATGGCTTTTACCTATTTTGTTTACCTACCCATTCATTAGCTAATAGACACTTGAACTGTTTCTGCTTTTGGCTAATCTGAATAATGCTGCTGTGAACATTCATGTACAAGTATTTGTTTGAATATCTATTTTTAGTTCTCTTGGGTATAGACTTGGGTTGGAATTGCTGGCCCCTATGTAACTCCTTTTATCACTGTTTTGTTTTGTTTTGTTTGAGACAGGATCACACTATATAGTCCAGGCTGGCCTTGAACTCACAATCCTCCTGCTTCAGCCTCCCAAATACTGGGATAACAGTTCTAGGAGGGGACCCAGGGGCTCTTACTTGCTAAGCAAGCATTCTATCACAGAGCTACACTGTCAACCACATGAGGCAATTAATTTGATTTAACTTTTAAATACCTAGTCCTTCCCTTTAGTAGCACAATCTAAACTCTTTAAGAAGCATTTCTTGTCTTATGAAACTTCAGAATGAAGACAAGAGGGAAAAACTATTCATTAATTTTTTTTTTTTTTAGACCAGGTCTTGCTATTTAGTTCAGACTGGCCTTGAACTCACTATGTAGCCTAGGCTGACCTCAGACTCACAGAGATCCTCCTGCCTCAGCCTCCTGAGTGCTGGGATTTCAGGTGTGTGCCACCATCCCCAGCCTCATTAGTTGTTTTTAATTTTAAAAATTCAGCTGGACGTGGTGGCACAGGCCTGTAATCCCAGCATTTGGGAGCCTGAGGCAGAAGGAATACTGTGAGTTCAAGGACAGCCTGAACTACATAGCAAAACCCTGTCTAAAAAAAAAGTGGGAATGTCCTATGTTGCATTTTTAGAGACCATTAAAAAAACAAAGAAATCCTATTGTACATGGTGACTCTGAATTGACAGAGAAGATCACTGGCACCCTGATAAAGCCTCAGTGAGTAACAGTAACAGTGTAACAGTTTAGGTTTGAAACACCCAGAAGGCTCTGCAGAAGTTCCCTGTTTTGGTTTGTTTTTTTTTTTTTTTGCTTGTTTTAGTTTTTGAGACAGGGTCTCACTAGGTGTCCCAGGCTACCCTCCAACTCGAAGCCTTCCTCCTGCCTCACCCTCAGGAGTGCTGAGGCTACAGGCACGTGCCCCCACACCCAGCTCAAGAGAAGTTCTGAGGAGGCCACGAGCTCCGGAGAGGGGCCTGCAAATGCCTAACAGCACTGGAATGAAATATTTTCCCTTGTCCCAAAATTTACCAGATGGGGTTTCAGGAAGTCCCCCCAAAGAGGGAGTGGGACCTCAACTTACCCCAGAGGAGGTTCTTGATTAATCACAGAAAGAACTGAGAACCTCTCAGTGAGAGGCACAGGCAGATTAGGCAAAGTCGAAGTACACACTCGGAAAGGGGCGTGGTGCTCACGGGTCAGACACACTACGCCTGGGGGCGGTATTCATGGATGATCTTGGGCAACCCACTCGGGACTCCTTCTGTCTCTGTCTCAGACAGAAGCTTTCTTTCCCTCAATAAATATATTCTGCTCTTAAAGAAAAAAAAAAAAAAAAAAAGATGGATGATCTGTGATGCTGTGTCTTTGAGTTACTTACTATTTACCATGCTTGTTTCCTTAAGTTCAGGTTGCTCATTAGTAGCCTAAGGCAAAAACTGGCTTTATCAGCCAACATATAAGCCCTGTGCAAGTGTTTAAAGTTTGGAAATGCTGTACCCAGCTTTGCGCAGTGGCAGTATCATAGCCAATGAGGTTTATCTGAGGCGCGATTATTGCTAATTGGAAACGCTGTAACAGGCCAAATTTATGGGCTTATGTTACCCTTAAGACTCTTAGCAATTTAGGAGGAGCCTGGAAGAAAAGCAGGCCTGGAGTAAGAAAGGCATTGTCATCGTGGGTAACTTTGAGTCTTGAAGCTGCAGTTTTCTTAAAGGTACAATTTTAGCTGGGCACGATGGCACCTAGAATCCCAGCAGTCTGGTAGGCTGAGGTGGGAGGATCATGACTTTGAGCCTAGCCTGGGCAATTTAGTGAGACCTTGTCTCAAAATAAAAAAACAGAGGACTGGGGATGTAACATAGTGAGAAGGCCCTAGATTCAACGCCAGTATCACAAAAATGCACAATTTTTAAAATTACAATTTGCTTGTCTCCTTTCTACCTATCTTTATTTCTTCTACCCTCTATCCTACCTCAAAAATGTCAGCCAGGGCCACGATCATCTCAGAGTCGATGGGGACAGGATTTTCTTCTGAGCTCACGTTGTTCTCTATGGCAAGACGCATTTTCTTTTTTTTTTTTTGTGGGTACTAGGGGTCGAACTCAGGACCTCGCGCGCCAGCAGGCGCCCGTGCCACTGAGTGATATCACCGGCCCCTTTTTTCGTATGTGGGTTCCGGGAGTCGAACTTGGGCCCTCGCACTTGCCAGGCAGGCGCCTATGCCGCTGAGCTATCTCACCGGCCCCATGGATGCATTTTCTTGAGCATTATTGAACTCAAAGATTCAGATCCTTGCTGGCTGTTGACCAGAGGCTGCCGGTGGTTCTCTCCCCTTGGTTCCATCAGATTTACATGCAAGAGGAGCCAGGAAAAGAACAGCAGCAAGACGAAGGCGGAGTGTACAGAATGTAACCGAGGAAGGCTGGCCCTCCACCTTTGCCATATTCTGCTCATCAGAAACGAGTCACTGGGTCCACCCACACTCAAGGGACAGGGTTACGCTAGGGTATGGACACCAGGAGGCAGGGCGCATTGAAGGCTGTCTTTGTTTTCTTTGTCCCTCTACCCCTTCCCTATTATAATCACTAAATTCATTCATTCATTTTCTCCCTCCCACTCTCTCTCTCCCTCTCTTTCTTCTTTCCTGAGGATTGAACCCAGAACTTCACAACCACCCTGTTTTCATGCCAGTCCAGACTCACAGTGACACCCCAAAGTTTGTACTGTAGCCCTTCCCCCACTGGGGCTAAGAACTCCTGCGTGTGTGCAGCAGCTGACAGCTGCGAGAATGGCTGGACAGAGTGGCTGGGTGACTGGGCAAGCACAGCGGCACCTGAGAATAAAGGCGCGTTCAGACATTTCCTCGGCTCTGTGTCTCTTCCCCGGGCTGCCTGAATCTCAAGGAAACCTCCCAACTCTAGACTGACACCCCACTTTTACTTGTCAAGGAAACTATGTCATTTATCTGACAGAATTTCTTACACTTGACTTGGCTGAGCATATCTTTGTGTTTTCATTTGTTCCTTTCTTTCCTACATCTCTTGTGAACTAGTTAGTTAGATCTAGATTGTTGATTAGATTCATGTTCAAACTTGTGGCAAGAATAATTCATAGATGGGGCTTTGTACTTCCCACGGCAACACACCAGGAAGTAGGTATTGTCTGCATAGCCTGCTTTCAGTGAGGTTCGGATTATTTGTAAATTCATGTCTTTTTCAGTCTAATCCATCCATCCATTAAGTCCCTCATCAACATATTACCTAATGGCTTTAACAACAACTGATGTTCATTTTCCAAATCTATTATTTCATTAGAGATTGCAAAGTGCTAATGTTCTAACAGCCCTTTTGCATTCATTGGCTGGAACTGTTCTATAAAGAAATTTTCCTCTGTCAGATTATCCTGAAATTCAATTAGTATAAGAATTGCAGAATAAACGCTTATTTATAAATTTTGAGAGTAATGAATTGACCCTTATCCAAAATCAAACAATAAGTGGTTTTTTTTTTTTTTTGGAAGTAGGCATATTAATTATGAACTCATAGATTTTTATATTTCTTACTTAATTTCCAAGTACTATTTTCCATTCTCAAAGTAAGAATTTCTATGTTTTTCATTTAATACTATTATGATCTACTGTTTTTTTTTTTTTTTTTTTCACTTAACTCAGGCTTCTTAAGTTTTTGAGCCTTAAAATGGAATTCCAGGGCCGGTGAGATGGCTCAGTGGCGTACGCGCCTGCCTTGCAAGCGCGAGGGCCCGAGTTCGACTCCCAGAACCCACATACGAAAAAGGGGCCGGTGATATCGCTCAGCGGCACGGGCGCCTGCTGGCGCGCGAGGTCCTGAGGTCGACCCCCCGGTACCCACAAAAAAAAAAAAAAAAATGGAATTCCACCCTGCAATCCAAGTATACTGGTTAGTATTCTATACCGAACAACCTTGGCCTATCCGTAGAATGGTGAAATGTGAATGAGGAAGCAAGGGACAGTCACTGGGTTTTCCATCTCTAGGCAGACAGGTGGATTAGTTCTTTCCTGGAACCAGCTCAGAAGGTAGCCTGCCCTTTCCCCATCTCTACTTCAATGTTGCCCAACTCAAAACAATCCCTACCTGCTGAAGAACACATGCAGGTACAGAGTCAAGGTTGTCTTCTCTTATCATCTTTTTCTTCAAAACCTGTCCCAGCTCTATCTGCTAGCTCCAATCACTCGGTCCTTTCTCTCCCAGGTCACAGTGGGGGACCTGGGACACAAACTCTTTTCCTCAGCCAAGCCCTGGAATTTCATGTGGATTACTCTGTTCCCTGGAATCATCAGCTGTTAGTCATCTCTGCCAACAGAGCAAAAAGCAAATGAGGTGTGGACTTTGTGGGTTTCAATCCCTGGACCATAACTGGTCACAAGCACAGTCGAGGTCAGCCCTGTTCCTGGGCTTATTGTGTTGATGATTAGTTCCATTTTCACTAAGTTAATTTCAGTCTTTTTTCTTTCACTTAAAACTAAAACATCCTTGAGCCACACATGGTGGCATATGCCTATAATCCCAGCACTCAAGGGGCTGAGGCAGGAGGATCACCACGAATTTGAGGCCAGCCTAGGCTACAAGGTGAGACCCTGTCTCGAAAAAGAAAACATTAAAAAAAAAAACAAAAATTAAAAATATCCTTAACCTAAAGGGAAAGACAAAATCCTAAAGGAAATAGAATATATGGAATACAGAGAAACTTGGATTATGACCCAATGTCAATAATATATAGTCAGCAAGGGCCGGGGATGTAGCTCAGTGGCATGGTGCCTACCTGGCAAGTGCAAGGTCTTCAGTTCGATTCCCAGTACCAAAAAACAAAACAAAATATCATTTGGAGAATTTTTTAGTCCCTCATTTTTTTTTTATGCGGGTACCGGGAGTCGAACTCAGGACCTCACGCTTGCCAGGCAGGCGCTTTGCTGCTGAGCTATCTCACTGGCCCATATTACCACATCTTATACTCTGAGTAACTACTTTAAAGATAACAATACATAATGTATTAACTATTGTTATTCTCTTATTATAGTTATGAAATTTTAGTTCTTTTCCATAAAATAAATAGTAAAAAAAAAAATATATATATATATAAATAACTGCACCTGTACTGAATATGTACAGACTTCTGTCCTTGTCATTATTCCCTAAGCAATACAGTATAATAAGTATAACATCCATTTACACAGCATTTGCACTGTTTAGGTATCATAAGTAATCTAGAGATAAAGTACACCAGAGGATATTGGTAGATTATTTGCAAATGCCATGCCATTTTATATAAAGACCTGAGCACGCTCGGACTGTGGGTTTGCAGGGTGGGGCGGTATCATCAGCAGAGCAGGCACGGGGAGGAAACTCAGCAGGGACGTGAGGCAACTGCTCCTTTGGGAAATTCTGCCTTTATTTGTAATACCTTCTACTTGCTGGATGAGGCCGCCCACATGACATTCTGACAGAACATCACTAGAGAAGAGAAACATATTCTTTTCTCTTGAATGTGAAAAACCGTTCTCCAGAAGCCTCCCAGCAGACTTCCCTCCCATCTCAGCGGCCAGAAGTAGATTGCTTATCCATTACCAAAGCAATCACAGGCCGAGACAGCATTATCACAGTGTGTCATCCATACCAGACACACCTCTGAACTGGGCATGGACCGCAACTTACGGCTGTGCAGGTTGAGCACTGCACAAGGACCAGGAGGCCCCTTTCCCACAGCTGCGGTCACTGTGAGGACACTGTGACAAATGTCCAGCAGATGGCAGTACAGTGCTTGGGGAAAGGTACCTTTCTCTAAACTGCAGCAGACAAGGACAGTCAAGGCTGCCGATCTATGGGTTCTACAGCCATGGGTTCAGCCATCACAGATCAAAAATACCCCGACCCAAACATTTTGAACATCTTTATTCCCTAAACAACAAAATATTACAACTATTTACAGTTTACACTACATTAGGTATAAGTAGTCTAGAGATGATCTAAAGTGTGTAGGACGACAGTGGCACACGCATATAAACCCAGCACTCGGAAGGCTGAGGCAGGAGATCACTGTTGAGTTTAAGACCACCCTGGGCTACATACTGAGTTGAAAGCCAGCCTGAGCTATGTAATGAGACCCTATCTCAAAAATAAATAGTGTATGGGATGGGCTGGGGACACCGTTCAGTGGTAGAGCGCCTGCCTACCATGTATGAGGCCCAGGGCTTGCGTACCTAGCACTACAAAAACAAAGTATTTTTTAAAAAAACTTTATGGGCTAGGCTTGGTAGCACATGCCTGTGATTGTAGTTCTTGGGAGGCTGAAGCAGGAGAATCATAGCAAGTTCAAGGCCAGCGTGGGCTACATCCATAGTTGAGTTCAAGGACAGTCGGAGGCAGTGGTCACACCTGTAATCCCAGCACTCAGGGACCGTCATGAGCTCAAGGCCAGCCTGGGCTACCTGGCGAGACCCTGTCTCCAAACATACAAAGGTATGAAAGGACGTACATATGTTACATGCAAATACTGTACCATTTTATATAAAGGACTTGGGTGTGTGTGGATCTGGCTAGTGGGAGATGCGAACGGGAAACCAGCCTTCCACGGATGTCAAGGAAAGGGCGACTACTCTAGATAGACAACTAAATCACGATTCCCTTGGAAGGAAGGTGGTGGAGGCGGAAAATGAGTGCTTGGTAGGTACCAAAAGTTCTGCAGTAGAGAGTAAATAACCTAACTTATAGTAAACATTTAAAAATTATGTGGTAAATAAATTCCATTTTAAGGAAATAATCCACTCCCAGTTTAAGAAAAATTTTGAAGATCTTTATTCAATTCCAATGTAGTCAGTCTGAACACAGACAATAGGTAAACAGCTATCCTTAAATGAAAATCATTATCTACCACTACCATTATCAATAAAGAGTTTAAAACAAGATGTCAAGATTTATTTTTACAGCCAGCCGTGATGACGCATACTTGTAATCCCAACACTCAGGAGGCTGAGGCAGGAGGATCACCTCAAGTTCAAGATCAGCCTGGGCTACATAGTGAGTTTGAGACCAGCGTGAATTGCATAGTGAGACTCTTGTCTCAAAAAAAAAAAGTTTTTATAAAACAACAGCTTATACATCAAAGATTCTACTTCCTCTGTCTCCTATATATTAAATGACTAGGGTTTATAGAAAATTACTGTGCTGTGGGTGTGTAGGTATGGCTCAGTGGTAGAGCACTCGTCTATTATGCACGAGAGAGACAGAAAGAGAAAGACAGGTGGGAAGGAAGAACAAAGGAAGGAAGGAAAAAAGAGAAACCACAAGTTGAGGAAAACCATCAACTGAATAAGTAAAATATTATCATTAAAGATTAACCACATAAAATGAGCATGGTGGCACATGTGGGTAATCCTAGCACTCTTGGATGCTGAGGCAAGAGGATTGAGAGTTCTAGCCCAACCTGGGCAACTTAGTGAGACCCTGTATCCAAAAACAAAGAAAAAAGGTCTGGGGATGTAGCTCAGTATGAAGACCATAGGTTCAATCCCCAGTACTGAACAGATGCACACAGAGATATAATTAATTTTTAAAACTCTGGGACTTAAGGAAAAGTTCCTTGATTATTTTTGTCAGTTATGTGTCCACAGAAAAGGAAAATAGACTAAGACTAAGTAAGTAGATATAGGATAAAATTAGAAGTTAATATGTCAGCAAGAGAAACCACCAACAGAGTGAATAGACAACCCACTGTGGGAAAAAATTTTTGTCAGTTGTTCCTCAAAGGATTACTATCTAGAATATATAAAGAACTCAAAAAAAAAAAATCAGACCTCCCAAATTTAAAGACCCAATCCAAAAATGAGTATCTGAGATGAATTCATACTTCTCAGATGAAAAAGAAAAAGCAAATAAATATATGAAAAAGTATTCAACATTACTGGTCATTCTAGAGATGCAAATTTAAAAAACGCTGAGATTCCATCTCACTCCAGAAAGAATGGCTATTATCAAGAAATCAACCAGTAACAAATGCTGGAGGGGCTGTGGGGAAGAAGGAACCCTTCTCCACTGTTGGTGGGAGTGTAGACTGGTGCAGCCACTGTGGAAATCACTGTGAAGACTCCTCAAAAAACTAGGACTAGGGGGCTGGTGAGATGGCTCAGTGGTGTAAGTGCCTGCCTGGCAAGCACGAGGGCCCGAGTTCGACTCCCGGAACCCACATACGAAAAAAGGGATGGTGATATCGCTCAGCGGCACAGGCGCCTAGCTCAACCCCTGGTACCCACACACAAAAAATACTAGGACTAGAGGTCCCATTCAACCCAGCTATTCCCCTTCTGGGTATCTTCCCAAAATAATTAAAAGCACCATACCACAGTGATACATGTGCACCCATGTTTACAGCAGCACAGTCTGTAATAGCTAAATCTTGGAAACAGCCCAAATGCTCATCAATTGGTGAATGGATAAAGATGTGGTGGGTTTTTTTTTTTTATGGAGTACTACTCTGCCATAAAGAAGGATAAGCTTGAGACATTTCTAGGTAAATGGATGTACCTTGAGACCATAATTAAGTGAAATAAATCAGATACACATGTAAATACCACATTGTTTCTCTAGTGTGAGAAACTGAAAGTGTAAATAAGGACCAAAATGTGTAATTGATATTGTGAAATAGGAAGAAAATGTTCAAATGGGAAGGGGAACTAAGGAGAAGTTGAGGGGGAAAGGAAGGAAGAGAAAAGAAAAAATAACGAGAGAAGGAGGAAATAATGAAACAAAGCATTTGTAAATAAGGAGGGGAGGAAGGGTTGAAGGGAGGGTAGGGGAAAGGGAAAAAAATCAAGTTATATCATGTACAGGCACAAATTCCCTATAACGAATGCGATCATCATGTGTATCTAAAAAATAAATAAAATCTGATTTTAAAAAAAGCACTTAATATGTCGAGAAAACATTTTTTTTGGAGATGGGAGATGGGTCTGTGTTGCCCATGTTGACCTAGAGATAGATCCTTCTGCCTCAGCCTCCCAAGTAGCTGGGTACACCACTGCACGTGGCTCAAGAAAAAATTTTTAAAGTGAAACTGTATACTCAATTTTTTTTGTTCCTGTAATTTCTACCCTCTTCTCTTAATACCAAAGCCAAGTAGAACAAACGGTTCTATGATTTCATTGGTTTGCTCCCAACGCAGGAGTCTGGATCAGGTCCCAGCTGGGTCAGTAGTATATGCAGCGTGTGCAATGAAACGGAATCCCTTTCATGTCTTCCCTGTGGTCCCGGGCGTAGTCCCATAAGTAATAATCCAGGAGGATGGAGTTGATCTCGCCATGAGGCTTTTCACTCTCTTTTTCAATAAGCTCCAGAAGACAATCCCGGATCAGCTCGACACACCAAAGTGAGCATCCTCTGATTTCCACCTCTTGTTTATCCCCATATGAGAGCATTTCTCCTACAATGGTTAAAAACGGAGAAAAAAATCATTCTTCAATTTAGGCATGAATGCAAAGTTACCTATTACATTTCATGAGAATAGGAGCCAACTCTGTTTCAAGCTTCTCAGGACCTAGCCTAATACCTTGCACATACTAATTCCCCAAATAAACACCTGTTAAATAGAGAGGTGGCTTTTTCTAGGCAGTGTGGCATGAAGGAAGCCGAGGCAGGAGGATCGTGAGTTTGGGACCACCCTGAGCTACACAAATAATGCCAGGCCAGCCTGAGGTACATCGCCAGGCCCTGACTCAAAAAACCAAATTAAGTATATATAGCATGTTTCCATATTTCTCTGCTTTTGTAAGAGTAGTCAGTCTGGGCCAGTGAGATGGCTCAGCGGCATAAACGCCTGCCTGGCAAGTGCGAGGGCCCGAGTTCCACTCCCGGAACCCACATACGAAAAAAGGGCTGGTGATATCACTCAGTGGCACGGGGGCCTGCTTGTGCGCGAGGTCCTGAGGTTGACCCCCAGTACCCATAAAAAAAAAAAAGAAAAAAAAGAAAAAAAAAGAAACTAAGAACCAGCTTAAGTTGGGTATGGTGATGCATGCCTGTAATCTCTGCCCTCAGGGGGCTGAGGCAGGAGGGTCTTGAATTGGGAGGTTAGCCTGGGCTGCTTAGTGTATTCAAGTCTACCCTGGGCTATACCATGAGACTTTGCCTTAAAAAAAAAAAAAAAAAAAAAAAAAAAAGCTTCAAGACAAGAATGAGCAGTATATGGCTACATGGAAAATAACATGCTGATTGTTAAATTTGTTCCTTTTAAAGGTATCCAAGAATTAGCCTCCTAAGACATGAGCATTATGACATAAAACAATGTATTATTTTTCAAACAAGGAAACAGGACAAAATGGATTGCCCGAGAAAACTTAAAACCTGGTAAAATGAACCATAGGAATAATGATACCTTTATATTCTGTATTATTATTTGGGAAGATATAAGTCCATTTCACAAGAGAAAATTATTCAATAGCAAAACTACTTTCTTTTAAAAATAAAGAGAAAATGTCACATAAAATCCTAGGTACAGGGCCAGGGATATAGCTCAGGGACACAAGTGCCTGCCTGGCAAGCGCAAGGTCCTGAGTTCGATTCCTGGTACCAAAAAAAAAAAAAACAAAAAAACCTAGGTACAGAAAAGAAATTAACATGAAAACAGTATATTTTTCTCATACAAGGAAATGGTTGGGTTTTTCTGGCCAGGCATGGTGGTGCACTCCTGAAATCCCAGCACTCTGGATGGGGGCTGAGGCAGGAGGATTGCCAAGAGTTTGAGGTCAGCCCAGACTACATAGAAGTTCAAACTGAACTTCTGAACTACATAGTGAGACCCTGTCTCAAAAAACAAAACAAAAAACAAAGTTTTTATTTTTATTTATTTTTATTTTTCTTGGTACCAGAAATTGAACTCAGGACCTTGCGCTTGCCAGGCAGGCACTTGTGCCACTGAGCTATATCCCTGGCCCACAAAGTTTTTATTTTAAGGTAATTTTCACACAAACTTCTCAACCTAATTTACCTATTCTTACATGTAATAAGGCTCCCAGTCTTGAATCAATCATCACTTCCATTACTGGTGACTAAGCCTAGGGAAGGGAGTGACTTGTCTGAGATAACCCAGTGGCCCCCTAAGGAGCCCTGACTCACAATCCAATCTATATGAGCTATCTCTTAGCCCACCCTTTCCTCCACAATGCAGTGCTCTCTCCAGCTTCGTGAAAACCCTTCCGTGTTACACCTGGATCACAAACCTTCACACAGCATGAATTTAGGATTCATTTTATTAGGCTCTGAAACTATAATGTTCAAACAGCACAACTATGAACAGTGTCCATATCCCACACAGTAATAAGAAAAGCCACTTCCTACTGGGCACAGTGGTGCACGCCTGTAATCCCAGCTACTCTGGAGGTTGAGGCAGGAGGCTCAGGAGCTCCAGGCCAGCCTCAGTACATAGTTCAAGACTAGTTTGGAGAATATAGCAAGATCCTGTCTCAAAATAAAAGATAAAAAATAAAATAGGGTTGGGGTATAGCTCAGTGGTAGAGCCCTTACCTAGTATGCATGAAGCCCTGGGTTCAATCCCCAGTACTGGGGAAAAAAAAAAAGTCATTTGCTCTATTCTGTATTTTACTTGCCCTTGCATTTTTCTCCTTTTTTGATTTTTTTTTGAGACAGGGACTCACTATGTATCCAGGCTGGCCTCAAGCTGGAGATTCTCCTGGCTCAGCATTCTGAGTGCTAGGAATGCAGGTGTGTGCCACCATGCCTGGCTTGATTACACTTTTATCAGTAAATAGTGCCTTTTTTTTTAAGCAGAGTTTTTTGTGAAAGAAACTAAACACAGAGTCACAACAATTCACTGAATCATAGACAATGGCCCCGTCAAGGCTGCAGACCTTTGCGAAGCTTCTTCAGTAGTGCATCAGAATACTTGAGGGCTCCGAGGTAGGCGAGGACCTGCGGCAGTCGGTAGTCAGCAAACATGGTGATGCTGGCGATGTCCGTGAAGCAACCGTCTCCTTTGCCCTCTAGCACACTCCAGGTGTCTGCCACAAGGATCTGGGCTCGTTTGTAAAAAGAAACTCTTTTTCCCTGATGAATGGAGAAAACATAAATGTTCCCTGGGTGTCTGAAAGGTTGCTGTATGCTTTTTTAAAAGGCAAAAAGCTGAATACATTTTTTCAAGGGCAGAATAATGTTCCTCTGTTGGGAAGTACAGCCCTTTCACAGTAAATGAAAGGATCTAGTTAACATGTAATACTCTATCATTCCCATCTTACTTCCTGTTTTCTTCAATCGCATAAAACATAAATTACATGACCCCAATACCATGTGATACTTTTTCAATGGTGTTATTTCAAATGAATTCAAGGCCAACCTGGGCCACTCAGCAAGACCACTGTCTAAACTAGAAAGGGCTGGGGATACGGCTCAGTGGTATAGCACCGCTAGGTTCAATCTCCAATACCTCAAAAAAAAAAAAAAAAAAAAAAGTATAGCTAGTGCAGTTGATCCAAACCTACTCTTACTAAACCAAAATTTGTTAAAGCCACCAAAATTCAGACTTTTAGCTGGGTGTGGTGCCACACACCTGTAATCCCAGCACTTGGGAGGCTGAGGGAGGAGGACAGCAGTGAGTTTGAGGCCAGCCTAGGCTACATAGTAAATTCAAGGCCAGCCTGAACTACGTAGAAAGATCCTGTCTCAAAAAAAATAATAATAATTCAGAATCTTGTTTTTCAAGGCAAACACATATGCTCAAAAAATTTTTTTTTGTGGGTACCGGGGGTTGACCTCAGGACCTCACACGCCAGCAGGCGGCCGTGCCGCTGAGCGATATCACCGGCCCTTTTCTCGTATGTGGGTTCCGGGAGTCGAACTCGGGCCCTTGTGCTTGCCAGGCAGGTGCGTACCGCTGAGCCATCTCACCGGCCCCCTCAATTTTTTGACATGATGTAAAGTTTGTAAATTATATTGATGGGTTAGAAAAAAAATAATAAAACAACACCATTAAGAAACATTCCTACATTATGCTACAACACTAAATTCCTAAACCTACCCAGCAATTGTTCCTCTAACACTAGATTTATATAGTACATAGTAACTAGGTTCCTAGCGAGATACAAAACTAAATTTGCAAAATACAACTGTATGTTATATACAACATCCAAACCTACTCTTACTAAACCAAAATTTCTTAAAGCCTCCAAAATTCAGACTTTAAGCTGGGTGTGGTGCTGCACACCTGTAATCCCAGCACTGGAGGCTGAGGCAGGAGGAGGGCAGTGAGTTTGAGGCCAGCCTGGGCTACATAGTAAATTCAAGGCCAACCTGAACAACATAGCGTGATCCTGTCTCAAAAAAAAAAGCAACTTACTATACTAGATAAAGGCTAAGATCTATTTTTAACAAGATTCAGAGCAAAATAGACTAGGAATCAAACTTACATAGCCAAATGAGTGCTAGCATCTAAGAAAATATATAAATTGTTGCATCACAACCACTGTTGCCATGGTAGCAGACTAACAATCACAAAGACTAGGTTATAATAACTTAAAATGAAAAAAGAATAAAAAGTTAAGATTCAAGTGGGGAATTTAAAAATTCAATCTAGAAAACATTTTCTTTTGTAAGCTAATTGTGGTTCTAGTAAACTATTTGAGTTCATCAAATTCTGGGTCTCGGGGGTACGACTAAGGGGTACACCCTGGGTTCCATTCCTAGCAGCACAAACAATAAAATATAAATATGAGAAAAAATTCTGGGTCTCTAAAATATTAACGGGTATCACTGAAAATACCAGTAAGTCCCCAAATAATTCCCTATGTACTTGTTGGTATTGCTTTGTGAAGAAAATATTTTCAAAATAAAGTAATTGTCAGTGAAAAGTTCTATGTCTATGAATTAATTTACTTTTCCCCCTGGTACTGGCCTTCACCCCGAGCTACATCTCCAGACCTTTTCTTTTTTTTTTTTCAAGACAAGGTCTCACTAAGTCTCTAAATTGTCCAAGCTGATCTTGAACTTGCAATCCTCCTGCCTCAGCCTCCCAGAGTAGTGGGATTATGGGCATCTACCATCATGCCCAGCTAATTTACTTTTTACAAAAATTTTTTATACTTCTTCACTGGTTTTTGTTTTTGGCTTTTTGAGACAGGATCTCAGTATGTAGTTCAGGCTGGCCTTGAGTTCACTGTGTAGCCCAGGCTGACCTCAAACTCATAGCAATGCTCCTGCCTCAGCCTCCTGAGTGCTGGGATTACAGGACTGTGCCACTGTGGCTGGCTCTATTCTTTCTTTAAATTTCTAACTGATACATCAAAAATATAAAAAAATTGGACAAATCAGTGGGCTGACACATGTATACAATGCCTAATGTTTAAACAAATTTATCTTCACAAACATTAATATTTTCTTTGTGGTAAAAACTTTCAAAATCCCTTCTTCTAGCTTTAGTCTTTCCCCATCTCTTCCCGTGAACTAATTTTCTTGAAAAAAGTCTTCAAAAATTTAAGGTTAAGGATTACAAATGCTTGACAGTAACATAAAATATTACCTGTTGAAATATCAAAAAGCTCAACCAGGTGTGGTGGCACACACCTGTAATCCCAGCGACTCAGGAGGCTGAGGCAGGAGGATTGCCATGAGTTCCAGGCCAGCCTGGACTACATAAGCAAGTTCAAGGTCAGCCTGCACTACACAGGGAGACCCTGTTTCAAAAAAAAAAAAAAAAAAGAAATAGAAATACTGGGCTGACGAGATAGCTCAGCAGCATAAGCACCTGCCTGGGAAGCACAAGGTCCTGAGTTCAACTCCCAGTACCCACATAAAGGAAAAAAAAGGGCTGGTGATATTGCTCAGTGGCACAAGCCCTTGCTGGCAAGCATGAGGTCCTGAGGTCGACTCCCAGTACCCACGTTAAAAAAAAAAGAAGAAGAAGAAAAAAGAAATATCAAAAAGCTCATGTTTTTCACATAATTTTTTAAAGACAATAGCCCCAGCAAGTTGATTTATTACTTAGGATTTTTATGTAGTTACTATATACTCTAAATCAGTCACTTGAAGAGCTTAAAAAAATAGCTCTTCTTTTACCTACTGATCAAAATCTGCACGCCTGTAATCCCAGCACTCTGGGAGGCCGAGGCAGTAAGATTATAAATTCAAGCCCTACTTGGGCAACTTGACAATTTAGCAAGACCCTGTCTCAAAATAAAAAATAAAAGGGGCTGGGAATACAGCTTGGTGGTACAGAATGTTTGCCCAGCATGTGTGAGGCCCTCGGTTCAATCCCCAGGACAGGGTAAAGAAAATAAGCAATCGATGTTATGAAGGGTTGAGCTTTTTGTCATCTTTCTGGAGAACAGTTAGCTTTTTTGTGTATTGGAAGCCTGAACATCTTGACCATGCTGTGACTCAGCACCTCTAGCACGGGAATCCGTAATAACAGATGTGCCCGAGGATTAAAGTGTTGAGCAATACTGTTTATAACCAAGTGAAACTGAAAACAGGAAGACTTAAAACTCAATTTACAAAATAAACTGTATAAACACAATTATGTATCAGCCTTAAAAATTAATCTAAATCCTGGTAAATTAAGTAGAAACTCTCAGGAAAAAAATCACTCTTTTCAGGCACAGAAACAAAAACTACAAACAAAAAAGCAAACAAACTACAGTACATGGTATCCTGAATTCATTTCACCTTGAGGCTAATTTACTTAAAAAATGTTTTACTTTTTTACTTTACTTTTTTCTTTTCATTAAGAGTTCATGGGGCCGGTGAGATAGCTCAGCGGCTTAAGCGCCTGCCCGGCAAGCGCGAGGGCCCGAGTTCGACTCCCAGATCCCACATACGACAAAGGGGCCGGTGATATCGCTCAGCGGCACGGGCGCCTACTGGCGCCCGAGGTCCTGAGGTCGACCCCCCGGTACCCACAAAAAAAAAAAAAAAGAGTTCATTTTAGAAGGATTTACAAATCTGAAGCACAGAAGAAACCAGAGAAAAGATGTATTTGCTAATTTATCCTATTTATTGATGCTCCTTCTCTTCCTCCTCTCCTCCCTCCTTCGCTCCATCATATCAATGGTAATCTCAGTCCTTCCTGTGCTACAATCACGTGCAAATCGTTAAATACCAAAATCAGAGTGCACATATCCTGAGCCATGTGACTGGTAGTTTGCTTTCTTTCATATGCTGTTTATTACAGTTAGTTGGCCTTAATGATGGACCATAGAATTTGATCCTGAATTTCCTGAAAAACAAGTCTGAAATGACATACTTTAAGCATAGAGATAAATCTCAGGGTAACCTTTGCATTAGCGAGTAGAGTAGAATAAAAATCAACGGTGGCCTGGAGACTGTTCAGGAAACTACCTCTCAGAGTCCCTGCTGTAGGTGAGGGCAACCTACCTGCCATAACCCATGTGGTTCAGGGCTGTGACTGGCACTGAGCCTGTCTCCCTCTCTCCAGTGGCTGAAGCAACAAGATGCAAACTTCACCATCAGTAACCTTTGCTACTTCCTGGAGAGACTCTGTCCGCAGTGAGAAAAACAGCAAGAGAAGCAAAGGCCAGAGGCTGAACCCCTCAGCACTGGAGTCCCTTGTCCAGCCCATCCCTGGCCCACCTAAAACTCCTTTTTGCCTCATTGAAAAGGAAGTTTTGTGCTATTATCTGTTTGTTCCTTCTTTGTAAGAGAGAATCTTTTTTTGTCTACGGCTTGCACTTTGAGTGACTACTTTGAAGGTAATGATACACAGTGTCTTAGCTACTGTTATTTTCTTATTACTGTATTTTGCTATGAAATTTATTTTTTCATAAAATAAAAAAGATAAAACTTTTTGCTTCAGCTTTTTCTAGTTGTGTGTCTGTGTACTTGCAATTTACAAAACAAAATCTTAGCAGGGCACAGTGGTGCACACCTGTACTCCCAGCTACTTGGGAAGCTAAGGCAGAAAGATCGAAAGTTTGAGGCCACTCTGGGCAACTTAGGGAGACTGTACCTCAAAATAAAATTTTTATTTTTATTTTTTTTTATTATTATTATTTTTTTGTGGGTACCGGGGGGTCGACCTCAGGACCTCGCGCGCCAACAGGCACCCGTGCCGCTGAGCGATATCACCGGCCCCTTTTTCATGTGGGATCTGGGAGTTGAACTCAGGCCCTCGCGCTTGCAAGGCAGGCGCTTACACCACTGAGCCATCTCACCGGCCCATCAAAATAAAATTTTTAAAAAGGTCTGGGTATGTTCCTCAGTGGTAGTACGCTTGCCTAGCATGTGAGAGCCCCTGGGTTCAATCCCCCACCGAAAAAAAAAAAACCAAACGTACACTAACACACATAATTAAGAATCTTTCACTTTATAGTAGAATCAAAGGCTAGCTAGTTCCTAACTAACCTCAGATCAACCATTTAACTTT
The DNA here is from genome assembly GCA_028451465.1 of Erethizon dorsatum. Taxonomy (NCBI): domain Eukaryota; kingdom Metazoa; phylum Chordata; class Mammalia; order Rodentia; family Erethizontidae; genus Erethizon; species Erethizon dorsatum. The sequence continues at coordinate 38,545,633 of CM051835.1, read as the reverse complement.
TCAGAATTGGTTCTGGGACAATAATGGGACAATAATGCTTCCTCCCATCTTTAGGGCCATTAAGCTGGTTTGTGGCTCAAATTAGAGTGTATGCATGAACACCATCACATCAGAAAGTGTGATTTAAACAATATATTGGTAATTTTAGTTATTGAATTGTGATTGCAAAAGGAATAGCTTTAAAATTTTTTTATTTTGATGTAAGTATTCATTCACTTACACAGCAGATTTGTATTACGATTTTCTGAAGTTGCTTACACTTCTGAGTCACAGCTAAAATACCTACGATTACAAAAGAATTTTACAAAAACAAGATCAAGGTGCACACTGGGAAGATAAACTGTTTATCATTTTAAAAGTGTCTATTTAAATTTGTTGCACCATAAAACAATATTGTAAAAGTATACTGTGTATGAAAAACAGTATACATACACTTAAATTTGTCACATTTTTTTATTAGAGAGAATTTAGATACATTCTGATTTTCATCCAATGATGCAAATTTTTTGAAGTACCTTATCCTCAAGGACAGTATTATATGGAAAGTTCAGTGTTTTTCAGGTATGAAACATTTTAAAAAGATAAAAAGCCAGGTGTGGTGACACATGCCTGTTATCTCAAGAGGCTGAGGCAGGACCACTGCTGTAAATTCAAGACCAGCCTGAACTACATAACAGGACCTTACTTCCCAAAAAATAAAAAGCAAAAATAAAGAATAAAAAAGTAGCCAGGCAAGGTGGCACATACTCTGGGAGGCTGAGACAGGACGATCACAAATTCAATCCCAATGTGGGCAACTTAGAGACTTAGTGAGTCGCAGTATCAAAAATAAAAAATCAAAACGGCTAGAGATGTAGCTCAGTGCAAAAGGCCCTGGGTTCAATCTCTAGTACCTCAAAAAATAAAAAAGACAAAAGAACAAAGGAAATACACTGACTAGGAAACATACATAAAAGAAGTTTTGAAACAATTTCGTTAGTTTCTTGTCCACAGTGAACAGATTTCAAATGCAATGTTTTTCTTCTCAAATGGAGTTCAGGAAGTGTTATAGCTCGTATTCAATGCACTCAGTTGGATTAGTCCACTGACGGGTTCATAGCTGGGTGTAACTCTGGGAGGCGAAGCTGGTGGGAGGAGGTGGTCCCTGTGGGTGTGTCCTGGATAAACATCCCTCCTGCCTGGAGCACAGCTCTGCTACCTTCCTGCCTGCCTGCCTGCCTGCCTGCCCTGCCCTGCCCTGCCCTGCCTGTCCTCTGCGTGCCCCTCCGCCCTGCTGCCCTGGTTTGGAGCCAGCCGACTATGGACTGTGGCCTCTATAAACTTTGAGCTGAAATAAATCCTTCCTCCTTTACTTTATTTATTTACTTATGGGGGGGTAAGGAGAATCGAACCGAGGACCTCACGCTTGCCAGGCAGGCGCTGTACCACTGAGCTAAATCCCTGGCCCCCATCCTCCTCCTGTCGAGTATTTTGTCCCGGCAAGGAGACACAACTAAGATAGGAAATAAAAGAGTTAACGCTGAAGGAGTTATTAAGACTTCTAAAATCGCCAACAGAAGCCACTCACCTCAAACTCAGTCTCATCTCTGAAGGAAGGAAAACTTTCCACCACCAGGTGCAGTAACTTCTGCGCGCTTTTTTCACTCTTTCGGACGCAGTTAAGGAAACAGCCTCCAAACCTCTCCACCAGAACCCTCCCCGCCTCGTTGAGAACGCGATGCCTGTCTTCCATTAAAGGCATGGGGACGTCGGTGTCAGAACGAAAAATGTGCCGAACCTGGTCCAGGGTCACGGTGGCATAGTAGGAGGCGCTCGTTATGGGTATCCCTTGGAGAGAAAAGAAAATCTGGGGGACCAGTGTCAGGCTTTTATACTTCACGAGGCCCCTAGGTTTACCACGCGCAACTCCTACGAAACCGAACGAACGCCGCAGAAATGTAGCTAGGGGGATGAACAAGGATCCGAGGCAAGACCTCCTTTCCCACTTGCTCGCCTGGAGGGACCCATGTCTAACCACCGCGCGCGAGGTTCATCGGGCGCATCCCGCCGGCACCCACCTTCGTCCAGGGCGCGGTTCACCGCGGCGCACAGCGCCCAGTAGCCGCTGTAGGCCGTGCCCCCGTAGCTCACCAGGCACTTGCGCCCCTCCTGCTCCGCCCAGAAGGAGAAGTTGAGCGTGTCCACCACGAACACCCAGTCGAGCGCCGCGGCGTCGGCCGCGCGGGGGTTCAGCTCGTGCAGCGCCCTCCAGCCGTCCACGCGCAGCGCCGGCCCCGCGGCCGCGGCCAGCAGCAGCTCGGCCACCCTGCGCACGCCCGCGCCGTCCACGGCCACGTCCCGGCTGCGCTCGGCCACGAACCTGGCGGACTCCCGCGGCGGCAGGGGCCCGTCCATGCCGCCGCCTCTGCTGTGCGGAACGGGGCCTCGACGCGTCTCCTAACGGGGCGAAGTGCAGCGCCCGCCCTCCCCGGCACGGTCCTAAGCAGCGCGAGCCGCCACGCCCGGCTCCGCGCAATCCCGGGCGACAGGCGGCGGGCGGGGCCGCCGCGCCGGGGCGGCGAGCACTTCCGGGGAGGCGACGAGCACTTCCGGGAAGGCGGCCCCGCCCGCGCCGGCCGCGCCCAGCGCGCTTCTGGTTCCCGCCCAGGTCGCCGGCCATCTTGCGCCGCCCGCCGCTGCCGCGGTGCCGCGTGGCCCCCCGGCCCGCCCTGCCCTGGCCCGGGCCGGGGCGAAGTCTGGGAGAGGCGCCTCCGGACGCCCGCGCCCGGTTCCCTCGCGCCTGCGGCCCTCCGTGTCGGGGCCCAGGCCCCTACCCCGAACCCGGGGCGGGCCGCGCGCTCGGCAGCCGCCTCTGCCACGTTCCTGGCCCGTCTGGAGGCCGAGTGGACGTTTAGGATGAGTTGGAAAGTGTGGGGGAGAAATGGAGAAAACACTGTCGAATTAACATTTTGTGCTTAATTACTAAATCTCATCTATCTGGGTCGTGACAAAAGTGGCTTTAGTAATTCCCGTTTTGCAAATGAAGCTGAGTGGTTCAGTGATCAGCCCCATTCCACCAGTGTTTTGGGCTGAGATTCAAACCTTTGTTAATCCAGGCCCCCCAGATCGAGGAAGCTGAGTGTCCAGTCCCTGGTGCCAGTCATCGTGGTCAAGTAGTGACTATATCAAGGACACAACTGAGGAGACATAAGGAAGTATCACCTTAGAACTGAAATTTAACATTATTAATAAGAGAAAGGTACAGACATAAAAGTAATGATCCACATTTGCTTAGTGATGCAGCGTTAGGACATGCCCGGGAGACCTAAATCTCCATAGACAACATAAAATGTTCACATCTTTGAAAGTCATATATTCCTGTAATCCCAGCACTTGGGAGGCAGAGGCAGGAGGATTGTTGTGAGTTTGAGGTCAGCCTGGGCTGAATAGTGAGTTCGAGGCCAGGTTGAACCACATAGCAAGACCCTGCCTCAAAAAAAAAAAAAAAAAAAAAAAAAAAAAAAGAAAGAAAGAATCGTGTATTAAAAACAAGGGTTGAGGCCAACCTGGACTACATCACAGTAGCAAGTTCAAAGCCAACCCTGGACTACCTAATGAGACTGTGATTCATAAAACAAAAAATCCTCCAAGGCTGGGCCTGTAGGTCAGTGGTAGAGTGCTTGCCTAGCATGCAGAAATCCTTGGGTTTTCCAGGATAACAATGATAAAATCAGTAGCTGTCGTTAGATATTCACCATAAAATCTTTTTCTTGGAATTTTTGGGGGGATTTGGAGTTTTAATAGATGTGACCCTAGAGAAGCAGAATATTTAACCCTCCAGTTTCTTAGGAAGAAGGAACTTCAGGGCCTTACTATAATACCACTGTTGAGTAAATGTATGCCTGATAGCTTTTTTTGTGTGTGGGTACCGGGGGTCGACCTCAGGACTGTGCGCCAGCAGGTGCCCTTGCTGCTGAGCGGTATCACCGGCCCCTTTTTCGTATGTGGGTTCTGGGAGCTGAACTCGGGCCCTCGCACTTGCCAGGCAGGCGCTTATGCTGCTGAGCCATCTCACCGGCCCTGCCTGATAGCTTTTTAATCTTTGTTTTGTTTTTGGTAGTGCTGGCAGTCAAACACAGGGCCTTTCACATGTGCTTGGTAAGCACTCTATCACCAAGCTATACGCCCGCCCCTGAGATTCTACTCCAGCAGGTAAATCTTTTTTTTTTTATTAAGTTTATTGGTACATTTTAGGCATACGTAATGTTCACATTGGTTATGGGGAATTTGTGCCTGGACATGATATAACTTGATTCTTGTTTTCCTCCTCCCCCTACCCTTCCTCAACCACTCCTCCCCTCCTTATTTACAAAAGCTTTGTTTCCATTTTTTCCTTCTTTTCTCCTTATTTTTCCTTTTCTCTTCCTTCCTTTCCCCCCCCCCTTATTTGCCCTTCCTATTTGAACATTTTCTTCCTATTTCATGATATCAGTTATACATTTTGGTCCTTATTTACACTTTCAGTTTCTCACACCAGAGAAAGAATATGATCTTTACAGATGTGTGTTTGATTTATTTCACTTAAGAGTATGGTCTCCAGGTTCATCCATTTACTTAGAAATGTCTCAAGTTTATCCTTCTTTATGGCTGAGTAGTACTCCATTGTATAAAAAAAACCCTACATCTTCTTTATCCATTCATGTTTATTATAGACAGCTAAGTTAGGTAGAAATATAGTAGGCAGTCAGACAGGGCTGGGCCCTCGAGGAAGTCAGTACAAAAGATGAGAATCCATCAGGACTGTGGCTGGAGGCGCATCTGAAGGTTAAAGTCTCAATGGCTAGTTTTATATACTTCCTTAAGGGATGAACGCAGGCTTGGGATTGTGGTTATCCCCCTTTTGAGATTTCGCATTATCTCATTAGGGGTGGGCCATTCTCTCCCACCTACTAAGACTAAGACTAAGACTAAGACTAAAGACAAGGCCAAGACCAAGGTTAATGATGTCACTCATGTACACTTGCTTCCATTAGATCAATATTACCTAAGTGACTGTACTTACAATCTTATTGGTCGATCATAATTTTGACCCATGTTGTACCTGCCTCATGATTTTGCTCTATAAAACTTCCTTTGAGAGATGGGCTCGTTGGCAACCCATTTGGGACCCCTCCTGTCTCTCAGGAGCTATTCCTATTCCCCCATTCCTATTCCCCATTCCTTTTGTCCAATAAATTTTCCTACTCTTAACCTCTATTGTTTCTTAGAATTCATTCTTCGACTTCAGGGAACATGAACTCAGCGTTTTTGACATCTAGCATTTCCCCTGTATCAAGTTGATGGGCATTTGGGCAGTTTCTATTGTCTATTACAAACTGTGCTACTGTAAACATAGGTGTGGATCTATCGCTGTGGTATGATGCTTGTAATTCTTTCGAGAAGAAGGGGAAAAGCTGGGTTGAATGGAACCTCTAGTTTTAGTTTTTTGAGGAATCTCTACACTGATTTCCACAGTGGTTGGACCAGTCTACACTCCCACCAACAGTGAAGGGTTCCTTTTTCCCCACAGCCCCTCTAGCATTTGTTATGGGTTGATTTCTTGATGATAGCCATTCTTTCTGGGGTGAGATGGAATCTCAGTGTTGTTTTAATTTGCATCTCTCAAATAACCAAGGATGTTGAACATTTTTTCATATATTTATTTGCCATTTCTACTTCTTCATCTGAGAAGTGTCTATTCAACTCAGATGCCCATTTTTGGACTGGGTCTTTATATTTGGGAGTCTGTTTTGTTTTTTTTTATTAATTCTGTATATATTGTAGATAGTAGTCCTTTGTCGGAGGAACAATTGGCAAAGATTTTTCCCCACACTGTGAGTTTTCTCTTCACTCTGTTGGTTTCTTTTGCTGTGCAAAAGCTATTTATTTATTTATTTATTTATTTGTTTGTTTATTTATTTATTTATTTATTTATTTATTTATTGTCTCTTTTGAGACAGGGTCTCACTATGTAGTTCAGGCTAGCCTTGAACTCACAGTGATCCTTCCTGCCTCAGCCTCCCGAGTGTGGGATTACAGGCATGCATCACCATGCCTAGCTTGCAAAAGCTTTTTAAATAAGATGAGATCCCAGTTGTTGATTCTTTGTGATAGTTCCTGTGTGATCGGGGTTTTCATAAAGTCTTTGCCTACCCCAAAGTCTTCAAGAGTTCTACCTATTTTACCTTCCAGCAGATTTAGTGTTTCTGTTTTAATATTTAGATCTTTGATCCATTTCAATTTTACTTTAGTGCATGGTGAAAGATATGGGTCTAGTTTTAATCTTCGGCATGTAGAAAGCCAGTTTTCCCAGCACCATTTATTAAAGAGGTTATCTTTCTTCCAGTGAAGTTGTTTGGCTTCTTTGTCAAAGGTAAGGTGGCTGAGTGTGTTTGAAGTTGTTTCTGCATCTTCTAATCTGTTCCGTTGATCCTTGGGTCTGTTCTTTTGCCTGTGTCATGCTGTTTTTATCATGGTAGCTTTGTAGTACAGTTTCAAGCCAGGTATTGTAATGCCCCGATTTGCCTTTGTTGCCCAGAATTGCTTTTGTTATTCTAGGTCTCTTCTGGTTCCAAAAGCATTTTAGGATTTTTTTTTCTAATTCTGTGAGATATGCTGTTACAGTTTTGATCAGGATTGCATTAAATCTGTATAACAGTTTTGAGAGTATGGCCCTTTTCACTATCTTGGTTCTTCCTACCCAAGAGCAAGGGATATCTTTCCATTTTCTGATACCCTCTTCAATCTCCTTTTTCAGAGTACTGCTCTGTTTTCAGTGCAGAGGTCTTTTACTTCCTTCATTAGATTGATTCCTAGGTATTTCATTTGGGGGGATGCTACTGTGAAAGGTATTGTTTCCCTAAATTCTCTCAGTGAGTTTGTTATTTATGTACAGGAAGATTATTGATATTTGAGTGTTGACTTTATATCCAGCTACATTACTGAATTTGGTTATTAAATCTAGAAGTATTTTGGTAGAGTTTTGGGGATCTTCTATGTAGAGTATCACCCACAAATAATGATTATTTAACTTATTCCTTTCCTATCCTTATTACTTTTATTTCTCTCTCTTGTCTCATTGCTCTGGCTAATGTTTCCAGGACTATGTTGAATAAGAGTGGGGAAAGTGGACATCCTTGTCTTGTTCCTGACTTTAGAGTGAAAGCTTTCAGTTTTTGTCCATTTAGTATGATGTTGGCTGTTGGTTTGTCATAGATGGCTTTTGTCAGATTGAGATAAAGACCATCTATTCTAATTTTCTATCTAATTTATCTATCTAATTATCTAATTTATCATGAATGGGTGCTGGACTTTGTCAAACACGCTTTTTCTGCATCTATTGAGATGATCATGTGACTTTGTCTTTCGTTCTGTTGATATGGTGTATTACATTTATTGATTTGTGTATGCTGAACCATTCCTACATCCCTGGGATGAATCCTACTTGGTCACGGTGTATGATCTTCTGATGATTTGCTGCATTCTGCTTGCCAGTATCTTTTTGAGGATTTTTGCGTCTATGTTCCCTAGGGAGATTGGCCTATAGTTCTCTGTTTTGGTTGGATCCTTCTCTGGTTTTGGTATCAGGGTAATGCTTGCTTCCAGGAATGCCTTTGGGAGTATTGCTTCCCTTCATTTTCATTAAGGAGTTTGAGAAGTAGAGGTATTATATCTTCTGTAAATTTCTTGTAGAATCCAGCAGTGAATCGGTCAGGGCCTGGACTTTTCTTTGTTGGTAGGTTTTAAATTACATCTTCAATTTCATTGACTGATTCTTTTGACTGATATTGTTTTTTTTTTTTTTTTTTTTTGGGTACCGGGGGGTCGACCTCAGGACCTCGCGCGCCAACAGGCACCCATGCCGCTGAGCGATATCACCAGCCCCTTTTTTCGTATGTGGGATCCGGGAGTCAAACTCGGGCCCTCGTGCTTGCAAGGCAGGCGCTTATGCCGCTGAGCCATCTCACCAGCCCCATGACTGATATTGTTTTATTTAGATTTTTTTTTTAATGTGGGTACCGGGAGTCGAACTCAGGACCTCGCGCTTGCCAGGCAGGTGCTTATGCCACGGAGCCATCTCACCAGCCCCTTATTTAGAATTTTACATCCTCTTGATTGAGCTTTGGTAATTCATATATATCTAGGAATCTGTCCATTTCTTCTGCATTTTTCATCTTATTAGAATATAGGTTCTCCATACAAAGAACTCAAAAAAATCAGACCTCCCAAAATTTTTTTTAATAAAATACACATTTTATCCTTTTTGTTGTTGTTGTTGTTGTTGTTGTTGTTGTTTGTGGGTACTGGGGCTCAACCTCAGGACCTCGCGCACCAGCAGGTGCCCGTGCCACTGAGCGATATCACCAGCCCTTTTTTCGTATGTGGGTTCCGGGAGTCAAACTCGAGGCCTCGCGCTTGCCAGGCAGGCACTTACGCCGCTGAGCCATCTCACCGGCCCCAGACCTCCCAAATTTAAAGACCCAATCCAAAAATGGGCATCTGAGATGAATACACATTCTCAGATGAAGAAATACTAATGTCAAATAAATGTACAAAAAAACGTGCAACATCACTAGTCATGTGAGAGATGCAAATTAAAACAACACTGAGATACCATTTCACCCCAGAAAGAATGGCTATTATCAAGAAATCAACTAATAACAAATGCTGGAGGGGCTGTGGGGAAAAAGGAACCCTTCTCCACTGTTGGTGGGAGTGTTGACTGGTGCAGCCACTGTGGAAATCAGTGTGGAGATTCCTAAAAAAAACTAGGACTGGAGGTCCCATTTGATCTAGCTATTCCCCTTCTGAGTATCTTTCCAGAAGAATTAAAAACATCGTACCACAGCGATATATGTGCACCCATGTTTATGGCAGCACAATTTGTAATAGCCAGATCGTGGAAACAACCCAAATGCCCATCAACCAAGGAATGGATAAAAAAGATGTGGTATTTTTATACAATGGTGTGGTGGATTGACAACTGGTGGTCAACTTGTCACACCCAGCTGAACTGAATCAGCATGGTGCCTGGTGTGGAGGGCCCACCTGAGGACTGTTGCCAACAACATAAAAAGGAGAACTGGTGAGGAAGAGTTACTGCTGTCGGTTCTCCTTGAGGAGCTTGTCACGCTGGCTTTCCTGATAGGAACTTGGCTGTTCTCATCGTCGGAGGAGCTCAGGACCTCACTGTTGCTGAGGATGGCTATGGTGACTTTCGGGGGAGCTCCAGTTCTTACTCTGAGCGTCGCTTCCTGGCTCCGGGATAGATCCCTCAGCCTGCTGGCACAGATCCTTCATCCCACTGGTGCAGACTTTCTAGCTTCCACCGCTGACCTTTGGGCCTTCCCAGCGTAGATCCATGAAATATCCTTGCATGAGACATTGTTGTGGACTCTGGGCCTCTAGTGGACTCGTGGAGGCATTGCCATGGGCTCTAGGTCTTCAGCTGGACTCATGCAGGACACTGCTGTAGGATCCAGGCCCTCAGCTGGATTCTTTGGGTCTTTAGTGTGTGGACAGATTTCCTGCACTCTTTTGTATATGACTCTTTGGGTGACTATTACAAAATAACTCTATAAATTATGTGTCCTGTATTGTATTGTTTCCCTTGCAAACCCTGACTACAACAAAATTGGTACCAGGAGAGTGGGGTCATTACTGTGATGTTGCCTGACCATGTGGCTTAAGAGCCTTGGGAATTAATTTGGAAAGGTCTTGAGAGACTGGCCTAGGAGCAGCCCCAATATGCTGTAAACTATTTTGGAGACTCTGGTCGGAGCCTGGAAAATCAGAGTACTGATGGAAATGCTGCCGATTAAGATGAAGCTCTGGAGGCTTCTATTGAGACGGACTGCATTGGCTGCTGGAACCCAGGTAGTATATTGTGCTTTGGCAGGAAGTTGTTCTGCAATTTGCTTGTGTTTAGAGATATTATCTGGGTGGCAGAAAATTTTCAATGTTGTCTACTGTTGGGATGGTGGCATGGTTACTGTTGAGAGCTTTTGACCAGATCTGTGTTTAAAATTAAGACTAAAGAGCCAACAAGGTGATTTGAAGCATTTGGCCAGAGGGAAGACTCCATGGAACTGTGGGTTGCAAGGTTAAAAAAGAGAAGAACGTGGTTGTTGGAAAAAGAAAAAAACAGGACAATGGAAAAATGAACTGAAACCTTTCACCTGAAGATAAGAGTGTATTTAAATTGCAGGAGATCCCCATTTTTTAGTCTTGACATGTCGTGTAGTTAAGTTACTGGATGCAAGGACTGTGATTGTAATAGTTCTTTTAATTTGATTTTAATGTAGTTTTTAGATATGTTTGTAATCAGGTTAATTTGTTAAAGTATTGTGGTTTTAACTTTGAATTTTGATCACCCTTTGTATATTTTGCTTTTGGTGCAGAAATGAGTGCAATAAGAGTTGTATATGTGTAATTGTTATATTAATGTAAATCTGAATAGACCAACACATGTTAAGTTTTCACAAATCTGCCACTAGAGACCATTGGTTTAAGGAAATGTGTGTGGTTATCAAGTTGACCAGGGGTGGACTGTGGTGGATTGACAACTGGTGGTCAACTTGTCACACCCAGCTGAACTGAATCAGCGTGGTGCCTGGTGTGGAGGGCCCACCTGAGGACTGTTGCCAACAACATAAAAAGGAGAACTGGTGAGGAAGAGTTACTGCTGTCGGTTCTCCTTGAGGAGCTTGTCACGCTGGCTTTCCTGATAGGAACTTGGCTGTTATCATCGGAGGAGCTCGGGACCTCACTGTTGCTGAGGATGGCTGTGGTGACTTTCGGGGGAGCTCCAGTTCTTACTCTGAGCGTCGCTTCCTGGCTCCGGGATAGATCCCTCAGCCTGCTGGCACAGATCCTTCATCCCACTGGTGCAGACTTTCTAGCTTCCACCGCTGACCTTTGTGCCTTCCCAGCGTAGATCCGTGAAATATCCTTGCATGAGACATTGTTGTGGGCTCTGGGCCTCTAGTGGACTCGTGGAGGCATTGCCATGGGCTCTAGGTCTTCAGCTGGACTCATGCAGGACACTGCTGTAGGATCCAGGCCCTCAGCTGGATTCTTTGGGTCTTTAGTGTGTGGACAGATTTCCTGCACTCTTTTGTATATGACTCTTTGGGTGACTATTACAAAATAACTCTATAAATTATGTGTCCTGTATTGTATTGTTTCCCTTGCAAACCCTGACTACAGCAAATGGAGTACTACTCAGCCATAAAGAAGGATAAACTGGAGACTTTTATAGGTAAATGGATGCAAATCGAGAAAATACTCATAAGTGAAATTAACTGGGTGCACATGTGCAAACATTGTATTGTCTCCCTAGTGTGAGAAACTGAAAGAGTAAATAAGATCCAAAATGTACAATAGATATGATGAATCAGAAAGAAATTGGTTGAAAGGAAAGAGAGTCTGGGATGGGGGAATGGGGAAAAGAAAGAAGGGAAAAGAAAAAAAATTGTATTTATATATAAGATGGTTAAGATAGATACACTACTAATTTTGCTTAGTTCATTGAAGAGAAAGGTTTATGCCAGTAATGTTTAGACAATTTAATGCTGATATCTTGTACCCTGAGTAACTAATTTAAAGATAACAATACATAATGTATTAACCATTGTTACCCTCCTATTATGTTGTTTTGAAATTTTGTTCATTTTTGTTTATTTATTTATTTATTTAAAAAAAAAAAGAGAGAATATAGGTTCTCAAAGTAGGTATTGATGATCTGGACTTCTGCAGAATCCCTTGTGATTTCACCCTTTTCATTTTTAATAGCATGAATTTGAGTCTTTTCTTCCCTCTTTTTAATAAGTTTGGCTAAAGGTTTGTCAATTTTATTTAATCTTTCGAAGAACCAACTCTTCAATTCATTGATTCTTTGTATTGTTTTCTTAGTCTCCATTGCATTAATTTCTGTTCTGATCTTTTTAATTTCCTCCTTCATATGAGCTTTGGGCTTGATTTGCTCTTTTCTAGTAGCTCAAAGTTCAAAATAAAGTTGTTTATTTGAGCTGGCTCTGTTTTCCTGTTCTGGGTATTCACAGCTATAAATTTCTCACAGGACTGTTTTCATTGTGTCCTGTAAATTCCGGTATGTTGCATTGACATTATCATTTAATTGTAGCAACTCCCTAATTTCTTCTTTAATTTCATCTGACCCATTGGTTGTTCAGGAGGGTGTTATTTAATTTCCATGTGTTTATGAAGTTTTTTTGTGTTTTTTTTCAGCGGCTAAATCTTGGGAACCAAAGAAATTAAGAAGAAAATCTAGCAATCTACAAAAGAATCCAGGAAGTTAAATAACATGGCATTTTCTTTGGCTGAGGTTTGTTAACAGAAAAAACATCAACAACTTGAACCTTACTTGTGTTTGAGGTGTTGAGTGAGACACTAAGAGTAGTATAAATAAGAATAAAATATGTTTTATTCTGTTAATGTTGAGATACATCATAAACTTTGGGTTTTTGTTTTTTAAAGTATGTCTAATACTGAGAATAACAAAAAGTGAGTTTTTTTAGCTGAGTGTGATGGCACACACCTGAAGTCCCAGCACACAGGAGGATAACAAATTCAAACCCAGCTTGGGCAATTAGTGACTTAGCATGACCCTGTCTCAAAATAAAAAATTAAAAATGTTGGGGATGTAGCTCAGTATGAAGGCTCTGTGTTCAATCCCTAGTACTAACCACAAAACATTATTTTCTTACTCAGCATCTTTTCCTTTCTTTTTCCTTTCCAACAGATGTTGTTCAGGAACTCCTTTTTCCTGGGGCTTGGGGGAGAGGAATCCCTCTCCTTTAACCATAACACATGTAGTGCAGCATCCTCAGGCCCAGAGATGGTAGGGACTGGTAATACTGCTAGTGTCAGAAGCTGGATTAGAGTTGTGCAGATTTCCCACTTCACCGCAGTAAACTGCAAGGGTAGAAGCTTTTATTCTCTCTCCCAGTGAGACTTCCTGGAAGTAACTCACCTTCAGATGTGGTTGAGCTTCCATGTACACTACTGGAATTATCCAGTCCTTCGTATGGCAGCTGGATATGAAGGCAACTCATGTGGGAGGGGCCGGGCCAAAAGAACAGAGAAAAGGAGTTGGAGTAATAGGATTATGTCAACTCTTCAGTTTGCTCTACTTTTCGATCTTCAGTGACATGTTAATAACTTCTTGGAGCTCCTGATGCTGCTTGCCTAGCATGTACAAGGTCCTGGGTTTGGTCCCTAGTGCTACCAAAAACTAAAACAAACGAAAGCATCAATGACTTTTGTGTACTTTAAAGCAGTTTTTTCTTAGTCTTGGGGTGCCAGGGATTCAACACAGGACCTTGTTCACGCAAGGCAAATGCCTTACCTCTAAGCCACATTCCCAGCCCTGAAAGTGGTTTTGCATCGGGTTTCCTATTTCAGTGAAAACTTCAGATTTTACGCAGGAAGCAAAGGCAGAGGTGGCCTCTGGCATTTTATGATCAAATGGGATGAGCCATACCTGGGTAGGATTATGCTTTAAGCAGTAGAGAACACTATGTGGCTTTTGTTGTTAGGGTTGTAAATGGCTCTATACTTGAAGGAATTTGTCCACAGAAGGAAAAAAGGAAAAAGAGTGAAGCACTGATGTGAAGTGCCAATTGAGTGTTTATTTTTTGCTGTTCTGGGGATTGAACCCAGGGCTTTTGCACCATGCTACAGTCCCAGCATTCCAAACCCTGACCCCCTTTTATTTTTGAGACGTCTCACTAAATTGCCAGGCTGGGCTTGAATATATGATCCTCCTGCCGCAGCCTCTCAGAGTGCTGGGATTACATGCATGTACCACCATTCCTAGATAGAGTGTTTCTTTTGAAAATCTTTGGTCAGAGGTCATCATGATGTCTTTCAGGAGGGCACAGTGGCACAAGCCTATAATCCCCACTGTTTGCAGCTCATGCTGGAGGACCCAGAGTTTGAGCCCAGGCTGAGCAACATAGCAAGACTTCATTTTCAAAAAAATAATAATTCTTCAAATGCTTATGGCTGTAGGGTAGAGCTTCTGGCAAAGATTTTCATTTCATTGATTGATTGATTGAGTGATTGAGACAGGGTCTTGCTATGCAGTTCAGGCTGGCCTTGAACTCAGTTTGTAGCCCAGGCAGCCTGGAACCCTTGGCGATCCTCCTGCCTTAGCCTCCTGAGTGCTGGGATTACAGGCGTGCGCCACCACACCCAGCCTATCCTTGCATTTTAAAGGGTGACAAAGAAAAGAGGTATGATCAGTAGTGTTGTGTTTCTACATCTCCTTCTCCCAAACAGTACTCAAGTTAGATCATTCCATTCATTGAAAGACATCCTTGTGAAGAGCTAAATTAAATGTCAAGCTCCTGGCAGTAATTACTGATTTGTCTTCTATTTTTTGTCGTGATATGCTGTGGCAGGCATTTAAATAGAGTATTATATCAGAGATATTATTGGTCTGATTGTGGTAACATGCCTGTAACCAGCACTCTGGGGGGCTAAGGCAGGAGGGTCACAAGTTTGAGCCCAGCATGGGCAATTTAATGAAACCCTGTCTCAAAAATAAAAAATGGGGGCTGGGGATGTAACACAGGATGAAGGCCCTATTTTCAATTCAATACCTAGTACTGCACACACAAACCAACCAAAAAAACCCCAAAAAACAAAAAACTGTTGAGGAAAGTTTGCAAAAGATGGCTAGAGGCTATGGTTTTCTCTCATGCAGGAGGAGTTATGCATAAAATGGATTTTATGAAGGTAAACACCTCCGTTACTTTGCTTCCCTCAGTATCCCCAAAGTGACTGACAGACTAATGCCCCAACAAGGCTTAGCAGAGAATAGACAAAAACAGAACTGAGCCACAGATTAAGGGCCAAGCGAGTGCATGTGTGCGGTGCTGGGTATAAGACCCAGGGACTGGCACTCTGCCTCTGAGCTGTACCTCTAGCCCAGTGCTGATGTTTTATCAGTGAGGTGCACTCTGAAGTTACCCAGGTAGAGTGGACACACAGCTGGTCACTCAGGCGTGTTGGCAAAGTCAGTAGTGAAGGCTCTGGACAAATTATATAAACTGTTCTTTAGGGCAGTTTTTGTGATGGAAGCAGAGAAAATTCTCTTTCCTATTTCCTGTTGGTCAGATGTTTCACAGGGAGTCGACTCCTCCAAAATTGTAGGTTGTGGCTGGGCATGGTGGCACACACCTGTAATCCCAGCACTCAAGAGACTGAGACAAGAGGATCACTGTGAGTTTGAGGCCAGCGTGGACTACACAGCAAGACCCTGTCTCAAAAAAAAAAATAATAAAAAATTGTAGGTTGCATCATCCCACCCCTTCAGTGGTAGCTGAGGAAGTCACATCCATTACTCGTGAGGCGTGGCATTTTACTGAAGTCTGAAAGCAGAAAGAAAAGCCCCCAAACTCCAGTGTTGCTCACTGTCCCAGATGTTTAGTAGCAGCCTTGTGGGTAGCGCCTGGCACTCCCTCGCAATGACTGATGAGCCCAGACCTGGCCGTTGTGCGAGGCTCGGCTGGCAGCAGTGACCGCTGAGGTAGGGCAGGAGCTGTTGTCTGTGCTTTGGTGCTGCCTTCCCTGAATTAACAATGTTGCCTGTACAAGATAAGCCTTTCTGACTGAAGGGCTGTATGACGTAGCAGCTGATTCTAGATAATTTAATAAACATGGTTTTGGCGGGGCAGGGTTGAGACAGGGTTTCACTATGGAGCCCAGGCCCCCTTCAAGCTTTCTACATAGTCTTGGCTGGCCTCAGACTCATGGTCCTCCTGCTTCAGGCTCTCTACTGCTGTGACTGCAGGCATGCACTACCACTCCTGTCCACTTCAGCAAAATAATGTTTTGAAAGATTATGAAAAGTTCACAGGATAGAAGGGAAGGCTGGGGAACCAGACTCATAATAAACAGAAAGCAGGAAGCTTTAGAGTATTGAGAGCAGGCACTGCCCACGGCTCTCTTCTATTGCTGCTGAACAGGTAACTATGATCATTACAACCCGCTTGCATCACTCTACTCAATGTCGAAAATCCCAGGAGAAAGACCTGTCTAACCAAGCCTTAGGCAAATACCCACCCCCTTGGGTGGTGAAGCCCTCTAAGGACCAGGACTTCTATCTCATCAAGTCTATATACAGTGGGGAGAGAAAAAGTCCACAACGAAAACTGTGCTATTAGAAACTGATGCTGTGTTAACAAAACGTGTATAATTTGTCCCCTTGGTGGTTTAGCATTCAAACAATTTTCTTCCCTTACATCTACTTTCAAAAATAGGCCAGCCACCTGGCATGGTGGTACACACCAGTAATCCCAGTTACTCAGGAGGCTGAGACAAGGGGACAGGTTCAAGTTCAGCCTAGGTAACTCAGTGATAACTTGTCTCAAAATAAAATTTTAAAAAAGGGCTGGCAGCTGGGGCCTGCAGCAGCTCAGTGATGGAGTGCTTACCTAGCACGTGTGACGCCTTGGGTTCCAACCCCAGAACTGCAAACAAACAACATTCCTAACACAATGCAGTTAACTCTTCATAAAATAACTTCATTCCGCAGAGGGAGATAACCCAAATCTGCATCACAGCGTAAGTCCAGGATGTCTGGTTCTCAGGTGAAGGGGACAGAGGGAAGCAGGACAGGGCAGTGGAAACTAGCCATGTGGGTCTCAGGTGAAGACCGGTTTCAGCCTGATTCCATAAGAAGTCTGGTGCCAGTTTGAGACACACGTATGATAAATGATCTAGAAAAAAGGCTATCTGATATAGTGCAGGAAGGTACAACCCAGGTGAGACCATTTCTGCCTAGAAGTATTAGCCTTATTACTTCTCTTGCCTCTACAGGGAATTTCAGGGCCCACAAATGCCCTATGCCCTCTTTGAATTGAACCTTCTCGTACATTCTCATGCCCCTCCACGGCAGGAAAAACACACAAACTTGTCAGATTAAAAAAAGTTGGTCTTGCTGAGTTTTAAATGGTCTTTTTTGTTTTGTTTGTTTGTTTGTACAGGGTCTCACTATGTAGTTCAGGCTGGCCTTGAACTCACTATGTAGCATCGGCTGACCTTGAACTTGCAATGATCCTCTTGCCTCAGCCTCCCGAGTGCTGGGTTTACAGGCACGCACCACCAGGCCTAGCCAGGTCTCTCTTAACTGACCGGATTCCCCTAGGCCTCACCAGGACTGCAAACCCTTTGGAATTCCGCCACGTCTTCATTCTTCCCCCAGATGGGATCCCTACCTTACAGAACCTGCTGTGCAGTGACCACACCAACTGATGTCCCTTCTATGACACAGAAATCAAGGGAAATTTTGTTTGTGTGTAATGTCGTACGTACCTTTATGCCAAAAATTGGTTATGTCTCTTTTTTTTCTTCTTTGGTAGTAACGGGAATTGAGCCCAGGGCCTCACACATGCTAGTTGAGAGCTCTGTCCCCGAGTTACATGCCCAGCTCTCCTTTTTAACTTTTGCGACAGGTTGGTTAGCAGCAGGTTGGCAGGGCTGGTCTTGACCTTGCCAGCCTCCTGAGCAGCTGGGATTAGGGGTGAGAGCCATCACTCGTGGCTCTTCTGTACTTCTGTTACCCCATGGTTGCAGGGAACTTCGCAGGGTTACAAGGTAAAGGTGAGGTTTGTGTCTTGCTTCTCAGCTTTTCAATTCCTCTTCAGTCTGTCTGGAGTTCCTTCTGTCGGCTTGTCCTGCCCCATGCTGAACGCAGAGGACCTGGCTGGCACCTTCCACCCTATTCTGTCTCCCCAGCACTGATCAAAACTTCTCTTTGGCCCTTTTAACTTTTCATGTTGCCACATACTTTATGCCTCCTACTTTTATAGTCCTCCACTTCCGCAAACCCTGGCCTTAATGGTAGAAATTTCATTTTCAGGTTAAAAAAAAAGGTGGTGGTGGTGATTGAGGGAGAAATAATTCAGAAAGGATTTTGAAAGGTTTTCGTGACTACACCTCTTATTTCTCTCACAATTACAGATCCACGGGTGAGGAGATGGAGATGTATTTGGAGGAGTGAAAAGCTGTTGGGAGGATAGGAAATTCTTGTGGGTTCTGAACAAAAATGAGGTGGAGGCTAGAAAAGTTTGAGGTCATGATAGCTGGCATTCTAGTTTACCCCAACCATGTGCTAGTATTTATCACTCAGTTGGCAAACAGGACCATCCAACCCCATACAACACTGACATCTTGTATTTCCAATGTATATTTGCATGCAGAAGCATTTGACAGACTGGCTCCCCATTTTGTTTCTTTGACAGGTCTCGCTATGTAGTGTAGGCTGGCCTCAAACTTGTGGTGATCTTCCTGTCTCAGCCTCCCAAGTGCTGGGATTATAAGTGTGCGCCACTGGGGCCATCCTTAGCTCCCCATTTTAAATACAAACAACTAGGTAGAAAGAGGACAAGAAATTGAGACTTTTTTCAAGATAACCCAATAAATATAATTTTTTTCTATTTTATAAAATTATAAAACATTTTTCTTATAATGTATGATTCTATATTGTTATTCATTATCCTTATTATATTTTATAAGCAATAAAAATATTTTTAAAGAAAAAAAAATACAAACATAACTGCCTGGACTTTTTCTCCAGATTCTCCTTTTCCTTAGGTCAGATTTCTTTCCTGACTGGAAGTGCTGCTAGGACAAATCATGTCTATTTGTACAAGATCTGACAATGTCTGCTTTTTTGTGCATTTGCTTTTGGGGTCCCAAATATTAGGTTGACATACTGGTAACCAGGTGTGGTGGTGCATGCCTATGATGCCAGCTATTTGGGAGGCTGAGACAGGATTAGTAAATTCCAGAGTAGCCCAGCCAGCTTCACAAGGCCCTGTCTCAAAATAAGAAATAAAAAGGGGTGGAGATGTAGCTCAGAGGAAGAGCACTCTAGGGTTCAATCTCCAGTACCACAAAAAGAAAATCAGATACAAGGCTTTTTAAGTAGCCTAGGAAGAATAGTGTTACTTCAAGCAACATGTCAGTGAATGTGTATACACATAAGTGCACACAAATAGCATGATTTTGTTTTCAGTACTGGGGACCAAACACGGCCCCGAGCTAGGCAAGTGTTCTACTATTGAACTACACCCTTGCCCTTTTTATTTCAAGATGGGGGATCTTACTAAACTGCCAAGGCTGGCCTTGCACTTGTGATCCTCCTGCCTCACCTCCTGCCTGGCTGGGGTGATAAGCTTGTGCCACTGTACTCAGCTCTTTTCTGCTTCCTTAAACACATCTCAATAGTGCTATGGAATGTCTTCTCATTACCACTTTAATGACTGGATTGTCTATTTTAGCTTACTGCAAACTTGCGGCCTAATGATTCTTGCACACCTTAGAACAACTATACACATACACATATATACATATATATACACATATTTATATACATATTTATACACACACACACACACACACACACACCCCTTTTTGAGAGAGTCTTGCCATGTAGCCCCAGGCTGGCCTTGAACCTGTGGTGATCCTCCTGCCTCAGCCTCCTGAGTGCTAGGATTCACAGGCATGCGCCCCCACACCTGGCTAGGAACAGTATACTGTACGTATATTTCAAAATACACATCTGACATTACTGAAAAGGTACACAGCTGTGTGCAATGGCACAGGCATGTAATCTTGACTACTCAGGGCTGAGACAAGAGGATCACAAATTTGAGGCCAACCTAGAAAACAGTGGGAATTTGTCTCAAAATTTAGAAACTCAGGTTGGATGTGGTGGCGCATGCCTGTAATCCCAGCACTTGGGAGGCTGAAGCAGGAGGATCACTGTGAGTTCAAGGCCAGCCTGCACTACTTAGCAAGACCCTGTCTCAAAAAAAAAACAAAAAAACCCAAAAAAACCCCTAGAAACTCAGGAGGCCGAGGCATCTGGAATACATAGCATATCGCAACCAAACAACCAACCAACCAATGAAAACCAACCCCCCCACCCCCCAGACCCAACAAGTAAAGGGCTGGGACGTAACTCTGGCAAAATGCTCACCTAGCATGCGGGAGGCCCTGGGTTCAGTCCCTAGTAGTGGGAAAAAAAAGAAAGGGTCAGTTTCACTACAGTGTTACCAGCAATGAGAAAATCTTAATGGCAGCTATAACATAAGGTTGATTTACACTGAAGTACCAAGACTGAACATCTCTTTCCAACAAAAATTACTTTCCACAGCACTGAACAATGGACAGAACTTTTCATTGGTCCAACATTCTAAGAGAAAAAATTAAAACACAAGCCTCTTTACCTAGCAGCATTAAACAAATCATATGTCATCTGCTTGTGGGACAATGTCATTTTCAGCACTTAAAAAAAAAAAATGTACATTAGACCAGGCAGGCTGTAATCCCAGGATGGGGGAAGCAGAGACAGGAGTATTTGTCGGAGTTGGAGGCCAGCCTGAACTACAAAGCAAGGCCCTGCCTCAAAAACAAAATGAATAGTACATAAACGCTGGGCATGGGGGTGCTTTCCTGGGACGTCGAGACTGGACTGCAAACTCGAGCCCACGTGGATAACTTATCAAGGTTTTCTCCAAACAAAAAAAGGGCTGGGAACGTAGTGGTTCCCAGCTGTTCAATCCCATGTCCCATAAACAACAAAAAACTAGTACGAGACAAACCTGTTTTCAGTACTGGGGACTGAAACTAGGGTCCATGAACTGAGCTTACATCCATAGTAGCCTTTCTTTCCTTGAGACAGGGTTTCAAGTCACTCAATTGCCATCAAACTTATCCTGCCTCAGCCTTCTAATATATGGGCCACCTTGCCTGGCTGAGACAAATTTCTGATTTTTCAGTGGAAAAATTGCTGTTGGATTTTAACTCTTTGCTATATATTCAAGTATGTAATAAGATCAAGATGTTAGTATTTTACCTTAGGATATTAAAACAATTGAAGGGAAACATTAACATTTTTAGTAGGAAAAGGTTTTGGGATAGTTTTTTTGAGACAGAACCTCAATGCATAGCTTACGTTGGCCTCAAACTTTTGACCACCCTACTGCCTCAGCCTCTTGAGTGCCAAGATTTCAGGCATGAACCACCAAGGCTGGTAGTTTTGAGGTTGTTTATAGAACCCTGGTGCAATCTGGTTTTCAATGTATCTGTTGGTATTTTGGTTTTAAGACTCAAGACCTTTAAAAGCTCCTTCTAACCCCTTTGGAACCTAAAAATTCTTTGTGGTACAAGGACTGAACTTGGTCATCCCTTCATGCTATGCTCTGTGCTGTATTTTTTGAGACAGGGTCTCACTGATGTCACTAAGTTGCCCAGGCTGAGCTCTTGTGACCCTCCTTCCTGCAGACTCCCCAGAGTGCTGGCATTATAGGGGATGTGCCACTATGCTCATCTTTTTAAAAGCTTCATAAATCACTATACTAGTTGCTTCTCATATGGCTCATATCTGCTTAATTGTAAAAGCTTATGTTCATTTCTAACCTTTCCCAATCTTCAGCCAATCATCATTTACTAATTAACAGCAATGCAAAAGTCCCCCTCAAAGCTACAGTTCAATCACCAGTGCCAGACAGCCTTGAATTTATCCATCACTGGTCCACACACTGGTTTCAATTATGTTGAACCCCAACTCACCCATATTTAAAATACTAAGGGGGAGGTTTAGTAACACCCATGTGGCAAAGTAGCCTAATTTTTCCTTTGGGAAAACAGTACCACAGGTAGCATTCACTAGTTTCAAGTGTTCTGACATTTCACATGCTACTAACCAAGAGAACTCCACCCTCCAACACTAAATCAAGTATTGAAACAATTCCCTTCAAAGGTCTATTTTACATGCACTACATGATCACATACCCAAGAAAAACTGCCCAACTCTTAAAGGACATGCAGAATTATTTTAACTAGACTCTCATTTGCTTAGGCTATGCCGTGAAAGCTCCCCTGCAAAGCCTACCTGCTGGAATTTTAAAATTTACCATCCCTATGAGATTAAATTTTATAAAAGCTAGAAAGACACTCCACACCAAAAAATACGTAAGATTACTGTATTTCCTTGTAAGAGGAACGGGTTCAACAGATTTTTACAGGTGTCAACCAACCTTTTTTTCAAACTGGGTACACATCAAATCTAGCATCATGGGAGTTTTATTGTGCAGTGAAACTTTTAAACTATCAATACAAATGCCAGGATACTACACAAAACATCCACAGGAACGTTTTTCAACTTGTTTTTGAATAGTTCACAAACATTTCCTACATAATCCAACATACAACAGAGAAATGGTACATCTTTTTCTTGCAATTTGCATACAATGGAAAAACATGTATATGTATTTATACAAAGTTTAACTAATAGACACTAGAAGGTTGACAGTTTATTAAGTCTATAGGTGAGAAATGTAATAAAAATAATCAGAATTTATTCAGCATCTGCCACTTCCATGACCAAGTGTTATTTTAATAAAACCCACTGCCAATTAGGCTTCTGCAATATACTTATATTTTTTCAATTTGTAGTACACTGTTGCCCACCTTGGTTCTTTACAACTACTAACAGAAAACTGCTGAAAAGTAGGGGCAAGCATTTGCAAAAACAAAACAAAAAATCCTCCAGCTTCTTATAAGCATGATATGTATGATGGAACTTCTTCCCAAGCAATGACTGAAACCATCGAGAAATCAGCAGAACTGAATTTGCCAATATATTTTGCCTGTATCTAAGAGATATGCTGTACTTATTTCCAACAGAGGAGCTGAAAATCAAACTTAGTGTTTAGTTTAGGGGTACGTTGGGAAATTCAGCCACCATTTGAAAATTGACTGTATTAAAAAAAAAAAAAAAAAAAGACCACCAAAATAAGTTCACTAAATTTATTTTAAAAATCATAAAACGTTTCTTACAAAAGAGCATTACATTCTGCACACTGCTCTGAACAGATGCCAGGGACATGTGGACTATTGTTACTTTCCTCCCTGTCCCACCCCCCAAATGTTTACAGTGACCACACAAAGCAAGGTGTTCACAATAATTACATGGGGGGGTAAATTTTTTTAAACCACCAACAATAAACAAAAAATAAAATCCACTCACTCTGCTGCTGTTTTAAAATTTCAATGTTAGTTTTTGCACACCCTCCCCCCCAACCCTGTTTGTCAGGAACTAAAACATTACATCTGGTGAACAGCAAAGATTTCACTACACCTCAAATGCAGAACACCTATGAAGCAGAGGAATGTTGGCTTTTTAAACAGAAGCAGATAAAAAAAAAAAAAAAGATGCAGGACTCCTTCAGTTCTTCACTAGTCTTAGAAAAACTTTCCAGAATACTGCTTCACACTATAAAAAAGAAAAAATATCTTGCATTAGAATCCTTCAACATCTGCATACTGCTTCACACTATAAAAGAAAAGAAAAAAAAGTACGAATTAGAATTTTTGTTTGTAACATCTTAATCAACATCAAGACAATTTCAATGCTAAATTAAATGATAAACATATCCATTATAGTTAGAAATAAGAATTTTTAAAAAATAGCAATTATAAATGAAAGCAATGTAAAATTCAGGAAAAATGATTAACAGTAAACCAGACATTAGCAGAGCAGAATTAAGAAATGAAATTGAAAGCTGTTAATACTCAGTAGAAAAGAGATGCCAGTAAGGTGTGAAATGCTGCATTTTACAGCACCAATCATTTGTCCTGTAGAGGTGGCCTGTGCCATATGGCAGACTGTGATTTGTTGTCGATTTAGTTATCTAAAAACAACAAAATCACTAGTCTTCCACACAGAACTAGGCCAACATCCAATGAATCTTCTATTATTTTCTACAGGCTCTGTATAATTTATAACAAGTGAGTGGTTTTGGCAGCAGTTTTCACCAGAGAAAATGAGAAGTTTGCTTGGTTAAGGCTTCTTCCAGCAAGATTAGTATTGAATGTCTTCATTTTAGTAAGAAAGCAGAAGAAAATTAAGGCAAAGCTATTAGAATATTTAGAAGTTAGGTCCCCAAATGGCTGAAACACCATGGTTTGTAAAAGAAAAATCACTTGAGAAGAAGAGCTTTTAAAGGTTTAGTATGTACAAGTTAACACAAAGCTGAACTTCAACTAACCTGTTCTGCAGCAAATACTGTGCGTTCTGTATCTGGTCCTGTGTTCCTGTAATGGTAATGATCCGATCTTCGGATCCTTCTAAAGGCTCATCAATTTTGATAGAAGCTCCCGATTCATGACGGATTTGTTTAATCCGCTGACCACCTTTGCCAATAATAGATCCAGCCAACTGAAAAGATTTTTAAATACAAGTGTTCATGATGATTTTAAATAAGACTACCTGTGTTCTCAATGACCATAAAGAATATTAACTTCGGGGTAATTTGCTCAGTGACTCATGAACTAATCTCCTAGTCAAAATTTGCATCATTGATGTATAACTACACATACTATTTTTCTTTAATGAGTTTACTAAGGATCAGAACCCTCTGGTTTTATTAATTGCACTAAAGTTCACTCGAAAAGGCTCAAACCTCAGAACACCTCACTGATGTCCTTAAACATAAGCTCAATCCTAAAATGGAGCTTTACTATAAAAACGTTTTGAATTTAAAGAAAACTTACAGAAAGAGGGAACAGTCATGAAAGTGTTTCATTAAACATTCCTGGTAGCATATTAAAAGATACTTACATCTTTGGGAATAGTTACTTGTGTAGTAATAATAGGTCCACCAAGATCACCATATGAGCCACGACCCCCTGCATAGGAATAATCTGATTTAAATAATGAGCATTAAGTTCATTTTAGAAAGTATGAAATAATGTTTGATTTCATAAAGGAGAAAACTTACCATATCCAGAGCCACCCTAAAAAAAAAAAAAAATAGAAAATTACTTTGCCTTCAAAAATAACCCAAGTTACTTTCTTAAATAAAAATCCCTCAGTTCAGGAAATCAAAAAACTCCTCCCACTCCCTCCCCAGTTTATTTCCAATGAACAAATTTCAGAAAACAATCCTAAGGGAAGGGATAAAAAGGATCCAGGTACACACAGCATTCCAAGAAACAATATTACAAGAGGGGAGAAAAAAGACTTATTATTAAGTAGGTAAGCATCTGAAATGACTCATATGCACACTGACACTCAATGATACTCAACCTGTGGTTCATATGCCATCTGCCATTCTGATGGGCTCCATGTATCTATTGCAGAGTCCCAAGTTTCATCAGCACTGAAACCCACCTGTGTTAGAGAGAAGTAGGAACACGAATCTGCATTATACTGGTCACAGTGCTACCATTTTTGTATGCCCAATTGTTCTATGGTACTACAACAAATACACTGGTGCAGCAATTCGGTATTTTGAGGGAACAAAGACCACTCAATACATTATTTTCAAGCAACAAACAATAGAAGCAGTGATTTAAATGGTTATCTAAAAAAGCCTTTCAATTATAACCGTCAACAAAATTTTACCTTAGTTCTCAAGACCCCTTACACCCGATATAAACACCAATTTTCTTACCATGCCATCATAGCGGTCTCCAGGTCTTCCTCTTCTATCATAGGCCATTAGATCTCTGCAAGTATAATACTTGTTATAATTTCAGTTTTATGTACCACACATATCAAAATGTACCCTGTCAACTACTGAACACAGTCTCTTGTATTTTAATTTACGCATGAAAAAAAACTTACCCTCCTCTAGGTGGTGGTGGTGGTGGAAGAGGAAGATTCCGAGCTCTGCTACCACCCCGGCCGCCTCGACCAGGAGGAGGGGGAGGTGGTCCCCGACGAGGGCTCATGTCATCATAATCTCTTCTAGAGGGAGGCATGGGACGCCCACCCCGACCAGGAGGCATTCTGTCAAAACCACCTCTTCCCCGCATGGGAAATCCTACAGGCCGTCCACGGCGGTCATCAAACATCATGGTAAAACCACCATAATCATAAGTTTCATCGTAAAAATTGGGATCATAAGGTTGTGCACGTCCTTTGATGGGAGACTAAAAACAAAAATACAACAACCTTATACAACAAAAGACTTAGTTAACACCACCCCCCTTCAAGTTATTTTTCCCAGAATGTAGTAGAGGCAAGGACAAAGGGACAGGCAAAGATCATAAAAGGATTTTCAAAAATACTACTGGCCACCCCTGCAATAAAAACGAAAACTATTGCCAAGTCCAACATAAAAGAGAATTTTACTACTTTCTTTTTTTTTTGTGGGTACCGGGGGGTCGACCCCAGAACCTCGCGCGCCAGCAGGCGCCCGTGCCGCTGAGCGGTATCACCGGCCCCCCTTTTGTACGTGGGATCCGGGAGCCGAACTCGGGCCCTCGCGCTTGCAAGGCAGGCGCTTACGCTGCTGAGCCATCTCACCGGCCCCAGAATTTTACTACTTTCAAGGGAAGAAATGGAAGACTCCTCTCACTATGAACTACAAAGCACACACCACATGGGGTCTAATGAAGTCACTAACCCTGAGGGTGGAGGCTGTTATCTTGGGCAAAGCTACGATCTATAGTGAGGCCATCAAACAGGGAATTGCACAATGTCCTGTAAGAGTACCATTGTAGGAACTTCATTTGAAGGACTCAGGATATAGAGTCATGCAACATGAAATTTCTAGGCAAAGGATTTTACAAACTAAACATTCTGAAACTACTTGAAGAAATCCATTTAATGAAACTGAATGTAAACGAAGAGTTCTTTGAAGGTACCTCAGATATAAGGTCAAGGATGATCTTTATGCATTCTACAACCCTATCAGGCTTTCCTCCAATAAGAACAACTCTGTCAGTGGAATGAGGACAGCATTCTTGGAAAAGCTTGATTGTTGTCTGAGTGTTCTACATTAAATTTACAAAAAGTAAAATGTGTTAGAATACGTTGAAAAACACGTTTTCTATTTCAGATTAATTTTCACTTTGAGTTTCTCTCAATATAAAACCATGGTTAACACAGGACCCAACAACGGCCTAAGAATTTTGACAAAACTTTCTAATACGCTGGAACTTTCGTTATAGGAAAAATTATTTTCTAGTATGAAATATGGCAGCAGAAAACAAAAATGCCTTTACCTCTCGAAGTTCTTTGATTTTAGCACCTTTGACCCCAATAATTCCTCCTGCCAGACTTTGATGAATTAACAGTCTCAACTCGCAGTCAAAGTCACTTCCTTTATAGTGTTGGTACTGTGGAGGGAGAGTTATAAAATTTTAGTCTCCCATTAATAATCCCCCAACATACTTATCAGCTATAAGCACAACAATTATACTGTTGCAGTGAGCAACCTGAATTTATATTTCAATAACTTTACCAGTTATGTGCTTATTATCCTCAATAGCCAGGCCCAAAAAGGACTTTCTGCACCACCTTAAAAAACTATTTTATTTTCAGGTCCTGCAACACCATACCCACACTGCAGCCACTTAGCATGTCGCTGTTACCACAAAATTATTAACATTCAAATAACACCATAATAAAAATGACTGCAAAGCACTTTGCAAATGTAGTTAATTCCCACTGCAGCATGGAGCAGGGTCAACAGTGAGTTGTAAGACCATTCGTGTATCATGTTTTTAAACCTTTTTCTATAGCGATGGGAAAAGTACACTATGTTAAAAATAAAATTGATCCTATGGGCCAGGCTCCATACTTCAGTGGGGTTCAATGGCACTATGACATACATTTAAGCATTCCACAGCATCAGATTCGAGCGGGAGCTGGCTGGTTGCAGTGGGTGATGGCAACTGCAGGCCCTGAAAGTAGAAAAATAAGAGTAATAGGTTAAGTGTCTAGTGTGATCAGGCTATTGTCGCATATATTGGTAAAGCTACTACAACAGTTTTAAATCTATATGTAATTAAATGAGAAACTACTACCTAACTTACTAAACGTTTCTCCTTTTCCACATATTCCCACAATTAATGTTTCTAACTAATAACACTAAAATTAAAGCCTTTAAAATGTATGTCAGACACATGACCACAAGTAGTTCGTATTTGAGTGGTCAGCTTGGATTTTTTAAAAAAATAACTCATATATAGTAATATTACACATTACGCAGTGGGCTGTAAGGCGTTGCTGCTACAAACCATTGTATTCACTTTTTCTCCCCCTCCCCATGATGCCCCAATGAAACATACTTTTATTAAACACCCCCCCTTCTACTGCCAAATATATTAGAAAAAAAAGGTAAGCCTACCTCTTCCAAGGTAGGGATGATTTTCTTCAGAATTTCTCCAATTGTTTCAATATCAGCACTGATACTCAATATGCTGCCAAACATCACAAATACCAGATAGTACAAAAAAGGTGGAAAAGAAAAATGAGTTTTGTGTTTGTCATCAATAGTCACACAAACTTTTACAGGAGTAACATTAACAATATTCCCCATTTAAAGAAACCTATTTATAGATTTTTCACATGCATTTTATTTTATGCCCCATACAGACATGATAACAGTATTAGGAGACTTGCAGAGAGACAGAAAGAATGGGCTTTTGGAAGGGCTCAGATTAAGTGGGCAATAAACTGACCAGAGCTGAAGCAGAGTTGAATATTTATGTTCCCCGCCACCAAGTAAAGGATACCCTCGCTGTTACATTGGTAAAACTGGCACACCTTCTCTTAGGCAAAGTGGGGAATTATGCAAGTGGTGAACATTGTATCTGGAGTAAGGTTATGGATACCAGTTAGAAATTAGATTACTAATGGGCTCTGCAAGAAAACAAATACAAATGCAAGACAAAACAAAGACAACACAAATGAGAAGTGAAGGAAGAGTGAACCAGAGTTAGCATTTCATCAGAAAAAATTATGAACAGGCAATGTTGGGAAGCAAGGTGGGCCACAAAGACAGAGCGAGAGACTATTTTGGTAACAATTTGATTTACAATGCAGCAAATATGCAACACTTGAAGCTGTGCTCCTTCCATCGAAATAAAATTAGTGGATCGTTTGGGTGGGCAACTCACGGTAAAAGTTCAGTGACAAAAAGACTTAATGGGGAAAATAAGACAGAAACTTGAAAAACAATACACCGTCTAAAGGGGATACTATTTAATTATATAAAAGGCAGGTAATAAAATACATTTCTCTCTTTCTAATCAGGCAGTGAGGCATAAACTGTTGGGACATACCGCTCGGGGCCACTGCTGTCTGGGACTGAAACACTGGCATTGTACTGCATTGGTCATTGGCGTTCGTGGATGTTGGCATTGGGCATGGGCATTCAATCAGAAGTTGTCAAGTATGGTACCCGTTTGGCAACGAGCACATTTTTGGGCATAGCCAACCAGGGTTTTCACATGGGCGTTCAGGGGCGGATGGGCCAACGTCATGGTGGGCAACGCAGGGGTAAGTCGATCCAGTACATGGGCAACGGAGATATATGGCCAAAAAAACAAGGAGAGGGAAAAGGGGGAAAAGCAATAAATTTTAATTTAATACAAACTATACTCATACTCTCAATTAATGAAACAAGCTTAAGTTGTTCTGAAGACTAACACAATAATGGACTTCTCTATATCTGACCGTGGCTTAACACTTAAGGATCTTAAATGATGGTTCTAGCTGTTAAAAAAAAAAAAAATAAAACAAACGATGTTTCAGTAGCAGGCTGGCTCATGAGGGTAGACACAAAACCTGTCATGTCTCAAAGTTTACTGAAATTCTTGAGGAAAGTGGGGAAATTAATAACCCAGATAATATTATAGAACATCTGGATTAAAAGGAGAGAGGTTTATAAAAGACAAAACAAAAAATTCCCACACCAAAAACCACAACTAGTAAAAGACTGGTTTGGTTTCTTAAGGATTAAAATGCATTCTAGCTCTTAACAGGAAGGTCTGTAAAAATTTTAAACAAATTTTCAAGTTCAGTTTACAGTAATCAAGAGAAACATACAAAGATCTGCGACCAAGAGAGAAATGAAATACTGTCAAATAAATACTCAACACAGTTATTTGCCTCAATTTGAGCAAGAAAAACATTAAGAAATGCATACACTACGAGAAAAAAAATTTACAAATTTTAGTGTAGCTGAGTCCTGTAAATGTTTACTTCCATTACTGCCAACATTTAATGTGTCTAATCACAAGAGTCAACCCACTATAAAATACGAAGACTCAAATAATAGGCATTAACGATTTTCCAAGTATATGATTACGTGCCTACTCTATTCCTTCTCCACATTTAAATCATGCAATCTGAATTCTAAGAACTTTGTGCTTCACTGTGCAAGCTGCTAAAAGAACAGATGGATGGTTTTTTAAAAAAGGAAATAAAAATCCCTGGGTTTAAATAGCTACCTAAAAACGGTTTTCAGTAATACTGTAATTGAGTCACACACTTGGGAAGTGGTATGATTAAGGACTTTAACACTTTGCCACTTTTGGAACTAAGATGTTATCTTGCTTCAAGTGAATAATTCAGTGGAATCTTCCTAGAAGGTGAAGTGGTTTAATATAAAACTTTCACCCTACCCAATCTGGGCTTTTATTAAAACAGGAATGGCAAACCTCAAAATCATGTAACCCAACTTTTACAAATGGCGTGTAGTTACAGTAAGTGATTTCTAGTATGTAAACCTTCACACTTCTAGAAACACACAAGATGAATCTGCTCGTTTAGTAGCTTAAGTTAATACTTACGTCTGTACGGAGAGCCTTAATATTCTTGCCTCCTTTTCCAATCACTGCCCCAGCATTCTAGAAAACACACAAAAAAAATTATTTTGCCTTTCTGTAAAATTAGTGTACTGTGCTTCAACCTCCACCCTTCCAATCTCTGTGTTGCTATACAGGACTGGTTACCTACAGGGGGACAGCATGATCATTGGGGAGGGGAACAACCAAGATTCTATGTGTGCTAAATAATAAAAATTTTAAGACTGAGCTTTGAAATATTCAGAATGCCAGATATATGATGACATAAAATTTAAGTATAGATTAAAAGCATGTTTGCAAAACAAATCACAGTAATTTCGGCATCATATAGTAGGCACTTTCATACTGTGACTCAGACAAACATTAACCAAGATGCTTCCCAGGGAGCTCACAGTAAGATTTAATCCATTAACGGTTTAAGAATTACTTCCTCTACACTCTTCTCCTACGCTGAAATTCCCTTTTTTGTTTTTGGTACTGGGAATTGAACTCAGGGCCTTCAGGCACTGTGCTGCTCAGCTGTATCCTCAGCCTCCCTACACTCTTCTCTTAGCTTTACCTGTAGTAACTTATTGTAGCAAGGACGTTCACCTTAATAATTAGCAAAATAACACCACTATGACAGCTTACAAGTTTTGTTTACAAAGAACCACACAAATCTTCAAACTTTTAAAGCTCTGAAAGCTTCCTGAGAGCCAAACTATAATTTAAACCTTAATTTCTACTGTGTGAGCCACCTTCAAATTTTTAAGGACAAAATTTTACACCTTGCTCTGAAGCAGAATTCGTAATTCAACCATCTCATCGGTGTTTCTAGATCTTTTAAATGCTTGCTCCTCTTCCATATCTTCTGCAGGACGTTTACCTAGAAATCAACAGTTCAGATTAAAAAAAAAAAATTCAAAAAAAATTTTGAATTACATTTTAGTTTTATCCTGTAGGTTAAAATGGTTTACTGCTAATCCCATGCACGTTACAGAAGACCATTAAGCACTATTAGTTTTGGCTTTCACCCTCTCTTGTAGTAAGATCCAACACAAAACATTGTAAATGCTTTGAAGGATTAGAAATTATGGGATTTTATTTTTGTCGTTTTAGTTACCATGCAAAGCATGGTTACTTCTGTTTATAAAACCTAAAATGTAGCCAACAAATATCTCAGACTAGAAACTAAAATAACGAAGAGCTATCTATAATGCATTAGACCATGCCAATCATAAGGGAATAATGAAATTAATGGAACGGAAAATACTCAATTGTTATAATTAAAATGTCTTCTCACCAAATTCACCATTGGTTTCAGTGTTGGGGAAGGTTTCCTCCGGCTGCTCAGTTTCCATTTTCTTTTATTAAGTGGACACACCAATCTGTTGAAAAATGAAATAGCTAGTACATTTGGCTTAGTGGAAAGTAAGCTGTGCATCTTGCTCAGTATTTTTAAATAAAAGACTCTGCTTCTAAAACGTTACCAGTTATACATCTTTGCAGAGCGGAACTGTAGTGTTCAGGGCAGGACCAACAACTGATACACTAATGCTGCAGTAGCCTATAAAAACCAACACAAATCAGTTTTGCTTTGTTCTGGTTATTACTAAACTCTAATTTCTAGAAGTTGACTTCATTTTTGGATCTTAAAATTCAAGTCACTGCCTAACAAGATTTAAATGACGCAGATTTCTTTGCCAGAAAAGTTTTTTTTTTTTTTTTTTTAGCAACACGGTTGTGTCTCACCATGGAAACCTGTCTCACGCTATATTTCCATTAAAGCTCGAAAACCGACAAGCCTGTGTACTTAAATTTGGTTCATGGAGCTAAGCTTGCGAAAAGGTACGCTGCACTTATTTATGCCCAAACTAATCTTACACTAAAATTTCGAGTCACTGTTTTTTCTCCCAACTGATGACTAGAAACGCTATTCTCAGAAATTTCGAGTTTACAAATACAACGGCAAACGCAAACCATATAACGTCAGACCTACCAGAAGAATAACTATCACTCTACAAGGTTAATGGTGCTTCTGCACACTAACATCGTCACTAGCGAGCCTTTTAAACGAGGCTATGAAGAGTCCGGCCGGACAATCACACCAGCACAAAAGCCCCGGGCGCTCCACGCCGGAAGGGCGGCGAGAGCGGCAGAGCGGCTCAGCGCCGAGGCAACGCTCCTTCCTCCCGCTTCCAACCACCTCGGCCCGCATTATCGCTCCCCTAACGACCGACTGAAACGGTTTCCTCCCGGCCCACCATTCAGTTAAAACTCTGAGGTGTAGGAGAAAGACCTAGATAAAGAAACTTGAAGAACGAGCAGGGTCTATCTAGAGCGTCGCTACGGCAAGCGGCTCACCTCCCACCACTCCTCAGACCCCCGCTAAGCACGTATCAGCTCTCCCCGCCCCGCGCAGTCCTGCCTTGCTCCTCTCGGCACTCGCCAGACGACAGCGGAGCACAAGCGCCGCTCCGCGCCCGCACCACAGGAAATGGCGGCTGTAATGGCGCCTGCGCGCGCGAGGCGGAGCCGGGCGGCCCCTCCCCCCACCACGCGGCCGACCGCGGCCCGCACCTCCCCCACCGCGGAACAAAGCCGGGCAGCAGCCCACCCCGCCGAGGCCGCCGTGGGCCCTGCAGCCGGGCCGCGGGCCCCGCACAAAGAGCGCGTTGCTCCCTCGCGTCCCTGCTGCCTCGCCCGCCGCTCCTCCTACACAGGTGCCCGGCTCCCAACACTGCACGACCACAATTCTTCTACTGGTTCTGCTTCTCCACTCCCTGAAACCTCCAACACCAACACGGGAACGCAGTCGCTCGCTCAGGGAAATGGCGGCGTGGGGGAGGGGAGCCCGCGCGACGTCTCCTCCCAAAGCGGCTAACCTTCGAGCAGCCCAGAACGCCTCCTTCAGGCAGGCAGCTTGGGCTCCGACCCTCGCCCCCCACGCAGCCCCACTCCTCACCGCGCAAGTCCGCCTTCCTTCACTGCCGCGCTGCCTAGACGGTCGGAGCTAGACAGAGAGCTAGCGCAGGCCCCCTCCCCCACCTCCTCGCGCCCTACTACCCCGCCGTCGCCCCGGATTGGCTGCCAAGGTTTCGGCGATGGTGCGAGGGCGAGGCGATTGGCCCAAGGCCGCGTCAATCAACTCGACGGAGAGAAGAAAACTGCGCCTCCCGCCGGCGCCTCCCTTCGGGCTGTTAAGGGACCGGGCCAGAGAAAAGCCGGGCTTGGGAAAAGTCAACGCAGCTTTGCCGGGAGGCCAAATCCTTGCTTAAATATATAACACCCCAATCCCAGTAACTCCAATTACCTACACGCCGCAAACAACTGGGATCAGGCAGGACGTCGAGGTCGGTGCAGCAGAGAAGTGGAAGATAATGGCGGCCGCAGTGCTTTCGCCTGGAGCGCCCTCCTCCTCTCTCGTTCGCGCACTCACTAGCTGGGGGCGGGGAGGAGACCTCTCGCGAGAAGTGAGGATGGTGGTTCGCGCGCAGGGGGCGGGGCGGGGCGGGCCGGGGCGTTTCTGAGCCCGCAGGGAGGCTTTCTGGTTTGGAGGAGGGGCGCGAGCGCGGCGGGTGGGGCGGGAAGCGGTCGAAACGACGTCTGGGCGGCGCGCGGCGGTGGTCTCCGTGCTCGCGGCCGATGCGGGAAGAAGGCCCGACGCCCAGGTGGGTGCTCGGCCCGGACTGACTCGGTGTCCACGGCCCGCCTCGCGCTTCGTCTCCGCGTCTCCTGTGTTCCCGGCCCGGGCCACGCCGCGGGGCCGCCGGCGTCTCGGGGCGCGGTGCGCACAGGGCCTCGCTTTCCGCCCCTGCTCTAGCTGGTGGTTAGCGAGCGCTGCCACCCGAGTGCTCTCGTGTCGGTGCAGTGCGCCGCGAACGTCTCCGGAAACGCAGGCCGCAGAGGCTCGCGAGGGCCACCGCGTTCCGCGCTCCTCAGAGGCCCGAGGTGGGCAGGGGCGGTACGAAACGGCAGTTCGCCTTCCCTACGCGCCCTTCAGTTCCCCAGAGCGCCGTGTCCGCTCACCCCGAGCTGGCACAGCCCCGGGACCCCTCGCACATCCCTCGCGCGGAAGCGAGGGACTTTGTGATCTGCGCGGGAGGCCGGCTCCCGTTAGCACCAGTGCGTGCTTCCACACTTCGTAGCGAGTCGATCGCGGTGTGACTTTCCTTTTTGAATAATTTGCCAAACAGGTAACGGCACCCTAGTAGTTGTGCAGCGATTACGTCTGTCCATAATCTTTTTACATACACTACGTGATCAGGAAGAAAACTTTTTGAAATAGCGTCTCTGTGTAGTTAAGGGTGGCCTCGAACTCGCGGGGATCCTCCTGCCTCAGGAAGAAGAATCTTGGAACTGAGGCTTGTGAAGCGCCAACATTTGCTCGTACTTGTTCGGAGGATGCATTAGTAAAATACAGTTAGGATGAAGGGGTTGTGGAGCTTCTAAAGTTTTAAGTAGTAATACAATTTTTAATGACCTGCACCAAGAAGAATGTACTGTATAGTCTTACTGAGGAGGGAAAACATACCTCACAAATTCAGATTTGTATCAGATATTCATCCAAGAATTGATGTGTATGAAGGGGCTAAGAATACTTAGATTTTAGAGATTTAATCTGCCAGTTAGAATTTGAAACTTTCGACTCTCATTGAAAATCTGGGACATTTCACTAACACTGTGAATATACAGGGGTAGTGTAATAACAATAGTTTTTTAAAGTTGCGGTTATCTGCTTTGATAAGCAGTGATCTGTGGGAATCAAAAGAAGCTCTCTGTATAGTCCTTTTCCATCCAGTTTCACTGTCTTGACTGCAGTCTTCCCTTTACTCAGCCTTCTCTTGATGCAACTGGAATGGTTATGTGCCTACTAATTTTGTTTCTTCCTTATCTCCCCCCCCCCCCATTGAGCCTAGGGCTTTTGCGCTGAGCTACATCGCCAGCTTCTATTTATTTATTTATATATTTATGACAGGATCTTGCTTCTCTTAAGTTTCCCAGCCTGGGTTGGAATTTTCAGTCCTTCGGCCCTCTAAATCGGTCTCCCAGAATGGTGGGATTACAGGCATGTGCCTTTTACTCTTCAGGTTTTCTCTTTAAAAAATAAGAAAGTCAATCTTTTGCCCCAGTCCCTTCTCTATTTAAAAATGAGAGGTTTCAATTTAATTTTAAACCTGAGTTCAGGTCTGAGGGTGTACCTCAGTGGCAAAAAGCCGAAGTCAAGGCACTGGGTTCCATCAGCACCACAAAAAAACAAAACAAAACAAAACAGAAACAAACCCACCCAGCCAACCTTGGCTTCATTCAAGGACTTGCCAATTTGATTCATTCAGTGGCTCCTGTTTGGTGCAATTAATTGGTAGAAATGTTGTAAGGATGTGTTCATGTTGGAGCTCAGTGAATTTAGAGCTAGTGTTAGTTGTGGGAGTTACTCTAAAAGGCTAATATAATTGAAATTAAAAACTTATTTAAAATGTTATTTGTAACTATTGTTTCTTGAGTTCTCTGTTGTGTGTCAGATCATATACTGGCAGTTTAATGTTTATTACAATCCTTTTGTAAGCTGTGATTGTTTTTATTTCATGGATGAGGAAATTAAGAAAAGGTAAGGAACATGCCCTTGATCTCCTAACAGAATTGGGTTTCAGACTCTTTTCTTACATTGGGTTATGGATGATCGTAAACAGCTCTGATTATTTCTTTTTGGTTTCAGTAATTATATATATAAATTTTTCCTCAATTTTAGAGTAACTTCTCAAAATTTCAAAATTATGTTGAAGTCATTTCCAACAAATTAAGACATGATCTTTTTATTTTTTTAGATGAAGATAATGGAAAAGTAATGGATTTATTTATTTACTTATTGAGACAGAGTCTCATGTAGTGCAGGCTGGCCTTGAACTCACTGTGTGGCCCAGGCTGCCCTTGAAGTCACAATCCTGCTTTAGCCTCCTGAAAGCTGGGATCACAGTCAAGTGCTGGGATCACAGGCAGGCGTCACTGTGACCGGAAGTGGATTTATATATTTTTTAGGACTTTTTTGAGTCTCAGTTATTGGTTGAATGTCACATACAATATCCAAAATCGTAGTACTACTTTTTTTTTTTTTATTTTAAAAGGAATTGGATATGTGAGGCTGATTGAAAATGAGTCCATGTCAAATATAGTATGCCTAAACCTTAGTTGTGACAGTTTTCCTAGTCCTCTCTGTAGCTCTTGATAGTCAAGATCTGCAGTGTAGATTAGTGTGGTCAGCTGAGTTTATCAGGCAAAAAAATGTTAATTCAAAAAAGCTTTTTTCCTGATTATAAAATTAAGGGGATTGAACTATGTAATTTTATATGTGGTTTTTTTCCTAACAAGATGTGAACATCCATATTGTAAAATAATCCTTAAAAATGTTTCTTTAGACTTCATAGGGCTTCAATTTCATCAGTACAGTGCAATGTATTTTTTTTCCTGTTGTCAGGTGTTTAGGTTTTTTTTTCCACAGTGTAGAAACAATGATAAACACTCCAGTATGACATAAATCTTTGTCCTTCTGTCTTTTCTTTCCTCCTCTCCTTCCCTCCCTCCCTTCCTTCTTTCCTTTTGTCCTGCAGATTGAACACAGGGCCTTTTTATTGTAAGCTGCACGCTCAGCCACAATTCTGATTGTTTTCTTAACATTAATTCTAGAAAGTAAAAGAAATTAATCATATCATATAAACATATCTTAATGTACAATTTAAAAGTCATCTTTCCAAATTTATTTTGCAGCCGAGTTCTTGAGGATTAGAGGCTGTTCTTTGTGTATGAGCAAGGGGGAAATTATGCTGCACTAGCTGACCTTTCCCTTGGAGCTGCTTCTGCCTCCCCTGACCGTGGTTACTCAATTTCTCAAGACAGACGAAAACCCAAAGAATTCTATGAAGGACTAGAGGCAAGTACTGTAATACGCCTTGTCACATTACAAATGTCCTCAGTTATTGAAACCCAATTTAAACTTCGTAGTATGGATCGTATATAATACTTTTTCTATTTAATTAAATCTCATAATCTTTTCTTTGTAACTTGTAGGAAAGAATTCTGTAATTCAACTTTTTATTGCAATTGTTATGACATGCAGTTGTAGGAACTATACCATGTCCCAGATTAATCATCTGTCCACTTTGCTGGTAAATGAAGACTGTTAAATTAAAAATTTCTTGACTTTTTTTTGTAAACTATTTGGGAATAGCTGTATTTTAGTGCTTGTACAACATTAAGTAACCACTCATTAGATTTGCTTGTGTTTTACAATTATCCTGATTGTCTTTTAGTCATTGGAATTTTTTTCTTTGGCTAGTTGTGATAACATTACTATAAAATTACAATATGTCAATTAGTTTTGAAAGTTGGGATTCCAATCCTAGAGGGTAGTACTTGGAGAGAAATATTAATTAGGACTGGCATACATTAATGGAGCAATTTAATTGTTATGGTTCAACAAACAGTGTTTCTTAGAATTGTCCCAACTGTCTGTTGAAAGGAGTTTTGTCAGAGCTGGGCTTGGTGGCACGTGCCTGTGATCCCAGCACTCGGGAGGCTGAAACAGGAGGATCTCTGTGAGTTCAAGGCCAGTCCGAACTACGTAGCAAGATCCTGTCACCCCAAAAAAAAAAAAAAAAAAAGTAGTTTTGTTACTTGCTGTGTTCAGTAGCATTTTCAAGGAATTGCTTGTGTGGAATGAGGAAAGATATTTTAAAAATAAACTATAGCTGGGCATTGTGGCACATGCCTGTAATCCCACCACTAGGGAGGCTGAGGCAGGAGGATCACTGTGAGTTCGACTGCCTGGGCTACATAGTGAGTTCAAGGCCAGCCTAAACTACATAGCAAGACACTGTCTCAAAAAAAAAAAAAAAAAAGTATTTACTTGCTCAAAATACCTAGCATTTGTGTTGCTGGATTGGGAAGCGTATGTTTTAACTTTGTAAGAAGGAAAAGCAAAACTAGTTTCCAAAGAGCCTATGCTAGTTTGTGTTCTTACTAGTAATCATGAGAATTCCAGTAGTTGGTATTGTCGTTAATTTAGCTATTCTATTATGTGCATAGTGGCAGTATATTGTGATTTTAATTTTTCATTTCTGTAATGTTTAATAATAGCATCTTTTATGCGTTTATTTGCCATCTTTGTATTTTTTTGAAGTATCTGTTCAGATCTTGTGCTCATTTTACAGTTTGTTTTCTTATCAAATTTTAAAAACTCCTTATATAGTCAAGATATAAGTCTTGTCACTTAAGTGCTTCTCCTAGTCTGGCTAGCTTTTGTTGTCGCTGTTGCTTGTCTTATTTTTTTATACTCTTAACATTGTGTTTCACAGAGCAGAAGTTTTGTATATTTTTTTTCCAATGGTACATTTTAGATATACATAACGATACCATTCATCATAGGGAATTTGTACCTGTACATGATATGTCTTGCTAGTTTTGTAGATGTTCTGAGATAAGATCTATCTTCAGTCTTTTGCATGTGAATATCCAGTTTTCCCAGCATCCTTTGTTGAAGACATGACCTTTTCCCATTGTGAATTCTTGACACCTTTATCAGAATGGTCATTTTACCAGATGCATGAGGGTTTTTTCCCCTGGGTTCTCCCCTTGGTCCCACTGGTCTACTATCTTTGTGCTATTTTTCCCTTTTAATCTGTATACCTTGTAATTCTTTCTCTTGCCTTATTGCACCAACAAAGGCCTCTAGTACAGTGTTGAAATACTGACAGTAGACATCCTTGTTTTGTTCCTGATCTAGGAGGGAAAATTGTTGCATACCTTTGACTTTTAAACATGCATGCTCTTGTGCTGTTTTGTTCATTGCTAGCAGTAGTAGTGAAAGCTCAATCAAACAAATGCAAGATGAAGTTAAGAAACTTTTCCGAAAGTTAAACATTGGTGAAAGAAATCAGTGGAACATAGAAGATTTAGAAGAAAAATCATACAAATATCTTGTAGATATCAAAGTTAGAATTGTTTGATAAATAGCAGCCCTTAACTTTCTCCCTCTCCCTCCCTTTTTCTCTCCTTCTCCCTGT
This sequence comes from Erethizon dorsatum, assembly GCA_028451465.1. Lineage (NCBI taxonomy): Eukaryota > Metazoa > Chordata > Mammalia > Rodentia > Erethizontidae > Erethizon > Erethizon dorsatum. The sequence continues at coordinate 38,505,938 of CM051835.1, read as the reverse complement.
CTCTCTCTTTTTTAAGACACGGTCTCACTATGTAGCTCAGGCTGGCCTTGAACCACTATGTGACCTAGGCTGACTTTTTTTTGTCTTTTTGAGACAGGGTTTTGCTATGCACTTCAGGCTGGTCTTGAACTCACTTTGCAGCCCAGGCTGGCCCCAAACTCGCAGCAATCCTCCTGCCTCAGCCTCCTGAATGCTAGGATTATAGGTGTGTGCCACCATGCCTGGCTCTTTTTATTTCCCTTCCCCAGCAGCAACTATTTTCAACATTTCTGGCTGATTCTTTTTTGTATTTACTTTTCTTATTTTCAGTTTTTTGAGACAGGGTCTCACCATATAGTTCAGGCAAGCCCTGAACTCACGATGTAGTCCAGGCTGGCCTCAAACTCATGGCAATCTTCCTACCTCAGCCTCTGTATTTACTATCATAGCTCTGAAAATCATGCAAAAATTGCTACTTCTTGATTTTTCAGTTGTAGGCATTATCTATTAACTTTTATTGTAGAAAGGATTTTAATTCTCTCGGCCCATCTTTCTCACTGTCTCTCATCTCTATAATCGGACATTTTTCCATTTTACTGTATAGCTATGTTAAAATTTTTTTTTATTAAGTTTATTGGTACATTTTAGGTATACATAATGATCACATTTGTTATACCTGTACATGGTATAACTTGATTCTTTTTGTTTTTTCCATTCCCCTACCCTCCCTTCAACCCCTCTTCCCGTCCTTACTTACAAAAGCTTTGTTTCCATTTTTTCCTTTTTTCTCATCTTTTTTTTCTTTTCCCTTCCTTCCTAAAATTTTTATTAGGTTAGTATAGTATATATTATCATAGCTATAATTAAGTCATTTAGTGTAAAAATAGTACAACTTTTGGTGTTCTCTTGAGTTACCTTACTTTTTTTTCTTTTCCTCTTAGTTTGCTGTGTATTTATCAGTCAACCTGTAACTCCTCTAGTTATTTAAATCTTTCTACATTGAGAGGCATCAGTGGTGCATTGTAACACAGGTGTTTACCAAGAGAAAGGATTATATGAAATCTTGGAAATAGTGGTCTTGCACAATTTCATCTCCTTGAAAAAGAATCTCTCCTGAGGCCATCTGGCTGTTTGCCCTTATATCTATAAATACTCTTCACCATAGTGCATTGCCCCCATTTGTGTGTGACCCAGCAGAATGTCATGTGTTCTTTCTTGGGTTATTCTTCTGTTTATGTTAAGTACACCCTATATTCCAAAAATTGTTTTAGGCAGTACTGGTTTGAAAATCTTTTTTTAGCTCAATCATTTGTGATTAATAATTTGCCTGAGTAAAGAATTATAGGGTAAAAAATAATATTCAGAAATTTGAAGGAATTGCTCACTTACCTTCTAGCTAACATCAGGAAGCATAAAACCATTTTCATTCCTCTTCCTTTCAGTGTGACCTTTCAGTTGTTATTTCTCTCTTGGAGAGCTTGCAGTTTTTATCCCTGGATGCTAAGATTTTGCAGTGATATACCCTGCATGCCTGTGTTTATCCTTGTGTGGGTTCCTTTCCACCTGTAGCTCCTGTCTTAAAGGTCTAGACAACTTTTTTTATTTCTTACATCCTCATCTTTGTTTTCTCTTTCTGGATCTCCTAGTCTATTAAGACTTCCTGAGCTATCCTTTCTTTAAATTTTCCCCCCTCTTCTGTGTACCATTGACTTCATTGTACTAATGTTTTACTTCTGGAGATTTTCTTTGTGTTCCACATGTTCTACCGAGTTTGTCATTTTTGCTGTCATATTTTCAATTCCACAGAGATTTTTTTTGGTCCTAAAAACATCAGCAGTTAGGCCAATTCTTTGTAATAACGTCCTATTCTTTTTTTTTTTTTTTTTTGTGGGTACCGGGGGGGTCGACCTCAGGACCTCGCGCGCCAGGAGGCGCCCGTGCCGCTGAGCGATATCACCGGCCCCTTTTTCGTATGTGGGATCCGGGAGTCGAACTCGGGCCCTCGCGCTTGCTGGGCAGGCGCTTAAGCCGCTGAGCCATCTCACCGGCCCCAAACGTCCTATTCTTATTTCATGAATATGATGCTTTAAAGATCTGCTTGAAGATATTAATGATAGAGTTTTTGAAGTTTTCATGTCCCTTCATACTTGTCACTTCTGTGTGTTTTTATGTTTGATATAATTTCTTGTTAGAGGCTTTTCTCAGATAACATCAGAATTAAGAGTGGGGAACTGGAAAGATGATTGGAACTCAAGAGTCTGTGGGAAGTCTGTAGTAAATGGGCTATTGAATTGGAAAGCTCTTGTGTTAGTGTCTTTAGGTCTTTTCATTGGTGGTAAGATTGCCCAGAGAAAGATTTTTCACTCTCCTGTCTGGAGAGTATAGGCCAAATGCTGAGATTTCTTGGAGCTTTGTGAATGAATTTACTTGTTCTCCCTATTTTTATTATGGTATCTCTCCCCTCAGCTGTACTCTGATATCTCCAATCTAGTGACAGTTTTCTTTCTCCTCTCCAAAAAGTAGGAGGAGTATTTTTAGTCTCTGTGATGTGGACTAGTGTTGCCACAGGCTTGAAGGTGTTAGAGTCCTCTAATTAATTTTATTTTTAGAGTCCCCTTTTCTTCCAGGCATATTTGGTATTATCTTTTGTGGGTTTCAGCTTAGCATTCTACTTTCTGGTAGTTATGTACTATTTCTCTATTTCTGTACCAGTTTCTAAAATTTGTTGACTTCATTCTTAATTTTGTTTTCTTCATTCTTATTTTCTTTATTCTTTTTTTTTTTCTTTTTTGTGGGTACCGGGGGTCACCTCAGGACCTTGCGTGCCAGCAGGCGCCCATGCCTCTGAGCGATATCACCGGCCCTTTTTTTGTATGTGGGTTCTGGGAGTCGAACTCGGGCCCTCGCGCTTGCCGGGCAGGCGCGTACGCTGCTCAGCCATCTCACCAGCCCCCTTCTTTATTCTTATAGTTTATGACTTTTTAATAATCTGTTTTTCATGGAGTTTTGGGGGATTATAAGAGTATATGTTAGCACTCAGCAGGCTGAGGCAGGAGGATTGCCATGCGTTCGAGGCCAGCATAGGCTACAAAGTGAGTTCAAGGCCAGCCTGAACTGCATAGCGAAACCTTGTCTCAAAAAGACAAAAAAAAAAAAAAAAGAAAAAAAAGTGTATGTTTCCAATTCTCCGCCTTACACTTAAACACATAATCTTATATTTTCCTATGGAATTCTACAAGGGGCATCATAGTGTGTAAAATACATCCGACCATTTTTTCTAATGAAGATACTTCAGCATAATGGTAGCTGGCTGTGTGTCTCAGTAGCTGCGCTGGGAGAATACGGGAAGCAACCTTTGTCCTCACCCACTTGGTATGACTAATGGCAAGGTGTGTGTGTACATGTGTCAAAGTGTAAATGGGTGAGTTTTCTGCACTTTACATACGATATGCCTTGCTGTAGATTTTTTTTTTTTTTTTTGGATTGTGGCTAATTGATGCCTCAGTTAACTGTATGTCAAATTCTTTTTCCTTGCCAGGGAAGTTTTCTGTCATGACGTCTGTGAACAGGTTTTTTATATCATTTGTGCTATCTCCTGCTTTTTCTTTTTTCTTTTTTCTTTTTTTTTTTTTCCTTTATGTGGGTACCAGGAACCAAACTCAGGACCTTGCACTTGCCAGGCAGGCACTTATGCCATTGAGCTATATCACCGGCCCTCTCCTGCTTTTTCATTGACTCCATTCAATCTTATGTTTTTCTTTGTATCATATGACAGCTGCTGGATTGATTTCTCATGATCCCTTGCTATTTTTAAGAAATCTTTCTTTTCATAATTGCTAACTGCAAGCCTGTCTTCTGTATCTGAGAGTCTGTCCTCACACTGGCTCATTCTGCTATGGATACTTTCTTTTTTTTTTTTTTTTTTTTGTGGGTACCGGGGGGTCAACCTCAGGACCTCGCACACCAGCAGGCGCCCGTGCCGCTGAGCGATATCACCGGCCCCTTTTTTGTATGTGGGTTCTGGGATTCGAACTCGGGCCCTTGCGCTTGCTGGGCAGGCGCTTAAGCCGCTGAGCCATCTCACCGGCCCTCTGCTATGGATACTTTCAATGGAATTTTTAATCTCCTGGATATCTGCTTGAATTTATGGATTCCATTTCTTTCCTATGTTGTGCATTCATGGTTTCCATCATTTTCTTATTTCTTAAGCTCCTCTTTTTTTTTTTATCTGTATCTGCTCTAGAGTTACTAAGCATGTTTTTCACTGTGTTCACCATTTCTGTAGTTATCTGCGAAATTATTTCTGATTTGATTTTTTTCTAGAGCCTCATTCATTTGCTTAGTTGTTACCACTTCAGAGAGGCGAGGTGGGTACATTTTGGATTTTCCCACCTCATTGCCCCCTGGGTTTGCCTTTGGCGAACTGAATGTCTGGGGTTGCATCTTGTTTAAGTGTCTTCTCATTTTCCTTTTCTTTTTTTTTCTTTTTTTAGTTTAATTCCTGGGTTGATGCTTGTAAATTGCCTATGGTGAGTTGCTTTATTGCTAGTATTTAGAACCTTTAGGAAATGACTGCTTCTCAGAAGTGTCTTCCAGGTGTAGCTGGTTTTTGGGTTTTGAGTCTGTTGCAGGATCCTACCTCTTCAGTTTGTTGGGGACGAGAAGTTACTGCCTGCTTGGCCCAGCCCTGGTTTTTGGCACTGGCCCACAGTATTTTCTGTGACCCTTAGGCAGTCTTAGTCTTGGAATACCAGGAAGAACAGCTGGTTAGAACACTTATGTCACTTTGGCTGAAGTGGTACAATCAGCAATAACAATAGCATTAAACACAACCTAGAAAATGACAAATTGAGGTAACCGTCAATTCGCTACCTTTAACTGTATGCACTAGATATAACAAAATCTAAAACAAACCAGAGTATTATATGCAGTAAATTAGTCCTCAGTATTCCAGTTTTACCCTGAAGGGAGAAAATTTAAAAGGGGCTAGGGAAAAAATAGAGAAATAAAAAAAGAGGAAGAGATTCGAAGCAAGGCTGGAGGACAAAGAGGGATCGTGTAAACTTTGGGAAACTGGTGCAGAAGACAGGAGGGAAAGAGAGAAGGAAGAAATAAAAGGAAGAACAAAACAGAACAACTATTACAAAGAAGCGACAAACCTCGTTCACACTCATATAAAAACAACATCAAACAAGGAGAAAAAAAGACCAACGAGAGAGAGAGAAAGAAAAAGAAATAAAGCCCACTTCCAGATTTGTTCATATCTGTGTTGATTTATCCCAGCAAGCCAGCAGTAGCTTTATGGTGGGGTGGTGGATAGTCTGAGTGAGCCTACCTTTATTTCCCCTGAAGTTCAGGCTGGTTTTTGGCAGTAAAGCTGGGACCAGACCCGTTCAGCCTGCAGCCGTCAGCACATCTCCTGTGGGCTTGAACTCAGCTGGGAGCCGCTGGATGGACCCAGCAGTTGTTCTGAGTTCTGAGCTCAGTTGGTCTTTCTCCAAGATGGCTCCCGGCCAATCATCCTTTCCTGCTGTTTGTCCAGGCCTGCAGCATTCACCCCCAGCTAGTGCAGTCCTTCATGTCCACTGTTGCTTCTGCTGCTGCATCTCTCTGTGGAGGCCTCTGGTGTTGCCAGCAGTCACTGTGCGTCCACAGGTTTGAACTCCTCTCAGGCAGTGAGTCCTGTCTCAGGGAGAAGGAACAGCCTGCCACCTCCTTCTTCGTTGACGTTTCTCTCTTCACTTTCCCCGTGGGCGTCAGTTCTTGCTTTAGATCCTCCTGGGTGCAGGGGACCTGCTTCTCTCCTTGTCTTCCTTGTGTTGCTGTATTCCAGTATCTGGACGCGACTCTCAGAGACGCGCGTTCTCTGCTGTTTACCACTCCGCCATCTTCCTGAAGGTCTGCATTGAGATTTTTAGACCAGTAGTGTCACTCAAGCGATTTGGTTTCTTTGAAAATTGCCTACATTTTAACAACAAAAAGACCTGCCAAGAATGAAAAAGAAGAAAATCCAACAATTTGGCTGCTTTTCACTTATTTTTTGAAAGCTTTGTTATGAACTGTCAAGCAATTTTTACACTGTCTGAATATATGATAACTTGCATCATTTCGTAGTTGTTGAAGGTTTCAGCAGTATATGCCAAATAAACCTTGGTATAAAAATATATACTCTGTTAGATTCGAAGACATTTAACACCTTGAATTTAGAAATTTATCCTGGAACTCAGCCACCAGGTCTTTCTTCCTGCAGTAATAAACCGTATGATATGAACAGACTTGTTGGACATATTTCAAAAAGTAACCCAGTTGTCACATTCGACAGTTGGTTCACAAGTTACCCATTGATGTTACATTTGTTTAAAAAAAACACCAGTTGACCAGAGAAGGAACTATTCACAAGAACAAAGTGGAGATTCCTAAAAAAATGTTGCAAATTCACATTAAAGAAATGTATAGTACATTCTTTGGGTTTCCTAAAGGTATAACATTGACTTCCTATATGGTGAAGAAAAACAAAGTAATAGTGATACTGTCAGTGTTACACCATTATGATAAGATTGATAGTTAAGCCAGCCATGGTGGTACACACCTGTAATCCCAGCATTTGGGGGATTTAGGCAGGAGGATCATGTGAGTTCAAGGTCAGCTGGTGCTGTAATAGAAATTTTAGAAAACAGCCTGACACCATGCTAAGACAGGCTATGCTAGCCTAGCCTGTCTCATTATTAGACCATTAGACCCCAGCTAGCCTTGACCCAGCATACTAGCTGCAACTCATAGATAATTTAGCCTAGCCTGTAAATGTATCTTGTTTCAAGGACTTTCTGCTTGGGACAGACTAGCCCAGCCAGGGACATGCTTGATTTTACTCACCCGCACAGCCCCAGCTCCTTCCCTAGACTTTCCCGCCTTATGATAAACAACTCTCCCTAACAAAACCTGCCCAGGACAAATCTGCCTAACAACGTGTGACCAAAACATACGTAACCAATTATAAAATAACCTGCTATCAGCTTTGTACTTCCTGTTTGCAAAATACATATAAGTTGCTGTTTAACTCTAAGTCAGGGCTGGTGATTTGGACCTGATTCCCACCAGCCCATTGGTGTTAATAAAAAGTTGCCTTTCAACTCCTTGGTGCAGAGAGTCTTCCATTTGTTTCGGTATTGGTTTCAGCAATAGTGAGTTCAGGGCCAGCCTGAACTACATAGCGAGGCCCTGTCTCAAAAGCCCAAAATAGGCCGGTGAGATGGCTCAGCGGCGTAAGCGCCTGCCTTGCAAGCGCAAAGGCCTGAGTTCGACTCCCGGAACCCACATACGAAAAAGGGGCCGGTGATATCGCTCAGTGGCACGGGTGCCTGTTGGCGCGCAAGGTCCTGAGGTCGTCCCCCCGGTACCAAAAAAAAAAAAAAAAAAAAAAAGCCCAAAATAACCAAAAAAAAAAAATTGATAGTGAATCCTCAAATCCTCAGATCCCAGAAATGGTCACATTTTACAATAAAGTGAAAGGCAGAGTAGATTGTTATTGATGAGTTCTGGAGCAACTATGATGTCACTTGAAATACAAAGCATTGGCCAATGGTTGTGTTTTACTGGATCCTAACATGTCAGGCATAAATAGTTCCATAGTTTACAAAGAAAATAACAAGCACGAAATATCACGAAGAAATATTATTAAGGGATCGGGACTTAAATTGATAGACAATCAATTATAACAGTGGAAAAACAATATGTATTTGCCCAAAGAACTCTGCAAAAGAATTCTGGAGCAGATAAGTGGACAGACAGGTGAAACATCACAACTTTCTGAGAAATCAGGAAGACCAGCAAGATGTCAAGTATGTCCTACCAAAGAAGACAGGAAAACAAAACACGTGTGCTATCAGCGTAAGCAACGCTGTTCTCGTGTGAAAACTGCCTTAGGTGTGATAATTGAAGAAAAGATTATTTTTTGTGGTAGAGTTTTGTTTGTATTCTCGTTCACATAAGAATTTATTTCTGTTGTCAGTTTCTAGATTTAGTAAGCAAACAGTTGATGTAGAAAATGTTGATGTTTATTCTAAACACTCATTACATATTGATATTTTATGGATATTTCATTTTCCTGGTAAGTACACATTGTATATTAAAATAGGAAGCTCTTGACAAAAGAGGACGACAAGAGAGGTGACAAGTACGGCTGCCAAAGAGGAGAGGAAAGCTAGGCACACAAGCTGTCAGTGTGAGCGATACTTGTGTATGGAACATGCTGTTGTTATGTGTGAAGACTGCCTTAGGTGTGATAATAGACGCGAAGAATATTTTTGTGGTAGTTTTGTTTGTATTTTCATTGTACTTCACATAGGGATTTATTTCTGCTGTTATTTTTTAGATCTTGTAAGCAGGTTAACAGTTGATGTTGAAAATGTTGATTACATACTCATTACATATTAAAAATGTAATATTTTATTGATACTTTATTTTCCTGTTAAGTACACATTATTTAATATAATAAAACTCATAAAATTAAAACTAATAATTCATCAGAAATACTCCTAAAAAATAAACGTGGATATGATACACCTCCATAACATGCCTTTTCTAAAAATTTACCATGATACCCCCTACTAAACTTACTTAGTGTCTTTATTATCCTCCTTGGAAAAATAAGAATACCTTAACTCCCTTCTGAATTCCTTTCTCATCACCCCCCCCCATTGAACCCAGAGCCTTTGCAATGAGTTAGCCCTTTTTCTGAATTTTGACACAGGGTCTCACTAAGTTGTTGCCCAGACTGGTCTCAAACTTAGAATTTTCCTGCCTCAGCCTCCCAGGGTGTTCACACCTGGCTGTTTTTCACTTGTTCTTTTTGATTTTTGGGGTTTTTTTGTTTGGTTGGTTGGTTTTATGAGACAGGGTTTTAATAGGCAGTTCAGGCTATCCTTGAACTTACTATGTAGCCTAGGCTGGCCTCAAACTCGAGGCAATCCTCCTGCCTCAGTCTCCTGAATGCTGGGATTACTGATTAATGCCTGGCTGTTTTTCACATTTTTGCTAACTTTAATTTTAGGTCCAGTTTGCTGGGCCTTAAGATTTTTTTTTTTCTTTATATTTCATGTTTTGCATTTTGCCATGGTATGAGAGTGTGTGTGTGTGTTTTCAGTAATACTAGGGATTGCACCTAGGGCAAGCTACATCCCCAGTTTCAGTCTCAGTCTCTTTTTTTTTTTTTTTTTTTTCTTAAGACAGGATCTTTCCACTTTGCTAAATTGCTCAGCCTTTGAATTAGTAATCTCTCTGCCTCAGTCTCCCAGAGTGCTGGGATTACATGCATGCACTACCATACCTGGCTCTGAAGTGTGAATTTTTTAAAAAAATGCTGATTATGGGGCGAGTCTGGTAGCACATGCCTGTAATCCCAGCACTGGGGAGGCTGAGGCAGGAGGATTGCTGTGAGTGTGAGGCCAGCATGGGCTACATAGTGAGTTCAAGGCCAGCCTGACATGGTGATACCCTGTCTCAAAAAACAAAGAAAAGGTTCTTAAAACTTTTTTTTTTTCTTCAGGTGTAAATTTTCCTATTTCTTCCTACTGAGGTGGTTCATGGTTGTAATTTTCCTGGAATATTATAATTTTGGTTTGACGGCTCATGCTTATAGGAGCTTTTCCCCTTTGGTGTAGTTTTGGAATGATCTCAGGCCTGATACTACATCATTTGTTTTATGAAGGATTTAAGGATTTGAGCTTTTAATTTATGTGAATAGTCCAACTCTGGACCATACCATGTGTATGTGTGTGTTGTGTAAGCCTAGTTTCCATCTTCAGGGTATGTCTGTTCCTCCATAGATAAGTGTTAGATGGGATTTTCTTTTGGCCCAATTCTAGTGAGGCATCTGTTTATGGTGTTCTGCTCTGGGCATGGTATGCTGGACTGTTGGAGTTAGGGCCACACGCTTTTTGTGTAAGTCCCTTACCCCAGAGGCTGCAGAGGTGTTTGTGCTCACTTACCACTGTTAAAATTTCTCTGTTCCTGATCAGGAAGATTTTACTCTTATTACTGTGTTTAACTATGTATTTATTCCCATTGTTTTGAGACAGGGTCTCACTGTGTAGTTCAAGCTGGCCTTGAACTCACTTTATAGTGCAAGACTGGCCTTGAACTTAGTGATCCTCTTGTCTCAGCTTCCCAAGTGCTGGGATTACAGGCATGTGCCACCAATGCCAGGCTGTATGTAGTTTTATCCTATCTCTTGTATAGCCTTCTGAAGATTCTTTTATGAATATACAAGTAAATAAGAGTATGCTTGATTTCCTGAATTTTGTGTGTACAAAAGTTATCATACTGTGTGTCCTGTTCCATATTTTTCTCCCCCACACTCTTCTCCATCTCTCTACTTCTCCTCCTTTTTCTTTTTTTTTTTTCTTTTTTTTTTTTTTTTTTGAGGGGCATTGGAGATTGAACTCAGGGCCTTACACACAATAGGCACATGCTGTACTACTGAGCTACATCCTCAGCCCTATATTTTGCTTTTCTTCACAATCAATTAGGAAATATTTCCATTTGATAAATCAGAGAATTGGTGTAGAGACTGTTTTTCTTTATTATTTTATTGAAAAAAGGTAAAACAGAATGTCATAACAATAACAGGAGAATAACAAAGAGTTAATAACATTGCATATTGTCATTTTTAAAGAAGTTACTCAGTACAAGATATGGGCATAGGGCCGGTGAAGTGGCTCAGTGGCATAAGCGCCTGCCTGGCAAGCGCGAGGGCCCGAGTTCGATTCCCAGAACCCACGTACGAAAAAAGGGCCGGTGATATCGCTCAGTGGCATGGGCGCCTGCTGGTGCGCAAGATCCTGAGGCCGACCCCCGGTACCCACACACACAAAAAAAAAAGGCATAAAAAATTCTCCAATCGATATTAGCACAAACTTTCCTTTTCAATGAACTAAGAGACACAAATAGTATTAACTACCTTGCATTTTTCTCCCTTTTGCCTGCCTTCCTTTCCCTTTTCCCCCCTCCTAATCCCTTTTCCTTTTAAGCAATTACTTCCCACTTCACAATATCTATTGGACATTCTAGACCTTATTTCCTCTTTCAATTTCTCACACCAGGGAGACAATACGATATTTACACATGTAAGTCTGATTTATTTCACTTATGAGTATGATTTCAAGTTGCATCCATTTACCTATAAGAGCCTCAAGTTTATCCTTTTTTATGGCTGAGTAGTATTCCATTGCATAAAAAGACCACATCTTTTTTATCCATTCCTCAGTTGATGAGCATTTGGGTTGTTTCCAAGATCTAGCTATTACAAATTGTGCTGCTATAAACATGGGTGCACATATATCACAGTGGTATGATGTTTTTAATTCTTCTGGGAAGATATCCAGAAGGGGAATAGCTAGGTCGAATGGGACCTCTAATCCTAGCTTTCTGAGGAATCTCCATACTGATTTCCACAGTAGTTGTACCAGTCTGCACTCCCACCAACAGTGGAGAAGGGTTCCTTTTTCTCCACAGCCCCGCCAGCATTTGTTATTAGTTGATTTCTTGATGATAGCCATTCTTCCTGGGGTGAGATGGAATCTCAGTGTTGTTTTAATTTGCATCTCTTGCATGACTAATGATGTTGAATATTTTGTCATGTATTTATCTGCCATTTGTATTTCTTCATCTGAGAAGTGCGTATTCATTTCAGGTACCCATTTTTGGATTGGGTCTTTGAAAATGGGCGGGGGGTCTGAGTTTTTTCAGTTCTTTATATGTTCTAGATAGAAGTCCTGTGTCTAAGGGACAATTGGCTAAAATTTTTTCCCACTCTGTGGGTTGTCATTTCACTCTGTTGGTGATTTCTTTTGATGTGCAAAAGCTTTTTAATAAGATAAGATCCCAGTTGTTGATTTTGAAGTATTTCCTGTGCAGTTTGGGTTTTGTTCAGCAACTCTCTGCCTACGTCTATGTCTTCGAGATTTCTACCTACTTTCTCTTCCAGTAGATTTATTGTTTCTGTTTTAATACTTAGATCTTTGATCCATTTTGACTTTAGTGCATGGTGATAGACATGTGTCTAGTTTTAGTCTTCGGCATGTAGACAGCCAGTTTTTCCAGCACCATTTATGAAAGAGGCTTTCTTCCAGTGAACATGTTCGGCCCCTTTGTCAAAGATTAGGTAGTTGAGTGTGTTTGGAGTTGTGTCTGCATCTTCTAATCTGTTCCCTTGATCCTCAGGTCTGTTTTTTTTTTCCCCAGTACCATGCTGTTTTTATCATGGTAGCTTTGTAGTATAATTTCAAGTCAGGGATTGTAATGCCTTCTGCCTTGTCTTTGTTGCCCAGGGTTGCCTTTGCTATTCTAGGTCTCTTCTGTTTCCAAATGAATTTTAGGAATGTTTTCTCTAGTGTTCTGTGAGGTATGCTAATGGTATTTTGATTGGGATTGCATTAAATCTGTATCAGTTTTGGAAGTATGGCCATTTTCACAATGTTGGTTCTTCCTATCCATGAGCAAGGGATATCTTTCCATTTTCTGATATCCTCTTCAATCTCCTTTTTCAGAGTACTGTAATTTTTAATATATAGATCTTTTACTTCCTTTGTTAGATTGATTCCTAAATATTTCATTTTTTTGAATGCTGTTGTGAAAGGTGTGGTTTTCCTAGTTTCTCTCTCAATGAGTTTGTTGTTTGTGTACAGGAATGCTGTTGATTTTTGAGTGTGGACTTTGTATCCAGCTACACTACTGAATTTGCTGTGTTGGTTTCTTTTTTTTTTTGTACTGGGAATCGAACTCACAACCTCTGCGCTTGCCAGGAAGCAGCTGTGCCACTGAGCTATGCTCCCAGCTATGTTGGTTTCTTTTTTAAAGATCCTTGTCTGTTTGACCATACGTAGTTTATTTTCATCACAACAGGCAAAGACCTTTCTTACATTTGAATTTTTACTTTGATTTTGTGTAGAATTTTTAAAAAGTCTGTACTTTAATCATGTCTTCAATATAAAAATTAACCCGTTCTGTAAATATAATGACCTTAACTTTTTCTTTAAACTTTAACCATTCATTAAATTAAAATTAATAATATGCTCACTGTATGTGGGTTCCTGAGAGCCATGTGCTTCTATATACTTTGTTATGGGTTGTTTAAAAGATACTAATGGTAGCAAAAATAACAATAGTAGGAAACTTGCTCTGTGCTAGGACAGAAATAGAGGACCAAAGAGGAAGAAGACATTAGAGGCAATTATAAGGATTCTGTGTCACTGAGAAATATGAAAAGATGTTTGTTCGGCAGCTTTAGGATCAACAATAAACTGAAATTTTAGTTTGCTTTTCTCAGGCATTGTTCAGCTGTTTTTTGAGGTACGATGTAAGATATAGTTTTATTGCTGCTTTACTAGCATTTTCAAGGTTCAGGCTCCTAAAATAGGTAGATGTATTATTTTCTAGTTTGAGAACTTACAAAAAAGTGTCAGTTCATGACATTCAGGGTAGTCGAGGACTTTATCCAGTGTGGGAACTAGTCATTCATTATAAAATAACAACTATAGTTTTGTGTGACTGCTTTTTGCCAGGTGCTGTAATAGGTACCTTAGTAATATAGTTTACGTTTACTGAGCTTTCACTGTGTCAGTGCTGTTTTTTCGATATTAATTTAATCTTTTCAGCAAGCCTGTGAGGAAAATGCTTTATTCTAATTTTACAAATGAGATAATTTAGGATATGTTAAGGTTGAATAATTTAAGGTCACAGTTTATAAGTGAAATATAATCTGGCACCAGAGTTATACTCTTAACTGCTACCTCAAATATTGCCCGTCTTGTCTTTAATTTTCACAGTTGCTTATGAAGTAAGTATAGAAATAAGGAAATAGGCTTAGAAAGATTAACTTTTTCATAGTCACTTCCATGAGTGTCTTGCACTCATGAAAATAGGACAAAAATTCTTTCTACAGCTTCATCTTATAATCTTTACTGTTTCTTGTTATCTCTCTCAAGGCCATTTCTGAGCAGTAGAGATTTTTGAGTACTTTACTGAACAGTCAGTTCCAGATCCTGTCATCAAATCCTGTGTTGCTGTTTCAAGTGGTAAGTTTTCTTATGGACGTATTAAAACTTAGATAAATTCTGTCTTGAATATCTTCATCAGTAGGAGGAATAAATTCAACTTTTGTGAACATGTGATCAATTATTATTTAGTGATTTGCTACTACTATATTATACTGAGAAAATCAGAGTATATTTACCTGGCAAGAATTGAGAATATTTAGTTAAAAAAAAAAGATGCTTTACATCAGTTCAGAGTCTACTATTATTACAATTTTATCCTTAGATCACAGTTTTAAATGCTAACTGGCCAAACACAGGGGTATTGGTTAGAATAGAGTTAAATTAATGTTAATTACAGATGTAAAAACAACTTCAGTGAACACTATATCTTGACTAAATTTTGAATGATTAGAATCTGATTATTTTAATATAATTACTTTTTACCAAATGTCTTTCATAAATCTGTTATGCTTTATAAATATTATCCATGTAATTCTTTCAACTCTGTTAGATGGTGGTATTGTCATTTTACAGATGAAGAAAATACGTTAAGAAACATTTATTAGGTCATATTGTTTGTAATTTGACAGAGCCAGCTTTCAAACTTTGGTATATCTGTCTAAAACATTTTGCTTTTCTCATTATTACCATCTGATTATTTCTGATGTTTGATTTTGGCCAAGTAGAAAGTCAGATTTTTAAGGTACGAGAGAGAAAAATTTAAAGGATGTGGTCGTTGTGTCTATTTTTGCATTGTAGAGAATTATAGAAGATACATATATTTCAAAAGCTGTATTTAAATGTACTGAATTATCATAATTTTTTGTTTTTGTTTCCAGGTAACAGATGCATATTGCTTATTTTATTTTAAAAAATGAGTGTAACAAGCACTGCATTAAGAGTTGAAACCTGGCTTTCAGCTACATGGCATGTTAAAGTACCTCTAATGTGGCTGGAAGCATGTATTAACTGGATCCTAGAAGAAAATAATAATGTTAGTTTGAGTCAGGCACAAATGAATAAACAAGTATTTGAACAGTGGTTACTTACTGATCTGAGAGATTTAGAACATCCTCTTTTACCTGGTGACATTTTAGAAATTCCAAAAGGAGAACTGAATGGATTTTATGCTCTACAGATTAATTCCTTGGTCGATGTAAGTCAACCTGCATATTCTCAGATACAACAATTGAGGGGAAAGAATACAACAAATGATCTAGTTACAGCTGAAACACAAGTTACCCCCAAACCTTGGGAAGCGAAGCCTTCACGAATGTTGATGCTACAGCTAACTGATGGAATCGTACAAATTCAGGGAATGGAATATCAGTCTATTCCAGCTCTTCATAGTGATCTCCCTCCAGGCGCAAAAATTTTGATTTATGGAAACATTTCATTCCGTCTTGGTGTTCTCTTATTGAAACCAGAAAATGTGAAAGTGTTAGGAGGTGAAGTAGATGCTCTTTTAGAAGAAAATACACAAGAAAAAGTACTTGCAAGATTAATTGGGGAACCTGATCCTATAGTTTCATTCATATCAAATAATTCTAACCAAAACACCCCCAGAGTTGTAGATGTCATAGATCCTGTGTTAGGACCTTCTGATGAAGAACTCCTGGCAAGTCTCGATGAAAGTGATGAGTTTGCAGCAAGTGACACCTTGGAAAGGTGTATCCACACAGGTAGTTCCTTGAACACTGTTCCTATGAGACAGTCGGGTTTTGAGCCAGCATTCAGTTCTCAAAGACCAAAGGAGAAACCACCAAACCAACTGATACATTGCACTGATGAGGAATTGGGTGACTTTTCATTGGAGGAGGCCTTGCTTTTAGAAGAAACTGTCCAAAAAGAACAGATGAAAACTAAAGAACTGGAGCCATTGACTTTGAACAAAAACGCAGATAAAAGTATGGAGAGATTTTCACATAAACCTAATACTCTGAATGGTTTTTCTTTGACTTGCAAACAAGGAAATAATAATTGGAATGAAAAAACTTTACTTGAACAGACGACTCACGAAGACAGGTCTTTTCATTGTTCATCTACTACAGACCAAAACGGTGTTTTTTCAGGTCATTGTAATGTACCATTAGCACATAATTTTACAAAGAAAGATAACTCAGAGACAGATAATAAAGTAAAACAAACTATCAGCAGTTTGGATGGACATTCTTTAAATGATAAAATATTAAATAGAGAACCAGTCAAGAGTTCACAAGTTTCTAATGAACATGGTCGCCATTTACAGGATTGTGCTATAAGGTCAGAGGGTAGCACTGATCTTTCTGTTGGCACAGATTTGTATTCTCCACCCTTCACCTATCTGTCTGTTCTAATGGCCAACAAACCAAAGGAAGTTACAACAGTGAAAATCAAAGCATTTATTGTAACTTTAACTGGAAATCTCTCAAGTTCTGGTGGCATTTGGAGCATAACCGCTAAGATTTCTGACGGCACTGCATATCTAGATGTAGACTTTGTAGATGAAATACTTACCAGTTTAATAGGGTTTTCAGTACTAGAAATGAAACAGTTAAAAAAGGATCCTCCTAAATATCAAAAGTTCCTGGAAGGTTTGCAAAAATGTCAGAGAGATCTAATAGATTTGTGCTGTTTGATGACTATCTCATTTAATCCTTCCTTGCGTAAAGCAGTTGTACTTGCATTACAAGATGTTAATATGGAACACCTTGAGAACCTAAAGAAGCGGTTGAATAAATAACTTACTAAATAGTGTTAGAGAACAATTTAAAACAAGGAAGTATATAAATTTGTTCATAATTTTATTTTTGAAACACTTGGGCTCAGGTTTCAGAAAATTTGCTGTTTGTTTATCTTCAAGGACTGTTCGTGTGGCTTTTCTTAGTTTTTGAAATTTTATGGAGTAGTATGACAGTAGTATGACTGTTTTTGAGTAACCCAAATCATTTCTTTCCTACTACAAATTGCACAAACATTATTGCATATTCTAGAAGAATTCTGAAATTGAGGCATGTTCATGTACAACCACATGGAAACATTCTGCTAGAAAATGAAAACATGACTGATGAAAACAGCGGAACCATCAGTTTGTTATAACAGAAAATTGTTGCTAATGAAAGAATGGAGTTCACAAATGTAAACAAGACCTTAAAACAGTGCATTGGTTGTTTTCATGTTTAGACAGTTGAACATCAGTTTAAGCTAGCTTCTTTTTTTTTTTTTTTTTTTTTTGTGGGTACCAGGGGTTCGACCTCAGGACCTCGCGCGCCAGCAGGCGCCCGGGCCGCTGAGCGATATCACCGGCCCCTTTTTCGTATGTGGGATCCGGGAGTCGAACTCGGGCCCTCGCGCTTGCAAGGCAGGTGCTTACGCCGCTGAGCCATCTCACCCGGCCCTAAGCTAGCTTCTTGCTGAAGTTTTGTTTTTGTAAAAAAATGTAGCCGATTTCACTTTGTTTCTTTTAACTCAGCATCCCTTTCCTGTATTATGGTATTAACATCTTACATTAGTGGGATATGTCTGTTATTGAAACAGCATCTACACATCATTCAACAAAGTCCATCATTTGATTTCTTAGCTTTTCCCTCTTACTCCTTTTCTGTTCCTGGGTCCTGTCCAGGAAGTGTCACATCCTGTCATCCTTTCTCCAGGCTTCTGTTGGTGCTGTGGCTTCTCAGTGTCCTTGCTTTTGACCCTGGTAGGTCAGACCCTGTTCCTGGTGTCTGTCTGCTGTTTGTCTCGATAAGTAGGGGCTGCTGTGGCATTTGCTGCTGCCTCTGCTGCAACATGGCATTCTTTCACTCTCTGCAGCCTGGGCTGTCTCCAGCTATGGTAGTTTGAGTGACTCCATCAGGGGCCAACATGTGTCTCCAGCCATGCCCATTTCTTCTGGCCTGCTGTAGCTATTGGTCACCGAGAGGAGATTCATACCTGCTAGAGAACTGTTGAGTAGAAGTTGGGACACCTCCAGCTTTTGTAGCTCCTCCATTCTCAAGTACATGGCTACATTTTCTGCCATGAGGATGCGAAGGCTGTCTTACAATTCTGAGTTTTGCAGCTTCAGGTGCTCATTGCTTTTGTTGTTCTTGGACAGCTCCAACCTGAGGGCATCAAGCTCTTCAGTTGATTCCTTGTGCTTGCCCACCTCCTGCTACTCCATCTAAGACAGCAGACATAGACATAGTGTGGTATCCCACACTGTTGCGAAGGTATTGGGTGGATGGCAAGTTCCTCAGACTCTTCTGCTTTTAGCAGGCTGCTGGATGAACATCAGCTGTGGCCATCTGTAATTCTTCCTTCTGAGACTTCATAATATCTGTGGTGTGAATATGAAACTACAGCTTTTCCTGTGGAGCCACCTGTTCCTTTGTCAACTTCTGTTGACATAACTGCTTTTTCCCAGCTGTTCAGAGCGTTCTGGTTCTGCTGTTTCAATTCTGTCTTGTGACCAAGTTGCTTGCTAGATAGCTAGAGTCTGGGGCTCCTGTTAGCTCTTGGCACCAGCTCTCTTGGTCCTTCATCTTTGCAGATTATGGGGCCCTCCCTGTGATGTAGGATGTAGGCTTAGACACAAGACTGGCGATACAGTTGTCGCAGGCTTGGCATCACGGTTCTGAAGTGATGCTAGTGAGCAGCGCTTGGGGAAGGGACGCTGCCAAGTGGCACTGTGTGCTTAGTTGGATGTGGTGTGGAAGAAGTAGCTTGGTCTTTGTGTGCGTCCTTGGGTGAGTGACAGTCACCAGCAGTGGTTGTCTCAGGGTTACTACAGTTTTTAATATTTTTCTTCTTCACTCCTACAGGTCCACCAAGGCTTTCTTTTGAAATCTTCAGCTTTTTCTTGGCGACAGTCAATTTTCTGTCTGGTTTCTTCTGAAAATCTGGAGCAGGGAGGGAGAAAGGAGTGGGACCATGTCACCACAGTCCTGTCAACCACTCATTTCATTTTAATTAAAAAGTTTTTCCCCACAATATTTATTTGATTCAGTAGTTTATTTAGCTTATTCAAACTAATGTAGATGTTTGAGCTTTAATTTCTTTTTTTATTTTATACAATATTTTTATTTTTTTCTTTCAAGTTTTTTTATTACATGTTTGCAGTAGATACTGTGTTCATTGTGAGAACTTGGTACATGTATGTAATTAAGTGTTTAATCATGTTTGTTGTATGTATAGGTTTTTTTAAAAATAACCGTTAAGGGCCAATGAGATAGCTCAGTGGCATAAGCTCCTGCCTGGCAAGCGCGAGGTCCTGAGGTCGACCCCCGGTACCCACACACACACACAAAAACTGTTAAGATGAAGGAATTTGGCAATCCACTATTGAGAAATTTGTTCTTCCACTTAGTATTGCTAAAGTGTTATGTTGATGTTCCCTGTTGAGTCATATTGTTGAAACTTAATAATTGTAAATAATCTTATTTCTAATATGTTGAAGACCCCAAAAGATTTTTTATATTGTTTAAAAAATTAAAAACCAGTTGATAAGAATATTAGACTTTCAGATGCAGTTGCTTTGCTGGTTTTTATTTTGCCAAAATATGTTCAAGAATAGTTTAAATGATACATTGAAAACATTAAGATCACTTACTGGATCCATCTTTAAATGTGACTATCCCTTTTGTGAATTAACTACCTGAGTCTTCCTTTAGTTTTATTGAGAGTGCTGATTGTTTTAAAGTGAGGCTGTGTACTTCTCTTCCACTTTGCTGTTACAAAGTTATATTTGAGAAGTAAAGTTATTTTTATTAATCTTTTTATTTTAAAATGTTTAAAATGCCTTGAATTTTAAAACATTAAACAAATGCTCAATAAGATGAAGACATGGTGCTTTATTTTAGTGAAAATGTAACAGGAAATATCTAGAAGTAAGGTAAATACATATATAAAGATATGATTAAAAAAAAAGAAATCCCATATGACCCTGTGATCCCCGTTAGGTATCTTCCCCAAAGATCTTAAGATACCATACTACAGTGATACATGCACACCAATGTTTATAGCAGCACAACTTGTAATAGCTAAATCCTGGAAATAGCCCGTATATCCATCAACAGATGATTGGATAAAGAAAATGTAGTATCTCTATATAATGGAATACTACTATGCTGTAAAGTTGACAGTCATGAGACATTCATAGGACAGTGGATGCACGTGGAAAATACAATGTTGAGTGAAATAAACCAGACACACAAGCTTGAGTATCATATGGTGTTTCTCTGCTGAGTGAGGCAAAGTATAACTAATAAGGATGGGTAGAAGGGGACAAGGAGATGGATCTCTTGCAATAGGGAAGTGGTCCAAGGGGGAAGCACAAGGGGCAAGGAGGAGGGGAAGGGGAAAATGAATAGAATAAAGATATGCCGTGTGCAGAAAGCTAATAACCTCAATTAATGTAAACATGCCATAGCATGAGCTAAGATTAATAGTATCAGCAAGAATGAAAAATGGGATTGGGGAATTGGAGGAGGAGGGAGGGAGGGGGAAGGAAGAGGAAGTGGATTAAAAAAGTAAGCTGGGCCGGTGAGGTAGTTCAGCGGCATAAGCACCTGCCTGGCAAGCGCGAGGTCCTGAGTTCGACTCCCACAACCCACATACGAAAAAAGGGCCGGTGATATCGCTCAGCGGCACGGGTGCCTTATGGCACACGAGGTCCTGAATTCAACCCCTGGTACCCACAAAAAAAAAAAAAAAACAAAACCCAAAAAACTGTGGTATGTACATGTAACTACTCTGCAAGGTGATTGAAACTGCATGAACATGTACCAATACAATAAAAAATTAAAAAGTGGAAAAGGATTGGGGCTGTGGCTCAGTGGGAGAGCACTCTCTAGCATGCACGAGGCCCTGGGTTTAATCCCTGGTATCACAAAAAAGAAAAAAGTAGAAAGTATTTTAAAAACTTACACTGTTGTTTGAAGGATGATAACTGGTTCAAAGCTTAACACTGACCTTGCTGGGTGTGGTGTAGCACACCTGTAATCCCAGCACTAGGGAGGCTGAGGCAGGAGGATCACTGAGTTTGAGGCCATCCTGAACTACATAGCGAGACCCTGTCTCAACAAAACAAAACATACAAAAAACAAAAAAACAAAAAAACCACAGACCTTGTTTTTATATGTTCTGACAATAATTGGGTCTATATCCTTGCATGTACGTCTTTTACTATGAGAGCTCTAAGTGGGAAAGTATCTTTCTTCCCCCTAAATGTTCTCTTGTACTCTGTCTCTGAGTGGTGCTTAAAAACTTTAAGACCTTGTTTTCTTCCTTCATATTAAGTCACTGAAAAACATTCCCACCTATTCTTCTATATTAATTCTCAGTGCTGTGATTCTGCTTCCAGTCTGGATTATTCTAGTAGTTTACTAATTGGTCTTTACCTTAAATGAATTGTACTTTGTAAAAATAAGTACAAGAAATCTTACATTTCATTATTTTCTGAGAAAAGATAATTTTCAAAAAAGGTAAAATCATGGCTCTTATCCAGGTATAAAATTCAAAATGTGTTCCAGATTTAACTCAAGCAGTACAGGAGCCAGGCAAGATGTATAGTATGCTTTTTCAAAGAAAAAGTAAAGTACAAATTGATACGAAGTAAAGGAATGTTCAAATTAATGTACACGTGGAGACAAAGTACTCTTTCTACAGTGGAGATGGGAAATCAGCTGAACGTCAGGACAGACTTCATGCATTTACAGACGATTCTTTGTATTCCTATCAGTCGCTGCAATTTATAGTCTACAACTTGTAGAAAAAGCACTTGATAAAGCTCATGTGTTCATCACAAAAGCTCATCGTAGTCAGGAGAGGGAACTTTTTTAACAGCAGGATGTCTGCTATTTTAGTTTTGATTAACTCTCATAGTCCCCTCCCCCTTCACATAGTCTGCGGTGATGGTTCATATTTGGCATATACCTGAGTTTATGATAAAAAGGTGACTTAGCATGGGGCCCCAAGACAGACCAACTGATTAGATCACCTGCAGGGTAGTAGAGGGCCCTATCTATTGACAGCCAGGAGGGGAAGAAAGACTGGATATTGAGCTGTGTAAAAACTCTCGAGCTGGGTGTGGCAGCGAATGCCTGTAATCCCAGCACTGGGGAGGCTGAGGCAGGAGAATCATTTCGAATTTGTGGCCAGCCTAGGCTACATAGTGAGTTCAAGGCCAGCCTGGAGTATATAGCAAAACCCTATCTCAATAAATAAATAAATAAAATAAATTCAAATAAACGGTGTGATTCACATATTAGTAATCTCAGTACTTAGGAACCCAGGGCAGGAGGATGAGTTTGACACCAGCCTGGACTACAATGAGAGGCTCTGTCTCAAAAACAATAAAAGCAAACTTGAAAAATGAGATTTGATGAGAGCTATAGTCCACATTTCTTCCCTATTGATGATTAGCTTGCATTCGTGGTTCTCAAATTGTATGCTGAGGTTCCCCAAGTATAAATTACTACAAACAACACCACATGTGATTTTTGAGATTTTTTTCATCATCCTGGGATTGAACCTAGGCCTCACACATTCTAAACTTTGCACTCTGGAACTGTTTCCCAGCCCTCTTTTTTTTTTTTTTTTTTTTTTTTTTTCTTTTTTGTGGTACTGGAGTTTAAACCCAGGGCCTTCACACTGAACTGCATTCTCTTTTTATTTCGAGACAGGATCTCCATAATTGACCAGGGAGGACTCTTAATTTGTAATCCTCTTGTTTCAGTTTCCTAAGGGCTGAGATTACAGGCATTCACCACTGTGCCTGGATCCTGTCTATATTTTTCCATTATTTTTTTTCCTCTTTTTTCCTTAAACCTGTTGAATGTCTATTTCTCTCAAAGAAAATTTGTTTTCATTTTATATTTATCAGTTCTATAACATCCTTAACTTTTTAAAGTTTCTACTTTCTTAGCTTCCATAGTTATATTTATTTCATAATTTAGACTTACTGTTTTCTAACTTTCTGAATTATATGCAAAGGTCATTTAGTTTTCAGGCTTTTACATTTTCTTGTATCTTTCACTTTGGGGATATATTGTATGAGGTGTAGTGTATGTTCTATGTAGTTTTCTCATTGTTCATTTCAAAATTATTTTAAAATTTATTTTTAGTGATTTTTAAATTTCTCAATTTAGAGAATTTAAACATTTTTTTTCAAATGAACATGATGTGTATTAGTTACTTTCTCATCACTGAGATACAGTACCTGACACCCACAACTTAAAGATGGAAAGGTTTATTTTGACTTACATTTTGTAGAGGTTTCAGTCCATAGTTGGCTGCCTCCAAGGCAGGGTGGCATGGCAGTCAGGTATGGCAAAGGAGGCTTGCTCATGGCATGGCAGGCAGGAAGCAGAGAGAGATCAAGGGACAGGGAGGGAGATAGACTCTTCCAGCCATGCTCCCAGTGACCACCTCCTCCCACCAGGCTTGACCTCCCAAATCACATTTAGCTATAAACTCATCCATGGACCAATCCACTGATGAGTATCACACCCCCGTGATCTAATCACCTCATGAAAGCATGAGGCTTTGGGAGGACATCTAGATATAAACGGCAACAGATGTTTTTTTCTTTAATCTTGCTCATTTCCAATTTTATTACACTGTAGACAAAGTAACCTTGGCCTAATGACATTTTTGTAGATCTTTTGCCGACTATATACAGATTCTATATACAGCTATAGGATTAAGTTTGTGTTATCTAAATTGTCCATATTTATGCTTTAAAAATTGTTTAAGCCGGGCTGGTGAGATGGCTCAGCGGCGTAAGCGCCTGCCTGGCAAGCGCAAGGGCCTGAGTTCGACTCCTGGAACCCACATATGAAAAAAGGGCCGGTGATATCGCTCAGCGGCACGGGCACCTGCTGGCGCATGAGATCCTGAGGTCAACTCCTGGTACTCACCAACAAAAAAAAAAAAAAAAATTGTTTAAGCCAAGCTGGGCGTGGTGGTGCAAAACTGTAATCCCAGCACTTGGGAAGCTGAGGCAGGAGGATGCCACAAGTTCAAGGCTAGCGTGGACTACATAGTGAATTCAAGGCCAGCTTGAATGACAAGCAAAACCTTGTCCCAGAAAAACTTTTGTTAAATTTCTTTAAAATTTCTATTAGTACAGTACATGTTTTCAGTGCATAATGATTACATTCATTGTGAGGACATTGTTGATGGACATACAGGCCCCTTCTGAGAGTTAGCTGTTATGAATTGTGCTGCTGTAAACATGTGCATGCATTATCACTGTAGTGTGATGCCTTTAACTCTTTTGGGAAGATACCTAGAAAATAATAGCTGAGTCAAATGAAATTTCTATTGTTAGTTTTTTGAGGAATTGCCATACTGATTTCTGTAGTGGTTGTACCAGTTTACACTACCACAAACAATGAAGAACAAGAACAATGAATAATGAAGAAGTTCCTTTTTCCCCATAGCCTCTCCAGCATTTCTTATCTGTTGATTTTTTTTAAATTTTATACATTTATTAACTTTTTCTTCATGTAACAACTGGACTAATTTAGATATGTATAAGCAAGTAATCATTTAACTGATTACTTCTTATAAGACTATGAAACCTGAGGTAGCTACAGGTATGAGGTATTATAAGTAGTGAGTATGTTACCAAAGTATCATATAATTCTTTTTCACATTTCTATATAGAAAGTCTTCCAATCCCCTTGTAAGAACACTCTGAGAAGTTTATTGTTTAAGTATATTTCAAAACATTTCACTTACTACCTTTTTTGAGTTTTGGTTCTGCTTAAATGCAGTTATATAAATAACATGCTTTACTTTCACTGTTGAATTTTCCATACCAAATGTATAAAAAAAAGAGTCACTATTTTTAGACCCTTATTGCACTCTTTCAACCAGTTCACTTTTTCTTTGAACAAAAACTAAATATCAGAAGTGAAGTCAGCTTTTGTGTACCAATGACATGGTAAGTGGCTGTGTCACTGAGGAAAGTGAAGGGACTTAGACTGAGGGATCAGAAGAGTCTGTAGAGAATAACCATGGAAACAGACTGGCAAAGGGAAATACCTGTTGGAACAACCTTATCTCTGTGGTAGTCACTAAGAATGACAGAAATGCATGATAGATCCACACAGAATCAAACCACAAACACAGCCTTTGAGGAGTGTGGTGTAGAATTCTCTTTTGAGATGGCCTGGTAGTGTCCAAAGCCCAATGACAGTGCTAGGCAAATTCGTACAATGATTAGAAGGATCCCTGCTAAGTAATGGAGCAAAAAAAGAGCTGTGATGATTGGCATCTTCAAACTATTCTCAGAGTAGCAAAATATGCTGTTATGACAATGAATACTGCAGTTCTAGTGGATGCAGAGGTAGAATCCCACTGGAGAGGTCTGCTTTGAGAATTTTTTCATTCTCACTATTGTCCACCCCATGCACAGACTCAGAAGTAGATCTAACATCTGGATTTGGAAGAAATGTCAAAAAATTCTGCCAAACTTCCCATAAAGGGTACCCCTGTTCCATCTGTGGAGTACCTAGAGAAATGAATGTAACTAGCTAAATCTGAACCAGCTGGTAACAGCAATGCAGTTGTCAGCACCTTTAAAATTATGTGCATGGGTACACCTTTCTTAATAGCTTGCCACAATGATTGAGCATAAATACAAGCAATCACAAATTACAGTAGGACTGGGAGGAAAGAGAACTCATATAACCCAGATTCTCTGGCACTAAAATGGTCAAACGGATTCCCTTCAGCATCTGGGGTTTCTAACACCATTTCAAGTGGGGTATCTTCCACCTGAGAATTCTCCATGTCATCTCTGCACGTATACTTGTTTGCATGAAACACGCCACATTTGTGGATACAGAATCTGCAACACTCTTCAGTCTGCTTTATCGCAGACTGATCAGGCCTGCAACCTCCCAAATGAGTGGACGATGAAGGCTTAAATAAGAGACAAGTGGTATGATTTTAGGGTTCCAGGAAGATCAAAACCCTCCAGCAGAATTCGAGATTCTCTGGGGGCTGAGACGAAGAACTTTTCTGGGCGGCCCATATTTATTTGGTTTTCAAACAAAGGAAGAGGATACTGAGGAAAGCATGGGAACTGAGCAAGACCTTGGGAGTCAGTTCAAAGACTTCTCCAAGTAATAAATTATGTCAATTAGGAGAACTATCTTATCTCCAGGTTGACATTCACTGCAGGAGTGAGACACCTGCAGCTATGGTCTCTTGTCGTGACCCGCGGAGGCTCCGACCAGCAGAGCTCCCAGGGGCAGGAAGCGTAGCCCAAGAGACAGTATGGGGATGAAGAAAAACACATACGCAGTTTGAAGGCGAGGGCGAGAGAGAGAGAGAGTTTATTGAGGAAGTGCCAAGGCTTATATCTCTTTGAGGGAAGCAGTGGGAGGGTCTAATGGGTGACGTAGGATCAGGATGGGCGGAGGGAGCGCATGCTCAGACGCGAAGCTGGGTCATTTATGGCTCTCTACAGTCTCTAGTTAATTGGAGTTGGAGCCAGGTGTCCTCAGCTGTGGCCTTATCTTGTCTTTGAGGCATCACAGCATCACAGGCCACTACAGGCCTCAGCCGGGACCAGTGAGTCACAGAGGTTCACTTACTGTGGATCCGCTGCCCATCTCCAGACAAGGGGTCTAGGCCTTGGACAGACAAGTAAACATAGAAGGCCAATTGGTTAATTTGAAATCCTGCTCAGAGCCCCTTTGTTGTGGTCTCCATCACTGGTTCAGTGTCATTGTCAACTGAGCTCTGGATAATTTTTTCACTACACCTACAACCACGATTGTTTTCCTGTAGCTTTAGCCACTCCTGGGCTTGGTACAGGTAGAGCTTAGCGTCTTTTCCAACAGCTACTGCTATCTTGTTGATTCTGACACACAGAAGAGCGTGGTCACCATGGAACTCAAAGTGGCCTATGCTCTGGTCCTGAGCATCTCTGGCAGTGGTGTGGCTGAAGCTGCCCTGCAGCCACGAGGAGCATGTGAGGGCCACTGCCAGCAGCTGTGGCACCCCCATCCCCACCTCCCACTCGCACTTGTGCCCTGAACCCTATCAGCCTGCAACCTTCAGCCCCATGTCGACGGCTGGGGAGGGGGTGGTGTGGGGCCAGAGTTCTGGTTGATTTCTTGATGATAGCATTCTTTCTGGAGTGAGATGGAATCTCAGCGCTGTTTTAATTTGCATTTCTCCAATGGCCAGCAATGTTGAACACTTTTTTTTCATGTATTTATTGGCTCTTTGTACTTCTTCATTGAGAAATATCTATTCATTTCTGCTGCCCATTGTTTTGATTGGGTCTTTAAGTTTGGAGGGTTTAAGCTTTGTGACTGCTTTGTATATTCTAGATATGAGTCCTTTGTCTGAGGAGTATCTGGCAAAATTTTTTTCCCATTCTGTAGGTTGTCTCTACTTTGTTGGTGGATTCATTTGCTGTGCTGAGGCTTTTTAATTTGATGTGAACCCATTGGTATTATTTGTTCTGCATACGGGGTTCTTCTGTTAAGAAAGTCTTTGCCTACCCCATGTCTTCAAGTGCTTTGTCTATGTCATCTTCCGGCAGATTGTTTCTGTTTTAATGTTTAGGTCTTTGATCCATTTTGATTTTAGTTCTGGGTATAGTGAGAGCTATGGGTATATGTTCAGTCTTTGGCATGTGGATAGCCAATTTCTCAGCACCATTTGTTAAAGAGGCTTTCTTCCAGAAAAAGGATTTGGGCCCTTTGTCCAAGATAATGTAGCTGTGTGTGCTTGGAGTTATTTCTGTACCTCCTATTCTGTTCCATTAATCCACAAGTCCTTTTTTTTGGGCAGGGGGCAATACCATGCTGTTAGTATCACAGTAGGTTTGTAGTATAAAACTATAGTTTTCTTTTTTCCTTTCCTTTTCCTTTCTTCCTTCCTTCCTTTCTTTCTTTCTTTTTTATCTTTTTGAGACAGGGTTTTGCTATGCAGTTCAGGCTGGCCTTGAACTCACTTTGTAGCCCAGGCTGACCTTGAACTCACAGGAATCCTCTTGCCTCAGCCTCCTGAGTGCTGGGATTGCAGGCGTGTGCCATCACACTTGGCTGAGTACAATAGTTTTCATTGTAGAGGTCTTTCACTTCCTTGGTTAGGTTACTTCTTAAACATTTCATTTTTCTTAATGGTATTGTGAAAGGCATTGTTTCCTTAATTGCCCTCTCAGTGAGTTTGTTATTGGTATACAGGAATGCTAATGATTTTTGAGTGTTGACTTTGTATCCTGCTCTGCTACTGAATTTGGTTTTTAATTCTAGGAGTCTTTTGGTTATGTTTTTGGGGTATTCTATGTAGAGTACCAAGTTATCTGCAAATAATGATAATTTACGTTCTTTCTTTCCTATCCATATCCCTTTTGTTTCGTTCCCTTGTCTAATTGCTGTATCTTTGAACTGGAGTGGTGATAGTGGACATCCTTGTCTTGTTCCTGAGTTTAGAGGGAAAGCTTTCAGCTTCTCTCCATTTAGTATGATGTTGGCCATTGGTTTGTCATAGACAGCTTTCATCAGACTGAGATACAGACCTTCTATTCCTATTTTCTTCAGGGTTTTTTTTTTAATCATGAATGGATGTTGGATTTTGTCAAATGCTTTTCCTGCATCTATTGAGATGATCATGTGATTTTTGTCCTTGTTTTTGCTTATGTGATGAATTACATTTATTGATTTGTGTATGTTGAATCATCCTAGCTTCCCTTGAATGAATTTTACTTGGTATGTATGTATGAATGTGTGTATGTATGTATGGCATTTGTGTATGTATCTATGATTTGCTGCATTCTATTTCTCAGTGTCTTATTGAGGACTTTTGCATCTATGTTGCTTAAAGAGATTGGCCTGCAGTTTTCTTTTTTGGTTGGGTCCTTTTCTGGTTTTTGAATCAGTGCAATGCTTGCTTCCAGGAATACCTGTGGGAGTACTATTTCCCTTTTGATTTCATTACAGAGTTTGAGGAGTATTGGTGTTAGATTTTCTCTAAGGTTCTTGACGAATTTGCCAGTGAATCCATTAGGACCTAGACTTTTCTTAGTTGGTAGTTTTAAAAAATTACTTCTTTAATTTCATTGACTGATATTGAATTATTCAGGATTTTAATATCTTAGTTCAACTTTGGTAATTCATGTGTGTCTAGGAACTTATCCATTTCTTCTGAATTTTCCATTTTATTAGAGTGCAGGTTCTCAAAGTAGCTACTGATAATCTTCTAGATTTCAGCAGATTCTATTGTGATTTTACCTTTTTCATTTCTTTTTTTATTGTAAAGAGAAAAAAATAGAACAAAATTTCAAAACAACATAATAGGAGGGTAACAATGGTTAATACATTATGTATTGTTATCTTTAAATTAGTTACTGAGGGTACAAGATATCAGCATTCAATTACCTTTTTCATTTCTAATTTTCTGATTTGAGTCTTTTCTTTCCTTATTCTGGTAAGATTGGCTAACATTGATTCTTTGTTTTTTTTTTTTTGTTTGTTTTTTTTTTTTAGTCTTGACTTCATTACTTTCTGCTCTGATCTTTATAATTTCCTTCCTTGTACTAGCTTTTGGTTTGGATTATTCTTGCTTTTCTAGAACCTTGAAGTGCATAATTAGCTTATTTATTTGAGTTCACTCTTTTTCTGATGTGGGCATTCACTGCTATATATTTTCCTCTTAGGACTGTTTTCACTGTGTCCCATAGGTTCCGGTATGTCATACTGGCATTTTCATTGGATTGTAGAAACTTTCTAATTTCTTCTTTAATTTCATATCTGATTCATAGATTATTCAAGATGGTATTATTTAATTTCCATGTGTTTGCATAGTTCCTGTGGTGTCTTTTGCCATTGATTTCTAGTTTCATTGCACTATGATCCACTAATAGGCAAGATAAATTTTTTATTTTTTTTTTATGTGTGTACTGGGAGTCGAACTCAGGACCTCATGCTTGCCAGCAGGTGCTTATGCCACTGAGCGATATCACCAGCCCTTTTTTTCCTTTATTGGGTACTGGGAGTCGAACTCAGGACCTTGCGTTTGGCCAGGTAGATGCTTCTGCCACTAAGCTATCTCACCGGCCCAAAATTTTTATTCTTTTGCATTTGCTTAAGTTTGGTTTCTGGGCTTATATGTGGTCTATTTTGGAGAAAGTCCCATGTCTTGCTGAGAAGGATGTGTATTCTGTTGTTACTAGATGAAACTCTCTGTAGATATTTAAGACCATTTGTTCAAAGGTTTGGTTCAACTCTGATATTTCTTTATTGATTATATGTCTAGTTGATCTCTCCATTTGTGACAGTGGGGTTTTGAGGTCCCCCATTACAACTGTATTGATGTTTATCTGATTTTTCATATCCACTAGTGTTTGTTTTATGAAGTTGGGTAGACCAGTATTTGGAGCATATATGTTTATAATTGTTAACTTCTCTTGTTGAATTTTTCCCTTAACCAATATGTAGTAACCTTTTTTGTCTCTTCTGATCAGTCTTGGTTTGAAGTCCTTTTTTTTTTTTTTTTTTGTGGGTACCCGGGGTTGAACTCAGGACCTCACGCTTGCCAGCAGGCGCTTGTGCTGTTGAGCGATATCACCGGCCCCTTTTTTCTTTTTTATGTGGGTACCGGAAGTCGAACTCAGGACCTTGCGCTTGCCAGGCAGGGGCTTATGACGCTGAGCTATCTCACTGGCCCTGAAGTCCACTTTGTTTGAATTTGTGATAACAACTCCTGCTGTTTTCTGGGTTCCTGTTGCATGGAATGCTGTTTTCCATTCTTTGATTTTTATTTTTCCTTTGATTTTTAATCTGTTTCTTTGTGAATTAAATGCATTTCTTATATACTGCATGTCACTGGGTTTTGTTTCTTGATCCATTCTGCCAGTCTGTGTCTTTCGCTTGAGAAATTGAGACCATTCACATTGAGAGATATTACTGAGAGGTGTTGACTTATTCCTGTCTTTGCATTATTTTCCTGTTGCTGATTTCCTCATTTTTCCTTAATTTTCTTGATTTCCTTTTGCTTTTCCTTTTCCTTAATTTCCTTTTGCTTAATTGCCCATCCAGCCAGTTGTATGCATTCTTTTTGACTTATTGGCCTTGTTTACCTCATTGTCTCTCTCTAGGACATCCTTGAGAATTTTTTGTAACACAGTTGGCAGTCATGCATTTCTTCAGGTGCTCCTTGTCATGGAAATACCTTATTTTTCCATCAAATTTAAAGGAAAGTTTTACAGGATACATAAGCTGGGTTTGGAAGTTATCTTTTTTTTCTTTTTTTGTGGTACCGGGGTCGACCTCAGGACCTTGCACACCAGCAGGCGCCCGTGCCGCTGAGCGATATCACCGGCTGTTTTTTCGTATGTGGGTTCTGGGAGTGGAACTCAGGACCTTGCGCTTGCCAGGCAGGCGCTTACGCTGCTGAGCCATCTCACCGGCCCTGGAAGTTATCTTTTAGGGCTTGAAACACTTCACTCCAAGTCCTCCTGGCCTTTAAGGTTTGTATAGACAAATCTGCTATAATTCTAATGTGTTTACCCTTATGTCTTATTCGTCACCTTTCTCTAACAGCTTTTATGATTTTCTCCCTGTGATGGACTTTTAGTACTCTGAGTGTAATGTGCCACAGAGAAGGTCTCTTTTGGTCATGGCTATCTAGGGGTTCTAGATACCTCACTTATCTGTATGTTTATTTCTTTCCGTATACTTGGGGAGTTTTCTGTCATTAGTTCTATCCACAGGCTTTTCATGCAATTTGTGTCATCTTCTGATTTTGCACTTATTCCAGTTATTCTTAGGTTAGTCTCCCTTCCATCATCTAGCAGTTGTTGGATCCATTTTTCACATTCCCTTGTTGCTTCTAAGGTGTCTTTGAGTAGTTTGTCTTTGAAGGCATCACTGTCATCTAGTTCTGAAATTCTGTCCTCACACTGGTCAGTTCTGCTGCCCATACTTTCAATATGATTTTTAATCTCCTGGATTTCTGATTGAAACCTTTTCATGGACTCTAATTCATTGGTATAGTGGTCATTCATGTTTTGTATAATTTTAACTCATCTAGCCTTTTATTAGTGTCTTCTGAAAGCTCCTGCATCATTTTGGTTATTACTTCCATTATCTATTTAGTTATATCTTCTCTAATCCCACTGAATGCCTCTTTGAACTATTTTCTAACCTCTGTTATCCTTTTGACTAATTCAGGTGTGTGTCTTATGCCAGTGATGACAAACCTTTTAAAGACCAAGTGCCCAAATTATAACACAAAATCCACTTATTTATTGCAATGTGCCAACCACGCATTTAAACCTGAATACTGAGGTTTTAGTTTAGAAAAAACAACTGTTATCCGATGCTGTGCTGCTAGGGTGACTTGGCTCATGTGTCAACAGAGAAGGCTCTGTGTGCCAGCTGTGGCATGTGTGCCATAGGTTTGCCACCACTGTCTTATGCTATTCTGCCCCTTGGTGCCCCCTGGCCCTGGATTGACTTTGGGGAAATTGGCAGTTGGGGGGGGCATTTTGTTGCCTTGTCTTCCATGTTTCTATTGTTTTTGTTTGTTTATTTTGTTTTGTGCTGAGGTTTGTGATTCTTTTTTTTTTTTTTTTTTTGTAGGTACCGGGGGTCAACCTCAGGACCTCGCGTGCCAGCAGGCGCCCGTGCCGCTGAGCGATATCACCGCCCCTTTTTTCGTATGTGGGTTCCGGGAGTCGAACTCGGGCCCTCGTGCTTGCCAGGCAGGCGCTTACACTGCTGAGCCATCTCACCGGCCCCTGTGATTCTTATAATCTAAAAACTTTGTTGCTAATATAGAGATCTTTTTAGTTGCTCTTCAGTGATGTACTTTGGGTATGGTTAACTATCATTCTTTACCACAGCCCCAAGATCCAACGACCTTGGTAAATTTGGGAGGGGGGTGTGGAGTGTCATTACCCTGGTACCAAGTCTTTGGGCATGTTCTCTAGTATTGTTAATGTCATGAAGGTAATCTGAGTGTTGGCTTAAAGAGAAATAGCAACAATTATGTGACCCTGTTAATATCAAGCAGCTCAACTACAGTAGTATTGTTCAAGACAAATTAGATATTAA
This sequence comes from Erethizon dorsatum, assembly GCA_028451465.1. Classification (NCBI taxonomy): domain Eukaryota; kingdom Metazoa; phylum Chordata; class Mammalia; order Rodentia; family Erethizontidae; genus Erethizon; species Erethizon dorsatum. Next base: position 38,472,880 of record CM051835.1, on the reverse strand, counting down.
CATGCCCTTATATAAGAAACAATTATGTACCACTCTTAATCCTAGAGGAGAAATCTACAATTATGCTATAAACATTAAGACAACTCAGGTATTGACTTACAGCTAATGCACACTAAATGTGACACCTATATCTCCACTAATAGTAGAAAAGAATTCAACAGTAATTTTACAGAGTTAATTATCAAAAGATTAACAAAGCTTTATGGTTATACTGTTAAAGATACAGGGTTTGGGTATGGGGGAATGCAAGAAGAAAAGTTTGAAATCTTAAACTCTATGATATGAGGAGGAGAGAGAAGTGGTACAAAGGATCTTGTTGGTGGGTAGAAGTATATTTATAGAATTAGGTAAAGGTAGGACAAAAAACTGCCATGAAATAGAAGATAAAAGAAAAAGTGAGAAAAAAGGAAGTAAAAATAAGAGAAAATACTAAAGGGAGAAAAAAGGGAGAAGAGGAAAAAATTAAAAAAAAAAAAAAAAGGGATAAGAAGCAAGGCAGAAGGGCAAAGGACAATTTGCCAAGCTCCAGGAATCTGGTGAAAAAAGGAGGAAAGTGGGGCCAGTGAGATGGCTCAGCGGCGTAAGTGCCTGCCTGGCAAGTGCAAGGGCCCGAGTTCGACTCCCTGAACCCACATACGAAAAAAGGGCTGGTGATATCGCTCAGCGGTACGGGTGCCTGCTGGCACGAGAAGTCCTGAGGTCGACCCCCGGTACCCACAAAAAAAAAAAAAAAAAAAAAAAAAGGAGGAAAGGAAAGAAGAGAAAAAGCAAAACACCATAACAAAATAAAAAAGCTAAAAACAATGCACTCACTCACAAAAAACAAAACCAAACAAACAAAAACAACAAAACCAAAAACAAAAAGAAATTTCTCTGTGATTTTGAACAAGTGGTTTGCTTCCGGAATCTACAGTTTTGGGGCAGTGTGCAATTCAAGATGTGTCCCTGTTCACACTGGTAGATAAAGAAGGCAGTCGTATCACAGATCCATGTTGGAGGCAGTCGCCAGCAGGTGGTAGGGTTAGTATGAGGCTGCCAATTCTGTGACTTTCAAATTCAGAGTGACTGAGGCTGTCTGGCCTCTGCTGTGGGGGTGGGGCCTGAGTCCTTGGTTTAAACTCTTCCTGTGGTCTCTTGCCAGCCTGACCACAGTTCCCTGACCACAGCTGTCTCCTGTGGCTGTCCGTCACCCAGTGACTCTGGGATTGTAACACTGAGCCCTGAAATGAAGCCAACCCATGGATGCTCCGAATCCCGGGTTCCACTGACCCCTCCCTCAGTGGCGTTTGACTGCTCTCTGCAGGGGAATATGCCGGGTGCTTGGAGCACAGTTACTCACCAGTTGTTGGCAGTAGACAGCATCTGCTGGTCAGTTCCACTGCTGCGTTTCCCTGGAGGCCTCTGGAATCCTCTATTTTCACTTTGCCTCTGTGGATTTGGTCTTCCTTTCTCAAGAACCACAAGGCAGGAGGTGGGGAGAAAGTGCAGATCCCTGCCTTTTTCTGTGCTGTGTTCTGCTTCTTCATTTTCTCTGTTGGCTCCAATTTTCCCATCAGATCCTTCCTGGGTCCTGGGGATGCACTTCCTTCCTTCTTTTCTTCCCCAAATTGTTATTTTCCAGTGTCTGCACCCCAAATCTTGGAGAGGCTGAGTTGTTGTTGCTTAGCACTCGGCCATTTTCCCAGAGTCCCCTAGCTATAACATTTCTGACAATGTCTTCAACTATGGTTGGGAATGGTATATTTTGCCTTATATATTTTTTTGACATTGCTTTATATATTTTGAAGTTATAAGGTAAAAAAAGATTTAAGATGTCTTTTCTCAGTAGATTTCCAAGACTGGTTATGCAATAGCTCTTTTTATTATATTTAATTTTTTTATGCTTTCCATTTTATTTTATCTGGCATTAATGTTGCTCTAGCTGCTTTCAGTATTTTTTTTTTTTTTTTTTTTTTTTTGGTACTGGGAATTGAACTCAGGACCTTGTGCTTGCCAGGCAGGCGCTTGTGCCACTGAGCTATATCCCCGGCCATGCTTTCATTTTTGACAGTATTTTATTTTTTAATCCCTTTGTGATGGTTATGCTTGGTTATGTCATCATGATGGGTTTGGGAGTCACCCAGGGGATTGGTGGAACAAATTTCTGGGTGTTTCTGACTGGGTAATGGAGGTGTGGCCTTGGGTACTATGTGTGGTCCCTGCTTCCTTCCTCTCTGGCACTGTTTCCCTGCTCTGCTTCCCAGCTGCTGTGGACTATACCTCTTTGCTCCACCACTTCCTTCTACCGTGATATTCCTGCCTAAGAGACTGACAGCCATAGACTGAATTCCCTAAAACTGTGAGCCATATTAAACCTCTCTGTTATGGTTTGTGTCTAGATGTCCCCTGCAAAGCCTCATGCAGTCATGGGGGGCTGGCTTCTAGAGTTCATGATTGATTGATTGTCTAGTGCTGGGATTATGGGTGTGAGTGCTACGCCCACCCTAGGGTGGGTAGCCCACATACAATATAAGGTACAAAAAGAGTCTTCTCTTGCTCTCCTCCCTTTTTGCTCTAGTTGCTTTTGCTGTTTTCCACCACCATGAAAGGCTGCCCCTGTGCCACGCCACCCTGCCTTGGAGCCAGCTGATTCTGGACTGAAACCTCCACACACTGTGAGCTAAATAAACCTTTCCTTCCTTAATTTTGGGCATTGGGTATTTTATCTCAGTAACGAGAGAAAAGTAACCAAGACACTCTCCTTCTTTAAACTGGGTGTTTGGCATTGTGCTCTGCAACAGGAAAACTGATTCATGCACCATTTTACAGGACTTTATTTTGAAGTGGTTATGATGGGGCACACATGCAATTTCAGCTCCTAGGGAGGCTGAGGCAGGAGGATCACAAATTTGAGGCCACCTTGGGTGACTTAGTGAGACCCTGACTCAAAGTAAAATTTTAAAATGGGTTTGGGATGTAGCTCAGTGGTAGAGTGCTTGCCAAGTATGTGTGAGGCCCTGGGTTCAATCCCTAATACTGCAAAAACAAAACAAAACTTTTGAAATAATTTCAGATTTACAGATACATTGTAAAAATAGTATTAAGAATTCCTATATGCCTCTTACCTGTTCCTTAAGTGTTAGCATTTTATAATCGTTTTATTATTCTCTCTCTCTCTCTCTCTTTCTCTGTCTCTCTCTCCATCTCTGTCTGTATGCATGTGGCTATACCACATTTTTCCCTGAAAATTTGAAAAGTAGGTTGCAGATATGGTCCATCTTTATCCCTTTACTTTTTTTTGTGTGTGTGTGGGTACTGGGGGTCGACCTCAGGACCTCGCGCACCAGCAGATGCCCGTGCCGCTGAGCGATATCACCGGCCCTTTTTTTGTATGTGGGTTCCGGGAGTCGAACTTGGGCCCTTGCGCTTACCAGGCAGGCGCTTACGCCACTGAGCCATCTCACTGGCCCTATCCCTTTACTTTTTAAAAATATTTTTGTTTACTCATTTTGAGATGGGGTCTGGCCTCTAACTCTTGAGCCTTTTGCCTCAGCTGGGATTATAGTTTTGGGGCACTGTGCCCAGCCATTTTTGTCAAGTAATTCTGTGATTTTTTTTTTATATGCAGGTATTGGGAGTCGAACTCAGGACCTCGTGCTTGCCAAGCAGGGGCTTATGCCGCTGAGCTATATCACTGGCCCAGTAATTCTGTTTCTGTTGCCTAAAAACAAGAAATCTGGTGGAGGAAATTTCAAGGCAGCCCAATATTTAGGCTGTGGCACCATTACTGTTGGGAGCTTTTATCCAGTTCACACAACTGAGTGATTTTTAAAAAAACTTTTTGAGTTTCACCAGAAAGGAATCTCCTGTAAAGCTGGGGCTCCTGTGAAGGGCAGCAGACCTTGGTGTCGTCTACAGTATCCATGGGGAGCTGCTTTTGCAGGCATGACGAATGCAAGAATTGTGGGCTCAGGAAGGCTTCTACTCAGGTTGCAGAACTCCTGGGAGGCCAGACAGTGTGTCCCTAAGAGGGCAGTGCATGAAGCTGTGAGAGTGAGGCTGAAAGTGCAGTGGAGACCCCAGGAAGTTGGAGAAGCCAGGAATGTGGAACATCTGAGCAAAGTTGTAGGTGAGCAAAGCCAGTCCCTCAGAGAAGCCATACTGGCAGTGCTGTAGGGAGGGGCAGGGCTGCACAAGCCCTTTGGAGTTTACATCTTGCCACATCTAGACCCAAATACTGGACATGGAACTATAGGATTTAATGTTTTCCATGCTGAATTTCAGGCTGGCTTTAGTCTGATTCCTTTTGATCCTCTAGTTCTTCCCTTTTGGAATGAGAAAGTTTACCCTGTGCCATTGTATGCCTGCAGTGTTTAACTTTCTTTTTTATTTTTAGTAGGACTCAGAATTTGCAGCAATCCTCCTGCCTCAGCCTCCCAAATGCTGGGATTACAGGTGTCCACCACCATACCCTCCTTAGGGAGATCCTTTAAAAAAAGGGCTGGGGTTGTATTTCAGAGTGAAGGCCCTTGGGTTCAATCCTTTGTGCCTGTCATCCCCAATTCTGTATGGTTGTGCCATACACTCAATATACAGAAAAACATTTGCTTTCAATTTTTAGAAATTGATTTTTTAAAATTAAATTTTATTTTATAATTAAGAAATGCATTTATAAATTTCCAAATTCAAATTAATAAAACGAGATGTAGTTTAAAAGTCTAGTTTCTTTTCTTTTTTTTTTTTTTTGTTTTCTTTGTTTTTTTGAGACAGGGTCTCACTGTGTAGTGCAGGCTGGCCTTGAACTTGCTTGTGTATCCCGAGTGCTGGGATTACAGGCGCGTGCCACCACGCCAGGCTTGGACAGCAACTGTCAGAGAGGCTCTTTCTCTGCTGCTTAGCACTCTGCCATCTTCCTGGAAGTCCATGCCCAGCTTGTAATAAAAACTTTTAAATGAAAATTTCCAAGTTAGTGAAAAGTAGAATAGTATAATAACTCCTTGCATTTCTATCATGTGGTTTTAACAAGTATTAACTCAAAGTCAGTTTTACTTGAAAATACATCATACACTGATTAATTTGAAAGAAATCCCAGAATTCTATAATTAAATCATGGATATTTTGGTATCATGATTATAATTTAACAACTAATTGTGAACTCTATTGTTTAATGGCTCTCTCCATTGTTGCAGTATACAATGTTGCAATCCCATGGGTTTAGGGATTTGAGCATCTTGTTCATGCTGCTTCCCACGGTACCTCAAGGAAGAATACAGCAGTGAGAGATATGTTGAATGAATGAGGTGTGACTAGGAAAAACATGAATGCATTTAGTGTAGTTAGAGTTTAGCAGAGCATTTGACACAATCTCCCACAGAATCTTTGTTAGTAATGCTGGCTAGAATTAAGAACTATTAGGTGGGATTCATTTGTTGTTGATTGTATCTAATGGGTTAATGAGATTGTGGTTTTTTAGTAGTGTGTCTGAGGGCTCTCCCCATGATCTACTCTTGTTCCACAATTTTTTTTTTTGTTAATGACTTGAATGAATAGAGTATATTCTTTTCAAATATGGAAGAGATAGGAAACGCACTAAATGACAGAGTCAGAATTCAAAAAGATTTTGACAGCCTCAGATGACAGAAACTAATGAGATAACTCATGGTAATAACTTAAAAGCCTTATACTTAGGTCCAAAAAATACAATTGCAGAACTTTACGATGGGGGAAATGTGGCTTAGCAACAGCTTGTATTAAGATTATTTAGTGGTAGTGTACAGTTGCATGGGCCAAAGGTGGTCTGGGTTCTTGTGCACAAGGGAAGAGTTGCCAAGCGTACACCTCATAGTAGATAGTAAGTAGCTGTGTTTATTGAGGATCGTGGGATGGTAGCAGCAGAAACAGGCAGAAGGGCAAAGGGAAAAAGAGGAGGAGGACTAACTGAGGAAGAGGAACCCTCCGTAACTCAGGCTTCCCGCATTTAAAGGGTCAGCCGCCTCTAACTCCAGGTGCCGGCCATTCCATCTCTCGCGGGTGTAGATGATCTGCCACTTCTCCCACGCTTAAACATGGATGATCGTTAGGGTTTATGTTTATAGCTGAATGAAGGGAAGGGAGAGGCTCCCTCAACTTCCCTGTTTCTAACTGCACTGTACTAGTACTGTGTACCTACTGTGTTTGAGGCCCTGAGTTCAATCCCCAGCAAACAATCCCGTCCCCTAAAAAAGGTGCACCTAGTGTTCATAATGTGCTGTAGCTACTGTGAAATCTGTTGAAAGTCTTAGATTTATTATCAGAAGGCAGCATCTAGCATGAGTGAGGCAACCACCCACTCGCCTTTCTCTTGTTAATTAGATAGCACCAGGAATATGATTTTTTGTTACAGGCAGAAGAGATCTGAGGCTGTTAGGGAAGAAGGAGTTTTTGAAGAACTGGGAATATTTAACTTGTGCAAGCTAAGGCTGACCAATGTTTAAAAGGTTTTTTGTTTGTTTTAAATTAATATACAATACTTAAAAATTGTGAGGTATCACAACTCTTGAAGCATTGGAGGATCTGGCAATTATGGACTTGAACTGCATGGAAACAATTGTCTGGAGCTGGTTATACCCTCTCCTTACAGAAGGCTCTCTCTTCTAACTCACCTTGAGTTCGCGCCATAACCTGCTGTCTGACACCCTGCTGCCTTCGCGCCTTTCGGCATCTTCTCTGGGTTGTAGGTATTTGCATTTGCAACCCCGGGTGGGGTAGCTGTGGGAGATCTGTCGAGGTGGGACTACTCTGACCTCTGAGAGTAAGGTTATGGGGAAGTTTTCGGTGTAAGGTTAAGGAAGTCTTGTCAGTCAGGATTGCTCAAATGCAGAATTGGCTGCTTTTTTCTTCTGTGAAATTTCATAGACAGCCTACTTCCTTCCCCTCCTGCTCTTCTCTCTTGCTCTTTTTTCTCTTCCCTTCTCTTCTGTTATGAACTGAAATTGTATTCCTTCCTCCAATGAGACTATATTTGGAGATAGGGCTTTTTGAAGGTTATTAAGGTCAAATGGCTGCCAGATACTGTGATACACACCTATAATCACAGTTATCAGGAAGCTGAGGCAGGAAGCCCAGCTCTAAGCCCAGCTCTGGTACACTAGTGAGACTCTGTCTCAAAACAAAAAGCAAAGTAACAAAAACAAAAAGGGCTGGGCATGCAGCTCAGTGGTAGAAGCCCCAGGTTCAATTCCCAGGGGGGAAAAATAGTCACATGAAGGTGGCTTACTAATCCTGTAGAATTGGTGTCTTTCTAAGAAGAGGAAGAGATTACTCCTGCCCTTCTTACTATGTGAGGGCATAGAAAGAAAGCAGCTGTTTGCAAACCAGGAAGACAGCCCTTGCCAGGAGCTGACCAGCTTGGTACCTTGATTCTGGATGTCTAGCCACCAGGATTGTGAGAAAATAATTTCTGATGTTTAAGACTCTGGTATGTAGTATTTTGTTACAGTAGCCTATGGCAACTGTGACCCTCTTCTCTTCCTGTTGTCATTCTCTTTCCTTTTTCTTCCTCCTACTTCTCCTTTCCTCTCTCCCTCCCTTCTCTGTGTCCTTTCTTCCTTTTCTCCTCTTCTTCCTTCAAAACGATCATGCTTATAGGAAATAGATTTCTTAATTGTCTCATATAATTCTTAGAATGTTGGCTCACTTTTCTTTATATGGCTGTCTTTGTGTGTTTACCAGGACTATGTTTACATGGTCCTGAACTGGAAAAAGCATAAAATTTTCATCTGAGGCTGCACCAAAAAATCAACTATAAAAAATATAGATGCTCAGTTCCCCCATCCTCACCCTGGGAAAGTCTCTAGAATGGAGCTTGGAGCCTGAGGATTTAACAAAACTTAAAAGAGATTTGGCATCTTCTCAGAACCACTGCCACAGGGATAATATTTAGGTTTGTATTATACCCAAATCGCCGCTTTCATTTAGTCGACAGTCACTGGGTGTCTCTGTATCTAGATCCCAAAGAAAGCAAAACAAAATGCCATAAAGGAAAACACTTCTGCCTCTCATGGAAACTATAGTGTTGATTAACAACTAGAAGGTAAAAGATGCTCTGAGAAAGTGAGACCATTCTGGAGTTGGGTTGGTTCAGGAAGGCTTCCGAAGGAGAGTATTTCCAAATGATGGTTGAAAGAAGTATTTGGGTGAATAGAGGAGAGTAGGAGAGGATGTTTGCAGCAGGAGAATAACACGAGGAAAGCATGGGTGCAGGCTGGGCCTAGGTTATTCAGGAGACCTTAGGTAGAGCTGTCTGCCACAAACGGGGAGGAGCGTTCACTGAGAAACTGGATAGTCAGGGGAGGCTCTGTGATGAAGATGGCCTGATACCAGGCAAGAAATTCACACTTGAAGTAAGAGAAACCTGAATTTGAAGCTTGCCTGTAGTATTTGCTACTGTGATTTTAGGCATTCTTTCCTTGACTGAGCCTGTTTCCTTCTGTCAAATGGGGTAAATACCTCTATCCATAAAGAACGATGGAGATTAAATGAGACAGTGGTGCTTGGCGTAGAGTAGTACTCAGTAAGTGGAGTGATGGCCACACTGATCCCCTGTGTTGAAGATAACCACCAAGGGTTCTTGGAGTAGGGAGGATGCTACCCACCCGCGAGCTTCTGGGTCTATAGTGTACGCCTATAATTACAGGCATCAGAAGGCTGAGGCAGGAGGATTACAAGTTCAAGCCCAGCCCAGGCAAACTAGTGAGGCCCTATTTGCCTGGTGAGAAGACAATCCGAAGTGGAGCTGTGGCATCGGAAGGGTGGTACGATAATCCCAGCCTCCCATTCTACTGGGTGTTGTGCTAACAAAGCTGGTGCCTCTTACAGCTGCGTGGCGCCTCCTGCGCTCAGAAAACAAACGCTCTTGCTACTCTTGCACGGGTTGTTGAAAACCCCCAGGGACAGGTGAGTGGTGAGTTGGAGACACATAAAAATAGATTCAATCCTCTCATCATCGTGCTAGTTACTTTATATGCATTCCACACAATTATGAAAAAAAAAAACCTAAGAACATTTCACATTAACTGAAATATGTAGTTATTTTTATAGGATTTGTTTGTATTAAATAATGAGCAGATTAAAAATATTTATAATATGTAAGGTATAAAGAATGCAAAGGCTAAAGAATGACATTAAAACAAATTCTAGTTTGCTCGTCCACAGTTTAAGAACTAGAACACTCCCTGTATTCTACTTTTTAATATCAGAAAGCATTTACAGTATCATGACTTTCTTGTCTCTATTTTAGAATTCCCTAGAATGTTCCTTCCCAATTCTACTTTCCTCTTTTAGAAGGAACCTGCATTCTGAATTTTATGTTTTTCTTTTTGAGACAGGTCTCCCTATGTAGCCCAAGCTAGTCTTGAACTCTTAATCCTCCTGCTTCAGCCCCCAAAGTGTTGGTATTACAGGTGTGTGCCACCATGTCTGGGTGAATTTTATGTTTAACATTTCCTAGTTTTCCTTTAAAATTTTACCAGTCTCTATGTATTCTAAGGTAATATATTTCTTAATGTTGCTTTTTTTTTTTTTTTGGTGGTGCTGGGGATCAAACCCAGGGCCTTGTGCATGCAAGGCAAGAACTCTACCACTGGCCGGTGAGATGGCTCAGTGGTGTAAGCGCCTGCCTTGCAAGCGCGAGGGCCCGAGTTCAACTCCCGGATCCCACATACGAAAAAGGGGCCGGTGATATCGCTCAGCGGCATGGGCGCCTGCTGGCGCGCGAGGTCCTGAGGTCGACCCCCGGTACCCACAAAAAAAAAAAAAAAAAAAAAAAAAAAGAACTCTACCACTGAGTACATCCCCAGCCTGATGTTGCATGTTTTTGAATTTTATATAAATGGAAAAATATAATAGGTATCTGTTTCTTTCTTCTTCCCCTCAACATTTTATTCCTGAGATTCACCTATGTCTCTCTCTCTCTATATATATATAGTTTGTCTTGCTATGTAATATTTCATTGTAGGAAAAGAGCAAATTGTATGCATCCATGTATCCATGGACATTCATGATGCTTCTAGTACTTTACTTTTTTTTTTTCTTTATGTGGGTACTGGGAGTCAAACTCAGAACCTTGCGCTTGCCAGGCAGGCGCTTATGCCACTGAGCTATCTCACCGACCCCATAGTACTTTACTTTTATAAGTGTTGCTCTGAACATCATTGTACAAGTCTTGGTGCACATATTCTATAATTTTTGGAGGGTATTTGCTTATTTATCAGTTAAAACTAGGTTGGGCTGTATTTTGCCTCTATTACTTCCTGCCCCCAGCAGCTATGGCTTCTAAAACGTGCAGAGCTGAAGAGCGGAGAGATGCTACGGTCTGACTATGGTTTGTCCCCTCCAAAACGCTCACTGAGGCTTAGTTCTCACCGTGGCGGTGTTGGTCCAGTGGGAGACATTTGGATTATGGGGCAGAGCCCCCATGACTGCCTTATTTGAGTGACTTCTTGCTTTTGTGGGTCTGGATTAGTTATTGTGTGTGAGAGCAGGAGATTATACAGCAAGGCTGCCTCTTGCGTTTGCCTCTTTTCGCATGTGCCTACCAGTACCTGCCCTTCCATTTTCTGCCAAGAGTTGAAACAACATGAGATCCTCCACAAAAGCTGAGCAGATGCTGGTGGACTTGCTAAGCCTCCAGAACCACGAGCCAAAAATAAACCTGTTTTCTTTTTGAATCACTCAGCCTCAAGTACACTGTTACAGCAACAGAAATTGGATGAAGACAGGTAGGAGAGTCTTAACTTACTGTTATCTCCTGCACTTCGAACATGTAAGGCAAATTCTGTCTGAACTTTAGTAGCGATCAGACTTCCTTGGAGCATATTAGTAGTTTCTTCAGAAAGCCATTGCTGGGGACTCTGTCCCTGCAGATGCCTTGACAGGCATCACCCCCTCTGAGTGGTCACTTAAGAGCACAACAAACCCTGGCGTGTCTGTGCATGCGCAGCATCTTTCTGCTGAGGTCGTCACGCTATTCCAAGGCGCCCTTATCAGCAGGGTCTGAGACAGTCCCACATCTGCCTTCCCACTGCACTTCCTCTGACTTCCCTTGTCCCTATATTGAGGGCATCATCAAATGCTAGACAGAAAGTAGAAGATGGGGCATTTTCAAAAAAATTTTTTTAATTAATTATTTTTTTTAAAGACAACAAGTAAACATTCTCATGTATTAACAAACTCAAGCATTAGAGAATGTACAAATACCTTTTGGAGAAAAACGTTACTCAGTATAAGATTAAGCCATGTAAAAGCTAGGTAAAAATAGAAGACTAAGGAATGGAATAGTCACAGTGAAATTGCATTTTCATACTAGGGAGACAATATGATGTTTACAAATGTGTGTCCGGTTTATTTTGCTTGTGAGTATTTTCTCAAGTTGCATCCATTTACCTATGAAAGTTTCCAGTTTATCTTTCTTTATGTCTGAGTACTACTCAATTGTATAAAAATACCACATCTTTTTTATCTGTTCCTTGGTTAATGGACATTTGGGTTGTTTCCACGATCTAGCTATTACAGATTGTGTTGCTAAAACATGGGTGCACATATATCGCTGTGGTACGATGTTTTTAATTCTTCTGGGAAGATACCCAGAAGGGGAGTAGCTGGGTCAAATGTGACCTCCAATCCTAGTTTTTTTAGGAATCTCCACACTGATTTCCACAGTGACTGCACCAGTCGACACTCCCACCAACAGTGGAGAAGGGTTCCTTTTTCCCCACAGCCCCTCCAGCATTTGTTATTAGTTGATTTCTTGATAATAGCCATTCTTTCTGGGGTGAGATGGAATCTCAGTGTTGTTTTAATTTGCATCTCTTGATTAACTAGTGATATTGAACATTTTTTCATATATTTATTTGCCATTTGTATTTCTTCATCTGAGAAGTGTTTATTCATCTCAGATGCCCATTTTTGGATTGGGTCTTTAAATTTGGGAGGTCTGATTTTTTTGAGTTCTTTATATGTTCTCGATAGTAATCCTTTGTCTGAGGAATAGCTGGCAAACATTTTTTCCCATGTTGTAGGTTGTCTCTTCACTCTGTTGGTGGTTTCTCTTGCTGTGCAAAAGCTTTTTAATAAGATGAGATCCCAGTTGTTGATTCTTTGTGATAGTTCCTGTGCGATGGGGGTTTTATTCATAAAGTCTTTGCCTACACCAATATCTTCAAGAGTTTTACCTATTCTATTTTCCAGCAGATTTAATATTTAGATGTTTCATCCATTTTGAATTTAGTTTAGTGCACGGTGAAAGATATGAGTCTAATTTTAATCTTCGGCACGTGTAGAGCCAATTTTTCAAGCACCATTTATTAAAGAGGCTATCTTTCTTCCAGTGAATGTGTTTGGCCCCTTTGTCAAAGATAAGGTGGCTTAGTATGTCTGGAGTTGTTTCTGCATCTTCTAATCTGTTCCATTGATCTTTGGGTCTGTTTTTTTGCCAATACCACGCTGTTTCTATCACAGTAGCTTTATAGTATAATTTCAAATCAGGGATTGTGATGCCCCCTGCCTTGCTTTTGTTGCCCAGAATTGCCTTTGCTATTCTAGGTCTCTTCCGGTTCCAGATGAATTTTAGGATTATTTTCTCTAATTCTGTGAGATATGTTGTTGGAATTTTGATCGGAATTGCATTAAATCTGTATAACAATTTTGGAAGTATGGCCATTTTCACTATGTTGGCTCTTCCAACCCAAGAGCAAGGGATATTTTTCCATTTTCTGATATCCTCTTCAATCTCCTTTTTCAGAGTACTGTAGTTTTCAGTGTAGAGGTCTTTTACCTCTTTTGTGAGATTGATTCCTAGGTATTTCATTTTTTGGGATGTTATTGTGAAAGGTGTTGTTTCCCTAATTTCTCTCTCAGTGAGTTTGTTATTAGTGTACAGGAAAGCTATTGATTTTTGAGTGTTGACTTTGTATCCAGCTACACTACTGAATTTGCTTATTAAATCGAGCAATTTTTTAGTGGAGTTTTTGGGGTCTTCTATGTAGAGTATCATGTCATCTGCAAATAATGATAATTTAACTTCTTCCTTTCCTGTCCTTATTCCTTTTATTTCTTTCTCTTGTCTAATTGCTCTGGCTAACGTTTCCAGGACTATGTTGAATAAGAGTGGGGACAGTGGACATCTTTGTCTTGTTCCTGATTTTAGAGAGAAGGCTTTCAGTTTTTGTCCATTTAGTATGATATTGGCTGTTAGTTTGTCATAGATAGCTTTTATCAGATTGAGATAAAGACCATCTATTCCAATTTTCTGTAGGGTTTTTATCATGAATGGGTGCTGGACTTTGTCAAAAGCTTTTTCTGCATCATTTGAGATGCTCATATGATTTTTGTCCTTGGTTCTGTTAATACGGTGTATTACATTTATTGATTTACGTATGTTGTACCATCCCTGCATCCCTGGGATGAATCCAACTTGGTCATGGTGTATAATCTTCTTGATGATTTGCTGTATTCTGTTTGCCAGTATCTTATTGAAGATTTTGCATCTATGTTCATTAGGGAGATTGGCCTGTAGTTCTCTTTCTTAGTTGGGTCCTTCTCTGGTTTTGGTATCAGGGTAATGCTTGCTTCCAGGAATGAATTTGGGAGTATTACTTCCCTTTCAATTTCATTAAAGAGTTTGAGAAGTAGTGGTGTTAGGTTTTCTCTAAATTTCTTGTAGAATTCAGCAGTGAGTCCATCAGGGTCTGGGCTTTTCTTTGTTGGGAGGTTTTTAATTACATCTTCAATTTCATTGATTGTTATTGGTTTATTTAGGATTTTTATGTCTTCTTGGTTGAGCTTTGGTAATTCATATGTATCTAGGAATCTGTCCATTTCTTCTGCATTTTCCATCTTATTAGAATACAAGTTTTCAAAGTAGGTGTAGATGATCTTCTGGATTTCTGCAGGGTCTGTTGTGGTATCACCCTTTTCATTCTTAATTGTGTGGATTTGAGTACTTTCTTTCCTTTTTTTAATAAGGTTGGATAAGGGTTTGTCAATTTTATTTAATCTTTCAAAGAACCAACTCTTTGATTCGTTGATTCTTTGTATTGTTTTTTTAGTCTCCAATATATTAATTTCTGCTCTGATCTTTATAATTTCCTCCCTTGTACGAGCTTTTGGCTTAGCTTGCTCTTCTTTTTCTAGAAGTTTGAGGTTCACCATTAGGTTGTTTATTTGTGCTTGCTCTGTTTTCCTGATATAGGTATTTAATGCTATAAATTTCCCTCTAAGGACTGCTTTCATTGTATCCCATAAGTTCTGGTATGTTGTACTGTCATTATCATTCAGTTGCAGAAACTGTCTAATTTCTTTAATTTCATCTGTGACCCATTGGTTGTTCAGGAGGGTGCTATTTAATTTTCATGTGTTTAGGAAGTTCTTGTGGTTTCTTTTGCCATTGATTTCCAATTTCATTGCACTATGGTCTGATAATATACATGGGATAATTTCAATTCCTTTGCATTTACTTAAGCAGGTTCTATGAGCTAGTATGTGGTCTATTTTGGAGAGCGTCTCATGTGCAGCTGAGAAGAATGTGTATTCTGATGTTGTGGGGTGGAACACTCTGTAGACATCTACTAAGTCCATTTGTTTCAAGGTTTGGTTCAGTTCTAATATTTCATTGTTGATTTTTTGTCTAGTTGATCTGTCTTTTTGTGACAGTGGAGTATTGAGATCCCCCAATATAATTGTATTAGTGCTTATCTGATTTTTCATGTCCACTAATATTTGTTTTATATAGTTGGGTGCACTGGTATTGTTGCATATATATTTATAATTGTTATCTCTTCCTCTTGGATTGTTCCCTTTACAAGGATGTAGTGACCTTCTTTATCTCTCTGAATCATTCTTGGCTTGAAATTCACTTTGTCTGCAAAAAGAATAGCTACCCCTGCTTTTTCTGGGTTCCTGTCACATGGAGTATTGTTTTCCATCCTTTGACTTTCAGTCTATGAATTTCTTTCTGAATTAAATGTGTTTCTTGTATACAGCATATTGTTGGATCTTGCTTCTTGATCCAATTTGCCAGTCTGTGCCTTTTGATTGGTGAATTGAGACCATTAACATTGATGGTTAAAGCTGATATGTATTGACTTATCCTTGTCATGTTATTTTCTTGTTGTTAGCTCCCCCTCTTTTTATTTTTTTCCCCTCCCCTCTCTTTGTTTGCTGAGCCTGGTGGACTCCTTCTGTTGGGGTTCCTGGAGTTGTAGTCCTTGTTAGCCCTTTCTAGAATGTCCTTCAAAACATTTTGGAGTGCTGGTTTGGTGGTTATAAATTTTCTCAGATGTTCTTTGTCATGCAAGTATTTTATTTCTCCGTCAGTTTTGAAAGATAGTTTTGCGGGGTACATTAATCTGGGTTGAAGGGTATTTTCCTTTAGAACTTGAAATACATCATTTCAAGCTCTTCTTAACTTGAGGGTTTGTACTGAAAAGTCCGCTGTGATTCTGATGGGCTTTCCTTTATACATGATTTGTTTCTTTTCTCTAACAGCTTTTAAGATTCTACTCTTATGTTGAATTTCTGGAATCTTGACTATGATATGCCTGGCTGAAGATTTTTTTTTTTTTATCATGGCTAATTGGAGTTCTATAAGCCTCACTTATCTGAATGTCAAATTCTTTTTCTCTACCAGGGAAATTTTCTGTGACAATGTCTGTGAACAGTGTTCTGATGTCATTTATGCTATCTCCTGCTTTTTCATTGACTCCAATCAATCTTAAGTTATTCTTCTTTGCATCATCTAGCAGCTGCTGGATTGATTTTTCATTATCCCTTGCTATTTTTAAGAATTCTTTCTTTTCATGATCACTAATTGCAAGCCTGTCTTCTGTATCTGAGATCTTATCCTCACGTTGGCTTAATCTGCTACAAATACTTTCAATGGAATTTTTGTTCTCCTGGATATCTGCTTGAATCTGCTTTATGGATTCCATTTCTTTCCTATGCTGAGCATTCATGGCTTCCATCATTTTCTTAAGCTTGTCTATTTTTTTGTCTGTGTCTGCTCTAGTGTCCTTAAGCACCGTCTTCATTGTGGACATTATCTCTGCAGTTATCTGAGAAATTATTTCTGATTTAAATTTTTCCAGAGCTTCATTCAACTGCTTTGTTGTTACCACTTCAGATAGGCCAGGTGGGTGGCTTTCGGTTTGTCCCTCCTCATTGCCCCCTGGGTTTGCCTTTGATGAACTGGATGTGTGGGGTTGCATCTTGTTTAAGTGTTGTCTCATTTTCTTTTTTTTTTTAGTTTAATTCCTGGGGTGCTGTTTGTAAATTGCCTATGGTAGGTTGCTTTATTGCTAGTATTTCAAACTCTTAGGAGATGGCTACTTCTCTGAGGTATCTTCCAGGTGTAGCTTATTTTTGGGTTTTGAGCCTGCTGTAATATCCTACCTCTTCAATTTGTTGGAGATAAGAAGTTGCTGCCTGTTTGGCCCAGTCCTTGGTTCTTTGGTACTGTGCCACAGTATTTTCTGTGATGCTTAGACAATCTCAGTCTTGGAATACCAGGAAGAAAAGCGCCAGTCAGTGTGTCCTTCTCGGCTGGTGCTTCTGTTCCGCGGCGTCTCGCGTTCCTCCGCGGAGGTTCCCACTGGAGCCGTGGATGGAGTGGCGGCCACCCTGAGTTCCAAGTTCAGCTGCTGCCCCCCCCCACAATGGCGCCCGGCTAGTTGCTCTCTCATGTGGGACGGCTGGGTGTCAGCACTCACCGCCAGTCAGTGTGTCCTTCATGGCCGCTGCTTCTCTGCACCGCCGCTTCTCGCGTTCCTCCGTGGAGGCCCCCGGGGGCGCCGGCAGTCACCACGTGTCCGCAGATTTGAACCGCTTCAGTCGCGTCAGGATTCCCGACACAGGGGAAAGGCGCCGGTGGCCACCTCCTCCTTCTTTGTTGGAGTTTCTCTCTTCACTTTCTCCGTGAGCCCCGAACTGCACTTCAGATCTTTCCTGGGTCCGGGGGAGCCATTTCCCTCTTTCTTGTCCTCCTCCAGTCACTATATTCCAGTGTCCTGATGGTGACCTTTGGAGAGGTTCACTGCCTGCTTCTTACAGATCTGCCATCTTTTTCCGGAAGTCCATTTTCAAAATTTTAAAGACCATTTGAATTAACTCCAGTTATTAGCTTTAGTGACTTCATACATTGTTGTTGGGAACAATACGTAGTAAAAATGAAGATGAACATACCCTCGGCCTGACGATATTACTTACTCATACAAATGTATAGACTAGTCATGGGCATCAGTTGCATTTCAAAAACTGGAAACGACTTTAATGTCCATCAACAGAGAATGCATCCCCATAAGGTTATTATTACGCAATCATTAAAAATGAATAAAGTGTGTTCAATAAGGAATGAGTCCCAAAATATACTGTTAAATGAAAAAAACAATTTGAAGAATAATGTGTATAGCATACTACCATTTAATTCACTTTTTTTTTTTTTCAGTGGTGGTGCTGGGAATTGAATGCAGGGCCTCATGTATGTTAGGCAAGTGCTCTACTGCTGAGCTCTACCCAACAAACCCTGCATACTACCATTTAAATGTGCTGCATTTTTAAAAGGCACCCATATTCGTATACTTGCAAGTACGTAGAATATTTATTTATAGATGTGTAGTAACCTGATAACACTGATAACAGCACTGTTGAAGAGGAGAATTAGAGGTAGTCAGGTAGGGAGGACAAACTACCCTTTCCTGTGTATATTTTTCAGTTTTCAGGTTTTTTCACTATGTGCATTACTGTATAAGTATTCATTTGCAATATGGTTTCAAACTAGCTTGTAATATTAAATATGCATTAATTTGACAGATAATTTTTTAAGCAAAAGAAAGTAACTTGAATTTGAAAGTTAGATCTCCTGTAATTAGTATTTGGCCTCTTAGCTGAACACTGCAACTTTAACTTATATATATATATAAATATATATATCTTATATAAGATATATATATATATATATATATATATATATATATCTCTTTTCACAATGACTGGGAAAATAGTATTTACAATGTAATAAATGGGTACATATGAATAAGAGGTGATTATATTGTGAGCATAATGAGTTTGGGATGTCAGTAGGACAGGCTGGTGAAAATGTCTAAGGATTTGGAAATGTGGACTAGAGCACTAGTCAGGAATGAAGATGGGTAGAAAAGTTTGAGTAAATTTCCCAAAGGAGAGTATATAAGAGGAGAAATAGGTATAGACATAACCAAAGGGAGTACTTACATTTTGGGTCAGATGGAGAAAATAGGATCAGAAAATAACAGTAGAAGCTTTATACAAATCACAGGAGAAGATAACAGAAGAAATGAGAATCGTTAGTGGTGGCCTCTTGTGCGGTGACGGACAAGGATGGAGAGAAAAAAAATCTGTTGGGTTTGATCCTTCGGTTCCCAAGAAAGCATTTTCTGCACATGATTAGGTGGTGAGGAGATAGAGGCCATGGGAAAAAAAGCATATTAATGAAGGGAAAGGAGAAAGGACAGGAACATAGTTCAAGGGTTAGACTGGTGAGTGGAGGTGTATGGTGTGTGTGTGTGTGCACGCACACATGTGTAAGAGAGTACCTCATACTTTACATTGGCAGGAAGAAGTCATAGAAGAAAGAATGAAGAAATAGTGTAATATGGTCAGGTTGGGGAATTATTGGTGGAGAAATGGGTGAAAATAAGAGTCACAGAGGGGAACTTTTGCCTTGAAATAGAGGAGGGTCACCTCTTCTTGTGACAGTAGTGAAAGAAGGGAGGATGAGGAAGAGGCAGGAAGTGTTGTTAATGTAGAATCTCTCATTTTGAATAAAGGAATAAGTCAGAAAATGTGCAGAGAATAAGGAGATTGGAATAGAAGGGGGCTTTACACTTAGGGAGTAGTATAATGAATTTTTATAACTAGAAAAGAAATGGAAAGGGACTTCTCTTAATTTAACAAGGCAGGCGGCTGGCAACAACATGACATGATACAAAGAACATTGACTTCGGAGCTGGGAAGACTTGAGTTTGTGTCCTGAGAAGTAACCACACTGATCTTTCTCAGTTTCTTCACAGTAAAGTGGGACAATAATACCTACTTCATCAACTGTTATGCACCTTCAATGCTAGAACATGTTAATTTTGTCTCAAAAAACATTTATTGATCTCCTATTTTGTCTGGGATACCCTACCTCAAAGAGTTTAAAGCCTAAGAGGGAAGATACTTTCCCCTCATTTTCCAGTGGAATAAAAAAGCAACTGCACAATTGTGAAAGGACTTGCTATAAGGACTTTCCTGTTTGTGTCCTTTAAAATTCAAGATCAGATTCCATCTATAGGTTTTCTTTTTTTTTTTTTTTTTTTTGTGGGTACCGGGGGGTCGACCTCAGGACCTCGCGCGCCCACAGGCACCCGTGCCGCTGAGCGATATCACCGGCCCCTTTTTCGTATGTGGGATCCGGGAGTCGAACTCGGGCCCTCGCGCTTGCCAGGCAGGCGCTTACGCCGCTGAGCCATCTCACCGGCCCCATCTGTAGGTTTTCCTTGGGAGCCTGTATTTAGTCACTGATGTGGGGAACCACTTTTCCATTGCCATGAGCTACTATTTTGACCCCTTGTCCTTTGTCCACTGGGCATGGCAGAGCCATTTGCAGCCTTGGACTGCTGACACCTCCATGGTGACTCAGCCTGTCTCATTCTCCATCTATGGAAAAAGCTTGATGTATATATTCATTTATCTGCCTGTCTGTATTCTTCATTGTTATTGTTGGTGGCAGCTAAATGTAGGGTTGTTTTGCTTTCAAATAGCTTCCTACCTGGGTTCCATCCCCAGAACCACAAAAACAAACAAACAAATCAAATCAAATAGCTTCCCAGAGGGAAATGGTCGCAAACTGAGAACCTGAGAATAATTGACCACAATCATGAACAATAATGAAATTCATCCATTTATAATCTCTATTACTTTTAGGGAAAATAAGTAAAGATATGCATCTTTAATTAGGGAGATTAGAATTAATTAGAATGCTTGGGCTTGGATCATGAGTCTAGAGAAATATTAAGTTAAATTCTAACAGAAGTGTTTTTGCAAAAAGATTGTAAATTAAAGCTTTAATTCGTGTACTCTAGTTGCTTAAGTGATTGTAACATCATTTAAACATTTAATGACAGTGAGTCTTTTCCAATGTCATTGGTTATTTGTGATGAAGATTAGCACATTCAGATCAGAATTGGGTTATTTGGAGCTTGTCACCAAGGAAGGGACAAAATATTCTGATCAATACAGGCATTCCTCAGAGGTACTGCAGATTCCTTTCCATAACACCACAACTAAGTGAATATTGAAATAAAGCAAGTCACATAAAAGTTTTGTTCCCTAGTAGATGGAAAAGTTATGTTTACACTGTGTTGTATTCAAAGTGTACAATAGAATTATTACTAAAAACAATGCATGTGTCTTAAAAAATATTGGGCCAAGAGGTCCTACCTGCACGTTTACCACAGAGGTTTGTTGGCAATGGAGGAGAAACACAGTTTGAAATTTACAAACTACACTTCCTCTCCATTCTGAAGTGGGAATCAGAATCATACACCAAAAACTTGTGTGAGAAAAAAATAATAGTTACACCGGTCAATTAGGTAATTGACTAATTAATAAAAAGTCAATTAGTTAATAAAAAGTATGTTTTCTTTCTGGGTTTTGTTACCTTAGGAGTACTTGTCAGCTTTTAAATTGTTGTCAACTGTTATTATTCCTTTTCTCCATCTAAATAAATATTTATTTGATACTCATTGTGGTATTATTACTTTCATAGCTTTCAAGAAAGCTCCTGCAACTGTATAAACAATCCCTGGATCAACTCCCATGGTAAACGGGATATGGTGAAGTATTCTCCTATTTGAGGGGCTGGGTTTCTGGTCAATAATAAAATCATGTTCAGTTAAAAAAAAAAAAATATATATATATATATATTGGGCTGGGGATGTAGCTCAGCAGCACAAGCGCCTGCCTGGCAAGCACAAGGTCCTGAGTTCGATTTCTGGCACATATAAACTTAGCACTTGGAAGGCTGAGGCAGGAGGATCATGAATTTGGAGCCACCCTGGGCTACACAGTGAATTGAAGCCCAGCCTGCAGTACATAGCAAGTCCCTATCTCAAAAACCAAACCAAACCAAAACAAAACAAAACAAAACAAATCTTAAAATACTGATGATCACCTGAGTCTTCAGTGAGTTGTAATCTTTTTGCTGGTGGGGAGTCTTGCGCTGATGTTGATGGCTGCTGCCCGACGAAGGTGTGGTTGCTGCAGGGTTGGTGGCTGTGGCAGGCTCTTCAAATCAGAAAACAGTGAGCTGGGTGTGGAGGTGCATGCCTGTAATCCCAGCACTCTGGGAGGCTGGGGCAGGAGACTCTCAAACTCAAACCTAGGCTGGACGACTTAGCAATTTAATGAGACCCTGTCTCGAAATAAAAGATGAGAGGGAACGTAGCTCAATGTGAAGGCCCAGTATTGCAAAAAACAGAATGAAAAAAAGGACAACAATGAAATTTGTTTCGAGAAAGATTTCTCTGTAGCATGTGATACTGTTCGACAACATTTTGTCCACAGTAGAACTTCTTTCAAAATTGGAATCAATCCTCTCAAAACCTGCTATACTTTATCAACTGAGTTTATGAAGTATTCTAACTTTTTTGTTGTCATTTCAACAATGTTCACAGCATCTTCACCAAAAATAGTTTCCATCTCAAGAACCCACTTTCCTTGCTCATCCCTGAGAAGCAACTTCTCATCATTAAAGTTTGATCATGATATTGCACGCATTCAGTCACATCTCAGGCTCCACCTCTATTCTAGCTCTTTTGCTATTTTCACTACAGCTGCAGTTATTTCCTCCATTGGTCTTGAACTCCTCAAAGTCATCCATAAGGGTTGGAATCTTCTTCCAAACTCCTATTAATGTTGATATTTTGACCTTCTCCTGTGAATCACTAATATTCTTAATGTCATCCCGAACAGTGAATCCTTTCCACAAAGTTTTCAATTTACTTTAACCAGATTTATCAGAGGAATAAGTATCTATGGCACCTATAGCCTTACAAAAAGTGCTTGGTTTGTTTGTTTTTTGGTACTGAAGCCTAAACGCAGGGGCACTCCACCACTGAGCAATGCCCCATCCATTTTTATTTTTTATTTTGAGACAGGGTCTAAGTTGCTCAAACTGGCCTCAAACTTGTGATCCTTCTGCCTCAGCCTCTGGAGTGGCTGGGACTACAGGTGTGCAAATGTTTTTCTTTCCTTTTTTTTTTTTTTTTTTTTTTGTGGGTACCGGGGGTCAAACTCAGGACCTCACATGCCAGCAGGCGCCTGTGCTGCTGAGCGATATCACCGGCCCGCAAATGTATTTCTTAAATAACAAGACTAGAAAGTCAAAATTACTCTTCAACCCATGGGCTGCAGAATAGATATTGTGTTATTAGTTATGAAAACAACATTAATCTCACTGTACATCTCTGTCAGGGCCTTTGGGTAACCAGGTGCATTGTCAATGAGTAGTAGTATTTTGAAGCAATCTTTCTCCCCCTAAACAGTGGGTCTCAACAGTAGGCTTAAAACATTCAGTAAACCATGTTGTGAACAGATATGCTGCCATCCAGACTGTGTTATTCTGAATTCTTAGGGCCCTAGAACTTTAGGAATGGTCAGTGAGCATTGGGTTGCACTTCATGTCTAGCTGCATTAGCTCCTAACACGAGAGTCAGCCTGTCCTTTGAAGCTCTGCAGCCAGGCAGTGGCTTCTCTTCAGCTATGAAAGCCCTTGAAGCCATCTTCCAAGGTAAGGGTTCACCCACATTGCAGATCTGTGTTAGGGTAGCCACCCTTATCAGCGATCTTAGTTAGGCCTGGATAACTTGCTACAGCTTCACATTAGCGCTTGTGGCTTTACCTATCCTTTTAGGTTATGGAGACAACTCCTTTCCTTAAACTTCATGAACCAACTCTGCTACTTCAATTTCTCTTTCTGCAGCTTCCTCACTTCTCTTAGTCTTGCTTTAGTTTAGAGTCAGGGCCTCATTCTGAATTAATGGTGATTTAAGGAAATGTTTGCTGTAGCTGATTCTATGTAGACCATTGAAACTTTCTCCAGATCAGCAGCAAGTCTGTTGTGCTTTCTTTCTTTCTTTTTTATTTAATCAGATTTTATTGGTACATTTATTTTATTTTATTTTTGGGAACTGGGAATCGAACTCAAGACTTCACACTTGCCAGGCAGGCGCCATGTCACTGAGCTATATCCCCGGCCCCTATTGGTACACTGTAGATATACATAATGATCACATTCATCATAGAAAATTATGTACCTGTACCTGTACATGATATAACTTCTTTTTTTGTCCATTCCCCTACCCTCCTTTCAACCCTTCCTCCCCTCCCCATCTGTTGTGCTTTCTTATCATTCATGTGTTTACTGGAGCAGCACTTTGAATTGTCTTCAAGAACTTTTCATTCACATTCACAACTTGGCTGACTACTTGGCACAAGAGGCCTAGCTTTTGGCCTATCTGGGTTCTCAACCTGCCTTCCTCACTTAACTTAATCATTCCTAGCTTTTGATTTAAGGTGAGAGACACGCAACTCTTACTTTCACTTGAACACTTGGAGGCCTTATAGAGCTGTTAAGTGGCCTTATTTCAATATTGTTGTGTCACAGGGACCAGGGAGGTCCAAGGAGAGGGAGAAAGGTCAAGGAACAGCTGCTCTGTAGAGCAGTCAGTATACACACGACATTAGTGTCTGTGCTGCTGAAGCAAACACGTGCACAGGACATTTAAGTTTGCTACCTTAAGTGGGCAATGGTTTGGGGAGTCCCGAAAGAATTATAGCAATGACATCACGTTGATCACACGGAGCACCGTAACAGATATAATAATGAAAATATTCGTAATGTTGTGAAAATTACCAAAGCGTAACATGGACACGAAGTGAACAGCCCATGGTGTTTGAAAAATGGTGCCAATAGAACTGCTTGATGCCAGGTTGCCGCAGACTTTCAATTGATAAACAATGGAACAAGTCCTGTGTCTAATCTTGTCTGTGAGGAAGGCCCAGAAAGTGACCATCTAGTTTTCTGGCCTCTGTAATGTAAGATCTTATCCGGTATTATTATTTTTCTTCTAGTTCCTCAAGCTAGAGATGTTGAAGTTTTAAAAAGTTCCTCCTCTTTGTTTCTAACAAATAGTCACCAAGTTTGGGGAGCCCTCCTTTTCAGTGTTTTCCCTGCCCACCCCTTCCTCTCCCTTTGCACTGTTCCTAACGCTGCTGGTGTTATTATCTCATGCACGGAAAAATGCAGCTGTTCCCTTCCACTCTCTCTCCAGTTTCCTCAGACCCTGCTCCCTCTTGCACTCTACTTTTTGAATCTTCATTAAATATTATATTCTCAAGGCATTCATACAGGAATGGGCAAGACAAGTAAAAAAATTATAATCAACAGTACAGTCAGTGCTTACTAGAAAAACATTCAATGCAAGATATACAAATATGTAAGAATTTACAAGATTGGCTTACAGTGGCTGCCCACAGAGTCAGGTGTGGAAGAGTGCAAAAGATCTGTCTGTTTGCTGGAGATCTGAATGGTCCAGTTGAAGGCCTGGAGCCCACTGTAGTGTCCCAGGCAAGTCCACATCAGAAGGCCAAAGGATCTGTGCTGGAGGCTGGGGCGTCTGCGCCGGAAGCCAGGAGACAGTGTCCAAGGTGCAGGTGAGGACGGGAGCCTCCTCTGAAGAAAGAGAAATGATCCTTCCTTCTTCGTTCCCTTTTATCCCATTCAGGTGTCAAGCTGCCCTAGGGCGGGTCTTCTGTCTTCAGTAAATCCCCTCAGCCACACTCAGAACTACACTGATTCAATTTAGTCGGGTGTTTTTTCACTCAAGTTGACACAATCAGTTAACTATCACAGACATTATTTTCTACATCGCTTATTTGGCACATTAAATGTATTACTTCACGTAAGATCCATAATTAGCTTTTCTTGTATATAAGTCTTGTTTCCTACAGCAGATCAAGTGTTCCTTGAAAGCCCGGATTATGTAATAAATGTCTACAGCTCTTATTTGTCCTAAAACATTCAACAAAAAAATTTTGGAACAAATCAGTAGTATTCATGCAAATTTTTTTCAGTGAGTGATTGATAAATGTTGGACAGATTCAACAAAGATATTGGAAAACCTTAGTGACACAAGACTGGGTAAAGAAATACCTCTAATAGATTAGACATATAATTTGAAGCAGTAGAGTCACTCCCCTAAGAGAAACAGTTGAATCTAATAATGCACCTAGATCTTATATAATTCAAATATATGGTATAGATCCACCATAAATGTAAATTTTCAAAGGGTTAAAGGGCATTAGTAATTTTGAAATTTGTTTATTACCCATCATGTCTTTTTCAAGGTACTAATGATGCCCACTGTAAGGAATGATGGTTTCAGTATCAAAATGTATTATGAATGAAAAATAGGAGAAAATATTTTATTGTTTGTCCATTTAATCCATGCCAGGGTCTTCAGTAAAGAGGAAAACTTGGTCTTTCAAAGAATTTGGTATCTAGTAATAAAAAGAAAACTACGTCAAATCCAACAAATGGTTTCAGGTGTGACCACAGGTACAGGGTGAAAGTACGGAGGAGAGAGGAAGAGGAAGTCAGAGTCGCTTTTGTCCGGAAATGTGAGGCCAACTCTTCCCAAGAATTTTCTTCTCTCTTAGTTTCTACTGTTTGTGTTCCATCTGGATCCTCTAGAGTGATTATTTTTTCACACGTTTGCTGTTACTTTCTCACCAGCCACTATATTGCAAAGTTAAACATCCAAGGAGTTGATAACATCTTTGCTTCTTTTCACAAATTAGACTTGAAACAATCGCAGGAATGATAATTTCCAAATTAGCCAACAAACAAAATTGTCATCTGTTATCTTCCTTTATGTGGGTACTGGGAGTCGAACTCAGGAACTCATGCTTGCCAGGCAGGTGTTTAGGCCACTGAGCTATATCACCGGCCCTGTTATCTTCCTTTCTATTCTCTTCTTCTCCCTGCCACCTGAGAGACTAGTGGTGATACTTGTCCTAGTGTGCCTGGGAATGATGGGGGTCCCAGGATGCAGGATTTTCAGTGGGGCCATCCCAAACAGAGCTGAGTTTGTTCCCTGACGACGTTGCCAAAATATTCAGATTTAAGGGTTAGTTAGGCTGAATTCCTGACTGAATCCCTTAATCCTGAAATCTGCTTGATACCGGAAGACAAGTCTGTCTTTGGAGGCCAAACCTGCACAGATTCAGAGCAAGGATCTTCCCCCAGTCCTGACTGATACACTGGTTGGGCTCGGACAAGCATATGTTTTCGGTAAATATTTAACATAACTTCCTTGGAATTTCCCATGATCACAGATTCTTATAATCTAGTAAGAAAATTGCATTACGCAAAAATAGAAAAAATATATTTTACAACATTTAGATTTTTGTTTGGTGCCAGGAGGTTGGTTCTATTGCTAAAGAATTGCATATGAATCCTAGCTTTGCCAGTGACCAGCTGCTGGACCTTAGGTAAGGGCTTTCTTTTTCCACATCTGGTTTATTGTGATGATGAAATGGGTAAATATAAGTGCTAACCATGAAGTAAAGATTATTTTTGTTAGAGACTTTCCTGATGAGGAAGCTGAGCCAGGACTGAGCCCCCTCGGTGGTCCAGTCTTCCAGTCCGTGCTCTCAGATGCTTCTTTCTCACTTCCTGTTTTGTGACATGGGGGTTTGTGGCCTGGAGAAATGAAAGGACCTTGGACGGAATGGATGCTGAGGACCCAGAACTTAGTGTCCCACGGCTTGTGTGGAAGCTGCCGTCCTCAGGCAGGTGGGCCTGGAGGGATAAGCAGTGACCACAGGGGACTAAAGGTGAGGACTGTCTTTGTCTTCTTGGAATTCCACAAGTTTCCATAGTTCTTTTTTTTTTTTACTTTTTTTTTTTTTATTTGTACATGTTTGCAGTGCATAATGATTACTTTCCTCATGGGGAGTTGGTACATGTGCATAACACATTTTAATTCCCTTTTTTCCATCTCCTTTCCCACTGCTCCCTCCCAGTTGGAAAAGATCTACCTCCCTGCTTCTTGTTACCTATCTTTATTTTGCCCTTTACATTTAGGGTTTTTCATATAAGAAAAAACATGAGATATTTAAGCTTCTGTGCCTGGTTAATTTAATTTAACATTATGGTCTCAAGGTCATCCATTTTCCCCAAATGACACAAGTTTATCCTTCTTTGTGATAGAGTAGTACTCCATTGTATATAAACACCACATTTTCTTTATCCATTCATTCATGAGGGACATCCAAAAGCTTTGCCTATTATGAATTGTGCTGCTATAAACATGGTATGTGTGTACCACTGTAATGTGATGTCTTTAATTCTTTTGAGAAGATACCTAGAAGGCCAATAGCCAGGTCAAATGGAATTCCTATTTCTAGTTTTTTGAGGAATCTCCATACTGATTTCCATAATGGTTGTACTAGTTTTTATTCCCAACAAAAATGTAGAAGGGTTGCTGTCTTAGTTACTTTCCTCATTGCTGAAACAAAATACCACACCCAAAGTTAAAGGAGGAAAGGTTTATTCAACTCACAGTTTGTAGAGGTTTCAGTTCATAGTTGGCTGTCTCCAAGGCAGGGTGGCGTGGCAGAGGGGGATCATAGAGGACAGAAAGTTCACAGCAGGCAGAAGACAGCAAAAGCAAACCAACAACCTGAAATAAGCCTCTTTCTGTCCCTTATATCTTATCCAGGCTACCTACACAAAGGGTACACTATAGATACAACCACCTCTAAAAAGCCCCACCTATGACTGCATGAGACTTTGGGGGTGTAATGTCTGGGAAGGGGTGCACAACATGCCATGCTATGCCATACCACTGTTCTGCTAGAACATGCAGCTCCCGGTGAACCTAAGCCCAGCATCATTAAAAGAACTAAAGAAGCAGAGTTTAAAATAAAAGCAGACGATTTATTTGAAGGTGGGAAAAGGCGGGGGGGGGGGGTGGAGACAGC
The DNA here is from genome assembly GCA_028451465.1 of Erethizon dorsatum. Lineage (NCBI taxonomy): Eukaryota > Metazoa > Chordata > Mammalia > Rodentia > Erethizontidae > Erethizon > Erethizon dorsatum. The sequence goes on along the minus strand of CM051835.1, from coordinate 38,444,803 downwards.
TACTCTGGAGAGTAGGGAGTATTCAAAAGGGAAATACTCTTGGATTTCTTGTCTGCAGCTCCTTTTATTGGGTTTCTTCTCCCTATGTAGGCTCCCGAATCTTTGGTCCTCCCCTTGGATTTCTTCCAGCCATATGACCTTTTCCTGTTTGGTGGAGGACAGGATTATGGGTGTGTGGGGGTTATGGACAAGTAGTTTAGGTTTAAGGATTAAGTAAAGCGGAAGTGTGTCATATTTATGTTGATCACACAAACTGGGATCTTCCTGAGTTTAGTTTCTTTGCCTTTGTCTTTCTGATTGCTTGAGTCTAATCTCTCTTTGTCTTCTAATTGCTTGAGTGTAACCTGCAGAGGCAGAAGCAGCCTCTAGTAAACTGCCTCTGGCTGCCCTTAGTAAGTGTCTTTATTAACTTCCAACAAAACTCAATGAAGCTCATCTTTTCCCTACCTATGGACCCCCATCCCTACAGGGAGACATCTAGACACAAACCATAACAATTCCTTTTACCTCAGAGCCTCACTAGCATTTGTTATAATTTGATTTCTTGATGATAATCATTCTTTCTGGAGTAAGATGGGGCCTCAGTGTTGTTTTAATTTGCATTTCTGTAATGGCCAGAGATGTTGAACATTTTTCATGTACTTATTGGCCATTCATACTTCTAAGTGTTTATTCATTTCTGTTGCCCATTTTTGATTGGGTCTTTTATTTTGGGGGATTCTAATTTTTTGAATTCTTTATGTATTCTAGATATTAGTCCTCTGTCCAAGGAATAGCTGACAATTTTTTTTCCCCATTTCTGTAGATTGTTTTTTTCACTCTGTTGGTTGTTTTCTTTGCTGTAAAGAAGCTTTTTAATTTGTTGATTCTTGATGTTATTTCTTATGCAGTTGGAGTTCTATTCAAAAGTCCTTGCCTATGTAAGGAGTGACATGAGGCAGAGACCACTCAATAGGCTTGTGGGAAGGCAACAAGGCATACGGCTTAATACCTGGGTGCAGACAGACAGAGGGTGATAAGGTTGTCCATAGGGAACAAAGAGAAGCAGGCCCTTTTTTTCCTTTTTTTTTTTTTTTTTTTTTAAATAGGGCTTGAAAGAAAGGAAGGGACATTAGGCAGGAAGATCTTAGTAAACATCAGTGGTCAAAGTTCTCTGGATGTCTTGTGCCTCAGTGGGCAAAGTCCTTGAGGCATCTGGTGTGAATGCTTGGGTGTCTTTAGATGTCCTGGTGTTTGGCAGATTCCATGCTCCATCTTATCTCTTTTAAGGTATCCTGTGTTTGCTGAGGGCATCCCTGGTGCTGAGCTGAGAACAATGCTTCTGCTGGCAGACAGGCTGGGTACTGAGAGAGTCAGTCCAAATTGAGTCTTACAGCCTATGCCTATGTCTTCAAGAGTTTTACCTATTTTGTATTCCAGCAGATTAAGTGTTTCTATTTTAACGTTTAGATCTTTGATGCACTTTGAGTTTAGTACATGGTGAAATATATGGATCTGGATTAAATCTTCTGTATATGGATAGGCATATTTCCCAGCACCATTTGTTAAAGAGGCTATATTTATTCTGTATGTTTTTGGGTCCTTTGGCAAAGATTAGATGGCTGAATGTGTTTGAGATGTTTCTGTGTCCTCTGTTCTGTTTCACTGATACAGGTTTGTTTTTGTGCCAGTACCATGCTGTTTTTATCATTGTAGTTTGGTAATATAACTTGAAATATAGGAATGTGATTCCTCTTGCTTTGCTCTTATTGCCCAGGATTGCTTTAGCTATTCTGGGTCTCTTCTGGGTCCATATGAATTTCAGGATTGTTTTCTTTAGTTCTGTGAGACATGCTATTGGTATTTTGACTGGATTTTATTAAATCTGCATATCAGTTTTGGAATATGGCCATTTTGACAATTCTGATTCTGCCTATCTGGGAACAGGTCTATCTTTCCATTTTTTGATGTCCTCGTCAATCTCCTTTTTCAGAGTACTGTAGTTTTTGTTGTAAAGATCTTTCACTTCCTTGGTTAGGTTAATTCCTAAGTATTTAATTTTTCTTAATACTATAGTGAGGGCTGGTGAGATAGCTCAGTGGCATAAGTGCCTGCCTGGCAAGTGTGAGATCCTGAGTTCGACTCCCGGTACCCACATACGAAAAAAGGGCCGGTGATATTTTATTGCTCAGCGGCACGGGCACCTGCTGGAGTGCGAGGTCCTGAGTTCAACCCCTGGTACCCACAAAAAAAAAAACTATAGTGAATGATATAATTTTCCTACTTTTTTTCTCACTGGGTTCAATTTGGTGTACAGGAATCCTATTAATTTTTGTTGACTTTGTATCCTGGTACATTACTGAATTTAGTTATTAATTCTAGGAGTTTCTTGGCAGAATTTTTTGGGTCTTCTATGTAGAGAATCATATTGTCTGCAAATAATAATTTGACTTCTTTTCCTATATACATATCCCTTTTATATAATTTTATTTCTTTCTCTTGCCTGTTTACCCTGGCTAATGTTTCGATTACTGTATTGAGCTGGGTTGGTGATAATAAGCATCCTGTGTTGCTCCTGATTTTAGAGGGAAAGCTTTCAGCTTTTCCCCATTTAATATGAACTTGGCAGTAGGTTTGTAACAAATGGCTTTATCCAATTGAGGTAAGGTCCTTCTATACATATTTTCTTCAGTGTTTTTGTCATGAATGGATGTTGGATTTTGTCAAAGGCTTTTTCTGCATCTATTGAGAGATCATATGATTTTCATCCTTGGTTCCATTTATGTGATGTATTACATTTTTTTGATTTATGTGTGTTGAACCATTCTTACATCCTTGGGATGAAGCCTACTTGCTCATAATGTATGATCTTTCTGATGATTTTTTGCATTCTGTTTGCCAGTATCTTGTTGAGGATTTTTATATCTAAATTCATTAAAGAGATTGCCTGTAGTTCTCTTTTTGGTTGGGTCCTTGCCTGGTTTTGAATCAGGGTAATTCTAGCTTCCAAGAATGACTTTGGAAGTACTCCTTTCCTTTCTTTTTCATTAAAGAGTTTGAGGAATATTGGTGTTAGATCTTCACTTTATCGGGTCCTGGGCTTGTCTTGCTTGGAAGATTTTTAATTACTGCTTCAATTTCACTGCCTGTTATTGTGTTATTCAGGTTTTTAAAAAATATCTTCTTGGCTCAGTTTTGGTAATTCATATGTATCTAGGAATCTACTAATTTATTCTGAATTCTCTAATTTATTGGTGTACAGATTTTTGAAGTAGTTGCTAATATTTTTCTGGGTTTCAGTGATGTCCCTCATGATTTCACCTTTTTCATTTCTTTTTTTTTTTTTTTTTGTGGGTACCGGGGGGTCGACCTCAGGACCTCGCGCGCCAACAGGCACCCGTGCCTCTGAGCGATATCACCGGCCCCTTTTTCGTATGTGGGTTCCGGGAGTCGAACTCGGGCCCTCGCGCTTGCAAGGCAGGCGCTTACGCCGCTGAGCCATCTCACCGGCCCTTTCATTTCTAATTGCATTCATTTGGCTCTTTTCTTTCTGGTTTGGTAAGACTGGCTAAGGGTTTGCCTGTTTTGTTTATTCTTTTAAAGCACCAGCTCTTGGATTCATTGATTCTTTGTATTTTTTCTCTCAATTTCATTGATTTGTGCTCTATTCTTTATAATTTCCTTCCTTGAACTAGATTTCGGTTTGGATTTTTCTTGTTTTTCTAGAACTTGGAGGTATATCATTAGATTATTTATTTGGTTGCTCTATTTTTCTAATATGAGCATTCACATCCTTAAATTTCCCTCTTAGGGCAGCTTTCATTGTGTAACCTAAGTTCTGGTATGTTGTACTGGCATTATCATTTTATTCTAGGAATCATCTAATTTCTTACTTGATTCTTTTGTAATTCATATCAAGAGTATGTTGTTTAATTTCCATGCATTTACATAATTTCTCTGGCTTCTTCTTCTTTTTTTTTTTTTTTTTTGGTATTGGGAATCGAACTCACCACCTTGCACTTGCCAGGCAGGCGCTATGCCACTGAGTTATATCCCCAGCCCTCTCTGGCTTCTTTTGCCATTTATTTCTAGTTTTATTGTGCTATGATCTGATGATATGCATGGGATAATTTTGATCCTTTTGTATTTACTTAAGTATGCTTTTTTGGCTAGTATGTGGTCTAGATTTGAGAACATTCCATGTGTTGCTGAGAATGTGTGTTCAACAGTTGGGTGGAACATTCTGTAGTTATCTATTAAGTTCATTTGTTCGAAGGTTTGGCTCAATTCTGATTTTTTTTTGTTGATTTTTTTGGTCTAGATCTAGTTTGTTTGTTTGTTTTTAGTTTTTTGAGACAGGGTCTTAGGCTGGCCTTGGACTCACTATGTAGCCCAGGCTAACCTCTAATTCAGTGATCCTCCTGCCTCAGCCTCTCAATTGCTGAGATTACAGGCATGTGCTAGCACTCCTGGCTAGCTAGTTTATTTGTGACACTGGGGTCCGAGGCCCCCATTATAATTGTGCTACTGTTTATCTGATCATTTATGTCTAGTAGTTTCTCTTTATGAAGTTGGGTGCCTCAGTGTTCTGTGCATATAATTGTTAACTCTTCCTGTTAAATTGTTCCCTCAGCCAATACGTAGGGACTTTCTTTGCCTCTCTGACCAGTTGTGGCTTGAAGTGCACTATGTCAGAAAATAGGAGAGCTGCTCCTGTTCGTTTTGAGGTTCCCATTGCATGGAATATTGTTTTCCATCCTTTGATTTTTAGCGTATGAATTTCTTTTGGGTTTGAGTGTGTTTTTCATATACAGCCCACTGTTGGATTTTCTTTATTTCTTTTTTTGTTTTGTTTTTTTTCTTGTTGTTTTGTTTTTGGTCTCACTCTGTAATTCAGGCTGGCTTTGAACTGGATTTTGTTTCTTGAGCCTGTTTGTCAATCTGTGTCTTTTGACTGGGGAGTTGAGTCCATTCACATAGGTAGTTATTAGTGAAAGGTGTTGACTTATTCCTTTTCTTTCCTGTTGTTGATTTCCTTTTCCCTCCACTTCTACTTAACTTCTCACTCTGCCTGGTATATTCCTTCTATTAGACTTTTTGGCATTGTTAGTTGCCTTGTCTCTTTCTAGGGAATCCTTCAGGATTTTTTAGACTGCTGGCTTGGTGGTCATAAATTTCTTAAGGTGCTCTTTGTCATGGAAATAGCTTAGATTACCATTAATTTTGAAAGATTGTTTTGCAAGGTATATTAGTCTTGGTTGGTAGTTGTTTTCTTTTAGTGCTTGAAACACTTCACTACAAGCTCTCTGGCTTTTAATGTTTGTGTTAGGAAGTCTGCTGTGATTCTAATGGGTCTACCTTTGAAAGTGATTTGTTGCTTTTCCCTAACAGCTTTTAAGATTCAGTTCTTATGTCAGACTTCCGGGATTTTGACTGTGATGTGATTTCTGTATGCCTCACTTATCTTTATGTTAAATTCTTACCTTGTACTTGGAAAGTTTTCTGCTGTTATTTTTGTAAACAGGTTGTTAAAAATGCCATTTGTTCTATCTTCTCATTTTTTCACTAATTCCAATCAACCTTAGTCTTCTTTGTCATCTAGCAACTGTTGGACCCATTTTTCTTGTTGTCTAGTTTTTTTTAAGGTATTGCTGAGTAACTGGCCACCAACATCAGCCCTATCTTCCAGTTCTGACACCGTCTTCACACTGGTTTCTTGTGTTGCCCATACTTTCAACAGAATTTTTAAAATTAAGTTTATTGGTACAATTTAGATATACATAATGATCACATTCATCGTGAGGAATTTGTACCTGTACATGATATATCTTGACTCTTCTTTTTTTCCCATTCCTCTCTCCTCCCTTCAACTGCTCTCCCCCTCCCTATTCACAAAGCTTTGTTTCCCTTTTATCCTTCTTTTCTCTTTTATTCTTTCCCCCTTCCTTCCCTTCCCTCTCCCCCTTTTCTATTGAAAAATTTCTTCCCACTTCACAATATCTATTGTACATTTTGCTCCTGATTTACTCTTTCAGTTTCTCACACCAGAGAAAGAATGGCTATCATCAAGAAATCATCTTTTGGCCCGGTGCTATAGCTCAGTGGCATAAGCACCTGCCTGGCAAGAGCGAGGTCCTGAGTTTGACTCCTGGTACTTGCATATTTAAAAAAATCTTTAAGAAATCATTTTTTGATGGTATTGTGAAAGGTGTTGTTTCTCTAATTTCTCTCTCAGTGCATTTGTTGTTTATGTACAGGAATGCTATTGATTTTTGAGCGTTGACTTTGTATCCAGTTACACAACTGAATTTCGTTATTAAATCTAGAAGTATTTTGTTGGATATTTTTGGGTCTTCTATGTAGAGTGTCATGTCATCAGATAATGATAATTTAACTTCTTTCTTTCTTATCCTTATTCCTTGTATTTCTTTTTCTTAACTAATTACTCTGGCTAATGTTTCCAGAGCTATACTGAATAGGAGTGGTAACTGCACATCCTGTCTTTTTCTTGAAGTGGACAAGAAAAGCTTTCAGTTTTTGACCATTTAGATGATATTGGCTGTTGGTTTGTTATAGGTGGCTTTTATCAGATTGAGATAAGGACCATCTCTTCCAATTTTCTATAGGGTTTTTTTTTTTTTTAATCATGAATGGGTGTTGGACTTTGTCAAATGCTTTTTCTGCATTTATTAAGATGATCATACGGTTTTTATCCTTGGTTTTTGTGTTAATATGGTGTATTACATTTATTGATTTCCATATGTTGAAACATTCCTGCATTCCTGGGATGAATTCTATTTGGTCATGGTGTATAATCTTCTTGATGATTTGCTGCATTCTGTTTGCCACTATTTTACTGAGGATTTTTGTGTCTATGTTCACCTGGGAGTTTGGCCTGTAGTTCTCATTCTTTTCTTCTGATTGCGTCCATTTCTGGTTTTGGTATCAGGGTAATATTTACTTCCAGGAATGAGTTTGGGAGTATTGCTTCCCTTTCAATTTCATTAGACAGTTTCATCAGTAGTGGCATTAGATCTCTAAATTTCTTGTAGAATTCAGCAATGAATCCATCAGGACTTGGGCTTTTCTTCGTTGGTAAGTTTTTAATTACATTTTCAATTTCATTGACTGATAATGGGTTATTTAGAATTTTTATATTTTTGTGATTCAGTTTTGGCAATTCATATGTATCTAGGAATCTGTCCATTTTATCCATGTTTAACAAATGCTGGTGGGGCTGTGGGGAAAAAGGAACCCTTCTCCACTCTTGGTGGGAAGTAGATGTTGTAGTCAGGGTTTTCAAGGGAATAGATTTAATGCAGGACACATAATTTATAGAATTATTTTATAATATTCACCCAAAGAGTCAAATGCAGGGGAGTGCAAGAGATCTGTCCATACACTAGAGACCCAAAGAAACCAGCTGAGGGCCTGGATCCCATGGCAATGTCTGGCATGAGTCCAGCTGAAGACCTAGAGCCCATAGCAATGTCCTCCACAAGTCCAACTGGAAACCTAGAGCCCACGACAATGTCTCATGCAAGTATGAATCATGGACCTGCACTGGGAAGGCCCAAAGGTCAGTGGTGGAAACTAGAAAGTCTGTGCCAGCAGGATGAAGGATCTGTGCCAGCAGGCTGAGGGATGTGCACTGGAGCCAGGAAGTGATGCTCAATGTAAGGACCAGAGCTCCCCTGAAAAGTACCACAGCCCTCCTTAGCAATAGTGAGGGCCTGAGCTCCTCCAATGATGAGAACAGCGGAGTTCATATCAGGAAAACCAGAGTGATAAGCTTCTCCAGGAGAATCAACAGCACACTACCTTCCCCTCCAGTTCTTTTATGTGGTTGGCAATAATTCTCAGGTGGGCCTTCCACACCCAGCACCATGCTGAACACCCAGTTCAGCTGGGTGTTACAAGTGGACCATTAATTAATCTACCACAGTAGACTAGTGCAGCCATTATTGAAATCAGTGTGGAGATTCTTCAAAAAACTAAAACTGGAGGTTCCATTTATCTTCCTGAAATAGTGAAAAGTATCATACCATAGTTATATATGCATACCCATATTTTAGCAACACAATCTATAATAGGTAAATCTTGAAAACCACCCATATGCCCATCAACAGAGGAATGGATAAAGAAAATGTGGTATTTATATACAACGGAGTACTACTCTGCCATAAAGAAGGATAAATGAGTCATTTGTAGGAAAATGGATGCACCATTGTGGGGAACCACTCAGACTGCTTCAAACCTCAGGGGCATCTAAGGACACCTGAGGATGTGACTCAACTTGTGTAGCACAAGCGCACAGTGGGATACAGTTATGTAACTATGACTTAGCACAGGTAAACACACACGCACTGGTTATGGCACTATGTAAGAATGTAAATATGAGATAACAACCTGTATAAGAATTATAGAATTAAGACACAGGTGGCTCTTGCTCTTGTATTCTTGCACTCTGCTCTGCTCCATGCTGCCTGCTGTTGTTACTGATGTCTTGCACACATGCATTCTTTCACCTGGGGACCTCACCCATGAAAATCTCCCTTCCGTTCCCCCAAGCAGGCCTAAAACTGGCATAGTCAGCAGGACATTGAGGTAAGTGATCCCATGGTGGATGTGGAAACAGCGCCTGAAGGCAAGGGAGAGCCCCAGGGAATGACTGATAAGCAACCACAGCCTCACCATGGCTACCTGTAGCCACCTTCTTGGCAGCTTAAAAGGACTGGGAGGACTGGGAATCATTCCATTTGGAGATTGGGGGTTGTCTTGCAAGCCTTAGAAGTGATAGACAAATTCTTCTCCCTCACTGTGAAACAGCGGAGTGGGTGGCTTGGCTATTCTTCACTCTCTTCCACTGCACAAATCAAGGGGTGGATGGCCTTGTCTGGCAAGTAGACCAGCTGCAGCAGATAGAGGAGGACCTTGAGCAATAGCTGGCTGCTGTGGAGCTCAGGTTGCAAGGTGTGGGAAGCACTGCCTCCTCCAGAAATGTCTCCAGAAGCGTAAGTCCTCGTGTCTGAGAAAACTCCCTGGAAAATCCCCTGGTTTTGCATGCTAGGCCAGCTGTTCATCAAAAAGTGGAGGTAGGGGAACCTCTAACCCAGGGAGGAGGACTGGGAGAGCTGCCTACCTCTACTCGGCACACAATGTACACGACCTATGCAGCCATGGAGCTGCGGGAGCTGGCAAGGCAATTGAAGCCGAAGGAGGGTGAAACAGTGCCTGCGTGGCTGCTATGGCTGTGGGATGATAACACACAGTTAAGCCCCCAGGAGATGTCCCAAATAGCCTGCACAGACAGCACCCCCTCTATGAGATGGGTTCTGCGGGATGTGCAGAGGACAGCTCCAGAAGCAGGTAATCAGACTGTGATAAATTGGTTGATAGCAGTGGCACACCTGATTTGGGAGAATCTAGGTGACCTGCCAGAGCAAGTCACTAAATGGACAACTTATCTAGATTTGATAACTGTGCTATGTGAAAAATGCGTGCAGCAAATGATGTTTGCAGCGCAGTACCAAAGCCCAGATGAGGAACTGCTGATGGCACACATGAAGGTCATGATGATCCTGGTGAATGGGCCACCCGGCACATTTGGGTCAGTGGCAGCCCCTCTAGCTCCCTTTACAGATCACCCAACCCACAATGCTGTGGAAGCCATGGCCAGGCTGGGAGACATGGAAGTGAAGAGCCAAGGTAAGGCAAGATCTGTAAAAATTGTACCAGCAAAGGAAAAAGAAGGGGGGCTCTGGATGAGCCTGGCCATCCCCTCAAGGACAGTCTGTGGGGCCACTGAAGGTCAGTCGGTGCCAGAACTGGACGGACCTGTTGGCAGCCGGCCTAGCTGCAAATGAGTCAGACGGGCAGCCTTTGGATGTGTCGCTGACTCTGGAGGCAGTTATGCCCTGAGCAGCAATACCAGCCAATGGGCCAGGGCCGGGAGGCCAAAGCAGTCCTGGCAAAGCAGGAAGAAGTGTCACTGGCCTCCTTTTACCCCGATTAGAAGGCAGGCCAAGGTACCCGGGTCTTAGGTGTCCCAGGAGACCTGAGGCCATGTGTGGAATTGACTATTTATTGGTCTCCCCCCCCAAATGCTCAGTGTGTACCAGCATTGGTGGATACTGGAGCTGAGTCAACACTAATATATGGTAATCCAGACCATTTTAGAGGATCTACTACATGCATAGAAGGGTATGGAGGTCACTATGTCATGGTCTGGAAGGCCCAGGTGACTTTGGGTATCAAGCGCTTGCCCCCATGCCCATATGACGTTTATGTTTCCCTGGTTGCTGAGTACATACTGGGGGTGGAGATACTGACTGGTGCTTGGGTTGATACCATGCAGGGAGAATTCTGGTTGCAAATTTGCATAGTCCGAGGACATCCACACCATGCACTGCTGATTCCCACAGGCCATGCAGATTGTGTGTGTGAAAAAACATTGACTGCCTGGAGATCATGAAGCAATGGGACAGTCTTTTTTTTGGGGGGGGACAGACTGTCTTAAAATTGGATAAAGCAGGGGTGATACGCCCTGCACGGAGCTCTTCAGTGTGGCCCATGCAGAAGCTAGCAGGGTCATGGCAAATGACTGTAAAGTTTCACCTTGGTGCTGGAAGTCCGGACCGATTTGCCTTCACCCAGGGGGGCAGGCAATGCACCTTCCAGATGTTGCCACAAGGTTATTTGCATAGCCCAACTTTGTGTCATGGCCTGGTGGCCCAGGACCTGGCAACTAGGCCAAGCCACACTCTGCGTCACTGTTTTGTATGGATGATATTAAGTTAACCTCTGATTGCCTTGCAGATTTAAAAGCCAACATGCGCAGTCTGAAGGAAGCTTTGCTGACATGGTATGGACCGTGAACAAAGACAAAGTCCAGGGACCTGCCTTGTCTGTCACATTCTTGGGTGTTATATGGTTGTGTAAGACCAGACCCATGACAGTATGCCAATTACAGGCATATGTGGGCTGGCTAGGTTTTTGGCAGATGTACTGCACCTAGCGACCCTGCTGTGCCCTTCATACCTGATGACCAAAAGGGGCACAACGTGGGGCTGCATGGACACAGTGGAAGCTGCTTTTCAGGGCTCCAAGAGGGCTGCTGCACAGGTGTAAGCCCTATGAGTCAGTGACCCTAACCTGCCATTTATCCTAACAGTGTGGATGATGACGAGTTTGGCTGGGGCCTATGGCAAAAACAGGGGAAGCGGAAGCACCTGTTGGGTTTTAGTCACAGTTGTGGAAGGGAGCAGAGAGCCAGTTTTCCCTGATTGAGAAACAGCAGTGCTGTACGCTGCTCAGCATGCCTGTGAGGGATCACAGGACAACAGACAGTGGAAGTGCCAGGAAAATACCTGATGGAAGGCTGGGTGCAGACATGAACAGCCATCCCAGGAGTGGGGTGGCACAGGCCTCCACTCTCATGCATTGGGGTACCTACCTCCAACAGCAGGCCTCTTTTTCAGCCAGTCTGTTGGCAGCTGAACTGACAACGGTTTTGGGACCCTTGATGTATACAGCGCAGGAGCCTGTATGGGAGGACAGACTACAGGACATGACCTCTAGTCTCTATGCAGAAGGAAAAGAGGGACCTCTGGCTGATGCCAGATACACTGATTGGCCTAGCTATGACCCAACCGCTGCAATGGACGCAGTCGCTGTCCAGCTCAGTATGGAAGTACTCTGGTTTGGAACTGGAACAGGCAGGTCAAGCCAATGGGCAGAGTTTTGGGCAATATGGCTGCTTGCGATGCATGAAGAAGGCTCCCTACATGTGTGCATGGACAGTCGGGCCATCTCGAGGGGGCCGATGGTCTGGCTGCTGGCTTGGGCAGCTCAGGAGTGACAGATAGGGCACCATCCCTTGTGGGGTGCCAAGGTGAGATGTATGGGAGCATGGCTAAAAGACCACGTAGGGTATCATGGTTCAGGACGTAAGCCCCTCCTCTTGCTGGGAAATGACTTAGTAGATGCCTTAGCAGACACTGCAATGGTTGACTGCTGGGAATAGCATCGGATCAGGGACAAGGACCATAGACCTAGCTCTTTAGATTAAAGCCCTTGCTCAGCATATGGCCCAGGCCTTGAATGTTACATGTCAAGCTTTGCTATTGCTCAGGGATAAAACTTCTCAAATGAGAAAGATAGTTTTGCAGAACCACACGGTTCTTGATTTGTTAACTACAGGTACTTGTGCCTGTAACATATAGAATATTGTTATATTCTATTGTTATAGAATATAGACTATTGTTATATTCTATTGTTATAGAATATTTATATATCCCCGACCTTTGAGGGGTTGGAATGTGGGGAACCACTCAGACTGCTTCAAAACTCAGGGGCATCTAAGGACACCTGAGGATGTGACCCTGCTTGGCTAGACCAAGTGCACAGTGGGATACAGTTATGTAACCATGACTTAGCACAGGTAAACATGCATGTGCTGGTTATGGTGCTATGTAAGAATGCAAATATGAGCTAGCAACCTGTATAAGAATTATACAACAAAGACGCAGGCAGATCTTGCTCTTGTGCTCTTGCGCTCCATGCTGTCTGCTGCTATTGCTGATGTCTTGCACGCCTGCGTCCTTTAACCTGGGGACCTCACCCATGAAAATCTCCCTTGGGGCCCCTGAGCAGGCCAACAACCATTTTGAGCAAAATAGTTTTAAGTTAAATAAATTGGACACACAAGTTTAAATATTCCATTGTTTCTCTGGTGAGAAACCAAAAGTGTAAATAAGGAGCAAAATGGAGGACAGATATTGGGAAGTAGGAAGAAAATGTTTAAATGGGAATGGGAACAAGGGGGGGAGGAGGAAGGGAAGAAAGGGAAAAGGAAAAAAGAGAATAGAAGGAAAAATTAGAAACAAAGCCTTTGTAAATGGACAGGGGAAGAAGGGTTGAAGGGAGTGGAGGAAAATGGGGGAAAAAAAAATCAAAACATTATGTACAGGTACAAATTCCCAATGTGAATGTGATCAATATGCATGACAAATATGTACTAATACAGAAAGATAAAGAAGTATCCAACAGTAATATCATATAGTTAATTATTTATATAAATTAATTGTTATAGTAGTAAATATAGAGTGGGTGAGGAACCAGAGGATAACAAAAGTAAAATTTGAAAAATTAATCAATGGAAGATGAGAAGGAGGACAGAAAGTTGAGATAAAGGATGCTATTGAAGAGTAAAAAAAAACTAAAGATAAACAGATAAAAGTAATAAAAATTAGCAAACATAAAAAAGAAGAAGAAAGAAAACCAGACAGCAAAATACAGGGAAAAAAAAGGAAAAGAAGAGTAGGAATGAAAAAAGTTAGGAAAAGTGAGGGAGAAAAAAAGGGTAAGGAACCCCAACCCCCAATAAAACACTGAAGGAAAAAGAAAAGAAAAAAACTGAATCCAAAGAAAAATTTCTCTGTAGTTCTGGATGAGTGGTTTCTTTCCAGGATCTGAAGGTTTGGAATCCAGGAAGTCACAGGTTTCTCTGCATAGCTTTGTGGCCTGTGGGTTTGTGAGGTGCCCCCTGCCCCAGAGGTCCCTCTACCACACACACAAACTGTGGCAACTGTCCAAGCTGAGGCACGTCTTTGTTCACGCTGGTAGCCAGGGAAAGCAATCAGAGAGTACATACTAGTCGCTGCTGTGACAGGCCGTGGGGCTGGGTTCAAGCTGACTGCTGAACTTAACGCCAGCTCTTTCAGAGCCAGCTGCCTCTGAAAGCTACAGTCGCTGGGCCTGGTTTCCCATTAGAGTGTGGAGTTATGTCCTTCCTGGCCTAGGCTTAAACTTCTCAGGGAGGTCTATGTCTAGCCCACACCCTCTCCATTGCTGTGTTCCATGGCTCTCTCTCACCCATTCACTGTGGGAGAGTAACGCTGGAACCCCAAAGTGGAATTGTTCTGTTGGTCAGGCTTAATCAATTAACCCCTTTCCAAAATGGCATCTGATTGAACACTTTCTGGCAATATGACAGGCACTGCAGTGGGTTTCTTCTCCAATGCTAGCCTGCTATGAAGGAGTCAATTTTGGACTCTATAACAGTTTGGGTTTTTCTTGGGGGCAAGTGCTACGGGCCATGTCCATTGTTTGTCACAGTTCTGGAGACTAGAAGGCCAAGATTCATTACTTTCCTCATTGCTGAAACAAAATACCCAACACCCATAAGTTAAGGGAGGAAAGGCTTATTTAGTTCAGTTTGTAGATGTTCCGGTCCATAATCAGCTGGCTGTAAGCCAGGGTGGTATGGCAGACAGGCATTGCAGAGGAGAAACATTTTATGGTGGGCGCAAGGTAGCAAAGCAAGCAAGGGGTGACCACAGCTCTTTCTATCCTTTATATCTGATCCAGGCTACTTAGGGCAGGTAGCAATCAGAGCCTTAATCCTAGTGCTCTTGATCCTAACAATGCACCATGAATCAATCCCAGTGTCACTCTGAATCCAGCCATCTTTAAAAAGTGCCCACCTGTGACTGCATGAGGCTTTGGGGGGACATCTAGACACAAGCCATAACATCGTTTGATTCAATTTCTGATGAGGGCTCTCTTCCTGGCTTAGAGATGAGCACCTTCTCACTGTTCTTTCCTTGGTATGTATTGATGGAAAGAATAAAGAAGAAGTTCTGTGATGTCTCTTCTCATAATGTCATCAATCCTATTCAGTCAGTCTATTATGGTTTAGATCTAAAATGTCCCCCAGAAGTATTGTGTGTTCAGAGGTAGGACATTTGGGGAGTGGTTGGATCATGGGGTGCTGTAGTTGTCGGTGGATTGAACCACCGGGTCAGTGGTGGTGGGTTACTGGGGACTGACCTGGAAAGGTGTATTCTTGTCCTTCACTACTCTTCTTTCTGCAACCTGGCTGCCATGTGTTGAGCAGCTTTCCTTTGCCATGCCCTTCCACCGTATTGTTTCTGCTTCGAAGCCAGCAAACCCGTGGTCCATATTGAACCCTCTGAAACCATGAGCCAAAACAGACCTCTCTTTAGTTTGCAAGTGTTGGGTATTTTGTCCCAGTGGCAGGAAAGTGACTAAGACAGAGGCCCACTTCATGACTTCATTTAATTTTAACTACTTCATCAGTGGCCCCACCTCCAAATACAGTCACAATGGTGGTTAAAGCTTCAATTTATGAATATTTGGGATACACGAACATTCCATTTCCAACAGCTTTCTAATGAAAGTAATAACTATCCCTCTTTCTGTCCCTTACATTCTAGTCAGGCTACATGCCCTTAGGGCAGGTAATACTCATACCCAGCATGGGCCTTCCCATTATCCATTCCCGGAACTATGCCAAACCAATCAGTGGACTAATGTAGTAATTACACATCCTTAATCCCAGCATCACACACTGTAGATCCAGCTAGCCCCACCTATGACAGCATGAAACTTTGGGCGGACACCTAGACACAAGCCATAATAGTATTATACATGCGCAGCACATGGTAGTACTTTAATAAGCACTAAGTGAAGGTCCAGGGAGAGATAGTGAAGGTGTGACTACAGGAGTATGTTACTAGTAGGTTTGTGTCTAGATGTTCCCCCAAAGCCTCATGTGGTCATAGGATTTTTTTCAGAGGTGGCTGAATTTAGAGCGTGTGATTGATTCCTAGTGCAATGCTGGGATTAAGAGTGCTGGGATTAAGGGTGGGTGACTTCTGGATCAGTCCACAGATTGGATTGGCACTGCCCTAATCCCGGTAGACTGGATACAATGTAAGGGACAGAAAGAGGCTTGTCTCATTCTCTATTGTTGCTTTAGCTGTCTTGTACTGCCATGAACTGTTACCCCTCTGCCATGCCACCCTGCCTTGGTGCCAGCCAATTATGAACTGAAACCTCTACAAACTGTGAGCCAAATAAACCTTTCCTCCTTTAACTTTGTGTGTTGGTATTTTGTCTCAGCAAGAGACAAGTAACTAAGACAGAGTAACAGTGGAAATACAAGTGAAAGGATGGATTGATAAAACTTGGTAATTCTTACTTAGGATGCGGGTGCTGAAGCAGAACGTTGACTTCAAAAATTTTCAGGGCGGGTAATATAGCTCAGCGGCATAAGTGCCTGCCTGGCAAGTGCGAGGTCCTGAGTTTGACTCCCGGTACCCGCATATTAAAAAAAAAAATTTCAGGGGAAGAATGGCATTGTCATTACAGCATCCAGGAGGTATTTCTACTTGTGGGGAAAGACAGGCGTAATCGGGGCAGCAGCAGTGATGATAGCAGCTACCACTATCCAAATACTTGAATTGTTGGCAATGCCAAATGTTTAGCACTTATTGCTCTTTGATTGCATGCAACAATCTTGTGAGGTGCGTATAATTAGTCTCACTTTATAGTTGATGAAACAGAGGTTTAGACAGATTAAGCAAATTGCTCAAAAGAATGCAAGCAGCAGTGCTGAGATTCTAACTCATCTGTCTGACTCCAGAGCATCTGTCCTGAAGCAAACTTGGCTCCTGACGACCACCTAGTGATGTTATTTCAAGTTTTTCAAGTGGCAGCAGGGCACGCCTCACTGCGCCCCAATAACTTTGTGGTGTCTGATGACTGAGTGAGGGCCAGCACTGTGGCGATTCTGCCTGACATATGCAGTTCCCTGCACACAGACAGAAAACTCCCTGTCCAGCCCTTGAAGCCTAGCAAAGTTGTGGGAGTGGAAAAGAGATGTCTGGAAAGCCCAGGTTGTGCAGGCTGTTTGGCAAACATTGCCAGAGAGACATTGCCTTGGCCAAGAGATACTGAGGAAAGCAGCATGTTACCTCTTCTACTTAGTGTAGAGAGGGGAAATACGCCTCCATAAATCTTATCACGGTCAGCTGTAAACTAATATCCTCATCAATGGCAGCGTCAACAACTTCTATAAGTAGACATGGGGTATACAACTTTGGAGAGTCCACAGTGGGACGTAGCCAAGACTCAGGCCCCTGAAGCAGACACATAGACCTAATAATAGAAGAGCTTGGGTAATGGAAAGGAAGGTTACAAACTTGCCAGAGAGAAAATGTAGCTTGGAGAATTTTTTGTAAGCTGGTAGGAAGTGTGAAACAGGAACACATTTTGCAGAATTCTTTAGGCAGTACCTTGCTGGGTGTACCATGATTGTATTTTTAAAGTTATATACCCGAGAGGAGGTTAACTGCGTTCTACGTAGCAGAGCCCAGTGTAGAAGCAGCAATGTGAGTGGTTTGGCGGAAGCTCGTGCAGAAGCTACAGCGAAGTTCAGTAGCTATGGTGGAAGCCTCAGGGGGACAGAGTTTTTCTGAAGTCAAAATGAATTGACCACTTTATTTGGGCAAGGTAAAGGGAGGTGGGATGATTGTGGCATTCTTCCCATGGAATGAAAGAGAAATGGGTAATAGATTTTGTCATGTCAGCCCCGGTCAGCATTGAAGGGATTTACACTAAAAGGGTGATGAGCAGAGGGAGAAAGTAGAACAGAATATGGGAGTTTCTACTAGAAGGCAGTAGAATCTGCCTTTTTGGCAGAACAGAACAAATGGATTAGTTCTCAGATTAGCTGCTGAGTTTTCTCGTAGTGCCGTGATTGCACAGGCGTCGTGGGCACTCTAAGTCTGATTCGTTTCCATGTTCAGAAGTAGAGGGCTTTAAGCTCAGTTGCCTGCTTCTTGACTACAGAACAATTTTGCATTTTCCCCCTTCAAAGTGAAATATGAACCTTCGTAAAATCTTTCCCTGTTGTTATTGCAGCATTTTGGTGTGCTTTTATATTTTAATGATTCTAAACATAGCATATTGATTTTGATTATAAATGTATTCACACACACACCCACCGGTGGTAACAGTCTATGTTCACCTTCTCATTTGTATGTTTCGGAAAGGGTAATGCGTTCTGATAACTCATTAGGATACATGGCTTGAAAAATTCTCATTTTAAAGTAGAATAGTTTTGAGCAACATTAAATTTTAATTAGAAACCTTCACTGCATTTCATTATGAGGTTATTCTGTAATTACTCAGCAGGTCCTGGTGTTTACTAATGCAGAAGTGACAGCACATAATACTACTAAATTATTGCCACATCGCTGGAAAAGACAATTAGAAAATATGGAACAGATAAAAGCATTGTTTAAAGAGCCTCAGGGGAAAACACAGCCTCAGAACAGCATCTTATTTTCTTTCTTTTCATTTCCATCTAGGGCAACACGCAGCACGCGGATGTTGCTCACTGGAGGTTAAGCGGCCCCCATAATGGCTCTGGCCGCGCTTTTCACATTTTGCATGAAACTCCTCTTGCAGGGATGAGTATGAGTGGAGTCTGTTAGACATACTGTAGTTCTAAACTGCTCAGATACACTACATGTGGGGAGAAAATAAAACTCCAGAGACCTGCTACACATGGAGGTTTTTTTTTTTTTTTTTTTTTTTTTTTTTTTTTTGGGTACCAGGGGTCAACCTCAGGACCTCGTGCACCAGCAGGTGCCTGTG
This sequence comes from Erethizon dorsatum, assembly GCA_028451465.1. NCBI lineage: Eukaryota > Metazoa > Chordata > Mammalia > Rodentia > Erethizontidae > Erethizon > Erethizon dorsatum. The sequence continues at coordinate 38,426,356 of CM051835.1, read as the reverse complement.
CCGCTGAGCGGTATCACCGGCCCCTTTTTTGTATGTGGGCTCCCGGAGTCAAACTCAGGCCCTCGCTCTTGCCAGGCAGGCGCTTAGGCCGCTGAGCCATCTCACCAGCCCCACATTGAGGTTTTTGAGAAGCTTTATGCCTCTGAACAGTTCTATTTCCCTCTGATGAGGGTATAGGTATTATATTATGACCAGAAACCATAATGGAGTTAGAGAGCTCGGTCAAATGTGTCCTGATCCTTCCTTCCAACACGGTAGGCCTGTGTAGGTTGTAATTTTTATATACGTTTAAGCACACTGGAATTCTTTTTTTTCTCTTTAAATTTTCTTTAATGCTGACTTCATATTTTTGCTGTTAATTTGATTCCCTGACCCCTTCTCTTATGCCCAAAATTTCCTCTGTGTACTCAGAGTGAACTGAGGCAACTATCCTGATAATTTAGGCAAAAGTGTTTTAACCAAGACCTCCAAATAACTGGTGCAATTGTGTGTGTGTGTGTGTGTAGTTGTTCGGGTATTGGAGGGAAAGGATAAGACGTCTATGGAATGGATTGCCTCGATAGATCACCTTTTTGCACTACAGTGAGTAAAGACTGCAGGCACTCCTGCCTGGTTCTGATCTTAGAGGGCAAAGCCCTCGGGCTTTCTCCCTTAAGCTTAAGGTTGGCTGTAGATGCTTTGTACCTGCCTTAGTGGGGTAGGGCTGCTATAATAGAGTACCACAGTCTGAATGGCTTCACAAATTTTCTCACAGATCTGGAGCCCAGAAGTCCCAGATCAAGGCAGGTGTATTTTTTCCTGAGCCTCTCTCCTGGCTTGCAGATGGCTGCTTCTCACAGCGTCCTCACATGGTCTTTCCTTTTGTGGGACCATCCCTGGTGCCTCCATGCGTCCAATATCCTCATCTTATAAGGATATCCATCAGATTGCATTAAGGCCCACTCTAATGACCTCATTTTAGCTTAATGAATTCTCTAAAGCCTTATCTGAAAATACAGTTACATTCTGAGGTACTAGAGATTAAGGTCTCATATGAATTTAGGGGGATGCAGTTCAGCCATTATAATACCTTTTATCTGGTTAAGGAAGTACCATTCTACCTCAGTTTGCTGAGAATTTTTCTCATGAATTAATATTGAATTTTGTCAAGTGACTTTTTGCCTAATTTGATAGGATCATACTTTTCTTTTTTTGATTTTCCTAATGTGGATTACATTGATTGATTTTTGTACATTGAATCATTATGTTATTCTTTTTATCTTTTTTTTTTTTTATATGCGGGTACCAGGAGTCGAACTCAGGACCTTGCGCTTGCCAGGCAGGCGCTTAGGCTGCTGAGCTATATCACCGGCCCTCTTTTTACATATTGCTGGATTCAATTTGCTAATGTTTTGTTGACTACTGTTAAAAAGATTTACAAGGTATATTATACTTTCTTGCAGTGTCTTTGTCTGATTTTAGTATTATAATGGTGCTGGTGTCATAAGATGAGTTGAGAAGTAGTCCCTCTTCTAATTTCTGTAAAAAGTTAGATGTAGAATTTACACATTTTAATTTTTTGATAGAATTTTAATTTTTTTTTTGGTAGAATTCATCAGTGAAAATCTCTAAGCCTGAAGGTTTCTTTTTTTCAGAACATTTTCAAGTACTAATTCATTTACAGGTTTTACCTTGAGGGAGTTTTGGTAGTATATGGTTTTTGCAAAAGCGCTTCATTTCACCTGAGCTATTTAATCTATGTGTGTAAATTGTTAGTAGGTCTTTTTATTATCCTTTAATTTCTGCAGAAGCTACAATAATTATCACCCTTCTTATTCCTGATATTTGTAACTTTGGACTTCTCTGTTTTCAGTCTTGCTTATCCATTTTATTGATCTTTGTTGGTGTTGTTAGACACACTGATCTTACTGATCTTTGCAAAGAACTGCTGTGTTTCATTGATTTTCCTGGAATGTTTTTCTGTTTTCAGTTTTGCTGGTTGCTGCTTTTGTCTTTATTATCCTCCTCCTTGTACTTGCATTGGGTTTATTTTGTTCCAGGTGAAATCTTGGATTATAATTTGAGACCTTCTTACTAATGCGAGCATTTAATGCTTTAAGTTTCCTCCAGGTAGTGCTTTAATTTCATCCCACAATTTTGATATGTTGTGCTTTTATTTTCATTCCACTGAAAATATTTTCTAATTTCTGTTGATAATTCCTCTTTTACCCAGGAACTATTTAAAGTGTATTGTCTAATTTCCAAGTGTTCATAGATTTTCCAGTTATCTTTCTGTTACTGATTTCTAGCTTAATTCCATTATAATTAGTGAACTTACTTAGCATGATTCAAGTGCTTGAAATTTTAAAGTTTGTTTTATGACCCATTATATAGTCTATCTTGGTGAATGTTTCATCAATACTTTTTTTATTTTAAAGAAAAAAACCAATAAAAATGATACAGAATTGGGTAACAATATAATAGGAAATTAACAATGGTTAATACATTGTATGTTGTTATCTTCAAAGTAGTAGCTCAGATTACAAGATATAGGCATGCAAAATTGATCAAACAATATAAGCACGAACCATTTTTTTCAATGAACTAAAAGAAATTAGTAGTATAATTATCTTAGCTATCTTGTGTGTATCTATCTATCTATCTATCTATCTATCTATCTATCTATCTATCTATATATATTTTAAACTTTTCCCTTCCTTCTTTTCTCCTTTCCCCTATCCCAGTTGTTCTTTCCTTTTGAGCAGTTTCTTTCCCTTTCACAATATCTATTGTACATTTTGGATCTTATTTACTCTTTCAGCTTCTTACACTAGGGAGACAATATGATGTTTACACATGTGAGTCTGATTTATTTCACTTATGAGTATGGTCTCTAGTTGCATCCATTTACCTTTCATAAATATATATTTTTTCTTTCATAAATATTTGAAAGTGATGAACAATCTGTTCTTTTTTGTGTGTGTGTGTGTGGGTACCGGGGGTCAAACTCAGGACCTTGCGCTTGCCAGCAGGCGCTTGTGCCACTGAGTGATATCACTGGCCCTTTTTTCCTTTGTATGTGGGTACCAGGAGTTGAACTCAGGACCTCACGCTTTCCAGGCAGACGCTTATGCCACTGAGCTATCTCACTGGCCCAACAATCTGTTCTTGAATGGAATGTTCTATAAATTTTAGATTTAGTTGGTTGATGGTGTTCTTCAGTTCTATATTCTTGTTAATTTTCTATCTACTAGTTTTATTGACTAATGAAAGAGGAGTACAGAAGTCTTCAACTAGAGTTGTTAGGATGATGAGATATGGTAGGACAAAACCTAAGACTAAACACGAAATTCATTTATGTTTCATATATTCCTTATACGTATAGCCTGAATGTAATTTTATACAATATTTTCAGTGTACCTGCATCTTGACTGTGACTTGTCACATGAGCTCAGGAGTGGAATTTTTCAGTTTTTGTATCAAGTTGGTGCTCAGAAAGTTTTGGGTTTTGGAACACTTCTGATTTCTGATTTTTGGATGAGCAATGCTCAAACTATGTTTCTTTGTAGTAGTTATTTTAAGAGTCACAATGCATCTACATAACTTGTTGCATTCTACTTAGAATAAACATTTTACCACTTCAAATGCGTGTAGTAAAAGATTAACTCAGTAGGCTTGGGATATTCAAGTTTGTGGTACACTGCATGGGTAGTAATTTGGGATGGGGGTGAGCCCAGGAGTCCCCAACTTGTATATGGTTCCTTCCTGGTCCTTTCTAGTTCCTTGGCCCCATTTTTATTTCTCTAACCAGAAATCTGGGACCTCAGTTATCACCGCCTGTCACACAGTTCTCATAATTGCACCCATATCTTGGGCCAAGAGGCTGGAGGAGAGAAGGAAGGCATTAGCAGGAAATTGTCCTCTGGGAAACACAGCTTCTCTGATGTGGGAAGGAAGCTTTTGTTTTACGAAGTTTTAAGAGCTTGGGTCCCTGCTGTTGCTGCTGTTGTCCTTAGGGGACACCACTTTCACCATCACTGCCACCAATAGGGGTTTTCTGGGGGCTGCGACAGGATAGAGTGGGGATGGTAAAAGAGAAAAAAGCGGGGTATTTCTCCCACTCTGCCTGAGTGGTGGGGTCTTCAGTCTCATTCCCATAGGGCTTTTCCTGGCATCATCTTTGTTCACTTCTGTGTCCCCACTTCTGGGACTTGGCCTCCTTGTTGACACAGACTGAGACACCTGTGGGAAAACGGGCACTCACCTCCCTGGCAGTCCTTCAAGTTCTGATCTTCCTTCCCAGTCTGCCTGCTATTATTTACTTTTCATAGTCCTCAAATAGCTGCTCCAGGCATCCTTTCTAGGTTTTATATCTACGCTGTGGGTGAGACAGGGTGGTCTGGGCTTGTTCACTTTTATCTAATGTGAGAACTGGAACTCTCATATTAACTCTTTAGTTCCATCTGTGAGGTCCCAGGGCAGATCATTTACTATCATAGCAGACTTGGTTGTAAATATATGAAATCCTTATAACCTATGGGCTCTACTGCAAAGGTAATAGAAGACTAGGATGTTAAAGAAGAAACCAGAAAGGAACAACACTTACCCTCCCTCTACTGCATTTCCACTCCTGCAATACCTGCTGATGATGCTTTTTGTGAGCACTATTGTGACTCTTATGCTCCCAAAAGATGTCAGGCAAAATTGAGAAGTTGGCTAAATGCATCCTGGGTAACTCAGCCTTTCCTTCCACAGCCTTTTCTCCCTCAGGGCTCCACGACACTTCGTGGGGAAGGGGGCCTGTGTTCCTTTGTTTCTGGGATGGGTGAATCAAGCCCAGGCACATGTTTCAACTGTTGAGAGGGCTGTGTTGAGAGGGTTGTGACATCTGAGTTTAGAGGGAAATCACGCTGAGCTTCATTAGTAATATCTGTATCCTCTGTGTAAGGGTGGCAGGTCTGTTGTGTCATTTGCCAACCCTCTTTCCTGTCTCAAGACCTTTCTACAAAAAGGTCTGCTATCATCAGATACAGTGTTTTAAAAAAACAAATTTTAAGTAATTTGCTTCCTTTACCCCATATCCTTTCTACCATCATTCTGCTTTTTAATAGTGGACTAATGTTTTAATTATCTGTTAAAGGAATGTCTGGGACCAGTGAACTCATAGAGGAAATGTTTTTAAATGAGGTCTTGCTATGTTGCCCAGGTTGGCCTCAAACTTGTGATCCTGCCTCAGCCTCCCCAGCTACCTGGGATTACAGGCATGAGCCACTACATCCGGCTTGGGAGACTGTTGGGGAGAGTAAAGCAGTGGATATTGGTAGGCAGAATTTCCCTGAATCCTTCATTCTTCCTCACACACCTTGTAAGGCCGGTTATATCCATTTCTGTATAATAACATGAAAGCTTTCCCTGATTAAAAGAGAGGAGGGACAAGCTCAAAGGACAGGCCAGGCAAATGACATGATGTTGGTCGTTAGGTCGAGTTTCATACCAGGGTCAGTTGTCACTATTCGTTCCTTCTGCCAAACATCACTCCATTGACAAAGCCCCACTGTGCACAAGAAGAACCTGTGAAACTCTTTTGAACCCCAGGGTCTTCAGCTCGAGTCCCATTTTCAGTCTTTTTGCTCACTTTTTGAGACATAGTCTTGCTAAGTTGTCCAGCCTGGCCTTGAACTTGGGATCCTCTCACTCAGCCTGTCAGAATGCTGAGGTGACTGACATGTGCCACCACACCCAGCAGACTGCTTGAACTTTATGCCAGCAAGGTAAGTGTATGTGACAGGGATACGCCTCACTGACCTGGACACACACGAGTCATCTTAGAAGAGTGGTGAGAGCGACAGACTGGAATGACACTCACTTGGCTTTGAATCTTTGATTTACAACTTGCGACACTTGTGCGACTGTGTCGCTTGTTACCGCTCTGAGTCTGTTTTCTCATCTGTAAAGCAGGATAATGTTTACCCACTTCCTTTTCTGGGTAATTGTGGAGATTATCTGATATAATCAGAAGAAGAAAATGCCTGATGTGTGTTGTAGGCACTGAGCAGATGTGAAATCTTTATTATTCTTAGATTGTGTTGAGGATGTAAAACCATCACTGCCTACCTTGGTTTTTCAGTCTAGTGGGGTAGAAGCAGGATGAGAGTTACGGGTGGTCTCTTGGGATTGAAAGTCTTGACCCTTCTTGAACCAATAAAGGAGACATCATGTTTTTCATGATTAAAAAAAAAAAAAAATTAGTCCCTCAAGTCAAGTTTTTTTTGTTTTGTTTTGTTTTGTTTTGTTTTGTTTTTGAGACAGGGTCTCGCTGTGTAATTCAGGCTGGCCTTGAAGTCACTATGTAGTCTAGGCTGGTCTCAGAGTCATGGCAATCCTCCTGCCTCAGCCTTCCAAGGGCTGGGATTACGGCGTGTGGCACCACACCTGGCCTCAAATCAAGTTTTATCACAGATAATAATGGTCTACTTTTGGTCTACTTTCTACATTATGGAATTTAGAACAACTTTTACTTGTGAATTTCTTTCTTTAAAACAGGAAGTTCACATAAGCAAATGCTAATATTTCAGGAAAATTCTTGGAGGGACTTTAACTGACACATGTAAATGTGGTAGTTCAATTTGCATTTAAATAGGCATTCTAAATATTTCCTTTTAAATGGGCTTATTTCTCTCTTTTTTTTTTTTTTTTTTTTTGTGGGTACCGGGGGGACGACCTCAGGACCTCGCGCGCCAACAGGCACCCGTGCCGCTGAGCGATATCACCGGCCCCTTTTTCGTATGTGGGATCCGGGAGTCGAACTCGGGCCCTCGCGCTTGCAAGGCAGGCGCTTATGCCGCTGAGCCATCTCACCGGCCCTTATTTCTCTCTTGTAAAACTAAAAATTAATCTTTTTAGCAAAACCAGTGCTTAAGGCCAGGGGTAGAGCTCAGTGGCACAAGTGCCTTCCTGGCAAGTGCCAGGTCCTGAGTTCGATTCCCGGTACCAAAAAAAAGAAAACAGAACAAACAAACAAACAAAAGACCAAAACAAAAACTGGTGCCTACTAGGGTTCATGGTTAAGAGATGTGGTGCAGCTGCTCTTTTATTTCTCCCGCTTGGTGTGGAAATAGCCTTACCAGGGCAAGGCAGATGCGAACAACAGAAAAAATATATTTTTAAAATGTGCTTCTGCAAAGGATTGATTAGTGATTTGACAAAGACTGACATCAGCATGACATTCTCTCCGTAGATGCACAAGGCTGCACAGAAATTCTCCCCTCCACAAGCGCAATCATCCCTCTCTGCGTTCTCCCGAGGGCTGCAGTGACCCTCTTAAAATGCACCGCAGGAATAGATTTTCTTTGCCTTTCCTCTTTCTTCCTCAGGATAGGGAAGTTCTCTGAAAAAAAGATCCTTTGCAGAAGCTCCTGGCTGCTTCCTCTCTCCTCCTTCTTCATAAATCCGGAGTTCTTGGAAGACCATTTTCCTAAACCTTTTCTGATGTCCGCAGTTTGACATTGGCTCCTATGGGTTCTTTGCTGTCTTCTCATCTTTTTAAAAGCTTCATTTAGATACTCGAACAGTTTGGTCTGAGAAGTCATTTTTATTATCCATGAGGCTGAGTGTTTTTCATGTATGATATTTATTTGCTGTTTATATTTCTTCTTTTGTGAATTTTTCTTTTGCTTTTATTTTTGGTGTTGAGTGTTGAGCCCACCTAAGTGTATGCTCTAGCACTAAGCTACATGCTCACTGTTTTCTTAAACTTCTCTTTGAAATCTCTTATGGACTTTTCTATTGGATTTCTTTTTCTTTTTTATTTCTATGTATGTGATTATTTTTTATTTTATGGAAAAAAGGTAAAACAGAATTTCATAACACAATAATAGGAGAATAACAAAAATTAATACATTGCATATTGTCATCTTCAAAGTAGTTACTCAGAGTACAAGACACAGGCATAAAAAATTCTCCAATCAATATTAGCATGAACCTTCCTTTTCAATGAACTGAGACACTAATAGTATAGCTAACTTCCATTTTTCTTCCTTTTCCCTTCATTCCTTTCCCCTTTTCCCCATCCTAGTTCCTTTTTCCTTTTAAACAATTTCTTCCCATTTCACAATATCTATTGTACATTTTAGACATTACTTACTCTTTCAATTTCTCACACCAGGGAGACAGTATGATGTTTACACATGTGTGTCTGGTTTATTTCACTTATGAGTATGGGCTCAAGTTGCATCCATTTACCTATAAAATCTCAAGTTTATTCTTCTTTATGGCTGAGTAGTATTCCATTGTATAAAAAGGCCACATCTTTTTTATCCATTCCTCGGTAGATGGGCATTTGGGTGGTTTCCAAGATTTAGCTATTACAAATTTTGCTGCTATAAGCATGGGTGCGCATAGATTGCTGTGGTATGATGTTTTTAATTCTTCTGGGAAGATACCCAGAAGGGAGATAGCTGGGTCGAATGGGACCTCCAATCCTAGCTTTTTGAGGAATCTCCATGCTGATTTCCACAGTGGTTGCGACAGTCTACATTCCCACCAACAGTGGAGAAGACACAGCCCCGTCAGCATTTGTTATTGGCTGATTTCTTGATGAGAACCATTCTTTCTGGAGTGAAATGGAATCTCAGTGTCATTTTAATTTGCATCTCTCGAATGACCAATGATGTTGAATATTTTTTCATATATTTATTTGCCATTTGTATTTCTTCACCTGAGAAGTGTGTATGTACCTCAGATGCCCAGTTTTGGATTAAGTCTTTGAATTTGGGGGGCCTGATTTCTTTTAGTTCTTTTTTTCTTTTTCTTTTATTTATTTATTTATTTTTTTGGTACCAGGCATTGAACTCAGGACCTCATGCTTGCCAGGCAGGTGCTGTGCCACTGAGCTAAATCCCTGGCCCTTCAATTCTTTATATGTTCCAGATAGAAGTCCTTTGTCTGAGGGACAATTGGCTAAAATTTTTTCTCACTCTGTGGGTTGTCATTTCACTCTGTTGGTGATTTCTTTTGATGTGCAAAAACTTTTTAATAAGATAAGATCCCAGTTGTTGATTCTTTGAAGTATTTCCATGCAGTTTGGGTTTTGTTCATGAACTCTCTGCCTACACTTATGTCTTCAAGATTTCTACCTACTTTCTCTTCTAGTAGATTTATTGTTTCTGTTTCAATACTTAGATCTTTGATCCATTTTGACTTTAGTGCATGGTGTTAGACATGTGTCTAGTTTTAGTCTTCGGCATGTAGACAGCCAGTTTTTACAGTGCCATTTATTAAAGAGGCTATCTTTCTTCCAGTGAACATGTTTGGCCCCTTTGTCAAAGATTAGGTAGCTGAGTGTGTTTGGAGTTGTGTCTGCATCTTCTAATGTGTTCCAGTGATCCTCAGGTCTGTTTTTTTTTTTTTTTTTTTTTGCCAGTACCATGCTGTTTTTATCATGTCACTTTGTAGTATAATTTCAAGTCAGGGATTATAATGCCTTCTGCCTTGCCTTTGTTGTCCAGGGTTGCCTTTGCTATTCTAGGTCTCTTCTGATTCCAAATGAATTTTAGGAATGTTTCTCTAGTTCTGTGAGGTATGCTAATGGTATTTTGATCGGCATTGCATTAAATCTGTATAACAGTTTTGTGAGTATGGCCATTTTCACAATATTGGTTCTTCCTATCCATGAGCAAGGGATATATTTCCATTTTCTGATATCCTCTTTGATCTCCTTTTTCAGAGTACTGTAATTTTCAATATATATCTCTTTTACTTCCTTTGTTAGATTGATTTGTAAGTATTTCTTTTTTTATGGTTTTTTTTTATGTGTGTACTGGGAGTCGAACTCAGGACCTCGCGCTTGCCAGGCAGGCGTTTATGCCACTGAGCTATCTCACCGGACCTTTTATGCTATTTTGAAGGGTATTGTTTCCCTAATTTCTCTCTCAGTGAGTTTGTTGTTTGTGTACAGGAATGCTATTGATTTTGAGTACTGACTTTGTATCCAGCTATGCTACTGAATTTGGTTATTAAATCTAGAAGTCTTTTGGTGGAGTTTTTGGGGTCTTCTATGTAGAGTATCATGTCATCAGTGAATAATGATAATTTAACTTCTTCCTTTCCTATCCTTATTCATTTCTCTCTCTTGTCTAATTGCTCTGGCTAATGTTTCTAGAACTATATTGAATAGGAGTGGTGATAGTGGACATCCTTGTCTTGTTCCTGATTTTAGAGTGAAAACTTTCAGTTTCATCATTTAGTATGATGTTGACTGTTGGTTTTTCATAGATGGCTTTTATCAGATTGAGGTAAAGATCATCTATTCTGATTTTCTATAGGGTTTTCATCATGAATGAGTGTTGGACTTTATCGAAAGCTTTTTCTGCATCTATTGAGATGATTATGTGATTTTTGTCTTTGGCTTGTTGATATGGTGTATTACATTTATTGATTTGCATATGTGGAACCATCCCTACATTCCAGGGATGAATCCCACTTGGTCATGGTGTATAATCTTCTTGATGATTTGCTTCATTCTGTTTGCTAGTATCTTATTGAGGATTTTCGCATCTATGTTCATTAGGGAGATTGGCCTGTAGTTCTGTTTCTTAGAGATGGGTCCTTCTCTGGTTTTGGTATCAGGGTAATACTTGCCTCCAGGAATGAGTTAGGGAGTATTAGTTCCCTTTCAATTTCATTAAAGAGTTAGAGGAGTAATGGCATTAAATCTTCTCTAAATTTCTTGTAGAATTCAGCAGTGAGTCCATCAGGACCTGGGCTTTTCTTTGTTTGTAAGTTTTTAATTACATTTTCAATTTCATTAACTGATATTGGGTTATTCAGAATTTCTATATCTTCTTGATTCAGCTATGATAATTCATGCTTTTCTAGGAATCTGTCCATTTCTTCTGTATTTTCCATCCTATGCAAGTAAAGATTTTTGAAGAAGGTATGATGATCTTCTGAATTTCCACAGGATCTGTAGTGATTTCACCCTTTGCATTCCTCATTGCATGAATTTGAGTTTTTCCTTTCCTTTTTTTTTATAAGGTTGGCTAGGGGTTCATCAATTTTATTTATTCTTTCAAAGAACCAGCTCCTCAATTCATTAATTCTTTGTACTGTTTTCTTAGTCTCAATTGCATTAATTTCTGCTGGGATCTTTATAATTTCCTCCCTTGTATGGGCTTTGGGCTTGACTTGCTCTTCTTTTTCTAGAAGCTTGAGGTGCTACATTAGGTTGTTTATTTGTGCTTGTTCTATTTTCATGGTATGAGAATTCACTACTATAAATTTCCCTCTTAGGACTGCTTTCATTGTGTCCTATGGGTTCTGGTATGTTGTATCTGCATTTTTGTTTAATTGTAGATATTGTTTTATTTCTTCTTTAATTTCATCTGTGACCCATTGGTTGTTCAGGAGGGTGTTATTTAATTTCCATGTGTTTATGGAGTTCTTGCAGTTTGTTTTTGCCATTAATTTCCAATTTCATTGAACTATGGTCAGATAGTAAGCATGGGATAATTTCAGTTCCTTTGCATTGACTTAAGCATGTTCTATGGGATAGTATATGGTCTATTTTAGAGAATGTCCCATGTGCAGCTGAGAAGAATGTGTCTTCTGATGTTGTTGGGAGGAACACTCTGTAAATGTCTACTAAGTCCATTTGTTCACAGGTTTGGTTCAGTTCTGCTATTTCTTTACTGATTTTTTGTCTAGTTGATCTATCTCTTTGTGACAATGGGGTATTAAGGGCCCCTGTTACAATTGTGTTATTGCTTATTTGATTTTTCATGTCTATTAATATTTGTCTTATATAGTTGGGTGCTCCCATGTTTGGTGCATATATATTTATGATTGTTATCTCCTCATCTCAAATTTTTCCCCTAACAAGTATGTAGTGACCTTCTTTATCTCTTTTTTTTTTTTTTTTGTGGGTACCAGGGGGTCGACCTCAGGACCTCGCGCGCCAGCAGGCGCCCATGCCGCTGAGCGATATCACCGGCCCCTTTTTCGTATGTGGGTTCCGGGAGTCGAACTCGGGCCCTCGCGCTTGCCGGGCAGGCGCTTAAGCCGCTGAGCCATCTCACCGGCCCCCTTCTTTATCTCTTTTGATCATTCTTGGTTTACAGTTCACATCGTCTGTAAACAGAATAGTTACCCCTGCTTTTTTCTGGGTTCCTGTTGCATGGAGTATTGTTTTCCATCCTTTGAATTTCAGTCTATGATTTTCTTTTCGAATTAAATGTATTTCTTGTATACAGCATATTGTTGGATCTCATTTCTTTTTTTTTTTTTTTTGTGGGTACTGGGGTCGACCTCAGGACCTCACGCGCCAGCAGGTGCCCATGCCGCTGAGCGATCTCACCGGCCCTTTTTTCGTATGTGGGTTCTGGGAGTCGAACTCAGGACCTTGCGCTTGCCAGGCAGGCGCTTATGCTGCTGAGCTATCTCACCGGCCTGGATCTAATTTCTTTTTTTTTTTTTTTTTAATTTTATTTTAAAGAGAAGAAAAAACAAAACAAATCAAAAGAAGAACAAATTTTCAAAACAACATAATAGGAGGGTAAGAATGGTTAATACATTGCGTATTACTATCTTTAAGTTAGTTATTCAGGACACCAGACATTAGCATTTAATTATCCAAACATTATTGGCACAAACCTTACTCTTCAATGAACTAAGTAAAAATCGTAGTGTATCTATCTTAACCATCTTATATATATATATACAATTTTTTTTCCCTTTCCCTTCTTTCTTTTCCCTATTCCAGTCTCTCTTTCCTTTTGACCAGTTTTTTTTTGATTCACCATGTCTATTGTACATTTTGGATCTTATTTACTCTTTCAGTTTCTCATACTAGAGAGACAATACGATGCTTACACATGTGCTTCTGGTTTATTTCACTTATGAGTATTTTCTCAAGTTGCATCCATTTACCTATAAAAGTCTCCAGTTTATCCTTCTTAATGGCTGAATAGTACTCCATTGTATAAAAATACCACATCTTTCTTATCCATTCCTCAGTTGATGGGCATTTGGGTTGTTTCCAAGATCTGGCTATTACAAATTGTGCTGCTATAAACATGGGTGCACATATATCGCTGTGGTATGATGTTTTTAATTCTTCTGGGAAGATGCCCAGAAGGGGAATAGCTCGGTCAAATGGGACCTCCAACCCTAGCTTTTTGAGGAATCTCCACACTGACTTCCACAGTGGCTGTACCAGTCGACACTCCCACCAACAGTGGAGAAGGGTTCCTTTTTCCCCACAGCCCCTCCAGCATTTGTTATTAGTTGATTTCTTTATAGTAGCCATTCTTTCTGGGGTGAGATGGTATCTCAGTGTTGTTTTAATTTGCATCTCTCGAATGACTAGTGATGTTGCACATTTTTTTGTATATTTATTTGCCATTAGTATTTCTTCATCTGAGAAATGTGTATTCATCTCAGATGCCCATTTTTGGAGTGGGTCTTTAAATTTGGGAGGTCTGATTTTTTTGAGTTCTTTATATGTTCTCGATAGTAATCCTTTGTCTGAGGAACAGCTGGCAAACATTTTTTCCCACATTGTGGGTTGTCTCTTCACTCTGTTGGTGGTTTCTCTTGCTGTGCAAAAGCTTTTTAATAAGATGAGATCCCAGTTGTTGATTCTTTGGGATAGTTCCCGTGCGGTTGAGGTTTTATTCATAAAGTCTTTGCCTACACCAATGTCTTCAAGGATTTTACCTATCCTACCTTCCAGCAGATTTAATGTTTCTGTTTTAATATTTAGATCTCTGATCCATTTTGAATTTAGTTTAGTGCATGGTGAAAGATATGGGTCTAGTTTTAATCTTCGGCATGTGTAGAGCCAGTTTTTCCAGCACCATTTATTAAAGAGGCTATCTTTTTTCCAGCGAATGTGTTTGGCACCTTTGTCAAAGATAAGGTGGCTTAGTATGTCTGGGGTTGTTTCAGCATCTTCTAATCTGTTCCATTGATCTTCAGGTCTGTTTTTTTGCCAGTACCACACTGTTTTTATCACAGTAGCTTTATAGTATAATTTCAAGTCGGGGATTGTGATGCCCCCTGCCTTGCCTTTGTTGCCCAGAATTGCCTTTGCTATTCTAGGTCTCTTCTGATTCCAAATGAATTTTAGGATTGTTTTCTCTAATTCTGTGAGATATGCTGTTGGAATTTTGATTGGAATTGCATTAAATCTGTATAACAATTTTGGAAGTATGGCCATTTTCACTATATTGGTTCTTCCTATCCAGGAGCAAGGGATATCTTTCCATTTTCTGATATCCTCTTCAATCTCCTTTTTCAGAGTACTGCAGTTTTCAGTGTATAGGTCTTTTACATCCTTCGTGAGGTTGATTCCTAGGTATTTCATTTTTTGGGATGTTATTGTGAAAGGTATTGTTTCCCTAATTTCTCTTTCAGTAAGTTTGTTATTTGTGTACAGGAAGGCTATTGACTTTTGAGTATTGACTTTGTATCCAGCTACACTACTGAATTTGCTTATCAAATCTAGCAGTTTTTTAGTGGAGTTTTTGGGGTCTTCTGTGTAGAGTATCATGTCATCTGCAAATAATGATAATTTAACTTCTTCCTTTCCAATCATTATTCCTTTTATTTCTTTCTCTTGTCTAATCGCTCTGGCTAAAGTTTCCAGAACTATGTTGAATAAGAGTGGGGACAGTGGACATCCTTGTCTTGTTCCTGATTTTAGAGGGAAGGCTTTCAGTTTTTGTCCATTTAGTATGATATTGGCTGTTGGTTTGTCATAGATAGCTTTTACCAGATTGAGATAAAGACCCTCTATTCCAATTTTCTGTAGGGTTTTTATCATGAAAAGGTGCTGGACTTTGTCAAAAGCTTTTTCTGCATCTATTGAGATGATCATGTGATTTTTGTCTTTGGTTCTGTTAATATGCTGTATTACATTTATTGATTTACGTATGTTGAACCATCCCTGCATCCCAGGGATGAATCCAACTTGGTCATGGTGTATAATCTTCTTGATGATTTGTTGGATTCTGTTTGCCAGTATCTTATTAAGGATTTTTGCATCTATGTTCATTAGGGAGATTGGCCTGTAGTTCTCTTTCTTAGTTGGGTCCTTCTCTGGTTTTGGTATCAGGGTAATGCTTGCTTCCAGGAATGAATTTGGGAGTATTGCTTCCCTTTCAATTTCATTGAAAAGTTTGAGAAGTAGGGGCGTTAGCTCTTCTCTAAATTTCTTGTAGAATTCGGCAGTGAATCCATCAGGGCCTGGGCTTTTCTTTGTTGGGAGGTTTTTAATTACATCTTCAATTTCACTGGCTGATATTGGTTTATTTAGGATTTTTAAATCTTCTTGATTCAGCTTTGGTAATTCATACGAATCTAGGAATCTGTCCATTTCTTCTGCATTTTCCATCTTAGTAGAATATAAATTTTCAAAATAGGTATAGATGATCTTCTGGATTTCTGCAGGGTGGATCTAATTTCTTGATCCATTCTGCCAATCTGTTTCTTTTGATTGGTGAATTGAGGCCATTTACATCGATGGTTATAACCAATGTGTATTGGCTTATCTTTGTCATGTTATCTTCCTGCCGTTAGTTCCTTGTTTTTTCCCTCTGTTTAATTGCTTGCCCTGCCTGGTGGTTTCTTCCTGTTGTTGTTCTTGGAATAGTGGTCATTTTTATCTCCGTCTAGAATATCTTTCAGTACTCTTTGTAGGGTTGCTTTGGTGGTCATGAATTTCTTCAGTTGTTCTTTGTTATGGAAGTATTTCATTTCTCTGTTAATTTTGAAAGATAGTTTTGCAGGGTACATCAATCTAGGTTGGAAGTTGTTTTCTTTCATGACTTGAAATACTTCACTCCAAGCTCTTCTTGACTTGAGGGTTTGTGTTGAGAAGTCTGTTGTGATTCTTATGGGCTTTCCTTAATAGGTGATCTGTTTCTTTTCTCTAACAGCTTTTAATATTTGGTTCTTGTGCTGAATTTCTGGGATCTTGATTATTATATGTCTGGGTGTAGATTTATTTTGGTCATGGCTAATCAGAGTTCTGTATGCCTCACTTACGTATATGTCAGATTCTGTTACCATGCTTGGGAAATTTTCTGCTATTACTTCTGCAAATACTCTTTTTATGTCATTTGTGTTGACTCCTGCTTTTTCATTGACACTTATCAGTCTTATCTTGTTTTTCTTTGCATAGTCTTGCAGCTTTTGAATTGTTATTTCCTGATCCCTTGTTATTTTTAAGAGGTCTTTCCTTTCGTGATTGATAGCTGTGACCCTGTCTTCAAGGTTTGAAAGTCTATCTTCAATTTCATTCAAGGGGTTTTGTGAGCTTTCAAGGGAATTTTTGATTTCCTGAATATCTGAATCCATTTCATGTATTCTATTTCTTTCCTATATTGTTCATTCAAGGTTTCCATCATTTTCCTATGCTTCTCTATTTTTTAATCTATGTCTACTCTAGATTTGCTGAGCAATTCCTTCATTATAGTTGTGATTTCTTTTTATACCTGAGAGATTATTTTTGATCTGATTCCCTCTATAGCCTCATGGATTTGTTTCTTTACTTCAGTTGCTATCATTTCAGAAATTTCAGGTGTGTGTCTTCCATTTCCTCTATCTCAATGTCTCCTGGACGTATTCTGGGTGGGCTGGAGGTCTGAGATTACATTTTGCTCCTGCATCTTGTCATTTTCTATTTCAAAATTTTTTTTATTTTGTTTTCCATGTTGATCCTTGTAAGTTTTTGTAGTAGGTAGCTATATCACTAGTATTAAGGCCTCTCTAGGAAATGTCTGTTCTTCAGGGATGTTTCCTGTGTGTATTATGTTCTTGGTTTGTGTATGTCCCAAGGTCCTACCTTCCCAGTTAATTAAGAGTGAGGCATTGGTATCTGTTTGGCTCAGTCCCCAGTCCTTTGGTATTGGGCTGTGGTGAGGTTATTACCCCAGAGCTTCCCAGTGTTGTTACAGAAGTGAGAACAACTGATTACAACAGATATGACATCCTAGCTAAAGTAGTACAATTAGCAATAACAATAGCATCCAGCACAGTTTAGAAACTGACAAACTGTAGTAATTATTAATTTTGTTCCATATACCATAGAAGCAAAATTTACAGTCATATAACAGAAGCAATTGTAAATTAGGAGCTTGTATGCAAAGCGTTTCCCCTTGGTAGAGTGGAGGGGAGATTTAAGAAGGATAGCATATAAAACAAAGATAACTGAAAAGGAAGTAGAAGCAAGGCTGGAGGACAGGATGATCACACAAAGTTTGTGAAACTAGAGGAGAGGGCAGAAAAGAAAGAATGAAAGAGTAAGCAAGGGATTATCTGAAACTTGGTCTCTGGGATTGGGGGATGGGATTAGTTTTCTGTGGCTGGAGTTCTCCCCAGCCATTAAGGAAAAAAAAAAAAGATTAAAAAAAAAGAAAAGAAAAAAGGAAAAGAAAAAGAAAAAGAAAGAAAGATAAAGATAAAAAAAGAAAGAAAAGGAAAAGGGGCAGCCTCACCTGCCTGCTTCTATTCTGTGCGTCTTTGTCCCCAAGCACAATGCTGGTTCACCTAACTTACCACCTGTTGGCTCCTGTTGTTAATGTTGCTTTGGACTTTTCCACCCTGCTAGTCTCACGTGTCCACTGTGTATGCCCTAGTCAGAGTCCTGCTGTGTGGCTGGTGTTCCCCTAATCACTGGTCCCATGATGTAGGTGGAGGAGTCAGTTACCTGGATTCCTCCTGCCTGGCTGGTTTCTGGGTCCTGGATTTCTTTTCTTAAAAATTGATATATTGATAAGTTTTGCATATGAAAAGTATTATTCCCATTTTTAGTATTTATGTTACAAATATTTTTTCCAGTCTGCTTTTTGTCTTTTGAAAATTGTTTGCAGTTTATATTACCTTACACTTTCTAAAACATTTCAACACATAAATTTTTATGTAATATATTCCTATAAAAATCAAAGGGTACAGATTATATAGGAAAAATATCCCCATTTAAAAAGCTTTCCTGCCCTGGAGTCATTTCACTTTCATGTGAAAAACACTGTACCTATCAGGTTGGTGAGTATTCTTTGATATATTTAATTTTCCACAATTTGCAATTAAATGTTCATATAGAATCACATATGGGATTGGGATCATAATGTGTATATTATTTTTTGACTTAAGTGTACATGTGGAGAATTTTCAGTTTATGAATCTATATGTACCTAAAAAATTGCTGTATGATATTCTATTTTACTGATGTATTAAAGTTTATTTAACCATTCTTTTCTTTGCAGACATTTCTATGGCTTCCAGTTTTTTGTTATTACAAGTGGTACAGCATCAAAACTCTTCATTCCACTTTGGACAATATGGGAACATTTGTAGCATTGTTGGATAATCTAAATCTTTAACAGTATTTAAGATGGCATGTGACACATACCTGTAACATCAGCACTCTCAGAGGCTGAGACAGGAGAATTGCAAGTTGGAGTCTAGCTTGGGCAACCTGGCAACTTAGTGAGAACCTGCCTCAAAATAAAAAATAAATAAAGGGCTGAGGAAGTAGTTCAGTGCAAAGGTCCTTGGTTCAATCCCCAGTACTGCAAAAACAAAACAAAACGAAACAAAACAAATATATATATGTATACATTTTAACCTGTTTTATGAGCAAGAAATAAACTATTAAGTTTGAGCCATTATACTTTTATGTATATATCAGATGGGAGAAAAACTGCTCTCTGCTGTATTTGCTGTTTCAATGTGTAGTTCACTGATTCCTAGTAATTAGCATATTATTATGATTATTTTTATTTAATTTTTACATATCATGTAGGACAATATAAACTTTGAAATTAATTGGTCATGTCTTATAAAAAATCCTGTTGAGATTTTGAGGAAAATTGCACAAAATTTGTATAGATTAATTGTATTGAGAATCAATACCTCTATAAAATGGAGATTTTTCATTTGTGACATAACAGGCAAGATAAGACTTGTACACAAATAACTGCACTGTTTAGTTAAAGAAGCGTAAAACAGGCTACATAATATGCAGTCTTTTGTGGGAAAAGGGAAGGAAATGAAAATATTCGCATCTGTTTCTGAATGCAAAGAAAGACTCTAGATGGGATGTAAGACAGTAATAAAAGTGGTTACCTGTTGGAGCAAAGATGGGAATGAGGGCGAACATGACATTTTTCACTACATACTTTCATATCTTGTTTGCCTCTAGTGCCATGTGAATATATTGCCTTTGAAAAATTAATTAAGATTCACAAAGTACAACAAAAAGCACGTGCTAACGGGCCTGCCATGTAAAAAACGATGAAGATAATGATCGTATATCATCTAAAAGATACTCTTCTATTAGTTGGTTCAGTAAAGAGATGAAAGTCATTTTGGATTGGTACACTCTCAGGGGAACTGTCTTTTTTGTTATACTGCTACATGTTTGCAGAAATAATAGATAAAGAAGGCAGCAGCAGTGATTTCCTTGTTGCTTCCACCTTACTCAGAGGTTTCTGGCAAATAGGAAGTTAATTCTTTTCAGGCTACATTAAATTATTTTGCCTGTTTTAAGGCAAAATGTTTCAGCCTTGTCCTCATAGTTCAGGTCGGATCAATTAAATATTTCTTAAAAATTTCAAGGCAAATTGGTTCCAGAGAACTAACAAGTGACTCTCCCACAGCTCCCTTCCTAACTAAAATAATTAAATTTGTAACCATACATAAAATGTAGAATTGCAAATATTGAACAGTCTCGGTTGCCTTGGCATTCATTAATGTTAACCTTTCTTTCCCTCGTAACTGTGGGAGTCACTGTCTTTTAAATTTACATTGTGAACAGAATTGACAAGGACTTTGCTTATGGCACATAAAACAAACAAACAAACAAACAAAAAACAGCGTCAACATCATCATCTTAGGAAAAGCATCCTTATCGAAAGTCTTATTGATTCTGAACCGTACCAAGAGAATTTACATAAATTCAGCCACTAACATCTAGTGATTTACAATGGAAGATTTATTTTTCAATTGAATGTACACAATGCAGATTCAATAATAACTGTGGAAGTTTTCTCTGAGGTGCAGCCACACAAATGTGTGTATTATCATTTCTTGGCATCCTTTTTACATAAAAATGCAGAAAATGACATATAGTATGAAGGAGTAGTTCAGACTGGGGAAGATGGGTGGAAGTAGTTCTAATAGTACAATCAGTTTCAGCTGGGAAAAAAGGCCCTGCAAGTGGTCAGGTTATTAACTGATACCCAGCAGCTGCCTGGTCATGCTGCATCTAATAAGACAAGCACTAATGGCTCAAGGAACTGTGAGTCAAATTATGAAGTTTTATTAAAATGTTTCTCCACTTATCTTCAATTATTTAGATCCAATCTAATTTTCCTTCAAAATTAATGTCTGGGGCTCAAACTAATTTATGTGACTGAGCATTTAAAAATAGATGTCCTCTTTACCTGCATGTAACATTGCTGAGAAAGAGCACGGTACGTTTCCACAGCACTGACTATGAAATACAGCCATTTTTTCAACTCGATAAAATAATGTGCAACGGATAAACATAGCTGGAGCTTTGTTCTTGATTTAAAGAATGAATAAATTACCTTCTTTCCTACTTTCCTACCCAACCCTCCCTCCAGCAGCTGCAGCAAGCTCCCTCTCCCCTTGGCATTTGGACACAGACAAAGATGCAAGTCAAAGTCCGAGAGGGTGAAGCACCCAGGAGTAATAACATAGGTTCTGCTTCATGAATAATTATCATAGAATTGTCCCTGAACCGGGATATCAGGGCCATTCAAGCAATAACCCTTCTGGGATCTGGACCTCTGGTACTTATTTTTCTTGAATGTACCATCCCTGGATGTCACTGTTCATTCTTCAGGAGCCAGGCACAGGCTAATACAAAAGGATGCAGGGTGAATAGCTTGCTGCTCCCCAAGCTGGGGTACCAAGGATTAGAGCCAACATCAGTCCCAAGTGCCATTCACCTTCTCCTTCATCTTCTGCTGTTCCTCTTCTCTATGCATTTGATCTTGCCCTCTGTCTTTGTTTTCCCATGCAAAATTTACATTTCTTTTAAGGCCTAAGTTGCACATCATCTTATCTGGAAAGAAAATCCAAACAACTGCATTTTAGTACACTCAGCACATATGGATTGAATAATTTATCAGTGGGAATGATCCCATTTAAAGTAGTTATGGGTATTTTATATGCTGTGACTTTTTCTTCAAGGGATAGTTATTGGTTGCATTTGAAGGGCCAATATAAACATTTCAATTCCCGAATGTTGGCACTGCTATCCCATACAGCTATTTCTCAGTTGTCTGTGGTAGAAGAGAACTAGACCATTGAAAAATCTGAAAATGTTTGGCATTGGAATGTGCATTATGATTTTCCCTCAGAAGCCTGTTTTACTAATTACCCTTGATTTAGACATGTATGAACATAAATATTTCTTAGAATGTATAACAAACTGCTTCTAGAGAGAGGCAATCTAGAAATAGTTGGATATGGGAAGAAGCCAAAAGGAAAGGAAAACTTGAGAAACTGGAGACTCAACCTTAAGTCACTTATATTTTTTCTACCAGGCCATAGTCCAAAAATGATTTTGAGGAACAACAATAATTGTGACTCCAAGCTGGAGGCCTTGTGCCTTTTGATGCCTAATGTAAGATTCTTTTTTTTTTTTTTTTGTGGGTACCGGGGGGTCGACCTCAGGACCTCGCGCGCCAGCAGGCGCCCGTGCCCCTGAGCGACATCACCGGCCCTTTTTTTGTATGTGGGTTCCGGGAGTCGAACTCAGGCCCTCGCGCTTGCCAGGCAGGCGCTTACACCACTGAGCCATCTCACCGGCCCTAAGATTCTAGTTCTTCATCCAGCATAGCATTTGCTGTCTGATAGTAACAACAGTGATCAATTGCTCATGCGTGACCTATCTGGATCAGATACTATGCTAAATACTCACGTATACATATAATGGCCCTTCTCATTTAATCCTCAGGTTACTTGGTGTCCTCTGTCTTGAAGGGTGATGAGATAGGCTAGATAAATTTCGGGCTAATAAACTTTGTTTTGTCATCTTTTTCTAAATGAGTAACATACCTCCTACATAGAAAGTGTTAAGGTAATAAAGGATACAACGATGAAGGTCAGGCTTTGTCTTACTCTTAGCTGCCTATCATGCATTTGAAGGCCCACGTGAAGTGTCATGGGCGTTAGCAAAAACCACTTTCAAATCCCTCAGAAGAAAGCAAAGTTGTGCTTTGGATGAGTAACAGGTTACAGGCCTGGCCAGAAGTGTGTTTGTCCTTTGTCCCTATAGGCGTCTCTGATTACCTCAACTCCTTGCTTTGTGTCACCCCCTGCTAAAGGCTGCCTCCAATAATGACCCCTTGAATGTCTTCCATCAGCTGTAAGACAGGAAATAGCGCTTGCAAGGCCTTACACCCCATCCTGCTCAAGCAGCCTGGCTGTCCAGGTGGCAGCTGTATTCTCATCATCATCCCTGTCCAACGTCCCAGGCTTAGCTGTTACTCCACTCCTGCAATTTTGTGACTGAGAACTTCGTTAATGGGGGGGCCATCTCACTGGTCCGAAACTTTCAAAATAATTTCTTCTGGTTATTTGAAATGTCCGGCCATATTTGTTACATGGCCACCCCCTGTGCAGCGGCACACAAAACAGCTTGTTCCTCTCTAACTGTAACTTAGGACTCCCATTAGTCAAAGTCTCCCCATTTCTCCCTCACTCCTGCTCTCCCAGTTCCCACCATTCTACCCTCATCTTCTATGAGATCGACTTCTTTAGATTCCTCATGACTGAAATGGTGCGGTACTTGTCTTTCTGTGCTTGACTTCCTTCATTTAACCCAATGATCTCCAATTCCATCCATGGCGTTGCAAATGACAAGGTTTCGTTCTTTTTTATGATTGAGTAGTTAGTACCACATTTTCTGAACTGGTGCAGTTTTTGGTAGTTACTCAATACTGTCAATTATGAGCAGTTTTGTTTTTTAATGGGGGGGATATGAACCGACAGTAAAGTGAATCTCCCTAGGCAGACACTCCCCCTCCACGTAACATTACTTTGCAGAAACGATACACAGTATCGAATTCATGTTAGCTCAAACTGCTACTTTGTCAAGAAGGGGCTTAATGCTTGAGTTGAGTTATTTTATTTTAAAGTTGTTTTCAGCCTAAGACTGGTACACCTAATTGCTTTTTAAATATACTTGTTAAACCATCAAGAATATTGTTGAGTGTATTATTTGGGCAGAGTGCTGTCATTAAGAAGGAAAGTTGACATTTTTCTCTCTAACCTTGAACTCGATGGTTTTCATATTGAGCCTATTAAATGTACACCAGGAAGAACTCTACCAGTTACATCTTCTGTCAAAGCAATGGAAGCAAACAGCAAACATGAAGAGAGGGGAAACACTGTGGTCAGATAAGGCGTTCTCCCAGGACCGTGCGCTGGTCCTCGCGGTTCTGCACAGGGCTGTTTGAGACCGAAGATGCAATGTCCCAGACTTTTTGAGCAATCAGCTTCTGAGTTCAGTGACTGCTTCAGCTTCAAATACGTTGTTGATGAATTATTGAAGACATTTCAATCCGAAGGAAACATTCTAAATTCTCTGCACTCTTTTGGTATTGAAAACAAAAGTTACTTTACTTCATTCAAAAATATTGCTTTGGTCTCCCCCTCCCCGCGTCGCAAGTCCTAGGACCCCGTAGACATTCATCCTCCATTTAACAAACGTGTATGGGTCCTCTCCGCCATTCTAGTCCTGCCCCCTGCACCAAGAAGGAGGGCGACCAAAAAGACACATCTCCGGGAATTTGATGAGACTCTCCCCAGGCGCACTCTGGCTGAGACTCAAATGTCTTTGGAGGTTTGTAAACAATAAAGGTACAAAATTTTTTCTTCCTTGATGTGTATTATGGATTCTGTTTGAAGATGTTTTCCCCCTCTCTTTTCTGGTAAAATATACAACAATGGAGCCTATGTTGTTTCCGGAGAACTTGTCTACTTTTTGTTGACTGGAAGTCTGTTCCAGGCTGAGACTGTTGTGACAAACAGCATGTTATTTGTGATAGAGGAAATATGCTACCTCCCCCCTCCAGGAAGAAGTACTCTCATTTATGAGAGCATTTATGAAATAATTTGGTCTTCTGATACATTATCAGGAATTAGTGAAATTGGTTATGGACTTAATTATGCTTTTCTAAAAAATGTTTTTAGTCTGCTCTCAAACATGTTGAAGTGGACCTTTATTATAGACCCCAAATTGTATGAAAGCGCATTGCCCTCATTGTGTAGGGGTCACAGGTGGAAAGTAGGGCGGCTGAAATGAAGGGTAATGGAAAAATCCACTACTTGTGTTTGCTACTTAAATGTCATGGCTGGGTAAATGGATTTCTCTACTTCCTAGGATTCGGCTTCTACTACATTAGTATGGCAGCAATTAGAGAGGAGAGGTTGCTCTGTAAATTGGCTTGGCGAACCACGCAGTTCATCTTTTTATTGTGCAAAACAGGAAAAATTGCTTCTAATCAATCCACTTCAACTCTTAGTCTAAAAATTATTTACCATCCCATCAGCTGAAAGTACCGAAGAAATGTTCTATTTGAATTAACTGAGGGAAGAGGTATTTGTATCAATAAGCCGATTGTGATTACAGCGACACAATCTTACTATGGAACCAATAAAGAGATTCATGATTGTTGAGGTCTCCTTGCCAAATTGATTAATGCTTTTAGGATAATTAATATACACTTCAAATATAACTGGACACTTATTGACTAAATAAAAAATGTCCCACTTCATAACTATAATGCTCAAAAGTGATAGGTTTTTCTCCCAAATAGAGCACTATTAATTTTGAACTTTATTGTAATCTTTGCATTTGATTTACATGGTTTGATTAATGCCTGCTTTGTAACTGCCTTCAGAGGTAAGATCTGGGTTGCTTAAATAAAAGTTTATTATTATTATTTTATCAGTACTGGGGATTGAACCCAGGGACTCTGCACTGAGCTACATCCCTTTAATTTATTTTTTTAAATTTTAAGACAGGGCCTTGCTAAGTCGTTAAGTTGTTCAGGCCGGCCTTGAACCTGTGATGCTCTTGCCTCAGCCCCCAAGAGTGCTAAGATTGTAGTGCGTGTCGCCATAGCTGGCTCTTATTTTTTTTGAAAGCATAGATTAACAGAACTGATGTGAGGTACTGGGAAACGTTTACTAATTTCCATTTTTTGCTTCCTGGCAGGGGCAATGACTTGAAAAGCGAATGAATGAATTGTACTTCTAGTGCAGTAATGAACTTGAGATAGTGTGAATTACAAGGGCAGACTCTTGCAAGCTGTGCTTTAACACAGCCAGCTTTACGGAGGGAAGTACCTCGGACAGACAGCAGGGCTGCGGGGAAGGAGAGCAGAGGCTGAGCAAAGGCGGTCTGGTGATGAGGGATCTGAGATGGGGCGTTCTGTGCTGGGATTCAGGGTGTTGTGGTTGGGAAACCTTAGTTTCCCTTGAGGAAAAGAAGTTTCCCTCGCAGCTCCAAATCAGGCAAACAGCTTTTGGCTTCTAAAAAACTAAGTTTTCCTATGCCACAGAAGCCCACATTTCTGAACAAAAAAATCTCAGGAGAGATGAATGAAGAGTTTGTTGAAACCAATTTTTTTTTTTTTTGGGGGGGTCAGGTTCTGTTTTTTGGTTTGTTTGTTTGACCTCACACTTACCAGGCAGGTGCTGTGCCCCTGAGCTGTATCCCCGGCCTGAGGGTCAGGTTCGTCTAAGTCTTCTCATTGTCTAAATCCAAATCACCAAGAAAAAAAAAAAAAAAGGGTGAGTCTACCTCTTAATTTAGTTATATGTTGATTCCACAATGGGGAATTAGGCAATATCTGCAGACAGTGTCTTCTTTGGGGTAGAGATTTAGAAGCCCTTTAGCCTTTGTAAAAAGAAAAAAACAGAACCCACTGGAGAGGCTGTTTCCAGAGTCTCCCGTCCGGAACAGGGGTTACTCAGGTGCTGGCTTCATCTACATAGAGGGGCGGACGGCTGGCTTGGCTTTGATTTGTGCTGCTCTCCATTACCGAGCCCAGGTTGCCGCTCATTACCAGGGCCACGCGTGTTATTAACACTCATAAAGCTTCCCACCTCTTGCAAGTAAAGAGGGTTGGCTGAAGTGGACTTAGCGCGTACGGTGGGTATGAGACTGCCTGAACCGCAGCATCCTACTGCATTAGGCCTCTACTCTCGAAGGGTCGCATAAGAGAACTAAAGGGCTAGTATGCAGGGAGAGGACAGGAAGAAAGGACCAGGCAACGGTGCAGTGCTCTAATTCAGACGTGGGCTCTTGGGTAACCTCGCCCTGCTCATGGACACAGAGGACTAAACTTTTACATGGCAGTCCTTCTGCTTGCTGATGAGATACGAATGCTGGCGTCCAGGCTAGCCCTGTGTCTCAAGGGTTGTTTATATCTCATAACCTTTCAGAGTCTTTGTTCCCAGGCTGCACAATAAATACGAACATGCTGGCTTCATCGATGACTTCCTCAGGTCCCTTCCAGCACTAGCATCAAAATAATCGTGCACACACCCCCACCCACATACCAAGCACATTCCAAGAAATGGAGATGTGGATAATCAAGAATGAAAAGAAGACCCCAATCCATGTGGAACACGACAGTAACATATTTTTTCTTTAACATTCTCTTTTAAACCCGAGTATGTATATACGGAGTTCAAATTTCACTTGCATTCAAGTCAGGTCTGCAAAAGACCCTGGTTGGATCTCACTGAACTTTTCAAACATAAGCATCCCTCAGGGCAAAGATGTCTGCGCATGCTTGTAAACAAATTCAGTTTCCCACCTGACGAAATTGTTTATTCTCATAGTTTTGCTCAATTGTTTTGTTTGCTGAAAAGTCAGGGTTACGGGAGGTTTCGCGGGAATATGCACAAAATGTAAAGCAAAACTTCTGTGCTGTTCGGCTTTGAAAGAGCAGCTAACTTCTACTTGTATTTGTAGGTTCCTTTCTTGCTTCCTTCCTCCCTCCACCCTCGTCCCGCCCGGTTAGGTCTCCGGTAACAAATACTTAGGCACCTTGGCGAGGTCAGATTTTCGGTGCCGAACGCTGATAAAGACAGCACAGTATTCGCCTTGGGAATTAGCTCCTCCACCTCCCAAAGGTTTACTTTATTCTGTATTTATGTTGGAGTAATAAACACATTAAAATAGTTACTGCATTTCTTTGCCAGCGCTCGCCCCCGCGGGATGGAGAGAGGCGGGCGCGGAGGTGTGGGACGGGCGGACGCGCTCCGCGGGCCGTGCAGAGTCGGGTCGGGCCGGGCTGGTTCCGCCACGCGGCCCGGAGGCCCCACGCGCGCGGGTCGCGCTTTCGCCCCCTGCGCGCCGGCTCGGTGCCAGCTCTGCCGGCCGGGCGCTCTCTCCGGGCGGCCCGGGGCTCCTTTCCCGCCCGTCTCCCGTCGCTCGGAGGAGGGCGCGGGCCGCCGCCCTGCGTTCCTCGAGCTCTGGTCCGGGCGCGGAGGCAGCGGAGCGGAGCGGCGCGCCCGGCGCCCGGCGCCCTGCGCCCTCCTTCGGGTTCAAACAAAACGCAGCCGCCTGGTGTTGCGGCCGGCGGTGCGGGCGCGGTCTGCGGCGACCGGGAGGAGGCGGCGAGGGGCCGAGGGCCGCTGGGGCCGACCCGGCCGCCTGCTCCCCGCGCGCCGCTGGGCGTCGCCTCCACGGCACAAACGCGCGCGCACGCGCGTGTTCCACTCGGTTGGAAGTCCGGTAACTCGTTCCCGTTCCAGAGTGGCCGCGCACGCGGGTCGCTGTGATCGTCCCTGTCGGTCGTTTTACTCTTGAGCAAGTTCTTCCGTTTGGTGGGAAATTCCTGTTTGTGAACAAGCTTAACGTGAAGGAGAACGCTCGCGTTTAATTAGCAGCCCTCCACTCTGCCATATGTAGGGAACCAAGTAAAATCAATATTAAATATGTTTGTATATATGTGTGCGCGCATATGCACGCGCACATTAATATAGAGGGGTAAATAATTTAGAGCCCTGGCGCACCTGGCCTAACCGCGCCCCGTGAGCCCGCCGAGCCGCCCGGTCCTCCTGACGGACGGCCGCTCTCGCGCCGCAGTTCTTCCTCCTTCCCGGAGCTCGCGTCCTTCTGTTAGGGGCAGCAGTCGGGTGTTTGCTGAGAACTGTTTCGTCCAGGTCACTTGCATGACGCGCCGGCAGCGTACGGTGTTCAGGCAGTTTCGTCGCGCTTTGTTAAGCATTGAGAATTAACTTTGGTTTCCCCATTTCTGCTTTCCCAAGAAACACATACACACAAGTCCTGGACTTAGAACTTTGGTGGGCAGTGTTGACAAAACAGGGACCAGCGGGTCCCCTCTCGCGGGGTTCCGTCCCGTTCTTTGGTGCCCTGGGCCTGTGGCGAGGGGATCCTGGTGCTGGGAGGACTGAGGCACCTCCAGAGATTTTCTAGGCATTTGAAATGTGCGCGGCTGTGATTGCAGTCGTGGGAAGGGGCTGTTTAATGAGAAATCCACTTTGGGAGGAGAGATTTCCGGAGAAGGTTTCTCATGTCTCTGCGAGAGCTAAGGAGGTGACGGTGTCCGTTTCTCCCTTAGGTTCTGGGGACCCTGGACGGCTCATTGGGACGGGACTGTAGAGTCACACACTTATTACACCTCTCTGAATCAGGACGGTACGGGTGCTGAGATTTACACACATGCGCAGCATAACAGCGCTCAAAATTCCTAAATAGGATTAGGTTATAAAATACCTTTTGGCTCCTTTTCTTCCCATTTTATGCTGTCGCCCCTTCCTGTGCGATTCAGACAACGGGCCAGCCACGTTAATAGGAATGAAGGTGGCGCGAAGCGTTGAGGGTCTGCCCCGGTCCGCACAGCCGGCGAGGTACTTCCTGAAGTATTTCACTTAGCGTTGGCAATTCTCTGAGGTAGGTATTTTAATTTACAGATGAGCAAACTGAGGCTCGGAGAGGTGAAATGAGATGCCCGTGATCATATGGTAATAAAAAAGATGATTAGGAATCTCTTAAAAAGACTATCTGACTCCAAAAACAGAGTTCTTAATCTTTGTTAAGCCACTTGATTTTAGAGAACTCATAGTTTTCATTTGCTTGGTCCAATCCGAGCAATGGCTTTTGTTTCCCAGGTTTGTTTCAACGTAATTATCCTCCCCACCTTTTTTTCTCCTTCTCCTTCTTCTGCTCATTCTCCTCCTCTCCCTCCTCCTCCTCCATTTGATATAGCTTTCAAATATGAGGAAAAACGATTTATTTCCATAACGAGACAATTGTTTAGCACTCAGTTTCTAAAGCTCGTCTTATGTGTGTTCTCATTAATCCTGCAAGACAGTGTGTAGAGAGGGGGATCCCTAGAACTCCAGCACCAGCTTTATGCAGACCTCTAGATTGTTCTGCGGGTTAGGATAAGGTTTTGGGCAGCCAGGTGGGACTCAGGAAATAGCCTTTTTTAATAAAAATTTTTTTTTAAAAAAAAGTGTTTTCTACACATAAAGAAAACTTTAATAGTAAGAAATCTATTAATATATTTTTTATTTAAAAACATTTTTTATTAGTACATATTTGCCATACATAGTGCTCAGGTTCATTACAGGAAATTTGTACCTGTGCATACTCTATCTTAAATTTTCTTTCTTCCTATTCACCTCCCCTCTGTTCAATCCTCTTCCCTTCCTCATTTACAGAAGCTTTGTTTCCATTTTATTCTTCCATTCTTTGTTTTTTTTAAATCTCTTTTCTCTTCCTTCCCTTTTCCCTCCCCCCTTGTTATTTCTACTTCCCGATATCCTCCATTTTGCTCCTTGTTTACCCTTAGGGTTTCTTGCACGAGAGAAACAATGTGATATTTAAACTCGTGTGTCTCATTTATTTCACTTAAAATTATGGTCTCAAGGTGCACCCATTTTTCTACAAATGACTCAAGTTTATTCTTTATGTAGAGTAGCATTCCATTATATATAAAACCACATTTTCTTTATCCATTCATCTGTGGATGGGCATATGGACTGTTTCCAAGATTTAGCTATTATAAATTGTGCTGCTGTAAACATGGGTATGAATATATCACTGTGGTACGATGCTTTTAACTCTTTCATGAAGATGCCTAGAAGGGGAACGGCTGGGTCAAATGGAACCTCTAGTTTTAGTTTTTTTTTTATTTCCATAGTGGTTGTACCAGTTTACACTCCAACTAACAGTGGAGAAGGTTCCTTTTCCCCACAGCCTTGCCAGGAGTTGTTATTGGTTGATTTCTTGATGATAGCTGTTCTTTCTGGAGTGACATGTAATCTCAGGATTGTTTTGATTTGCATTTCTTGAAACACCAGTGATGTTGAACATTTTTCATACATATACATACATATATATATATATATATATATATATATATATATATATATGTATTTGCTGTTTGTACTTCCTCATCTGAGAAGTGTCTATTCATTTCTGATGCCCAGTTTTGAACTGGGTCTTTAAATTTGGGAGGTCTGATTTTTTTTTTTTTTTAGTTCTTTATATATTCTAGCTATTAGTCCTTTGTCAGAAGTAGCTGGTATAATTTTTTCCCATTCTGTAGGTTGTCTCTTTAGGGTGCTGATGGTTTCCAAAGCTTTTATTTTGATGTGATCCCAGTTGTTGATTTTTTGTAATATTTCCTGTGCGATTAGAGTTTTGTTAATAAATTCTTTGCCTACACCTATGTTTAAGAGTTCTACCTATCCTGTATTCCGGCAGATTTAAGTGTTTCTGTCCTAATATTTAGATCTTTGATTCATTTCGATTTTAGTTTAGTGAATAGTGAGAGATATGGGTCTAGGTTCACTTTTCAGCATGTGGAAAGCCAGTTTTCCCAGTACCATTTATTAAAGAGGCTATTTTCCTTCCAGTGAAAGTGTTTGGCCCCTTTGTCAAAGATAAGGTAGCTGAGTGTGCTTGGAGTTGTTTCTGCATCTTCTATTCTGTTCCATTGAATGTTGACTCTATTTTTTTTTGTTGTTGTTGTTATTACCATGGTGTTTTTATCACGGTAGCTTTGTAGTATAATGTCAAATCAGGGATTGTGATGCCCCCGGCCTTAATCTTTGTTGCTGAGAATTGCTTTTGGTATTCTGGGTCTCTTCTGATTCCATATGAATTTAAGGATTGTTTTATTTAGTTCTGTGAATTATGCTATTGGTATTTTAATTGCATTAAATCTGTGTAACAGTTTTTGTCTTTCCTAAGCATCTCTATCTTTTTTTAATCTGTATCTACTCTAGATTCACTAACCATTTCCTTCATTATGTTCATCATCTCTTCAATTATCTCTGCTTGGGTTTCATCAAGAGACTTACTCATCTGTTTTTGTTACTTCCACTGCTACCATTCAACTGGGTAGCTTTTGACTTCTTCCAACTCAGTGCCCCCTGGATTTGCCTTGGGTGAGTTAGGGATTATGGATTGCATCTTGTTGTGGTGTTTTCTCATTTTCTATTTTTTTCTGTGTTGATGCTTATAAATTGTTTATGGTAGGTAACTTTATTACTAGTATCAAGAACTCTTTATGAAATGAATACTTTTCAGAGATCTCTTTTAGGCATAGCTGGCTCTTAGCATTTGAGTCTGTCCCACAGTCCTGCCTCTTCAATTTATTAGGGATGAAAGGTTGCTGCCCGTTTGACATAAGCACTCAGCTTTTTGGTACTGGGCTGTAGTATTGTTTGTGTCCCCAAGACAATCTAGGTATTCGCATACAAGGAAGATCAATTGATCACAGCAACTATGTCACCTTGGTTAAAGTAGTATGATTAGCAAGAACCATAGCATCAAATACAGACTGGAAAATGACAAACTGTGATAACTAATAATTTGCTACTTTTAACCATATGTGTAAGATTTATAGTTATAGAACCATATCTAAACAAAACAGAAAATTATATACAGTAAATATCCACTCAATGGAGCAATTTTACCTTAAGTGCACAAAATTAAAAGGGAGAAGAGGAAAAAAATGGAGAAATAAAAGAAGGGAAAGAATTTAGAAGCAAGGCTGAAGGACAGAGGAAGATTACTCAAGCTTCAGCAAACTGATGAAGACAGGAGGGAAGGAAAGAATGAAAAAGTAAAACAGGGACAAAACAAAACAATAAAACTACAAACAGTGTTCACCCTCACAAAGAAGCAAAAACAATCAGAGAAAAATCAACAACAACAACAACAACAAAAGAAGTTTTTCTGTTAATACAAGTCTGGTTATTTTCTGAGATCTATAGTTTTGTGGCAGTGTCAATTCAAGGCATGACTGTGCTCTCACTGGTAGAAAAAGGGGGCAGTTAAAAAGGGAAACATTGGAAGATAAAGATGTCACACACCATGATGATTATTGTATATATGTATATATATATATGTGTGTATGTATATATTAATTATAAATGGGATATCTTTAAATACCATTTGTAATTAAGATCTTTAGTTAAAAAAGAATTCAGAGCCTTCTTACTTAACATGATATCTTAGCCCAAAAGTGAACATCACAGTTAAAAAGGGAAACACTGGAAGATGTCATATCACCATGGTGTTTATTTTATGTGTGTATGTACATAAATATTTTAAATTATTATTATTATTTGGCTTCTTGAGACAGGGTCTTGCTCTGTAGTTCAGGCTGGCCTCGAACTCACTATATAGCCCAGGCTGGCCCTGAACGCATGGTGATCCTCCTATCTCAGCTGGGAGTACAGGTGTGTACCACCATGCCCAACTTAGTTTTTATATTTTAAACTTATGATTTGTTTATTTTTAGAATTTTCTATTTAACAGTTTTGGACTATGGTTGACTGTGGATAACTGAAACCGAGGAAAGTGAAACCATGGCTAAAGGGGAACTATGCAGAGTGGATCAAGCCTGTGACTTTAATCCAGTCTCTGTACTTGACAAATTGCTTTTTAATAAGCAGCATGGGGATCACCTGGGTGCTTGTTAGAAGGTGAATTCTTGGTTCCATCTCAGACCAATGGATTGGAATCTCTAGGAATGAGGTCCAGCTGTCTGGTTAAACAAGCTCCATAGGTGGTACTGAGGTGCCCTTGTAACAGAAAATGGCCTCCCAGCCAGTATACTTCAGTTTCTTAGTTGCCCAGGTTATAGTTCCTGTTACAGTTCCTGTTACTACTGTCTCCTAGAAATGGCTGGTCACTGTGATGCACAGTGTAAGAACCAAAGTCAGTCAAGTACTCTGCTTCTTGCTTGCAACCCCATAAAAACCTCCCTCCTTGAGCCTTCAGGGCCTGATATTTTGGGAATGATCCTGATCAGTGCTTGTTGATGTAAATAAATCTGCCTCCAAATCGTGGATGTTGTTTCGGTGTTTCTGTTTGCCATTGCATCTGGTGCGTCAGCCGGGAAGACCGACTGCGCTGACCTCTTTGGTCACCAGTTGTGGCCCTTGCGGATGGAGCAAGGACCTCTCCAGGTCTCAACAGGAAGGCACACACTCAAGATTTCTCGAGTCCCCTTGGAGGTGTGGAGGAGGGTTCCTGGCTCCCCACTCGAGTGGCTCACATCAGACCCCCAAAGGGAGGAGGATGCAGTTTGTCTGTCTGCCTGCCTGCCTGACTGATTCTGGTAGACCCCCCAGGGGCACCCCAGTTTGTCTGTCCTGCTCAGCTTGAGCAGAAGGAGAGTCTGATCAACTCTCATTAGTCAGGACCACCCTCAAGGGAAGGGGGTTGGAATGTTTACCTCTGAGTGCCTGCTGAATGAATGTGTGAGTGAGTGAAATGGACAGCGTAAGCAATAGGCTGCTCTGTCTGTACACCAAGATTGGGAAGCACTGGTTGTGGCTGATTGAGTCCTCACCTGCTGTTCCGTGGCAATCGACATATGGCATAACGGCCTCGCACCCTCCTTAGCTAAGTCGTGCCTAAGTCCCTGTGAGGGGCATGGCCAGGTGGGCATCTGAATGGTCTCTCTGTCTTAGGGGCACCCACCCTTTGTGTGTTGCACCATCATTCAAGGGTACACACGCACATGTAGGAAGTCAGAGATGGGAACTAATTAGTCAAAACCCACAGTCCCTGACTGCAGGAAAAAGGGCTTTTCTGAGATTATGGAGTTAAAAATGAAACCAAACCACTTCCTGCATCTCAAAGAAAGGGAAAAAAAAAGGGAAAAAAGTGGCCCATTCTTCCTAAAAATTCTGCCTTGGCACCCTCGTCAGCCACTGCAGTTGCTGCTAACACATATAGCCTCACTTCCTGCTCCAGACTTGTCTACTTTCAGCCAACTGAACCAGTTCCAGCTAGCCATTGCCTGCATTCAGCCACAGAAGCCCTCTCTCCAGAGCCTTCTGCTTCTTATCTTGGTCAGATGAGGTCATCTAATGCCCACCCAAGATTTTGATTGAGGAAAAATTGTACTGTTAGCCTTGATGAATGAGTTGCCATGGCCTTTCCCAAAGGTCAACCTGCCTAGAAACCTAAAATCAGTCACGTGCTCCTCAAAGACATCAAACAGGGGAAACAAAAAGCCCATCAATATGTCAAAAGTTACCACTGTTACCCAGAAGCCTGATACAAGGACTATGGACACTAAAAAATAAATGCCCCTTCAAATTAAAAGATAAGGATGCTCAAAAGCTTCCATGTCCATATTGGGGACCAATCTATGACTTTCCTGGTACACAATGGAACAGAACTCTCTGCCTTCAAAAGTCCCCTTTGTCAAAACATTACCATCACCAGGGCAACTGGGACTCTTGCCTCTCACCCCTTCTGCCAGGCACAAACTTTCAGGCTGGGAGTACTTCCTGTATAAGCCAGTCCCCATACTGCTTCTGGGAAGAGACCTCCTGTTCAAGTTAGAAGTGACCATCTCCTGTCACCAAGCTAGTCAGCCTTCCTCTTGTTTAACCCTGCACTTTCCCTGAGAGGAAGATGACACCTGCATCAGCCTGAGACAAATAACTGCAATCCTGAAATTCTGAAAACTCTCCTCCCAGAGGTATGAGCCAAGACTCACCTCTGCGCCCGACCACCAGCCATGCTCCAGCCATCACCTTGCACTCAGCAGTTTGCAACCTATACACCCTTGTTGGACTGCTACCTCCAGATGCCAACTGATTCATTTGCCTGGATTTAAAAGATGCCTTCTGCTTATGAATTTCCCATTAGCCAGTTGCTCTTTGCCTTTGAATGAGAAGATCCAGAGGTGGGATAAAAAGGGCCAGTTCATTTGGACTATTGCCATAAGAGTTTGGGTACTCTCCCGCTATTTTCAGGGAAGTTCTGACAACAGCTTTGGCCACTCTGAGACAGCCTGTTTCTCTGTCCTCTCCTGCTTGAACTGCAAAATGTTTATAGACTGTCAAACTGCTGAAATACACCTCTCCTGCCTGTAAAGCCAGCTCAAGATCTCTGAGCTGTCAGTACCACCATGATTGCCCTCCATATGGGTTGCTTCAATCTTCTGCCACCCACAGCCTGCTCTTACACCTGTCTGGACCTAAAAAATGCTGCCTTCTGCCTTTGATTTGCTCCTGTCAGCTAGCCCATCTTCATCTTTAAATGGAAGGACCCCAGTTCTGAACTCAAAGGTTAACTGACCTGGACTCAACCTCCCAGAGGTTCAAAAACTTGTTTGCCCTCTTTGAAGAAGCCTTCACAGCTGACCTCACTAGTTTCCCAGCACAAAATATCACTGCACTTCTGATTAATGACACCCAAGCTGCCTCCTGGAAAGACACAAAAGCTCTGCTGCAATATCTGTCAGAAACTGGTTATAAGAAAGAAACCTCACAAATTTCTTGGAGCTACTGGCTTCTATAGAATCCAGATCCTTGAGTTCACAAAAACAATGCCTGTGCAAATACTTGGATCCAGTCACTAAGGGCTGCCTCCCCTCTTTGGCTTTGTGCTCTAACAGCCACTGTCCTGATCAAAACACTGACTAGCTCACCTTAGGCTGAGACCTAACTGCCCAGGTACCACATGCTTTGCTGGACCTCACCCAGTACCAAGGACTCATGCAAAAATCCTCACCTGACTCTTGTGGTGACCATGACTGCCTGACACTGACTGATAAACTGTTCTTGAGTGATCAGACTTAAAAAGTGAACCTCCTGACAGATGCTGAGTACATCCTGTTTATGGATGGAAGTAGCTGTGTTAGGAATGGAGTCTGACAGGCTAGATATGCTGTGGTCACCTTGGACAAAGCTATTTTGGCCAAACTGGCACTCAAAACAATATGGTCCAGAGGCCTAAGCCCCCTCCAGGGATCCAGTTGAGTGAAACATCAACCCCAGCCAGAAAAAACTTTACCTAGTACTACTGGAAGATAGCCAGGCCTGCCCCCACCATATGTTATGCAAGCTCAAGCCACAGCACTGGCACCTGTATCCCTGCAGCCAGCTCAGGCTTCAGCATCTGTGTCATTGGCCCTGACCTAAAGATATACAGATAGAATTAGTGCTTGTCTGCACCTACTCAGGCTGGCCCCAGGCATTCCCTACCTGAGCTGAGAGGGTAACAAAAGTTTGTAGGGTCCTGCTTTGAAAAATCATCCCTAGATATGGCATACCCTTGACCATTGGCAGCAACAGTGGGCCTGCATTTGTAGCAGAGGTAACTCAAAAACTAGATTAAATAAAAACTACATACAACATACAGGCCACAGATCTCTAGAAAAGTTAAAAAACAGTCTGTAACCAGCTCCATAAAGATTTAGCTGGAAGACCAGCTATACCTGTGGACACCCTGCATGCACATATAACCCAGGTGCATATTAATTGCCTCTACAAGTTTCAGAAATCCAGCTTTAGATCAATCATTCCAGAGTTAGAAGAGCCCATCCAGATGATTGCTGAAGAATTTACCTGGAACAGACAGCTCCTCTGAAGCTCACTCTGAAGAGACAATGCACTCAAAGCCCTGCTCTGGTCACTCCAGATGCTGAGCAGTCCATGCATGACTGAAGCCTGAGGACACCATTCACAGGATTGCTCTATACCTCAGTGCATTATTTTTGTGCCTTTTCAGGTTGCTTACCCCAGTCCTTGCTTTCATTTCAGCTTGCATATGCATTTGTTTGCTCCCCACTATCTTGTTAGAAGGCCCTTCCCCTTATTCTACAATTGACCAAGATTTGATGAGCATCTAGGGTGCATTGGACATGCTCCAGGATCAAACTGATTCCCTTGCCAGAATAATGTTACACGTCTCTTCCTAAAAGCAACTTAGGGAGAGACCCTGTAATAAGGGAAAATTTTCCAACCTTGGGGACCTTGGCTAGGGCCCATCCTAGGACCACTGACAGCCCTAATGTTATTGCTTCTGCATGGGCCTTGTATAATTAATTGGCTTATCTGATTCATCTCAGAAGATCACATGTAACATGCCCAGCAAAGATTTGTTGGGGCAACTAAAAGAGGGGGAAAATGTAATAGAAAATGCCCCCCTCCAGCCAGTAAACTTCAGTTTTTTAGTTGCTCAGGTAATAGTTCCTGTTACAGTTCCTGTTACTTCTGTTTCTTAGAAACGACTGGTCATTGTGATGCATAGCTGATCACTATGATGCATATTGCAAGAACCAATCAAAGACAGTCAACTACTCTGCTTCTTGCTTGTAAGCCCATAAAAACCTCCCTCCGAGCGTTTGGGGCCTGGTATTTTGGGAATGATCCTGATCAGTGCCCGTCGATGTAAAATAAATCTGCCTCCAAATCCTGGGTGTTGTTTCAGTGTTTCTGTTTGCCGTTGCACCATAAGGCTGAAAACATGGAGTGAACGCCCATTCTTCCTTTCCAGGGTTTATAAAAGCAGCAAAAACCTTTCATGTATTCACTCCTTGGTGATTTTTCTAGAGTTACCATTAGCTTCTTAGGAGGGAGGGTTTTTGTTCAGGGCTCTCCTGGGCACTTTGAAGTGTTGGACATAAGCTATACATGAGACAGGAAGCTGGTGCTGGTGAGGTTGGAGTCAGTCTCATGGGAAAGAAAAGAGAGGCACATGGATGAGAACACCGTGCTGGCAAGGTTAGCATGGAGCAGGTGCAGAGCACAGAGTGCAGCTCCCGCTGGGGCTGAGTCAAGCAGGGTGGTGGCCAGCAAGGGTAGCCCTGGGTGGTGCCCTGAAGGATAAAGAGGCTTGCCAGAGACTGTGGAGCTGGCAATAGAGGCTTCATGAACATTTACACTCACGTTGTTTAAGGGTAGGATAACAAATTATGAGGAGGTTACCCTCAAAACAAGGTAGACAAAGGAAACTACTTAGTGGCTACAGATAATGCTACACTTGCATACAGAACCTAGATGCAGGGGTATTTCAGAGCATGGAGAAGTACCCAGCCTGTACTGAACGGCCCCTGAGGGCAGATCAGGGAGACTTCCTCAGGAGGAAGCCAGATGGGTATAAATGAAACATGAAAGTTTTTCCTGATGGCATGGGCAGCTGAGTCCAGAAATAACATGTAAAAGTCAGCGCTCCTGTTATTGGGTAGCTTGCTTTTAAAAGTGGCTCACCAACTGAATGTTTCTGGGTTGCTCACCTCTCCCTCTGGAGTTAAATTCCAGGTTCTTTTTGTCTTGAGCAAAGAGTTGAACAAAATGAGCAAAAAGCAGTGGCCAAGTTTATTTGAGAAAGTGAAAGTGAAGAGTTGGGGAGAAACTGGCTCTGCAGAGTGAGCTTGGTCTGAGGAAAGACAAAAAGAGGGTAAGCGCAGAAATAAAAGTAACACTGTGTCTGGGAAACACATCACAGGCTATCGT
This sequence comes from Erethizon dorsatum, assembly GCA_028451465.1. Lineage (NCBI taxonomy): Eukaryota > Metazoa > Chordata > Mammalia > Rodentia > Erethizontidae > Erethizon > Erethizon dorsatum. The sequence goes on along the minus strand of CM051835.1, from coordinate 38,387,578 downwards.
GAAAAGTTATGGTACCAAGCTCTTCATGGCATCGATGTGTCCTTTTACACTGTCCAAATCTCAAGCAAACCCATGAGAACTTTGACATACGGGTCCTGAGAGGCGGTGCTGGGATTCCACACCTCAGGCTGAGGTCAGGTCTAGGCCGCCCTACTGAGGACCTGCTCTAGTTCTGGAGAGAAGTCCAGGAGCAGAGCTTTGGGAACTGTTCAGTGTGTGTGTGTTGTGGGATCTCGTAATTAACAGGTCACACCCTACCACCCCAGCCAGGTTTTCCGTGCTCTAATCTCCTCTATCATTAGGAAGTTTAGATTAGGCGGTTGAGCAAAAAAGAAGAGGGGAACAATATAATTCAGGAACTTGTAGTAAAGGAGATTCTCTGGGGGGAATGGTTTCCTGATAGTGATGAAATAAATGAGCATGAAAGCTACTAGAAGAGCATTAATTTCTTGCCATCAGTTTAGTTTATAAAAGAATGATTTTTATGTATGCCTTTTCCATTTTAAACTAGAGACTGGTATCTGAGTAGAGATTTCATCTCAGGAATTCAGGACGAAAACTTCATGTTGTAAGCTCATGCTTGGATAAGAAGGGGTGGAAAACTGAGCACAGAGTATGATGTGTGTTTAGCAAGCTCAAAAAATTATAGCAAATACACATAATGTAAAATTGACCATTAACCAGTTCTAAGTGTAGGCACATTCACATAATTGTATAACCAGTCTCCAGAACATAGGGAAGAGGTATGGCTATAGGAGGGAGAAGTACTGTAGCTATTTTTGCTGTTTGCCACAGGATGTTAGACTTTTGGTGAGAGTAGTCAGGATGAGAAATGTACCAGATTACTGGGATTATTATAATAATATGATTGATTTTTTATGCCGTTACAAATATTCCAGAACGCTTTAAAATGTTGACAGCTAAACTTAGGAGACAATGAATAAATTTCCCTTGGGATAGTTATCAGATAACTCTCTGATTTAACCATTAACAATGCCATATATGAATTTTTAAAAATAAACTTTAAAAATTTGAGGTAATTTTAGATTTATGGAAAAGTTATAAAGATGGTACAGAGTCCCTAGCATCTTTTATCCAGCCTCCTCTCATGTTAACTTACATTCATGTTACCATGGTACATTTGTCAAAACTAAGAAACCAACACTGTACACTACTCTTAATTAAACTCCAGTCATTATTCAGATTTCTTTTTTTTTTTTTTTTTTTTTTTTTTTGTGGGTACCGGGGGTCAAACTCAGGACCTCACGCTTGCCAGGCAGGTGCTTATGCCGCTGAGCCATCTCACCGGCCCCATATTATTCAGATTTCACCAGTTTTCCCGCGAAGGTTCTTTTTATGTTCTAGGATACGATCTAGAATGCAACGTTGCTTTTAGCTGTTAACTTAAGCTTATTAAAATTCTCCGAGTAAATGCATCACGATGAATTGTTTCTTCCCTCAAAGTGATTCATTATCAGTTCTAGCTACCTCTGACCGTATCTTGCATTCATTAGTCTAATCTGGCTTGGTCTATTGGCTTTCCAGTGCACTGTGGCCTGTGGACTTTATCCTGCCTTCCTAGGCTTCAGAAAGCCTGCCTCTCTCCTGCACCTCTCTCTCAGGACTCTCTAGTCTAGGAAGCTTCTCACATCCCCGGAGATCCCTCCCTCAGCCCACATCACCGCTTCCCAAGCCTCCCTTAAATGTATAAAATTACCATATATGACTGTTAGGATCTCACTCCATCAGATGGACGTGTTTCCTATGAAGAGCTTAATGCTGGTGAAATATACAGCTGTGAGTGCCCATGATGGTGGGGTGGGGAGCAGGGGCTGAAGAGAGGCAGGGCTCCGAGTCTGCCGCCGTGTTCCTTTGCTTTCCCTTAAAATGCAAAAGCTCAACCAAAAGCAAGTGAGCAACCAACAAAAGTCCCCAGTGGTTATGCAGGAGTTGATGAAATAATTGTTTCATGTGAACAAATAAGTGAACTTGCTCTTCTACAGTGGAGATACCAGACCCTAGTGTACACCTTGTTTGCTCCACTGTTCCTGCAGCTCAGCCTAGCTTCTTCTCCACTGTTTTCACTTCAAGGCCTCCTCAGGAGCCATAATTTAGTTTTAGGCTGTGTTGTGCATGCCAGATGTGAGCTCTGGGGAATGAGACAACGGGGGGAGTGTTGGTCTCAGAGGCCCCAGAACTTGTTTTCTTGACCTGTCGCTGATGTCCCCCGGCTTTGTGGTCATTTGCTGGCTGCTCAGAAGGTAGGGCAAGGCACGCATAGCTGCTGGACTCCTGGGAAGGTTACTGTGCCTACCTTTCCAGCAAATCAATTAGGCAGGTTAAGGCAGAAGCCGTTTCCCCCGGTGATTTCTTACCTCCAAAACCTTAGCTTCCTTGATGTCCTCACTGCCGCGTGAGTTGTCAGCATCACAACAAAATGTTATTTCTTCAGCCCACACTGTCACAATGCATGCATTCCTGCTTCTAGTCCACCTTTTCCTTCCACACCTAGTGCTGTCCAGTCAGTTGCTAACACATACATACATAATCAGAAGAGGGGGGCAGAAAATGGTAAGACCAACCTGGATTTTAATTTTCTTAATAAGCAACATGGCGTCCTTTGGGGTCTGGAGGAGATCTTCAATGACAGCAATTTATTATTTTTTTTCAGCTTAAAGATTTTATTATTGATATTATTTTTGACAAATCATAAATGTGTACATGTATGGTTTACAATGAGATGTTTAGATAAATTTGTATATGCAACATGGCACAATTAAAATAAGCTAATTAACATATTGCCTTGCTTACGTATCAGTTTTTCTGGTGGGACGTTTGGAATGCACTCATATTTTGAATTATATAACACGGTATTTGGATAAAAGCAATTGTTGCTTTACTCAAATCAGTAGTCTTTCAAAGCAGCTGAAGGAAAGCTACAAAAGGCATCATGAAAATCTCTAGGTAATTAACTCAAATGTGAGCCACAAAGTAAGTGTGTCCATCCCTTTTTGCCCACAGTGTGGTGAAGTGCCTGGAGTGTTAGGTGTAGCCCAGCCCATTTTTCTTTTTTCTGGGCAGGTTTTCTAAGTGTATTGTGTCGTCCTATGTGTTCTGCAAGCCCCACTGTCTGTTCTCTTAATTTCTCTGAGCCAGTAAACAGTTTGTAAGGACTTTCTCTCCAAGTGCCTCACTGCGAGCCTGTTTCTGTGACTCCTAGGACTTGCTGTCCTTGCTCTCATGTCTCAGGAGCTCACTTCCTTTCTTTCTTCTTCTTTTTTTCTTTACTTCCTATGGCTTTTTCAACTCTGGATGGCTGTACTCAGCGGAGAGGCACACAGTGTGTGTTAAATGAATTCTGTCTTACTGAGAGCTGCAGTGTTTCTCCCAGTCTACACTGAGTCTTTCTGTGGTTTATTTATTCTTTCAATAGAAGTCAAGTTAACAGGTTGTTTAAACAAAAATATCAGATACGTTTGATAAAAACTTGCCAATGTATCTAAAATATTAGAAGTTAAAGGTGACCGTGTATAGCTCATTTTTTTTGTGTGTGTGTGTGGGTACCGGGGGTTGACCTCAGGATCTCATGCGCCAGCAGGCGCCCGTGCCGCTGAGCGATATCACCGGCCCTTTTTACGTATGTGGGTTCTGGGAGTCGAACTCGGGCCCTCGCGCTTGCCAGGCAGACGCTTATGCCGCTGAGCCATCTCACCAGCCCAAATGTCCATCTTGACTGAGGAGGATTATAAATTTTATTGGAAGTGAGGGCATTACACTGAGCAGGATCCAATACAGTTCATCTCTGCATGACTTCCCATCAGCCGGGACGTGATGGAGTGGTTCCGAGACGCACTGGGAATTTAGGGACGTGGTTCCGGAGAGGTAGGGTCTTACCAAGCCTGAAAACCTTGTTTTGCCACTGCCTTTTTATCCTCCCAACCTCCATCCCACTATATGTACTTCTGTCTTCATTAAATTTAGGTAAGTTGTCCTAGTTCTGAGCCTGAGACTGACTTAGGTCCCCTCTCCTCAAATTAATATTTTGAAGCCCTAACCCCAGTGTAACTCCACCTGAAGATAAGAGATAATCAAGAGTGTGTGAGCTCAAAAGGGCGAGACCATAGTTCAGGAAGACTGATGATCTCAGAAGGATTTTAACACAGCCCCGTGCGGACATGGAACCATAGCAGGCCTGGTTGTCTGGGACAGCACAGCTACAGAGCTGAGCACTGTTGGGCTGGTTGGCAGTGACAGAACAACGTGACCAGTGCTCCAGCTGCTTCTGGCTTCATAATAGTGACCAAGTCAGGCTCATGTCCTTCAAGTGACCTCGTAACACACTGGTGGAAAATTTACCTGTGAGAGTTTTCCTGTTTCTCCAATATCCCAAAGAATGAACTTCTAAACAGACATGGGAGGCATGTTCACACCACAAAAACCTCTGTCACTGGGAGGAGGAAATGTTTTTGGCAGTGTAACGAGGGAGACAACCCCTGACCCCAGGGATTAAAACAAGCCCTTCCTTTGCGATGCTTCCATTTTTCATTGCATTGACTTAGGAGCTGCTAACTGGTAACCCACAGGCCAAATCTGGTTTATAGATGTTTTTATGACCCAGACGCTGTTTGCACAGACTTTCAGTTTGACCATGTGGCGTCAAAGTGTGCACTTTCCAGTTTGGCACAGTGGCCAGTCCTGTCTATTGTCTTATAACAGGCCGGTTCCTGCACACTGAAGTGACTTGCCTGGCTCCTAAGGGAGTGTAGTGTGTCCCTGGCCACAGTCATAGACTTTATTTCAACACACATTTTTTGGGGGGGGATTTTTTCTTTTTTTTTTTTTTTTAATTTTTAAGGTTTTGATGTTTGTAGTTTTTTTTTTAAATTTATTATTATTATTATTATTTTTTTGTTTTTGTTTTTGTTTTTTGTTTTTTTTTGTGGGTACCGGGGGGTCGACCTCAGGACCTCGTGCACCAACAGGCACCCGTGCCACTGAGCGATATCACCGGCCCCTTTTTCGTATGTGGGATCCGGGAGTCGAACTCGGGCCCTTGCGCTTGCAAGGCAGGCGCTTATGCCGCTGAGCCATCTCACTGGCCCTATTATTATTATTTTTAAAGACAACAAGTAAACATTCTCATGTACTAACAAACTCAAGAATTACAGAATGTACAAATACTTTTTGGAGAAAAACATTACTCAGTATAAGATTAAGCTATGTAAAAGTTAAGTAAAAATAAAAGACTAAGCAATGGAATAGTCACAGTGAAGTTGCATTTTCACACTAGTGAGACAATACGATGTTTACAAATGTCAACACACATTTTTAAAAAAAGTTTTTGTTGTTCATAGAATTACGTTATCTGCATTTAATGTATTTACCCAGGAAATGGGTTTTGGTATTGTTCGCACGTTGATTATTCATAACTTAGAATGTAGACCCATGCCATCTAATTGGTATCTGCTAGTCTCATGTGGTCCTCAAGCACTTGAAATATGGCTGTGTCAGTTGAGATGTGCTATAGTGTCAAATGCACACTGGATTTCAAATACTTAGTCCAAAAATGATATGTCTCATTGCTATTTTATTATATATAAATCATACTTTTGAGGTATTGGGATAAATACAAAATGTTATTAAAATGTCTTTTTTTCCTGTTTCTTTTTTATTTTTAATTTAATTTTAATTTTTTTTTTGTGGGTACCGGGGGGTCGACCTCAGGACCTCGCGTGCCAACAGGCACCCGTGCCGCTGAGCGATATCACCGGCCCCTTTTTCGTATGTGGATTCCGGGAGTCGAACTCGGGCCCTTGCGCTTGCAAGGCAGGCGCTTATGCCGCTGAGCCATCTCACCGGCCCCCTAATTTTAATTTTTGAGACGGGGTCTCACTATGTAGTGTAGCCTGGCCTTGAACTTGCTTATGTAGCCCAGGCTGACCTACTCCTGCCTCAGCCTCCCGAGTGCTGGAAATACAGGCATGCACCACCATGCCCGGCTGTTTCCTTTTTTTATTTTTTTAAAGTATGGCTACTAGACAATTAAAGATTGCATTGTCTTTCTTTTGCCTACACAGGGCTAGAAGTTAATGGAAACAAATCCCTAACTATAAGTTTATTATGTCCATATTGCCATAAGTTGAGTTTATTTATAATCCTTTTATAAAACCAGCGATGAACAACTGCTTCAATTCCTGAATCCCTTTCTCGTGTGTATTGTGTTAAAGAGGAATGGCGGTACTGACAGGGAAGAAGTGTGAAAGGAAGACTTCACATGTAGGGAGCAGGTGAACGCGATGTTCCAGAAGAGCTTGGGTTGCAGGTCAGTTGTTGCTGGGACACATCACGTGATTTATTACCTCTGCCACATATGTGTCTCTGTCAGGTAGCTGCTGGGCTCCTTTTAGTGTAATTGCTGACACACACACATTTAATTGCTAGTTCTAAGCTAGGAGTTCTCTTGGCAAATTCTTTTCCAGTGGGAAGGGACCTTGACATTCTTGTAAAATGCTAGTGGCTGTTAGAGATTATCCATGGAATTTTTCTTTCTTGGTATAGAAACTGAGACAGGAAAGTTAATATCTGTATTTGTTGGTTCATCATTACTATAACAAAATACCTGAGACAGGCTAATTTTATAAAGAAGAAAAGCTCATTTAACTTATAGTTTTGGAGGCCAAAGACCTAAGATTGGGAAGTGCCGTTGGTTCAGCTGCTGGTGAGGACCTAATGGTGGGGGGCATCATGGTAGGAGTGTGTGTGTGTGGGTGGGAGAAATCACTCAGTGAGACAGGAAGCTGGTTGTGAGTACTCAGTCCAGGAGACCAGCATTCCCCCCTTCTAAAGCGAGGGTCCCCATGACACCGAGGAACTCCTACCGGGGTCCCCTCTTAAAGTTACCCCTCCACTACCACACTGGGGTTCACACCTTCAATGCACAAACCACTGAGGGATAAGCCACACGTAGGTCACAGCAGTGTTGAAGGGATGAAAAGACAGGGCAGATGGCACATTGGGAAGAGGCTACAGGAGCGGAGAGAGGGAGGGGCTGCACAGGAATTTTGTTATTCACCACATCCTCCGTGGGTCTGCTGCTTGTTCCGTGGAAAGCAGTGCTAAGGATGTATTAGACTTAATAAGAGTTAATAACTGTGTTTAGATTAATAAGAGGATCAAAGGAGTGCTTTTACGGCTGGCATCCCCAAACCAATATTGCCGTTAGGGAATGTAAGCTTTGCTCATAATCGTTGGGATACTGACTGTATTCAGTTACTGGCCTGAGAGCAGGGCTGTGGTTGGGAGCAGACCACACTGAAAGCTACGCTCACTGTTGAACTTGGCCTTGTACCTCTTGTGACCGTTACTGTCACAGAGAAGTCTGTGTTACGTATGTTTCATTTTACTGTACCGGTTGGAAATTTAATTCTGACTTTGGTACGTTTAACCTTGATCCTGTTTGCTGTGCCCAATAAATAGGTTACTTAAAAATTGCTTTTCTGTCCTTTTGACTGGTGATAAGAATTACAATTAAATTGTAGTCTTTTTATCAATGGCACTAGAACAGACATTACTCAAGGGCTGAGCGTATTTTATTGATGACTCTGGAGCTGATTAATTGGGTTAGGGCTTCAAGCAGCCTGGTTTGCCTCTCTCTCTTCTTTTCTCTATATGCATACATTCTTCTTTATAAGTTTCTAAGTAAAAATTTTTAGCTCTTATGGTATTTTGTGTTATTAAACTAACTTCATTATTTAAAAATCTCATTTCCAAAAAAAAATTGAAGATGAAGCATAGCGTGGGGAAAAATGCAGCACAGAATACAAACTGTCATCTTTATTTTTGTGGGTTTTGTTTCTTTATGGCCTTTCCGTACCTTTCATTTTAATGGGCAGCTCTTTATTTCAGTCTTAATTGCTTCTGAGACAAAGCATAAATCTTGGTGGATAAAAAGAAGATGGGTAAAAGAGATAAGGTAAAAATATGCTCCGTTAAGGAAGAGAAAGGAGAAATCACCACAGATAGGAAGACAGAAAGGTAGAGCGAGGGATTAGCATGGTAAACTGATGATTATCCTCTTTGACCAAACTTGATCCACACTCCTTGGGGCCCTCCTCTAGCCTCAGCCTCCATCTTAGCCTATAAAAATGGCAGATTATTTCATTCCAGCCTCCCCCACTTAAAAGACTGCAACAAAAACTAACCTAGTTTTTAACCATTTAAGGTAGTATCTCTAGGCTAACTTAGCCGCCCTTAACATGCCTGCTGAGAAAGCCCAAGGCTGCCAAAGAACTGATTGTTCCTTCCAGCTGACACTTGATCTTAGAGCCCTTTTCATTTACCACCCCTGTCTCAGAATACTTACTAAAGAGGCTTGCGGTTATGAATGCTTTCTCCGTCACCCTGGGATGGCTATGCATCTCCTGCAATGCAACAGAATCTTTCTCAAGGACCTGACGTCTTGCTGGCATAAGGAAGGACAGGGCCTCTGTCTCCCACTCTTGGTGGACTCCAGCTAACAGAGACAGCTGGCCCTGTCAGCACGTACCCTGAACAATTCTTTGCCGTTTTCATTTCCCTAACTACTGACCCCTGTTCTTCCCGTCTTACACCTTTAAAATGCCAGTCACCTCTGTCAAGTGAAGATTGAGTTTAGTTTGTGCTGGGTCCTCTCCCCTAGTACAATAGTATATTGCTGATTTGAATATGCCCTTACTAGTGTATGGCTTTATGGGCAAAACAAACCCTAAGGCAGTTCCCCAACCCAACCAGGGAGTCCTTTTCCCCTTGAGTGTGCAGAATCTGTGCCTGGCTTCCAACAACAAATATGACAACAGAATATGGTGATGGTGCTTGATTGTCAATGCGTTTGATTAGGTTACATTATATTAGAAGATGAGAGAGAGAGAGATTCTGCTGATGATGTTGAAGGAGCAAGCAGCCATGTTGTGGGTTGTTCTGTGAAGAGGCTCATGTGGCAGGATACTGTGGGTGGCTTTGAGGAGCTGAGGATGGCATCGAGCAACAGAGCCAGGAAGAAGCCAAGAAGCCGAGGAGCTGGTGCTATAGCTATAAGAGAATGAATTTAGCCAACAGCATGAATAAGCTGGGAAATAGATCCTGCCTGAGTTACACCTGCAGGTGAGAATGTAGTTAAGCCAATACCAGACTGCAGCTTTGTGCAGTCCTGAGAAGAGGGCCCAGATAATTCATGACTAGATTCCTGATCATAGAAGCCGTGATTAAGAATGCACCTTGTGGGCCGGTGAGATGGCTCAGCGGCGTAAGCGCCTGCCTTGCAAGCGCGAGGGCCCGAGTTCGACTCCCAGATCCCACATACGAAAAAGGGGCCGGTGATATCGCTCAGCAGCATGGGTGCCTGTTGGCGCGTGAGGTCCTGAGGTCAACCCCCCGGTACCCACAAAAAAAAAAAAAAAGAATGCACCTTGTGCAGCTGGGTGTGGTGATGCACCTGTAATCCCAGCACTCAGGAGGCTGAGGCAGGAGGATTGCCATGATTTTGAGGCCAGCCTGGGCTACAGAGTTCAAGGCCAGCCTGAACTGCATAGCAAAACTCTGTCTCAAAAAAAAAAAAAAAAAAAAAGCACCTTGTGTTAAGATGTTGAATTTGTTGTCATTTGTTACACAACAATAGAAAATGAATACATACTATATACATACATTTCTATGCTAAGACTTTTTAACTTTTAAAGATTTTTATTTTTGTTATTGGCTATAAGATTTCTCAAACATACAGTGAATTTGAAAGACTTTTTTTACAGTGAGCATCTATATGTGTACACTGCTTGGATTCTGTCATTAACTCAAGGGCATCATGGCAAATGTCAGTGGTAGACATATTTTGGGGACATATAACATCCATGTTTATTTTTAAGGAGCATTTCTACTGATGAAATATTAATTTTAATCATATGAGTTTTATTATGTTAAATAATATGTACTTAACAGGAAATGAAATATCAATAAAAAAGTATTAAATTTTTAATATGTAATGAATGTTTAGAATAGACAACTTTATTATATATTTGATATTTTCTTTTCACACATTTTCACATCATTTTCAACTTCAACTGCATATTTGCTTACAAAACCTAAACAATAACAGCAGAAATAAATTCTTATGTGAATTACAATGAAAATACAGACAAAAGTCTACCACAGAAATAATCTTTGCTTCAATTGTTACACCCAAGGCAGTCTTCACCCATGACAACAGCATGTTCTTTACACAGTATTGCTTCCACTGACAGCATAGTGCTTAGCTTTCCTTTCCTGTGTGGCAGCCTGTACTTGTCACTTCTCGTCGTCATCTTATGTCAGGAGTTTCCTATTATATTAAACAATGTGTACTTAGCAAGAAAATAAAATATCAATAAAAGAAAATATCAAATATATAATGAAGGTTCAGAATAAAAATCAACATTTTCAACATCAACTGTATACTTGCTTACAAAACCTAAAAAATGAACAGCAGAAATTAATTTTTACATAAACTACAATGAAGGCAAGGGTGTACATATTGGTGGCACTGTGGGATCGGAGCTGGAGCCTGGTGGTCAAGGCCTTAGATTCTCAGCTGTTGATTACAGAGAAGAGGAACCAAATTCTACTTAACCTTAAAAAACCAGGATGAGGGCCGGTGAGATGGCTCAGTGGCGTAAGCGCCTGCCTTGCAAGCGCGAGGGCCCGAGTTCGACTCCCGGAACCCACATACGAAAAAGGGGCCGGTGATATCGCTCAGCGGCATGGGTGCCTGTTGGCGCGCGAGGTCCTGAGGTCGACCCCCCGGTACCCACAAAAAAAAAAAAAAAAAAAAAAAAACCAGGATGATCAGAATTAAGTGAGAGATATGCCATCTACAAAGAATTCTTCAAAAATTTTAATCAGCTTGATGGTGGTGTTGCATATAGAAAAGTTAAAAATATATTTTTTAGGAGTTATTTTTAAGCAATTTTGAGGTAAAAAATGTTGCTTTAAAGTTATTCTTTTTCAAGCAAAAAAGCAACTCACCATAGGCAATTTACAAGCATCAATCTAGGAATTAAACTAAAAAAAAAATACAAAATGAGAAGATAGTTAAACAAGATGCAACCCCAGACATTCAGTTCACCAAAGGGAAACCCAGAGGGCAGTGAGGTGGGACAATCCAAAAGTCACCCACCTGAACGCTGAAGTGGTAACAACAAAGCAAATGAACAAGGCTCTAGAAAAAAATCAAATCAGAAATAATTTCTCAGATAACTACTGAGATGGTGACCACAATGAAAAACATGCTTAGTGACTCTAGAGCAGATACAGATAAAAAATAGAGGAGCTTAGGAAAATGATGAAAACCATGAATGCCCAACATAGGAAAGAAATAGAATCCATAAAAAAGATTCAAGCACATATCCAGGAGATTAAAAATTCCATTGAAAATATCTGCAGCAGAATTAGCCAATGTGAGGACAGAATCTCAGGTATAGAAGACAGGCTTGCAGTTGGCAATCATGAAAAGAAAAATTTCTTAAAAATAGCAAGAGACCATGAGAAATCAATCCAGCAGCTGCTGGATGATGCAAAGAAGAATAACATAAGATTGATTGGAGTCAATGAAAAAGCAGGAGATAGCACAAATGATATAAAAACTTGTTCACAGACATCGTGGCAGAAAACTTCCCAGGTGGGGAAAAAGAATTTGACATACAGATAAGTGAAGCATGTAGAACTCCAATTAGCCATGAACAAAAACAATCTACAGTGAGGCATATAATAGGCAAGATTCCAGAAATTCAACACAAGAACAGAATATTAAAAGCTGTTAAAGAAAATAAACAAATCACCAATAAAGGAAAACCCATCAGAATCACAGCTGATTTCTCAACACAAACCCTCAAGTCAAGGAGAGCTTGTAGTGAAGTATTTCAAGCCCTAAAAGAAAACAACCTCCCACCCAGATTGATGTACCCTGCAAAACTATCTTTCAAAATTGATGGAGAAATAAGATACTTGCATGACAAAGAACAACTGAGGAAATTCATGAACACCAAAATGTCACTTCAAAATGTTCTGAAGGACATTTTAGAAACAGATAACAGGGACTATAACTCCATGAGTCCCAGTAGAATGAATCCACCAGGCAAGGCAAACAATTACGTGGGGGTGCAGTGGGGGGAGTGAGCCAACAACAGGAAAATAACATGACAGGGATAAGTCAATACATATCAGTTATAACCAACAATATTAATGGTTTCAATTCACCAATCAAAAGAAATAGACTGGCAGAATGGATCAAGAAGCAAGATCCAACAATATGCTGCATACAAGAAACACATTTAATTCAAAAAGAAATTCATAGACTGAAAGTCAAAGGATGGAAAACAATACTCCATGCAACAGTAACCTAGAAAAAAAGCAGGGGTAGCTATTCTATTTGTAGACAAAGTGAACTTCAAGCCAAGACTGATCAAAAGAGACAGAGAAGATCACTACATACTTGTTAAAGGAAAACTCCAAGATGAAGAGTTAACGATCATAAATATATATGCACCAAACACAGGTACACCCAACTATATAAAACAAATATTAACAGACATGAAAAATCATGGGCTGGTGAGATGGCTCAGTGGCTTAAGTGCCTGCCTGGCAAGCGCGAGGGCCCGAGTTCGACTCCTGGAACCCACATACGAAAAAGGGGCCGGTGATATTGCTCAGTGGCAAGGGTGCCTGTTGGCGTGCGAGGTCCTGAGGTTGACCCCCCCGGTACCCACAAAAAAAAAAAAGAAAAATCAAATAATTACTAATACAATTGTATTGGGGGATCTCAATACCCCACTGTCACAAATAGATCAACTACACAGAAAATCACCAATGAAATCTTAGAACTCAACAAAACTTTTGAACAAATGGACTTAGTAGATGGCTACAGAGTATTCCACCCCACATTAGAATACACATTCTTCTCAGTTGCACATGGGACATTCTCCAAAATAGACCACATACTAGCTCATAGCACATGCTTAAGTGAATGCAAAGGAATTGAAATTATCCCATGCATATTATCAGACCATAGTGCAATGAAACTGGAAATCAATGACAAAAGAAACCACAAGAACTTCATAAACACATGGAAGTTAAATAACATCCTCCTGAACAACCAATGGGTCACAGATAAAATTAAAGAAATTAGACAGTTTCTACAATTAAATGACAATGACAATACAGCATACCAGAACTTATGGAACACAATGAAAGCAGTCCTATGAGGGAAATAAATAAATTTATTTATTTATTTATTTATTTATTTATTTATTTATTTATTTATATGCAGATACTGGGAGTTGAACTCAGGACCTTGTGCCTGCCAGGCAGGCGCTTATGCCGTTGAGCTATATCACTGGCCCCTATGAAGGAAATTTATAGCAATGAATACCCATATCAGGAAAATGGAGCCAGCTCAAATAAATGGCTTAATGCTGAACCTCAAGCTTTTAGAAAACAAAGAGCAGGCTAAGCCCAAGGCTCATACAAGGGAGGAAATTATAAAGATCAGAATAGAAATTAATGCAATGGATACAATGAAAATAATACAAAGAATCAATGAATCAAAGAGTTGGTTCTATGAAAGATTAAATAAAATTGACAAACTCTTAGCCAATCTTATCAAAAAAAGGGAAAGAAAAGACTCAAATCTACACAGTTAGAAATGAAAAAGGTGAAATCACAATGGACCCTGCAGAAATCCAGAAGATCATCTATAATTACTTCAAGAACCTGTATTCTAATAAGATGCAAAATGCATCATAAATAGATTCCTAGACACATATGAATTACCAGAGGTGAATCAAGAAGATATAAAAATCCTAAATAAACCAATATCCATCAATGAAATTGAAGATAAAATTAAAAACCTACCAACAGGGCTGGTGAGATGGCTCAGCAGTGTAAGCGCCTGGCTGGCAAGCGCGAGGGCCCAAGTTTGACTCCCGGATCCCACATATGAGAAAAGGGCCGGTGATATCGCTCAGCGGCACAGGCGCCTGCTGGCACACGAGGTCCTGAGGTCGACCCCCCGGTACCCACACACACACACAAAAAAAAAAAAAACCAAAAAAACCTACCAACAGGGCTGGTGAGGTGGCTCAGTGGCATAAGCGCCTGCCTAGCAAGTGCGAGGTCCTGAGTTCGACTCCTGGTACCCACATTAAAAAAAAAAAAAAAAAAAAACAACCTACCAACAAAGAGAAGCCCAGGTCCTGATGGATTCACTGCTGAATTCTATAAGAAATTTAAAGAAGACCTAATATCACTACTTCTCAAACTCTTTGGTGAAATTGAAAGGGAAGCAACACTCCCAGATTCACTCCTGGAAGCAAGCATTACCCTGATACCAAAACCAGAGAAGGATGCCTCTAAGAAACAGAACTACAGGCCAATCTCCCTAATGAACATTGATGTAAAAATCCTCAATAAGATACTGGCAAGCAGAATGCAGCAAATCTTCAAGGAGATTATACACCATGACCAAGTTGGATTCATCCCAGGGATGCAGAGATGGTTCAATACACATAAATCATATAATACACCATATTAACAGAGCCAAGGACAAAAAAGAATCAACAAGTAGGATCTCATCTTATTGAAAAGCTTTTGCAAAGCAAGGGAAACCACCAACAGAGTGAAGAGACAACACACAGTGTGGGAAAAATTTTTTGCCAGCTGTTCCTCAGACAGAGGATTACTATGGAGAACACATAAAGAACCCCCGGGGCTTTAGAAACTGATTCTATAAAATCCCTGTTGAATGGTGTTTTTTACCATTAGGAGAAACAGAGCCATCACATTTAGTGCACATTACGGTGTGTGAAGACTTACAGTGTTAAGATACTTACTCTATAACTGTGGATTTCTTCTCCAAGCTAATGGGAGACCCCAAACTGTGTCTCATGGTATGTTATTTCTCAAGTAGCCCTGATAGATGCCACTGTAATGGATTAGCCTATTACTGTCGTAGCTGATTTGATTGCATAGGAATGACCCTCACTCAGTGGACAATCTTGTGCCAGTGAACCTGTCTGCTGAATCCACCATCACAACCAGGGAGAGGGACAGCAAGAGTTCCTAACTCAAGAATTTGAACTGGATCAGACTGCAAGAATGCTGCAACCTGGCAGAAAGAAGTCCTGAGTGTGAGCTGGCTTCAGTATTGTGGTAGAGGGAACAGAGGAGTTACAGGGTGTGAGCGCTCACTCTCTTCCCAAAAAAGCTACTTGGGAATAGCATACGCAATGTCTCCTTGGAATATTTAACCTGTGTTTCCATCAGACATGTTATAGGTTTAAGTTTTTGTATCGTTCTTGATTTATTTAGTAATGTGGGGTTATATTATGTTTTTTGTGGTTTCCTGAGCTTATTAGGTTGTTACTTTTGTGTATTTATTCTCTCATTCACTCTCATTTAATAGGTGTCTCGGTTCTCTCCCTTGTCTAGGCTCCCTATTTTCTTCGTCTCAAACCCCCATGACTATATTATTAGCCTATTATTTTATTTCTTTTCCAAATTTGTAAACTCCTCTCTCAAGTTTTAAAATTTCTCATACTTAGCTCCCTCACATTCCTAACTTCTCTAGTGTTATTCCTTCCTCCTCCGCATCCTAGGCCTTTGGCTCTCCGGTATCTTACCTAGCTTATTGTCCTACTGATAAGCAAGTTCTGACAACCACATAGCTTTCCTCCATCACAAAGTAAACCCCCTTTCTCCCATATCTTGCCCTTGCCCCCACAAAATATCCCTGAGAACTCTCAATGCTAATCTTTCTATTCAAATAAAAGTACTACAATAAAATCAGATCCCACATCAAACTTTTCTTTTCATCCAACACTATTTCCCCTTTCAAACTTCCCGCTTAGTATCTAACCCTCCTCATCCAAACACCTCCCATTCTACCCACCCTACCTCAACTACCTCATTGCAGAACAACCACAAAATAGTGAATAACAGTAAAGAGCTCAAAGATGCCTAAAAGAAAATAAGTGAACAAGAGAAGAATATCCAGCAGCTACCAGATAAAAACAAAAAGACCATATAAGGGTAATTAGAGAAAAAGTAGAAGATAGCACAGATAGATTCAGTAACATGCTTACAAAAATCATGAAGGAAAATTTCTAAAATACAAGAAAAACTTTTAGAATACAAGTAATGCTTATAAAACACCAAACAATTATGATGAAAAAAGAAACTCACCAAAGCACATCATTATTAAATTATCAGATATCCAGAAAAAAACTCCAGCCCCCCAAACCAGAATTTTAAAAGCAGCTAGAGAAAAACAAAAAAATCACATATAAAGGTAAACCAATTAGAATCACAGAAGACTTCTCAACACAAGCTGTAAAGGCTAAAAGAGCTTGAAGTAAAGTATTTGAAGCCCAAAGGGCAAATAACTTCCAATCCACATTAACTTACCCAGCAAAGTTCTCCTTCAAAATAGATGGAGAAATAAGGTTTTTCGATGAAAAAAGACCAGCTCAGAAGATATGTGAGTGCTAAATCAACCCTAGAGAAAATATTTAAGAATATTCTCACAGAAACAAGGAATCAAATGTAGCTAAAAACACAAAGGAAACTAGTGAGGTCAATGGATAAACAGCGACGACAACAAAAAAAAATCAATAAAAACAAAGGATTTACACCAACGGATGAAGAAGGCAATGATAATAAAGAACCGACATATCTCAGTAGTATCTCTCATTGTTAAAGGCCTCATCTCTCCAATTAAAAGACATAGACTGACAGACTGGATCAAAAAATAGAATCCAATAATCTGTTGCATTTGAGAAACTCAACTAATCCAAGAAGAATTTCACAGGCCAAATATCAAAGGATGAAAACAACATTTCATGCATCAGGACCCTGAAAACCATCAGGTTAGCAATTGTAATACCAGAGATGGTAAACTTCAAGCTAAAATTGATTAGAAGAGACAAAGAAGGTCACTATATACTAGTTAAGGGAACAAACCAACATGAAGAGATAACACTGATAAACAGATATGTACCAAATACTGGAGGACCTATCTTCATAAAACAAAAACTGCTGAAATTGAAAGAATAAACACTAACACCATCATAATAGGGGATTTTAACACCCCAATATCACAAAGAGATAGATCATCTAAACAAAAACTTATAAAGAAATTTCAGAGCTGAACCACACCCTTGAATATAGGGAATTAATAGATATATACAGAAGATTTCAGGAGCACATGGTACTTTTTCCAAAATAGATCACATATTAGTCCACAAAGCCTGTTTAAGCAAATATAAAAGAATAGAGATTACTCCTTGCATACTATCAGACCACTGAAAGAAATGAAAATAGAAATCAATGACAGAAGAAATTTTGGGAAAAGGCAAAAGCTCCTGGAAAATTAACACTATACTCCTAAACAACCAGTGGGTCACAGAAGAAATCAAAGAAGAAATTTTAAAACTTCTGGAAGTTAATGACAATGATGATTCAACTCATGAAGCCTCTGGGACACTATGAAATCAATTTTAAGAGAAAATTTATCAAAATCATTGCTCATGTTAGGAAAATTGAGCAATCTCAAATAGACAAGCACGTGAGAAATCTTAAGATACTTGGTTGTACCTGATCCAAATTTACATGCTGAGGAAAACAAAGGTAAAGGATATTTGTGTTCAGTTTATTCATTGTGAGTAAACAGTTTGCTGAGATTTTCTCCACAAAATTCACTGTGGTAGGGCCGGGAATATAGCTCAGTGGCACAAGGGCCTGCCTGGCAAGTGCAAGGTCCTGAGTTTGATTCCTGGTACCAAAAAAAAAAAAAAAAAAAGAAAGAAAGAAAGAAAGAAAGAAAGAAAGAAAAAACCACTGTGGTACAGCTTTTTGGGAAGATTGACATCGAGTACATGAGACCAAATGTTGACCAGCTGAATGGCGTAGCACAGCACAGCGCTGATGGTGCAGGCAGGGCTATTATGCTCCGTGTCAGGCCCCTGTGTAGTTTTCTTCTCTTCCACCCGGGGTAGTAGGCAGAGAAGTCCCCGTTGTTCGGCAGGTGTGTCTAGGGCCCTGTGATGCTGATGCTGGTGTTGCCATTGTGGTTGTCCCCAACCCTCTGTCCCAAGAGGTGTGTCGTCCTCTGGGCTTCAGCAAGCTTGCTTACAGTGCTGGAGGTCGTGGTGCTGTCGCTCTCTGCAGAGCATCTCACGCTGGCCTTTCCTTCCTCGATTGGGAAGATGACAGAAGTGGGCTCTAGTATGTGGGATCGTTGAAGGTCTGAAATATGCTTATAAGGACTGCTTAAGTCAAGAGTGTTTTTCTACCAGGTCACCTAGTTTTCGACTGTGCCTCGGAATCTTCCCCTTTTTCTCTTGATGCAGTTGTGCTCAACTGTGAAGCTTCTGGTTCTTTCACCTGGTTTTGAGAAGACCTTCCGAATTTTTCTTCATTTCTTTGTTTCCTTTACAAATTGTTTGTTTCAGTTGTTCAATCCTCATCTTGCAGGACATTATTTTCCATCTCCATTGATCTGTTACCTGTTTCCTTCCATAGCTTTTAATCCTTTTTGAAATTCTTTTTGCTTGCTCTTAAATTGGCTTAACCTTTCCTTCCTGTCAATAAACCTCTCATGGTCTCGGCTGTCAAAGTAGACAAAATCTCCACTCTGGACACACATGGCACAGGTCAGCTGCTGGCAGGTGGTGCTGCATAGTGGACACCACTTGACTGCCATGTACAGCCCCTCTGCATCATCCATGGAGTCCACCAGGTCCTGGGCCAGTGACTTGGACCCACAGCCAGGAGCATCGGGTGCCAACACTCTCTTCCTACTGGGAGACGTCATGATGGTCTGTGTTATCTCTTTCTAGAATATCCTTCAGAACATTTTGGAGTGCTGATTTGATGGTCATGAATTTCTTCAGGTGTTCTTTATCATGGAAGTATCTTTTTCTTTTGAGGTAGTTGAACTTGAATTCACTATATAGCCTAGGCTGGCCTCAAACTTGTGGCAGTCCTCCTGCCTCAGCCTCCTGAGTGCTGGGATTACAGGAGTGTGCCACCACTCCCAGTGGAAGTATTTTATTTCTCCATCATTTTTGAAAGATAGTTTTGTGGGGTACATCATTCTGGGTTGGAGGTTGTTTTCTTTTAGGGCTTGAAATCCTTCACTCCAAGCTCTTTGACCTGAGGGTTTGTGTGGAGAAGTCTGTTGTGATTCTGATGGGCTTCCCTTTATAGGTTATTTGTTTCTTTTCTCTAACAGCTTTTAATATTCTGTTCTTAAGTTGAATTTCTGGAATCTTGCCTATTATATGCCTTGCTGTAGATTGTTTTTGATCATGGCTAATTGGAGTTCTATATGCCTCACTTATCTGCATATCAAATTCTTTTTCTCTGCTTGGGAAGTTTTCTGCCATTATTTCTGTGAGGAGGATTTTCATGTCCTTTGTGCTATCTCCTGAATTTTCATTGATTTAGATCAATCTTTTTATTCTTTCTTACATCATCTAGCAGCTGTTGGATTTATTTTCATGGTCCCTTGCTATTTTTAAGAAACATTTCTTTTCATGATTGCTAGCTGCAAACCTGTCTTCTATATCTGATAATCTGTCCTCACATTGATTAATTATCCTGCATATACTTTCAATAGAATTTTTAATCTCCTGTATATCTGTTTGAAATTGTTTCGTGGATTCCATTTCTTTCTATGTTGGGCATTCATGGTTTCCATCTTTTTCCTAAATTCTATTTTTTAAAATCTATATCTGCTCTAGATTCACTAACCATGTCCTTCATTATGGTCATCATCTCTTTAGTTATCTGAGAAATTATTTCAAATTTGTTTTTTTGGGCCGGTGAGATGGCTCAGCGGCTTAAGCGCCTGCCCGGCAAGCGCGAGGGCCCGAGTTCGACTCCCGGATCCCACATACAAAAAAGGGGCCGGTGATATCGCTCAGCGGCACGGGCGCCTGCTGGCGCGCGAGGTCCTGAGGTCGACCCTCCGGTACCCACAAAAAAAAAAAAAAAAAAAAAAAATTTGTTTTTTTCTAGAGCCTCCTTCATGTGCTTTGTCACTTCCACTGTTACCATGTCAGAGAGTTCAGGTGTGTGGCTTTTGATTTGTTCCACCTCACTGCCCCTTGGGTTTGCCTCAGGTGAGCTGCAAGTTTGGAGTTGTGTCTTGCTTCCATTTCTTCTTATTTTTATTTTTTATTTTTTGGTACCGGAAATCGAACTCAGGATCTTGTGCTTTCCAGGAAAGCACTGTGCCACTGAGCTATATGCCCGGCCCTGTTTTTTTTTTTAATATATTTTCAGTGTTGATATTTGTAAATTGCTTTTGTAGGTATTATTTTGTAGGTATTTTGGAGATGTTATTACTAATATCAAGAACTCCTTAGGAAGTGACTACTTTTCAGAGATGTCTTCTAGGTGCATTTTGGCTTTTGAGTCTGTTTCAAGATCCTACCTCTTGAATTTATTGGGGATGAGAAGTTGCTGCCTATTTGGCCCAGCCACTGGTTCTTTTGTGCTGAACTACAGTATTATTTATGGCCCTCAGATAATCTTGGTCTAGGTGTACAAGGAAGAAAAACTAATTAGAACAGCTATGTCACCTTGGCTAAAGTAGTGCAATCAGTAATAACAATAGCATCAAGCACAGCCTAGAAAATGAGAAACTGTGGTAACTATTAATTTGCCACCTTTAACCTTATGAACAAGATTTACAGTTATATAACAATATATAAAATGAAGCAGAAATTTATATACATTAAATATCCCCTCAATTGAGCAATTTTACCGTCCGGTGGGAAAATTTAAAAGGGACAGGAAGAAAAGAATAGAAAAGAGAAAAAGAGAAAGAGATTAGAGGCAAGGTTGAAGGGAAAGGAATATTACCTAAGCTTTTGGAAACTAGTGAAGAAGATAGGATGGAAACAAAAAAGGAAGAAAGAAAAACAAGAACTAAACAAAACCAAAAACCTAAAAATAATGTTCACACTCATGAAAAAACTGGAATATGCAATCGAAACCAAGAACAACATCAGTAACAAAAAAAAAGAAAAGAAAAGAAAAGAAAAAACCCCCCAAAGCAAAACAGGAAACAAACAAGGGAGGGAGAGAGAGAGAGAGACAGAGGGATAGAGAGTTCTCTGTGATATCAAGCAGCTGATTATCTTTTGCTGTGCACAGTTTTGTGGTAGTGTCCATTTCGGAGTGCGTCTCTGCTATCACAGGTAGACAAAGGAAGCAGAGAGCCCAGGTCCACACTGTGTGACCGCAGAGAGCCTGCAGGACTGGGGGGTAGTGCCAGTTCAATGCCACAGAAGTTCAGGCTGATCCTGCTCTCTGGCTTTGGTCCTGTGACCTGAGTTATTCAGCCCACACACTGTGGGTGTTTCTCGCTAGCTTGATCTCAACTCCCTGACCCTGGGCATCCCTCAGGGCTGTGCCTCACACAGACACTGGCAGCCCTGAGATGGAGCCAACCCATGGCTGCTCCAAGTCTCTGGTTCAGCTGGCCCCACCCAAAATGGCTTCTAATCAATCACCCTCTCCTGGGGACGTTTGACATGGAGTCACTCACTAGCTGCTGCAGTCCACTGGTGTGTTTCTCCACGGAGGCCTCAGGGTGCCCCACCATCCCCTCATCTCTGTAGGCGCAAGCCTCCTCTCTCACGCTGCAAGCCAGGAATCAGGGAGAAAAAGCTGTGTGCCACCTCCCCCTTCTACCTCGACATCTGTCACCTTGCTTTCCCCATGCAGTCAAATTCACCCTTCAAATTTTCCTGGATCGCAGGGATGCACCTCCCTCCTCTGGCTTCCCCAGCTTGCTGTGCTCCAGCATCCGGCCTCTTATCTTGAAGAGGTTGACTTGCTGCTTAAAAGAGAATTATTCTTGAGCTTTGAGAAGGAATCTTAAGATACTTGAGAAACAACAACAAACCAGCCCCAAACTGAAATTAAGGAGGGTAATTAAAAGATGAGAGCAGAAATCAATGAAATTGATGCTAAAAAAACAGTTAAAAAATCAACAATTCAAAGAGCTAGTTACTTGAAAGAATAAATAAAATAGATAAGCCCCTAGACAGACTTACTAAGAGAGAGTAAGAAAAGACTCACATCAATGCAATTAGAAATGAAAAGGGTGAAATTACAAAACTGTCGAAATCCAGAAGACAGTAACTACTTCAAAAAATTATATTCTACAACACATGAGCAAATATTGAAGAAATGGGCAGATTCCTTGATACATACAAACTACCAAAACTAAATCAAGAAGACATAAATATGCCTGACAACCCAATAATAAGCAATGAAATTGTTTCAGTAATAAAGAATCTACCAAAAAATAAAAGCCCACAACCTGATGGATTCACTGCTGAATTCTACAAAACTTTTAAAGATGTTATACCACCAACACTCCTCAAGCTCTTCAAAGAAATTGGAAGGGGCGGAGCACTCCCAAACTCATTTAGGGAAGCCAGTATCACTTGGATCCCCAAACCAGATAAAGGCCTAACTAAAAAAGAAAACTATAGATCAATTTCATTAATGAACATAGATGCAAAAATTCTCAAAAAGATATTAACAAATAGAATGCAGCACATTATCGAAAAGATCATACATCATGAAGAAGTAGGTTTCATCCCAGAGATGCAAGGATGCTTCAACACAGGCAAGTCAATAAATGTAATACATCACATAAGCAAAAGCAAGGTCAAAAACCATATGAGCATATCAACATACGTAGAAAAGGCTTTTGAGGGCCGGTGAGATAGCTCAGCAGCATAAGCACCGGCCTGGCAAGGGTGAGGTCTTGAGTTCGGTTCCCGGTACCCGCATGAAGAAGAAGAAGAAGAAGAAGAAAGAAAGAAAGAAAGAAAGAAAGAAAGAAAAGGCTTTTGACACAAGCCAACATCACTTCATGATAAGAGCCCTGGAGAAAGCAGATATAGAGGAACCATACATGAGTATGATAAAAGCTATATATGACAAACCAATAGCCAGCATCACACTAAATGGGAAAAACTACAGGCATTCTCCCTAAAACCAGGAACAAGGGAAGAATGTTCACTATCACCTCCTCAATTCAAAATAGTACTTAAAACATTAGCCAGAGAAAGCAGGCAAGAGAAAGAAATAAAAGGGATACCTATAGGGTAGGAAGAACTCAAATTGTTATCATTTGGACATGACATGATACTCTACATAGAAGACCAAAGAACTCCACCAAAAAATGCTTAGAATTAATAACCAACTTCTGCAATGTAGCAGGATGCAAGATCAACACACAAAAATCATTAGCACTTGTGTACATCAACAAGGAACAGGATGAGAAGGAAATCATGAAAACAGCACCATTCACAGTAGCTTCAGGAAAAATGAAATGCCTAGGAATTAACCCAACCATGGAAGTGAAAGAAAACTACAAAGAAAACTGCAGTACTCTGGAAAAGGAGATTGAAGAAGACATCAGAAAATGGAAAGATGTCCCTGCTCCTGGATACACAGAGTCAATACCGGCAAAATGGCCGTGCTCCCAAAGCTGTTGTACAGATTCAATGCAGTGCCAGTCACAATACCAACGGCACACTTTACAGATCTAGACAAAGCAATCCTGAACTTCATATAGGGCCCGAAGAGACCCAGAATAGCAAAAGCAATTTTGGGCAACAAAAGCAACGAAAAGACATAGCAATACCTGGCTTTAAACTGTATTAGAAAGCAATAGTGATAAAAATGGCATGGTATTAGGAAAAAGCAGATATGGGGATCGATGGAATTGAGGATAATAAAGCTTCCCCAGACACATTCAACTCTTTTTGACAAAGGGGCCAAAAGTTATATGTTAGAGGAAAGATAGCTTATTCAACAACCCATGCTGGGAAAACTGGTTATCAATTTGTAGAAGAATGAAACTGGATCCTTCTCTCTTACCATATACTAAATTAAAATAAAAATGGGTCGAAGATCTAAACATTAAAACAGAAATATTAAACCTAATGGATGGTAAAATAGGTAAAACACTTGAAGACATATGTGTAGGTAAGGAGTTTCTAAACAAAGCCTCAATCGCACCAAAAATAACAGTGAGAATCAACAAATGGGATTATATCAGACTAAAAATCTTCTGTACAGCAAAAGAGTCAATCAGTAGAACAAAGTGACAATTTACAGAATGAGAAAAAAGTTTTGCTAGCTACTCCTCAGAGGACTAATGTCTAGAATATACAAAGAACTAAAAAAAAAAAAAAAAAAAGAAAAAGAAAATTAAACCACCTAAAATTAAAGATTCAGTCAAGAAATGGCCAGAAGAAATAAACAGACACTTCACAGAGGAAGAAATACAAGTAGAAAAATGAAAAAATGCTCAATATCTCTGCCCATTACAGAAATGCAAATTAAAACAACCCTACAATCCCATCCTACTCTGGAAACAATGGCAATCATTAAGAAATCAAGCAATAACAGATGCTGGTGAGGGGTGAAATAGGAACCCTCCTTTATGTTGGCAGGGATGTAAACTAGCACAATCATTATGGAAATCAGTATGGAGATTTCCCAAAGTACTGAAATTAGAAATTCCATATGACCCAACTATTCCTCTGCTAGGCCTCTCCCCCACAGAGCTTAAGACATCATGCTACAGCGATACATGCATAGCAATGTTTATAGCAGCACAATTTGTAATATGCAAGTCCTGGAAACAGCCTGTAAACCCATCAACAGATGACTGGATAAAGAAAATGTGGCATCTATATATAATGGAATACCTCTCCACTATAAAGAATGACAGATTTGAGACAATTGTAGGAAAATGGATGCACCTGACAAATATAATGTTGAGTGAAATAAGCCAGACACAAGCTTAAATACCATATGGTATCTCTCATTTGAGTGAGGCAAAGTGCAAACCAAGAGAATAATATGGATGGATAGAAGGGGACAAGGAGGTGGAGCTCTTGTGATAGGGAAGTGGTCCAAGGGAAAAATCATGAGGGTCGAGGAGAAGGGCAAGGGGAAATAATTAGAATACAGACATTCCATGTACAGGAACCCAGTAACCTCAATGAATGTAATCAGTATATGTCATAACATGAGCTAAGATTAATAATATCAGCAAGAATGCAAAATGGGATCAGGGAACTGGAGGAGAAGGGAGGGGGAGGGAAAAAGAAGGGGATTAAATAAAAGAAACACGCTGTGGTGTGTACGTGTAACCACTCCCCAAGTTGATTGTAAACTGCATGTACTGCAAACACGAACTAAAAGAATAGAAAATTGAAAAAGTCCTGCGTTATTATTTAGGAGTTGTGCTATTTGCGTGAAGATGGAAGGGGTCTATTTCTGTTGTCGAGGACACAGAAGACTTCAGTTATTAAATTCTTGGCTGGGTTTAACAAAATTCTGCCATAACTGTACCCGTACAGAAGATTCATGGAATAAGAACAATATTTTAAAAAATATTTAAACCCCAATCCTACTTGATTTGAACCTTTTCTTGTGGAGCACACATTTGTATGTCCTTGGGAAGAATAAATTCAAAAATTAGATTTGGATGGAGCTGGGTTTATCAAGATAGGAGGAGTGGGTGCAGTGAATGAACCGTTCCCATGGATGGTAATGAAATATTTACCTCTTGGAGCATGCTGTTTATGTGTGCTCTTCCACGATTTACTTGGTACTTGAATGGGGAAATGTTGTCATGGCAACAGTGTAACAAACAAGGCAGAATTGCATGCAGATGAATCATGACTTTATATGCGAGACAAAGAAGCAAATGTTCTCCTATTAAGTCTGGCTTTATTAAGCTTAAAAAGTACAGCAAACATTTTAATGAGGCTTCGTTATTGTTTTTCATAAAAAAATGGAGGAGGTGAATAGGAGGGTAAAAGATGTGGATTATGTTTCTTTCCATAATGTTATCACAAGGCTTTTGGCTCAGCCTTCCCTACTGGGGTCCCAGCTATCGACAGGACAGGGTTGACGTGGGATGTGTCCCAGAACAAGTAGTGGAGGAGTACACACACACACACACACACACACGCACGCACGCACGCACGCACACACACACACACACACACGAACATAGCAGGAAGCAGTCTTCTTATCTAGTTAAAAGAGCCAGGTATACGAATCACTCAGGAGTGCTGGACAGTGAGTGAAGTGACAGCATATGGGTTCCAAAGCGCTGTGGCAATCCTCGCTGAAAGGCAGGTAAGTTAGAGGGTATCTGGCTGCAGAGAGCAACGTGGAGTGTCTGTGATCCTCTGGGAATCTTTTGGAGGTCCATAAAGAGAGAGATTACATGCGGTCCAGAAAACTGTGTAGGTTATGACTGTACATCATTCATTGCTCCAGCAGGTGAGCTATGTCCTGGGGCTAGGAAATGATCATGTTATATACTTTCTTTTTAATATAAAATACCTTCTGTTGATACAGAGCTGTGTGTACTGATACGACACTCATGGCTATGCATCTTATCTAAATGGTTCTCAAACTTGAGTCTCCATCAGAGTCACCTAGAAGGCTTGTTAAGTTACAGGTCGCTGGAGCCTCCTCCAGGAGCTTCTGAATTTGTTTCCAGTAAGACCCCAGAGGCTGGCGCTTGTGTTCTCACACTTTGAGAACCGTCACTTTAGCCACGATTCACCTGATAGGAAGGCTGTGAGCATTAGCGCTGTGGCCTGAGTGTCCCGCAAGAGTTCATGTATCGGAAACCTAATCATCAAATTCATGTGTTAATGGTATTGGGGATGAAGTGTCTGGGAGGTCAGTCAGATCGCAGGAGACCCTGAGAGCGGAGCTCCCATGATAGCATTAGTGGCTTTGTAAGAAGAAAGAGAGAGACCCGAGCGAGCTCTCTTGCTGGCTCACCCGCTATGCCTTCAGCTTTGTTACGCTGTGCCAAGAAGGCCCTCAGCAGATGCTGGCTGGAGCTCTTGGATTTTCCATCCTCCAGAACTGTGAGTTCAAGAACCCTCTATTCCTCATAAGTTACCCAGCCACAGGGTTCAGTCATAGGAATAGAGTGAACCAAGACAATTGGTCTTCTGGCTTCTTCTCTCTCCTCTCTAAGTGGCTGGGCATGTGACGCCATGGTTCTTAGTGAATGAGCCCTCAGCCAGCCACATTGGCACCATGGAGAAGCTTACTGTGGAGAGGAAAATTCCATACCCTACCCTAGTCCTCCGAACCAAAATTCCATTTCACAAGCTCCCCAGCATGATGCATATACACATTGAAGTTTGTGGAGCACAGCTGTAAGAGGCAGACTGCCAACTCGAGTGTCAAGATCTCTGAGTCGTATCCCAAGTTCAAGGGTCCTACCTGGTTTCAGGACATGGGCTGGGGTGGGGTAGTGACCTACAAGTTTCCTGCCAGCTCTGAAATGCTGTAAATCTGAATCATGTCCTGATTCTCTACTACTTCAGAAGACTTTTGAGAAGCATGGGCCTCAGGGCCTCTGAGGTCTTTGAGCTCCTTCTCCCTGCCGCCCCGCCCTCTATGTGAGCTGGGGTGAACCCCAGTGGGAGGCCAGTGCTCCTGCAGGCTGAGGATGGGACATCCTTCCATGTACCTGAACGCCTCGGAGCTCGGTGCATAATCTCTTCTCATGAATTAAACCATGAGTGGTCTGGGGGAAAGTACGTCCAGTCTGACAGCACTAATAACAAAGCCCTTGTCATGAGTTGCCTTCAGGAAAGTAGCTGGGGCGGTCTTGAGTATCCCCTGGTAAGTCACATGATAGCACTGTGTACAACTGTCCTTCAGTATCCATGGGGAGTTGCTCCCAGGATCCCTGAAGATAACAAAATCCACAGATGCTTAAGTCCCTTGCATCAAATGGCAGAGCATTTGCATAGGACTTTTGCACATCTTCCCATAAACTTTAAGTCATCTCTAGATACAATACCTAACACAATGTAATGCTATATAAATAACTGTTATACTTGTTTAAGAAAAATGAGAGAGAAAAAAAAATTCTATACTTGTTTAGTACTGAGTCAATCTTTTCTATCTATGGCTGGTTGGATCCAAGGACATGGAACCTGCAGATTAGCACTGACTGTCCTTACTTTTTGTATGGAAACATCCCCCTCACTAGTAAAATCCTGCTTTAGGGGGATCTTGAAGATTTCCACAATATAGAACTGTTAAAATAAAATGGAATGCATTTTCAGACTTGAAACATGAGTTAATGAAAATAAAATGGGCATGAAAGATAACTGGTGTCCCAAATTAATAGATAGGACTTCCTATGGAAATGTTTGATCTGCTTGAAGGATAAACTATTAAAGATTTCAGACACATCAGTTTTCATATAAAGCACAATGCTCACAGGATTGAATTTTATATATTCCTTAAAGAGCCCACCATTTTCACATTTTATCAATTTAAGCCTGCTTTCTCCCAAATCAGCTCAAGTGAAATAAATATTTTTTGACCGTGAGATATTCCTCTTTGCATCTGGAGGAGTTTGATTGCTAGATCAATTTGTTTGGCTGTTGTAGAGAGAAACTTTTGGCCCATTTTTGACCTGGTCAAATATTGGCAAAAGGTGATTTGGACAAAGGGCATGATTGTGCATTGCCCAAAAGTTTCATTTTCTTGTGAGCTGTCTCTTTCCTGTTCTTTTGTCCCCTGGTAGTTTGGTTTCCACTGTCAAAAGATCTTTGCTTGCAATTTCTCTCTCTCTTTCTCAGCGAGGATTGAACCCAGGGCCTCTGCATTAAGGTACATCCCCAGCCCTTTTTTATTTTATATTTTGATACAGGGTCTTACTAAGCCACTTGCTCAGGCTGGACTTGAACTTGAGATCCTCCTGCCTCTGCCTCCCAGGATGCTGGGGTTATGGGTGTGTGCCACCTCATTATCCTTTGCCAGGCAGTGTGGGAGCAGTTTGCTGGGAGAGATGGCTGCCTGGAAAGGAGGCAGAGTGTGGTATTTGCTGATGGAGGAAATACAGTACTCCAAAAGATGACCGCGTTAGGTTTCTTACGGACTGGCTCAGGGTCAGAGGGAAAGGAAAACAGGACCGTGATAGAAATACCGCACACGTTGGAGCCTCATGGTTCGTCTGGAAGCTGTCTGTGGGGTAGGAGCAGGGAGTATAAGGCAGCCAGCTCTGCGGCCAGAGGATCCGCACCACATCGTGTGGGTTCTGTTGGGGAGCAGCAACTTCTGTTAACCCAGTGTCAGATTCTAACCCTGATTTTGTGTGTTGGGAGAGTTTTTGTTGCTGCTTTCTCTCTGTATCAGGATAGTGTATACGTCTTTCTTTTAACGGGAACTAGATTCATCTTGCATAAGGGCTTGGAGAGTGTGAAAAATTTATTGCAGCTTTGTTTTGAACAGTACAGTCTTTACACAGCAACATGGAATTGCTTAGATAAATTATGGTGCATCTATTCTGGGAAATATATAGCCTAAAAATTGATGAAAAAAAGACAATTCAGAGCACATTTATCTCTATTGATATGACAAAATGTCCAGAATACAAGGTTAGGGGTGAAAAAGCAAGATGAGAATCATGAGACAGAAAGGACTATGTGTGTGGGTAAGCACGTAGGGGAAGGACAGGGTGCATGTGATTGCTTGCGTACATGTGTGTACGGATGTGTAGGCACAGAACTCTCTGGAAACAGAAGAAACTAGTAGCCCTGGGTGTCTCTATGGGATAGGCATGGAAGTTAGCGAAATCATATTTCCATGGATACCTTTTTGTTCTCTTTGAAATTTTTTACTTTGTGTATTACAGATTTAAATAAACAACCAAACAGCCAGCCAACCAAATCCAGGAATGAAGATAGTACTCAAACACACACCTGCTGCAGCGCCTGCTGGCTGCGCTCAGGACCCCCCAGGCCGGGCTGCCCCCCAGGACCACCCAGGGCCCTCCAGGTGCTTATCACAGAGCCCGCTCTGCCTGGGTCCTCTTCCATCCTGCTCCACGGGGCCTCGAGCCTTTCATTTTCAGTTTAGGAAAACACTGCGGTGGATTTAGCTTTTCCTCTGGGAAACAAAAACAACACAAAGCCAGCGAGTGTGTGGGTCTTCTTTCAAAATAGTAGGGTGTTTGAAAGCTGGGCTGCAGCTGCGGGGTGTTTCTGTCTCGAGCACTGCGTCTTCTGAAAGCACTTTAAATAGATGACGAGAGAGCCCTGAGCACTTTTGGAAATGGAAGATTTTGAAAGCCTGTATTTATCCGCTCTTTGCAAAAAATCAATTCCTCTAGGGTGAAGCTTCCCAGCCTTTGACATCACAGCACACAGAAGCGACATTATTTGAAGAGCATTTGAGGCAGAGCTGGAGGGAATTTGAATGTATCTTTGAGGTCTATTTAAAAAATTCAATACAGCTTTGGTTTTCATTTTAGAATTGTGGTAAGAAAATATGTATAAAGTGTTAGAGGAGATATTGTGTTTGTTTAAATCTTCCAAATAAAATTGTTCAAAATGAGAATGGAGAGCTTATTTTCATGAACATATTTAGTACGGAAAAATTTCAAACATACACAAAGAGAATGGAATCATGACCCCCCCCCCGCCACATAGCACCTAGATCAACCAGGTAACATGTATTACTTTCAGATTTCATCTATGTTTTTCTCCCTTTCTGCTAGAATCTCTTGAAGCACATCCAAGACATCATTTTATTTCATCTGAAAACACTTCAGTATAAATCTTTTACAGATAGGACTTAAAAGGAATATATTACCATCATCACCAATAAATTAAACATGTCTAGGTATTATCTAATACCCAGTACATATTTACTTTTCTTCATTTTTCTCAAAGTCTGTACCAGGCTGGGGATGTAGCTTGGAGGGAGAGTGCTTGGTGAGCATACACAAGACCTGATTTGATCCTCAGAGTGGGGTGGGGTGCGGGTGGGGAGAGTCTTTTTATTGTTGGGCTATCTGAATCAAGATCAAAACAAAATTTATAAAACAAGATTTGCAATCAGTTGATATACATTTAAAGACACTTTGAATCTATAACATGAATATAACTTTTGTGCGTGTGAACTAAATTTTATTCATAAATCACACCCTGCCTGATTTAAAAACTAGCTTACTGAGATATAATTTACATTCCACGGTAGCTGAAAAACAGTCCCCACCTCAACACACTAAGTCTTAATCCCTGGGAAATGTATCACCCTGTACAGAAATAGAATCTTTTTTTTTTTTTTTTTTTTTGTGGGTACCGGGGGTCGACCTCAAGACCTCGCGCGCCAGCAGGCGCCCGTGCCGCTGAGTGATATCACCGGCCCCTTTTTCGTATGTGGGATCCGGGAGTCGAACTCGGGCCCTCGCGCTTGCCGGGCAGGCGCTTAAGCCGCTGAGCCATCTCACCGGCCCCAGAAATAGAATCTTTACAGACTAATAAAGTTAAGGATCACTTACAAGGGAGAGGCAGAGGGACATCTGACACACGCTGAGGGCCACATGGTTGCGGAGCAGAGGGAGAGCTGCAGACCCTGGCTGCTTATGGTGATGTGGCCCTAGCCATGAAATGCAGTGGCCACAGAAGCTGAAAGAGCCAAGGAATGGCTTCTCTGTAGATCCTCCAGAGGGAGCAGAGCCATGTTATCTTAGTTTCAGCTCAGGGATACCAACTTTAGATTTCCGGCCTCCAGAACTGTGACAGAACAAATTATTTTAAGATACCACATTTGTGGTAATTTCTTATGACAGTCACAGAAAACTGATACGTATACCATGTAATTGACTGCTTAAAGCATACAATTCAGTGTTTCTTAGCAGAACTCTGCATCCATTACCACAGCCAGTTTTGGGCGTTTTCGTCACCCCACAAAGAGACTTTGTATTCAGTAGCAATCACCCCCATTCCCTCCACCTCCCGACACCAGGCAACTAAGCTACCTTCTTTCTCTATAGATTTGCCTCTTCTGGACATTTTGTATGAATAACATCGTATAGTAGATGGTCTTTTGTGACTGGCTTATTTCATTTAGCATAACGTTTTCAAGGCTCATCCACGCTGTAGCTTATATCAATACTTAATTTCTTTTCATTGTTAAATAAGAATACAACTTTGTGTTATCAATTTATAAGCTTGAAATGTCTGGGAGCAGATCCCTATCTGGATTTTTAAAATGGCAATCATTTCTAAATGTTGGAAATCACCACTGATACTTTGATAGTACAAATCAGGGATTGAAGATGGTTAATCTATTTTAATCTAATGTTTTAATATTTAGTAATTCTACTTAAAAATCCAATAATAGCGCATTCTTTGTTTTCACTGACAAATATGATATTGGATTTGCTTGTGATAACATGAGTAGATTTCAAGTCCAATACACTATTGTCATGGTAACGATGGAGCTCTCTTAACGTTCAGACATGTGTAAGAGGGCACGAACGGGCAGAGGTAGCACAGGTAATACATCTGGGGCTGGGAGACCACTCCCCCCCCACCCACTTGAATTTGGGCAGCACTCCAGGGCCAACCCTCCTTCCACTGTCCTAAGAGAGGCAGAATTAAAAATAACAAAGGCCCTGTAACTTTCTGCAGCTCCAGGCTTTCCTCACTCAAACCTTGTTACAGGTTCACACAAATGGGCTGCATCTCATGTGTGTAATTTAATCAGCGTGAACTCTGGGGCAGGCGTGCGTGTCGAAAGCCCCTGAGATGACCCAGTACTCTGTCAGTCATTCCTGTCAGTCTTACCCAAAGACCCAGTGAAAGGCATCTGGGCCGGGGTGCACGTCTTTCAAAATCCGAAAGCCTGATTTATCTGTGTGCTTGTTACTTTCCTGTTGCCCCAACACCACTTTTCCATTTGTGCCACCCTTTTGTTTCTGTCGGCACAGACCTGCCCCGAGTGTACCTTCCCATTATCTTCAATAAATGTAGCTGCTTTTTCTTTTACCATTGGATGCACATTTGCGATTGGTTGCTTGCCATTCGCAAGAGCCTGGAATCTATCTGTTGCGCTCATTGCGTAGTATCAGAAGTGCAGGACAAGTGTGAAGACAGGGGTTGGGGGCCATGGCAGGAGCTGATTTTCCAAGTCTCTGCTCTGCCTTCCCAGGCCTGCTGCATGTGTGTCCCGCCCTTTTTCAGCAGCTGCAACAGCCCCTGCTCGTGAGGACAGAGGTCTGTTGTGGAGGGCTGCTAAGCTGGAGAGCCGGCTGGGAGGGTGTCTCTGTGGTCTCCTGCATGCTGTTATGGCCCCGATGGGCTATCAGAGTCTAGTCCCCTGGGGCTGCCCTTTGAGGAGCTCTAGACCAGGTCTCTCCAGGTCAGAGGTGACCAGCAGTACACCATGGCCATTCATTGTAAAGCTCTTCCCTAGGATGGCCATGAGTGTCGGGGGCCAGTAGATTATAGAAATGGCAGGCGGGCATATAGAGCGAGTTTCTTATGGTTAATTCTATGGTCCAGTAACAGGTCTTTCATTTCCCTTCTTTTGGAACATTAGCATCTATCATGGTTATGTTATCTTTGCATTGACGCTGTATATTGGGAGTTTGGAAAGGAGATAGATGTAACATAAGTCCACAGTTCCAGTCACAAAAAAACATTTATTTTTTATAGCAAAGTAGTACCCCATTTGGGTAGGCAAACATTTCTTTAAAAAGACACAAAAAGCACTAAACAAAAGGAACAAATGGTTATACTAGACAACTGTAAAATCTTAACAATTCTCCTTATTAAAGTATCATTAATAAAATAAGAGACAAAGACTAAAAAAGACAACTATCTCAGGTTTTCTTTCATATGTGGATCTAGAAAAAAAGACAACACGAAAGTTGCATCAGTCAGGGCTAAATCTGTACCAGTCAGTGCTTACTAGAGAAGCAGATTTAATGCAAGATATATAAATTAATATACAAATTTACAAGATTGGCTTACAATGGCCGCCCGCAGAGTCAGCTGTGGAAGACTCCAAAGAGTCTGCATCTGAAGAGCTGAAGGATCCAGTCCAGGGCCTGGAGCTCAGTGTGGCATCCTGTGTGAGTCTGTACCAGGAGGCCAGAGCATCTGCAATGGGAGGCTAAGGGGACTGCGCTGGAAGCCAGGAGACAGCATCCAGGGTGAAGGTGAAGGCTGGAGCTCCTCCAAATAAGCAGAAGCGAGCCTTCCTTCTTCGTCTCTCTCCATATGTTTTGTTTTATTTTTTCAGACAGGGTCTCGCTATGTAGTGCAGGCTGGACTTGGACTCACTTATGTAGCCCAGGCTGGCCTGAAACTCACAACAATTCTCCTGCCTCAGCCTCCTGAGTGCTGGGATTACAGGTGTGAACCACCACACCTGGCTCATCTCCCTTTTATACCATTCTGGTGATAATCCTCCCTAGGTTGGTTTCCACACCCAGAACTATGCTGATCCAATTTAGTTGGGCATTTCTTATAGTCAATCAGTTAACTATCACAAAAGTACAAGGGAGACTCTTAAAGGAGAGGAAGGGGTCAGGGAGGGGGAGCAAGGAAGGTAATGATAGTAGATATGATCAAAGTATGTTTTATCCCTGTATGAAAATGTCACAATGAAATCTGTTATTCTGTATAATTAATACAGTGGTACCTTGGTTCATGAACTTAATTTGTTTTATGATTTGGGGAAGATGGCTGTATTTGTTTGTGTGGGGAAGATGGCCCCCGTTGTGTTTGTAACCTGATGTAGACTTTGTGAATGGAAGCAAAATTTTGTTGAATGCTTATGTTTGAGAACTGAATTATTTGTGAGCAAAAGTATTCATAAACCAAGGTATTACTTTATGTGCTAATAAATAAAAGGTAAGCCACAGGTGGTGGGTGTGGGGTAGAGATATATCTGAGAAGGAACTTGTATCCTGATTTATAAAAAAACCCCACAAATCCGTAACAAAATAAAAACTACATAAGAAAAATGGGCAAAAGACCTGAAGAGACTCTAACAAAAGAACTTGTAAGAATGGCCACTGAGAACATGAACATAAGCTCAAAATCATCAGTCATTCAGCAAAACCAACTACTGTCACAGTGAGATGCCCATACTTGTGGAATGGCTAAAAGTCTGATGACACAAATGTTGCAAGTGTGTGAACAACTGGAACTCTTACGATTTGCAGGTGGGAATATTGGGTGGTATTATCAACTTTAGGAAACGTTTCATCTATTTCTTAAGAAGTTAAACACACACCTACCCTAAGACTCAGAAATTCTGCTCCTAGGTATTTACCCAAGAGGAGTAAAATAATGTGTAGACTCTATAAGGATAAGACTATAATAAGACCATATAAGGATATTTATAGCAGTTTTATTCAGATAGCTAAAACCTGATAAAACCTAAACATCTTCAACAAGAGATTGGATTAACAATTGTATGGTTACACAGTGGAATATTGCTTGGTGATAAAAAAGATAAGCTACTGACATGTACAACAGCATACATAGATCTCAAATACATTATTTGAAGAAAGAAGCTGGGCATAAAGAACACATAGTACATGATTCTATTTATATGAAGAAGAAAAAGCAAAACTAATCTACAAAGACAGAAATCATAACAGAAAGTGCCTCTGAGGGTTGTTTGGGGAATGACTTGGAAGTGGACACAAGACCTTCTGTGGTAACCAAAATATCGCATTGTACGTCTTAAATATACAGTTGGCCCTCTGTATCTGTAGTTTCTGAATCCGTGAATTCAACCAACTGGGGATAGAAAATATTTGGAAAAAATTGTACCTTTATTGAAGATGTCAGATGTTTTGTGTCATTATTTATTAAATAATACAGTATAGTAACAATTTACATCGTCAATTTACACATTTTGCTTTAGATAAGTAACCTTGGGATGATTTGAAGAATATGAGAGGTTCTATGCTAATGCTATGCTATTTTATATATAAGATTTGAACATCCACAGATTTTAGTATTTAAGTATTATAGACAACTAAGTTAGATAGAAATTGATAGGCAGTCAGACAGGGATGGGCCCTCAAGAGAGTCAGTGCAAACGATGAGAGCACATCAAAACTGTGGCTGGAGACCAGGCCTGAAGACAGAGATGCAATAGTCAGGCCTGTGAGCCTCCCTAAGACTTAAGAGAAGCTTGAGGTTATACTGTAATTAGCACCAGCTGGTCTAGTAGCTCCAGATAGGCATCAGTGGGTGACCAGAACATTTGGACCCACCACCCATTCCTTCCCAGGAATGCCTTTGTTCTTTCTATGTTAGAAGTTACAGATAAGGTAAAGTTAATGATGCTTGCCTTACACCCTTGCTACATGCCTTGTTTCCCTATAGGATCAGTATTAGCTAAGCGACTATATCTGTAATCCTATTGGTTGATTATATTTTGACCAATAGCTACCTATGTTGTGATTCTGTTGCGTAAAATATCCTTGGACAAAAAGCCTATGCAGCAACCCCTTTAGGGACCCCCCGCCCTCAGGAGATATCTCTCCATAGACCTTTCCTACTTTTAACATTTTTCCTCAATTAAAAATTTGCAAATGTAGAGTAGGCCTCAGCCTTCAGGCCTTAGTTCAAATGCTGCCTCCTCAGAGAGATTTTCCTTGACCAGCACTGTTACCCTTTCTGTACCATATAACCCACTTTTATTTTCTGAATACTGAGATAGGAGATTAGGGCATGGCAAAGCTGGCTAAGGGAATAAGTGTGATCTGTTAATTACAAGATCTTGGAACACATGCACAGAACAGCTCCCAAAGCTCAGCTCCTGTC
Source organism: Erethizon dorsatum (assembly GCA_028451465.1). Taxonomy (NCBI): domain Eukaryota; kingdom Metazoa; phylum Chordata; class Mammalia; order Rodentia; family Erethizontidae; genus Erethizon; species Erethizon dorsatum. Next base: position 38,350,841 of record CM051835.1, on the reverse strand, counting down.
CGTCTCTCGAGAACTCGAGCAGGTTCTCAGTAGGGTGGCCTAGACCTGACCCATATGTCAAGTTCTTGTGGGTTTCTTCGAGATTTGGACAGCACCAAGGGCAAGAAGCACTTGTTATTGTGACTTTCCTCACCACCGCCCTCCCTGCTTTCCCCAGGGTGTACTTTTATCTTGGTTTTTTCTCCTTTACTCTGCCCAAGCTTGCTCTGCAGAGCCAGTTTTTCTTTCACTCTTCACTTTTTTTTCAAATAAGTTTTGCCACTGCTTTTTACTCATTTTGTTCAATCTTTGTTAGGGACAAGAAGAAGCTGGAATGTAAATCCAGAAGGAGAGGTGAGCAACACAAAACCTGGTAACGTTTGCTTGGTGAGGCACTTTTAGAAAAAGCTACTCGATAGCAATACCACTTATTGGTATCCAAAAGAATATTTCTATTATTATTATTATTTGTGGTACTAGGGATAGAACTCAAGGAGCTCTGAGCAACACCCCCAGTCCTATTTATTTATTTATTTTCTTATTGTGAGACAGGGTCTCTTTAAGTTGCCCTGGCTGGCCTTTGAACTCTTGATCCTCCTGTCTCAGCCTCCTGAGTAGCTGCGGTTGTAGGTGTGTGCCACCACAACAGGCCCCAAAGGAATATTTTATTTATTTATTTATTTATTTATTTTTTTTTTTGTGGGTACCGGTGGGACGACCTCAGGACCTCGCGCGCCAGAAGGCGCCCGTGCCACTGAGCGATATCACCGGCCCCTTTTTTGTATGTGGGTTCCGGGAGTCGAACTCGGGCCTTCGCGCTTGCAAGGCAGGCGCTTAAGCCGCTGAGCCGTCTCACCGGCCCCCCAAAGGAATATTTTAAAAAATAATTAAAAATTGAATACATGGTAGTTAATCATTAGTTATTCCATCACTTTCCATTATAGGGTAAGCTCTATGAAAATAGGAACCACCTTTATTTTACCCACTCCTTTATCTTTGGGGCCTGGGCATCAAGAATTTGCCTAGTGGGATTTCTTTGTTTGTTTTGGGACTGGGGATAGACCCCAGGGTTTTGAACTGAGCTACAGCCTCAGCCATTTAAATATTTTCTTTAGGGCCGGTGAGATGGCTCAGCAGCATAAGCGCCTGCCTGGCAAGCGCGAGGGCCCGAGTTCGACTCCCGGAACCCACATACGAAAAAAGGGCCGGTGATATCGCTCAGTGGCACGGGTGCCTCCTGGCGCGCGAGGTCCTGAGGTCGACCCCCGGTACCCACAAAAAAAAAAAAAATTTTTTTCTTTATTTTGAGATAAGGTCTCACTATGTCTTGTTGAGAGGGATGTTGAATGGGTGTGGAGAGGCTGGCTCCTGGGATGTGGGAGCAGGCTCCGAATTCTTTAGAACATCTATTTTTTTTTTTTTTTTTTGTGGGTACCGGGGGTCGACCTCAGGACCTCGCGCGCCAGCAGGCGCCCGTGCCGCTGAGCGATATCACCGGCCCTTTTTTCGTATGTGGGTTCTGGGAGTCGAACTCGGGCCCTCGCGCTTGCCAGGCAGGCGCTTATGCCACTGAGCTATATCACCGGCCCTAGAACATCTATTTTTTAGGTCTGCTTACAGATAAGGAAATTAAGATTGTTCATTTGATTTTTAAGCATGGTAACTTCCTGTTGAAATTTTGGTTAAAACCAGGGCCCTGGGATGGGCAGCAAGGAGATTAATTAGAGTGAGGGCAATGGGAAGGAAGAAGAAATGACAGATGAAAGAGATACTTCACCTACAACAGTAGCTTTCATTGTATATTCCCCGTAAGAGAAGGCAGGCCTTGGCCATTTTATTTTTCTTGTGAATCATTCCTTTGTGATTGCTTCATAAGGTTGAGATGATTGCCATGCGTATTGGTCAGTTTTCCCACCACTGAGACACAATACCTAACATCCCCAACTTCAATCAAGAGAGGTCTGTTTGGCTCCCAGTTTCTGTCCATAGTTGGATGTCTCCAAGGCAAAGACATCATGGTGGTGGGGTGAGGTGGAGAAAGCTACTCACTCACAGTGGCCAGGAAGCACAGCAGGTCAGAATGAGCATCAGAGAAGAGGGAGCCAGGGATCAGATAGACCCCAAGGTTATGCCTCTGTGACCCACCCAGACACATTCAGAAGTGGACTTGATTAATCCCGACTGGCTCCAAAGTCAATCCAGTTTAACTATCACACGTTCATTGTGTGCTTGTTGAAAGTTTTAGGCACATGTTTTCATATACTGCTTCCAAAACTCTGTCAGATAGACTTTTATCTGGAAAATGCTATCCTTGGCCCTCAAAGCCACTCCCTGCCAGAAGCCAGAACTCATTCCTTTCCGTTGGTGACAATTGCTGGCTCCCCTCCCCAGGCACTTCCTGACAGGTCATGCATTTCCTTCCCAAGAGACTTTTGGGACACAAATAGACACTAGCAGCAAGGGTAGCATCATGGATGACCCTCTCAGGAAGTAAGCAAGCAGCTGCTCTTAGTCCATGAAGGATATGGGTTTCAATTTCAACGGAGACAGTGTGGGTTGACATAAATGACAGCTGCTGAATTCTAGAAGATTTCCTTAACTGGGTCTGAAAAGAGCAGAAAGTGAGGCAGCTATATGGGCCATGTCTGCACCGGAAATGGCAGTGCAGTCCCTCAGCAGCAGCTCATATTTTTCTCAAACTGGCAAAACCCTACCTGAAGTCCCCAAGGCTACAGCATCCCTTAATCTGTGACCCCACTTCCTCACTCAGCTTCCTCTCCAGCTTCTGAACTGTTGTCACAGTGCCCAATGCCATCTGGAAAGTAGAAGTCCTCTGTCCAGACGGCTTAAAACTTGCCTGCTAACTGTTGTTGGAGTAAAAAAAATATCTATATTGAATTTTTACCCCAACGAAAGAATGATCATAATTAACTGATGCACACAAAGATGTTTTAAAACTCTGAAATATATTTGCCACCAAAGACAAGCAATCCTCTTCCTTCAAGTGGGCTGAATTGTGGAAATAAAGATGTGTAGCATCAGAAGAGAAGTAGGTTAAGTCCGAGCCAGGACTTGGTGGAGGCAGCCGGTTTGCCTTTTCTGAGCGCCGTGTAAGTCCTCACGGCCTTGCCTGCCTGGAAGCGTACCAGGCCAGGGAGCTGCTGGGGAGTCTTAAGTCCTTCTCAAAATAAAAAGAGAAAGTTTCAAAGGCCAGCTCTTCAAAGCCATCTCTAACATTTGCAGGGCTTCTGTTAATATCTGCTTCTTGCAATCAGAGAGGAGACTTAGTCACAGCAACTCCTTAAGCCTCCCCTGCTTGTTCCTTACAATTTCCTCCTTTAATGAAGGGAAATTGGTGTACTATAATGTGTCAGCGTCAGGGCCAGCACAGATACAAATGGATAGAGAAGAGCTCCTGACTGCCCGTGAGCCAGGTGCTCGCTAATTGTAAGATAGAATAATGGATAATAGCCCATCCACTCTGGGATGCAGAAGGGGTCACTGGAGACAATGTGTAGGCCTCTCATTGCTCCTATTCATTAACCAGGCGCCAATGGCTGAAATGCAGGCTCCATTACCTACAGGCAACAATGACAGGGACCCTGCATCAATTATAATTAGATTTGATCAGGGCCGGGGTACAGTTGCTACCATCAGAATCACTCTGAATTAATTCTATACTTGTGAAAGGATATGAGGTAAGATCGATTTAATGATAACCAAAGCAACCCACTTTCGTATGACTAAGCTTGGAAGAAAAAAGTAAAAAGGGAAAGGGGAAAAAGGGAGGGCAAAGGAAAACAGAGAGCTGCCCTTTGTAGTTACATTAATTTTATCACAACTAGTCAGAAGAAAACGCGTTCAATGGAGCAAGGGCGTCGTAGCACACCAATTGTTGTCTGGGTCCTGGGAACTCTGGGTCCCGTTATGTGCCCAAAGCAGATCTTGGGATGCTTTGTTTCCTGTTCCCTTTTGCCCATTTCACATGTGTTTGGAAATAGCGTGTTTAGGGTAAGAGTTTCAATTTGTAGGAAAAGGAGGAGGAAATTCAAACTGGCCAACTTTTCCTTTCTCTGGTAAAAATCAGTCATCAGCCTTTTTGCCTTTGATACTGCATGTGTCTATGACCCAGTGACTGCTGGCTCCTATGAGAGCAAATGGAAGATTGTGGAGCCCTGTCTGTGAAACAGTTCAAGGAGATAGTGCTGTGGGAGGTGTGGTAAGGGGCCTACACCTAGTTCCTTACTATTGAAGATTCATTAGGTTTTGTTTCAGTGTTAGCCTTTTACCTTATGATTTGATCACTGGTAAAACTTGTGTGCATATACATACATGGTCATCTATATTCAGATACTGGCATGATCCGCTCCATTCATGTGTGTCTGATCTCTAACATTTAGATGTCATAAGTTAAATATTTTCTCTTCCTGTACCCGGGCAGTTTTATCAAATTTTGTCCATACTATAGCAGTTTCAAGAATAGAACTGCCACACTCAGTTTGAGGATAAGATTCTGTTAAAATGTGTAGACAATGTTTACAGGGACAGGCTTCTTTTCTTAAATACATCTCACATTATTTTGTGGATAAGAAAATGGAATGTAAATATTTTGAGTCAGTTAAGTGAGTAGGAAGTGTTGAAACATGGTATATAGCCTCCTGATTTTAAAAAAGGGACATTTGAGCTCTTTTTAAAATTTCTCCTCTTGGATACAACATCTTAGCTATTCAAGTAATAAAACTGTAATAAAAATACGGAGAAATCATTGAGGTGATATTAATGGATATTATGGCATATCTGACTACCTAGAAATTTAATGTCAACTTTAGATTTCAGGATATTTAAGATTTCAAAAGAGCATTACATTTAGTTAAAATTTATTTCACCTCTTTTGGAGCTAGAGAATTTACAAAACCTTAAAAATGTACTTAAACTGTACAAAATGTACTTCAAATGTACAAAACCTTAAAAATGTTGCTTTCACTGTCTTTCTCTTTAGCCCAAAGACAATGTGAGTGAATGAACACGAAGACGTTGTGGAGACAGAATTAAGACAGTTGTTAGGTGGGAGGGCCTCCATATTGTAGCTTAGTAGATTTTCCTGAGCCCCCCTTTTTTCCTTAGAGAAATGTTTTGTTTACACTGCACTGATTTACCCCCTCCAAACACACAGCTTCTAATAGCCAGAGTCGGAGGTGCAGGTGCCATAAACTGCAGTTTAACACTATGTAGGCGCTGTGCCTGTTTATCCAACTCTATCTGAAACCTGTTGACACTCTAGACCAGCTGCACCAAAGATAACTCGGGGGGCATCTAGACGAAGTCTTTATCCTGATGAGGATGTCTGGTTGTTGTAGAGTCTAAACAGGACACTGGGGTTACTCCTTTGGTCCACCGATTGACATATGGGAAGATTAAAGTACACATCTAACTACAGCGGATCTTCAAACTTACCCTGTCACAAGTTCATAAAGATGTAGAACTGGAGATAACAAGGTCAAAACGGCCAGAATGCAATTGTACTGCTACACTGAGTAAAATCAAGTGAACCGTCCTGAAGATTCCTGGCGATCTCTTGACCAGAAGCGTTTAAAAGGAAACCTCGAGTATGCTGAGAGGAAATTATCAGGATGCTTGGGTACCTTTATTCCTGAGTATCAAGTTTTAAGGCTCATTTCTGCGATCACTTCTTGCAATCAGCACACAGGACAACTCATTACGGACTGCTCATTCTAGAATTGAGCTCTTGAGTTCAAGGGGCGGGTGGGTTCTAGATTATCCAGGCTGAGTTGGCTCTGTGCAGGGCCAAGCTTCATATTGCAGTTCAAAGTCTTATCCTGGTTCTGGGCACACTTCAGTTCTGCTCCAAGTCCGCTTTGCTCCAACTCAGCAATGACGCACATGTATTTGAACTCACGTGGTCTGAAGTTGAAGGTCTCCACTAACCCATGGGTGTCTTTACCATCAGTGGCATGTTTCCTGTTCCCTTTTGCCCATTTCACATGTGTTTGGAAATAGCGTGTTCCATGCCACTGTCTTTACCATCAGTGGCATGGAAGAGCTGAACTTGACTGAGGACACACCATGCTTCAGCAACGTTCAGAAGCGTGGAGTCCATTTCTGCCGTCGTCAGCACCATGCCCCTTTCCTCCTTAATTCAGGGGGTGACAGGAAGTCAGCTAGACAGCTGCAGTGCCCCCTCGGGCCGTATATTTGTAAGTGCAGCGCAGGGAGTTCCGGATCTGTCCATTGTCCTACTACGAGCTCGTACAGTTCCTCCCTTGGCAGTGCACACAGAAATGCTGGATAGGCCTGGGCCCGGTTCCAGATCAAATCAAGCTTCTCTCTAGGAATAACTGCGTAGACTATTTTTTTGCTGCATGACACTGCCACCAGATCTTGTCCTCGGTGAATCCTTAGCTCCTAAGCTGTCTCCCCAATCATCCATCTTCTGCTCCGCACACATGGTAAAGTCACCTTGCCTCGAGTGCCCCTGGCTGCTTCTCCAGGCTGGACGCAGCTGGCTCAGCCCCACCCAGCGCTGGATCTGGTCCTGTAGCTGAGGCAGAGAAAGGGCGTGGCCTACAGCTCGGCCCAGACCAGCTGCTGACACGGCGTAAGGGGAACACGCACAGCTGTGCAGGCCAAGCGAGTCTGGCCTGCCTGGCTGACACTGTGCTCAGGCCTGCCTGGACGAGGCCACCTGCAGGAGCCACCTGCTGCCACTATGACAGCGCCATCCCTGCCCGCATCCTCCTCCTCCGCCAGGGCCTCTTGCCTGCTGAATTGCTTTCCGCCAGTGCTATTTTAGTATAGGAAGAGTAGGTGGAGGAAGTAGTGGAGACATTAAAGTTTAAATGACCCCTGGGCCCATATGCACATCACATGCCAAATTTTGAGAAGTAGTGACCAAGATATGTGTGCAGGAAAGCTTAGCAGGCCCAAGACTGTTGCCCTTAGAAAGACCTGTTTCGGAGGTGGGCCCTTGGCTGGTTGCTGGGAACTGGATCGGTAACAATTCTCCTATACTGATGTAAAAGTTTCACTAAATAATATGCTTGGCTTCCTGTATAAACAATGTAGTATATGCTAAATACCTGCTTTCTGTTAGGGAGCCTGGAATTTCAGGGACTGTGGTTGTCATTAAGACACTGTGACCAACCCAGGAGATGATACTTGGACCTTATTTCTAGTTTCTTCCATACTTTGCCCTGTGTGCCTTTTCCCTTGGCTGATTTTGCTATGTACCTTTTCACTGTAATCAGCGTTAGCCGTGAGTATGAATACATGCTAAGTCCCACGAGTCCTTCCAACAAATTATCAAAGTTGGGGGTGGCTTTGGGAACCCAGACCCAGTAGGAAGTGGGTTCTGAGTACTTCACTGCTAACACTGTCTACATCCTCAAAAGCAGTCCTACAAAAAGGAGGTGCCTACTGGGGATGGTGGTGCATACCTGTAATCCCAGCACTTGGGAGGCTGAGGCAGGAGGATCACTGTGAGTTCGAGGCCAGCCTGGGCTACATAGTGAGTTCAAGGCCAGCCTGTACTACATAGGAAGACTGTCTCAAAAAACCAAAAAAACCAAAAGTTATTTAGTAAAATATTAAGAATTTTTGTGAAAACTGTCACTACTTAATTCAGAGAGAAAGAAACAGACTTAGTTCTGAGTAGGCAGCCAACAGAATTTATATATGCCAGGCTCTCCGAGGAGCCAGGAACAGGTGTGAAAGTGCAGGAAGGAGGAGCTTTGAAAGTTCTAAGTGAAAGTTCTTCCTTCCATCTTTCTGCAGCACACCCACCAATCATTAACTGCCAGGCCTTCCAGTCCCGAGTAACCTTTATGTTCTTAGGGTTGGAAGAATTGCAGTGGCTGCAGAGGAGAGATGGTTGATGAAACTGGGGATGTCAAGAACAGGGCAGACATTTCCTGATAGATTGTAAGTTCCACACTCCCTGCTGAACTTGGAATCTACCTGTAGTGCAATGACGTCCCCTATGGGAGGGGAAACATTTCCACCTCAGTAGTGTAAACCTAGGAATGGTACATTGGACCAAGCTTGGAAGAGAGAGAAGAGAGCAGCTCTTTCAAAAAAGCTGACAATGTAGCTGACCATTCACAGCCACTCCCAGGACTATAGAGTACAAAAACATGTACACAACACCACATCCTCAGCCTCCAGCTCCGAGCTAAAGTGAGAAGAAAGCCAGAGAGAATTCACTGACACCACATTAGAGAGCAGGCTGGGCAAACACACCATGACTCTCCCCCAAAAAGAGAGGAAGGAAGACAGGAATATAGCATGTAAAGCATGAACACCCATTCTAAGAGAAATCGTAGCTCCGGATCAGAGAACAACATTCAGTAAAAGAACTTAGTAAGAACACAAATTCAACAAAATAAGAACTCAGACATGGGGTGGCCAAACAGATCAGGAGCAGAGTGTGGCAGACCTGAGGAGCCTAGAGAACAGGCAGCGTGACACTGTCACAGGCCCGCACTTCTGTCTGTGCTATCAGGGACAAGAACAGGCTTGGCAGAAAATTGGCTTTCTGACCGACAACAGGCTTGAAATAATCACAGTGCTTGCAGAAGAAAACAAGATAAAAGTACTTTAGAGAAACTGAATAAATATTAAAAGGCAGACAAAGATAATCAAACCTACAAGAATTGGTGAACTTAGAGGACTCAGCCCATCAAATGAAGGATTCAAACTCTTGGAAGACACAGGAGGAAGAAAGTGGCCTGCACAGTGTTCAAAGAAAAATTGCTAGTGTTCCACATGGAACCTTATCTTGGTTATCTAGTTCAAGGATAAAGGAGGAGTTGTTCACTCATCCAGGTAGGAAAATGCAAATCATTTACAAGGAAGAAATCAGGCTGACCAGAGACTGCTCCACAGCAGCTACATGCCAGAAAAGACTCTGTGGCAATGTCCGTGAAAGAGCGTGAAGTCCCGGATGTTACACGAAGGCAAGTTATCGTGCGAATTTAACAAGCAGAGGCATCTCTTTTCAAAGACAGAAGACCTGAGTCATACTTGAAAATGTAAGTGGTGATGAAATGCAGCCATGCAAGATATGCACATGGATAAAATAAGACAACTCTGAAAAAGAAAAGCCATTGCAAAGGACCCAGTGCCCGTGGAGCCCATTTAAACATAAGACCGAAGTTAAACACATATGGGTAGGAATATGCAAATGTTATAATGTTGATAGTACAGAAATGGTCTAAAGCAAAATATGGGGTGATGGGAAGGAAGGAAAGGAGAAACAATGTTTTTCAGCACTCATTGTTGAATACATTGGTATCTTCTGTGGGATTTACTTTTACTAACAAGATGCTTTCAATATCTTGGGGGATTTTATATCTTTTTTTCTTTCAGCTTTTAGTAAATAATAGTCCTTCTGGTTTAAAAAGACAGTTTAACTTAATTTCTTTTTTTTTCTGTTTAACAGAAGGACTTTTAAATTAATGTTTTAAATAGCATCTAGGTTAGGATTCCATTTGTTTGAAACCATGCTCTTTAGGCACTCACCCATTCTTCTTCTAGCACACACACACACACACACACACATACACACACATGCACGCACACACACGCACCCACACACATGCACACAGACATCGAGAATAATGAAAAGTCAGTGAGCTTTTTCTGAATGGCAAAATTTTTGGTGACTTAAAAAATTGTGCTGCTTTGCAGGAATTGCATTTCTTTGAGTATGTTAAGGTCTTTGTTGTTGTTATGAGCGTGGTCTATTTCGAAAAAAGAAAAAAAAAAAAAAAAAAAAAAAAAAAAGAAAGATTCCCAGAGGAAAAATCTATGTGGTTGCCTGGTTTTGGGGCGGGGTGGTGGTGGTGGGGATTAGAAAATGACGGCCAGTGGGTAGAGTGTTTTGATTTGGGAAAGCAAAAATGACCTGGGTTTGCTTGTGGTAATGGTTGTACAGATTTATCAAGGTGCTGAGGGCTGTGGAGTCTTGCATTTTAAGTTTGTGGATTGTGCGGAATGCAAAGTTTTGATTTAATAAAGTTGTGTTATTTTTAAAAAACTGTACTGCTTGACTTTATTACCATAACCAGATATCTTTAATTATTAAACAAGTAAGACATTAAATGCCATAGAAAATAATGAACTTCTGTGCATCTGTTACCCAACTTGAAAAGACTGCAAAGCAAAGCAAAAAGCAAAGCATAGCAAAAAGCAAAGCAAAGCAAAGCAAAGCAAAGCAAAGCAAAGCAAAGCAAAACAAAACAAAACTACCCCAAAACGAAAGCAAGATGCATTACAAAGCGCACAAGACCTTGGAGTCTACTGTTTCTGTGTGTCTATTTTTGTGATAGAGTGATTTTTCTACTGAAAAAAGCTTCTTTATTTTATTCCTTTCATACAGGGTCTTAAAGCAAGATCAACAGAAAGATGGTGAGGAAGGAGAAGGCTTATTCTCTGCTAGAGGAGGCCGGTCAGAAAAGGAAAAGCCTGTGCAGCCTGACAGCAGCAGAGCAGGTTCTTTCTCTGATCCTAAGGTCAGGTGCTTGCACTTGCTGGTTACAAGAGATCCAAAGATGGAGTTCATGCCAAGGGAAGGAGCACCCTGTGTGATTCAGAGCACTGAGTCTTTGGGGCAACATATTTATGTTGGATCTGCTGAGCCTTCCAGGCGATAGGTTCAGATATTTTCTCTTTGCTTGTTTCTTGATCTGCTCCTCCTGATGCTAGCAACAAGGGCTGCCGGACAAGGCAGGGTGCGTTTGCCATTCTTTGGCTTCTGCTGTAGCTGGCTGTCCTGGGCAGGAGCTTCTTCCTGTGCTCTGGCTCTCCCATAGTTGGAATTTGTTGGTGCCAAAGTTTTGGTTAGTACTTAATTGGCCTGTTTGCTTGTGTCTGGGTATGGAGACCCATCATCATTTCTTTTAGTAAACTGAGGGTTGTGGATTCAAGTAAAGATGTCAACAGTAGCTCTCCTTCCATGGCCTCATCCTGTCATCTATGCATTTGTTTATAATCCAGAATGAAATATTTATAATTCAGAATGAAAAGTAAAAACCCTGAAAAGGCATGTTTTAATTACTCAAAATTTGATTTGAAATCTCATTTTTAAACATTAACATCCCTTGAAAGTACTAGACTTGTTTGTACATCATTTAAAAATTTCACTCAGCAAACACTATCAGTTCTTACTGATACCCCGGTGGTGCACTGCCCACTGATCTCTGTGTCTGGACTGAACCGGAAGTGGAAGCCTTGTGTCCGGGCAGCTTCCTCCTGTGACCTCGGATTATGTTTGTACTCTTAGCTGGTGACAGACATACCCACGACAGAGCCATTGGAATATTCCTTTGGAAACAGACAATAAGGACTTATGGTTTGTACAGGATTTAAAAGCAATAATAGCTTTTTTTTTTTTTGCAGTAATAGTACATGCCATTTAATCTTGATTGTCATGGATGGAGACTCCTGGAGAGGTGGTTGGATCATGGGATCACTGTACTAATCACAGCTGGGTGGACTGGTAGGGGGTGGGTCCCTGGAGGAGTGCTTTGCAGGATGTATCTCTAGTTTGCACTCTTCCCTTGAACTCTGCTTTCTAGCCACTGTGAGGTAAGCAGCTTTGCTCTGTCAAGTCCTTTGGCCATGCTGTTTCTGCTTAGGAGCCAGCTGACTATGGACTGAACTCTCTGAAACCACAAACCAAATTAAGTCTCTCTTCCTTTAAATTATGGGTGTTGGGCATTTTGTCTTAGCAATGGGAAAACTGACCTATACATGGGGATTGATCTCAGGGCCTTACACATGCTAGGCAAGCACTCTACCACTGAGCTATGTCCTTATCCATTTTTTTAAAATTTTATTTTTATCTCACTGACTTGCCTAGGCTTGGCTTAGAATTCTGCATTCTCCTGACTCAGTCTCCCAAGTAACTGGGATTATAGGCATGGCCACCATGCCCCACTTTGGCCTCTTTTAATTATTAGATGTGCAAGCAATTCTAAACAGTGTCAAAATAAACTACTTACTACTGCATCACACACATATAAATAGTTGCACAAAATTGTAAAGAACTGTAGCAGTTAATATTGAGGGAGGCAGCCATAGGCTTATTAGTTATGGGGTAGATGTATTTAAAATTTTTAATTACTTTTGGTAAAAATATTTGTATTGCTAATGGCCATTTTTAGTAGGAAAGCTTGCTTTCTACTTTTGAGCATGGCAAAGAGGTTTATATTTACTCCTATTGCATTGTAGGCTGGGCATCTTTTGCAGAAATTCATTTCATACATCATGGAGTTTTTATTTGCATTTATACTTTGAATAGTGAAATAAAGGAGGCAGTTGTGAAATGTAATGGTATTTGACAAATTTTGTATCATAAATGAAATACTTAATGAATTTGAGTACTATTTTAAAATTAAAATGTAATTAAAAATGAAAACTAAATTACCAAATGAATAAAATGGTGATTACAGAAAATAATTTTATATGCAGGTGAAGGCTATTAAAAATGAGCCAACTGGCGTCCAGTCCATGAGCTCTGCCACTGCCTGATAGTATCGTTTAATACTTCGGTGGTTGACCTTCTAACTAATGGAGACTAGACTCTTACATAATTGGCTCTGGGTTTCTCTCAATTTCCTACCCTTCCTGTTTGAGATATTTTTGTCCTGTGTCACAGGATAAACAGAAATGCTTTTTATTTTCAAGGCCTTTTAAAAAATCCTCCTCCCAAGTGAACAAAGACTGCTGCAGAACGCCCACCACCGTCATTGAGATCCTTCTCCAGGTTTATTACTTACTCACTTATGGGTGGGGCAAAAAGAATGTCGTGGCAGGAAAAAGGTCATTTCAAATTTTTCCATGCTGGGATGAGAGGAAGCTAGAAATGGACTGGAGCCTGGAGAATTATCATTGGAACTGACACAAGCCAAGCGAGGGGTATTCTGTCCAAATGTGGAGTGGGGCCAGACCCTGCTGGGAGGAAGTGTACTGGGGCTAGGGTAACAGTGGGGCACACACATTTCCTTTCCTCTAACTCACGCATCTCAAGAGAAAGCCCACAAGTTGAAAGAAGGCCACAGCCTCTCCCCCAGACAGCCTCAAGATGAGCAGACCTCAGTGACAGAGGGGCACACAGCTGTCACTACATGGGACCCCCCCTTGTGCACCCAGAAGGGCAGCTGTGCTTTCAGAGCTGTCAGCAAACCACAAAGCAAACTTTACCTCAGGGAGGAAAAGACTCCTTAACAGATGGGCGGAGGGACCCTCTCTCCCTCTCCCTCCCCCTCCCTCTCCCTCTCTGCCTCTCCCTCCCTCTCCCTCTCTCCCTCTCCCTCCCTCTCCCTCTCTCCCTCTCCTTCCCCCTTCCTCTCCCTCTCTCCCTCTTCCCCCCCTCCCTCTCGCCCCCCTCCCTCTTCCTCTGTCCCTCTCTCCCTTTCTCCCTCTCTCCCTATTTTTCTCTTTCTCTCTTTTTCTCTCTTTCTTCTTTCTTTCTTTCTTTCTTTCTTTCTTTCTTTCTTTCTTTCTTTCTTTCTTTCTTTCTTTCTTTCTCTTTCTTTCTACATGTTTTCTCTTCAATTGAAGGACTACTTAATGAATTTTAAGTACATAAAATCACTAATTCTGAATGTGTTTTATTTTATTTTATTTTTATGTGGGTGCTGGGAGTCGACCTCAGGGCCTCGTGCTTGCCGTGCAAGTGCTTGTGCCGCTGAGCGATATCACCGCCCCTTTTTTCCTTTATGTGGGTTCCAGGAGTCAAACTCAGGACCTCGCGCTTGCCAGGCAGGCTCTTATACCGCTGAGCTATCTCACCGGCCCACTGAATATGTTAAAAAGAAAAAAAAAAAAAAAATATATATATATAAATATCACCTTACAACAGTAAAACTACCATCCTCATCAAATATTGAACAAAAATCTTGCATACGGGTGTCACATAATTTCTTAAATGTAAAATTTCTTGTAACCTGCTTATTTCTGCCTAATAAAAATGTTACTCTCCACCTCTATGGCCTAAGAGTTTCTATTACCTTTAGGACCCCTTTGTTTATACAAATGTGAGTATCTCAGATCAGGTTGATATTTTAAATTCAATTTGGATCTTATTAACTGGGAATTTAACCAGTTTATGAATATAATTCTGCTCTATCTCTGTCAATATCTTTTATGCACATTTTAATGCTTCCTTGGTATTTTTCTTTTGCTGCTTTTTCTTGGGTTTTCGATTCCAGAAACTTGGAATGTTTATAATCTATTTTTGTACACAATTCAATGACAAACTGACTTATACAAACGACCATCTGATATAGTAATTACTTTCCTAGTCAGTATATCAAACATATCCACCCCTCTCCAACCAGTGCTTTGGACAATTTCTCCTTACATTATCAGCATTAACATTATGAACTTGTTAGTTTTTTTTTCAAGTAATTAATATTGTTCCATTTTCCAGTTTTGTCGGACGTACATTTAGAATGTCTTTTCTGCACTTGTCCTGCCCACAGTGACAAAGTACTTTTATTTAACATACATTTGGCTTAACAACATCCATCTTTATACTATTATGTGGCAAAATAAAACAGTATTTATTTTGTAACATTGTATATTTAGTATGCATTTTGACAATTTAAAACTACACAAACTGAAAATTTTAGATCTAGCTTACAGATCCATATTGGATTTAGGTTTATTCTATATGTAACAATTTTAGACTTCATGTTCTTAACAGATTTTAACCATCAAAACTTCCATACAACTGACTCCCTACTCTTTAATATTTCTGTTGGCTGCAGTAAATCAGCAAAATTTTCTGAGCTTGTTGTCCTGTGATACCTAAGGGCTAGAGAAATGCTAACTGTGAGATACCAGAAAATGTATACATGTTTTTCTCCTGCATGGACGTAGACACAAAAAACCTTAAAAGTACTGGTGTAGCTAATCTAAAAATATTTAAAAAGGAAAAGCATTGAACAAAATTCAATACCCATTCAGAAGAAAAACTCTCATGAAATTCAGAATACAAAAGAATGTCTTCCCTCTGATAACCTGCAAATGTAAAAACCCCACAGCTGATATCAGTAGCGAAAGGCTGAATATTCTCCTATGAACAGGGCCAGGCAGGGATGTTGGCGCCCACCATTTCTGATCAGCATGGCACTGGAGGTCTCAGCCAGTGCAATAAGAAAAGGAAAAAAAACAAAATGCTTTTACTGGAAATGAGGAAGTAAAACTGTCTTTATTCACAGATGACTAATAGCTGTTTAGGAAAAAAATCCTGAAGTAATCTTCAAAAGAGTGATTGGACTGAATATATGAATTTAGCAAGATTGCAGGATACAAGGTAAATATACAAAAATCAATTGTAGTTCTTTACCAGAAATGAACAATCAGAAAATAAATAAAAGTAACTTTTAATAGCATCAAAAATATTACACTGGAGCCCCCAAATGGTGGAGCAATGAGTGCCAGCAACTCAGCTTCACCAGGAAAAAGTGTCTAGAGTCTGGAGAACGATAGCTTGGAGAGGAATCAAAGTGAGTGGAGGATACCTGCTAACTGCAAGGGCACTGACAGAGGGTTAAGTGGTAGAGGAGAATTACATCACTCCTGAGAGGAGAGACTGTGCGGTGTCACCAGCAGCAGCTGGCTTGCCGGCAGCTGGGAGGCAAAGTTAAACTAATGAATTCTTTGCTGATGGAGAACCAGAGAACTGCATTGGGACCAAAAGTATCATTTGCACTTGGAACCAGAAAGAATAATATGGAACACTTCTTCCAGAGTGGCCTTCCACAGTCAGTGGTTGGCTAAAGGGAGACCCAAGACAGGGTATCAAGGTATGTTTTTTCTCAACTACCCTGATAGATACCCTGATAGAAAATCCACTGTAGTGGATTAGCCTGTTACTGCTGTACTGCTGTAGCTGATTTGATTGCATAGATATAGTCCTGACTCAGTGGACAATTCAGTGCCAGCGAACCTGTCTGCTGAATCCACCATGACATCCAGGGAGAGAGAGAGCAAGAGTTCCTAACCCAAGAGCTTGGACTGGATCAGACCCTGCCAGAATGGCTGCAACTGGCAGTGAGAAGTCCTGAGCGTGAGTAACTTGAGTACTGCTGTGGAGGGATAAGAGGAGTTATGGGTGTGAGCAGTCAGACTCTCCCGCAAAGAAGCGACTTGGGAATCACACATGCAATGTCTCATTGGAATATTTAAGTCCTATCAGACATCTTATAGGTTTAAGTTTTTCCATGTTTCTTGATTTATTTAGTAATGTGGGGCTACGCTGTGTTCTTTTATAGTTTCCTGTGTTTATTAGGTTGTTACATTTGTGTATTTGTTTTCTCCTTGGCTCTGATTTAACAGGTGTCTAGGTTCTCTCCCTCATCTCAGCTCCCTAGCCAGTCTCTTCACCTCAAGCCTCTGAGACAATAACATTAACGTATGTCTTTATTCCTTTTCTAAATATGTAAACTCCTCCTCTTGAATTTTTAAATTTCCCACACTTAGCTCTCTTGCAGTCACTCCTTTCTTCTCCAGCATTTTTTCCTCGATCCACCCCATCTAAAGCCCTTGGCTCTCCCATATCTTACCTAGTTTATTGTCCTCCCCATCAAGTTCTGACAACCGCATAGCTTTCCTCAATCATGAAGTAAACTCCCATTCTTCATAACTTGCTCCCACAAAATATACTCTAAAAACTCCCAATACTAATCCTTCAATTCAAATAAAAGTACTCCAATACAATCAGACCCCGCATCAACCTTCTTTTCTCGTCTATCACTATTCTCTCTTTAAATCTCCTCTTAGTGTCTAACCCTCTTCATCCAACCACCTCCCATTCTACCCACCCACCCTCACTTACCTCATTGCAAAACAACCACAATGCTAAAGTGTTAGAGTGTGCATAGAGAATAGAAAGGGGGGGGGAGTGTAACTGCAAGGAGTATCATATAGAAGTGTTGTAAGACTGAATCTGTAGGTGCCGTTATAACCAGAAGTAATTGTTTCAATAAAACATAGGGATAGAGTTGAAGTCACTTAAAGTGAATAACAGAAGAAGTAAATATTACCACTGGACATATGAAGCCGAACATTATTCACGGGCAGGGAACATCCCACTAAAAAATCTTCATATAAGCCACAAACTCTTACTTCTCTAGTCCCCAAACTTCAGTGACCCCCCAAAAAGGAAGGGGGAAAATATATATGCATATATACAAATAAACACTACAAACATAGGAGAATGGAAAAGCAAGGAAATAAGAGATCTCCTCCCCTCCCAACTCTCCCAAGGCAGAGGAAGGAATCACAAAGGGAGAAGAAAACAAACACCAGGGAGCAGAAATCTATAAAAAGCTCATGGACAGAATAAGTAAAAGAGATGAGATCAAAGAGGAAATGAAGCAAAAGTTCACAACAATTTCACTCAGTATGCCCATGGTGAATTTTGGGGAAATAGGTAAAAAAACTGGATGAGCTAGTCAAAATAGTTCAAAATTAGAATGACAGAATCAACAAGGATATTGAATCCTTGAAAAGATGTGAAACAGAAATACCTGAAATTAAAAATGGTATAGAATTCATACATTGCAGAAACGACCAATGTGAAGACAGAGTGTCTGATATTGAGGACAGAATAGTGTATTACAAAAAAAGAGCTCAAGGAAGCCTAAAATAAAATAAGAGAACAAGAGAAGAATATCCAGCAGCTACTAGATGAAAACAAGAAAACCAATCTAAGGCTAACTGAAGTTAGAGAAAAACTAGAAGAAAGCACAGATGGATTCAGTAACATGCTTACAGAAATCATGGAAGCAAATTTCCCAAATATAAGGAAAGAGTTTAAAATATAAGTAAGTGTCACGTATAAAATACCAAACAATTATGATGAAAAAAGAAATTTGCCAAAGCACATCATGATTAAATTACCAGATATGCCACATCATTATTTAATTACCAATATATATGAGCACTAAACCAGCTCTAGAGAAAATGCTTAAGAATATTCTCAACAGAAACAATGAATCAGACACAGCTAAAAACACAAAGGAAACTAGTGAGGTTAATGGATAAACAGCAAACAAAAAACATCAGGAAAAGAAAAACAAAGGTTTTATACCAACAGATAAAGAAGGCAATGAGAGTAAAGAAACAATACCTCTCAGTATTACCTCCCAGTGTTAAATGCCTCAATTCTCCAATTAAAAGACATAGACTGGCAGACTGGATCAAAAAACAGAGTCCAATAATCTGTTCCATTCAAGAAACTCATCTAATCCAAAAAGATATTCATAGGCTAGAAATTAAAGGATGGAAAACAACATTTCATGCACCAGAACCCTGAAAAGAAGCAGGGCTAGCAATTCTAATATCACACATAGTAAACTTCAAGCTAAAACTGATTAGAAGGGACAAAGAAGTTCACTACATACTAGTTAAGGGAAACATCCAACAAGAAGAGATAACATTGATGAACATATATGCACCAAATACTGGAGCACCTATCTTCATAAAAAAAAAAAAAACTGCTGAAATTAAAAGATCAAATAAACACTAAAACAATCATAGTAGGGGACTTTTAACACCTCACTCTTGCAAAGAGAAAGATCATGGTGATATAGCTCAGCGGCATAAGTGCCTGCCTGGCAAGTGCGAGGTCCTGAGTTTGACTCCCGGTACCCACATATTAAAAAAAAAAAAAAAGAGAGAGAGAGGGAGAAAGATCAATTAAATTAAGAAAAAATAAAGAAATTTCAGAGCTGAACCACATCATAGAACATTTGGAATTAAGGGATATATACAAAGTCTTCCACCCCTCTACGACAGAGTATACATTCTTTTCAGCAGCACCTGGTACTTTTCAGGAGAACATGGCACTTTTTCTTAAATAGATCACATACTTGTCCATAAAGCCTGCTTAAGTAGTTATAAAATAATATAAATTACCTGCACATACTATCAGAACACTGTGCAATGAAAATAGAAATCAATGAGAGAAGAAATTTTGAGAAACTCAAAAGATCCTGGGAAAACAACAACATTTTCCTAAACAACCAATGGGTCACAAAAAAAATCAAAGGAGACATTTAAAAATTTCTGGACATTGATGATAATGATGGTACAAATCCTTGAAACTTCTGGGACATCATGAAAGTAGTTTTGAGAGGAAAATTCATTGCAATCTATGCTTACATTAGGAAAATAGAGCAAGCTCAAATAGACAACCTAATGAGAAATCTTAAGATACTTGAGAAACAACCACAAACCAGGCCCAAACCAAAGTTAAGGAGGTAACTACTAAGATAAGAGCAGAAACCAATGAAACTGAGACTAAAAAATGACAGTAAATAAATCAACAAATTGAAGAGCTGTTTCTTTGAAATAATAAATAAAATAGGTAAGGCTCTAGACAGACTTACCAAGAGAAAGTGAGACAAGACTCATATCAATGTAATCAGAAATGAAAAAGAGAAATCAAAACAGACTATGTGGAAATCCAGAAGACAGTAACTACTTCAAAAAATTATATTCTAACAAATTAGCAAATTTTGAAGAAATGGACAGATTCCTTGGCACATAAAAACTTCCAAAACTAACCCAAGAAGATACAAATATCCTTGACAACCCAATTATAAGCAGTGAAATTCACATAGTAACAAAGAATCTGCCAACTAAAAAAAGCCCAGGAACTGATGGATTCACTGCTGAATTCTACAAAAACTTTAAAGGTGTTACATCACCAAAACTACTCAAGCTCTTCAAAGAAATTGAAAAGGATGGAGTGCTCCCAAATTCATTTATGGAAGCCACTATTACCCTGATCCTGAAACCAGATAAAGACCCAATTAAAAAGAAAAGTATAGGCCAATCTCATTAATGAACATAGACGTAAAAATCCTCAACAAGATATTAGCAAATAGAATGCAGCACATTATCAAAAAGATCACACATCATGGTCAAGTGGGCTTCATCTCAGAGATGCAAGGATGCTTCAACACAGGCAAGTCAATAAATGTAATACATCACATAAGCAGAAGCAAGATCGAGAACCATATGATCATATCAACATACGTAGAAAAGGCTTTTGACAAAATCCAACACCACTTCATGCTAAAAACCCTGAAGAAAACAGATATAGAAGGACCATACGTGAGTATGATAAAAGCTATATATGACAAACCAATAGCCAGCATCACACTAAATGGGGAAAAACTAAAGGCATTCTCCCTAAAACCAGGAACAAGGGAAGAATGTTCACTATCACCTCCTCAATTCAAAATAGTCCTTAAAACATTAGTCAGAGCAAGCAGGCAAGAGAAAGAAATAAAAGGGATACCTATAGGGTAGGAAGAACTCAAATTGTTATCATTTGGACATGACATGATACTCTACATAGAAGACCAAAGAACTCCACCAAAAAATGCTTAGAATTAATAACCAACTTCTGCAATGTAGCAGGATGCAAGATCAACACACAAAAATCATTAGCACTTGTGTACATCAACAAGGAACAGGATGAGAAGGAAATCATGAAAACAGCACCATTCACAGTAGCTTCAAGAAAAATGAAATACCTAGGAATTAACCCAACCATGGAAGTGAAAGACCTCTACAAAGAAAACTACAGTACTCTGGAAAAGGAGATTGAAGAAGACATCAGAAAATGGAAAGATGTCCCCTGCTCCTAGATACCCAAAATCAATACTGGCAAAATGGCCGTGCTCCCAAAGCTGTTGTACAGATTCAATGCAGTGCCAACCACAATACCAATGGCACACTTTACAGATCTAGACAAAGCGATCCTAAAATTTGTATGGAGCCAGAAGAGACCCAGAATAGCAAAAGCAATTTTGGGCAACAAAAGCAATGAAAAGGCATAGAAATACTTGGCTTTAAACTATATTAGAAAGCAATAGTGATAAAAATGGTATGGTATTAGAAAAAAGCAGATATGGGGATCGATGGAATTGAGGATAATAAAGCTTCCCCAGACACATTCAACTGTTTATCTTTGACAAAGGGGCCAAAAGTATGTGTTAGAGGAGAGATAACTTATTCAACAACCAGTGCTGGGAAAACTGGTTATCAATTTGTAGAAGAATGAAACTGGACCCTTTTCTCTTACCATATACTAAATTAAAATAAAAATGGGTCAGAGATCTGAACATCAAAACAGAAATATTAAACCTAATGGACGGTAAAATAGGTAAAACACTTGAAGACATGTGTAGGAAAGGATTTTCTAAACAGAGCCTCAATTGAACCAAAAATAACAGCGAGAATCAACAAATGGGATTATATCAGACTAAAGAACTTCTTCACAGCAAAAGAATCACTCAGTAGAACAAAGCAACAACTTACAGAATGAGAAAAAATGTTTGCTGGCTCTTCCTCAGAGGACTAATACCTAGAATATACAAAGAACACAAAAAAATTAAACCACCTAAAATTAAAGATTCAGTCAAGAAATGGCCAGGAGAAATAAACAGACACTTTAAAGAGGAAGAAATATAAGTAGTCAACAAATATATAAAAATGCTCAACATCTCTGTCCATTAGAGAAATGCAAATTAAAACAACCCTACAATCCCATCCTACTCTGGAAACAATGGTGATCATTAAGTAATCAAGCAATAACAGTTGCTGGCAAGGCTAGGGTGAAAAAGGAACCCTCCTTTATGCTGGCAGGGATGTAAACTAGCACAACCATTATGGAAATCAGTATGGAAATTTCCCAAAGAACTGAAATTAGAAATTCCATATGACACAGCTATTCCACTGCTAGGTATCTTCCCCACAGAGCTTAAGTCATCATACTACAGTGATACATCCATAGCAATGTTTATAGCAGCACAATTTGTAATATGCAAGTCCTGGAAACAGTCTGTAAACCCATCAACAGATGACTGGATAAAGAAAATGTGGTAAGTATAAATATCGGAATACTACTCTGTTATAAAGAATGACAGATGTGAGACATTTGTTGGAAAAATGAAGCACCTGGATAATACAGATCATGTTGAGTGAAATAAACTAGGCACACAAGCTTAAACACCATATGGTATCTCTCACTTGAGTGAGGCAAATTACAAACGAAGAGAATAATAAAGGCTGGATAGGAGAGGACAAAGGGATGGCTCTCTCATGATAAGGAAGTGGTCCAGGGGAACAGGATGAGGGGAGAGGAGGAGGGGAAGGGGCAATAAGTAGAATAATGATGTGCCATGTACAGGAACCTAATAAACCCAATTAATGTAAACATTATATGTCATAACATGAGCGAAGATTAATAATATCAGCAAAAATGAAAAATGGGATTGGGGAGCCAGAGGAGGATGGAGAGGGAGGGAACAGGAAGGGGATTAAATAAAAGAAACAAGCTTTGGTGTGTACATGTAACCATTCCCCAACTTGACTGTAAACTGCATGTACGGCAAACATGTACTAATAGAATTAAAAATTAAAAAAATTGACATTCATATGGAACTAATTATATCCAATGTATGTCTCAGACTTGTGCCCAGGAAAATAACTTGGTAAGTCCCTTGTTATCTGTGACCAAATTAAATTCCTGGAGTATCCTGGTACATTCCCAGGAGCCATATACACTCTACACACTGTCAGCTTTGGATGTTACTTTTCATTTTTGAATAAAACTTCAAAATCTGGCTATTTTGCTAGAACATCATGTGTTACCTTATAATTTTAATTTTTACTTTAAAAACCTAAATTGCAAGTAGTCATAATAATAAGAATAGCTACCACTTATCGAGTGTATATTACATGTCAGGTAAACTCTAAGGGCTTAATGAACATCGACTAGCTTAATTTTCACAGTAACTCTGTGAGTTAGTTCATTTTTCCACTTTATAAACAAGAAACTTTGGCATAGAGAGGTTGAGTTTTAAGGGCATGCTGCCCGGAAGTGGCTGAGCTGGATGTTAAACCAGGGATCAGGTTTAACCACCACGCTTAGCTGCTTCTCTGAGCTTCGTTAGTTCCTGTGGGCCTTCCCAGCCATGGCGAACCTGCATATAGACCAGGGATGCATGCTACTTGTTACGATTTGAATATGTCCTCTGAAAGTTCATGTGCTGACCTCCTAATTTCTCAGCACTGGGAGTTGGAGCCTAGTGGAAGGTATTTGGATCCTAGGGGCAGAGCCTTCACTAATAGGGCTTAATTCTCTCTTAGGGGAGCGAGTTCTCAATTCCAGGGGACTGGACTGGTTACTTTGAGAGTGCGTTGTTAAGGCTATAGACAACAAATTAAAACACTACTCGAGTATGAGAATTAACATTTTTAGAAAGGCAGTGATCTAGGCTAGAAGGAGAAACATGGTTTTGGGCTCCAGCTCCAGAGATTCTGGTTCCGGAGTGCTGGTGGAGGCCCAGGAATGTGCTGTGTAACAAGCATCCCGGGTTCCTCTGACACAGGTTGTCTAAGGACATACTTCCCTGGGATGCAGCTCCCTGGAGCGCATATAATGCAACCCTTGGGAGGAAGGAGTGTTCCCAATAGGCTAGATACCTTTATGGCAAGGAAATACGGGCATAAATTGAAGGCATAAAGGGAATTTGGTAAATATGACAGTGTGGTGATCCATTGGATTAAAAGTGAAAAGATCCGTAGTATATTTCAAGAACCCTGGGGACTTATGTTTATAAGAGCTTGGGGAATAAAGGACCACAGAGTGACTTCTCAAGTTTCAAGGCAGAGAAGGACATTTCTTCCTCAGCCACCTCCCTTATTCCTCCAGTCTTGAGGGGGCTCTGTTGGCAGCACACACCCTGTGAGGGTCTGGCAAACAGTAGCTCTAAGGCCTTCACCATGCAGGGCCTTTTTCGGAAATCCAGTGAGACCTGGGCCACTTCTAATTTTTTGAGACTTTAATACATTAAAAATGAAGAAAGCCAAAACAGGCCTACCAAAATAACATATATATGTATATATGTCTATATATATATGGTTTGCATTTAACTAATGCTCTTCACGCAAAAATTTCAAGTTCATTTAATTTTGACTTCCCAGATAAATGATAAGATTCCTTTACAATATTAATTTCTGGTAGGCAGTGTAGTCCAGAAATGGAATGTAGCTTTAAAATTGCACTCTGGGCCTATTTTTCCGGTCCTATCATTGGGTCTGTTTCTAAATGTACATTAGCATCCTTTGGAGACCATGTCCAGGGTCTGAGCTTGAGGTCCTCCCTGGGAGTGGTGTGCAAGCCAAACATCTCCCCTTTCCCGCCATGGAATAAGCCCCGTTGTTAAGTATGCTCTCTACTCTTTTATTTCTTTAAACATGTAATACTGACCTTTGCAGGAAATGTCTGGTTAGCCATCCGTAAGTTCCAGAAACATGCAAAATGGACAAATTGTGCTAGAAGTCAGAATGGTGCTTGTTCTAGGGTGCTGGTCATGCTTCTCCAGTGGCTGGTTTTACATAATTCATTTATAATCTGTGCACTTTTTTTGGGCCTGTATTTCAATACAATTTATAGTCCATGGATTTTGCTGAGCCCTTGTAATTCACAGAGGTGCAGCTGCCACACCTCGAGTGCCTTACACCACAGGGAACCAACTGGATCAGGTTGCTTTTCCATCTCCAGGAATAGCTCTATTGGCCAGGACAAAAAGCACTCACTGCCGGATCTGCTCCTGTGCCCGGATGGCCTGGCAACACTGAGGAGTGGCCTGTTAGCTTTTCTCTGGTGAATGTGGATGAGCACGTGCAGTTTGTCACAAGGCCAAATATGCGAAGAACTTGGCAAAAATCTCCTGGTCTGCAGCTTCAGCCTGAGCAAGGGTGGCATTTGGTGTCTCTAAAGTTACTCACTTACCGCATGCAAATGCATGTGTGCATGCATGCGTTGTGTGTGCATGTATGTATGTATGTGTGTGTGTGTGTGTGTGTGTGTGTGTGTCTGTAGGCCTTCTTCTCACCCTCTCCAACTGTTGCCCCTAGAGGTTCTGTGAGTGACAGGCAACAGTGGTGCAGCCCCTTGCTGAGAGGGAGACAGCCATCAGCTGGCCTGTGTCCGCTGGGCCCCCTGACACCTGGCCCCATATGGCAGTGTGTTCTTGGGGATATGAGCCAAGCAGGGCCTCAGAGTAGCAGAAGCACATTCTTGGCTCTGAAGCCAGACCCACAGGAGGCAGGGAGCTGGGCGGACAGCCTCGTTCAGGAGCTCAGAGAGGGGCATTTTCATGCATGTCTTCGTGGTAACTTGACTGTAGGAGCCAGTCTTGATTTCTCTATTCCTCTGAGTTTTGCATTCTTTTTGATTAAAGGAGGGGACAAAAGAGACTTTCTAAAGTCTCTTCCAGTGTCTGTGTTCATATGACAATAAAAATAAGCTTCTCACTGAGTTTTAGAATTTTTCCAGATTCCTTCCTCAATTCCACATAACCTCATTTCTGGCCTCCCCATCAGAAGTTTATTTATCTGTGAGGGACAAGATCAAATCCTACCCCTCGTGCGAGGGTTCTCAAGAGAATGTCAATGAGCTGCCCTATCTGTCATCCAATTTATATTGTTATTTTGTCCATGTCTTGCTGTTCTACTTGCCATTGCTCACTCTTTGATGCGAATGACAGTATCATCTCCGCATCCTCAGTAACGAGGATCCCAAACTACACGGGGGTCGACCTGCAGCGACTCGCACAAGGAGCTTAGTAATTCAGCGTTCCAAGTCCAATCCCCAGAGATTCCGATTCAGAGGTTTAAGGGTGGAATCTCTCTTTAGAAAACATCTGCAAAGCCTGATTTGAGAGCTCCTCCTCTCTTTCCTGCATTGAGTACTCAACATATGCAGGCCAAGCAGTAGACAAATACAATATGTCACATTTTGTAGTCATCTAGAAAATTTCCAGAGTTCACAAAGATGTACCACCCGAATCAGGGTTGTTTATCTACCACCTGAGTCACGACCTCAGTTCAGTGCAAGTGGTGTCGCTGAGTTGCTCCAGCAACACTTTCTGATAGAAAAGTTCTGTGCTGTGGAGATCAACTGAATGAAATATATAATTTTTTATTCCCTGAATAATTTTTTGTTGTTTGACTTGAAGTATGCAAACACGCTCGTGGAGACTTTTGTCATAACACTTAACACCTTTTTCTACCAAGATCCTTGGCGTCCCTCCGCAGCCTACCTGCCTAACACTGTGTTCTCTGCCACTTGGGGAGAGGCATCAGGAGTGTCAGCCTTTTTTCTTTTTCTCTTCTTCCATCAACATCTGGTATCTCTCCTTCTTTTTATTTACTTATCCATCCATCCCTCAGTAAGTGTTGACTACACACGCCTCTGTGTCGGGCACCCTACTAAGTCCTGGGATACAGCACGAAGAGAACAGGCTTGGCTTCTGCCTCTGTGGGATTTACACTTTCAGGGGGGTGGGTGAATATGATATAAATAATTCCAAATAGTAGCGAGAGCCTAACACTTTACTTTGTTAAGCTAATAATATCTAAACTGTTGGCTGCTAATGACTTAACATTTTACTCTTCGCAGATAACATTTGTAGTGAAAAAGACTTAAGCACCTTCCCTTAGGAAGAAATAGGCAGTGGAGAGGAGGGCAGAATTTTATAAGGAGGTCTGTTTGTGGAGAAGACTTTTTCTGACGTTCGGAAAATTATAATATATAGCTAGATGCCTGCCCCATCTGACTAAATAACCTTGGCTTAAGGTCATTTGGATAGGATTTCCTAAAGTGCTGCACATGCGCTCACGCACCCCGCAGGATGCAGGACAAAGTGTGTTAGGCAGCTGCAGGAGGTCCCTGTCCCGAGGGCCTTGCTGTCCTTCTCTGTGCTGGTGGCTGCTTACTGCAAATGCCTGTACTCACAGCCTGAGGCTTTCTCACATTGCAGGAGCTGGCTTGGCCCACGCATGCAGCAGGCCTGCACGATCGGGTCACGAACGCCCACACCCGTGGGAGGAGCCTTCCAACAGCGAAGAGGGAGAGTGGCGGAGGAAGTTCTGGCGCCGTGTAGCCTTTCCCCGAGTGCACCCGCCTGGTGGCCCCAGTGGAACTGTGCTCATTAATCAATGCTCCAGGGCTGACTTCTGCGCATTACCCAGTCCCCGATTCCCAAGTGTTCCAGAAACACCTCCCAAATAAGTCATCTTTAATCCTAGTCTCAACCCTACCCAAAACAATGACACATGGGCAGTCACTTTCATGTTAATGGCCACGTGTTTTAATGTATATTAAGAAAAAATACAAATCACCCATTATATCTGTGGTTCCATGGACATTATCGAAGCTTAAATTAAGAACTGATTCAGTTTGAACGAAAGTGGTATGCGGTGGTGTTCAGGTCCTAGACGATTCACAAAGGGAGAATGAGAAGGGCGGGACGCGGCCCGCTGTGGGAGCCGGAAGCTTCGCACAACCTCCGGGTAAACTTGAGGTGCAGGTTCTTAACGTGAGGCTCCTGACCCGGTTTCCCGGGGCCCGTGGACAAAGATCTGCAGAGATTGATGTGTCTGAATCTCCTTCCTCTCAAAGGTTCGTTTTTCCTTTGGTCTCTTAAAGAATATATCAAAGTCCTTAGAGGAAAATGAAAAAAAGAAAAGGAAGGAAGGAAGGAAGGCAGGCAAGCACTGTTTTTAAAAAAGTCTTAACTTTAATATAACTCAGATTTCTGTTCCTGTTGCATAAAAAGCAAAAAGTCCAAACAAAACAGACAATGACAGGAATGAGATGGAGCCCTGATCCAAATAGGGGGATAAAAAGCATGTTAGTAAGATTGGGTTGTCCATCCCCCCACTACCCTCAATACTAAAAGAAAAAAAATGCTTCTGAGGATTTTTATTTGTTGGGAAGGATGGATGCAGCCAAAGACAGGTTAAAGTCTCTTTGTATAACTAGGGGGAAAAAAACCTTCCATAGTAAAGACCCACTGAAACTTCAGATCTCTCAAGAATTCAGTGGCAGTATAGGTGCAAATTTTATCCACGCAAGCCAAACTGTGTTTAAATGATAACCAAGACAGTTCCCGTTGCTTCATGAAGTAAGACTTCTGCTAAGAGTAGAATCAACAAATACAGGAGAAAGCTAATGTATTGTAAGTTCTGATTTTTGATGCAGGTAAAAAATTCAAGAAGTTCAACATTTCACGGACAATTGTGTATCCGTGTCACCCAAACTGAATTCTTTAGGATT
Organism: Erethizon dorsatum; assembly: GCA_028451465.1. NCBI lineage: Eukaryota > Metazoa > Chordata > Mammalia > Rodentia > Erethizontidae > Erethizon > Erethizon dorsatum. Next base: position 38,322,688 of record CM051835.1, on the reverse strand, counting down.
AGAATAGGCTGTAAGGGACAGAAAATTCAAAATAACACGCAGTTGGAAAAAGACAAATTTATTTTTTCATGTGAAATTCGGGGTAAATTGTCCAGGGTTAGCGTAATTATTTCCAGTACCAGGGCATATCGTGCTTTTGCTCCGCCTTGTTCATGTTCATTGCCCGTGATGGATGATCTAGCTCACACCATCACATCCACATTTCAGACAGCAGAAAAGAGCAAAAGGAGAAGTTTCCCTTTTATGAAGTCACACCCACCACTTTCTCTTACTCTTTTTCTTTGCTCAGAACTTAATACCTTGGCTACACCTATCTGCAAGGGAGGGCAGGCTTCATTTTGGGAGGTCACATGCTGAGCAAAAAATACTACTGCAATGGAAAGAGGGGGAAAAGAGATGCTGGAAAATACCAGGAGTCCCGGCCACCCCGCTTTCTTACATACAGCTACTTCCCAAGGGCTGACTTTGGCATAATATTCAACTGTAAGTCTTACTTAATGGGTGAATGAAATTGCTCACCTAAAGCCACTTCTCATTATACCTTTGCTGGCATTCATAAACAAAGTGCAGTCTTCATTTAGGATGTCTGCTTGGTGCTGGGCAACATCCAGCTCTCCTGGAACAGCATGTCTAATCTGTGGGTTACTGAGACCCTTTGTTCTTTTTTTCTATTCAGTATACTTCTGACTATTTTTCTATTATTCGAAAATGTTTTAAATAGAGAAAGAAAGTAGGACACAAAAGGAATAAAGCATAGCTGGGTGTCGTGGTAGTCTGTTGTAATTCTGGCTACTTGGGTGGCTGAGGCAGGAAGATGGGTAAGTTTGAGGCCAGCCTGGGCAATTTGGTGAGATCCTGTCTCAAAATACAAATAAAATAAGAAAGGGCTAGGAATGCAGCTTTGGGGTAGAATGTTTGTAGGTCCAATACTCAGTACTGAAAAACCAAAAAAAAAAAAAAAAATAGTCTAATAAGTTGGTCTGTCTTTCTTTCTTAGCTACATTTCTAGAAGGACTGTAGTAGACAAGATTGTACTAAAAGTTGTTAGATTTCTGTCCTAAACACAGTCCCTCATGCCAAGTGCTGGTCAAAGTCCTCTTCATTGCTCTCTACACTGTAGCTACAGCCTGTGAAGTAGACAATATCACCTCCACTTTGGAGCAGAACAGAAATATGCTGGAGCAAGCAGTTGTTAAGAGACAAAGACAACATTTTAGTTGGGGTCTCTCTGCTCCCAAACCATGCTCTTTTGACTGCTCCATGCATAGAGACCATATTGCCATGAGTTTTTAAGCTTCATCTCTCCCCCAAATGCTTTTCCATTAACATTGGCTGGAACTAAAAGCAGACTTTGAAGATAGAAACAGAGTGAAGAGGCTGAGAGCGTGCAGGAAGCCAGCTCCACATGTCTGTCTGCCTCCTGGGCCTTAGATCTATTAGCAGCACTTAGGAGCCACTTGGTATTTACAGAGAGCCTTCAGGATGGTCAGCCCCAGACGGTGTGCAGAAGGTGGAACAGAGTCCCGCTCTCCATGACACCTTTAAAGACCAAGGGCGGCCTAAGGACGGTGTTTCACTGACTTTGAGACATACGACAGCACTTGAAAGGAGGAAGTCGTTGAGGTGGGTGACAGTTTGGATGGAATCTACTCCCCTGCTGCCCCACATTTTACCCAAAGTCTAATAGCAAACCTCAGTGCTCATGCGGCCCTTCTGCCTGTTCCCAGGTAACTATGAAAGGCCTCTGTGAAACAGGACATGCAGTCTGAACCCGGGACGTCATATTCACAAGGCAGTGTGCCTTGTTCACCCACACACTGTTGTCAGTGTGTAGGGGATCAATAGGCAAGTCTGGAAAGAGAAGAAGAGTAGAACATACCCGAATCCATTAGTGAAGGGAATATTTTTAGGTGAATGCTCTCCAGTTGATAATGTGGAACAGGTTCTTGGATTTGGCATTTGGACTTTTTCCTCAGCTCAGTGTCACATGGAGGGTGTGAGCAGTTAGCAGGACATGGGTTAAGGAAAGATGGCGGGCGTGGGAACCAAAACAGGGAAGCACAAAGACAACAAAGGGTGCATGCATTGGTATGCTGCCACTGCAGACAGCTGGTGCTCAACTCTGTGTGGACGTCTGGGAGACTGCCGAGCACACCTCTGAGTCTTGCCACCAAAAAGAGGGAACCAGGATGCTAACCTACCAATCCCTGTCCTCCTGACCCCTGGGAAATGGACTTGGGGCATGTCTGGCTTATGAGCGTGTGCACACAGTTCCGCAGTGGAGAGACCTAGGAAGGTGACAGTGTGTTCAGGAGTTGTTTGGTGTGAACTGTGGTGTAGACAAAGGGCATGTGAGTAGGGCTCTGGGCCCATCTGCTTCAATTTATTCTAGCTGCAGCATAGCATGTGAATATAATATTGAGAGGTCCAATAGAATGCAAAAGATGACCCCATTATAAATCGTGATGTGTCATGGGTTTCTGAAGCTCAGGTTTACTTTTGCCACTTGTTTGGTCTGCTTGGGCTGCCATAACAACACTGGGTGGCTCAGACAACAGGAATTTATCTTCTCATAGTCCTGCAGGCTAAGTCTGACGTCGAGGTGTGAGCCAGGCTGGCTCCTTCTGAGGGTTGAATGTGCCCATCTTCACCTGGCCTTTCCTTGGCCTGGCTATGTCCTAAATTCTGGTTCTTCTAGGGACATTGGTCAGATTGGATTAAGGCCCACCCTCATGATCTCATTTAGCCACTTCTTTAAAGACCCTGTCTCTAACTAGGGCCCCATTCTGAGGTATTTGGGGGAAGGCGAAGTCATCCTATGACACTACTTAATGGAGAGTAAAACGACGCAGAGGGCATTGTTGAATTATCTCTACTTTTTAACCCTCTAATGCGTATGCAGGAATCACCACTTAGCAGGCTTGAGGATTGTTATTCTTGAGAAGCCTTGCTTGGAAAATTGTCCCTTGGCTGGTGTCAGGAAAGTGGCTCCTGGTTTGTACAATGTAGTTTGTGCTGATTGCCTGCTCTCTGAAAGTCTGGGAGTTTTATACCTGCTCTGCAGAAGTCGCCTTCATGACCAGTCCTCCCATGGATGGCTTGTGCTCAGACGCTGCAAGCCAGCGTCATCTCTGTGGTGCTCATTGCTGGCATCTGTTCTGATTGGTCAGTGCCTGCATTGAGTATTTCGATGGTTACCCCTGACCCTCTGGTGACATCCCTCCTCTGCCACCAAGCAGCAAGCGCCACGGCCATGCTGTCCAAGGTAGGAGGTATACAGTGAGGAAAGCCCACTGAGCTGGGGGACTCACTCCGTGCTTGATATATTAAAGCTAGGAATTTGGAAAATCCTCTGCAGGGGAGGTAGCTGGTTTGTATGGCTGCTATCTTTTTTTTTCTTTTTGTGGGTACCGGGGGGTCGACCTCAGGACCTGGCGCGCCAACAGGCACCCGTGCCGCTGAGCGATATCACCGGCCCCTTTTTCATATGTGGGATCCGGGAGTCGAACTTGGGCCCTCGCGCTTGCAAGGCAGGCGCTTATGCCGCTGAGCCATCTCACCGGCCCTGTATGGCTGCTATCTTGCTGCACAATTCAAATTTGTTTACCAAAAACTTTACTCCTCTGTTCCTTACTTCTGTAATAAACGCTGATCTTTCCAGGGGCAAATGAATGTTTTGGGCCAGCTGGGATGAGGTCTTACACACAGAGAAGCAAAGGAGAAAAACATCTTAATATTGCAAAAAGTGACTCCATAACATTGTACTGTGTTGAGTTAGGCATCAAGCCAGCCAAAAATGAATGACACACATCTGTCTGGATGACGGAAATAATTACTATATTGGGTAATTCATGCTAGAATGGAGGTGTGTTCAGAAGTCCGCAGAACTCAGAGGCCATCCTGCACCTAGCCAAGGGGGCGGAATTGGGACCATGGCAATAACAGCATTAGCTGAGGTACGCTGAGCTTCATTCACCGGGCATGTGCTAAGCAACTTAATTTCCACTCCTGGATGACCTTGTGCCCTAGGTACCATCCTTTTTGTCCCAGTGAGGTGCTCTGGGAACAGCGTGATCAGGTCCTGTCCTGGCACAGTGGAGCCATGTGTGGGGTGGGCTATCAGAGTGGAACATCTTCATTCCTGGGGTTCTTTCTGCTCTCCTCATAAGGCTGGCTTCCCAGGGGACGTGGCATTTGACGTTTGCTAATGCTCACCATTTGAGACATGTAGAACTGAGTGTCCACGAAGTGGCGTGCACCAGGGCAAGTTACGTGGCTGCAAGTTGGGGTTTCTCCCGTCCTCTGAGGCTGCTTTTCTTAGCTGGAGAGTTCTGCTGTATGAAGCGCTGGGCGAGGCAGGGATCTCAGTCTCATCCCACCCTCACTGCTCAGCGGGAGACTGTGGACTGTGTTTTAAGTCTGTCACTGCCTTGGTGGGACTGAAAGGTGGTGGGCAGCTCCTAGAAGGGGCATCTGTGACTTTGAAGATGTTTTGGGTGGGTCATTATCCTCCATAAACTGAACCTGATGCAAGTTGCTGAGGGAAATACAGGCAGGAGAGGGGAGGAGTGAGGTGCAGAAGGGGAGGCAGCCCGGAAATGGTGCATTTTCAAGCAAGTCACCTCTGTGGACAGATGGAGCTGGAGCCCGTGGGGAAATGCCACCTGGGAGAGAGCTGGGCTGTTGTTTAGAATGGGAGGGCTGCTCCCAAGCGTGATAATTCCATGGCACTTCCGCCTGTTATTAGGCAGCCAAGCTGGTTCCAAGAGCCAGAGAAAGGCCCAGTCATGCCTGACTGGGCTGGAAGCCAGGTGTGAGTGCCAGCAGCGGTCCAGGTGATGGAGTGTGGGCAGGGCTCATGGTGTGTGTGTGTGTGTGTGCGTGTGTGTAAGGGTGGGAACCGCTCTGCGGCATTTTAAGGTCTGTGACTCAGGTCACAAGAGGGCAGTGCAAGCAAGGCTGAGAACCCAACCCCCAGGCTCAGGTCATGCTGTGGGGCCAGAGGAGAAGCTGTGGTCACTGTGGCGCGCAAGCTGCCCGGGCCATCCCTTCCCTGCTTCCTTCGTCCTGCCGCTCTGCCACCCACTCCCAGACCCAAGACGCAGCCCGTGTTCCTGACCCATCCTGAGTGCTGGGCATCCTGGCCTTGCCCCTCACGGTGGTGTCCTGAAGTCTGGGCTGCAGTCCTAGTCACAAGGGCTCTGCCACCTTGACTCCTGCATCCTTCTTCAGGCACGGAGCCCAGGGCTTAACTGAGGTTGCTCGCCATGCCTTGCCAGGCGGCGGCTGTCAGCCCTGCTGAGAGGAGTGTGTGAGACCACATCAGCTTCCTGTTATTTACGTGGCTCTCTGTGGGCTCTTTTCCAAGCACACTCGCGTGTGCGAAAGGCTGGCAGCACCGGAACACATCTCTCCTGGGACGCCAGGAAGAATGCAGATCTGCAGTGTTTCCAACCTCAGATTCGGGTTGAGGGAAAATGTGTAACTGTGAGTCTGTTCCCCCCACAAAATGTGTCTGCAGAAAGTTCTCGCGTGGAGTGCTCTCTGCTGCTTCCCTGAGCTTGGACTCCAGCAGAGCCCTGGGTTCGTGGTGAGGCGCCTCTGTGAGGGTAAAAGCGCACTTCTTTGGTGTGATACTCGTTTGATTATCTATTGAGAAACTAGCATACTATGTTCAAAAGGATTTTGGATTTAAAAAAATTTGAGTCCCAAGTCCTCTGCTTACTGATTGCCGATTGTGTGAAATTGAGCAATGTTCTAAATTAAAATTGTCGTGTAGGGGCCGGGGCTGCTGTGTGATTCTGAGCAGCTCGTAGCCAGCGCTCATCTAGATTTCACGCTGCAGTTGGCGTGAGTGAGGTCCCCGGAGCTGTTCAGCAACCGCCCTGAACAGTTCCACATGGCGACTCTCGGGACAAGGAAAACCTGTGCATTAAACTGTGAAACCCTTGCAGATGCCAAGGCGCTGACCAGTTAAAAACTGGAGTAAGACAAATTTTAAGAGTGTTAGCTTTTTTTGTTATCTTTTTTTTTTTTTTTTTTTGTGGATACCGGGGGTTGACCTCAGGACCTCACGCGCTGGCAGGCGCCCGTGCCACTGAGCGATATCACTGGCCCTTTTTTCGTATGTGGGTACCGGGAGTTGAACTCGGGACCTCACGCTTGCCAGGCAGGCGCATACGCCGCTGAGCCATCTCACCGGCCCCTTATTTTTTATTCTTGAGACAGGGTCTCTCTAAGTTGCCCATGCTGGGCTTGAACTTGCAGTCCTACAGCCACCACCTCCCAGATTACTGGGATTACAGGCATGTGCCATTGCGTTCAGCCTGAATACTTTCTCTCCAGTGCAGAACGTTGCCATTCTGTGTTTGCTAGAAGTCAGCGCTGCCTGTAGAGCTTTCTGTGGTCACAGAGATATTTTCTCTCTGTGCCAATAAGGCAGCCAGCACCCATGCTTATCTATTTATCATATGAAATGTGGCAGATGCCATTGAGGAGCTGAATTTTACACTTTACTTAATTTCAATTTAAATAGCCACAGGTAGCCACAGGCTACTGCGTTGATGTGGCACATCCTTAGACCGGGAACCATCTGTGACTTTTAACTCTGCTGGAATCGTACTGCTGCAGCCAGCCCTAGGGCAAAGGGACCCTACGTAAGGGCAGGGTCTGACTTTGCTTTAGCAATAAAACTGGGCTTCATTTTTGTAAATAACATGTTCTTGAAAGGCCCTATGTAAGGAGAGAATGTTTACATCAAATTATGTTTCTTCTGTTTAATCCTATTGTAATTTCCAGGTAGTGGAGCATCAGAAAAATCTTTGATTTCAACATACAATAGATTTGACCAATGCTTGAGAATGTTAACACTTGCTTTAAGAAGCTTTTGGGCTCCATCAACATTTCATTTCTTTATATCTATGTTTCCCGAATTACACTCATCCCAGGAAGCTCAGTCAAATGGATTCTCCAAATGTAATGAGCTCTGTGAGAGGGGTTTCTTTCTCAAAACCTGCGCTACCCTGTGCGGTGGAGTTCCTGCACCTGTCCTTGCTCCAAGGCTGGAGGTGGGAGCTCGAAGCGGTGTACAGCGGGCCCCCTTATTCTCTGGGGATGTGTTCCAAGACCCCCGGAGGATGCCTGAAACCATGGGTAATACCAAACCCCATATATACTCTGTATTTTCCTATACATACATATGATAATGTTTAATTTATAAATTAAGCACAGTAAAAGAGTAACAACAATTTGTAATAAAATAGAGCCACCCTAACAATATACTCTAATCAGTTTGTGCCTTGGGGCTGTTACATAAAATAAGGGTCACTTGGGCATAAACCCTGCCATACAGCACAGATCTGATAACTGAGCTGGCTCCTAAGTAGCCAGTAGGTGTGTGGCATATACAACGTGGATGTACAGGAGAAAATGTGCCTCATATCCCGGGCAGGAGGAAGCGGAACAGCAGAGAAGTCACCGCACTGCTCACATTTGTGTGCAATTTAAAATGTATAGATTGTTTATTTATGGACTCTTCCATTTACTATTTTCAGACCATGGGTAACTGAAACTGTAGAAACCAAACCCTGGATGAGAGGGGCCGATGAATTCCCCATGGACGCCAACCCAAAGCACAACCACGTTGCCAAGTCTTCCTCTCCCTTCTCTGGAGTGCTGGGGAGATCAAAAGCATTTGAGAGGAAAGCTGCAGGCCTAGTCCACCCTGGAGTGTGGGATGGCCCCGTGGGGCTGCCTGGTCTGGCACAAGACTCGGTGTGGGAAGAAACAAATGAGACCCAATTCCTGCCTCTGTGGGGAGTCTGCGATCAGGGCTCTTCTTCCAGTGACAGGAGCTGGAGGAGGGAGAAAAGTCACACAGGAAGAGGGAGAAAAGTCTCACAGACACCCTGCACAGGGCAAGTTCCAATCTGAGAAAGGACGATCCCCTCCCATATGAAAAGCAACGGATCTTCCAAGTTAGACTGTTAGAATTTGTGATGTGCTCCTGCACCCGGGATCCCACCAGGGACACAGACGAGGGAGGCGCACAGGATGCATATTTGATAACTGACCTGCCCTAAGGCTCCCTGCTGCTAATCTTTCAAATGCCCCTTTAAGGTAGCTTCCTTTCCCCAGAAGAGCAAAATGTGTAATTTTTGTCCCACACTCTTTGGTTGTGTTTTTATAAATACACTGTTAAAAGTCTTGCTTACATGCTGAAACAAAACACTCCAAAATTTCTTATTCCTTTTGTTGTCAATATTTAAATATTTAAGATTGTGAATAATTCAGCCAGGTGAGTGTGAATGGCAAGTCCTCCAGGATACCACAAAACTCCCCAAATATGTGTTTCTTGAAGCCTTGGAGGTGGAACTAAATAGGCCTATTTTTCAAAAAGCATTCCCTGCGGCCCCACTCAGCTGCGGGGCTTAGTTCTGGGTGTTTCCTGCATGTCCGGCTTTGATCCAGTGCTGTCAGAATCTGCCTGCTGCTTGAATGAACAGCACACTACCCGTATCTTGGGAAGAGAATTTAGCTAAGAGTTGAAAACTCATGGTTGTAAATATTCAGCAGCCCCTTGAATTATTGTTTCAAAATAGCTTTTGTGATGTGGAGAACATGTTTTTCTGTCAGCTGCTCAGTATTTATTTTAACATACTAAATGACCTCAGAAATATTCACTGCACGGAAACCTTTCTATGTTTGAGTGGATTAAATTTACAAGCCAAATTAATGCTATAAATTACATTTACATAATTCATTTCCTACTAAACAGAATTTATTTGGCCTGCGTCTCTACTAATATGTATGTTTAAGGAAAACACACCACCTTTCTTGCCGCCCGCAGAGTTGATTTCATCTAAGTGGCATTTAGAAGGCATGTTTCTTGGTCACTGGACGCCCCCTCCTGTGCCACCCCACATCTGAATTTGACAATTAAACAGCACACGTGTGTGGTCTCAGGCGAGGAGAGAAACCTGCTAAACAAAACCCAGGCCTGCCTTATTTTTACTTTGAGGAACATTCTGTTTTGTCCTTACAAATCATCTATTACTTGCATTTTGCTAGTTTTGTGAAAGTAAGAGATGAGCAAACTAGGCTGCAGGCCACATGGAAACTTTGAAACTAGCAACTCAGACCTAGAGGGATTCGAAATAGCAAGGAAGGTAGAAAGAAATGAGTGTTGCCGGTACACACAGGGACCTGAGAGGCGGAGTCTCCTTTCCTTTTGCATTTACATTTATTTTTGTAGATGAGGGTGAGGACCATCAGTGTATTAGCTGCTGCAATTTCAGGTTTTAGAATGTTTTGAACAATATGCCTCAAATCATGCCAATAATTAGGGGGGCCCTTCATTATTGAGTGTTATGCCTCTTACAATGTGCCTGGCACAGTGGGGACATGGGTCACCTTGCAAGGCTTGGTTTTGTGTGGCCAGCGTGGAAACAGACATTGTTCCCCTCAATTTCTACTCTCTTTTTTCCAGTATCCTATTAAACCTCTTTGTTAAGAGACCCAGCTGCTTGTTTTCTCTCAAGATAATGACTGAAAAATGTGTTTTAAAAAAATCACAGCTAGCATTATTTCTGGAAGGTCCGTCTCCTTGTTCCTTTTGCTGCTGTCTGGCTGATGGTGACTTTCAACAATCCCATGATAATGAACATTCATTTGAACACATAGCCCAAATATGCAGCGTCCTTACATCGCCACAGAGACCGTGGACCACTGCCTTCCCCTTTTGCTTAATGGGAAAGGCTATTCTTTTTCCCCACCCTGATATTACTTTTTAAATTGAGGTGTAGTTCATATACAACAAGATGTGCAAATTTAAGTACATAATTGGTTGGGTTTAGCCCTCTCAGTCAAGATATAGAATATCTGTGTTACCCCAGAAAGTTCCCTCATCCTTCATCCTGCTCTATCCCTGTCCATAAAAGCAGCCACGGTTTGGATTCTTAACACCGGAAGTTAGTTTTTTCTGCTTTTGCACTTTACATGCACGGAATCCTATAGTATGCATTCTTTCTGGTCTGGCTGTTTTCACTCAGCGCAGTGTTCTTGAGATTCATTCATGCTGCTGCCTGTGTCAGGAGTTTATTTCTTTTTATTGCTGAGGTACAAGCCATTGTACAGATGTAATACCATTTATGTAGTTTCTGAACATGTTGATTGTTCCCAGTTTCGGCAATTTTGAATAAAGTTGCTGTCAATATTTCTGTATAAGATTTTGCGCAAATATTTGTTTTTATTTTCTTGGGTAAGTACTGAAGTCCACATTGCTAGGTTTTATGGTAGGTGTACGTTTTATTTTATAAGAAACTGCCAAAGAATTGTCCAAAATAGTTGTATCTTTTTTTCTTTTGGTGAAAAAAAATCCCAAACATGGATATGTTGAAGATTGAATTTGATCCCTGGTAAATCAGGCCATGAGATTTCTGAGGTGAGTAAAGTAAGGTGTGCTCTGTCCTGCGTTTTGACTCACTTTTAATTTGGGGAGTGCTTGGTTTTGTCAAAAAAGAGATTAGATGTGTGGGAAACAGTAGAAGATGTAAGGCTTTTTTTGCTTTAAGAAAAGCCTGGGGAAGTTTGAGGCACGCACTCCCGGAAACGAGTGTGTGCAACCATTTTCCTGCCACTGCACGTGCAGGTGGACTGCTCGTTTGGGTGGTGGGGATGGTGTGGACATCTTCAAGGAGGCCAGCTCTGCAAGCTTGTCCCGACATGGAGCTCATCTTTCTGCAAAGGGAACTCAGGCCGTATCAACCCTCCACGGTGACACAGGAGCTGTACACATCAACCAGAGAGATGAAACGTCTGCTGAGATGAAAACAGCTCAGCAAAATGACAGCTTTCTCACGTTTCATGCGACAAAGATTAGGACCTCTTCAAAGTGCTAATGTTTTGCTGGACAAATGCTAGACTCTTTTTCACACATGAGTGGCCCACATGTCTTACAAATAGCCATAAGTCAACAGGTTTAGACATTTTGCAATGTGTTTTTCCTGACTAGCTTGCCTTGGTATTACTGAATTAAACACACACACACGCACGCACACACACACACACACACACACACACACACACACACGCTGCAAGGCAGGTAAGGAAGTGCGGTATGGAGCTGGGAGTGTAAGGCGCCTCTCCTTTGGGAGGAGATTATTGTAATCAGCAGAGCCCTCCTTTAAGCTCAGGGTCTCTGGCCTCTTAATTTTGATAATAGACATCGGACTCCATCTCTACTTTCAGCTTTGTAAATAGGTGTCCAATGTGTGTAAAAACAAACAAAGGAAGAACTGAATAAGTTGAAATTCTCCATTCATCTCCATTACTATGTCACTTCCTCCAGTTCATCATTCACACTGGTGTATCAGATTATTCTAGATAAATGAATGAGTTGAAATAAGACTATTTCAGCAGCTATTTATTAAATCATTAAAAAAGAAGCTCCAACATGAGAAAAAATTGAACCCAATTAAAAAATGGGCAAAAGACCTAAATAAATATCTCACCAAAAAAGACAAACAGATGATAAACAAATATATGAAGAGATACTGAATATCATAGGTTATCAGAAAATCACGAATTAAAACAATAATGAGACAGCATCACACACCCAGCTGACTGGTAGAGACTCCACGCTCTGCCAGCACCAGATGCTGATGAGGTGTCAAGCAACCAGGACGCTCATTCACGACTGCTGGCACTTTGGGCATTGCTTCCAAAATTTATACCATATTTGTACCATAAAATCTAACAATTGCACTCCTGGAATTTACCTAAATGAGTTTAAAGTGATTTCACCCAAACACTTTCAGGAGGACATTTATAGCAGCTTTATTCATAATTGTCAAACCTTAGAAGCCACCAAAATGTCCTGTGGTAGGCGAATGTGTGAACAAACTACAATCCATCCATGTGATATACTATTACTCAGCTAAAATAACGAGCAACAAAGGCATGAAAAGATGTGGAGAAACTTTAAACGTGTAGTGGATTGTGAAAGAAGCCAATCTGAAGTGGGTGATGCTGTATAAGTCCAATGGCATGGCACACTCTAAAAAGGCAAACTATGGAGCCAGGAGAAGGATCAGTGGCTGCTGGGGCTAGAGAGAGGGGTGGATGAGTAGACGGAGCACAGAAGATACTTAGGACAGTGAAACTATTCTACACAACACTACGTGGATGCATCCATCAAAACCCACAGGATGTGTAACCTCAGGACCTAATGTGGACTGTGAACTGTCGCCTTAGGTGATGATGGTGTGGTACACGTGGTCCTGGATGTTGGTAGTGGGGAAGGCTGTGTGTGTACAGGGGACGGGAGTGAACAGGAACTCTATTCTTCTCACTCATTTTGCTGTGAATTTAAAATTGTTCTAAAAAACAAAGTCTATATTTTTAAACACTCACATTGATTGTTTTATCTGTAATTGCTCCTAATTTGTAACTATTGAGGAGCAGCTGCTACTAAGAGCAAGCTATCAGGAAAGATGCACAAAATAAACATTGGAACTTCAGAAAAAGTATCAGTTATTAATACAAGACCCGAAGACTGGTTCCAGGTACTCATTAGGGATGGTTGATTGGGGAGTTTGAGGTACAAAACTTGGGAACACAGGGCAGAAGTAGCCCCCTATGCTTCCCAGGTTATGAATATATAATGTAAGGAATGATTTATTTTTAAAATTTTCTTCAAGCTTGGTGAAAAGCTCATGTTGATCTTTCTTACAGCTTTTGATCTTTGCCCCCTGGTTTGACAAGATGCTGGAGATTTACATGCTGTTATGGCTTGGACCTCAAGTGTCCCCTGAAGGTCATATGCAAAGGCTTGGTTATTGGCCTCTGGTGCTATTTCTAAGTGGTGAAGCCCTTAGTAGGCAGGGCCTGGTGGGAGGAAGTTAGGCCATTGGGATGTGACCTGAGAAGTGATGTTGAGATGTGAACTTCTTCCTCTCTTGCTTCCTGCTGCCTGGCTATCACAGGTGAGTAGCCTTTGCCACTGTGCACTTCTGCCACAATGGACAGGGCTGTGGCACCCCTTACAAGAGGGGGTGGCATTTTATCATTGTTATAGAAAGCAAACACACATGCTGCCAGGGTAAGGAGGGTGGCTGCTTACATTCAGTGATCTCTAAAATGCGCACCACCCTAGCCTGTGTGCTACGTACATGGATGTGTAGAAGCAGCCCCACTGTTTCTTCATGAAGTTTGAGGCCCAGGAATTCATGGTGAGGCAGGGAGCCTCCCCATCTCACTTGCTGCACAGTTAATATTTTTCCAGCTGGTGAACAGAACTGCCTAGAAACAAGGAAGGGAAGGAAATGGGAGCAAGGATAAAAACAGGGAGAGAGGGGAGAGAAGAGGAGAGAGGGAATGAAGACCACTGAGATGCAAATGTCAGTGCAGGAATTCGGAGCTGTAGGTGAACAAGAATTACAACTCCAAAGCTGGCCCGTGTTGGACAGACGTCTGGTCATTAAGATATCTTTCTTAGCTGGAAAGTGTAGCAACAGCTTTCACAAATAAGTCGTCCAATTGTGTTTATGGGGATTTTCCTCTTGGCTGGGACCAGCCTCTGGGTGTCAACACAGTGTTCGATTGGAACATATTCGCTTGTATTTTAAGATTGTAAATGACAAAAACCATTTGTCTCCTTCCAAGGGTAGATTTCAACTGGATACAGCCCCACAATTTTAAGCTTCCAAAGTGCGATTTTTCTTCTCCTTTCAAGCTGTCTGTCCTGTTACTTCAGGACCCAGTACAAAGGATCTTCATTCGGGAAGCAAGAACCCTTGCTTCATCCCGGGGAAAGACACAAGTATGAGGACTCAACCTGAAAGCCCAGGTGCAGTTCCTTGAGGCTAGAAGTCTTGAGTGGGTGGTGGCAACAGCAATGCACTGGATTTATTTTTATTTTTCCTACCTATATGTATCCCTTTTACTTTCTTCTATTGCCTAACTCCTCTTGCTAATGTTTCAAGTACTATGTTGAATAGAGGAGGTGATAGTGAAAATTCTAGTCTTGTTCCCGATTTTAGGGGGAATGCTTTTAGTTTTCCCCTATTTAGTATAACGCTGCCTATTTGTTTGTCATATATAGCTTCTATCATATTCAGATATGGTCTTTCTATACCTGTTTTCTACAGGGTTTTTAATCATGAAGGGGTGTTGGATTTTGTCAAAAGTTTTTCTGCATCTATTGATACAATCACATGATTTTTGACCTTGCTTCTGTTTATGTGATATATTACGTTCATTGATTTACCTGTGTTGAACTATCCTTGCATTTCCTAAATGAAACCTACTTCATCACGATGTATGATCTTTTTGATAACGCACTGCATGCTATTTGCTAATGTCTTGTAGAGGATTTTGGGATCTATGTTCATTAATGAGATGAACGTGTCCCAAAGTGATAGTTTTACTTTGTGATTAGTTGGCTTGCACTTTGGAAGCTTAGTGATAGTCATAACGAGAGAATTTCTTTTTAGTTGGGTCTTTATCTGGTTTTGGGATAAGGGCGATACTGGCTTCCATAAATGAGTTTGGGAGCACTCCACCCCTTTCAATTTCTTTGAAGAGCTTGAGGAGTTTTTGTGATATAACATCCTTAAACTTTTTGTGGATTTCAGCAGTGAATCCATCAGGTTCTGGGCTTTTTTTAGTTGGTAGATTCTTTATTACTGTGTGAACTCCATTGTTCGTTATTGGGTCGTTAAGCATATTTATTCTTCTTGGGTTAGTTTTGGAAGTTTTTATGTGTCAAAGAATCCGTCCATTTCTTCAAAATTTGCTAATTTGTTGGAATATAATTTTTTGAAGTAGTTACTGTCTTCTGAATTTCCACACAGTCTGTTTTGATTTCCCCTTTTTAATTTCTAATTGCATAGATGTGCATCTTTTCTCACTGTTTCTTGGTAAGTCTAGCTAGGGGATTATTTTATTTATTCTTTCAGAGAAGCAGCTTCTCAATTCATGGATTCTTTTTACTGTTTTTTTCAGTCTCGATTTTATTGATTTCTGCTCTTATCTTAATAATTTCCCTCCAAATTTCACTTTGGGGCTGGTTTGTTGTTTCTCAGGTATCTTAAGATTTCTCACTGGGCTGTCTATTTGAGCTTTTTCTGTTTTCTTAATGTGAGCATTGATTGCAATGAATTTTCCTCTTAGAACTGCTTTCACAGTGTTTCGACAAGTTGTACTGTCATTATCATTAATGTCCAGAAGTTTTAAAATTTTTTCTGTGACCCTTTGGTTCTTTAGAAATATGTTGTTGATTTCCCAGGAGCTTTTGAGTTTTTCAAAATTTCTTCTGTCCTTGATTTCTATTTTCATTGCACAGTGGTCTGATAGTATACCTGGGGTAATTTCTATTCTTTTATAATTACTTCAGCAGGCTGTGTGGACTAGTATGTGATCTATTTTGGAAAAAGTACTGTGTGCTGCTGAAAAGAATGTATACTCTGTCATAGAGGGGTGGCATACTCTGTACTTGTCCATTAGGTCTGTGTGTTCAAGGGTGCATTTCAGCTCTGACATTTGTTTCTTAGTTTTTTATTTAGTTGATATCTCTTTTTGCAAGAGTGGGGTGTTAAAGTCCCCTACTATGATTGTTTTAGTGTTTATTTGATCTTTTAATTTCAGCAGTTTTTGTTTTATGAAGATAGGTGCTCCAGTACTTGGTGCATATATGTTCGTCAATGTTATCTCTTCTTGTTGGATGTTTCCCTTAACTAGTATGTAGTGACCTTCTTTGTCTCTTCTAGTCAGTTTTAGCTTGAAGTTTACCATGTCTGATATTAGAATTGCTAGCCCTGCTTCTTTTCGGGGTCCTGTTTGCATGAAATGTTGTTTTCCATCCTTTAATTTTTGGTCTATGAGTATCTTTTTGGGTTAGATGAGTTTCTTGAATGGAACAGATTATTGGATTCTTGTTTTTGATCCAGTCTGCCAGTCTTTGTCTTTTAATTGGAGAGTTGAGGCCTTTAACACTGAGAGATATTACTGAGAGGTATTTTCTCATTGCCTTCTTCATCTGTTGGTGTAAATCCTTTGTTTTTCTTTTCCTGATGTTTTTTGTTTGCTGTTTATCCATTAACCTCACTAGCTTCCTTTGTGTTTTTAGCTGTGTCTGATTCATTGTTTCTGTTGAGAATTTTTTTTTTTTTTTTTTTGTGGGTACTGGAGGTCGACCTCAGGACCTCATGCGTCAGCAGGCGCCCATGCTGCTGAGCAATATCACCGGCCCTTTTTCGTACGTGGGTTCTGGGAGTCGAACTCGGGCCCTCGCGCTTGCCAGGCAGGCGCTTATGCTGCTGAGCCATCTTACCGGCCCCAAGAATATGCTTAAGCATTTTCTCTAGAGCTGGCTTAGTGCTCATATATCTTCTGAGCTGGTCTTTTTCATGGAAAAACCTTATTTCTCCATCTATTTTGAAGGGCAGCTTTGCTGGATAGGTTAATTTGGGTTGGAAGTTATTTGCTATTAGGGCTTGAAATACTTCACTCCAAGCTCTTCTGATAAGTCTGCTGTGATTCTAATTGGTTTACTTTTACATGTGATTTTTTGTTTTACCCTGGCTTCTTTTAAAATTCTGTTTTTTTCTAGATATCTGGTAATTTAATAAGGTTATGCCTTGGTGAGTTTCTTTTTTCGTCATAATTGATGTTCTATAGGCATCACTTACTTGTATTTCAAACTCTTTTCTTATATTTGGGAAATTTGCTTCAATGATTCCTGTAAGCCTGTTACTGAATCCATCTGTGCTCTCTGCCAGTTTTTCTCT
Source organism: Erethizon dorsatum (assembly GCA_028451465.1). NCBI lineage: Eukaryota > Metazoa > Chordata > Mammalia > Rodentia > Erethizontidae > Erethizon > Erethizon dorsatum. Next base: position 38,305,901 of record CM051835.1, on the reverse strand, counting down.
AACTCCTATTAGCCTTAGATTGGTTTTCGTGTTGTCTTCTAGTAGCTGCTGGATATTCTTCTCTCGTTCTCTTGTTTTATTTTAGGCTTCTTTGAGCTCCTTATTGTAATTCACTATTCTGTCCTCAGTATCAGACACTCTGTCTTCACATTGGTTGTTTCTGCAACATATGAATTCTATACCATTTTTAATTTCAGGTATTTCTGTCTCACACCTTTTCAAGGATTCAATATCCTTGTTCATTCTGTCATTCTAATTTTGAACTGTTTTGGCTAGCTCATCCAGTTTTTACCTATTTCCCCCAAATTCACCATGGGCATATTACGTGAAATTTTTGTGAATTTTTGCTTCATTTCCTCTTTGGTCTCATCTCTTTTGCTTATTCTGTCTATGAGCTTTTTATAGATTTCTGCTCTCTGGTGTTTGTTTTCTTCTTCCTTGTGATTTCTTCCTCTGCCTTGGGAGAGTTGGGAGGGGAGGAGATCTCCTATTTCCTTGCTTTTCCATTCTCCTATGTGTATGTGTTTATTTATATATATATATAATAGAATATACAATATAATATATGTAAAATATAATACTATATATATATATATTCTATTTTTTCTCCTTCTTTTTGGGGGGTTATTGCAGGTTGGGGACTAAAAAAGTGAGGAGAGCTGCTTAGATGGAGATTTCCAGTAGGATGTTGCCTTCCCGTGAATAATTTTCAGCTTTTTATGTCCAGTGCTAGTATTTTCTCCTTCTGTTATTTACCTTAAGTGACTTTGATTCTATCCCTATGTTTTGCCAAAAGAATTATTTCTGGTTATAACAGCATCCACAGATTCAACCTTACAACACTTCTATGTGACAGTCCTTGCAGTTACGCTTCCCCCCTTTGTCTATCCTCTATGCACACTACAACAGTTTATTATTTGTGGTTGTTCTGTAATCAGGGGTAGGTGAATGGGGTGAGGAGAATGTGAGGTGGTTGGATGAGGAATGTTAAGACACAAAAGTGGGAGGCTTGAAGGAGGAAATAGTGGTAGATTAGAAGAAAAGGTTGATGCAGGGCCTGACTCTATTGGAGTACTTTTAGTCGAGGTGAAGTGTCAGTATTGAGAGTTATCAGAGGATATTTGTGGGACAAAGGCAAGACATGGGAGGAAGTGGATTTACTTTGTGATTGAGGAAATCTTTGAAGTTGTCAGAAGCTGCTGATAGGGAGGACAATAAGCTAGGTAAGATATGGAAAAGCAAAAGCCTTAGGATGGGGAGGAAAGAGGGTTAATACTCGAGAAGACAGGAGTGACTGTGAGGGAGCTAAGTATGGGAAATGTAAAAACTCGGGAGAAGGAGTTTATGTGCTTGGAAAAAGAATAAAGAGATAGGTTAATATTATTGTTTCAGAGGTGTGAGGTGAAGAATCTAGATAGGGAGCTGAGATGAGGGAGAGAACTTAGACACCTATTAAATCAGAGCCAGTGAGAGAACAAATATACAAATTTTATAACCTAGAAAACATGGGAAACCATTAGAGAACATAATACAGCCCCACTTTACTAAATATATCAAGAAACATATAAAAACTTAAACCTATATAATGTCTGATGGGAACAGAGATGAAATGTTCCAATGAGACACTGCATATGTGATTCCTAAGTAGCTTCTTTGCCAGAGGGTCTGAGTGCTCACACCTGATAACACTTCTGATGCCTCCACTACAACACGGAAGCCGAGGACTCAGGACTTCTTTCAGCCAGGCTACAGTCACTCTTGCAGAGTGTGATCCAGTCAGAGTTCTTGGGTTGGGTATTCCTGTTGTCTCTCTCTCTCGGTGTGATGGCAGATTTGGCAGACAGTTTCACTGGCATGATACTGTCCACTGAGCCAGGAGTATTCCTATGCAATCAAATCAGCTATAGTAGTAACAAGCTAATCCATTACAGTGGTATCTATCAAGCCTGGTTGTGAAACAACATTCCATATGACCCCATTTTGGGCCTCCCTTTAGCCTAGAGAAGAAAGCCACAGTTATAGATAAACATTGTAACAGCCAAGTATTGACCCACAGTTAATACGCATCAAATGTGATGGCTTTGTCTCCTCTAATGGTGAAACACAGGATTCCACAGTACTTTTACAGAACCACATATCTGAAGCCCAGGTGTAGGGGACTAGGTAATGCCCCAATGGGGAAAGAGAAGAAAAAAGTTTTTTTTTTTAAAGTCTTCTGCTATGCAGTGTGGGGAGGAGGAAATAGGAGGCAGGCAAAGGATCCTAATGATGATAAAGATGTGCTATACTTTTAGATGGAGCTAACAGGGAAAACTGCGCACAAAATTGGTAGTGAGAAAGGGAGATAGGAAAAGATTTTATGGCTGATATAAAGTTTGGGGCAAAAGTTAAGGAGACACAAATACAAAGGGGGGGAATAGAAGAAAAACTCAGGAAAAATAAGAATCGAGAAAGATGTTCGGCAAAAAGATCTGGATAAAAGTAGGAGGGATATACAGGGAAGGGGAGAATTCCCTTATCTCCTATAAATTATATTGGAAGAAAAGGGCAAGAGGAAGAGAAGCACACACACGCAGACATGCTCACATAAGAAAAAGCAGAAAATACTGGAATAGAAATGGGAGGAAAAAATGAACCAAAGGAGGAAGCCAGCAGTGAGAAAAAAAAATTAAAAATACAATAAAGTAAAAAATAATTAAAGAAAGTTTTCTATTTTTGAACACGTGGCTGTCTTCCTTAGCCTAGGATTAAGGACACTGCTCGAGCCAGGATGTGGCTGTGTTTGCGCTGGAAGCCGAAGGCGGTGCCCCTCCCTAGCGCGGTGCTGGGTGCAGACTTCCCGTTACAGTGGGCACAGGCGCCACTGTGAGCTTCCCGTCCTGTGCAGCGCAGGCTGACCCCGGCCTCCGACCACACGAGCCAGGTCGGTGTTCTCCAGCTCCAGCCCCTCGGCGGGACTCCCTCCAGCCTGCTTGCCGACCGCCAGTGAGCTGTGTCCCGCGGCTGTCCTTCCCTCGTCCACGCAGGGAACTTGACAGTGTGGAGAGTGGCTTGGAGCCAACAGGCTGCTCCAGGACCCAGGTTTACACACTCAGCCCCTCCCTACGGTGGGCGCAGCCAGCTCCTATTCCGTGACCATGGTGGCGGGCGCTGCACCGAGGTCACTCTCCAGCTGTGGACTGTGCAAGGCCACTCTGGACGTAGCGTCCTGTGTTTTCCTCACTGGTTCCGACTGCCACTGCTTCTCTCAGTCCAGTGTGGTTCTGCGGTTGTCCGGTTCTCCGGGAGCCAAAAGCTCAGCTGCAGCCCGTCTTCCAGCTGGCAACCTGACAGCCTCTGCTTACAGCACTGCGGTCTGCAGGATCTTCCTCTCTTCTCTGTGATGGGATTTCGTAGGTATCACTTAAAACATTTTTCGTTTCTTTTGTCAGTTCCCTCCTGGCTCCTGGGTAACTTCCTCTCGCTTCGATTCCTCTCCAAGCTACTGTTTTCCAGACTCTAGACACTTTGTCCCCGAGAAGCTGAGTTGCTGGCAGTCGCTGCTGTGCCATTTTTCTTCCCTCTACCTAGTGGATGTTCCCTCTACCTCCAGTGTCAGGAAACATTGCTTTTATTTGCAAGAATTCCAACATCTCCACGCTTCTGGCATGTTCTTGGGAGATGTGGGTGTCAGTACCCAGGCTGCTGCTCATGAGAGCCATGAGGTGAGGCAGCTGGGAGGCAGTTCATGCTGGAGGAGAGCCTGAGAACTGCTTTTGGTCACACCAGACCTAGATCTCAGGACAGTGTTACAGAGGACCAAACAGCATGCTTTGGAGACAATGTCCTGTTGAAGGACACTGCTGCTGTCAGTCAGCTTCGGGCAGACACAAGTCCCAGCACCAGAAAGTTTTCAAAAGGTGCCTCAGGCTGGAATAAGGTGAGGTGGGGAGTTCTCCTGTCTTCTTGGTGCCTCTGGTTCCAGACAGAGGAGCAATCGAGGATGTCTGCAGTGGGGAGTGTAAGTCGGTACTGTCTACCTAATGCATGTGACAGGTCTGGAAGGTAATAGGCCTCCCAGGGAGTCTATCTGGAGAACTCTGTCTGCTATCCAGCTTTCCCCTTTATTGTAAAACTTCTTCTCTGTGAGCCCCAAATCCCTCTTCAAATATTAATATTCAAATTTAAATATTATGGGTTGCTTTCTGCATTCATGGAGGAAAAAATCTGGGAAAGGATCCATGTGGGGGGCAAAATGGGAGCGTGGAAAATAGCAGATGGATAGAGGCAGGTCAGGGAACCCCAGGTGAGCTGCCTCCAGCTGCCAGAGCCTTCCCCATGTCTACAACCAGCCATGGAAGTCACACCAGGGTCTGTGAAACAGTTCCACAGGGTCCTGGAAATGCTGGTGAAGAGGAAGCTGGAAGAACTGGACTTCCTGGGGAGAAGTAGGTGGGAACTTAAGGTGTCAAAATATTTGCGTAGTAAAGAAATGTGGCTTTATTGTGCTGTTTATCACCAGTGAGTCCTGGACATTTGGGCTGTATCGAAAAAAACTGAGGTGTGGCTGCTGTGGTTCATTCTCGTTCATTTTGATGTGGGAAGAATGGGAACGAGGCCATGTGCTGCTTGAAAATTGGGACTAAACTATGATGGAGAGGAACATTCTGCTTTCATTCTGTAAAATGAGACACAAAATGTAACACTCCACACTAATTAGCTACAAAACATTGACATCAGTGTTCATGCTTGGAATCTTAATGCAGGTTGCTCCATTTGTGCGTTTACACCACTCTGCCGATGGCCAAATACCTTAGCAAATAGGGCGGCAGATGTTCCCCCTCACAGCCGCAGCATGGCATCTGCTCGAATCATTTGTCTTCTCTAACCCGTCCAGTTGCTAAGCCCCCATGTCTGTGCTCACATCTGGGGGCTGGCTTCTTGCCTGTTCAGCTAAGCTGAGCAGCACTGACCAGTTTCCTATACTAAGTTGGTATTCAAAGGAGGGAGAGCATGGTCTGCCCATAGCCAAATGAGGGACCTGCACGGAAAGAACCTGGCTCAGCCCATCAACCCCACCACGGGAAGTGATAGTACATAGCTGTATCACTTCCCTTAGTTTTGGGGGTGGTTTTACACAACGGTAGATCACTGGGACAACTTAACAGAAATAAACCTTGTGGATTGTAGCTTGTACATTAAAATCTCACTGTTCTTCTGTTAATTTTGATGATAAATGAGGCTAACTTGAAGAAATACTGGCATAAGTGCCTGCCTGGCAAGCACAAGGTCCTGAGTTCGAGTCCCGGTACCCACATAAAAAAAATACCATGATTTATATTTTAGAATGGTATTTGGCTGGAGGGCACTGAACTCATTGATTCTGTGCTTTGGAATAGATTTCTATTTGGCATATATAAATAAAACAAATTGAAGAAAATGGCCTGGGGATATAGCTCAGTGGTAGAGTGGTTGTCTAGCATGGAAGAGGCCCTGGGGTCCATCTCTATCACTGAGAGAGGAAGAAAGAAAGAAAGAAAGGAAGATGGATTCCATTTCCAGCACTGAAAGAGAATGAAAAGAAAAGAAAACAAAAGAAAAGAAAAGAAAAAAAGAAAAGAAAAGAAAGGTAGATTTATAAGGAGCAGCTGGTATGGTGGTATTTGAAGGAATATATAAAGCTGCCCCAAAGTATCTCCTCCCACCAGCCTGAAATCCCACCCTTTCGTCCACTTTCATCTCATCTCACCTAGGAAGGGCACCGCTTAAGTCCCCTGGGGACCCAGAACACCTGGACTAGGCAGTCTGTGCTATGGACCAGCTTAGCTCTGCGGCAGAGTCCTCAAAGAAGCAAAAAGGGACAGCTGAGGTTTGAGGACCCTGGGAAGGGTCTAAGCATGTGTAAGGAGCTGATGTGAAGGGCTCTGGGTGACCTTCAGGCCTTGGGATGAGACTGAGGGATAGGGCAGCTCTAAAGACAAACCTCTCTCACTTCCTAAGTCTGCCCAGAACTAGCTGTCATAAAGCTATTGCCTTTTCTTGATGTTTCTAGCTACTGGGCACCATGGCCAGAACCCTCCTATGACTTTATAAGTAAAACAATTATTTACATAGGACAATTTTGACAGTGAAAGTGATACTGTTAATAATTATGTCTTTAATCACTCCAATCATAAAAATATTCTACAAGCTGGGCCTGTCCTAGGTCAACCACTACACCTGGTCACCCTACCTGTGAGGCAAGTACGGTTACCATCCTTACGTACAGAGGAGGCATCTGAGGGCTAGGAGGTGAGGTTACCTGCCCAGAGCCTATAGCTGCTGAGTAGTGGAGTGGAATATGCACCCAAATAATCTGGTCTTTGCATGCAGAAGGTTGAGTCTGGACCCACACATCTCACCATGCACTCAACTGAGATCAAAATAGGTCACAGATCTAAAAGTTAAAACAGAAACAATCTGCTGGAAGATGAAATAGGTAAAACTCTTGAAGACATAGGTGTAGGCAAGAACTTTCTTAACAGAACAGATGGCACAAGAGATAATACCAAGAATTAACAAATGGGATCATATCAAATTAAAAACTTCTGGACATCAAAGGAACTGACGGAGTGATGAGACAACCTACAGAATGGAAATTTTTTTTTTTTTTTGCCAGCTACTCCTCAGACACAGAAGTAATGTCTAGAATATATATGAACTAAAAATAAATAGCCCCCCTCAAATAAAAGATGCAATAAAAAATGGGACACCGAAACAAATAGCCATTTTTCAGAAGTACAGATGGCCAATAAATACATGGAAAAATGTCATTATCACTGGCATTAGAGAAATGCAAATTAAAGCAACACTGAGATTCCATCTTATCCCAGAAAAAATGGCCATCATCAAGAAATCAGATAATAACAAATGCTGGTGAGGCTTCAGGGAAAAAGGAACCCTTCTATATTTTTGGTGGGAATGTAAACTAGTACAACCACTATGGAGATCAGTATACAGATTCCTTAAAAATCTAAAAATAGAAACTCCATTTGACACAGCTATTTCCCTTCTAGGTATCTTCCTGAAAGAGGTAAAGTCATCATATTACAGTGTTATGTGCATACCCATGTTTATAACAGCCCAATTTATAAGAGCTAAGCCTTTTTTTTATTTTAAAGAGAAGAAAAAACAAAACAAATCAAAAAAAGAACAAATTTTCAAAACAACAAAATATGAGGGTAACAATGGTTAATGCATTACGTATTATTATCTTTAAGTTAGTTATTCAGGGTACCAGACATTAGCATTCAATTGTCCAAACATTAGTGGCACAAACCTTACTCTTCAATGAACTAAGTAAAATTGCTAGTGTATCTATCTTAACCATCTTATATATATATATACAATTTTTTTTCCCTTTCCCTTCTTTCTTTTCCCTATTCCAGTCTCTCTTTCCTTTTGACCAGTTTGTTTTTGATTCACCATGTCTATTGTACATTTTGGATCTTATTTACTCTTTCAGTTTCTCATACTAGAGAGACAATACGATGCTTATACATGTGCGTCCGGTTTATTTCACTTATGAGTATTTTCTCGAGTTGCATACATTTACCTATAAAAGTCTCCAGTTTATCCTTCTTTATGGCTGAATAGTACTCCATTGTATAAAAATACCACATCTTTCTTATCCATTCCTCAGTTGATGGGCATTTGGGTTGTTTCCAAGATCTGGCTATTACAAATTGTGCTGCTATAAACATGGGTGCACATATATCGCAGTGGTATGATGTTTTTAATTCTTCTGGGAAGATGCCCAGAAGGGGAATAGCTGGGTCAAATGGGACCTCCAACCCTAGTTTTTTGAGGAATCTCCACACTGACTTCCACAGTGACTGTACCAGTCGACACTCCCACCAACAGTGAAGAAAGGTTCCTTTTTCCCCACAGCCCCTCCAGCATTTGTTATTAGTTGATTTCTTTATAGTAGCCATTCTTTCTGGGGTGAGATGGTATCTCAGTGTTGTTTTAATTTGCATCTCTTGAATGACTAGTGATGTTGCACATTTTTTTGTATATTTATTTGCCATTAGTATTTCTTCATCTGAGAAATGTGTATTCATCTCAGATGCCCATTTTTGGAGTGGGTCTTTAAATTTGGGAGGTTTGATTTTTTTGAGTTCTTTATATGTTCTCGATAGTAATCCTTTGTCTGAGGAACAGCTGGCAAACATTTTTTCCCAGGTTGTGGGTTGTCTCTTCACTCTGTCGGTGGTTTCTCTTGCTGTGCAAAAGCTTTTTAATAAGATGAGATCCCAGTTGTTGATTCTTTGGGATAGTTCCCGTGCGGTTGAGGTTTTATTCATAAAGTCTTTGCCTACACCAATGTCTTCAAGGATTTTACCTATCCTACCTTCCAGCAGATTTAATGTTTCTGTTTTAATATTTAGATCTCTGATCCATTTTGAATTTAGTTTAGTGCATGGTGAAAGATATGGGTCTAGTTTTAATCTTCGGCATGTGTAGAGCCAGTTTTTCCAGCACCATTTATTAAAGAGGCTATCTTTCTTCCAGCGAATGTGTTTGGCACCTTTGTCAAAGATAAGGTGGCTTAGTATGTCTGGGGTTGTTTCAGCATCTTCTAATCTGTTCCACTGATCTTCAGGTCTGTTTTTTTGCCAGTACCACACTGTTTTTATCACAGTAACTTTATAGTATAATTTCAAGTCTGGGACTGTGATGCCCCCTGCCTTGCCTTTGTTGCCCAGAATTGCCTTTGCTATTCTAGGTCTCTTCTGATTCCAAATGAATTTTAGGATTGTTTTCTCTAATTCTGTAAGATATGCTGTTGGAATTTTGATTGGAATTGCATTAAATCTGTATAACAATTTTGGAAGTATGGCCATTTTCACTATATTGGTTCTTCCTATCCAGGAGCAAGGGATATCTTTCCATTTTTTGATATCCTCTTCAATCTCCTTTTTCAGAGTACTGCAGTTTTCAGTGTATAGGTCTTTTACATCCTTTGTGAGGTTGATTCCTAGGTATTTCATTTTTTTGGTTGTTATTGTGAAAGGTATTGTTTCCCTAATTTCTCTTTCAGTAAGTTTGTTATTTGTGTACAGGAAGGCTATTGACTTTTGAGTACTGACTTTGTAACCAGCTACACTACTGAATTTGCTTATTAAATCTAGCTGCTTTTTAGTGGAGTTTTTGGGGTCTTCTGTGTAGAGTATCATGTCATCTGCAAATAATGTTAATTTAACTTCTTCCTTTCCAATCATTATTCCTTTTATTTCTTTCTCTTGTCTAATTGCTGTGGCTAAAGTTTCCAGAACTATGTTGAGTAAGAGTGGGAACAGTGGACATCCTTGTCTTGTTCCTGATTTTAGAGGGAAGGCTTTCAGTTTTTGGCCATTTAGTATAATATTGGCTGTTGGTTTGTCATAGATAGCTTTTACCAGATTGGGATAAAGACCCTCTATTCCAATTTTCTGTAGGGTTTTTATCATGAATGGGTGCTGGACTTTGTCAAAAGCTTTTTCTGCATCTATTGAGATGATCATGTGATTTTTGTCTTTGGTTCTGTTAATATGGTGTATTACATTTATTTTTTTTTTTTGTGGGTACCGGGGGGTCGACCTCAGGACCTCGCGCGCCAGCAGGCGCCCGTGCCGCTGAGCGATATCACCGGCCCCTTTTTTGTATGTGGGATCCGGGAGTCGAACTCGGGCCCTCGCGCTTGCCGGGCAGGCGCTTAAGCCGCTGAGCCATCTCACCGGCCCATGTATTACATTTATTGATTTACGTATGTTGAATCATTCCTGCATCCCTGGGATGAATCCAACTTGGTCATGGTGTATAATCTTCTTGATGATTTGTTGGATTCTGTTTGCGAGTATCTTATTAAAGATTTTTGCATCTATGTTCATTAGGGAGATTGGCCTGTAGTTCTCTTTCTTAGTTGGGTCCTTCTCTGGTTTTGGTATCAGGGTAATGCTTGCTTCCAGGAATGAATTTGGGAGTATTGCTCCCCTTTCAATTTCATTAAAAAGTTTGAGAAGTAGTGGCGTTAGGTCTTCTCTAAATTTCTTGTAGAATTCGGCACTGAATCCATCAGGGCCTGGGCTTTTCTTTGTTGGGAGGTTTTTAATTACATCTTCAATTTCATTGGTTGATATTGGCTTATTTAGGATTTTTAAATCTTCTTGATTCAGCTTTGGTAATTCATACGAATCTAGGAATCTGTCCATTTCTTCTGCATTTTCCATCTTAGTAGAATATAAATTTTCAAAATAGGTATAGATGATCTTCTGGATTTCTGCAGGGTCCATCGTGATATCACCCTTTTCATTTTCAATTGCATGGATTTGAGTCTTTTCTTTTCTTTTTTTAATAAGGTTGGATAAGGATTTGTCAATCTTATTTATTCTTTCAAAGAACCAACTTTTTGCTTCATTGATTCTTTGTATTGTTTTTTTAGTCTCCAATATGTTAATTTCTGCTCTGATCTTTATAATTTCCTCCCTTGTACGGGCTTTTGGCTTAACCTGCTCTTCTTTTTCTAGAAGTTCAAGGTTCGCCATTAAGTTGTTTATTTGGGCTTGCTCTATTTTCCTGATGTAAGTATTTAATGCTATAAATTTCCCTCTTAGGACTGCTTTCATTGTATCCCATAAGTTCCGGTATGTTGTACTGTCATTATCATTCAATTGTAGAAAGTGTCTAATTTCTTCTTTAATTTCATCTGTGACCCATTGGTTGTTCAGGAGGGTGCTGTTTAATTTCCATGTGTTTAGGGAGTTTTTGTGATTTCTTTTGCCATTGATTTCCAATTTCATTGCACTATGGTCTGATAATATGCATGGGATAATTTCAATTCCTTTGCATTTACTTAAGCAGGTTTTATGAGCTAGTATGTGGTCTATTTTGGAGAACGTCCCATGTGCAGCTGAGAAGAATGTGTATTCTGATGTTGTGGGGTGGAACACTCTGTAGACATCTACTAAGTCCATTTGTTCAAAAGTTTGGTCCAGTTCTACTATTTCATTATTGATTTTCTGTCTAGTTGATCTGTCTTTTTGTGACAGTGGAGTATTGAGATCTCCCAATATAATTGTATTAGTGCTTATTTGATTTTTCATGTCCTTTAGTACTTGTTTTATATAGCTGGGTGCACTGGTATTTGATGCATATATATTTATGATCATTATCTCTTCGAGAGCTAAGTCTTGAAAGCAGCCTATATGCCCATCAACAGATGATTGGATAAAGAAAATATGGTATTTATACACAATGGAGTACTATTTTGCCATAAAGAAGGATAAGCTTGAGGCATCTGTAGATAAATGAATGAGTCTGAGATGGTGATGTTACATGAATTAAATCAGACACAAAAGTTTAAATATCACATGGTTTCTCTTATATGAGAAACTCAAAATATAATTAAAGAGCAAAATAAAGGATAGATAATAGGAAGTAGGGAGATTTTTTTTTTTCATGTGGGAAGGGAACAAGAGATGGAGGGAGGGGAGAGGAAAGGAAGGGAAAGGGGATTTAGAAAGAGGATTAAAGAAAAAAATGGAAATAGAACTTGTTCGCGTGGGAAGGGGGACAAGAGTTGGAGGGAGCAGGGAGGGGAAGGGGACAAAAAAGAACTCAGATGTGTCATACACACACCAACTCCCCATGATAAATGTAACCTAAGTACTGCAAACATGTGCTAGTAAAAAACCAGCCTGGCTCCTGGGTCCGTATTCTTTGCCACTACAGTTGAAATACATTGTCGATATAGCTGTTCCTCGGTGCAGGAGTCACAGACTGGCATTCACAGGCTGGATCTGGCTCACGGGTCTGTTTTGATTGGCACTCAACAAACAAAAAATGTTTTTAAAAATTTGAACTTGAATGACTTTGTGGACGCTTCTGTCTTAGTTACCTCCCTTGCTGCTGGAACAAAATACCTTTACCCAAAAATTAAAGGAGGGGAGGTTAATTTCGGCTCACAGGTCACTCAGTCCTTTGTCTAAGGCAGGGCAGCACGGCAGAGGGGACTGCGAAGGACAGCTGCTCAGAACATGGCATCCAGGAAGAAGAGAGAGAGATCAAGGGAGGAGTCGGGGAGGGAGAGAAACCCTTCCAGGTCGCGCCCTTGTGACCCTTCTGACCAGACCCCACCTCCTAAAGCAAGTCTGCTATGTGTCCTATAATGTAGTCACCTTCCCTAAGCTCTGCCTATGAGCTGGCTCCTGGGGAACATCTAGACAGAAACCGTCACAGCCTCTTCATTCCAGCTCACCTTATCATTTCCCTGCTTACATTCTTCCTTTTCAGTGTGATCCTGGAGGGATTGGACAGCTCCTGAAGGAGTACGTTTCCTAGCACTCTGGAGTGTTCCCGTGACCATTCTTCCTCCTTTCTGCTCATGCTAAAGGCCCGCTCATCCTCTTTCCTCCATCTCACTTGTGTAACCAGCCGTCTGGCATCCCCTACTTCTCTCACGTTTGTGGAAGAGCAGCCGCATGTGGACTTCCCGTTTCCATCTCAGTGTAATGGTGTACATGGGAGTTTAGCTGGGTCTGATTTCTGCTTTATGAAACCACTCCAACCAATGGGCGTGAAGTATCCAGTGATTATTTGGAAACATCCCTGGTAAATTGTAAATTAAAGTGAGGGCGGTAGTGACTAGTCATAATAATTACTACTATTGCTAATCATTTTATTTAATATTTGAAGTGAAGATTAGAAACCCTTAAGCAGATAGCACATGTTATTAAATGTCTATAAAAACTGTCTTGGTTTTTGAAGATTTATTCCTTAAGGAATTTTATGTATCTGGAGTTATTAATATACTAATATAACAAATCAAAGGTTAAAAAGTTCTTGGCGGTTGAAATATCTGAATTACGTGGATAGAAGAGAGGCTGAGAAGAGACGTGCTTACCTTCTGTTATGGCTTATGTCTGGATGCCTCTCCAAAGCCTCATACAGTCACGGGGGCGCTTTTTGGAGGTGGCTGGGTCTAGGGTGTGTGATGGTGGGATTAAGGATATGATGCTGGGATTAAGGGTGTGAATGCTACCTGTCCTAAGGGTGGGTAGTCTGGATAAAATATAAGAGGCAGAAAGAGGGCTGGTGTGGTCATCCTTGGTCATTTGCTTGCTGCTTTCTGCCTGCCCTGCTTTGCCATGAGCTGTTTCTCTTCTGCGATGCTCCTCAGCCATGTGTCACCCTGCCTTGGAGCCAGCCAACTATGAACTGAAACCTCTACAAACTATGAACCAAATAAACCTTTCATCCTTTAACTTTGGGTGTCAGGTATTTTGTCTCAGCAACGAGAAAAGTAACTAAGACAGCTTCCAAAGGCAAAATTTTATTTTTTGTCCAGTTTTGAACATGGACAGAGAACATCTTCTTGATTGAACATGAGAGAGGGGAGGGCCTCAAGAAAAAGTACCAGATGCAAATATCGCCCAGCCCTATTTGATGTCGATCTTGGGAAATATGTATCCCAGTTCTGAGTACTGCAAAGAGCTTGAAAACTGTTCTCAGTTTCTGATCCAGATCACATTGTCTCCCCACTAGAAGGAGGCTTCTTTTGGATTTAGTATTCTCAATGCCCATGAATAGGTCACAGGAATAAAATTTTGACAGAATCTGTTTAAAGCTTGAGAAATCTGTGTCTAATTATAAACTCCTCAATAATTTTGATTGATAATTATAAACTCCTCAATAATTTCATCATTGGATTAATTTGATGGGATGAGATTCATAAGTTTTCTTGAACCAATAGTCTGCAGGCACACAGTAGGCAAACTGTAGATTCTCACTGCGAGTGCTGAAGGGCAGCAGAGCGCCCCACATTAGACATTCGGGGCTCACCGTGTATGCATGTCAACAACTAAAATTCTGCTTTTGGGATTCTCAGACAACATAATATAGAGAGATGAGAGTTCCCTTTTCAGTAATAGTTTATAGTGGCATTGGGAGGAGAGATGCTGGTTGTGGGGTGAGTTAATTTTTACACCCTCCAGTTGGGAGAGTAGTTAGGTTTTGTATGTATTCCCGTCAATGCTGCATATGTACAAAGTAGTGGCTGACAAAACCTCTGGGTTAGATTAGATGGACTCTGGTGCCTTCTGATCTGGAAATCTTGGTGGTTTTATTTTCTTTGGCTTAACCAGACATTCTTCCTGCTTGGTCTGTCCTGGGTCATTTTCTCCCATAAGTCTTTTTGTTGCCAAGGTCGAACTTGATGAATTAGCTTGGTTCTGGCTGACAGAGTCCACATGACTAGGAAGACTTCTGTAAACACAATCAAGAGAATTTCTCAAAACATTTTATCCAAGTCCACTCTACTGAACTCATAGAGTGAGCATTTGTCCCCACTTGGTGTCTTACTGGCCATGGGTGTCCTGCAAAATCTCACGACTGGGAGCTAGGACTCCTACCCACCCCACCTTGTAAACCATGAAACAGGGAGGTGAGTGTTATCCCTGGGGCCCTGGGCCAGACACAGAGCAGGCCTCAGGCATGGCTTCCTTTTCATCTTTCTTTTCTTTTTTTTCCCTTGCTAACAGCTTTATCGAGATGTAACTCACATACCACTAAAAGTATAACATTCAATGGTTTTTAGTATATTCGCTGAATTGTGCAACTATCAGCACAATTTTAGAACATTTTCTTCGTCACTCCAAGAAGAAATGCTGTACTTTTAGTAGTCAGCCTGCATTCCACTCTATCACCAGCCCTGGGCTGGAATACTGGGCTACTTCCTGTTCCTATAGATTGTCTATTCTGGACATGTCCATACATACATTCTACACAGGTTCTTTTATTCAGCATGATGTTTTTGAGGTTCAACGGTGTTGTAGGATGAGTCAATATTTCATTCCTTCTTAGTGTTAAACAACATTCGATGGCATGGATATATCGCATTTTATTCATCTGTCTTATCAATTGGTGGAATTCGAATCCTTATACTTCTTGGCTATTATTACTAATGCTGCTATGAATATTCATGTGCCAGCTTTTCTGTGCGTACGTTTTCATTTCTCTTAGCGTAATATCTAGAAGTGAAATCGCTGAGTCATGGCAACTGTAGTTATAATCTTTTGAGGAACTGCCAGACCGTTTCCCAGAGTTACCTCGTCACTTTACATCCCTGCCAGGAGTGCACAAGGTTTTGTTTTCTCTACATTCTTGCCAACAGTTGCCATTGTCTATATTTTCAGTGATCGCCATCCTGGTGAATATGAAGTATGATGGTACTGTGGGCTTGATTTGAGTTTCTCTGAAGGACAAAGATGCTAAGGATCTTTTCATGTGATGACCATCCATTTGAGTATCTTCTTCACAGAAATGTGTTTTCAAATCCTTTGCTCACTTTTTAGTTGAGTTGTAAGGTTTTTTGCATATTCTAGATACAAATGTCTTATCCGATATACGATTTTCAGGTATTTTCCCCTCATTCGTTGGTTTTTGTTTTACTTCCTTGATGGTATCCTTTGAAACACAGAAGTTTTAAATTTTGGTGAAGTACAGTTTGATATTTATTCTTCTGTTAAAGTAGAGTAATCTGAATTTTAAAAGTTCTTAACATTTTTATTATATGTCTGCAGTACATAATGATTACATTCATCAGTGGGAGTTGAAGATGTGTCCACAACACATCTTAATTCTTTTTACATTGACTAATCTGAATTCACGACCCTTCAAGGGGCTAGCTAAAGGTTGTTTAGCCAAATCCTTAGTTTTCTTTGCAGAGTACTCTTACTGGTAGCGAATTTCCTAATTATAGCATCATTTGCAATTTGGATAGGCCAAAAAGATTGCAAATAATCAAATCCTGGCTCCTTTTGGATTAATAGTTCTTCCCTTAATCTTTTTCTTCTTTCCCATTTTGCTAGAAACACCAAAAAGAAACTAGTCTGTGCTTTCAACATTTCCATATTTTTGCCTGTCTCCTGCTTTTTTCCAGTCCCATTTCAAAAATGAAGATGTGGCTCAGATTTTCCTAAATTTAACCTATCTTTCCTTTCTGGAAGTTTTATTATTATAAATTGTGAGTCCACCTGTGGGACTAGAACCAGAGCTATCAGTGGTGCCCTGCCCTCATCCCCCCCACCTTACTCCAACACTGTGACCTGCACAGCCCTTCCTGTGGGTTTTCAGGACCGAACCACTCGCCACACCTCTGTCCCCAGGCGCTAACCCCATTCCTGAAGCCCACAGTGGTGCCCGCTGATTGCCCTCTGTAGAGTCACCTCCCATCTCTCATTCCTCATGTCTGGCTCCGGAAGATGTGACAAGGATTTGTGTGACGCCCTTACCAGGGACACCATCAGATATTCAAGTGCACGTGTCCATGGGTCTTGTGGTTACAGAATTTATTAGGAGTTATTAATCTTGAAAAGTCAGTTCTGTCTTCCAGAAATAAGCCTTCCAAAAGGTCAGCCTGGCTTTTAATTAAGAATGAATCTTTTTTGCAGGTTAAACTGTGAGTCCAAATGGCTGTGTTACTTGAACCCACAGCAGTCGATCCTGCAGTAATTAGCAGACAGGAAGGCTCCATGCTCAGCTGGCTGAAAGTTCGTCTGGCTTTAATGAGAGGAAAGTTCCCATGAGAACGATACCTGCTGCAGCTCCAGCCTGAGGCCGGGAGGCGCTGGGTGCTGGGTGCCTTCCTGTCCACCGCTGTGACCAGCCGACTCCACGCTTCTTTCCCTTCCACTTCGGTTCCCTTCCTTTGGTGGCTCTCCTGATTTCCTCGCTGGGTGAGGAAAGTGGAATCCTTTCTCAGGGACCCACAGAGAGAGAGAGGCCGGAGTGTGTTACCACATCCTGGGGGCCTGCGAGGGCTTTGGCTTTGAGTGTGACCTAGTTCTGCTGCCAATATTCTGATCATTTGGGTCCCTGCCAGCAATGTTCAGAAAGCACACAGTGAGCCAGAGAAATCAGGAATGTTAGGAGGAGCCGATGTCTTCCAGGGTTAGCGTGAAGCACCGACAGGACCTCCAATGACAATGTCATGGAGACTGAGACGGACACTCTTCCCAGGTCTGTTTCATTCCTGATTAATCAAAGAGCAAGCCCTGTTACCTTTGTCTTCGACAGAGAGCGAGCACAGCCCTCAGGGCCACAGGCTATAGAAGGCAAGAGGATCTGGCTAGAATTTAATAACGTTGTTTTGTTTTCTTTGGTGGCCAGTCGGTGATACTGCATTTTCACTAAGAGTAATGTGGTCAAACTTCCTTCATTAATAAATAAATGTGTACAAAAAGTGACTCACTTAGAAGAAAGATCTTGAATAATCAGTTGTTCTGGCGAAGTGTTGTACATATCCATAACCCTAGCACTCTGGGATGCTGGGGCAGGGGGATCAGGTTGAGCCCAGTCTGGGAAATTTAGCAAATTGGTGAGACCTTGTTTCAAAATAATACATAAGAAAAGACAGGGGACATAGTTCAGGGTGAGGGCCCTGGGTTCAATCCGCAGTACTAGAAAACAATCAGTGGTTCCAGGGGTGGTGCCCTATCAGTGCCGTCATGAAGTGGCAATGTGAGGGTGTGCGTAGACGTCATAAGAGCCCATGGCTGGCTAGCTGTAGAGGAAGGCAGTCGCCGCCACTTGGGCACATATTTGCACTTTCTAGACACTGAGCACCTTCAACAGCTGAGCACAGTGGGAGCACTTATCTGTTCATTCAGAACACAGGACATACTACATGTTTATGAGATCATGAGAAATAGGTTTTGTCAGTGCGTTCCCTGGTGGCCGGTGACATTCTCATCAAACATTGGCAGAAGTGTCTCAGCTCAGAAGTGAAGTACCTGATTCACAGAAGCTTGGGGAACTCGAGTGCACCCCTCATGGTGACGGTGGGAGATTCAGTTCTTGACTATGTGTCGTGAATGTTGCTTGGGTAGATGTCGCAAACAGATGGGTCCATCTTACAGGGGAGTTGCTCTCCAATGAAACGCAAGGGCTCACCTCTAAACTCTGCTGACTCCGCACATTTTTCTCAAACCCCTGAGGGGAGGGTGCGTGTGGAGTGTGCTCCGCAGCAGACCCTAGATGTGTCTGAGGGGTGCTGTGTCCTGTCCAGTTCAGTGGTGTTGTGGTCACGACAGGTGCTAACCCAAGGGCTGGGTTGCTGGTGACTCCAGCTGAAGTCGGTCCCGTCTCCACAGTGGTTTACCTGCCTGGGCTGGGGAATGTGATTTCGCCAAAGCCAAAGCTGGGACCCAGCTTGTGGAGGCCCTGGCTATGGATGACCCAAGGTAGGGAGGTAGCAGACTGGGAGACTTTTCAAGACAGAACCAGCAAGACTGATAAAATATAGTTTGTTTACTCACACTACTTTTCCCTTGCTGGTGTGACAAGTGAGGCAAGTCACGAGACTGTGGAAAACAGCCAGTCCGGCCTGCGGCCTCACACCTCAACTCAGAACAAGTAGCTGTCCCAGTGTTCTCTATGCACAGAGGGGTCCGTCCCTGAGAAAGCCATGTTGTGATTTTCAGAAAGCTTGTGGGGAGCAGCCACAGGCTCCAAGGGCCCAATATCCTGTGAGGTCTTTTGGGCTCTGTGGCACCATAAAGCACCAGGTTGCCATAAAAAATGCAAAGGACATTTCTCCAGCCTGCTGCTACCTGCTGCCCACACATAACATGCATGTAAGGCAGGACTAGATGAGGATGTTTTCTATTAACAAAAGTGAATCTGTCGTGGGTTCCTCCTGCAGCTTCCCAGTGCTTGCGATGGCCAGACAGTGGGGTGTTGGTGAGCAAAGCAGGGTGTCCAAGAGCTGCCACTGTGATCCCTGGCCTTCCACTGGATGTGAAATGGAAAGTGTGGGGGCAAAATCAGGTGGCAGTGGACACTGTGGTCTTGGGCAAGTCTCTTTAGCCCTGGTTTTCTGGTCTCCATTTCGAAGTGGTGATTATCACTGGGTTTCCATCAACTAAGATGGCGGCTGCCCGGAAGAAGTGGAGGAGGCAGAAGGTATCTCTGGAGAACCAGCACCCAGACCTCCAGGGAGGATGTGCCCTGCAGAGAGGGAGCCACGGCCATAGCGACCAGGGCTGCAGAGAATGGAGTGGCTTCTTCTAGGAAGAGCCATTAAAAGAACAGGTGGGGAAAGGGTGTTAGTGCTCGGGTGTGAGGAGACACCACAGAAGGAAGAAAGGATTCAGGAAAAGAGAGAGGCAAGAAAGGTTTTCTGAGGCTAAGGGTTTCCTCTTTCCTTCCCATCCCTCCCTGCTCCCTCCAACTCTTGTTCCCCTTCCCATGTGAAAAAGCTCTATTTTCATCTTTTCTTTGATTCTCTCTTTTTAAAATGCCTTTTCCCTTATTCCCTAATCCCTTGCTCTATCTCTTATGCCTCTTCCTAGTTGAAAAAAAAAAAAAAAAAACTCCCTGCTTCCTATTGTCTGTCCTTTATTTTGCTCTTTATTTATATTTTGATTTTCTCATAAGAGAAACCGTGCAATACCATGTGTGTCTGATTTATTTCACTTAACATTATGGTCTTGAGATGCATCCATTTACCTACAAATGCCTCGAGTTCATCCTTCGTGATGTGATTCTGCATGCAAGAACCCGAAGCCCTGTTATCCATTGTTATGCATCAATCAGACACTGTCTCGGAGAGGATCTGGGGGACATGGAGGAGATCTGGAAGTCTAAGGATTTACCCGAAAGTTATCAAGGGATCCAAGATTGTTTAAATTGGAGGAGACTAAGACAGTCTGAAATGATGAAACTCTTACCTCAGTGATTCCTGCTCCATAAAGTGGGGACTTTGATAAAAATGAGATGTTTCAGAGCCACACCTGATGGTGCATGCCTGTAACCTCGGCTACTTGAGAGAGGCAAGAGGATCCAGAGTCCAAGGTCAGCCCAAGCAACTCAGTGAGACTCTGTGTCAAAATACAATTTTTATAAAAAGGCTTGGGATGCAGCTCAGTGGTAGAGCACTAGCCTAGTATGTGCAAGGCCCTGGAATGAGTTTCAGAAAGTAAAGAAACTGTTATTGTGTACATTTGTGCTGAATACATAGCTGTGTTTGTGTGTGCGTGTGTGTGTGTTTGTGTGTGTGTTGCAACTGGGGATTAAACCCAGAGAGCTTACAGTGAGTTACATCCCTATCCCATTTTATTTTGCAACGAGGTCTTGATATGTTGCCCAGGGGCCTTGAATTTTGTACCCTTCTGCCTCGGTCTCTCAAGTACCTAGGATTACAGGTGTGTGCCACTGCTCTTCGTCTGAGTGTGTGTAATGTTTTTGACTCCACATACATAGTTGTCTTTCAGTGGTAGCATATGGATAATATTTTTTGCCTATCTCAGTCTATCTACCGTTAAATTTTGTTCCTTCTATAATATATTGATAAACTGCGATAAATTTGTTTATTTGCTTCTTTTTAGAGCATTAATGCAGTATTGAGAGGCATTATACTCTAGAGTCTTAAAGCAACGTAGTGTATATAACCTGTGCTATAGCGAGGGGTATAGTTTTTTCAGTTTCTCAATGGTTCCAAATAGAAAAGAGAAATATAAAGCAGCCCTTTCCTAATCTCAACACACTAATTTAGAAATTCAGTACCTAATTCATAATCTAATGCTGAGAAAGACTTAGAAACATTTACTTTTGCTTCACAACCAGTTTTATTATCTGATTTTGAAGCTGACAGTGGATTTAGAAGCCACCAACGCAATAGGGGGAAACGTGGCAGAGCTGAGGAGTCGTTCAAGTCAGGCTCCTGGGCAGCGGTGCTGCGGCGGCTGACCTCCTGACAGGAAAACGGAAAGTCAGACCCAGAAGTCGAAGAAGTACATGGAGTATTGCGATGGTACCTCATTCAACTGCTGAGGATAAGAACTGAATTGGAAAGAGGGAGACCGGGATTCCGGTCCAGGGTCAGTAACTGATCGACTGTGTCACCTTGGGAAGGCTTTGCTTTTTGGAATTAGTTTCCAGCCCCAAAGAATGAAATGTGAACCTTTGCCAGGATCTAAACAATGGATGATCACCAAAGTCAGTACTTAACAAAAGGCAAATGGGAAAGACACTTAACACTCGTGTGTGTGTGTGTGTGTGTGTGTGTGTGTGTGTGTGTGTGTGTATGACACAGATTCCTAGGGGAATCATTGAGACCTCAAGGTCAGATAAAAAGCAAGCGGGTGGAAAATGGCAGAGTGGTAAGCAACAACAACTCAGCATCTCTCAGATTTGAAATCCAGACACCGGAAAATAACTCGGGGGTTTGAAATCCATACACCAGAAAATAACGTGGGGAAGAAGAAAAAGAAAAAAAGGGAAGTAGATCCTTTGAACCAGGAAGCATCTGACAGGAAAATTAAAATCTATGGAAAAATTGGAAAGACAGAACATAACCCAGAAAAGGGAAGGGACAATGTGCACTTTCTTCTCCTGGGACAGGAAGACCAAATTTCAGCGACAAAGTGAAAGCGGGCCACTCAGAGGGACTCAGTGAGAAACACAGCAGTGGAATGGACCTGTGCACGCTAGGAGCCGCAACAGCTTGTGAGGGACTCGGGTACAAGCGTCCCACACACCACTGGGAAGAGTGCTTGGTTGGACACCATCCTGGAGGTGGATCGACTGAATATGGGACTCAGAGCCACTACGACTGCTTCAATTCAGGGCTCCCAGCCTTACATTCCCCGAGTGACTGGGTGAGGGACAGTATGGTCAGGGAGCCCTGGTCAGGCCAGCAAGAGACCCCGTGAGGGGTTTAAGAGAAAGGACTCAAGCTTCAGTGTCATGGGCAGAGGCCAGGCTCGGCCTGAATTTCTTTGGGTTTGAAAGCTGTAGAATTGGCACTGTCACCCTAATTCCGCTGCCTGCTGGGGGCTGCATCCAGCATGGACCTGGGATCTGATTACTGTCTTTTTGTACCAGCGTGAGCAGGGATATGTCTTGACTTGGACATGCCCCAAAATTGTAGATCCTAAAAGAAAACCACTTGTTCTAAATCACAGAGAAATTCCTTTCTTTCCTTTTCTTTCTTTCCTTTTCTTTCTTTCTCTTTCTTTCTTTCTTTCTTTCTTTCTTTCTTTCTTTCTTTCTTTCTTTCTCTCTTTCTTTCTCTTTCTTTCTTTCTTCTTTCTTTCTTCTTTCCTTCCTTCCTTCTTGTTTTTTTGTTTATTTGTTTTTTGTGAGTGCATTGTTTTTATTCTTTTTTCTTTTCTTTTCTTTTCTTTCCTTTTCTTCTTTCTCTTCACCAATTTATTGGAGCTTAGGGAATTTTCCTTTATCCTTCTTCCTTGCTTCTTACTTCTTTGTCTTCTTTTTTCTCTTCTCCCTTTAATTGTTCTCCCTTTTTCTCTCTTTTGTTTATTCTTTATATAATTCCTTTTTCTCTCTTTTTTCCTTAATCTCCTATTTCTCATCAGTTTTTTTTCTTACCTTTATCTAGTTCTATAAACATTCTTCAACTCCCCAGTAAGAGCCTTTCACCACTTGTTTCTCCTCCTCATATCATAAAGTTTAAAGTTTCGAAGTTTTCCTCTTACATTCCCCCATTCCCAGGTCCTATACCTTTAATAGTATAACCATAAGGTTAATCTTTTTATAGTTGGTTAATTCTGTAAAATTACCATTGGATTATTTTCTACCATTACCAGAGATACAGCTGTCACATTTAGTGTGTGTTTAGCTGTAAGTCAATACCTGGGTTGTCCTAATGTTTGCATCATAATGTGAATTTCCTCTCTAGGATTAAGTGTGGTACCTAATTGGTTCTATCATATATTAATATTCAATTTGTCTTGGCCCATAGTACTGTAGCTGATTTGCTTGATATTAACAGTGTTGCATGATTGTTGCTATTTCTCTGTAAGCCAACACTCAGATTACCTTTGCAACATTGACAATACTGGGAAGAGTATATCCCTACAGACTTAGTAGTAGGTTAACTACACTACATCCTCCCCTCCCAAATTAGCCAAGGTGGTCAGGTCTTGGGACTGTGGCAAAGGATTACAATTAGCCACGCCCAAAGTACATCACCGTAAGGCAACTAATAAGATCTCTATACTAACAACAAAGTCTTTAGACTTTCAGCATCCACACACCTCAGCACAAAACAAACAAAATAATAGAAACATAAGAAGACAAGGCAACAAAATGCCGCTAAAACTCCCAACTCCCCCAAAGCCAATCCAGGGGGCACTGAGGGGCAGAATAGCATAAGCCACACATTGGAATAACTCAAAAAGATAGCAGAGGAGGTTAGAAAACAGATCAAAGAGGTATTTGGCAGTATTAGAGAAGGTATAACTGAACAGGTAATGGAATTAATAACCAAAATGATGTAGGAGCTTTCAGAAGACACTGAGAAAGAACTAGATGAGCTAAACAAAATGATATAAAACATGAATGACCAGTTTACCAAAGAATTAGAGTCTACAAAAAAGTTTCAATCAGAAATCCAGGAGATGAAAAATCATACTGAGAGAGCTCTCCTATCGAAAGCTGCAGCCATGAGGGAAGTTGGATAGTTGAGCCACTGTGGGGCCAGGCTGGGCTCAGGTGAGGGAGATGAGAGATGGCTGTATCCCAGAGCCCCTCTCAGTGCCTGTGAACAGTTGTGGGGGCAGTGTCCTCGGGGAGTCAGCCGGCTTGCAGTGTCAGCAGTAGCAGTTGTCCTCGCCTGCTCTGGGGTCCTCTTCTAACCATGTTGCCTCACCATGGTGAGAACCTTGGCTTCTCCCGAGAGGGATGGTGCAATCCACATGCTCAGGCAGGAGTTGGGGGAGGCTTGGTGGTGGTGCCGCCCACTCCTTGGAGTGCAGTGGGGGAGAAGTGGCAGTGAGGGGCAGAATCGCCTGCCATTGTTTTCAGGGCTGGGGATGCTGGAGAGTTGGTCTGTCCCTTTCTCCTGCTCCAACGTGGCAGCAGCAGTGGCACCTCCTGGGAGCTGGGCCAGCTCTGAACCTCCCCTCTGCTGCACCCCCTCCCCAGCTGAGCCTCTGGGGGCCACTGCAGGAGGTAGCTGTCCAAGCATTGTTCATCCATCCAGTGGCCACTATAGAAGTCGTTACTTGGCTGTGGCCCAGAGCCCAGCAGCAGCAGAGTGAGGGGAATCAGTGACCAGGTCCAGAGCCATCTCCTTCCTGCAGGTAAAGCCCCACTACCACCGGCTTCTGCCATCTTCCTCTTCATTTTCCTTCAACCACAGGCTCCCAGACATGACAGCCATGATCAAAGAGATCATTAGCAGAAACAAGAGAAGACATTGAAAGGATGGATTCGATTTAGACTTGACCTATATTTATTCAAACATTATTGCTATGGGATTTTCTGCAGAAAGACTTAAAGGCATATGCAGGAACAATACTGATGATGTAGTAAGGTAATGCATAACCATTACAGTGCTGAAAGACTTTATGACATCACCATATTTAGTTGCAGGGTTGCGCAGTTTCCTTTTGAAGACCATAATCCACCACAGCTAGAAGTTATCAAGCTTTTTTGTGAAGATTTGACCAATGGCTAAGTGAAGGTGACAATCATGTTACATGAATTCACTGTAGAGCTGGAAAGGGATGGACTACTACAATGGTTTGTGCATATTTATTACATTGGGGCAAAATTTTAAAAGCACAGAGGCCCTAGATTTCTATGGTGACAGAAGGACCAGAGGCAAAAAGGGAGTAACTATTCCCAGTCAGAGCTGCTATGTGTAATATTATAGCTACCCGTTGAAGAATCACCTGGGGTATAGACCAGCAGCACTGTTTCACGAGATGATGTCTGAAACTGCTCCAGTGTTCAGTGGCAGAACTTGTAATCCTCATTTTTTGGTCTGCCAACTAAAGGTGAAGATATATTCCTCCAACTCAGGACCCTTAAGATGAAGGAAATGAAAGACCTCTACAGTGAAAAGATAGTACTCTGAGAAAGGAGACCAAAAATGATATCAGAAAATGGGAAGATAGCCCCTGTTCCTGGACAGGCAGAACCAATATAGTCAAAATGGCCCTACTTCCAAAACTGTTATACAGATTTAATGCAATCCAAATCAAAATACCAATAGCATTCCTCACAGAACTACAGAAAGCAACCCTAAAATTCATATGGAACTAGAAAAGAACCAGAATAGCAAATGCAATTCTGGATGTCTAGGGTAAGGCACGGGGCATCACAAGGCCAGAGTTCAAGTTATACTACAAAGCTATAGTGATAAAAACATCATGGCATTGGCCAAAACAAATAAGCACCCAACAAATGACAAACAAAACAAATGAAGAAAAAACACCAAAACAAAAAAACCCCAGACTTGTGGATCAATGTAACAGAACAGAGGATAAAGAAACAACTCCAGGCGTACTCAGCTACCTTATCTTTGAAAAAAGGGCCAAATACTTTCCCTGGAGAAAAGATATCCTCATTAACAAATAGTGCTGGGAAAAATAGCTACCCGCATGCTAAAGATTGAACCTAGACCCAGATCACTCACCATGTACTAAACTATAATCAAAATGGATCGAAGATCATAACATTAGAGTAGAAACACTTAGTATATTGGAACACAAAATAGGTAAAGCACTTGAAGACATAGGTGTTGGGAAAGACTTGCTGTATAGAATCCCAGCTGCACAAGAAATACACGATATTAAGAATCAATAACTTGGATCACATCAAATTAAAAAGCTTCTGCACAGCAAACGGAATCTACCAACAGAATGAAGAGACAACCTACAGAATCAGAAGATATTTTGCCAACTATTCGTCAGACAAAGGATTAATATCTAGAATATATA
The DNA here is from genome assembly GCA_028451465.1 of Erethizon dorsatum. NCBI lineage: Eukaryota > Metazoa > Chordata > Mammalia > Rodentia > Erethizontidae > Erethizon > Erethizon dorsatum. The sequence goes on along the minus strand of CM051835.1, from coordinate 38,280,153 downwards.
ACAAACTCAAATAAGTTAGATTCCCCCAAATTTAAAGATCCAATCAAAAATGGGCATCTGAAATGCATAGACACTTCTCAGATGAAGAAGTACAAATGGCCAATAAATACATGAAAAAATGTTCAGCATCCCTGGCCATTGGAGAAATGTGAATTGAAACAACAGTGAGATCTCACTCCAGAAAGAATGGCTGCTGAGTTAAAGACATCATAGTACAGTGATCCATGCATACCAATGTTTATAGCAGCACAATTCCTACCAGCCAAATCTTGGAAGCAGCCTATATGTCTATCAACACATGAATTGATAAAGAAAATGTGGTATTTATACACAGTGGAGTACTACTTTGCTATAAAGAAGGATAAACTTGAGTCATTTGTAGGAAAATGAATGCATCTTGAGACCATAATGTTAAGTGAAGTAAATCTGACACCAAATTTAAATATTGCATGGTTTCTCTTAAATGAGAAACTCAATATATAAATAAAGTGCACAATAAAAGACAGACAGTAGGAAAAAAGAAAGAGAAAAGAAGTTACTGTAATGTAGCATGGACAATGTGTCTTAAAGAATACATTGATTTAGTTTTCTTGTCTTACTTGTTTTGTATGTTTTTTGGCTGGTTAGTAGGCCTGATAATCTGTATATATGATAATTAACTTCTTAAGGGCTTATAATAAATGAATCTAATGCTGGAAAAAGGGGTGGAGCAAAAGGATGAAAAAAAGAATTGAGATGTGTTCTGCTCATGTACCAATTCCTGACAGCAAGTATGATCATTACACACTGCAGACATCTACTAATTACAATTTTTAAAAAAGGAGCAAGCAAGTGAAGCAAATGTGTGGTTGAGCTAGGAAAAGTATAGTGTGTTGAGGGAACAGCAAAAAACAAAGATAAGGGGTGGGGAGTGGTCTCGTATTTCAAAAGTAGCAAGGAATGCAGTGTGCTTGGAGCGTGGAGCCGTAGGTGATGGAGCTAGAGATGTAATCAAGCAGTGCATTCAGACATCAGATTAAGCATGCATGTCTATTTTCTCTTTTGCAACATTTCTAGTATGGTGAAAAGGCTGTGTGTGTATGAAAAAATTTCAAGTTCTCCTGGAAGGCAAAAAGGAATGCCGTCAGTGATCCTGACAGTGTATACTGAGCAAAGACGAGCTCAGACTGACGAGAGGCCGCAGCCTTAAGAGGGCATGGAAGAGAACTAATCCAAGGGCGTGTGGCTCTTGGTGTCTTGCGTTGGTGGGGGTGGAGAGGAGGTGTCTGGGCCTGGGCCTGATTGGGTAATTGCTTGGGGAAGCCCACTTAGTTAACCCCTTGCTCCTGTTACTCTGTCTGCATCCTGCTCAGGAGCAGTGGCTCCTGGCCCTGTTCCAAAGGCAGGAGTGGTACACAGTGAGGTCAGGAAGGCAGAGAAACATTCCGGGCATGAACAAAAGACAGGTGGACTCTGAGGGGAGGAGCAAGATGGGAGCAGTGGTTGGTAGGAAGTGGTCAGCAGGGGTCAGCTCTAGAATATGCCTTGAGGGTGTAGACGGGCATGTGCCAATGGACTGGATGTGGTGTGTGAGACAATGAGGGGGTAGGAATCCCTGCAGGCTTTTGGTCTGTGCATGCGAATCAACAATGGTTATTTACAGGGGACAGAAGACTCAGGGTAGAATCCAGAGTAGGTTTAAGAGAAAAGTCAGAAACCCTGGCATTATGAGCAGCGTGTGGTGGCCCATACCTGTAATCCCAGCACTTGGGAGGTTGAGGCAGGAGGATCGCTGAGAGTTAGAGACCAGCCTGGGCTACCAAGCAAGACCCTATCTCAGAGAGAAAGAAGAAATCCTGGCATTATGTAGGCAAGCTGGATACAGAATCTGGAGTTCTGGGGGAAGGTGAGGGATGGAAGTACAAATCTGAGAAGCAGTGGGATATAAATGGTACATAAAGGCCAGGAACTGGGTGATATCACCTGGGCTTGGATACAGAAAGAGACAAAAAGAGCTCCCTCATCCTTCATCATTTAGAGATCTATAAAAGAAGGAGGAACAGGCAAGAGAGCAGTTCCCTATCTTTTCTTACATAGAATGCAGCAAAATCCTCTTTTTTCTCTGGTATTTGTAAGCAGAATACCTCTGAGCCTTTTAGAAGTTGAGAATTTGAAGAGGTCCTGATTATCATGTGGTCCGGTATTTTCCATATTGTGGGTCAAAAAGCATCGAGAAATCAGCTCATTGAATCCTGACTAGCATTTTAAATACGTAATGTAGAATCAAGTAGAAGGGCTCAGATTGTCACATGTAGTAGGAGTAGGTGTTGCTTCTGAAGCTGCCATTTGACTCTGTGTGTGTGCGTGTGTGTGTGCATGCGTGCACACATGCACACTGATTACCTGTGTATACATATATATTTTGTTTTTGTTTTTGTTTTGTGTCTCAAGTACACAGAATTGGACTCATTATAATCCTGAATTTGGGACACCACAATATTGGTAGGGTGCATAAATGGCCTTCTTTTATTTTTTGATCCTATAATATTTTAATTTAAAAATAGCGTAAAGTTCACTCACAACTCAGAATTAGAACATTTGTATCTTGACAGCCTTCTACCTTCCCCACCCACTTAACCATGTCCTTAATTTTGTATTTATCTTTCCCTTTCTTTTTTTTCCTCTCTTTGAGATTCTTTCTTTCTATGTGCACATTGTTTAGATCTGCTTTTTAAACTTTTGTTATGGAAAATTTCAACTATATCAAAAAGTAGAGAGGCTGGCATAATAAAGCCTTAGGCACCATCTCTCATCTTTAGCCATAATCCACTCATAATCTTGTTTCCTCTATAGCTGTTACCCCATTTGGAAGTAAATTCCAAATAGTATATCATCTTATCCATAAATATTTCAGCATAGGCCTTAAAACACACAGAATCAGTACCCTACCTCAAAAAATTTAGCAGTCATTTTTATGTATTCCATCATTTTCAGAAACCCCATTATATTAAGAATGATGACATTTATGAAAAAAATTAACATTTTATGAAAAAAAGCTAACAACTTGAACTCTGATCTGTTTATTAAGGATACTAAGAAATGATTTTATTTTGTTTTAGATATGATGCTATGGCTATTATTATTGCGACCTGAAATATTTATGGGTGAGGGGACATGATGTCTAGGATAAGGAGTATGGGTGAGGTTTACATGAAATGAGATTGCCTTGAATTATTACTGAACCTGAGTGACAAGAATATAGGGCTTATTAAACTGCTCTATTAACTTTCATATGTGTTCTCTTTCCCACAGCAAAGAATAAATGAATAGGCCAGGTGTGGTGGTGCACGCCTGTCATCCCAGCACTCGGGAGGCTGAGGCAGGAGGATCACTGTGAGTTCAAGGCCAGCCTGAACTGCATAGCAAGACCCTCTCTCACAAAATAAATGCATAAATAAAGACACGATAGTGAAATAAACACTCTAGTGCACAGCTCTGTAAGTGCCTAAGAGTTCTCTGGGGTGTAAACTCAGTGCAGCTTCAGCTCCGCTAGCTAGCGCCGAGCTGCTCCCCAGAGTGGACTGGCAGCCTTTGCCAGAGGCCGGGTGAGCATTGCGATCCCTTACTGTTGCCTGAACTGGGCCTTCTCTGCACCTTCCACTGCCTCTGCTGGGGTGGGGAGAGGGCACGTTGATTGTGTGCCAACTCCTGGGGGTGCCGGAAGTGTGACGGGATGCAGCTGGACAAGAACAGCTGTTTCCGGAACATGGATTTTTGCCCAAATCTACTTATCACTTGTCTCCTGCTTTTGAGCCTTTTGTCTCATCCACTTTGCAAAAGTATACATACGGCTGCTGTTTTTGTTTTGTTACAAAAGAAATATATATTTACAATAGAAATTTAAGACATTACAAGTAAATAAAAGGAAGAAAATGAAAATCAGTCTAACTTACCGCAGCTCTCAGTGATGGTATTTATTTTTTCCGACTTTTTCTTTGCTAGTATTCTACTTTCTATTTAAAATGTGCTTTCTGGGGCTGGTGAGATGGCTCAGCGGCATAAGCGCCTGCCTGGCCAGCGCAAGGTCCTGAGTTCGACTCCCGGTACCCACATACGGAAAAAGGGCCGGTGATATTGCTCAGTGGCACGGGCGCCTGCTGGCACACGAGGTCCTGAGGTCGACCCCCGGTACCCACACACACACACACACACACACACACACAATAAATAAATAAATAAAATGTGCTTTCTTCACTTAAGACTTTTCATATTATTGAATATTCTTTTATAATGCAATTTTTTTTAATGCTCATTCTGAAGCAGGATTCAGTGCTTTAAATTGTCTCCAAATAAAGACCCCCCCCTTGTGAATTATAAGACACGAATGTTTAACTCAGGATCGTGAGCCGTGTGATATTTGTGTTTTCTATCTTCTTAGTTCCTTTTCTCTCTTCTTTCTCTTGCTCAGGCAGCTTTGGCATGGAACACCCCCGCTGTCCAAAGTGCAGCTATTCATCTCCGCATGCACACCCAGCAAAGCAAAAAATGTCTTTACTCAGCAGAATTAACCATCTTGACACAGCCAAGTCAGCGACCATCTGTTTTAACTCACACACGTCCCTTGGAAGTTTCGCCAATGATTTATCAAAGTAGTAAATATGATCGATAGCTATTGCCTCACAATAAATTCTTGGGGGTAGAACGGTTGGACCAGAGACAATAAAAAGTGTAAGACATTTGATGACTGTTAAGAACAAGTGTGCTCGTTTGCTTTCTGCTGGTTCTCCTGAGCCACTGTTGGTTTTACTGTAGTAATTAGGTAGATTTGCAGAACATTTCTCTGGTCATTTGTCATTCTGTTCCCTGTCAGCTCCCTCAGCAGTAGGAAATTGGGGTCAGTCTAGGTAAGCAGGACCAATACGAGTGGTGCTATGGTTTGATTTGTCTCCCAAAAGTTCATAGATTGAAAGTTTAATCCTCAAATTCATACATTAATGGTACTTTGAGCAAGGCCTTTGGGCGGTAATTAGGGTGAGGTGAGGTTGTGAGAGTGGGGCTCCCATCATGGCATTCGTGGCCTTGTAAGTGGAAGAGAAACCCAAGGTAGCACCCTTGCTCTGCCCCCACCAGTGATGCCTTCTGCCACATTATGATCCAGCAAGAAACCCCTCACCAGATGTTGACCAGATGCCAGAGCCAACCTTAGATGGCTGAGTCATGCTCTTGATCTTTCCAGCCCCAGAACCATAAGCCAAATAAACTTTTATTCTTTTTTTTTTTTTTTTTTTGTGGGTACCGGGGGTTGACCTCAGGACCTCGTGCACCAGCAGGCGCCCGTGCCACTGAGTGATATCACTGGCCCTTTTCTCGTATGTGGGTTCCGGGAGTTGAACTGGGGCCCTCGCGCTTGCCAGGTAGACGAGTACGCCGCTGAGCCATCTTACCGGCCCAAAGTTTTATTCTTTATAAATTACCTGGCCAAAAGTATTTCACTGTAGAAACAGAAAACAGACAGACAAGTGGTATGGAATACAGGAGTTGTTACAGATACGGGAATCTGCACGATTCTAGTGAGCCATGTACAGTACAGGAAAGAGACGGGTTAGAGGGTCGGAGAGATTCCTGGCCAGGGACCGTGAAAGGCAGCTGCCTCACGGGTGGCCCGAAGCTGGTGGAGGTCAGGAGCACAGGCAACTGGGAGGAAATGCTGGGTGCGAAGCAGAGGACACTAGACAAAAGGGCTACATGAGGACCGACTGGAGCCTAAATCTCTCTCACTGTGTCTAATGGGGGTGCTGACCGGCGAAGAAGAGGTCATTTCGCTATGGAGCTGTACACATGCCTGGCCCAGGAGGAGCTGAAGGAGGTGACCTGTGGGAGCTGAGGGAGCTGCGTGCCCTGTGGTTGGCCCGTGCTAGCAGACCGAGGCAGCAGGCCAGCCCTGGGGCTTGCTCGCCCTGAACTACTTCCGAGCCACAGTGCCTGCTGTTTAACCGGAGGCTTCCAACTTCATTCAACTTTCCTTTAAGTGTAATCCCAGCTCGGATCCACATGGGGAAAGTGCTTCGGGGAGGCTAGTTCTAGCGGAGGTAAATTGACACAGAATAAAACCACTGCGAGCAGCGCTGAAGGACTGACTCAGTGCCAGCGCAGACAAGTGAGCCCTCATAAATCTGGAGAGCATTTACTGCTGCCCAAGGAGGTGGAGAGAAGGGCTTGGAGGAGGGGCTGCAAAATCAGAAACATTGCTTGTGGGCTTTTCTATAAGAGTAAAAATTTTCCAAAAGCTAAAATCATATCAACACTGAGGGCAAAATTCTGCAGAGAAATTTTATACTTTTGAGTCCATCAAAGTAATCACTGAACCCAATATCTTGGGTATGTTACTAAAGGTTTCAATAAGCAAAGCATAGAAGGACCATGTGTTTGTCTCATTGCTCTGAAACATACTTGGTAAGTATTCTGAGCTAATCTATGTATGTGAGTCTGTGTAAAGGATATGAAAATATCCCCGTCAATAATTAGAAGCCACTACTAATAAAGATGATGCTGCCATGAAGAATTTATACAGGTGCAGATTTGAATGTTTCCCCCCTACAACCCATTGCTATCATAGGGTATTTGTCATATGTTCCAAACAGAATCAATAAAAATTCTACTTTAAGAAGGACATTATGCTAATAAGCCAGGCAGAGAATGACAAATGCTACATGTTCTCATTTAGATGTGGGAGCTAAAAAGTTGATCTCATAGAAGTACAGAGTAGAATCGCAGTTATCGAAGGTGAGGAAGCCGAGGAGATGGACGGAGGTGTATTTGGATAGGAGAAATGATTTTTAGTGTTCTAGACACAGTAGAGTAACTATAGTTGACAATAATTAATTGTACAGTTCAAAATCGCGAGTCGAGCAGATGTTGAGTGTTCCCAGTGGGACGGACCGTCTCTCTTCCTTTTTCGCCTCTGATGGCCGGAGAGGCTGTGGTTGGCTGAGGGCTGTCACGCCGTCCCTCTTGCTTCCCGTGGCTCCTGCGCTGTATCCCTCCCAAGGATAGGCTGGGATACATTGCCTCAGTGTCCTCCTGGGTTGTTAGCAGCTGTGCTCCAGTCCAAAGGAGGTGCAGCACCTCTGTCAGCCACAGCACCCCTCCACACTTCTGCTGCTTCCAATGCTGCTGCCTTTTTGAAGACGTGGTGCGAAACCAGCCCTAACTTGGCAGAGATCAGGGAAGGATCTGGGCCCATTACTGACATCCTCTACCTCCTCAAGCCTGACAAGCTGCCGTGAACTCAGCGAGTCCTCCTGAGGATTCCTGGTTTTGTACCCAACATTGTTTGTGAAGCCACGACAGCTGTCAAACAGCTCATATCTCCATGATGTGTCTTGAACACCTGTGGTGTCCTGGATGCTCACACTCACCTGAATCAATCACAGGCCTGCACTTGGGTCGATCAGTGGCTTGGATTTGAACCAATCACAGGCCTCACATTTTTGGGGTTAGTCTAGAGGGCTTGTGGTGTACTGAACCCCTGTGTTGCTGCAGAGGTTTTGATAAAATAAAGCCTTACTCCAGTGGCCTGTCGATCTGCTTGTGATTCATTTCTTGGGTAGTGTGGGCTCAGAAGGTCCTATAACTCTACTCGGGATTCTTATCTTCACTTTAAAAGAAAGAGCAACAGACACTAGGAGTACTAGCCTGGAAGAGCTCCAGAGACCAGCAGTGGACGAAGATCAGCAACAGGAGCCAGCGCCCAGCAGAGGTGACTGGCAGCATCCAGCATGAGCTGGGATTGAATGACGATGGCTGGCAGAGACCAGCAGCCAGCAGTCTGGCCAGTGGCATCCAGAATTAACTGGTGTTGACCCCAGGCGTCATAGCTGCCAGCAGAGCTGCGCTTTGCTGATTCATGATTTCTATCTGAGTCGAGCAATCCTCAACCGATTGGCAACACTTCACACAAAGAATTGCTGTTTGGGGTGATAAATATGCCAAATGCTCTGATATCATTACATATTATATACATGTACTAAAATTTCACACTGTGCCCCATGAAAATGGATGATTATTATATGTTAATTACAAATATTCTTAAAGTCTGCTTCATAATATTAAATAAATTAAAATAGTAGTCAACCACTAAATATCCCTGTTTTAGAAGAGACTCCCAATGGCATACAAACTTTCTCAAAGTCTTGTTTTATGGCATAATTTGTATTACAACTGTCCATTCCCACACTACTTGTAGTATCAGTCAAGACAGAAATTCCTGCCCGTGGCACTGTCCATTCTTAGATATTTTTCCAAATATCATTTTTGCTCCACAGTGCTGTGTGTTTTCATGAGGAATCCTGAAGGGGTGAGACATCCCTGATACAGCTCTAGAAAGGTCTTTTTATTCTCATACTGAGGAATGAGACTTACACATGGTCACTATTGCTTTTAAGTAAGATGCACTGGCCAGAATTCTGTAGAAAATGATCCTGAAAGGACACTTTCTGGGCTGGAAATGTAGCTCACTGACAGAGTACTTGCCTGGCATGTGCAGGAATGTGGGTTCAGATGCCCACTACTGGGGAAAAAACAAAATAAAAAATGCCTTCCAGGTGACTTCGGGAGCTACTGCCCCAAGTGGATACCGCTGATTCAGGAGCTGACCTGCCATCAAAGCCTGCTTCTTCAGCCTTTCCCACAATCCTATAAACTCTCTAGATCTTTAACAGCCCCTTTGGGTTGTTAACAAATTAAGGGCAATGCTGCTGTCCACAGTAAAGGCCCTGACTAATTCAGCAACTGGCTCTGGGATCTGGTTAGAGGAGCACTTTTCTTTTTTTTAATCAAACTGTGAGTCAACTAGGTCAATTTAGATGAAGAACATGGCAGAAAGCACCAGCCTCCCCATAGTTCTATTTTCCTCCGTCCTTGCTTTCACAACAATCAGCCTGAACCCGAGCTCACTGTTTGTTGTTCAGTCTTTCTAAAAGGTACGAGAAGCAGCCAGCCATTGTTGCAGAGTCTATTTTTGCCCTTAAAGCAGCAATCCTTTCACTAAGCTCCCCAGAAGAGGAAGAAAGTGAAATATCAGGAGCACCTACATCTTCTGTCCTGTAGGCCGGAATCTTTTAGACAATCAAAACTCCTCTCTCTCTTTGGGCAGAGGATAAACGTCTGAATAATTTGTTTTTGCTGTGATTGACAGTGCATAAAAAGCACTCGATACTGTGTGAACCGTCTCCCCGGTGGATCTGGAGTTGGTGGGGCCTGAAGCTTATGTAATTCAGGAGCTTTTGGAAGAAAAATAGTATAAAATGTAAAAAGCAAAATTTAAGTTATTAAAGTGAACACTGTACTTAGAATTGGAAAATAAATCACAACAAGTAAAAATTTAATAAGCTGACAAATGTCACAAACTTCAGTGTGGTGGATTAACTAATGGTCAACTTGTAACACCCCGCTGAACTGAATCAGTGTGGTGCTGGGTGTGGAAGGCCCACCTGAGGATTGTTGCCAACAGCATAAAAGCAGAACTGGAGGGGAGGATGGAGTGCTGTTGATTCTCCTGGAGAAGCTTGTCACGCTGGCTTTCCCGATATGAACTCAGCGGTTCTCATCATTGGAGGAACTTGGGTCCTCGCTATTGCAGAGGATGGCTGAGGTTCTCTTTGGGGGAGCTCTGGTCCTTACCTTGAGTGTGGCTTCCTGGCAGCGGGTGTGGATCCCTCAGCCTGCTGGCACAGATCCTTCATCCCACTGGCGCAGACCTTCTGGCTTCCACCACTGGCCTTTGGGCTTTCCCAGTGCAGGTCCTTAATACAGACTTGCATGAGACATTATTGTGGGCTTTAGGCCTCCAGTTGGGCTTGTGGAGGATATTGCCATGGGCTCTAGATCTTCAGCTGGACTCATGTAGGCATAGCTGTGGGTCTCTAGTGTGTGGACAGATCTCCTCACTCTTTGGCATTTGACTTTTTGGGTTAATATCATAAAATAATCCTATAAATTATGTGTCCCATATTCAATCTTTTCCCTTGTAAACCCTGACTGCAACATTTACAAAGAGCAGAAAATAACACAATAGGCTAGTAAAGTGTGCCTGACACATATCTACAATACCACCCCATTTTTGGCTACATATGCATTGTAAAGACCATGTAGCAAAGTCACCAAATTCATTAAATGGAGCGGCTGAGGTTCTCACGCTTGTCTTACTGTCTATACAAATTGCATTTTCCTTTGCAATGACTTCTATCTTCCTTCTTTTGTGTCCTATTTTAGGACATCCTGATTCTTCTAATCATGTTTATATTTCCTATTTTAACTTTCAACTATATTTTATTAGCTATTGTGATGCTTTTTTAAAACTACCTTCATGATTTTTGACCACCAACAGATTTAGTTTTCATTATCTTATAAGAGCAAAAGAATTCTCGACACTTTAAAACTTCTGCTAATTTTTATTTTTTTGGATTTACACTATTGGTTTTCACCAGGATATTTCCTTACTATCATATTAATTTTGTTATGATCAGTAATTAACAATATTTAAAATGAATCTAAAAGTAAGGCTCTTGTGAACAAGTCAGATGCATCTTGAAATTGCTATTCAGTTGACTTGTGTTGTATAGTTGGGTAATCAAATTACACTGAAACTCCATCCACTCACTGATTAATACCTATGCATATGAGTTTTATCTCTGGAGCACTGTTTACTTTTCTTTACTCACTCCAGGCCATTTCTGAGCATTGGTGGCAAATTTGCATTCCTCCTCATCAGGACAAGATGCATCAGATACAATAAGATGAAATCAGATATCTCAGGGTGCATAAAACATGGGGCCTCACATAACAACTGCTTGTGCTATTATTTCTACCCTATAAACACAAGAATTCTGAAAATTCCATTTTGCCTAATTTTCAACAAACATGAAAAAAATTTCATAGCAGAGTTATTACTGTATCTGCTGTATTGTGTAATTCTCATAAGAGGAAATTTGGCCATGTCTGTTCTGCTTACAATGGTACACGCCTGATGACTGGAAGAATTTCCCACAGACTGCTTCAGGCTGTGTGTGTCTCAGTCCTTGTTTTACCTTTGCTACTCTCATCCTGTAGTGGCAGGTGCTACAGTGCCCTTTCATCTTTGGACAGGCCCTGGCCAAGGGTCTTTATGCCACCATGGTAGGTGTGTTGGTAGAATAGTAACTAGGAGTATTCTTGGAAGCCATCCCTACATATACATGCATGGGTGTGACTGCAAAATGCATAACTATGTCCCAAGCTCAACCAAACTACATGGATCCCCAACTTCTCCTCGCTGGTACTTCAGATATCTATGGCCAATCTAAAGCCACCCTAAATGGAGGGAAATATGAGGAAGGAAAAGTCAGAGCAGAGACAGCGGAATTTATATTAAAAATCTTGTTTTTGCAAACTTTACAAAACACACACTATGTAAACATGTCACCAGAATTCCTGCTAAGGCCTTGGAAGGGCCTGCACAGTGAAGGCCCCAGAGCTTGAGCTTCTTTGGCTTAATGGTGAACTTCCTCTGCCTGTCTCTGTCTTCAGTGTTTTGAAATTTCAACGTTGTTGGATTTAAAATACTTAAGATGTAGGTACAGTCTGTCTGAGAGAAGAGATGTACTTTCAGTTTTGTTAGACCCTACAACGGGCTTCACACTTTGTGAGGCTCTTTGTGCCTGTCAGTGAATATAGTCACTCTTCTCACGGGAAAACTCTCTTCTTATTGTTGATCTTTATCCCCAACATGAGAGGAAAGAATGGCAAGACTTGGAAAGGTCTGAGACTTGCCTACCTGCAAGCTAACAAACTAACTGGCCCCGGTTTCATGATTAAGGGCAGATGATGTATCTCTTGGCCCAAAGATAAAGGACTTCCTTACTCACAGCACACAAAGCAGCATAGCCAGCATATGCTATCAGTGTTCCTTGCCGCCAAGTCCCACGGGGGGATCTGCATTAGCCTAGATGGGCGTCCACACACGTGGTGTCAGTCTGCATTCTGGGAGGGGAGCCTGAGCTTAATGCATGTAAATCTCTTACAATAGACAATGAGCTGCTTGTCTATTGCTTGGATGAAGCTGCCGTCTCTATCTTCCAAGGCTGCTCAGTAGACAAATAACTCTGAAAAGATCATCCAGAACAAAAGGTGACTGGTACCTTGATGGTAAGGTACGCAGTTCATTGGCGGTTTGTGGAAAACCACCTCCCAACGTAGCTGAAAGCCCTATGTTAGCAAGAACAAAGCCCAAGATTGCTCTGCATAAAACAACCTTTGTTTTCCTGTTCGCCTAAACTCATCGTTTAAGAGAAATGTACAATGGGGCATGAAAGAACTCCTTGCTATCCGTGGAGGTGTTAGGAATATGATCTCCAGATACTAGTGCCTCTTTACTCGTATATGATCCTGATGTCTCCAAAGTGATTCTATTCCTCAATTAAAAAAAAAAAACTTATAGTCATGTGAACTGCCATTTGTGTTGGTAGAATCCTTAAGTCAATTATTTGTTTCATGAAATAGAACTCATTTTTATTTGTTTTAATATTATGTTTTCCAATGGTGCTGGGTTCAAGCCTCAGTTCTGCCACTAACTTGTGATGTGACCCTAAGTGAATTACTTAACATTTCTTGGTCTCAGCATTTCAAACCTCTAGGGGAAACTGGCCTAGATAATGCTGAGGCTCCTTCCAGATCCCAAACTCTATGATACTTTTGCTCTTAGGTTTGGAGATTATATTAGGCAGGGTTCTCCAGAGAAGCAGAATGAATAAAATGTATAAGCGGGGTATATTAGACTGGCTCACATGATCAGAGGCTGAACAGTCCCGCGATGGCTACTGGACGCGGTGCCTGAAAGCCAGTAGCTACTCAGCCTAAGAAGCTGGAAGCCTCAGAATAAGAGGGGCCAATGATGCAGCCTCAGTCCAGAGCTGCACCCAGAAGCCCCTGGAGAGCTTGTGGTGCCAGCCTGTGCTCAAGGCAGAAGAATCCAGAATCAGATACCATAGGCAAAGGCAGCAGCAAAAGATACACTGCCTGGAAGAGTTGTGTGTGGGAGCAAGTTTCCCCTTCTGCCTCTCGTTCCGTGTGGGCTCCTATTAGTGCTATCCACATTCAGGCCAGGCCTCCTGACATAGTTCCAACCCAAATGACAGTCACCTCTGGAAACACCCACCCAGGTACATCCAGAAGTGTGCTTTTCCAGTTTCCTAGGTGTCTTTCCACCCAGTCAAGTTGATAACCAAGAGTAACATCGCAGCAATTTACCATGTCTGCCCTAGATTTTGATTTATCTCCATCAGCAAGGTCTTTAATAATGTCTTTACTTAATAGGTCTTTACTTAATGTCTTTAATTTCAGCTTAAAATACAAGGATGTGTGAGACATATATTCTGTCCCTACCGGATAGCTAGTTCTTCTTGCTATTGATGGCTGCATAACAAATCACCCTGAAACCTAGTGGTTTAAAATAACATTTACTTATTTTGCTCATGCAGCGCAATTTGAGCAAGGCTCAGCTAGGTCAGCTCATCTCTGTTCTCCTTGATGTCAGCTGGTCTGGATCGGCTGGGCCCAGAGGATTCATTTGTAAGGGGCTCACTGACTGGCAAGTCGGTGCTGGCTGTTACCCAAGAGCTCAGTCCCTCTCCTCAGGCGACTTATGCTTCTTCCAGTACCGACTCCAAGAATGAACATCCGTGGTAGTCAGCTTCCCACTACTGTGAAAAAACTCTTGAGATAATCAACATAGGATGAAGAAAGTTGTTTTGGCTAACATCTCAGAGGTTTCAGTCTGTGGTCAGTCGGTTTGTCACATGTGGACAGAGATAGGCAGGGGAAGTTTACCACTAAGCCATCTCACAGCAGCCGGGAAGCAAAGAGAGGGACAGGAAGGGGCTGGGAGCCAGTACCCCACACACGGGCACACCCCCAGTGACTTAACTTCCTCCCGCTAGGCTCTGCTTCCCAAAGGTGCCACTGCCTTCCACAGTACCAAGCTGAGGACGACTCCTTAAACACATGGGCATTTTGGGACATTCCAAAGCCAAACTGTAGGAGCATCCAGAGAAAACAGAGTGAAGATAAATGGCTGCCATTGTTGCAGTCTGGAATGTCTCCAAAGTCTCGTGTGTCAAAGGCCTGGTCCCTGGTTTGATGCCGTGGGAGATGATGGAACCTCTGAGACCTGAGGCCTGGCAGGAGGACTTCAGGCCATGGGGGCAGCGCTATCCAAGGGGATTGTGGGAGTCTGGTCTCTTCCTCTGCTTCTCTGCTCCACAGCCATGAGTTGAGTAGTTCTGCTCTTCCATATGCTTCTTCCGTGATGTGTTGCTACTTTGTCACAGGCCCCAAGCAAGTGGGACCAGCTGGTTGTGAACCAAAACCTCTAAAACTGTGACTAAAATAAGCCTTTTCTCTTGGTAAGCTGATTATCTCCAATATTCGCTATACTGACAGATGCTGGCTTCACAGCACAACGGCCTTTTAGAAGATAGCCTCGGAAGTCGTGCAGTGTCCTTTCTGCCTTAGTCACAGCCCACCTAGACTCAAGAGAGAAACGAGAGGCCAAAGATGGCAGACATAGACGCAGTTTCCCAGTGGGAAGAGCGTTACAATGACATTACACTGGAAAGGCTAAAAAATAATCAGCAAACTTCGGTGTACTGGTGGCCCCTTATCAGACCTAGCCAAGACTTTCCTGACCAAGGAAAAATGAGGCTGTTTTATCCAATAGCACACAGACTTATGACCTCCTTTCTCCTTTGCGGAGTTTTCTGTCTTTGATTAGCACAACTCCCGGGAATCTCCTTTGTCACACTTTAAATTCTCTGAATTTTCCCACCAGTTCCTCAGTTCATTTATTTGATAGTGTGTGTTCCCTTGCCTGGCAGTTTTCTCCTAAGTTTTGGTAGTCCTTGTTTTAATCTTTGACATGTAGGGTGTTAATTGATACGCATTTTGTTAACTCACAGTACTACTTACATATGGGTTTTCCTCTGGGGATGGTGAGGGGTGAGATGATGGGGCTGTGCCCCTCATCCTTACCCCAGTGAAAAAATAGAACCATAGGGCAGAGAAACAGAGAGGTACCAGGTTCCTTGGAGTGTATTCAGTTTGGGGGCCTCATTCATTAGGAATAAAAGCTGGGCATGATGGGCCGGTAAGATGGCTCAGCGTCATAAGCGCCTGCCTGGCAAGCGAGAGGTCCTGAGTTCAACTCCTGGTACCCACATATGAAAAAAGGGCCGGTGATATCGCTCAGCGGCAGAGTCGCCTCCTGGCGCGCTAGGTTCTGAGGTCAACCCCCGGTACCCACAAAAAAAAAACAAACAAAAAAAAAAACAAAAAAACAAAGCTGGGCATGGTGGAGCATGTCTACAATCCCAGCACTTTGGGAGGCTGAGGCAGGAGGACTGCAAATGCCAGCCCAGGCTGGGCAGCCTAGTGACTTAGCAAGACACTGTCTCAAAAATAAAAAGAAAAAAGAAAGGGCTGGGGATGTAGCTCAATGTGAAGGCCCTGGCTTCAATCCCCAGTCCTACAAAAAATAAAAATCAGCAAATATTTATTTGAAAACAACAAATGTTTATTTAGAATAAGAAAGAGATTCCAAGCAGTTACAAATTTAAAACAAGTGAGAAGTCAGTCTCCTTTTGGGGTGTGAATAAAGAGTTACCCTCCTCGGGAGCTCCTCTGTGTGCTAGAAGCTTCCGCGTTGTGACCTGAGGTGAGGTTCACTTGGAGGACGGGATCCCCAGGCCTCTGCGCCTCCTTTCAGCAGCAGTGCGACACCTCCAGCTTTCTCTCGGCTTCAGTAAGGAACAGTTCTGAGGGATGGGAAAGAACCCTGGAAATGACTCGCCAGTGAGAGACCCCGTCTTTCCTTGTGGATTAGCCCCTTCTGTGGAACTTAACTTCTCTGGGCTTTGCCTCTACCTTTACACCATGTAATCATGAGACGAAGGCTTGCTTCCCGTAATTCTGTAAGGGAAACTGGGTGGTGCGGGGAGGCCCCCTTGATGCTGGGGACGCTGGGACCCCCAGGCGCCTCTTCCCTTTGTTCTGGGCGCAGCTTCCATGGCCGTCCCACCTCTCTGCAGCTGTGATTCACGTAACATTTCATCTTGATAAACGGCATTTCCTGAAGACTGCCATAAAATGAGACGAGATGATAATGTGTTTTTACGGTACTTAGAGACACAAGTGAGGTCGCGCGTGTTCAGTGGTAGACGGAGCCCTTGCCAGCGTGCGTTAAGATTTTTGGCATTTAAGTAAATTGCTGGTGAGGGACGAGGGCTCCATTAAGTCACCTCTGAGTGGAGCTTCTGCGCGCCCGTGCAGAGAGGCGGAGCTGCTTTCCCGGGGCAGGGCCTGCAGGGGAGGGGCCGTTCTGCGGGGAGGCGCTGGGCGCCTCGCTCTCCGCGCGTCTCCCAGAGCTGTGCGCGGGGAGGGGCGCGGCCTGCTCTCCCCCCGCCGTTGCCGCCCCGCGTCCTCGCTCCCGGCCTCTGCCGACCGCAAGGTCCGCGGCCTGCGGCCCAGGGCTGCTCTGATGCGGTTGACGAGAGCCCGGTCCAGCGGGACGCTCTGGGCAAATTCTACTGGTGTGTTGTGCTGAGCTTGGGTCACTTAGAAAAACTATTCTTGTATGATACAAGGACGCTGTTTTCTTTTTTGAATTAATTGTCCTCATTCAGATTTTTTCCTTTTTTAATTAAATGATTTTTTAAATCAAATTGTATCTGAATGTCGTTTTAAAATCCGAATATATTACCAAGGCCTTAAAAAAAAATCTCTCCTTTAACTTTTCTACTATAAAAGTGATTTTGTGTGTGTGTGTGTGTGTGTGTGTGTGTGTGGGTACCGGGGTCGACCTCAGGACCTCGCGCTTGCCAGGCAGGTGCTTATGCCGCTGAGCTATCTCACCGGCCCAGAAGTGATGTATTTTAATTGAAGAAAATTAATAAAAACGAAAAAGGTCTATAGGAAAAATTTGAAACCTAACATACCTTTTATGACACCCAAATGATAACGTCACCTCTAATTTTAAATTCAAGGAACATCAAATCTGTACGCACATGCATATGATTGAGGAATTAATTTGTATGGTATACTTATACTAAATAAAAAGATTTTTATGGCTGTGTGAATTTTAAGCTTTTGTATGTCTTATCATACTTAATATTCCATATGTTATACCACAGTATACAAACTTCTTTCAAAAGTCATCAGCATATTTGAATTCTGGAAGTGTATATATTTCCATACTTCTTCTTAGTCTTCTTCCCTTTGTGTACAATTGAAAAATAATAACATTTGATTCATAATGCATATTTTTCAGTTTAGGTAGTACTAAAATTTCCCATCTCTCACCACCCCTGTGTTACACTTACCAAGACAATTTTAAAAACCTTTAACTGTTTATTTCAGTACTTGGTTCTGTGCTAAACATTATGTTACTGTTACATTGTGTTCTTTGATTTATCAATTTTAGATATTTTTTATTGTCTGCCTGTTTGTCTGTAAATCCTAATGGCGATTTAGCTGTCTTACACTGCATCTCATCCCCACCCCTTGCCACATGCACTTTATCCTTTCTTCCTGTTTTATGTGTATCAAAACATTTTAAATAAATTCAATAATCAGCATTTGTATTATTACACCAGCTATTAGAGATAAACAGTCTGCTATGACTACATCCCATAAGGTCTGTCATACATGATCAGTTTCACTTTCTAAATAATCAAATATATATATATGTATATGTGCATATATATATGTCAGAAAATGTACCAATCAGTGATTTCCCTCTGAGTCTTCCGTCCTTCACTTCCAAAGTGGAGCAGCTGTGCTGAGTGTGGGCATCTTGAGGCCGCTGTTGGCACCATCCTGAGACGTTTCTGTGCCATTCTCCTGGTGGAACCCTTTTTCCTGGATCCCATGTCTTCATTGTCAGCTTAGCTCCTGCTAAAACTAGCAAATCACCTAACCTCTCTGCCCAGTTTCCTCATCAGTAAAGCGGAGGGGAGATAATGACTGCACTCTCCTCCTAGGGCTGAGGTGATGAGGAAACCAATTAATACTCATAAAGCATTTGAATGGTGCCTGGTGCGGGAAGTGATCATATTATTTTGTTAGCTTCCTTTAGCTTCCCTTTAGCCTCATAGGAAATAGGTTTTTGAGAACATAACTAAAAATAATCCTTTCTTCATTTTCCTTGCTCATTTGACTATGGAGTTCTAAGTTGAGGACAACTTTCATGTAGCATTTTGGCGACAGTGTTCCACCTTCCATCTTCAAGCTGGTGCTATTCTGAGAACCAGTTCTCTGCACAGTTGTCATTTTTTCTCTGGGCGCTCTTGGAATCTTCTCGAGTTCAGTTTTGGAATTCCATTTTGGTGGTTCTCTTATACATTCGTTAGGCTGAGCACATTCAATCTGAAATGCATTGCCATCATTTCATAATTATTCATAATTTCATCCTCTTTATTCTGTTCTCTTTCTAGAACTTCTATCCATTGGCTGTTTCACTTCCTGGCTTGATTGTCCCAAAGGCTTATCTTTCCCCTTCTTCTAGCCCATTGTGTGTGTGTGTGTGTATATTTCTCTTTGGCACTTTTTGGAAAATTTTTGTGACTTCATCCTCTAATATTTCTGATGAATTTTGTGGTTAACAGCCTTCGAAGTGGTCCCAAGGCATAATTTTTTCCTTAGACAACTTATGGCTTCCTTGTTTATAATGGGAATAATCTGTATAAAATTCTGGTTTCATTTCTTCTGTCACTACTCCTTTTTTTCCCTTAAGTTACAATTACACAAATATTGAGACTCATATGTGTATTTTATATGACAATTGCAGTAACAATTGGAGTAATTGCGTATAATTAATTTAAACGCTGAGACTTTACAGAGAATGTCCCCAGAGGGAAGTCTGTAGAAGCTAAATGCGTAAGATTCTCCCTAGGAGGGTGTGAATTCCTGAGGAGTACGGAGTACTCGCTGTTCCTTCCTTCTGGTTTACCTGACACCTGGAGAGTCAACCCTGATAGATATCAGAGGGAGCTCAGCACAGAGGTCTACACAGGCTTTTTGAGGGGATTCCTGAAGAGCTTACATCCCTGCCCTTCTGTTTACAGAGAGGCTAGAGAAGGAGGCAGACAGTGGGCTGCAGGATTCCTGGGACAATAACACTGCTCCTCCAGCCCCCGGGGAGGGAAGCAGGTATTTGGCATGTTACCTCCCCCAAGGACAGTGGTTGCAAAAATTGCGCGTGAGGTTTGATGTGCAGGATGAAGCAGCAAGCTGGGGTCTGGAGAGCAGATGGTTAGTTTCAGTCTGAAGCTCAACAGGCTCAGCCCCAACCAACAGAGACCCAATGTTGCCTTTGGAGTCTGAATAATGACAGCCCTGTTTAAAGCTGCCAGGTGGGAACGATGGTCTCTCACTTGTAGGAAAATCAGCCTCTGTTCCATTCAGGCCTTCAACTGATCAGACAAGGCCCACCCACACCAGGGAGGGCCACCCACACCTGCTTTACTCCATCTACCCTTCAAATATCAATCACATCCGCAAACAGCTTTACAGAAACACACCAGAAAAATGTTCAGCCAGATGTCCGGATACTTCTGGCCCAATCAAGTTGATACGTACGATTAACTGCCACACCGTGGAACCTAGGACAAAGGCCCAGAGGGCTATTAGAGCTGCTGATGGTTCAAGAAATGAAGCCATTCTTTGTGAGATTGGAGGCGCTGGGTGAATTCTTGGCCCACCCACCCAGTACTCAGCAGGGCTGGTACCAGATTCCATCACAGAGGAGGGGATGGCTGAGCGAGGAGCCAGATGGAAAGGCAGCCCCCTCCATGGCAGCTGCCACTGGGGGGCAGAGAGAAAGGAGAAGCATGCTGAGCTCCACAAGTGACCTCTGCTTGGGTCACCTGTTTGCCTAACCAAAAGCTCCCTGGGCAGAGGTCTGGCACACAGTCCAATAGGCGACAGCAGCTTTCAGCTGGCTCATCTGCACAGGGAGGTGGCAACGGCAGGCAGATGGAGACCTCACCCTCCAAGAGCGCACATGTGTGTATACATGCAAACACGTGCACACACACATGTGCACAACCCAGTGGAAGCAGCACTGGAACAGAGAGGAGGGTGTGTGAAAAATCAGGTCCAGAGCTTCTGTCTCCAGGATGGGGCACACACCCCGATGGGACTTTGAATCAACCGCTAATAATTCCTCGTATTTCCTGAATTTCATGGAGCAAGACTTGGTTGGAACCTGAGGTATATAAACATCCTGGATGATTGAAGGCAGTTGACTGGGCTCCCTGCAGGCTTCCTGACATGGAATGGGACTGAAAAGGCTGCCAGAGGGCATGAATCAGCTCCAGGCTTGCTGGTCACTGAACAGAGACTTTTCAACCACACGTGTTGACCCGAGAAGATAAAACCTGATGGGTACCCAGCAGACTGCACAGTGGTCCTGTATGGGGCATGTGTGGAAGCTACAGGAGGCTTTTAAATATGCACCCTCAGACATGGTTCTAACATTTTATTTTTATAATTAGAGTGCTTTTAAAAAATCATACAACAACAACAAAGGATAATCTACAGACTTGGAAATTGATTAGCTGGTGGCCTGTGCATTCGACCGTGGCCTCTGAGGTGGGCGTGCGAGTCAGCCCAGCTTGCCGATGGAGCCATTACTCACCAGGAGACTGCAAAGGGCAGAGGGCTGGGCGTGCAGATCAATGCAGACCATTACCACTCCTGGGAAATCGATCCAAAGCTCCCGCCACTGATGATGAGCGAGCAGCCCCACCTTGGCATTTCACGCATGAGTAGGGCAACCATCGAAAGCATCCTCCAAACTAGATGTTTGGAGCGTAAGCAGGAATATTAGCGATAATCCACTTCAAACAGGCCTGGTCCTTTCCACAGCCCCAAGTGTACACCACCTGCTGCAGGGGTGGAGGTCACTTCAAGGTCAGACCCTTGTGCTCCACATGGGCCGAAGATACTCCAAGTTGTGACTTTCAAGAATTACAAAGGAGAGCCAGTGAGATAGTTCAGTGGCATAAGCGCCTGCCTGGCAAGTGCAAGGTCCTGAGGTCGACTCCTGGTACCCATGTTAAAAAAAAAAAAAGAATTACAAAAGATTTAGGCCAGTGCTACCAAGCAGAAATGCAATATAAGACATGTATGTACTTTAAAATTTTGTAGTAGACACATTTAGGAAAGGAAAAGAGAGTGTGAAATTAATCTTAATAATGTATTTAACTCAATCTCTCATGTGGTGAGCAGAATTCTGGCCCCCAAAGATGTACATGTCCTAATTGCTGCCATCTGTGAGTTCGTGACTTTATGTGGCTTTACAGGGATTTGCAGATGAGGTTAAGGTAAAGACCTCAAGATGAGGAAAGAATTCTGGATTATTTGGGCCCAGTCTAATCACTGAGTCCTTAAAAACAGAGAACCTTTCCTGGCTGTAGTCAGGGAGATGGACAACAGAGGAAAGGTCAGCAGGCGGAGCACTGCTGACATTGAAGGGGGCAGAGCACGGACCAAGGAATACAAGTGGCTTAGAAGCCGGAAGAGGCAAGAAAACAATGCTCACAGCTCTGTCAGCACCTGTTTTTAGACCACTGAGGCCCACATCAAAGCTGAAATCTAGGACTGTAGGATAGTACAATTGTACTGTTTTTTTTTTTTTTTTTTTGTGGGTATGGGGGGGCGACCTCAGGACCTCGCGCGCCAACAGGCACCCGTGCCACTGAGTGATATCACCGGCCCCTTTTTCGTATGTGGGATCCGGGAGTCGAACTCGGGCCCTCGCGCTTGCAAGGCAGGCGCTTACACCGCTGAGCCATCTCACCGGCTCCAATTGTACTGTTTTAAGCCACTAAGTCTGCAGTGATTTGTTACTCAGCAATAAGAAATGAATGCAATCCAACATATTCTCATTTTAACATTTGATCATATAAAACTATTAATGAGATACTTTGCATTCTTTAGTTTGTACTAAATCCTCAAGTCCCATGTGTATCTTATGCTAAAATCACATCTCGATTCTCATTTCAGATGAGCCACATTTCACGTGCTCAGCAGCTGCCACACTGAACAGACACTCTAGGCCCTTGAAATCCAGGCTCCCCAGAACTGACTTATCCTGCTGGGGCATCCTTCCAGAGCACCCCTCTAAGGTGGCCCCACTTCCAGTCAGGGGCAGTTTCTGCGAGTGTGTGTACGCACACACGTATGTGCACGTGTAGGAGTTTATGCTTGCAGCTGACCTCTTATCTAGATCCCTTCTCTGTGCCCTTCATTCTGTCAGCCTTGGCCCACAGCTGTCTCCTGGTCTCCACTTGGGAGGACTGGCTTTTCCTTCAGATCTGCTTTCCCTTGGACCTGCGTTGGAGCAGTCCCAAGACCCCCGAGACAGTCTACGAAGGGACTGAAGAGGAAGGACAGTACTACTGTGGCTGTATGCTCCTGGCAAGAGATTTTTCTCTGAGGGGTTGTACTGTCTTCCAGTTCTTCATCAGATCGTAGGGAAATATCACAACATGGCCAACTCTCACAGATGGGGCTTGCTGTAAGGAAGTGCAAATGAGGGTTACTTACATCCATGTCCTGGGCTACCATTCACACAAAGGCAGACACGAGTGTTCAGATCGCTCTGCCAGTCTTCTCCTAAATCACGACCCGCAGTGATCAGGTCCTGGCTGCAGGACAGCGCAGCTAATTTGTCTCTGTTTAATTGGTTGGTGAGCCTCATCAGGAGGAAGCCAGCAGAGGGTGGAAGGCGTGGTATCCTACCCCGCAGAGAATGCCTGTTAGTAATATTATATGTACAAAAAGGTCATGAGGGACACTTTGTGCTTGCTGAAGGTTGTACTGCTGTCGCGAACCAAGCAGAAAAAAACCCTCCTTCCTTCTCCTTTCCCTGAAAAAGTATAAGCTATTTGCCTCTGATTAAATTTCATGGAGAAATGATCTATCACTTGGGCAAATAACTGTACCCTCTACCTGCTTCTTCTGGGTACCCGCTTCTGATTGTAATTCATTTATCTCTGGCACATGCTGTTTTGTATTTCTGATTAGATTCAGGTGAAAAATAGGGTGCCGGTTGAATTTATTGCTGTATTTTGCTCCGGTACTCTAGCTGTGGGTGGTTCTGAAGTGCATTCAAGAGCTTTAGCCTCCTAATTATGCATTTCCACCTGACCCTTTGATACGCAGATGAGCAGTCGGCCCCTGAGGTGGGGTCAGGGGTGAGGTGGTGGTGGAGTGCCGAATGGAACTACCGTGACTGCAGAAGAATGGGTGGTACAGTTAGTATATATGGTCTGGCTTTTCCTTGGGCAGATTATTAGCATCTACAAAGAATCATATGCAGTGCTGTACACATGAATAAAACCCATTCATTAAACTGGGTGTGGGAAATTTTGCCAGGGAAAGTCTAGTGATAATACCGCTGTGCCTCTATTTTCAAGCTGCCAGCTGAGGGTAGCCCAGGTTTCTCTTTGATCGTGTGTGTGTGCGTGTGTGTGTGTGTGTGTGTGTGTGTGTGTGTGTGAGTTGGAGCACTCCTGGGAATGCGCCCCAATGTTCTCAGTTGGATAAAAGTGTGAGGGTGTGAAGCACTCTCACCCTGCGGGTTTTCCTTACCCTCCCCTCTGGAGGAGCACTTACGGAAGCTGTGAGGATAGAAGCCAGGTAAAAGCTCTCACCCTTTGTTATCATCAAGGGGTCCCTGGCAGACAAGGCGTGAGCTTACCCCCGACATCTTGTTCTGAGGAATCGCTGATGGGGCTCCCAGCTAGACTGCTAGGCTGACGGATTTTCAAAGAAAGAGTGCAGTGGCTTTTCTTTCCTGCCGTGGTCCTACCGCTTGTAACTAGGTGCCACTTGCTCACAGCTGACCCCTTCCCAGGGAATACTCTAAGCTCCTACTCGTGGCCATGCGCTGGCTTGGCATTCAGAGCCCTCTAGGATCTGGCTGCTCTTGTACAAGCTCCTGCACCCATGTTCTGAGCAGACTGAATGACTCCCCATTCACCACACAGCCCCCCACCTCCTCAGTCTGTGGCTCTGTTCACACCGCTGTGCTCGAGAGCCTCTTCTTCTCTACTTCCACATGCCCCAGTACTCTGCAATTGTTCAGGCTCCACTCCTGGCTCATCTTTCCAATAAATCGTGCCTCTTCCCTTAGACTGTCCTCTTCTGGACCCCTGTCACGTGATGTCCGTCCCGCTCAGATCTCTTTCAGTAGTTACTCATGTTCCTGATTCCTTTCTCCTTCTAGACTGCAAGTTTGTTGAGAGCAGGGCCCTTGTAAAGTTTATGTGCCTCCTGAGTGACATCCGACACATAGCAGGCACCTGGCCACTGTTTGTTGGATAAATGAGTGCACAAACATTGATCAAAAGCCACGGGATTGATGCTTGTGGACAGTGTTTGTCAAAGTGCCTTCTGAGAGCCTGGGATGGGGTCAGGCGCCTGCTGGAGACGCCGGCTCACGGACCGCTGTGGAAGTGAGGGCTGGGACCTGTGCTTTATGTAAGATTACTGAGAAGTCTGATCTTTGAGAGTCCAGAGAGACTTTCAGGATAGCTCAGCCCTGGTGGGGTCAGGCCCCCTCCAGCCACCAACCCAGGGAGAACCCAGGGACTTCTCCCCAGGGTCCAGGTGTCGGAGGTTTGATTCCCAGTGCGGTGATGTGGGGGGGTACTGGAAACTTTAGTGGGAGGTCCTTAGGTCAGTTGAGGCATTAAGGTAGTTTTCTTGGGAGCCCTTGGTAGCTCCTGAGGAAGGGTGTTTATAAAAGTTTGAGTGTGGCCCCACATAGCTCTCTTCCCTCTTATTTGGCAATATGATCACTTCTTTCCTTACACTCACCTTTGCCATCGCTGTGGTGTGATGTAGCTGAGAGGTCCCTACAGATGGTGAGCTAAATAAACCTTTCTTCGTAAGTGAGCTATGTAGGGTATTTTGTTATAGTGACAAGCAGCTGACCGACGAATACGAGGCCCAGGGAAATTTTATTCTATGAATACCTCACTGATACCAGAGAGGGCATTTCTATCAGCTTTACAGGTGAAAAAGGAAAATTAAGATGAATATTAGTTCTTATTTGTAAGAAGTCTGTCATCTATTACAGAGAATCCTTCTAAGCCAGGGATAAAAATACATCCTGGGAAGACAGTTTGATTTGTGTGTGTCCATTAACCTAAGTGTTGCCGAGTACTGGTTCCTGCTTTGGAGGAGACCTGTGTTAGGAAATTCAAAGGTCACTGGCTTATTGAAAAGAAACCGATGTTCACTAATTTTAAAAGCATTTTAAGTGAGTAAAGCAATGAAGGAAATTCAGCTAGGGTCAGAGTAAAAAAAAAAGAAGCTCAGTTGGGATAAAAGAAAACCTACAGAATCCCAGTGAATATTTTAAATGCATTTAAAATATTAATAGAATATGGAAATAGATTTTTTTAGTTACTATGGCCAATGGGTGACTAAGGAATTATTTTATTCTTCCGTACTGATTTTTTTCCTGGTGATTTTAACCGAGTGTAAAAAGCCATGAAGAAATTAAAGAACAACTAGTATCCCCAGTTACATAAGGAGAAAGAAAATAAAAAGAAAATCACTTCACTGTTTATATAAAAAGCCACCTCCTGGAGAAAAGTAGTACAGTTGTTGAGAGGGTCAAAAAAAACCAAAAGGGACGAGTACTTTAAAGATCATGGTGCAGCTGGACCATGACAGTGAATTATAGGAGTTGAGCTGTGGGGAAAACGGCTCAAGGTTCTATTTTCAGCTTTGCACAGGTCAGAGTTGGCTAATGAGGGCTGCTGGCCGGGCGGCAGGCGCACTTCCAGCCAGCTCTGTGTTCCAGGATGTGGTGCTGGAGGCAGAGTCCATATGAACTTCCCAGAGCTGCAGCCCCAGGCAGAACAGCGCCTGGGATCCATTTTTCTAAGCTCTGCACTCTTCTTTTTCATTTAATTTTCAACTTGATGTCTATTAGGTCAAAATGGACCTAGTTGGGTCATTTCTTTTCTTTTCTTTTTTTGTGGGGATGGAGATGGAACCCAGGGCCTCGTGCATGCTAGACAAGTGCTCTACCGCTGAGCTACACCCCCAGCCCGCACCTGGGTCACTGAAACAGAAGTTGCTGAGTTTCATTTGGCTAAAGGTTGCGTATTTACTAAGCCATGCAAAGAGGTTCCTTTTTCTCAGTACTCAAAAAGCACTAGAGGGCCGGTAACAAAGCTCAGCGGCACAAGCCTGGCAAGTGCAAAGTCCTGAGTTTGATTCCCAGTACCAAAAAAAAAAAAAAAAAAAAAAAGGCATTAAAGTCTGATGTTTGCGGAGTGCTCCTGGGGCCCTTTTGGTCCCCTTTCTATGTGGCAGGGAAGATGGAAGAGCTCACAGATCTTCCTAAGTCACCGGAACTGAACTGTGAACCTACAGTGCGGAGACCAAAGTTTGACTTTGTGTTTGTGTTTGTGTGACCTCTGGGATACATGGCACTTATGTTTCTCTCATACCCTGGGCCAATTTTCCTTATCCAGCTTAAGTGCACATCCTTTTTTATTATTCTGGAAATTGGGCCATCCTGGAAGCCTCAGACAGAGTCAGGTTGGCTCTGATTTACTGTGTGAATGTTATGCTCAGAGTCACAGAGGCAAACATCTACAGAAGCATCTTCCTTCTGAGCCTTTCCAGCTGTGCTCAGAGGACTGACAACGTTGGATGTGTTGTGTCTCTCAAAAAACCGAGCAGCATGACATGTACCGTGTGTGACTAACAAGACCTCTGGCTCAATGCTACAGTGGCCCGTGTACCTGAAAGAGCCCCATTTGATGTCACCTATCTGGCAGTGAACTCAGTAACAGCTCAACAAAGAACATCGCCTGTGTAGGGTCCTTGTCACGAAGTCATTGTCCCCGGGAGGAAGAGAGATTACAGTGTGCGGTGGGGAGATGGGATCAAGGCCCCTGCTGTCGCTTAGTTGCTGTGACAATGCTGGGCTCCACGGGACTGCTGCTCAAGGCTCTCAGATCACACTCTGCTGGGAGGAGCAGGTCGGCTCTTCTTTCTGAAGAACTCGCATGTGCGAGCCTGGCATTAACGCTTCAGCTAATGAGTGTTAAAGGGGGCATCAGAACCCCGGATGATCTCCAGTGAAGAGCTTTCCGGGGAAAGCAGTATATATCCGTATGTCTGTGTATCTGTACCTGTAACCTGAAACTGTGCCCTCTGCTTTGTATCTCCCACATCCTCAGGCTTGTGAGTTTATGCCAAGCTTCACTAGTGCCACGATGACTTTGGGAAGCAGTGGTGCTGCGCATGCTGTCGTACTCCTCCTCCCAGCTATGAGCGCTGAGCACAAGCCTTTCACTCCCACCACCTTCTCTCCCCTCGCTCTGTCCAGTCTGTCCTTTCTTATTGACTTATGTATGCTGTGGTTTTTTGAATCAGGATATTGGCTCCAAAGGCCTAGAGTCCTGAAAATAATTTGTCAAAGCCACACTGCAAAGGTTATTTCCTGTCTGGCTAGATTACTCCCTCATCCCATGGGAAATGGAGCTGCCCATGGGAGCAGGTCACTCTCCGGCAGCTCCTGATGTGGCACCACATGAAGCGCAATACATCTCCTCTGCTGAATCTCGAATCTTGCCCAGAAGTGGCTGCAGCCAAGTCCTCTCCTCAGGCAGCCTGGAGGCCTGGATGACACTTTCTGTGTTTCCAAGCAGATGCCGGCCTGGGTATAAAGAAACAATCAGCCCGCCATGGCTGAGGGGCTGCTGGAATCAGATTTTTCTGATAAACATAAGGAACAAAACTAAAAACAAAGAGAAGCCAGCGGGGGAGGCGGCTCACTGCGCAGTCACTTCCACCGTGACTGCTGAGTGCCCTCTGCCCCGCAGGATGGAGGTGGGGAGGCGCAGGGTCTGCTGCTCCTTCCTGGAATGGCTCAGGCCCAAGTCAGATCCTCTGGCCCATCTGCGGAGCCCGGGCCCAGAGACCGGGTCCGCACACCTGCTTCCAAATACTGTGCGTGGGTAACATCTTCAGTGTCGCTCTGGGCGGGGCTGATGGGTTTTACAGAATAACCCTGCTTGGGAAAGGCTGTTCATTGTTAGGCTGGGCAAAATACTTTTAACTCTCAAAATGTACAGCATAAATTAGATGGTGAAAAAAACTTAAGTGGGTGAAAAGTGGAACTGTCAGTGAGAACACTGATGTTTACCTCCTGCGAGGTTGTTTGGTGTTGTGTGCTCTGGAAATTCAGTACTGACAGCTAGGATTGCCCTTCTCAGCATGGGGACGTTAGCTGCACTGTGAGCTTCTTGCCACCATTACTAAGACATTGAGATACAAATGTATTAGCTTGAACCATGTGGTTTTTGTACGGCAAATATGGTCGAACGATAGTAATTTCATGACTGGCTCGGCACACCTGCTTCCAAACACTAATTAGTTAGTAATTAGTTAATAATTAATTTCATGATTCGACCTAAGAAGTGATTTCTCTTTGGAGGAAGGTAGATATGGATTGGGAGTCAAAAGATTAACATCAGTAGACACAAAATGTTTATGAATGATATTTAAAGCCTGGCATGGTGGCTGATGCCTATAATCCCAGCACTTGGGAAGGCTGAGGCAGGAGGCCTGGGTAATTTAGTGATCTGGAATGAGGACACATTCAGGAAAGTGCACTGTTAGGCCATTTCGTCGCTGTGTGGTGTCACAGAGTATACTTATGCCAAACTCAGCGTGGCCTCTTGGTGCCCTGGAGATGTGGTCAGCGACGTGTTGCACCTGCTTTACTGTAAGCTTATGTTTAAGGACTACACGGGAAGATGATGATAAAAACTCAAGTAGAGTAAGTCCGCAAGCAGTCATGGCGCTGCTCACTGCTATTAGCTATCACGTACTCTACGCAGCACTGTGTGTGCCGTACTGCTATACAACAGGCAGCGCAGCAGGTGTGCTACACCAGCATTGACAGGGCTCTTGAGTGGTGTCACCGGGAGACAGGAATTTCTCAGTTCCATTCTAATCATAGGGGACCACCTTTGCATTTGCAGCCCACTGCTAAACAAACTCTCACAAGGTGATGTGTGTCTACCTTAATTACCTACCTTTTCCCCAAGAGTTGACTCTGGAGGTTTTCCAGAAACAACTCCACTGTTACACTACCCAGCACTGTGCATGTGGTGGGTGCTTGGGGGAATTGCTGCAATTCTAAAGATAATCCCCAAAGCAGAGCTTGTGGCGGAGCCGTTGCAGAATCCAGGCGCAAGCAGTCAGGTTCCCAAGAGACTGCCCTGGAGGACACAGGGCTCACTTAGATGTGCACGTGCAGGTTGTGTTTCTTTTAAAATCAGACACATTACACTATAGTCACACCTTGCGAGAGAGGGCTTAGGGCTTCCAGAATCCCCAGAGAGGCATTTGTCCCTTCTGCCTGAATTTTACTCAATTTCATTTCCCAGTTGAGTGGCAGTGCCCTGGAAGGTTCTTTCTCTCCTTGATCCACTAGGGGTTTTATTTTATTGTTAGGGCTTTGCTCTTGTAGTGGTCACAGTGCTGCTCAGATGGTTCGTGTCTCACTTGCGGTTTCTAGTACACAGGCAAGCTAGACCCTTAAAGTTGTACAGCATGAAACTGAATGTACCTTTTCTCTCTTTGTTAGTGGCTTTCTGTTCTGCAAGGTAAAAGAAAATCATGACTTTCTTGCACAGTTAAATAAGAGATCTCAATTATCACCTATCCTGAGAAGTGATAAAAGTCTGGGTCTTGGTTTTGAATTAATGTGCTGTGTTACCGTAGGCAAGTTCTTCGTTCTCTGTCAACACCAGTTTCTTCCCGGGCCTATTTTAATGGGGGCATTAAAATAGATAACCTCCCAGGTACTGCAAAATAATCTCAGTTTTTTTAAAACCTTGTATATAGTTTGACTATTTATTTATTTTTTTTTTTGGTACGGGAAATCTAACTCAGGACCTTGAGCTTGGCCAGGCAGGTGCTATGCTGCTGAGCTGTATCCCCAGCCCTGGCATTGTTTAAATTATTCTATCATCCTTAAATGTTCACCTTCATAGAGAGGCAAAGAAGATAGCTCAGAAACGGATAAGTTCGTAGGGAAATCCAGGTTTTAAAATGGTGGTGGTGGTTGAATTATATAGAACTGATTTAGATTTGAATATTTAAAAACTATTTTTCTCTTCGTGAGATGATATCGCTAAAGGAATGTTCCAGGGATTCTGGAGGGTTGCTCTCAACACCTGAAGTCTCTCAGTTCCTTTATATATTTGAAAACAAGGATTCATGCTGAGTTGGTCGTTTGTGTTAGGGTAAGTTCATGGTCACCTTGATGTACGTGAAGATTGCTGAAGTGCTTGTTTTACGGTCGTGGATAAGAGCTGTACAATTAGGCAGAAGAATGTCATTCACAGAACTTTGGGCATTAACTTAGGTTTCGGGCTTATGTGATTAGAATATTCTGGTTTGTCATCTTGGGCGTCCAACATCAGCGTCCTGGCCCGGGCTACAGGAGACCATTCCCTAGAGAAGTTTGGGCTTGTGTCCTTGCTGGTGGCACCCTGCCACCTTGTGGCCACCTGTGACTCCAGCATTGTGCCTGTCCCTGAGTGTGCAGGCTGCCTGTGGCTGAGCAGGCGCTGCCCAAGGGGTGTGTGACAGGCGTTCGTTTCCAGGTTCACTCTGCGGGTTCCACCCATTCCTTACAGACGCTTCGTTGTCTGCCTTGCACCCCAGTCCCATGGAGAGACCACGCTCCTCTCGTTCTTTAGGAACGCTCACAGAGCCCACGGGATGGCGAAAACACAAAGGTCTGGTGTTGGAAATATTGATGTTGCTTCTGCGTCAGGTAAGCCACATCTGCAGGTCAGAGATCAGCTTCTCCCTGGCTCTGCAGATTAAACTGTTCGTCCTTGGGAGGCCACCGAACCTTTCTGTCCTCAACCAAGAGAGCATTTTATCAGTGCTACCTAATTTTGTTACCACGTTTCCCAGCATCTGTCTATGGTAGTTACAGTTTTCATCCTCATTTTACATATTACTGAAGTTCAGAGATGTAAAGTAACTTTTTGAAGGTCACTCAGGTGATAAACATTTGAACCAAGATTCAAACCAAGTAACCTGACTCCTTTTAAACATCCTGCCCCAAGGAAACAAAATGAAGGAAAAACACTGCTTTCCCTGGACTCAGATGTAAGAGCAAAGGTGATAAAAATGCAGATAAAAGTATTATTTGTAATGAAAACTACCCAGGTGCTGGTTCATGTTTATTGCTAACGTTAAGCAAAATTTTCCTGTTTGCTAAATGGAAGGGTAACTTTTTGGAGGGAAATATCCAAAATTGATTAGAAGATTATTTGTGGTTCAATTAATGTTATTCTCTAAACCTCTCATTTTCTAATATGATGCAGTTTTCAAATGATCCAAATTAGAGAGTCCGTTTGTGCAAAAAAACCTTTTTATGAACTCAATATATAAATGAAAA
Source organism: Erethizon dorsatum (assembly GCA_028451465.1). Classification (NCBI taxonomy): domain Eukaryota; kingdom Metazoa; phylum Chordata; class Mammalia; order Rodentia; family Erethizontidae; genus Erethizon; species Erethizon dorsatum. Next base: position 38,248,622 of record CM051835.1, on the reverse strand, counting down.
TGTGCTTTGAATGGTAGGGGAGATATCAACTAGACCAGTGGGATGAAGTGCTGAGGATTTATTCTGTAGCAGCCTAGGTGAATAGAATAGCTAAGTTAGATTAAAAAGGGGGGAAAAGCTTGCCACCTTCTCCGAAGGATGACAAGGACTTCATTTTGTGTTCTGACTGGGTGGGACAGGGCTTACTAGGAATGACCGGGCATCCTCCAGAGATCCATGCCTCTCTCTGCCAATGTAAATGCAGTTTTTGCATCAAGAAAATAAGTAATGCTTGGGGTAAAAAACAAACAAACAAACAAAAATTAGTGTATCCTTTTTCTCAAAGCTAATGTTGAGTTATGGGAAAGAACACCTTAAGAAACCAAGCCATAAACTATAAAGAGAGAGCATGGAATGCGAAGTATGAAACCATCTGTCTTAGGCGGAAGACGCTTACTGCTCATTTCCCGCATAGTACACTCACAATCATCGCAGCAGCAGGCAAAGCCCCGAGAGAGACCTGGGCTTGGTTAGCAAGTCTTAGGGGGCGAGATCCTGCTCGAAATGCTGCAGATCAATGGCGCAGGCATGAGGATCCATCAGCGAGACATTTTGAAAATTTATGCTTGCGGCTTCAGGGATGCTGCTTGCTGCCTCTGTGCTGAGAACCTTTTTAGTGTCCTTTATGAGATATAAATTGCTGACATTTGCCACTTTGTATTCACAGCTGGGACACATGACCCTAAGTTAAATATTCAATTTATAGCTTTGTCCCTTATCTACTTGTATTTTGTATTCAGAGATATGCAGGGACTAGAGGTAAAAACACACAGACTCAGTACCACACACACACACACATGCACACACATACACACACACATGCACACACACGTGCACATGCACAATTTAATAGGTTTTATATAACCTATGAAATTTGGATTTAAATAACATCAAGTACATTGAAGGAGAAAATAAGTCATAAGAATAAAGGTTGAATGGGATATGTGGAAGGCAAAGTATCGCCCCATCCCTGGTGGTGGTGGTAGAGAGCATGGGTATGGGTTGCTTATATAACTATCTGGCTTTTAAACCACTTTATCTTATCACTAGTTCCTTTCTAAGTTGCTAACAGATAGTTTGTAAGGGGTGGGGGAGGGAAGGATTCGATCTGGTATAACATAAACAGATACCCAGGCAGTTTCAAATTATCTCACTTTGATTCTCCTGGGCCGTATTAAAGAACATCATGACACGCCTTGCTTCTTTCTCAAGGAAGATATTTCAGGTGTTCATTACATTCCACTGTGGATGTCCACTTTCAGAAGACTCGGACTCATGCCTTTGTTCATTACATCGGTAACCCTTCTGTTTCTTCTGGGTGTTAAAAATAACTAAACCCATAACACAGAGAACTGTGTCCTTAAATGTTTTACTGTCATATCAACCATTAGAAAACTGGAAGCCAGATTTGCAACTCATTCATGGCAAATAGGCTTTCAAAGCAATAGGCTTTATGGTGTATGTTTTTGTCTTCTTTCTTGCTGTATTATCCATTCCTTCTTTTTTCCTCTCCTTTGCATTAGTAGTGAGGATTAAGTTGACTATGAGGCCTGGAAAAATCCCAAATAGTAGTGTCTTAAATAAGAAAATTCTTTTTCTCTCTGGTAAAATTCTGGGAAGGAGGCCCAAGTTTGGAGTGGCAGCTCCACGATTAGCAGGAACCCAGGCTTCTAAAGTGTGCTGCCATCCTCAACACAACTTCTAACTTCTGCTACAGGGTAGCTATTCTGGCTCGAGCCGCTATGTCCACATCTGGTCAGTAATAAAAGGAAAAGGAGCAGAGGACATGACTAACCCTGTCTGTGCAGGGTACTTCTTAGAATTTGCAGACATAGCTTGCGTTTACTTCTCACTGACCAAATCTTTGTCACCTGTCTACACCTAGCTATAAGGACAGCTGGCGAATGTGGACAGCCATGTACCGAGCTGACCGCGAGGAGTCTCAGTATGGGAGGGGAAGGGGATGGGCTGTTGGGAGATCAGGAGCAGGCTGCGCTCCGTCTATTTGTGATTCAATTATGTTATAGATCTTTGCAAATTTCCTTGAGTTCTATTCATATTGGGGGAATTGTGGTTACAGATTAGTGAGTGAATAAATAAATTTAAGTTCCTCAGAAAGGGGATGGATCCTGTCGCTGCTTTTGTTTAACTTGAGCCTGCAGACACTGAGATCAGGCTCTCGGGCACCACGGAGGTTTTCGGTTTGCGTCCTGGAGTGCCCAGATCTTTGGTTAGTGCTGGAAGTCTTGAGCTGTTTTCTTTACCTCTGAAAGTCTGATGGTCAGTGTGTAGTCACCTGAGCTGAATCTGCAAGGGAAGATATGCTTTCCTCGGTTTGAAATGAAATTTACATCAATTATTATTATTCCATACAATTTATTTGGCAAACAAATGTGCTTCAAAGAATGGGACTCTTAGGGTGCCTTGGGGGTGGAAAGATGTGACAAAAAGGATCTGGGATAGTGAACAGTGTGGGTGCTATTGACTAGAATTGATTTGCCATGAGATTTCAAAGTCAGCTAGATTAAAGCAGTATTTTTCCAACTTCAGTTTGGCTAGAAATGACATTGAGAATGTAGTTAAAGCTGCAGATACCCAGATCTGTCCCCCGAAATTCTGACACCACAGATGGCTTGACTGTAGCATTTTGACAAATACTGAACTAATGGAGGTTAATTACCCAAAGTTGAACAACATTTCAAAATGGAGTTAAACCTTCCTTTGAAAAAATATGAGCAAATCATTAAAAAAAAAAACAAAACAAAACAAGGTTTGCTTTAAATCCCTTATTTTCTAGGTTGCTAAAGGGCTCAGCATTTCTCTTCTCCCTCACTAATCTCTTTCTGTACAGCAGGGACCTCAGACCTAGGGCACACAATTGAATGTGAGCTTAAAGGTTAATGATTTGATAAGGGACTCTTAGCACTCTCTGGCAGCGCTGGCCACCTGACATGCCAGGCACCAATGGGCACCAAGAAACTGTCCTTAGTTTCCTCCTCACCATGGCAACCAGTGCATGTTGATGCCTGTCAGAGTCCACCAGTGTCATAGCAACAGGGGAAGCTGCAGTTGACTTTGGCTTTCCAGTTGCCCTGGAAATGGGGGTTTCTGTCCTAGACCACCCCTCCCCACCCTGCTGCCGGCCTAGAGAAAGAGGGAGGGGAGGAGCTGGGACATTAGTGATACCGTTGGCAGGTGTGTGTAAATTGAGCTGTCAGCTAGACCAGCAGGAAATGCCAAGTATGAGTTTGGGAAAGGGAGTGAATCATATCACAAAGGCAGCTTGGAAAATAGGCCAGGAGGTGAGCCACAAGTTCTTCACTCTATGTGAAATATCAAATTTCCAGGAAAATCAAACATGCTTTGTTTTTGGGTGTTTGGGGGTACAGGGGACAGACATGCCAATATTGCAGCTGGCTGCCATGAGTTGGTTCCCTCTGAAATTTATTGAACTCTTTCATGGGCCAAACATTCCACATTCATGTAATTCTTAAGGTTAGAACTGTGAGATAGATGTTGTAGTCTTTATTTTAGAGATTGGGCAATGCTCACTGGAGTAGGTGGCCCAATGGAACGGAATAGATAAATCCTCACAAGCCCAGTACATGGGACTTTGTTATGTGATAAATGTGGATGAAGGATAGGAATTGACTGTTTATAGAAGAAGAAATATAACTGGCTGTTAAAGGTACAAAAAAGATGCCCTGCCACTGTATTTATGTATTTATTTATTTATTTAATTTTGAAACACTATGTAGTTTAGGGTGGCCTCGAACTCATAGCGATCCTCCTGCCTCAGCCTCCCAAGTGCTGGGATTACAGGCATGTGCCATCATGCCTGGCTTTGCCCTGCCACTTTAAACAAAGAAATGTAAATTAAATAGTACTAAGATACTTTCCTTTGGGTTTTGCAAAGTTTCAAAGGTTTAATAAAATACTGTGAGTGGCTGGTGGGAATATTGGTCAGCCAAATCTCCATGGAGGGAAATTTGTCAAAAGCTTTTAAAATTATAAATGTCTGTGCTAGGAGTCTTAACAATTCCATTTCTACAGATTTCTCCTATGTCTCCTGCATGTGCCCTCACACATGTGTGAAGGGACATAGGAGAGGTCATTTGCTGAAACATTTTTGTTTTGCAAAAAAGTGGCATAAAACATAAAGAGAAGGCTACTAAATAAAATAGAGTAAGTGCATGTCTTATATACAAATAATGATGGAAGATCTTTTGTAGTGACATATTACTACGTGAGACATCTTATGCGGAGAGAAGAGCAAGACGTGGAACATGGTGTATAGTATGTCGCTGCTTGTGAGCCACGTTCAGGCTGACTCCTCTTCCCCACAAGGGAGAATCCAAGGCTATTCCCTGGGGTAACCTGTGGGTATTGGAAACACAGTTCTGCATTTTGCTTTTGCTGGTGCAATGCTGGCCATCCCCTGACTGCATAAACAGGCCCAGCTCCTCCAAGATCTATACAGTGCTCACCCCTTCCATGCTGTTAGCTCTGTGTCCAGCTGCAAGGTGAAAACCATGATTTTTGGTTCTCTGTGAACTAGGGCTCCTCCTTTCCTCCTGGACTGAGTCTAAGTGTGGTCCAGACATTAGCATTCAAACTGACTTTTTTTTCCATGACCAGTGGATCCATGCAGGCAATATAAAAGTCCCCTGATAAAATAAAGAAACCATGTTTAGTTCCAACTCTGGAAATAGAAAATTCATCTTTAGTCAGATGAAGACAATCTGGTATGTCATTTATCAAAGGTTTTTCATAGCGGAGGTCAGTGGTTAGTGTCTGAAATCCCACACAAGCCCAAGCTTGCTGTCATGTTTTAAGTACTTTCTTAGTCATCATCAGAACCTAGACTTTTGATTTACTGGAGATAGACTGACTTTGTAGTGGAAATACGTTGTTGCTTCAACAATTGATCTTTGACTTTTTCCAGAGGCCTTGCATAAGATAGGTAACATACTGCTGAAAGACAAATCTCTGTGTTTCTTGCATTTTTTGTGTTCATATTGTTCACTATAATAGAATACCAGAGGGTGAGTACTTACAAAGAAAAGAGTTTTATTTGGTTCAAAGTTCTGGAGGTTCAGGGCATGGAACTGACATCACATTGGCTCTGTGGGGACCTCATGGCTGACAGTGAAAATATGAGTGCGAGGGATAACAAGGTGAGACAGAAAGTCAGAGAGCAAAGGGAGGGCCAGGCTTGTCCTTTTATAACACTCCTTTCCCAAGAACCAGCTCAGGGTTGCAAAAGAACTCCTTAGTCCCTCTGAGCCCCTCCAATGACCTGAAGACCTCCCAGTAGGCCCCACTTCTCATTTCAGCACACTGAGAACTGCGCCTCCAACACATGGACTCTTGGGGACAAACCATAGTATATGTCCTACAAGGAGCCGATCCGGAACTGGAGCAAAGATTAGACTACAGCATGGGTCACACATTTGTTAGTCATGAAACATGGAAACAACCGTACGGTCAGCCATAGGGAATAAGGTAATTGATGACACATTCATGTAATGCAGTGCTCTAAAGTGATTTCAATATGGTGATGTAGAAAAGCATTTACCGTGGACACGTTAACTCATACAGACGCTGACTGCCTATCCGCCACAGATTATTAGCACTTGTATTTTTCTGATGGGACATGGATAAAGCTGTGATTTTCTTCTTAAGATTATGGATATTTTTCTTCAACCAACATGACTAGTTTTGCGATAAAACATTTTACTAAAGCTATTAAGAAAACATCTTCCTGAGTTCCTCTAGCAATGCAATTGCAGTGGGACTGCAGACAGGACTGGGGTGTCCCCGCCTCTCTGCCTTGTCCTCCCAGAGTCCTTCGGCTTTCAGCTGGGAAACTACCCAGTCACTCCACACTACCTTGCTATTGACCTGTGCTGTACCGAGCAGGGGCACTTGTCGAAACATAGCCTGAGTGAAATCCCATCAAGCATGTTCCCGATTGCTGGTATGAGGAAGGAAAAAGCATTTAAGAAATTAATTTCATTCTGCTGTCATCTAGAGGACCAGAAAAGAGCACCCCCTGCCAATTTTAAATGGAATTTTGATTGGATTCTTTCTGAAAATTTCAGTGATGTTTTGGAGGTAAAAAGAAGAAACCAACTTTCTTGGTGTCCAGCTGCAGCCTCCTGTGAGTGCGCACACTGTGTTCTGTACATCTCCCTGCTGGAGGGCTCCGTAGTCTGTTGCTATGGAAACCATAGTCAAGACAGACCGGTGACAGAGGCCCTCTCCTGAGTCCCCAAGAACATATTATTTCCTTCTGTTTGGCTGAGTAGCCCTGGAAACCCTCACTTTCTGGGTAACCTGTTTCCTGTGGCCAGACACTGATGAATGGATGGTTAAAGAGCGCACAGAACTTTCCGCTGAAATGCCCCTGTCAGAATGGGTTACAGGTTGGGTTTTGGGTGAATTCCAGTAAGAATTGGGCTCTTTGTTTCACATGGGTGTTTTAAAGAACTGACTAACCTTTTCCATAACAGGATTAAGTTAATTACAACAACTGAATAACAAAATTTCCACTTGGTGGGTGATTTTGCAATTTATAAGCTGCCGGAGGCAGAATATTTTGAGTAGAGCTCACTGCTCATGCGCAACAGGCTTTCCTACAGCACTTCCAACCTCCTGAGCGTTTTTCACACTTCCTTTTTTTCCTCATTCACGTTCTATAGCACGGCTATGTGAAGCCAAAATCTTGTGTTACTTTTTTGGAAACTTAGAACAGTCAAGGGGTCTTCTCGAGACGCAGACAGCGCTGTTGGGTGGCGGAGCCCCGCCGGGCTGCGGTCACTCCCGGGGAGGCTCGGTCATCGCTGGCTTTCAACTTTGCGGCCTGAAGCCAAAAAATCTTCTAAATCTCTGTGAAATGCAACAGATTAGGAGGAGGACAGAGGTCGGGAGAGAAGGAGCCCTCGGGGCGCACCGCCCTTTCCAGCCCTCCTCCTGTCGCCTGCGTCAGCGCCTCGGAAAGGGCTGTGAATGTGTGCGGTCTCTTCCTCAGCGTCCCTCGGGAGCAGAAGGGACTCGGATTGTGTTTTCACACGAAGGAGACTACTTTTTTCTCAGTAGTAAAGACAGCGCCGTGCTGGAGATTGCTCGGGCACAAAGTTACTCTGAGATAAGAGGGCGGGCGCCACATGTTCACTTCGGTGAGGTTTGTCTGACACTGCGTGAACCACCCACGAGGGAAAGAGACACAGTCAGCTCGCCTGGCGGAGGGGGTGCGACCGACTGGGGACACCCGGGAGCTTCTCTGAGATGGTTGCGCATGAGCTACACTACATTTGATTGGCGTGATAGTTGCATAGATTTATACACATGTCAAGACCCATCCATCTGCCTACTTGAAATCTGTGTTTCCTATGTATGTTATATTTCAGTAAGGAAAAAAGAATGTATTTTATAGCCTTTCTCCGTGAGGCCTTCTTTTAAGTGCTTTACCTGACTGTTGTTATTTTAAATGTCCCCAGAAAAACTCATGTTGAAATTGAATGGCCAGCGTGAGATATTAAGAGGCTGGAAACATAATCTGGTTTTTTTTGGAGGTGGGGCCTTTGGGAGGTAACTAGGATTAGATGAGGTCATGGTGGGGAGTGAAGGCCTTAGTGGTATTGTAAAAAGAGGAAGAGCCCTGAGCGGGCGCCCTGGGTCTGTCTCACCATGCAGAACCCTCAATTACCTTGGGGTTCTGAAGAGTGTCCCCACCAGCAACAAGGATGTCACCAGACACAGCTGATCTTGAACTGCCCAGCCTCCAGCACTGTGAGCTAAATAAACTTTTATTCTTTATCAATCACCCAGTGTATGGGGTTCAGTTATAGCAACAGAAAACAGACTAAGACAATGATTTATTTAATCCTCACAAAAATATGGGGAGAAGATATGTTTATTTACACTTTACAGATGGGGAAATAAGCACAGAGAGGTTCCATGAATCCAAGGGAATGGAGTTAGCAGCTGGTGGGGTCAAATTTGAACCCTGGTAGTTCAGGTCAGAGCTGGGCTCTTGGCTGCTTGTATTAGTCACTTTCCCACCACTGGGACAAAATACCTGACACCCACAACTTGAAGGAGGAGAGGTTTATTGTAGCTCATGGTTTGCAAAGGTTGAGTCTGTGGTTGTCTGCTCTAAGGTAGAAACGGCATAGCGGAAAGGCACAGCAGAGGAAAGCTGCTGGACCTGTGGCAGCCAGGACTCAGAGAGAAAGAGAAAGAAGGGAGGAGCCAGAGAGAAGAATGCACCCCTCAGGGGCCCACCTCCTACCAGCATATCTAAGAAGGATTGCAGGACAACTGCTCATCATATATGTGAAGGAATCCAGCTGTTCAGGATATGCCTGTTGTGGTGAGTATTGAGATGTTTTTAATGCTTCACTTTGGCTTCGATGTAGTGAACACTACTAAGCTGCAGACTCGCATTGCAGATGATAGAGAAGGCCAGTCTGTTACACTTTGCTAATTATTGTGCAGCACAGTTAACGTTACAAGACACACAAAATCATTTGCATGACTTTGCCAAGAGGATGATAAAAAACTAAAGTGATTCTGTCACTGGGTATAGCTTACTGTATTTTATGCGTGTATAGAGAATTAACAGGAACACCAATTCATTGACGATGACCGTCTATGAGGAAGGAAATTGAAGTGGGAGGGGTTTCCAGTTTGTCCGTTGTACATTTGTATATTATTTGTCATTTTCATGAGTGTGAATTTTTGGGAAAGATTTTATACAAGTGGTCCAGTGAACAGTTCTTGCTTATGCGAAAGATTAGCCCTTTTGAATAGCCATTGGCTTATTCATCGAATAAACAAATATTCACTTAATGTCTACTGGATGCAAGGTATCTGGTCCTAGTGGTCAGATAGACATATGGGGAAACAGTTATGGAGTGAGCTAGGTACCTGCAGTGGGAGGGATTTGGATTGGACCAGGGTGTACTATCTCAACACTGCCTGTAGCCCCGGTAATTCCGTGGTGTGATGTGTGTACATAGCTAGGCAGTGCCAAGAGGAGGTGCAGCATTTCGGAATGAACTTAGGTTCTTCTATCCTCTTATGTTATGAGTATTGTGGGAAGCATGCCTGGCATATGGAAGATGTAGGCCTGGTTCCATGTGGAAATATGGCTCCCAAGATACTGACCTCTTCAGGATACTGGTTTCTTTGGTAAAGTAGTTGGTCTTCAGTTGCAAAGGACTAAATTTCAAGGTTGTTATGTGAGTACCTTCCTTTGTTCTCTGGCTACCAGTTGCTGTCCTTCTGTTTTTGCCAAATGCATAATTGTTAAGAAGGGCTGATTTAATGCAGACTCACCATTTAATTTCCAGAAATTTCTAAGATGAAAATGCAAAGTTGGCAGGGGTGGTGGCACATGCTTGTAATAACAGCACTCAGGAGGCTGAGGCAGGAGGATCACTGTGAGTTTGAGGCCAGCCTGGGCTACATAGTAAGTTCAAGTTCAATCTGGACTACATAGCGAGACACTGTCTCAAAAACAAAAAACAAAAAACAAAAAACAAAGAACAAAAACAAAAGAAAGAAAGAAAGAAAGAAAGAAAGAAAGAAAGAAAGAAAGAAAGAAAGAAAGAAAGGGAATGCAAATGCCCATTAAGGACTAGTATTGAAAGTACTCTCTACAGCCAGGGTAGCAGTCCGTTGCCTTTGTGATGTAACAGAAAATATAACTATTATCACAAGCTTTTATGGTCTTTAGAGCCAGAAAAGGAATGGGTAGTGTATGTTTTTTTGACTGATGGAACTTTTTGTTGCTATTGTTTATTATTAGTACATACTTATAGTACGTGATGATTACATTTATTGCGGGGAGTTGGCACATGGAAATAGAACCTCTTAATTCTTTCTCATCCCCTAACCCTCCTACCCCTCCCTCCTCCTTCCATCTCATGATACCTTTATCATTTGCAAAAACTCTTTATTTCCATCTTTTCCTTTCAAGTCTTCTTTTCCCCTCCCCTTTCCCTCCCCTCTTTTCCCCTCCTCTATCTTTTGTTCCCCTTCCCTACTTGCTATTATCTATTGTTTATTTTGCTCTTTGTATTTTGGGTTTCTCTTATAAGATAAACCATGGGATATTTAAACTTGTATGCCTGATTTATTTCACTTACTATTATGTGTAAGGCTCGATTCGGACATGACTCTCCCAATACCCAACCTGTCTGCCAGCAGGGTCATTGTTGTCAGCTCAGCACTGGAGCCCTTGGCAAACACAGGATGTTGTAAAGGAGATAAGATGGAGCATGGAATCTTCCAGGCCCGGGGACATCTGAAGACACCCAAGCATTCACACCAGATGCCTCAAGGACTTTGCCCACTGAGACATGAGCCATCAGAGAACTTTGCCACTGATGTTTACTAAGATTTTCCCACCTAATGTCCCTTGCCTTCTTTCAAGCCCTATAAAAAAAGACCACTTCTCTTTGCTTTCTATGGATGGCCTTTTCACCCTCTGTCTGCCTGAACCCAGGCACAATAAATTCCATGCCATGTTGCCTTTACACAAGCCTGGTGGTCTCGGTTGGTCTCTGCCTCACACTGTTCCTTACATTATGGTCTCAAGATACATCCATTTATCTATGAATACCTCAAGTTTATTCTTCTTTATGGCAGAGTAGTACTCCGCTGTGTGTAAATACCACATTTTCTTTATCCATTCATCTGTTGATGGACATGTAAGGCTGCTTCTAGGATTTAGCTTTTAGGAATTGGGCTGCTATAAACATGGGTATGCCTGTATCACTGTAATATGATGACTTTACCTCTTTCAGGAAGATACCTAGAAGGGGAATAGCTGGGTCAAATGGATTTCTAGTTTTAGTTTTTTGATTCCCATAGTTGTTGTATAAGTTTAGATTCCCACCAACAATGTAGAACAGCCCCCACCCCACTGCCACCATTTGTTATTATCTGATTTTCTGATGGTGGCCATTCTTTATGGAGTGAGGTAGAATCTCAGTGTTGTTTTAATTTGCATTTCTCTAACGACCAGTGATGTTTAACATTTTTTCATGTATTTATTGTCCATTTGTACTTGTTCTTTTGAGAAGTGACAATTTTTGGATTGGGTCTTTTATTTTGGGGGTCTAATTTTTTTGTATTCTTTATATATTCTAGATATTAGTTCTCTGTCTGAGGAATACCTGGCAAAACTTTTTCCCATTCTGTAGGTTGTTTCTGCCCTCTGTTAGTTGTTTCTTTTGCTGTGCAGAATGTTTTTAATTTGATATGATCCTTTTGTTGATTCTTGGTAGTATTTCTTGTGTCATTAGGGTTCTATTCAGAAAATCTTTGCCTGTGCCTATGTCTTCAAGAATTTTACCTATTTTATCTTCCAGCACATTGTTTCTGTTTTAACATTTAGATCTTTGACCTATTTTGATTTTAGTTTAGTATGTGCTGAAGTATATGGGTCTAAACTCAATCTTACGCGTGTGTATAGCCAATTTTTCCAACACCATTTATTAAAGAGGCTATCTTTCCTCCAGTGTATGTTTTTGGCCCCTTTCAAAGATCCAGTAGCTGAATCTGTCACCTCTATTCTGTCCCATTGACCTACATGCCTGTTTTCATGCCAGTACATGCTGTTTTTATCACCGTAAATTTGTAGCATATCTTCAAACCTGGGACTGTGATGTCTCCTGCTTTGCTTTTGTTACCCAGGATTGCTTTTGCTATTTTGGGTCTCTTCTGGTTCCATATGAATTTTGGATTGTTTTCTCTAGATCTGTGAAGTATGATAATATTTTGATTGGGATTGCATTAAATCTGTATATCAGTTTTGGAAGAATAACCATTTTGGCTATATTGGTTCTGTCCATTCAGGAACTTGGGATATCTTTCCATTTTCTGATGTCCTCATCAATCTCCTTTATCAGAGTGAAGTAATTTTTATTGTACAGGTCTTCTGCTTCCTTGGTTAGGTTAATTTCTTTGTATTTAATTTTTCTTGATGCCATAATGAATGGTATTTTTTCCTAATTTCTTTCTCAATGAGTTCATTGTTGGTGTACAGGAATGATATTTATTTTTGTGTGTTGATTTTGCATGCTGTTTGCTGAACTTGGCTATTAATTCTAGGAGTGTTTTTGTGAAATATTTCGGGTTTTGTATGTAGAGAATCATGTCATCTACAAATAACGATACTTAGACTTTTTCCTTTCCAATACATATCCCTTTTATTTCTTTCTCTTGTATGATTACTTTGGCAAATTTTTTGAGGACTATGTTGAACAGGGGTGGTGATGGTAGACATCTTTGTCTAGTTCCTGTTTTAGGGGAAACTTTTCAGTTTTTCCCCTTTAATATGATGCTGACAGTAGATTGATTGTAAGTGGTTTTTATCAGATTGAGACAAGGTCCTTCTATACCTATTTTCCTCAGGTTTTTAAAAAAATCGTGAGTAGATGCTGAATTTTGTCAAAGGCTTTTAATACAGCTGTTGAAGTGATCATGTGATTTTTGTCCTTTCTTCTGTTTATGTGTTGAATTACATTTATTGATTTGCATATGTTGAACCATCCTTCATCCCTGGAATAAAACCTACTTGGTTATGGTGTATGATCTTTTTGATGATTCATTGCATTCTGTTTGCCAGTATCTTATTGAGGGTTTTTTGCATCTATGTTCTTTAGAGCAATTGGCTTGTAGTTCTCTTTTTTTGGTTGGATCATTTCCTGGTTTTAGAACTACATTAGAAGTGATTTCAGGAGTACTCCTTCTCTTTTGATTTCATTAAAGAGTTTGAGGAGCATTACATCTCCCTGAAGTTCTTATAGAGCTTGGCAGTGACTCCATCAGGTCCTGAGCTTTTCTTAGGTGGTAAGTTTCTTTACTGCTTCAATTTTATTACCTGTTATTGGATTATTCAGGGTTTTTAAGTCTTCTTGGTTTAGTTTTGGTAATTCATATGTATGTGTAAATCTATCAATTTCTTCTGAGTTCTCCAATTTATTGGTATATCGGTTTGTGAAGTAGTTGTTCATAATCTGGATTTCAGTAGCATCCACTGTGATTTTACCCTGTTTATTTCTAATTGCATTGATTTGGTCTTCTCTTTCCTTTTTTGGGGGGGAAGATTGGCTAAGAGTTTGTCCACACTGTTTATTCTTTCAAAGATTCAGCTCTTGGATTCATTGATTCTTTGTATTTTTTTTTTAAGTCTCTATTTCATTGATTTTTGTGCTGATCTTTATAACTTCCTTCCTTGTAGTAGCCCTGGATTTGCATTGTATTTGTTTTTCTAGGACCTCTAGTTGCTTGTTTAGGTTACTCATTTGGGCTCACTCTTTTTTTCCTGATGTGGGAATTCACAACTATAAACTTCCCTTTTAGGACTGCTTTCATTGTGTCCCATAAGTTCTGGTACATTGTACTGGCATTGTCACTTGATTCTAGGAACTGTGTAATTTTTTTCTTAATTTCTTCTGTGGCTTATTGATTATTCAGTAGTGTGCTGTTTGATTTCCTTGGACTTGTGTAATTTCTGTGGTTTCTTTTGCAATTGATTTCTAGTTTCATTGCACTGTGGTCTGATAATATGCTGGTAAAATTTTGATTCTTTTGCATTTACTTAAGTATGCTTTGCTGGCTAGTACGTGGTCTATTTTGGAGAAAGTCCCATGTGCTGCTGAGAAGAATGTGTATTCTGTCATTGGATGGAACACTCTGTGTATATCCACTTGTTTGAAGGTTTGGTTCAACTCTGATATTTGTTGATTTTTTTTGTCTAACTGATCTATTTGTGATAGGAGGAATTATGAGGTCCCTCAGTATAATTCCATTGATGTTAATCTGATCTTTTATGTCTGGTAATGTTTGCTTTATAAATTTGGTTGTGTCAGTGTTCAGTGCATACATATTTATAATTGTTATCTCTCTTCCTGTTGAATAGTTCCATTAACCAATATGTAATATCCTCCTTTGCTGCTTCTGATCAGTCTTGGTTTAAAGTCCACTTTGTCTGAAAATAAAATAGCTACTCCTGTTTGTTTTTGGGTTTCTGTTGCATGGAATATTGTTTTCCATCCTTTGATTTTTAGTCTATAAGTTTCTTTCAGAGTAAATGTGTCTCTTGTATACCCTATGCCATAGGAGTTTGTTTCTTGATCCATTCTACCAATCTGTGTCTTTTGACTGATGAGCTGAGATCGTTCACATTGAGAGTCATCACTGATAGGTGCTGACTTATTCTTGTTATTGCCTTATTTTCTTGCTGCTGATTTCCTTTCTTTCCCTTCCACTTAATTGCTTGCCCTACCTGTTTCATTCATTCCATTTCCTGCTGGAACTTAACACAAAAGTAAGTATCAGGCTGTTTAAGTAGCTTTCTCAGGACCATGTGGTTATCAGTGCCATATGGGACACTGAGCCAGTAAGTTATTCTTGAGTTCTGAGCCCCTATTTACAATGTGAAAATCGCCTCCTTTGCCTTCACTCCAGTGTATTCAGGGTGGTTTAGTCCTTCCTGCCGTGCTGTGTCCTTGTTGGCTTTCAATTTCTTCTTTGTAAGCATGCCTGAGTTTTGGAATTGGTCTGTAAATGGAAATCAGCCTCAATAGGCAAGTGTACGTAATAAGCCATTCACAGTGCCCTACCAGTATAATTAAACTACAGAAACATAAAAGCAATTAGGCGGGAGCTTTTGCAAAATGAATGCAAGTTAGTAATCTGCATAGGTACAGGGACCTTGTCACACAGAACTGCATGGTTATGTCAATTTTACTAATTGAAAAAATAAATCAGAAATTTCTCCATCTCTCCTGACTCCAATATTCTTAGCTGATACCCTAAGGCTTCTTCAGGGTCTGATAATTTGTTTATAATCACAATTTCTGCCCTCCCCCTCTTTTTGCAAACCAATGGGAAACAAGCAAGAAGCAGTAAAGCAAATTTCCAACTTCATTGAAATTAGGAAGCACTCATATCTGGAGATATATTACTGGGTATATAGTTTTGGATTTGCGAATCCTTTGAGATTGGTGAAAAGTGAGCCAATGTGAAAACAGAGAGAGAGAGAAGGCTGAGGTCTTTGAATTTCATGGGTGTAGAATTTTCCAAAATAAATATCATGGCCTTGGCTTGAAACAGGTCAAGGTGCATCTACTGAGAGCAATGTGCTGAGGCACTGAGCAGCCTGGGACACATGATGCACCTTTGCTAACTGTGAGTGGGTGAGTGGAGGGTAAACTGTGAGAATAAGCAGCCCTCTAGCTTCCATACCTGCTAGAGAGGAGGGAAGAAATCAACCATGTGCCAGACACTCTCTTAAATGGTTTCACTGGGAGGAGGGAAGCACCCAGACGGCCCAGAGGTACTCTGCTTCACAGGGTCTTAGTGATAAGGTTTCTGGAGGCAACAGCCTCCTAGTGCCCAACAGCTCATTGGCTCGGTGCTTAGCCACATCCTTTGTCAATGGCTCAGGAATAATATTCTGCTTCTCAGTTCAAGGATGGACAATATTAAAAAGGAGTCGCCATGAGATGTAGGCGAACATGTTGCATTTCAAAAAATACACAAACACGCATGCATGTACACATAGTTAGATGAATAAAACGTACCAGAAACCTCACCACGGCAGGTGAAAAGGAGGGTGGCGTATATCTTGAAAAAGCGATCTGATATCACATAGTAATACCAAAAATACACACACCAGTTCACCTAGGAATTCATCCTGTAGAATTGCTCTGTGCAACATGGTGGCCACTAATACTTGAAATACAGAGGGACCAAGTAGCTAAAATTTTAATTAAAATTTAAAAATGGATATTCAGTTATTGGAAAACATTTAAACATATTTAGAACAACTTGGCTAGGTGAATTTACTTCTCAACTTTAAATTTTATGAAATTTAAGTACAGACCAAGTATTATCAATAAAAGTCTTGTGCTTCAATGATCATCCAATCATCATAAACAATCACATGACAACAACGTAATAAATGTCCTTGTACATAAAATAATTGGTGCCTCAATTAAGAGATGCATATAAGATTCAAAGCCTTAGTTTGATAAGGAGAACATAAAATGTCTCATTGAAATGCTACCTTTGATATATCAGGTTAATAGATTATAAAAACTATTTTTGCTTTTTTAATGTGGCTACTAGGAAATCTTAAATAATGGGATTCACACTAAATTTCTGTAAGACACTGTTGCCATGGGAAATAAAAATATTGGTGTATGAAGAAAATGTACACGTACTGTTTAAAGTAGGAAAGAAAATCCAAAACCAAGCCCTGGAAACAAAGCAAATGTATGTTTATGAAGGAAATGATTTGTTTAATATATATTATATAGTTGCTCTGGGTTGAACATTGTACAATGTATACATGTATGGAAACATCACACTGTATCCAATAAATTTGTGTTGTTTTAGTTGTTAAGCTAATATGAAAATTTTAAAAACTATATGCATACCTATGTCATGAGCTATAATGAATTGAAGTTTTGCCAGTAGCATTGAAGAAATGCTGACAAAGTTTATTACAGAAGAGAAGTAAACTGCATAGAAATGTCGGTAATTCCAGTTTTATAAAATTAGCATCTGTATCAGTCAGTACTTACTAGAGAAGCAGATTTAATGCAAGATATACAAATATATAAAAATTTACAAGATTGCCATTTAATGGCCGCCCACAGAGTCAGATATGGAAGAGGGCAAAAGGTCTGTCTGTGCAGTGGAGATTTGAAGGATCCAGTTGAAGGCTTGGAGCCCACTGTAGTGTCCCACGTGAGTCTACCGGAGGCTGAGGAGTCCACACTGGAAGCCAGGAGATGATATCCAAGGTGAAAGTGAAGGCTGAGCTCATCTGAAGAAACAGTAGTCAGCCTTCCTTCTTTGTTTCCATTTTATACCATTCTGGCGACAATCCTCCCGAGGGTGGGTCTTCCACACCCAGAACTACGCTGAGCCAATTTAGTTGGGTGTTTCTTACGCAAATTGACACAGTGAGTTAACTATCACTACATCCTAATCAATAGGATGGTCACTTGCATGAGATGGGTCAGACAGGGACAGTGAAGAAGACCAAATAGAAAGAAATAAAATATTAGCTCTCTGTTACTGTGACAAAATACCTGAGATAATCAATTTTTAAAGAAGAAAGTTTGTTAAGGTTCACAATTTCAGAAGTTTCAGTCTGTGGTCACTTGACCTTGTTGCCTTTGGTCTGTGCATGTCATGGCAGGAGCATGCGGTGGTGGAGACCATTCATCTCCTGGCAGCCCAGAAGCAGAGAGAATGTTATGGTTTAGATCTAAAATGGCCCCTCCCAAAGTCTCATGTGATTAGAAGGTAACTGGATCATGGGAGCACTGTACTCATCAGTGGATTCATCCATTGACAGGTTCCGCAGTGGAGTGTACTGAGAGTGTTAGGAGGTGGGACCTGGCTGGAGGTGATCACTGGGAGACTGGCCTGGAAGGGTGTATTTTTGTCCCCAGCTCCGCCCTTCTCTCTCTGCTTCATGGCTGCCATGGCTGAGCAGTTTTGTTCCACCATGCCCTCTCACCATGCTGTTTCTGCCTTGGAGTTAGTTGACCAGGGACTGAACCATGAGCCAAAATAAAGCTCTCCCCCATTAAGTTTTGGGTGCTAGGTATTATGTACCAGTGACAGGAAAGTGACTAATATATAAACTTGATACCACAAATGGGGTTGTTGCTGTGACTGTACCTGATCATAAGCCTTTGGAACTGTTTGTGAGAACAGTATGGAAAAGTTTGGAGATGCAGGCTGGAGAAGACTTAGAATGCTGTAAACAGAGCCTGATGAGTGATTTTAGTCAGAAGTCAGAAGACCAGAATGCTGTTAAGAATGTGGAGAGTAAAGACCAGTCTCATGAGGTTTCAGCTGGGAGTAAGCACTCCATTGGCAGTTGGACTACAACCCATGTATGTTACACTCTGGCAGAAAATTTTTCTTCATTTTGCCCAGGTCCTGTGACTTCGCAGGAGACAAAGGGCAGTGGACTAATTGATCTGGTGGAGGAAATTTCAAGGAAGCCCAATGTTTAGCCCGTGGTATGAGTATTGTGGACTGCTTTTTGCCACATCTACAGTGAGAATCAGGACCAAAAAGCAGATGCAAAAAGTTTGCTGTTTCACCAGAGAGGAAGCACTTGCAAAGTTGGGGCCATGGAAAATGGATACACCTGGGCCAGGGATATAGCTCAGCGGCACAAGTGCCTGCCCAGCAAGTGCAAGGTCCTGAGTTCAATTCCTGGTACAAAAAAAAAAAAAAAAAAGAAAAAAAAAGAAAAAGGATACACCTGGAAAGTATCATGTTGAGTGAAACATACCAGACACACAAGTTTAAATACCATATGGTGTCTCTCATTTGAGTGAGGCAAAGTGCAAACAAAAAGAATAATGAAGGATGCCTAGAAGGGGACAAAGGAACAGATCTCTTGCAATAGGGAAGGGGTCCAAGGGAAAAAGGGCAAGGAGTGAGGAGAGAAAGGAGAAATAAGTAGAATAAAGATACGCCATGTACAGAAACCTAATAACCCCAATGAATATAAACATTATATGACATAACATGAGCTAAGATTAATAACAGGATCAACAAGAATGAAAATCAGGATGGGGAATTAGAGGAGGGGGGCAGGGGAAAGGAAGGGGAAGGGGATTAAAAAAAGAAACAAGCTGTATTATGTACATGTACCCAACTCCCCAAGATGATTGTGAACTCCACATACTCCAAACATGTACTAATATAATAACACAACAACAACAACAACAACAACAATGAAGTTGGGGCCATGGAAAATGTAGTTACTGAAAAGATTAGCATTAAAAAGAAGCCAAGTCCTTTGCATTAGGACAATAAGAAAGGTGGCTTGAAAGCATCCCAAGAATCTGCAAGACCCCACCCGTCACAGGCTCAAAGGTATAAACATTTCATTTGAGAAGAGAGTCCTTGGGCCCCCTGCCTGAGAAATGCCACCTAAGGAATTGGTCCCTGGGGTTTGTTTTACAATGCTCAGCCATCCAGGCACTCTGAGGTCGATGCAGCCATGATTCCAGGAGCCCTGGCTGCTGCTTGAGCTGGCCACAGACCTTGGTGTCATCCATGTGGTGCTAGTTTTACAGTCTGCTGAGAAAAATTGCAGGCAGTGATGGAGCCAGCCCAAGAGAGAGGCAGCGTGGGCTGCAACTGCAAGGGTACTGGGATGTTGGATTCAACTTTCTTTTCGATTTGTACAGGGGCTCACAGCTAAGAGTTTGCCTTGACTCAGAAGAGTCTTTGCACTTGGACTTTTCAGCAATGCTGAACTGTTAAGACTTTGGCAATGAACTAAGTGAATTTTGCATGATGAGATGGACATGAATCTTTTGGAAACTAGGGACAGAATGTTCTGGGTTAGATCTAAAGTGTCCTCCCAAAGTCTCATTTGTTTGGAAAGCGATTGGATCATGGAGGTGCTATACTCATCAGTCAATTTAGCCATTCCAGTTACTCAAGAGGCTAAAGCAGGAGGATGACAAGTTTGAGTCTAGCCTGGGCTACTGAGCAAGACCTTGTCTCAAAATTAAAATATAAAAGGGCTATGGATGTAGTTCAGTGGTAGAGAACAGTGGTACCTTGGTTCATGAACTTAATTTGTTCCACGACTCTGGAAAAGATGGCTACTTTCTTGTTCGTGCAAGCAAGATGGCCATGGTCATGTTCATTGCCCAACACAGAGTTCACAGACAAAAACAAAATTTTGCCAAACGCTTCTGTTTGTGAGTGAAATTGTTCACAAACAAAAGTGTTCATGAACCCGAGGCACCAGTATACTTTCCTAGAATGCAGGGGGACCTGAGTTCAATCCCCAATACCACACATACACACACCAAAGCAAAAAGATGAAAATTATAGCAAAAGTCAAACTCCCTCCATCCCCCAGCAGGTCGAACCGCACACACTTGTGCATACACGTACAATAAATAAGGAGAAGGGAAGAATAAATCTAAAACTATAAATAATGATCTGTAAAATGTCCTTCCTTATGACAGGACAGTTAATCTGTGGTCAGTGACATCGTATTGTCATAGGACTTGCTTTGGCCAGTGGAAGTGAAGGGTGTTATTTCCTAGCACGAGTTTTAAGAGCCATCATATTGCCTCCAATTTCCTTCTCCCTCTCTAAGACCAGCATGCCCCATGCAGGAGCTGCTTCTTTAGCAGGGGTCCTGGAACTGAAGACAACATAAGGATGACAGCCAAATATGCAATATGACTGAAAGATAAACTTAAAAGCAGCTGAGGTTGTTGGATTGTTTGTTACTGTAGCAAAACTTGACTTAAACTGATGGACAGAACTCTCTAAGCTTAAGGGGTTTAAACCCTGGTTTTGATAGGGCCTCCATGCTTTTCTGAAGGACTCCTAATTTATGCAGGACTTATGGAGGGTAGCCAAGGGTAAGTGATTATCCTTCCTTTGTGTAAGACTCAAGTTCAAGGTATTTCAGGTAAGCTAGAGTGAATGCAGAGTGACCTTACCTGAGGTGTGTTTAAAACAAGGCATTCGGGACTCCTTAGAGACTCATGCAGGTACTAGAGTGTACGGCTGAATTATAGCCCGGTTGTTGGAAGCCAACACTTACATCTGTGTTCTCATGAAATGTCTTTGAAATCTAAGGTCAGAAAGCACTGTTGGGACTGGAGAAGAGGCCTCAGTCTGGGACATTTTAGCAGTTCTCAGTAGGAAAAGGATGAGTTGGAGGGAAGAGGAGGAGAGAGAGAGATTGTAGCTCTGAAGAGTTCACTCTTGTTTTTTTCTTTCCTCACAATTCGAGCTGATTCCATGATGGAAGTTATCAATCTGTGGATGATAGCTTTTCTTTTCCCCAAAGCAGGAAATTCAGTATTGCAGACTGCCTTCCACTGGAAAAGCGGCTGCACTCAGAGTGCATTCGGGATCCAGCTGCAGTTGAGTGCAGGTGGAGTCAGCAGTTCGCAGCAGCCCTTCAAGGAGTGCAGGCTGGAGTTTCCTGCTGGGATGACCTGGCCAGGCCCTCTGACCACAGTGCTGGGGGAAAAGTAGAACAAAGCAGTTAGTTGAGCCTCGGACAGTAGACACAGTAGGCGAGGAGACGATAACATGCTGGAATGGCACAGGGCAGGGAGCAGATTTCTTTCTTCGCATTCAGGTTAGGGTGGCTGAACAACAGAGGCTCCAGGAAATTAGTTTTGGCTTTCAAACTTCCTCTAGAGTAAACAGAAAATGGATAGAATCAATCTGTATAAAGCACTTGCCCTTTCAGGACAGCAGCATTTGTGGGGGGATATTGGTTTTGGTGTATAGAAATTACAGTGGTGGAGGTGGCTGGCCTGGGTCACTGGTGGCCTCTCATCCATCATGTTATCAGGGAGACCTGGATCACTTGGAAGGGAGGCTATGGAAGTAGGAAGGAGGCAGAGGAAGGAAGGCAGAGGAAGTCGTGCTTTCTGGAGGGAG
Organism: Erethizon dorsatum; assembly: GCA_028451465.1. Classification (NCBI taxonomy): domain Eukaryota; kingdom Metazoa; phylum Chordata; class Mammalia; order Rodentia; family Erethizontidae; genus Erethizon; species Erethizon dorsatum. The sequence goes on along the minus strand of CM051835.1, from coordinate 38,227,091 downwards.
CTATGGGTGCTGGCAAACATGGGAGGAGGTATGCTAGTTATGGGTGGATTGGTAATTTAGGGTAGGGATGGGCTTCATGGACAGATGGGCCTGAAATTTTTATCTCAACTGTGCTGGCGCTAATTTTGCTTGATGGACAGAGCCTCCCTAAGCCAACATTATATCAAATGCAAAACAAAACAACAACAACAAAAAATGGTTTGTGCCCAGCTTTTGCAGAGATTGCAAGATACAAATGTGCTAATTCATACCAAGTGCTTCACGTGTGGCTGGGTGCATACTAAACACTTGAGCAGTGCTATTGAGTATTTTAGTGTCTAGTCTTATCCAAGAGAAGTCAAAGCAAACGAGTGTTACAATTTCTGTGCAAGTTCTTACATTAAAACAAAGTAAGAATAAAGTTATAGAAGTAAGCAAAAGGGTCTTTAGGTCAGATTTGGTTATTAATAAGTGAGTATAAGAAGTTATAATCGAGAATACAATACCTGTGCAGTACGCTTTGGCAACAAGATACCACTCCGGTCGTGTTGCTAGGTAAATTGGAGTTGAAGGCATTCTCTAAGATGTGATGGCAGTTGATATCCACAGGGGTGCTTGAGAGTAAGCCTAGAAGTGGGACAGAGTGTCATTCACTGCATTTTCATGATTGGTAAAGCTATGGAATTCTCTTTCTGTTCTTAGCTTCTCCACACTGCTTCACACTTTTAGCTTTGCATATGCTTGAGAGTAGCGCCGACTCTCAGCTTTCTACAGCAGCATATGCTGCAATACATGCTGGAGACCCTGCCTCCCCAAAGCTGCTGTCTCGTGGGCACTGGGACACCAGGGACAGGATGCCACACCTGCGATGCAGGCTGTCATGAAGCAGGCTACGGTTCCTGAGATCAGAGCTCGGATGGCCCCGGAGGTGATGTCACGCTTTCTGGAAGGAGCCATGGACGCTGCAGAATATGAAAGGAGGTATTCGAGATTAATATTGAGGCTATTGATTAGAAACCCAAATTTGTAGACTCTGAAAATTGTTCTGGGCCTGGAGTCCTAGGCCCATTGGAAAGAAACAAGTCCTAAGTTCCATACAAATGGCTCACAAGCATGGCGAGCATGGCAAAGCAAATGGGTTGAAGGCAGGGTCAACCGGGGAGATGAATGGGCAGCCTGGCTCTCGCCATCTGCTTATATGCAAGGCAGACAGTGCTGATAATCACAGCACTTCCCATCGAACTTCCATCGGCCCTTGGAAGCCTTCTTGTGTGGCCACTGTAATCTACTGACACTGACCCTTGGGGTGGCAGAAGTGCCCAGACATTGGAGCAAATCTTTCCTGAGGTTGGCCTGGGTGTTCACAGGAAAACTACAGTGCGGAGCTTGGGTAAGAAAATATGGCTGAGGATTTACCGCTGTTACAGGGCTATTTTCCCTCTGACATGAGTAATGTTACAGAGCAAGATGGAGATCCAAAGTACATTTATGTCACATCTGTTGGTGAAGAACATCCTTTCACTTACTGAGCCCACCGATCACTATTCCTAAGGATCCGAAATTGGCAAAACCACAGAGGGCGTAAGTGGCGATTGTCTCAGAGCGAATCTGTAAGGAAGCATAAACACTGATGTGACATGAACTGCCTTGACCGAAGAAATTTGGTATCCCAGCTGGGCTTCACATTGTGACTACAGAATCAACACTGACAAACGCGCTGTCTGATACCACTGTCTATTGTTTCCTGGACTCTTTTTAGCTCCTGCCCTGAAATTTTAAGGGAGGGTGACAAGGGGCTGGTGGATTCAGAGACTCTCTACAGGGGATATGGAATTCCATGATCTGAAAAATGTCCTTCCCTATGACAGGACAATTCATCTGTGGTCACTGACATGCGTTATCATAGGACTTGCTTTGGCCAGTGGAAGTGAATGGCGTCATTTCCTAGCACAAGTTTTAAGGGCCATCATGTTGCCTCCAATTTCCTTTTCCCTCTCTAAGACCAACATGCCCCACGCAGGGGCTGCTTCTTTAGCAGGGGTCCTGGAACTGAAGACAACATAGGGATTATGGCCAAAGTCAACCATCCAAATATGTAATATGAGTGAAAGATAAACTTAAAAGCAGCTGAGGTTGTTTGGTTGTTTGTTGCAGGGTACATGGAGTTGGAAGTGTTGGCTTCTGGAAATGCTACTTCCCACTTGTTAACAGCGTCTAACATTCCACATGACCTGGCAACCTGTTGTAATGTGCCAGGCACAGTATTAGTTGCTGGAGATACAAAATTGATCCTGGAAAATATTTTCATTATGTTTGTTTGACAAAGAACTTATTCAGAATGTATAAAGAACTCCTATAATGCAATAAGAAGACAAACACTCAAGAAAAAATGGATCAAGAGGCTTGGATAGTTCACAAAAGACATGTAAATGGCCAACAAACACATGAAAAGATAGTCAACATCTAGTCATCAAAGAAATGCAAATTAAAAACACAATGAGATACCACTAAGTTTAGAAAGAGACTGACAACACTAGCAACTGGAATTCATATGTTGCTGGTAGAATGTCAAATGGTACAGCCTGCTTTTGAAATAGTAAGGCAGATCCTTATCAAGTTAACATACACTGCTTGTGTGACCGAACAATTTTCCTATGAGAAATAAAAACACATGCCTGTGAAGAGACTATGCATGAATTATGGCAGCTTTACTCATAATAGTGCCACACTTAAAACAACTTCAATAGGAAAATGATAAACAATTTGTGGATATCCATAAACTGGGATACTGCTCTGCAAGAAAAAGAAAAATGACACATACAACAACATGAATGCTAATGGGTCTGTTGATTGAAACGGGCAAAAGTAATCTAGAGTGAAAGGAAGATCATTGGTTGCCTGGCATTTGGTCTTGGGGTGCAGGAGTTGCTGACTGTGAAGGGTCATGAGGGAAATAAAGGAATCCTGCCAGGAAAAAGCCAGCTGTCAGGCACAGTGCTCCTTTATACTTTGGCCTTGGTGTGAGCTTACCTGGTTTCCCAGCTCTGATCGCCCCCTGGGAGTGTCAGGATGCTCACCCAGAAGTGAGGGAATGGCCATTCTTTGACAAGGCAGTGGAGAGGTGGGAGGGAGATTTGTAGACTTGTGCACAAGGCCCATGGGTTCTATTCCAACAGTCAAGAAGTGCTGCCTGGGCGAGACCATCCTCTCCCGGGTAGAGGGACTGACTCTGGGAGACTCTGAAGATTCAGGGCTGTTGGTCACACAGGCATGCCCAATCTGGCAAAGGTGCCCCCATCATGGGGGCAATCATTTTCCTTTCTAATCTCCCAAAAGATCTATAATTTGGTTCAAAGAACAAACTAAACACTACATTTATAAGTACTATTGTACTTTTTTTTTCTTGTGCTTACTGGATTTTTGAAAGCTCACATTCAAGACTCAAGTGGCTGTGGTAAGTTTTTTGTTGATTTTAAGGTCTCTCTTCTCTCTCACAGCTTCTAAGAAGTCCTTTGTTAGTATTTTCATAAAAGGTGCATATAGCAGGCAGGAAAAAAACTGAGTATTGGAGCAGTCTGCTCTTCCTGGAAAAGCCCATCATGTCCCTCATCTTTCTAGTGCTTTCCATTTAGTTCAATTGGCTTCAAAAACGGGCACACTCATTAGAGACCGTGGGGGCAGAGAGATGGCATGCTGGGCTTGTGGTTCTTTTTTCTCTAACTGGGGATCTGGCGGGGCACACACACGTGGCCATATATGGTTTTAATGGTAGAGGAGGAGGCTGTCAGGCCTTGGCCCATAAATGTGAAAGATTATGTGATGGAAAGACGTACTGCACTAGGAAAATACTAACGATGTGCTCGGCAGCTTGCCTTGTATGCAAGCAAAGATGCCATGCATACAAGAATGGCCACTGCAGCACCACTTCTGATAGCAAAATACGGCCAACAGTGCTCCTCAGTAAGGGGTGGCACTGCAGGACAAATTGTGGTATAATACGCACAGAGCATTATGCCACAGGCACTGATGTGCAAGGGTGTCCGGTACATACCACTGAGTGCAAAGTGCAAGGTTAAATATGCTGGAGAAGGATGGCTTACTTTTCCTCTATATCTTTTGTATTTTTTGTTTGTTTGAGGCAGAGTCTTATTATGTAGTCCAGGCTGGCCTTGAACTCACTATGTAGCCCAGTCTAGCCTTGAACTTGTGGTGATCCTCCTGCTTCAGCCTCCCGAGGGCTGGGATTATAGGCATGCACCACCACGCCTGGCTTCCTTTTGGACATTTTGACTTACATTATGGCATGCATTATCTGTGTTCCATGGTATGTAAATGTGCCAGGTATTATGCTTAAGAAAAAAACATAACACAGTAATAAAGGATTCATTCTCTGTACGTGGGTGCTACTATACATTCTGATCTCTTACCTTAGATGGACTTAAGCAATGGACATAATTCCAGAATGTCGCTGTGGTTTTGTCTGTTGGAACCACACGGTGAGCTTCAGTCTTGTGGCAGACACGTCCCAGGATAGTGTTGGGACACACCCCACCACTCATTAGTTGGTAGCAGAGATTTCTGTGGCTCTTCCCCATCTCGTTGGTTGGAGATCAGGAATTCGGTGAGACAAAACGCTGTTCCTCTTAAGACTCAGCAGTAGTGGGGCCATTGAGCTCATGTCCCCACATGTGCTCTGTCACCTGCCGATGGCTGGGCTCACCCCCAAATGTAAATCAGCTCCACACTGTCTCCACATTCTACCTCTACCTTCCACGAAACTGTTCAGCTTTGCCAGAGAACTGCAGCTCTCTGGGCTTATTACCAAACTATTTTCTCTGCTGGCAACGGGCAGTGGGGAATAGAAAATACTTCATTTAACTTAGCCTATTGTTTTCTTTTGGCAGGGAAACAAACTGGCTCAGGTGGCGTCCAAACAATGACGCTACTTGGCTGAGTGTCGCTGTGAGGTTACTTGAGGATGAACATGTGAAAGACAGGAGACCCACGAGCCCTGTGCCTGCCAGATGTGTGGGTGAAAATACTCCTGCCCTCACAGTAGAAATCAGTCCTCTCCTGAAGTCGCCTGTGAGACACGCGAATGGAAGGAGGAAATCGCATGTCTGGTTTTGGGAAGCTGAGGGGAGGTGGTGAGGTTTGATGTGAGCAGGCTCACACGTGGATAGGGTGCTTTTTCTCTGCTTCCCTTTTAAAACTTAATACATGCCTGGGACATTAGCTTCAAATAGGTCGTTCCAATGAGTGGTGGCAGTGGTGAGAAATGTTCACAATTCCATTAGAGTTGTCATATATGACAATTTCAGTCTTCGTGGAGAAAGAAGTTGGAGATTTGGCTGCACAAATGGCCTCAGCTGAGTTCCTCATCCCTTCAGAGCCCAGAGGGATGTGAGCATCTCCATGCGGACTACCGATCTGGAGCTCTGACATGATTATAGGGTGCTTGACTGAGCGTGTTCGGATCACAGACCTGAGCTTTTTCGTTTCCCGCATCCTCTTGGAGGGTAGCGGTAGTGTCCGTGGTGGTGAGGATGGAGGGTGGAAGGTGGAGGCTCTGGGATCTGCCTGGGGTATTGGTGAACACACTTCTGAGTGTGTCCAGGTGGGTCACAGAGGTGTGGCTATGGGGTCTATGTCTGGTCCCTCATCTCTTCCTCTCTGGCAATGCTCTGCTTTCCAGGTGCCTTGAAAGAAGCATCTTTTCCCTGCCATGCCCTTCTGGCATGATATTCCTGCCCTGGAGCCAGCCAATTATGGACTGAATCCCCTGAAACTGTGAGCCACATTATGCTTCTCTTCCTTAAGTTCCGGGTGTTAGGTGTTGTGTTCAGCAATGGGAAAGCTGATTAATAGTGCCTTACTATCTCTTGAGAATGCCTGGCACTATATTGCGTTTATGCAGCTTCTCAGAGCTCATAACAATCCCTTCAGCTGCAAGGAAAAGGCCTTCATGATCATCAGACATGAAGACAGGGCCTGCTGCAGTGCAGAGCCTGACTGTCCCCAATGGCAAGGCTTGACCCCAGGCCCGTGGTGCTCCTGGGCAGTGGTGAACCTTTCGGGGTAGGTCCTGTGGGAGGATGTCGGGGCTCTGTGGGTGTGCCCTTGAAGAGGATGCTAGGACCCACACCCTTCTTCTTTCTTTTCTGCCACCATGGGGTGAATTAGGCCTCCTCTACTACATGCTCCTGATGTGATGCATGGCCTCACCATAGGCCCCAAAGCAATGTGGCAACAGACAATGGATGGAGACCTTTGAAACCAAGAATCAAATCCTTTCCTCTTTTTAAATTGATTATCTCAGGTATTTTGTCACAGTAGTGCAAAGCTGACTAACAGAGGACCTCATAACTTGTTTAGTGCTGTGGCCATAGTATCTACCACATTGCATATCGATTCAAATGCACATTGCTGGGCCGGTGAGATGGCTCAGCGGCATAAGCGCCTGCCCGGCAAGCGCGAGGTCCTGAGTTTGACTCCCGGTACCCACATAAAGGAAAAAAGGGGGCCAGTGATATCGCTGAGCAGCACAAGCACTTGCTGGCAAGCACGAGGTCTTGAGGTCAACTCCTGGTACCCACATAAAAAAATGCACTTTGCATTTAATAAATAGTTGTTGATTTACCGATTCCACAATGTGATGAAGAAGTGTACTGAAAAACCAGAATATTTACTCACCGACATATATTGCTGCACCCCATTCACAAATTTGGGTCCAGCCTCTTTCCTCAAACTCATCAGTTTGGAGAGGTGCTCATAAGCCACAAATTCATTGAAGAATGTCTTATAACCTATGAGCTTGGCAACCATAAAGCTATCTTGCCAGTCCACTCCCATCATGAAGGAAAAGGGCATGAAGATGTAGGAGCATATTAGCTGCAAAAACCAGAAGGAAATATTTTGTTAGAACAGTGATTTGCTTCTAGTTCTTCTGCGTCATCTTCAGTGACAAGATTGCTCCTGTCACCTCTGTCTCTTTTAGCCAGAAGAAATTGCCTCATATTCAGTCACCACCATTATCTGTCAGGAGTTGGTGTGGTCTGAATATGGTTTGTCCTCACCAAACTCATTCCAAGTCTTGGTCCCCAGGGTAACGATGCTGAGAGGATCGAGGTCTTTCTCAGGAGACTGGACCAGCTCTTTCTGGAATGGGTTAGTCCTGCGACATCAGGTGCTTATGAAGTGGTCAGCCCTTCTGCCCCACCCCTCTCTTGGTGTGCACTTGCTCGTGTGCTCTGCTTCTCTACGTGTGTGCAGCATGGCCCCCGAGAGGAGGCAGGCAGGGGCCACCTGAAGTTGGAATCCTCGCCTCCAGACTGTGAAACAAATTAACTTCTTTTTAATCTTTTTGGCGTCCTGTCAGGTGTTCTGTTATAGTAACAACAAACCGACTAAGACAGGAGCCAAGGCCAGAACTGGGTCGTGTGAAGTCATCTGGATTCCTGAGGAAGGGATCAGGAGAGGGCATCTGCTTGGGGGAAGGAGAATGAGAGGAGATGGAGAAGGGGGATGGCGCTGGGTGAAGCCCTGGAGCTTCTACAATATGCACGGTTGGGAGTTATTGTGAACAGACAGGCAGAAACAAAACAGAGGGAGGAAGCACGGGAGAATTATACCTCGAAACTCAGCTGTGGGTAGTCAAACATGTTTCCAAGCCAGGACAGCGCTGAATTCACAAAGGACAACAGGGCCAGGAAGGCGATGAGATTCGCAGCGATGTTTGCCACCAAAGGAATTGACGAGGAGGCTCCCTGCGTTGCAGCTTCTAGGAGATTCCTCGAATCACTTCATCAAATGACAGCAATTCCAGAATTACCAGGGAGCTGTCGGTGAGCGGACACCGCAGGTACAGCAGAGCTCATTTAGGTGAAGGGCAAACCTCAGGCCCAGTTGGTCAAAATGCTCAACTGAATCCTGGGAAATCTGTGGGGCTTAGAATTGCTGAATATAGATGGTGGGCAAGGACTATCTAACTGGTTATTATTATTATTATTTCTGGTGGTCCTGGAGATTGAACCTGGGGCCTCACACATGCCACTCACTCACTCAACCACTGAGCTACCTTCCAGCCCCAGTACTACCTTTGAAATTTGGGACACATGATAAAATATTACAGGTATACGAATTATGTGTTCAAAGGAGGTATCATGGAATGTTTATAAATATCCATGGTATAAACCCATCAGTTCAGGGAAGGCCTTATTGCTGTCACTTCATTTAAGAAATGAAATGTCACACCACCTGCAAGTCCCCCTGTGCTATCCCCTGAGCTCTTCTCCACTTCTCTAGTCTCCGAGGGAACTGCTTCCTGAAAATCTGCTTGTTATTTCCTTTACAATTTTCCTACATGTCTGTATCCCTAAATAATACATTGTATCATCCTGCACGATTGCTAACTTTATATTGGAATCATTCTACAGGCTGGGTATCCTTTGTCTGAAATGCTTGGGGTCAGAAATGTTTCAGATTTTGGATTTTGGAATATTTACATAATGAGATATGTCGGGGTAAGGCACAAGCCTAAACACAAAATTAATTTAGGTTTCATATGTACCTTATACACATGGCCTTAAAGTAACTATGTACAACATTTCAAATAATTTCAGGCATGAAGTAAAGTCTAACAGTGTGGAATTTTCTACCTGCAGTGTCATGTCAGTGCTCAAAAAGTTTTGGATTTTGGAGCATGTTGAGTTTTAGACTTTGATTGGTGGTGATCAGCCTTTATTTGTATTCTTTGGTGATTTGCTTCTTCGCTCATTGTTATGACTCTTTTCATATAAATAAGAGATGAATCTCAGATATTGGTTGATGAATTGTGATATTTAACAAAATACTTTGAGCATCTTAAATCCCTTAGTCTCTTCCATCCTTACTTCTTTCAACTAGCTTTCTTTTTTTCTGTTTTTTATTACGTTGGTGATACATTATATGTTTGTTATTATGTTTGTGATACATAATAATGACATTCATCTTGGGCGATTGGGGCATATATATATATATATTGGGTCTTTGTTTTTTGGGGGTACCAGGGGGTCGACCTCAGGACCTCGTGCACCAACAGGCACCCGTGCCACTGAGCGATATCACCGGCCCCTTTTTCGTATGTGGGATCTGGGAGTCGAACTCGGGCCCTCACGCTTGCAAGGCAGGCGCTTACGCCGCTGAGCCATCTCACCGGCCCTATATATTGGGTCTTAATCATTTTTACCTCCTCTTCCTCTTCCCACTCTCCTATCTCCCTCCATTCTCAGATCCCCTTCCCATTTTTTTCTTTCTTTAGGTGTTTTTGTTTGTTTGCTTCTTGTTTTTTCACAATGAACAGTTAAGAAAATATATTAACATCCAGGTATTTAGAAAGGTTTTCCTAAGGTTATAGACAGCTAAGCTAGATAGAAATATTTCAAGCAGTCAGAGAGGGCTGGGCCCTCCAAGGAGCCAGTGCAGAAGATGTGATGCATTGCAACCGTGGGGGAGACAGACACCTCCGCTGAGGGCCAGACCTTAAGATAAAAGGTGAAACAAATGCACTCACATACTTCCCCAAACGATAAACATCAGGGATTGATATTCTAAATAGGTATCATCACCCTAAGAAATTCAGGAAGAGCCACTGATGCAACCCCCTCCAGGAAAGCCCCCGTTCTGTTTCATGCCTGCTTGCCATGGGACTTGCTCCCCCATTTGATCCTCATTTAATCAATATTACCCAAGCAACTATGCTTGTAATTTTATTGGCTGACCATAGTTTTGTCCCACCTCATGCCCACCTTGCGATTTCCCATTTTTCCCCACCTTGGACCCACCTCACTTTGTGGTTTTGCTCTATAAAATCCCTAGAAAAGGCAAGGTCCTCAGCAACCCGCTCGGAACTCCTTCTGTCTCTCTCTCAGGAGCTTTCTTTCCCCAATAAATATATTCTGCTCTCAACCTCCGCTGTTCCTAGAATTCATTCTTCGATTTTAGAGAACACGAACTCTTACCGGACATCTAGCAGGTTAGGAGATTCTTTCCCCTATATCACTACGGTGTTGAAACAAGATGTTTTGGTAAAGTCTAAATAATCACTGGGAAATTAAATTTAATTCCACAACACACTATGCTTTCTTATTATCAGAGTTTTGCTGAGCTTTGAAGTCGGACTCTACCTAGTTGTGACCCCAGCTTGTGTAGTCATAATTAAGCAGTGTGTCCCACTTACCCATTTTCCATCTTCATGGCACTCTTAAGGGTTACTTTAGGCTTTTCTGTCTCAGGCCAGAAGAGTTTAGCGACAGCCAGTGATGCGGGTGCTGACATGACTGAAGCCGTTAGCAGGTGGGTGGATGACACCTGCGGTCGCAAAAGACAGCAAGCAACAGGGTTAGCCTTTCTCTGTGTTCAGAGGAATACTCCCAAAGCTCTACGTGGGGAGAGATGGGAAGGTTTTGATTCTTTTATTATTATTATTATTATTATTAATTAAGTGTATTGGTACATTTTAGATACACATAATGATCACATTCATCATAGGGAATTTGTGCCTGTACATGATATAGCTTGATTCTTCTTTTTTCCCCATTCTCCTACCCTCCCTTCAACCCTTCTTCCCCTTCTTATTCACAAAAGCTTTGTTTCCATTTTTCCTTCTTTTCTCATCATTTGGGAGGGGTTTGATTCTATGCCAGAGAGAACCTTCCTCGATGAGCCAAGTCCTGACATCTCCCTGAGAATCAGAAGGGAGGAATTCATGTTAATTGGCCACGTCCTTGGGGAAAAGTACAAAACCAAAATCTGACCCTTTCAGCAGATAATTAATCCCTCACTGTAACAATTTTCAAAGACTCCTCAACTTCAGTGCTGTAGTTTAAATGCCCAAATAGTCTCCAAAGCTTGCATTTCACAACATCAAATGAGATCGGCAATGTCTGGGTGGAATAGCCGTGGAGGAAGGACTTCAGATTACGGGAGGGAATCGGGGATAGCCCCCCTCCACCTTCCTTTTGGTCTCCTGAAATCCTTTGTTCCTTTGCACAATAGCCATTTGCCCAGATGCCTTTGATCTGTAACTGTTTCTGTTTTCTTTATTCCAAGCCCACTCTTTCCCCTTCCCACTCCATGTACATGGTCTCTGGATTTTCTTCCCTACAGTTTTAGAATTCCAGGGCCCTTGCCTGCCTTTCCCTCCCAGTAACGCCTAGCACAGTTTTGAAGGCAGCATTCCTGCAGTAGGGGCAGAGGGAATTACCAGGGATCCAGTAGTATGGCTTATTCCTACCACACCCTTTGCTTCTTTCTTCTCTCCCTACTAACTGGCCTTCCCAGGCCAGGATGAAGATCTGAGATGAAGTCCACCTTACCTTGTAAAAAATCCTCATTACCGGAATTGCACAATGTTGACTGTACTTTGAAATTTCTGTGTGGGGGCTCCATTAGTGTGCGGCTTGCAAGCTTCACACACCGGGACACCCTACGTGAGCACCCTCCTGCCCCGCACTAAAGATCACCAATCCTCAAACTTGGCTCTACACTGGAATCTGAGGAGTTTTTAAAAATAGTGCTGGCTTGAGTCTTAGCACAATTCTGGTTTAATTACTCATGGGTGTGGCCTGGGACTTAGGGTCTTTGAAAACTTCCAGGGATTCTGATATGTAGTAAAAGTTGGGGATCGCTGCTCTAGATCAGGGGCCCCCAATTTCTTTTCTGTAAAGGGTCAGAGAATGAATATTTGTGGATTTTGGCCCACAACTACTCAGCTCTATAGTATGAAAGCTTCTGAAAATGAATGGGTAAGAATGAATAGTTGCCAATAAAACTTTATTTACAAAGACAAGGGTTAATCTGGATTTGGCCCAGGGCCATGGTTTGTTGACCCCGGTTTAGATCATCTTTACAAACGTCAGTAGTAGTTGTTTTTCTTCCACAGATTTAACTTTTCAGCCAAAGTAAGCTCCTCTTACAATTTCATTTTGCTGTGGCTGGATATAATTCACATATAGGTGGCAGCAACATGAAAGAGTAGCTCCCAAAGTCTTTGGCGTCATGGCATTCAAATGTCAGTGCCACTGTGACCGATTTTTGCCATACTGCAAAAAGGGTGCCCTCTTGGCCTCATTTTCCACCAGCAATGGGAAACAGGAAGGAAGGAAAGAAGGCAGGAAGGAAGGAGAAAGAAATTGAAATTTGTATATATTAATTCCCTAAAATTCTTACCCCAAAAGAAATGTACGCGCCCAAGACGCTTCCAGCAATTGTAGCGAAGCCAGCTGTCATAATGGCATGGAGCTCTGACCGGGTGACGTGCGGTAAATACGGCCGGACCAGCAGTGGAGACTCTGTCTGGAGCAGAGAAGGTGAGCGGATTACATGTTACCTTTTAAGTCAACTGAACATTTCATTGCCCAAAGCTATATTTCTAAGAGTGAATCTCAGACCAGCTCTATCTGCGTCACCTAGGAGTTTGTTTACATGCACATTCTCCAACTTACTGGATCAGGAAAGGGGAGGGCAGCAATCTGTATTTAACGTGCCTTCCGGATGAGCTGACGGATGCTCAGGCTTGAGGACATGTACCCTGCACATCTGGGCCATCTGGATTCTAGGTGAGTGCGCATATACGGTCATGGGCAAATCTTGCAAATCATGAGGCTCATTCTCTAGTGCCTCCACCTTGCCTGGGACAGGGCCCTGTGAGGACTTGGTGCACTTTTCTGAAGGTTGGTTGAGTGACTGCCCAGTGGCCTGGCGTGTAGACTGGGGGCTTCTAAGCTACCATGACTTTTCATCTCCCAGTTTCATCTTCACAGACTCTTAAACCTGTTTTCTAAGACCTCACAGAAATAGAGGTGCAAGTATGTAACAAAAACACCAGCAATGATAATGATCGGTACCCGCGGGCCCTTTCATCATTGAGAATCAGAGACCTCTTTCTATGGGTGAAAAGGAACTGCAGAGTGTAGCTGTAGAGGCTTAAATCTCATTCAGGAGGACAGGCAGCCTGCAGCGTGGGGCTCTCCATCGATAATAACCGTCCTTGCCGCATATTAAGTGTCAGATGGAGCACCACAGAAGCACGTGTGCAATTTTACAATTTTTTCCTCATTATTTCTAATTGTTCTATGAGGTCGACGGTGTCGAGCTTGGTTTATAGATTAAATAGGAACCCAGTATGTGAGCGTTTTTTCCCTGCAGGTAGTAACAATCAACTCGAGATGGTGCCTTAATCAGTCCTTGGAGATTCTGCGACTGTAATTATTATAATCTCAGCTCCTGGAGGAGGAGTGTGTTCCCCTTCAAGCACCCCACTAAGGGCAGCTTCAGGCTGGTGAGCTGGGCTTACCAAGAAGGAGCAGCCTGCCTGGAGCAGTTACAGCCCTGGGGTTTACGGCCAGCATTTTTCTTCCTGACTTGGTTTTTGTTTCAAGCCCCATTTCCTTGGGCAGTGGCACTGGTGAGTATTTACACTTGGCTTCATGGCCGTGCAGTTCCAGCCTCCCTGAAGCCGTGTGTCCTGAGTGACGAGTAGCTTGTTACTGCTCACGTGGGCTTCAGGTGACAGAGCCTCTATCCACGTGATGGATCAGGGAAGTAAAAATTGTGGCCTAAAAGTTTATCTTTGAGGAGAGGAAGAAACCTAGAGGCATTTTTCTTCAGGGTCAGCAAAAACAGACTGTTGGCCAATTTAGCCAAATTGCGAATGAGAAGTATCTGTACAGGTGCGCAGCTGTTGGTGGGAAGCCTTTCTTGGTCCCCTTCATCGCCACAGGCACTACAGTTTATTTGAAGCTGCCTGTTTCATGTTGACAGCTTTAGGACAACAAAATCCTTTTGGGAGAGAAGAGCTACTCATTTCTGAAGAGTCGACCAGTGACCTCAGTAATTCAATAAAGTCAGAAAAGATTTGTTGAGAATTTACAAATGAGAAACCATGTGCTTTAATAAAATGACTCAATTCTCCTTCTTTGACTCTTCTCCTTTCAAGGATGCAATTCTACATTTTGACTCTTCTCGGAATCTGGATATTGCCTATTCTAGGGATTCCTTATTTAATTTTAATTTTATTTGTTTTTATGCGGGTACCAGGAGTCAAACACAGGACCTCAGGCTTGCCAGGCAGGTGCTTATGCCACTGAGCTATATCACCAGCCCTAGAGATTCCTTATTTTATACCATTTCTCCACACTAAAAGAAAAGACAGCACTTTGACATTTCCTTGGTCTGTGTTTTGCAAAGAAAGTATCCCATTTTAGCAGGAGTTTTGCTTTGTTTTGGTATTTGCTATTACAACTTACTTGTCCCACAAATATATTGCCAGCAGCGACTACAGACTCGATAGGAGATGACCCCATAGTAACTAGCATTGTCCATCCAACCTAAAAGGAGAAAAGGGACCAAGTCAGTGAGGAACTGTACGTATACTACAACAAACTTCACTAGGGGTAAACCCTAGTGTGAAATGAGAGTGAAACTAGAGTGAAATGTTGAAGCCTTCAGGAATTGTTGGCACGTTAGCGGTGGTGCTAATGTAGGTATAACTCATCTAGAATGAGATGTATTTGTACAGAGGCGTGATTGTAGACGAAAAGCCATTCTCAGCCTCCTTCACTGCCACGGGCCTTATACAGAATGTGAGGAGGAGTTGTATGCAGCAGGCTAGTCAAATCCTCCTATTTGAGTGATAAGTCTGGGTCATTGTAAATACTTTTGAAATGTTTAAACCAACAATCAGAAAATTACGAGCCCTGGAGCTCTGATTGTAATTCTGCTTTCTGCTGGCATTCTGGTTCTCCCTCCTCTTTTCTCTCTTTCTGTTTATGCATTTTGATTACTTTACAGGGATCAAAGGAGGGCTGTAGCTGACCCCCAAGTCCTGCACGCACACTCTGCTCTCAAGAGCATCCAAATTACCTTACATATTTCCTAGTTTTCTGGTTGAATGTGAGGTTAGGACTCAGATGCTGGGGAAGCAGAAGTAAGATGATTAGCACTCTCCTTCTCCTTTTCTTCTTCCTCCTCTCCCCCCTTCTCCTCTTTCTTCTTCCTCCTTCCCTTTCTCCTTCTCCTTGTCCTTCTCTTTCTTTTTCCTCCTCCCCCCTTCTCCTTCTCCATCTTCTTCTTCACAATTGTGTGCCTAGAAAACTTCCTCCAGAGCGAAATAACACTTCTCCTTCTTGCTTTGACTTCTCTGGAACTCCTGGATCAGGAGCATCTACCTTGGTACCCTCTTGGAAACCCGCACAGCTGTGGTAGGCATGGCCTGGGTAACCGTGAGGAAGGGACAACACTGTCATCCCCTGGCAGGTATCTTATCTCAATTCCTTGGCTAAAGAAGTGGCTGCTATGGTTTCATGGGGATGTTCAGGGGGTGCAAATCAAAGCCCATTTAGAAGCCCTTGATGGATACGTGAGTTTGAGTCTAATGACTTGAGCGGGGATGGATGTGAATCTTTGGAGAAGGAGAAAGTCACCTTGGAAATGCCTGGATGAAAACTGTCTCAGACTTTGTACCGGAAGTGACCAGCCTACCCCGTCACCCAGTACCCCCCACCCAGTACCTTTCTGATGAGCCACTGCATTAATCCCAGGTAGTACAGCATGGACATCACAGTGCTGAAGAAAACCACGATGGGCAGGATCTAGGGGTGGGCAGCGGGACAAAAGCGAGCAGGATCAGTGTTGCCCCTCGCAGTATCACAGGTTTCCTGTTAGGTCTCCTCTTTGCCTCCTTTCATAACATCATAACAATCCTGGAAATTCGTCTCAAGCAGAGCAACACTTTTACCAGGCAGCTTTCTTCTCTATCATCTCTTACCCTGACTCCTTCTGGATAGGCTTCTTGCAATGCATCCCCCAAAAGCCCACGTGTGTCTCCAAGTAAATACACTGTGGTATTCGGAGCAGGGTGTTTGGGAAGTAGTTAGGATGAGACAAGATCATTAGGGTGGGGACCTCCCGATGCACAGTGGGTTTACCGGAAGAGGAAGACGGACCTGAGCGGGGCTTATCTGCCTCGCATGCAAGCCCCTCTGCCAGGTTCTGCGCAGCAGGAAGACCCTCACCAACTCCAGAGCCTTGATGCCAGACTTTGCAGCCTCAGAGCTGTGAGCTAAATACATTTAGAAATTATCCAGCCCCAGATATTTTGCTATAGCTACAGAAAGCAGACTAAGACAAGTACATTTCATAAGAAACTTGACATTTTTGTTTTTCCCTTCCATGATGAACTTTTCTTAGAGAAAGAATGTGGTTTTGGATGGGTTTGTAATGCCTGATCAACAAACAAAAGGCCATCGGCAAATGTTCTTAATGTCCCAGTGTTAAAAAGACACGGCTGTCACCACTGCCATAATTAGCAGCGTATCCCAGGTCAGGATTAATTGTGAGCCCCCTCGGACCCTCGTTTGTAGTAGCTACACAAACCAGACAAAGCGCGGTGGGCGCTGACACAGGGTGCCTCCTACAGAGTAAGCATTTACCCTTTTAGCTCTCAAAATGATAATGATTTCACCCATAGACTTTTGAATCACTAAGAGCTGATGCCGTTTTGGAGACTGGCTTAGTTCTGTGTGAGCGAAGCTGTATTTCCCCAGGCCCCATTCTTCTGATGCCCTCTGGGGTCCTCCCTGCAGCCCGTGTTCCTACGGGGAGCAGTTTCCAGCCTCACAGAGCACCCCGAGCTTCGCGGGGTCCCCGCTCAGCCCCACCCGCCTCACTCCTTCCCCACAGCTTCCCTGAGGACAGCCACAGACAGCACGGCACACAAGGACAATTTGTACAAAATCTAATTTAGAAAAATCTATTCATAATACGTACTAAAAGTTATTTTGTGCCAGTATTCAGAGCACACTCACTGGAAGCCATTTATTAGCTTTAATCGGGGGCAGGGCTAAGGGGCTCATCCAGGGATTCTGCACTGGCAGAAAGGACAGAGGCCTCTGCCTGAGGGGGGACGGCAGGTGTGGAGGCGCTGCACGGTCTGGGAGCCGAGTTATTCCTTCTTTGTGACTGTTTTATCCAGAGCTGCATTTGGCTCATGAGATGAGCGTATTTTTATCTCCTGCTACAAACAATTGACCTTTCAGACATGGCTTAGTCGTCTCTGCACTGAAGCATCAGGGTTAGAAAAGATTCCGACGCTGATCTCATCACGGCACATTGTATACACGTATGAAAAGGTCACACTGTACCCCACGAATGGGGGCAACTGCTATGTGTGAATTGAAAATACACATAAGTCAACCCATCTTCTAGGTTTATTCTTTTCCCTGAAAATAGTGCCCAGATACTATTACCCACAGGATTTTTCTTAAGTATCTCTGGCAATGCTACACCCTCTCTCCCCTCAAAATATTTGACGAGTCCTGATTCTCTCCAGAATTTTCCTTAATACTACATAGGCATTACACAGCGTAACGTGTTCAGTCCACCAATTTCAGATAACACTGTAAACGAAAAATGGTGCCTACGACAAGTCCAGAAAGTGTATACCTGGGTTTTGGTGTGTTAGGTTCTGTCTGAAATCTACAAAGACTAAGAAGCTAGTGAAAAGGCAAGGACTACATAGAAAAAGAGTTGAGATTTACCTTAAACGCGAAGAGGTGGTCTGTGTATTTCTCACCAAAGACAAAGACAGCGCCAGCATCAGTGTACCCCAGGAAAGTCTGAGCTCGAGACAGGAAAGGAGATCATTACAGCCACTGAAGTGGGGGGGTCACAAGCTGTAGGAACACTAGATCTTGCAGAGCATGAGGGCCCTTAACGTGTCCTCAGCTTTGCCCCACCAATGTCTGGCACGGACGTGTATTTTTGAATCATAACTGCACACAGATTTGCTGTCATTTCTGACATTCAGTCTGACTCTGGGACACAAAAGAATAAGCAGAGTGTGGGAAGAGTTGGACATGGGGGACCCTAGTCACCACTGGACGCAAAGAATGCTCTGGGGAACTAAGAAGTGTGGCAGCCTTGAGCAAGGTGACAGGCAACAGCCACTGGGGATGATGTGGTGGCTGCCATGGGTCGGGGCAGCGGTGAGTGCAACGAATAGGCCGATTAATATATTTGACATAAACAGGTATTCCTCTAATTCATGCTATGGAATTAAAATTTGGGTCAAATATTGCAGGCAAATAAAGCTAGGTCTGACATGCCTTAAAGACTACATCCAAATAGGAAGTGCACTGTAAGAGTAAAACGTTCTCTTGAACCACTCACCTGAACTTGTCTGCCCAACCAATCAAAAGCAATAAATCCAGGCTTAGTCCTTAGGATTAGGAGACCAAGAAGAAACTGTAATCCAATCCCCCAGCAGACAGGTCGCCAGTAAATCTGTGCAGAGAGATGGAGAGGTTGTCTCCTTAGGAAGCCAGTGTTGGCCTCACATCGACCTGCAGGGACCGTGTTTCCTGGAAGTGTTCTCAGTGTGGCTGGGGTGCCCCCACCCCTTCATGACAGACCCAGGCAGCCACGAACAGAGAATCTTTTCTCCTTTTTGAGGAATTGGGGATTGAACTCAGGACCTTCACACTGAGTGAATCCCCACTTCCCAGCTCTTTTAATTAATTAATTTTAATTTTGAAACAAAGAATTGCTGAGTTGCCCAGGCTGGGCTCGAATTGGTGATCCTCCTGCCTCAGTCTCCTGGAGTGCTGGGATTACAGCACTGCACCACCATGTTTGGTTAGAGATTCTTCGATAGAACCATACCTTCAGAAACTCAGGATTGCATTCCCTCTCTCTAAACCTGAGTGGGAGCTCTGTTAGTCCTGCTTTCCCACACTTTCCCACGTAACCACTAGGTCCTGACAAATATCTTAGACATGCAGAGTAGTCACGGATATTTTAGGATGACTATGGCTAGGATGTTTGTCCTGGTCATACTGTAAATATTACACACAGATAATTACTTCACTTGGAAAATGGAAAGGTGGAATATCATTTCTGTGTGTGTCCACTGTGTGTTGATCTGACAATTTGTAAATGAATGAAGTGAAATTCTGCCTAACTGAGGGGCCTTTATTTCATTATGAAAGGAACCAGGGACCTCAGTGCAGACGCACAGAGTGCAGCAGAAATGCTTTCATCTTTGGTGAGAAATGAGTGTCCTGAAAGCAACTCTGGGAGCAAGGGCACAGGAAATGGAGAAATTCACTTGAGCAGGGGAAATACTGTAATGTGGATCACGTTAGGCGGACGTGGTCTCTGACTAACGCTTTTTCCTTGGGTTGACTTTTAGCCTGAAAAGTCTTCCAAATCTCGCCATCATGATTCATTAGTGAGCACCTCCAGGTCTCAGAATTTTTGCCATTTTAGGGGTTAAGGCTAATAGAGTAAGGATGAAAATGTGTTTAATGGCAGAGGGGAGGAACTGTATTAGGACAAATTTTTGGAGTCAAAAAGCCCAAACTGCAAATTGAATTTTGATAAACTGTAGGATCCAATGTAGAATATCAGGTAATTTACAGTCTGGGAAAATCTATGTCAAAGTGAGTCTATTTTTCTCTCTGTGTATTGATGGGGGCAGGGTGTGTGTGAGTAGAAATTAAACTTTGACAAGGAAAGAACAACTTGCTGGCTGTATAACTGGAAAATATTGAGAATGGAACACAACATAGTGCTTTGAAAGTTCCAGAAGAAATGTACCCTCTCCACCTTGAGTCCTCACAGCAGAGTAAGATAAACACTGGACAGTATAATTCTTTCACAGTCATTTTGAACAATTTCCCCTGGGGAAAAGAAAAGGCAAAAAATAGCCCCAAAAGATCAATTTTATATTTACTCTGGTTGGGTGCTTGGAAAACAGAAATAACAGGATAATATACATCACGAGCCCACCAAAGGACACCAGCTGCCGTTGTCCCAACTTGGCGGTGTCGAGGATCAGCCAGAAAATAATGCCCAGGATCAACAAGCTCCACATGACCCTAAGGGACAGAAGGGGCATTGGCATCATTTATTATGCTAACATGAACACTGTAAGGAGGCTTCAACTATCAAAAAAACTCTAACAAAAGCAGCACACCCTGGCACCAGGAAGCCGTGCTTTCAGAAATCGCAATGGGTCCTTATTGGTTGTGGCAATAATGGAAAATAGCCCCCAAATTAAGTCATGTGTCCCTTTTGCTCTATCTATAACTCAGACCCTTCTCCAGTTCACGGGTATCAAAGGGGTCAGAGAGGGAAGAGGATGTTTGGAGAGGGCGGTCAGGTGATTTCTTTGGGAGAACTACTCTTGGGGGGATTCTTTGCCCCAGCTTTCAGGACGGGTGAGGTGTTACCTTCTTCCCTTTAAGGGAGAACCTGAAATGTGTTCTCTGCAGTTGAGGGACCTCAACAGAGCTGAACTTGATCTGGGTCGACTTCTCCCAGTGGGGAGGCCAGTGCGCACGGCTAGGCTGACTCGCTGCTTGGACGGCAGACTAGAAAGGCCGCGGGGTGGGGACTGCACAACCCTGGGTTATTAGGCCAAGATGTGTGAAGTTTCCTGATCTACCAAGGACCCCAGTGGGTCTTGACAGAGACAACCAGTCCTGGGATCTACTTAGCGGGGCTGCTGGAGGGAGAGGAGGTCCACAGAGAGAGGCAGAGGGAAAAGCCCTGAGCACCACTGCAGACTGTAGGGTCCACTTAACAACTCACAAGGCCTTTCTCCTCTAGGAGGCAGGATAGTCCGGCCCTGACTTCTCTTCTGGCTTTGAGGCTGACAGAGAAACAAGTAACAGGGAGAAAGAAGAAATGCAAGCCAAAGCTGGGGCAGAAAGATGGGATGTTTGGTCAAGCTCATAGTTTTCACCATTATATGGGATGACACACCTTAATATTAAAAATATGTCTGTGGCCACTGGCCTGTGAAGTAGGAGTGAGCAGAAGGGTCATGGGGTTTTGCCATTTTTATGTGAAGTATGGGATATCTAGCTCCCATTGAATAAAATGGAAAGGGTGGCTGATGAAAAATTAAGTTGTATTTTGATCACAATCTCTGCAGTCATGCTCTAAACATACTAATCGCACAAAAAGTCAAATGCTAGTGGGCCTCAACATCAAGGCAATATTTAAAACCCTAGTTCTTAGGAGCAAAAGGCATGGAAAAAATTAGAGAAAATGAAAGCTGAATTGAAAAGTTACTGGATTCATTAGTCAATAAAGAAATGCAAATAGAGATACCAGTTGACCTCAGAAATAGATAAAAAGGTTTATGCTCATTGCAACACTTAAAATGGTCCAAAAATGTAAGTGAAACAAATGATTAATGACAGAGGAACTACACAGTAAAACAAGACAAAGATTGAATGTATTCTGTGGTCCCCATTTTATAAATATATTTTAAACAGAATATGTATAACTCGCATAAAAAAAGATGTTGCAAAATAGGAAAGCTCTCTGTAGTCAAGTTATCGGCACTCTCTGTCTTTTCTACTTATAGACCAATTCTTTCAATAGGTACTGTGATTAGGTGACATTCATGCTGCTGTGCCCTGTCCTCTGTCAGGACAGGGACATTGCTGACTGATCATGATGACAATCATTCCACTGACGGGAGGAGGAAGAGCTGGAGCTGGCCCTGTGACGACCAGAACCTTGAGCTATTCTATATCCTTAATTGCTTCTTGCTACATACATATATAGATGTCTTCCATATAGCATATGCAGGTTATCAGATGTCTTTTGGACAACATTTTATCGTTGAGTAGCACTTGACAGTGAGGTGGCTTGTAGGGACACTGGAACACCTTTCAATGAGTCATTGCCTCATCTAAGCCTTGATTTCCTATTTGTCAAGCAAAGGTGTTATAATGGATTACTCCTGAGCTTGCTTCTAGCTTCAATATCCCACAAATGAGGAAGCAATTTTAGAACACATATTTGGAACAGTGCTGGGAAAGACTAACATCCCTCTCAATTGCAATAAGAAAACCATTGCATTTACCACTTCATCCAGAACCAATGGCTGTCCCAAAGCTGTCTGCCTGGAGACAGGATTTCATCAATTCGATGTTCATATTTGGCCATCAAGTGATCCCAGATGACAAAGAAGATGGCAGCCACGGTGATCACGAAGAGAGGAAGGGCTCTGTGAAAGTTCAGCACACAGGCTGCAATCACCATGGCCAGATAACCTGTCCAGGAGGCAAAGGCAGACACTGAGCACCACCTGGCTCAGGCAAGGGGAGGGCTCACCAAGAACCCACTGTGAGCAGGGTTGCTGTGATGTGGGCACTGTCTCCTCTCTCTCCTTCCCCCTCCAAAGCAAGGTCCTATGACTCTTAGTGCTAGGAGGAAAGGGTGCTGGGTTTTCCCTGCAGGGCATTCTGAGTTCTTCAATCCTGATACTTGACCATTGGCTTCTTGCTCAGTATTTATTTATTTATTTATTTATTTCCCCATAGATGCATATTCAGTAGGTGGGATACTATCAAAGAAAGGCCAAGTATTGAAGCAACCACTGGCAAAGAGGCATTGATTTTTCTGGTTTGCAGCTCAGATTTGGCCTAAGCTTGAATAAGAAAACAGACCTACAGTCTCTAAGTGCCACAGACTCTCAAAGGAAGTGGGGCAGGGGCAACTATAGTGGCTGCTTTTGCAGAGCAGACTGTAGGATAAGAAGGAGAGTTGCTATTTTTAAAGGTCAGCAAACGAAGGTCTGCAAGTTAAATCTGGCTAGCTTCTTGTTTTGTGGGTAGCAAGTACAATTATGTCTTTCTATTTGTATCTGTATTCTACAAATAAAGTTGTATTGGAACACAGCCATGTCTGTCTGCTATATATTGTCTTTGGCTGCTTTTTTTTACTACAGCAGTGGAGCTGCATAGTTTTGGTGGCATACTCGAATACTGCCAAACCTGAAATACTATCTGGCCTGGCACAGGGAAGGATGACCAACTCTGCTGTTTCCCATTCCAGCTGTCTGAGCATGAGCAAAAGCTTTGCCCTGGGTTGAGCAGCAGTCTTAGGGTACTATCTGTGGGTTCTGACATGAGTGTTTACGTTGACATGAGTGTTTACATTTTATAGATAGGAGGGGAGCCCTTTGCTTTGTAGAGAGTAAAAACAGTCTTTCTACCTTCAGGCAAGACAAATGGCCTAGGTGGCCCTAGGTTCTTATCGTGTATTCATTCACTCCCTGCAATTAGGTGTCTGCCCATTATCAGGTTTTCCAGATTGCATTAACCAATGTGCACCCTCAAATCCATACCACGAAAGAAAATGTTATAACGAGCCCCAAGAGTACGGGAGGTTCTGTGGTTTGAATGTGTCCTCCAAAAGTGCATGTGTTGGAAATTTAACCCCCAAATTCATATGTTAATTGTGTTTGGAGGTGGAGCCCTTGGGAAGCAATTAGGATTAGGTGAAGACACAAGGGTGGGCCCTCTTATGGTCTTAATGGATTTATGAAAAGAGGAAGACAGCCCCAGCTAGCACATTTGCTCTAAGCCCTCTGCCATGACATAGTGCAGCAAAAAAGGCCTTTACTGATGCTGGCATCTTGACATTGGACTTCCTAGTCTCAAGAGCTGTGAGCTAAATAAACCTCTATTCTTTATCCAAATACCTGGTCTGTGGTATTCAGTTATAGCAACAGAAAATGGACCAAGACAATAGGCGACTCACAATTAACTGATGGCCTCAAAACAGGGGCCAGGGAAAAATCTGCTCATTCCCCTGCTGAGACCTGAGTCTTAGGTGCTTCATGGTTTACTTCTCTGGGTGACTGATGGCGGCTCAGGGAAAGGAGAAGGTTTATTTTCTTTCCACAGGAAGCTAATACTTGGGGAACCCCCAAAAGAAAAGACAATGGTAATTCCATCACTCTTTGAAACTTACCAACTAATAAAATGCCCCAGATGATATACCGAACAGTGGTTTTGTGTTTTGTATAAAAATCACGAACAGTATTGTATTTCCTTTCCCAATACCTGCAACACAAAAGCAAAAAGACAGATGGAATTAAATGCTCAAAATATGAAGTAAACAGGCATGCTAAGGCTAGATTCAGCTTTGTAAAACCAGCAAGCAAACAACAAACAATTTAGGAGGCATGTGTCTTACAAAATAGAAAAGGAAAATTGATTTCATTTTAGACTAAAATCAGCCATGGCTTGGATTAAGCTGCATGGAATGAGTGTGCCAAGCCCTGAGGGATTAGAGAGACACTGGAAGCATGCTCTGGGGAGCAGAGTGAGAAGATGAATCACCACCCAGAAGCTGAAATAAACCTCAGGAGCGTGCTTGAGTCGGAAGTGCTGGAATATATCACACCTGCAATGAATGACAGGTATTACTGTGAGAAACTTTCATTGCTGTGTATGTGTATGAATGTGTGCACTAAGAATTATAAATGCTGCTCTAAAGATATTGGGTGAATGAAAGTGCAGTAAAGGCCAAGTTTTTTTGCGGTCTAATTTGGGAAAAGCTAATAATACATTAACCCGGGTTGCGGAAGTGGTATCAGTGGAGGGTGACATTTATTAGGGCACATCTATCTGCTGTAGGTTGGCTTTATCAGATTTTTTAATTGCAGGGAATTTACAGTCCATTAGAGCAATCTGACTCCATAAAGCAATGCAGCAGGCGAGAGACCCTTGGGCCATTTGGTTATCTCCTGCACAATTCCCAGTGCCTTGATGCTATTTCAGTGCCATTAACATTAGTGAAACCTGAGTCTGACCACTTGAGAGAATTTCCCAGGCTCCTCTTGGTGGCGGAGTACAAAGTAAAATGAAGGCTGAGCTCAGCTCGGTTTCCGAGGAAGTCTGTTCTTGATGATGTATATGTGACAAGACCTCCCAACTCTAATTCTGACCTGCTCCAGAGATATCTTCTGAAACCTAACAAAATTTTTCAGAGATGTAGGAATGAAAAAAAAATATTCAACAAGAATTTAAAAATTAGACAAATATTATAGTGTTACTATTACAGACAGCTGAGTTACATAGAAAGTAATAGGCAGTCAGAGAGGGACTGGGTGATCAAGGGAGTCAGCGCAGAAGATGAGATGTGTCACTGTTGTGGCTGGAGGCGAATGTGAGGCTGAAGCTGCACTAGCCGGGCTGCGAGCCTCCTCAGAGATACACGGCAGCTTGAGGTTATCCTGTGACTAGCACCTCCTGGTCCAGTGAGCCCAGAGACAGCATCAGACGTGTAGGTGGGGGACCAGAACATCTGTCCCATCCTCCCATCCCTTTCTAGGGATGCCTTTGTTCTTTCTACTTTAGAAGTTATAGGTAAACTAAAGTTTTTTTTTGTTTTTTTTTTTTTTTTTTTTTGTGGGTACCGGGGGGACGACCTCAGGACCTCACGCACCAACAGGCACCTGTGCCGCTGAGCGATATCACCGGCCCCTTTTTCGTATGTGGGTTCCGGGAGTCGAACTCGGGCCTTCGCGCTTGCAAGGCAGGCGCTTAAGCCGCTGAGCCGTCTCACCGGCCCTTTTTTTGGTTTTGTTTATGTGGGTACCAGGAGTAGAACTCAGGACCTCACACTTGCCAGCAGGTGCTTGTACCGCTGAGCGATATCACTGGCCCCTTTTTTCTTTTATGTGGGTAGCGGGAGTTGAACTCAGGACCTCACATTTTTCAGGCAGGCGCTTATGCCACTGAGCCATCTCACCGGCCCTCTAGGTAAGCTAAAGTTGATGATGCTCACCATACGACCTCCCTATGTACCTCGCTTCCCTATTGGGCCAATATTAGCTAAGCGATGATACTTGGAATCCTATAGGTTGATTGTAGTTGGACCCATAGCTACCCATGTTGAGATCTTGCAATATAAAATATCCCTGGATGAAGAGCCTCTGCAGCAACCCACTCGGGACCCCGCCTGTCTCTCAGGAGCTTTCCTACTGTTAACCTCTTTTGCTTTAGAAAATCATTCCTCAGCCCTCAGGAGACACGAACCAGGCCCATCGGACATCTAGCATGTGGAAAGTTATTTCCCTGTGACTTTATGAGAAGAGTACCAGTCTTGGACTAGGAATCAGAGGTTGAAACTCCAAGCTGTTGCTGGTGCTGTGTAGCTGACTATCCTCAGACAGGTCATTTCTCTGGAGTTTCACTTTCGTGGTCTGAAAAATAAAGATAATAATCTTGCTTCCCCTACCTTGTAGGGCTGTAAGGACTTGGAACACCTATGGGAGACGACAAGGTAAGAGCAACAGTTTGTCGGGCTTTTAAGTGGATTGCATTTTGAGAAATCAATTGCTATTGATTGATACTGAGAAGATGAATTAACTGCTTTCGTATGGTCTGGAGCAATTAGTTGGTAATTTACACCTTTAATTAGAAGACTGTCCTGGGTGAATTTAAATCTAGATATCGGGTTCCTAGGACATCAGCAAGCTGAACTGGCCACATCGATCCTAGAGTTCCATTAATTTTTTTTGAAAATGGTGTTGAGTGGATGAGTGGGAATGGGAGTGGTGAAATTTTCTAATAAATCATAAATGTTAAAAATTAGATGGAAAAATAAAACAAACAGGAGGTAGGCATGGTTATCGCCTTGCTCTAAAAGCTGTACCCTTTTGGATGCATGTCTTGGTCGTCCTCCACATCTTCGTCTTTGTTTCCTAGGGAATCTTGCTCAATTGTGATGTGCTCTTCCCCCTGGAAATCAAACATTGGAGTCGAGAGGAAATAATCAGAATCCCAGGCGATGTGCGCACTGTTCGCCTTTGCTCAAGACTGTGACAAAGAATTTTCAGTAGGCCTTTTAATTATTATGTAAGATGGCTCCTGTTCTTTACGCTGTGGACGCTTTTCCCTCTTATAATCACAAGAGATTCAGAATCACACTTAGCTCTCTCTTTCCTCCCAGAGGAACCACTCATACTTTTTAATTTTCTTAAGGGAACAGGCTCCTATTTTTGCTTTTTGCTCTTGTCTCTATTGTAATCATTCAACACAAGCTCTGTTTCCAGGCAAGTGCTAAATGAAGTTAACGCCTGAGGCTGCACAAATCTCCCTTTATATTACACAGGACCTGGTTCCCCAGGACTGAGAACAAGGCTGGTTTTATTCTCCTGGGAGCCTGAGGCTTGATCTGCAGATATGAACACCAGCTGCCACCTTCAAGAGCTGACAGAACAAACCTCTCCTCAGGGCATAGAATCTTCTTGTCATTTGGGCTATGGGAGAATGTTTCCTTTACCCAGCTAGCTTTTGTTCTAATTAATTGAGCATGTTATACACCTGGGCCATCTTTCCTGGACAGTCTTTCTAGGTACAGTGTGAGCTCTGAAACATCCACAATGCATCCTGCTCACAGCATGGCCCGGAGACTTCCTCCCTGTCCATTCTGCAGTAACGCCTCGCCCAGCGGTTGGCTGTGGGAACCAATGGCACTGGAAGCCAGGGAGGAGGGATGCAGAAGGGGCGCTGGTTAGAACGTGTACTAAGAGGTGTAATGCCACGGTTCAGCTTTCATTTTCTGTCAGATAGTGTGGCCTTTAATTCTCTGAGCTTTAACTAAATCATAGCACGCTGGCAAGCTGAAAGGATCCTCAAATATCAGGCAGTCCTTCCATGCAAACTCAATTACACTTCTTTTTTTTTTAATGTGGGTACTGGGGGTCGAACTCAGGACCTTGCGCTTGCCAGCAGGTTCTTGTGCCGCTGAGCGATATTACCTGCCCTTTTTTCCTTTTTATGGGGGTACCGAGAGTCGAACTCAGGACCTCATGCTTGCCAGGCAGGTGCTTACGCCGCTGAGCCATCTCACCGGCCCCTCAATTATACTTCTAATTCAAGATTATTTCTGGTTTTTTTGGATGGAACTAGGAAGGTGAGAAGATAATTGGAAGAGAGAACAGCTGAGTCCAAACTGCACAAGCCGAAGACAGAGACAGAGATGAGTCTTATTCATTTATTTCCATCTAACATCTAGCTTGGCCAATAAAATTTGATAAATATTTGATATCAATGATCCAATTACTGTTTTCTTGCAGTTGAATGGATGCCTTATCTACGGGTTGTCCAGCATTACTGTGGTTTTTCTTTCTTTTCTCAGTTCTTTCTTATCTTTTAAAAACAACACAACAGAACCACTTTTATGCCCAACATCATAGGACACGTGCCCCTCTTGCCCTCCCCACTGACCTTTGGTGGCCTTTGGTGCCTCCTTCCTCACTTCCTCTTCACTGCCTAGCCCCCTGCAATTTTCTTTTTACTTAAAAAAATTATTTTTATTTTATGGAAAAAAAGGTACAACAGAATTTCCTAACAAAATAACAGGAGAATAACAATAGTTAATACATTGCATATGTCATCTTCAAAGTAGTTAGAGTACAAGATATGGGCATAAAAAATTCTCCAATTGATATTAGCACAAACCTTCCTTTTCAATGAACTAAGAGACACTAATAGTATAGCTAATTTCCATTTTTCTCCCTTTTCCCTTCCTTCCTTTCCCCCTTCCCCCCTCCCAGTTCCTCTTTCCTTTTAAACAGTTTCTTCCCATTTCACAATACCCCTGCGATTTTCTACGGAAGGTCTCTGTCGGGGTCACCCGAGGCCTGCCGTGGCCGCACCGCGGAGCTGCCCCTCGCTTTTCACGTTCCTGTCGACAGCTGAGCTGTAACATGTCTAACTGCTGTGTGTTTTCGCGTGAAACGATTAGAAAAAGAGATCTTTTAGAGAGTGTTAGGTCCCCAGCAAAACTGAGCTGAAAGTACAGCGCTTTCCCGTACGTCCTCGCACATATCTTCCCCACCGCGACATCGTGCGCCAGAGCGGCCCATCCGTCACAGCGGTGAGCTCCTCGCACATCAGCATTGCCCCGAGTCGGTTACAGTCAGGCTCACTTTTGGTGCCGTGCAATCTGCGCGTTTGGGCAGACGTCTAACGACGTATGTCCACCATTATAGTGTCATACAGCATAGTTTCACCGCTTCCCAAATCTCATTTACCCCTACCTCTTCCCTGATCTCTGGAAACCATTGTTCTGTTTACTGTCTCCATAGTTATGCTTTTTCCCAAATGTGCTGTCTTTGGAATGGTACAGTCGTATTCATTCCATATTGACATCTTCTGTTCTGTCATATGCATTTAATTATCTGTTCACCTGCAGAGGGATATCTGGGCTGCTTTCAAGTTTGGGCACTTATGAATAAAGCTGATACAAACATGTATGTGCAAGTTTTTATGTAGTTTTCTTTTTAGTTCCTTGCAGAATATTTAGAGACGTGAACACTTTTTACAATATATTGAGTGAAATACACACCTCAGAGTCTGCATACCAAGCGACACGGGTAACGTAATCCCATCGAGGATCACACATTCCGACTCCGAAGATGTAAGTTGCAGATTTCTTTTTCTTGAATTACAGGCCAATTTTTATCTTTCAAAGTGTGCTGCAATAATTTTCCATATTTCCTACTTTAAACAAGTTACCCTTTCACCATGAAAAAATCTGCCACAGAGTGGTGACGTTGCAGGCGCTCAGTTACTTTTTAGAGGATGATCTACGTGAGTAATTATTTGCTCATTTACCAGCAGTGAGATCCTTTCAGTTAAATTCTACCCAGAATTCAACATATAAATGAAATAAAACAGCTCTTCAGACTGGTTCAAACTCAGGCGACAGTAAGGGACTTCAGGACACTGATTTAGAGCTGTCTGTGAGCTGCCCTCCTGCCTGCTTTATTTACGTGAGAATTCAGAAGCTTTCGTCCATGCCACTTTTTAGGAGGTCAAGGTCTTCCTGTGCGGTGCAGGCTGACCCTGAACTCCTGATTGACTCGGTCTCCCGAGCAGCCGGGAATCCAGGGGTGCATCGCCATGCCCAGCTCTAAGGCAGTACTTTTTGCCCTGGGATTGAAATTCCCCTGGGGGAATCTCTGTTTGGCATAAGTGTTTTCGCCATGGATCCGTCTCACACACACTGATGACCATTTAGTCCCCTCCTCTGAGGCCCGCTGGTGCCCTTTCCCTGTCTCACAGAGCCAGGCAGGTGCCTGCTGCCACACAGAGTGGCCAGGGTCATCAACAAACCCTACCTGTTTGGGGGCTCCTCGCTCACCGCTTTGCACAACTCTACTCCTTATTGAGTTGTTCCCTGAGGTGTTCTGGTTTTCAAGGTCTCCACCCTAAAAAAACAAAAGAACAGATTGCAAAAAATAAAATGTCAGGGCCCAAACACAAAGGTCCTTTAGTGAGTGAATGACACCTAGAAGAATTTTGAAGGATGAGACACACAAAGATTAGATGTTGAGAGAGGCACTGGATTCAAGAAACTGCTGTAAAGAAACACAGATGAGCTGGGCATGGTGGTGCTTGTCTGTAAGCCCAGCACTTGGGAAGCTGAAGCAGGAGGATCGCCACAAGTTCGAGGCCAGCCTGGCCTACGCAGCGAGACTGTTTGAAGCACACAAAGAAACAGATGAGTGAGGCACGGTGGTGCGCACTTGTAATGCCAGCTACTAGCAGGCCGAGGCAGAGATCACAAGTTCAAGACCGGCATGGCGGGCTGGTGAGATGGCTCAGCGGCACGGGCGCCTGCTGGTGTGCGAGGTCCTGAATCGACCCCCGGTACCCACACACACACACAAAAAAGACCAGCATGGCAATTTATCAGAGACCCTGTCTCAAAGTAGAAAAGGGCAGGGGAGGGCGGGCGTGCATCAGTACAGTGCCTGCCTAGCACGTGCTTTTGATGTCCCGAGTTTAGTCCCAAGTACCACAAAATAAAACAGCTAAAAACTAAACCAAAGCAAACAAGGGAACAAGAATGACACAGACGATGTTTGCTTTGCTTTGTCCTGCCAGAAGAGATGGGTGTGTCCCACTGAGGACGGAGGACAGGTGACTCTCTGGGCCAGGCACACGCTACCAAGCACAGCCAGAGCCCCGGGGGGGGGGGCTTCCACTCTCCTGTTGACCACATCTCCCAGGGTTTCACCACACAGGCCGTGATCAGTGAAGCGAACCCTGGCCTGGAAATTTTACTCTTAGAGTCTAAGACACGATGGACTTCCAAGATGTTCGTGTGTTTGTTTTGGTTTAAAGCATCACAGTTACTAATGATCATGTGCGAATATCTTCTTTTGTGAAGCCTTCTTGATTTTACTTTCAGGAACTAAGGGTCACTCCTTGCAGGGCTGTCCTCACCCTTCAGCTGCGATTTCCAGATATGACAGACACCCGGTTCTTCGTACTTTGCTCTTTTTGCAGGATCTAGTTCAGTGATGGCGAACCTGTTAGAGTTTTCGATGATTTAAACAGCCCGCCGTGGCATGCGTGCCATAGGATCGCCACCACTGGTCTAGACTTTCTTCCACTGTGTCCCAACTTGCTTTCTCCAGGGGAAGGCAACTGGTAAATAATGTCAGGAAACGCCTTCTGCTGGCCTCAGGTTGTGCCCTCAGGGGGCTCACAGGTTTGAGGACAGCCTGGACAACTAAATGAGGCCCTGTCTCAAAAAAAAAGAAAAAAAAAGAAAAAAATTATATAAAAGGCTGGGGGTGTAGCTTAGTAGCAGAGTGCTTGCCTAGAATTCATGAGGCTCTGGGTTTCATCCCCACCACCACAAAGTAAAAACAGAAACAAAGAAAAAGAAAGGCAAAAAGAAAAATGATGTGTATGATTTTTTTTTTTTTTTTTTTTGTGGGTACCGGGGGGTCGACCTCAGGACCTCGCGCGCCAGCAGGCGCCCGTGCCGCTGAGCGATATCACCGGCCCCTTTTTTGTATGTGGGTTCCGGGAGTCGAACTCGGGCCCTCACGCTTGCAAGGCAGGCGCTTAAACCGCTGAGCCATATGATTTTTAAACTTCAGATCTCTAGATGTCCCAAACAATCTAGAAAATATCACAGTTTCAGCTTGTATCACATTTTCCACTTATCAAAACATAAGAATGTATCGACACGTATAAAATCTTACTGACACACCAGTATGGCAAAGAGGTGACTCCGGGCGCTTGGCATCGCAAGGTGGCACAGAAGGGAGGATGCCCAGCATGCGAAGGTGACGAAGTGTTGCTAATGGCTGGAGTTGGCTGACCGGAACTTAGGGATGCTTCTGCTATTCCGCTTTGGTGGATGTTTAAAATTTTCCTTAATATCAAGTTAGAAACGAGACCGAACCAGTTGCTGGAAAAACAGGACACGAGTCACTGAGGGCCGGGCTTCGGGTCCCTAGCAGATGTGTGTCTCGGCCACTTCCCGCGGCTGGGACAGCACCGCCGGCGCCCACGCCTTGGGGGAGGGAGGCTTATCTTGGCTCACAGCTTCAGCCACCGTCCGCGGGCTCCGAGGCGGAAAGGGCTGGCGGAGGACGCTGCGCAGCGCACGGCGGCGGGCGAGCGGCGAGGAGGCGGGAGCAGCGCACCTGCCGGCCACGGCCCCGCGACCGGCCCCTCGCCACCCCGGGCGCAGTAGGGACCGAACGCATTGCAGGAAGCGTCCACCCGCCACCCCGTCTTCCCAACGGTTGAGGCTTTGGGGGACGTCTCACACCTAGACCGTAACAATGCGCGGTCCCCAGCCTCAGCCCTGCCGCTGCCGGCGCGGTGTGTTCGGTGCTCGGGTCCGTCCGGAACCCCGGCGGCGTCCGGGCTCCCGGAGGAGGAGCGCGGCTTTCCCGGCGCCGACGACGCTGCCCCCTGGTGGCGGCACCTGGAACTTTCCTTCGCCGACCGCCGACCCTGGCCTGAAGGCGCGGCCGAGGGGTCCAGGGCGGAGCGCTTCTCCTCGCGGGGGCCGCGGGGCCCCTCCGGCTGTGTATCGCGCTGTGCAACGGGATTGCTTGCTCCTGGAGCTCAGGCCTTGGCCTCTTCTGTTTTCAGGAAGGACAGTGTCTCCCATCTGAGCATTTGCTGTGGAAATGAAGGGGTTAGTGTGGCAGTTGATTTGTGCCTGGAAATGACCAGGTGACTGTGTTTCTGTTTCTTTCCGATGAG
The DNA here is from genome assembly GCA_028451465.1 of Erethizon dorsatum. Lineage (NCBI taxonomy): Eukaryota > Metazoa > Chordata > Mammalia > Rodentia > Erethizontidae > Erethizon > Erethizon dorsatum. Next base: position 38,194,233 of record CM051835.1, on the reverse strand, counting down.
AGTCCCGGGGCGCAGTGAGGGGTTACAGTTGCCTCTCATCCCATTGCTTCTTTCCACCTCCTTAGCAACTCAGATCACGCATGCCTCTGCCCCGCACATGCACCCCGAGGTCCCCTCAGAACTAAGCCCTCACTCGGGGAGAGGCCGGGAGGTCGGGGAGTTGCGCGCGTGTTTGAAGCAGAGCGTGGCACCCCCAGTGAATTTCTCCGCTTGCCTCAGTCGCCGGGTGTGTGTAGGTGACGGCTCTGCGTTCGGCCCCCTCTCAAGGGCAGGGCCTTGTAGCCAGGACACTGCGCCCGGAGTTCCCTTCCCACCTGTCTCTGAGCTTGCATTTCCTTTGCTTCCAGAGCCACAGTGGCTGCTACCGGGAGACGCAGGGGCCCTTTCTGTATTTCATTCTTCCCTTCACAGGGTTTCTAAGTCGTGTCATAACTTGTAGGACACTGGGGTTACTAAAACTACGTCTCCCCATTGGCGGTGTCCCCTACTACCGTATTTTAGCTGACACGTGGCTACCCCGGAAAAGCTGTTTCTAAGCTTCCTTGGCAAAGTGGGTTCATAGAAGGGGTGCCTCGTGAGGCAGCTTGGAGAATGTTCTCGCAGGGGTGGCTGGAAGCTGCTCCTGGTGGCTTCTGTCCTTTCCTCTGTCTTGCTGCCCGGTGTGCAGACAGCTCTGTCCCAGGCCCGGAACATGAGGACCGCATCCTGTGACGCCCGCGGGATGTGCCGGGAGAAGCCTGGACCCCGACGGCCTGGAGCAGCCGCGCGCACTGCTCTGTGCTGCTCTGCCCCTGACCTGTACCCGGATGAAGCCGGCTTCTACGTTGCTTCTGGTTCTGGCTTTCATTTTTCCCAGAGGATACAGTCTCTAGTAAAAGATACTGCTTTAGACCTTTTACAAAGCTTCGTATTTAGTCCTCATGAAAGGCCTGCGAGGCTGGTTTTGCGCTCTTCAGTTTTACAGATGGAGAAATGGAGGCAAAGATAAGTCAATATTTGGGTTGCAAAGCCAGGAGCAGCTTCGGTGGGATCCGAGCTCAGACCGCCCACCCGCAGTCCGTCTTGCACTCTGGACTTAGGGAGGCGGGAACATCTGCAGTACAGCTGTGCACATGCGGTGTCCTTTCCGTCCCCCCTACGTGGAGAAACGCTGATTTGCACTTTAGATATTAAAAGACAGGAGCGAAATGACGGAAGTGTTGAAAGTTGCAGACATGCTATGGCTACTCTGAAGCTGCACTTAGGCTCTGGTGGTCACTGCTCGAGGGAGAAGAGCGGTGTCTCCCTCTCTGCCCCTGGATGTAGGCGGAGAGGGCCCTCTGCGCTCGCGGACACGGCTTTGCGCTGGTTTGGCGTCCTTGGTCTCTCTGTGCCACTGTGCCGGGACTGTACGACCTGGCTTCCACCGCTCAGTGCTTGTGACCAGGGCTTCTCTGCACGCCGCTGTGCCGGGGAAGCCCCTGGTCTTTGCGGAGTTGGCTTTGCAGAGTCGGGCTGCTCTGGCCACGTGACCTCCTCGCTGAGGGGCACAGTCTGCCGGAGGGCTCGGGCAAGAAACGCCATCCTCGACTGCCTGCCGGCATCGGTGTCCACCGCTTAGGTCCGTGAAGACGGACGTTAACTGGCAGTCAGGCGTGACGTTGACTGAGACCCCGAGGAGTCGCTTTAGCCCTTCACGCGGTTCTGGAGCTGACACTTGACAATGAACAGTTCTGCGAAGTGTTTGATACCACACCTTAAAAGGAAGCTTTACAGCACCTGGTCGGATTTAGACTGGTGATCAAAATTGCTGATTTTCTATCTATCTACCATCTATCCATCCATCCATCTGATTTACATGTATCTGTACATCTTTAAAGCAATTTTCCTAGAAGCAGTCAATATAGAGAAGCAGTGAAGCCTTGAATACTGCTATGGATGTCAGGGGTTCCAATGCCGGGAACAAAAATGGTTCTGTGAGGTCAGCTGGACTTGGGACTGTACAAATATGTACTTGACGCTGTCACTGGAATCTATGCCGAAAAGCCGATACTGTGCCCTGTTCTCTGCTGAGTACCAGGTGGGTTGCAGCCCAGCGCCAGGTACAGAAATGACTGTTTCTGAAGGAATGAGAAAGCTACTCCTAGAGGCAGGTGAGCTTTCTGGTGCGGCTGCAACAGTGCTGTATAACTGAATGGAGACCTAGTGATGGGTGCTGCGGTTTGAACATGGTCTGGCTCCTCTGCAAGTCATGATGAGCTAATCCCTGTTATGAGGTGGGATGAGCTGGAGCGCTAAGAGGTGGCTAGTGAGTGAGTTAACCCACGGTGAGGTTAATGGGGTGTCTCAGGAGTGGGTCTGCAGGAAAGCCCAGTTAGGTGTAGCACCCACGAGCTCCCTGTCTCTCTCCATGCGCTGCCCCGTACTGCCTCCCACGCTGCCAACAGGAGGACATGGCCAGGCGTGGCTCTGTGACCTTGGACAAGAACTGGGAGCCTAAACAGACCTCTTTCTTCCTGACTTACCTGGCATATGGCATTGTTATTGGCAACAGAAAACAGACTAAGACAACATAGACCTGCTTCCTCTACATCTCCAAACAAGTTCCCTAAGGTCAGGCTTTAGATGCCGGGATAAAAGTGTCAGAAGTACATCTCTAATTTCTATTGTTTTTCTGAGCTTCTTCAAGTGATCTAATTTTTCTGTAGTCATTTCCAGAACATGGTTTAGGACTAGAATAGAACAACTGTCTCAAGGGGTAACTTACAATTTCAAAATGCAGTACAAATTGACCTTAGGGCCATGGTTTCTTCGAATGTTGACAGGTTGTCTGCACTGTGACTTAGAGTGTGGGCTCCGTGGTTATACCTGGGTGCACATCAGGGTGTCATTTCTTGAAGCCTTGGACTCCAGTAAAGGGGGTGGCACTATCTCCTCTGGGGACGGGCAGCTCATCCAGTGCTGTGCAGGCCCAGTCCTGGCTGGCTTTTGTGTGACTGTCTGATGCAGTTTGCTTCTCACTTGCTTGCTCTGGGGGTTTTATAGTTACGTTGTCCTCTGTTGTTAAAATTTGGCTTGTAAACGTCGACATCTGTTTGGCGGATCGGATCTCTATAAACTGTTTGGGATCACCCCTCCCCATCTTTCACTTTACAGTCTACACGTGTCAAATGTTTTAAGGCCATTTTTCTGAATGAACGGGCTTTCCCGGGAATGCCTCATGTTCACACAGTGGCCTTTAACCTGCACGTGTTGCTCTTGCTCCTCTCTGGCTCGGTCTTGGGCGTGTGGACTGTGCCCCGCCGAGATATCACTGTGGCTCGAGCCGTGTTCGTTTAGAGTCTGGGTAGAAGCACAGTAGTAGTGGGAGGACGTGCATGGTCATCCTGGAGCTCACTGTTACTCCTTTTGTTTTTTTGTGGGTACCGGGGGTCGACCTCAGGACCTTGCGCGCCAGCAGGCGCCCGTGCTGAGCGATATCACCGGCCCTATTTTTGTATGTGGGTTCCGGGAGTCGAACTTGGGCCCTTGCACTTGCCAGGCAGGCACGTACGCCGTTGAGCCATCTCACCGGCCCTCGCTGTTACTCTTCCTTTGCAAAATCCGTCACCTCCAAATGCCCTGGGAGTCTTGACTTGGGTGCAAAGAGGGAGGCCTCTGTCCTGCTGTGAGTGGCAGCGACACTAGTCGTGTCTTTGACTTTAGACACTGCTAACATTCTACCTTTCTTTGCGGCTTTCAGGAACCAGGGCCAGAAGGAACTCCCCATATAGGGATGCCAGGAGGGAGAAGAGGCAGCATTCTTGTTAGGGTGTAGACCTAAATGTCCCTGAAAGGTCTCATGTGTTTGGAAAGAGACTGGATCATGGGGACGCTACACTCATTGGTGGGTTAATCCACTCATGAGCGCAGAGTTGCATGTGTTGCTAGGAGGCGGGGCCTGGTTGGAGGTGGTCACTGGGGGCATGACCTGGAAGGGTGTCCTCTTGTCCCCAGCTGCTCCCTGCTCTCTGCTTCCTGGCCACCATGGAATGAGTGGCATTCCAACGTCATTCTCTCCACCAGGCTGTTTTGCCTTGCAGCCAACCAATGGAGGATGGAATTCTCCGAAAACCTTTCTCCCTTAAGTTGTGGCTGTTTCCAGTAGGTATCGTTCCCAACAACAAGAGAGCTGACTAATACAGTTCTGTACCCAAAACAGAATTAAATGAAGGCTTACAACCAGATCTGTAGAAAGGTTAACAGGCAAATAGTCATCACACCGTTTCCATGAGCTTTCTCGAAGAAAGGGCTAGAGGAAGAAGTCAAACAAACATGGAGACATTATGACAAAAAGAGTAATGATACATTTTGAGACTATTTAATAAATTCAGGTTTAAACCAACTCCAGCGGTTGTGATTCCAGAATGAATTATGATCTCTCACCATCAGAATGCTACTTGGAGAGAAGGAAAAGATAGAAGGTAGGCTAAATACGCCAATTTCCTCATCCTTTAGTTTCTGGGAGCTTAAAGAGATTATAAATAGCAGTGTAAGATAGAAAATAAACATTAAATGCGTGTGCGTATTTCAGCTAAAATCAAGTAGTGGAGGAAAAGGACATAAAATGAAAGGAGCAAATTAGTCATAGTTTTTTTGTGTGTGTCTGGGTACCGGGGGTTGACCTCAGGACCTCGCGCACCAGCAGGTGCCCGTGCTGCTGAGCGATATCAGCGGCCCTTTTTTCATATGTGGGTACCGGGAGTCGAACTCAGGACCTTGCGCTTGCCAGGCAGGCGCTTATGCTGCTGAGCTAACTCACCGGCCCCAGTCATAGTTTTAAGCTATGTTATAAAAGGAGCCATTAAACCAAACAAACAAAATTCTGCAAAAGAAACCAAACAAAAATTTGAGAACATGAGAACCATGCAGTGAAAAGACTTTTTGAAAGCACACTATGCAATGTGATGACAGAAACTAAACAAATACTTCAGGCAAATCGATCAACGGATTTGATTGATGGAATCAGATGGAACAACAAAGAAAACATAACCACAGATTGAAAATGGCTCTTTGATCCAGAAGGGTGAAAACTGCAGTGGTCGTGGTCTTAATCCATTAAGGCTGAATTTTGTACAGAAAATAGAATTAATGTGTCTAAACAGATGCAGTGGCTGGGCACAGTCTCACACGCACGGAAGCCTGGCTACCTTCTTGTAAATGGCATAGGATGTCATACAGGAAATATGGGCAGAAATATGTGGAAACACATTTAGGAAGAAGTTCTCTAAAGCTTTTGGGTTATGACAGATAAACAGGCAAAATCAGGATAAAGAAAACCAAAATAACAACAATATGACTCTAATTGGCATCTTTTGGCCTCTGTAACCTGAACAGAGAATGCACTGTGGCCAAGTCAGTTAGCTGTTCCCAATGCGTATTCGTTTCTATTTTCTTAGAAGTGGGACTGAATTCCACGGGCTCTGACACTGTGCAGCATGAAGGTATCACAGGGCAGACGGTGCAGCCAGGGCGCCCCTTTCAGAGTGTTTTACAATACACAAAAATCAAATGTATAGGATTAGAAGAAAACCAGTCATATTGAAAGTTATGAAAATGTAAATTATTTATTTTTTGCGGTGCTGGGGCCTTGAGTACACTGGGCAGTTCGCCACTGAGCCACGTCCCCACCTGAGAGCTATTAACCGAATCTGTGATAGGTGAACGTGTGTCCCTATTAACACATTAACGAAACAACCCGACAAGGTCCAGTGGCAAGTCCTAAACACCACCTCGACCTCAGTGTCGTGGAGGTAAATTACATGCGCACCAGATAGGAATTCTTTTTATTACCGTGAGGGGCTTTCATTCCAAATAAGAGTTCCACCTCCTCCTGCTCTTTGGAGTGGAAGGTGCCCGCTCCTCCACAGCTCACCCCACCCCGGCGTCTCTGTCCTCAAGCAACCTTCGTGGGTATCTGTGGAATACGGGCCCCTTCCCTCTCACTGGTTGGTCGTCAGACACCTGGGTTTTGCTTCTGGATAGGTCCGCAGTATTGCCCAGTATATCTACTCATGGAGGAAATCAGAGAGTAAAAGCCTCAGCATTGTGCTCATTTGGATTGTGGTCATTTAGATTCTTAAAAAAAATAATAATAATAATAAAAAAGAAAATAAATGGTTTAAGCATCCTGCTTATCTGCTAAAAGCCAATGTCACAATTTCTCTAGAAGTGGCTGTTTTTCACCCTTTGAAATGCGTAGCTTCGGATCTCCTCCTATAGGGCCAGCGCGGTTGCGCGCAGTGTCCACCAGGTGGCGCCGCTCACCACGGCTGAGGCTCGGCCCTGGACCCTGCGTGCGATTCTAGCGCCTGTTGGCTGTAGGAGCAGGAAAGTGATTAAAAATATTAATCTGCTAACCCACAACCTCAATTTTATATACGTTGCTTCTTATATTGTCCAGAGTGGTTATTTCTAATAAAGAAATTCAATCCTTGTCAAAAAGCACTCCCATATCACTGCCAAAATTTGACACAAACTGAAAGCAAAAAAAAAGTAAAAACATGACTAATGCCTGCAATTTATTCGAGAGAAAAAATAGATGGATTGGTGGATGACTGGAAGGTAGTACCAGTGAGTAAATGAATGATAACGCAAGCATGGAAAATATTAATTCCAGAGTGTGGGTGGTAGGCACACAGGTGTTCATTATGCAATCCTTTCACTTTTCTGTATGTTTGAAAGTTCTTATAATAAAATGTTGGACGAAACAAATAATGCTGGATTATAAAACACTTGAAAGACAGCGTCAGTTCATACTACAAACTAAAGGTTTATGTCCCCTAAAATGCACGGGCTGAAGCTCCAACCCCCAATGTGAATATTTGCCGACAGGGCCACTACGGAGGTAATGAAGATTAAGTGAGGTCAGATAAATGAATAAATAAAGATGCAAAGACGAAAGGCTCTCCAGGGCGAGTCCTGGTCTGCGAGCCAGTGGTTTTGTAAGAAGAGCCCCCTCCCCCACCAGGCAGGGAGGGCGCCGCGGCCCGGGCGCCCCTCCCCCCGCAGCTCCCTCTGCGCTGCTTGGACGGAGAGGACAGGGACAGCTGGTCTTTTCAGAAGAATGTGGGTTAACAAACACTGCAGAAAGAAAATCACATTTTTAACCCTCCAAGTGACCAGTGACTTGAGTAAGCGGTCCCTGATGGAGGCCACAGCGGCGGCTCGTCTGCGGGATTTTGAAACCGTTGTACGGAGCGGGGGAGCCGGGCGTCCGCGCGCCACGGCGCGTGAGGACCGAGCATCGTCCGCTCCTGTGGAATAAGCTTGGAGGCTCGCGGGCTCCTTCGCAGAAAAAGGATTTTCAGGCCTCGTGAGGGAGGCGCGGGCGGGTTTTGTTAGGCAGAGGCCGCGGGCGCGCACGGAAGAGGCGCGCGGCCCGGGGCGAGAGCGGCTCCCGGGCGGACACCCGGAGCGCCTCCCAGGGCGCAGCCCACCCCGCCGGCACCGGCGAGGACGCGGGGTAAAACCGGGTGGAAAGGAGAAGAGGAAACCGAGGTTTTAAATTGTACTTTGAGGAAAGACTGCAGCTTCAAGACGCAAAAGTTACTCGAGCCTTTTTCCCTTCCAGGAAACCCTCTCAAAAGAATTCCTAAAGGTCCTTTTACAACAAGCCTGCAGTCCGGGCTCTGCGCCTGTCCTTCTGCGCCGGGACCTGCGCCTCCTCCGCCCGCAGTGGAGCAGCACTGGCGGCAGCGGATCTGTCTGCAAACGCAGCGGGTGGCTGCACCTAACCACGCCCGGCTCATGATGCTGCGTGGCTTTTGGAGACAGGATCTCACTGTGTAATTCAGGCTGGCCTTGAACTCACTAAGGAGCCCAGGCCTTGAATTTGAAGTGATCTTCCTGACTCAGCCTCCTGAGTACTAGGATTATAGGTGTGCACCACCATGCCTGGTTTGTTTTTTAAAATTTTAATAGGTAATTTAAACATTTTTTGGATTCTCTCAACCTTTGTTTTAGGATTACTTTCTTGTTCTTTCTTAATTAAGTCAATTATTTTTATTTTTTTATTTTTTTTTGTGGGTACCGGGGGGTCGACCTCAGGACCTCGCACGCCAGCAGGCGCCCGTGCCACTGAGCGATATCACCGGCCCCTTTTTCATATGTGGGTTCCGGGAGTCGAACTCGGGCCCTCGTGCTTGCCGGGCAGGCGCTTAAGCCGCTGAGCCATCTCACCGGCCCAATTAAGTCAATTTATGGAATGTCCATATTCCTGAGGAATTTTGGGTGCCATGTGTCTGGAAGAGAAGGAGCCTAATTTGAGCAAGGGGATGCTGATACGGATCGCCTTGGATAACCTCAGCTGGGTGCTAGCGTTTGCGGTCTTCTCAAAAGTACCGTTTTTGGTTATGATCTCCTGTGTCTGCTCTATCTTCTGTTTCTTCTATGCCACCGCATTACCATGTCATCACCAATAGAGGGACCAAGTGACACGGGACTGTGACGCGTGAATAACATACACACCAGTTCACATGGTGCGACAAGTGTATCTGAATCCAGTCCTAGAAACAACCAGACAGCCGCTGACAGGGAGCCTTTCCAATGAAGTGTCTGACCTGAACCATTCCAAGTGCTTCTTGGCCTAGTAAGAGATAGGGTGGGACCCCGCACGTTGCCGAGTCAGCATCAGTTCTGGGTGGTGACACTTTCCCGCACTCCTGCAAAGGTGACTCAGAGGACCCGAGTGAGGAGCTGGCAGGGCAGAGTCGGGAGGGGCCGTGCAGGGCATGTGTACATTCTGTGGTCGGCTTGGATTGGGAAGGGATTAATGACCAAAACTTCCCCTTGACTAAACGCTAGTCAGGCTCTTCTACGCCTGCTTCTCAATTTAGGGCTCCCCCTTGACCTAAAAAGAACTGTAGACTCTAATTAGGCACGGTGGTGCGCGCCTGCAATCTCGGCTCTGTAGGAGGCTGAGGCAAGACTGCCAAGTTAGAGCCCAGCCAGGGCAATCTACTGACTTAGTGAGCGCTTGTCTCAAAATTTTAAAGATTTTTAAAAAGGGAGGGGCGCTGTGAAGGCCCTGCTTTCAATCCCTGGTACTAAAAAACAAAAAACAAAAAACAAGACAAAGCAACCCACCACACAAAAACAAACTGAAACAGAAAAACCTGTAGCCTCCCAGCACAAATGATCTTGCCCAGGAGCCCCAGACACAGCAGGGCTCCTGCAAGCTGAGGCGGGAGAGCTTGCCCGTGTACCTGCCCACCCCGGGGGGGCGGCAGCTGGGCTGTGAGCTCCCTAGAGGAGTTACTTAGAAAGCTTAACATCACACGTTCTGCCGCTGCCCCTGTACAATGAGGCTGTTCTCCCGCCCAGAACTGTCTTCAAGGCTCTTAAAAATGCACGCATCTGAAAGCCTGGCTCCTTCCGCAGTCTGCAGCGGGGAGGACCCGCACTTGCTCAAGGCCAGTTGGTAAATGCAGCGGGCGTCACGCTGACCCACCTCTTCCTGATTGTTCAGCTTCCACCCGTCCCTGGTTCCCTGTTCACCTGTGTGCTGAGGTTGGGCTCAGTCCTGCTGGGCCCCTCCCTCGCAGGGGCTTAGCCCTGTGCGCTGCGAGCCCTCACTGCTTGAACTGCGGCTCATGTCTGGCCTCGTTCTGTGACCTTAACCTAATCTGGGAATAAGATCAAACGATCTGGACTGAATTTCTCCAAATGACTGATTTTTAAAATTTGTATGTGTATAGGGTCTGCCAAAACAGGGGCTGGTCAAAGTCCTCTAAATACAGGATTGTCACCTTTTACTCTTATTGCTAAGTTGATGTTTGTGCTGCTTGTTTGTACTCGATAGTGGGTGGTAATTTCAGCCTGGCTCTGATTTCCCACTGTCGTTTCTTGCGTTTCTCTGACTCAGGCTGGTTTGTCTGACTGGAGGAAGGCCCTCCCATGAGGCCCTCTGCAGAGCACTGGGGCAGGAGAAAACCGGCAGAGTCTAACTTCACCCTCTCACTGCCTGCCCTCTCACTCTGTGCCGCGCAGCGCCCGTGCTGCCCACGTGATGTCGCTGAACCTCGGGGCTGTGGTCTTGCTGTGTCCCCCGATGTTCACGCCACAGCCTGGAGAGGCAAGCGCTTTGAGAGGTGAGTGGATTCGTACCCTGTCGCCGGGTTCCTTGTAGAGAGAGTGGTTTGTTGTAAAAGTGAGTTCCGCGGAGTCCCTCTTGCTCTCCCACCTCTTCTCCTCCTGCCACCAGGGAGCCACAGGTAGAGCAGTGAGAAGACTTTGCCAGGCACCAGCGCCTGATACTGGGCTTCCCGGCCTTCAGAATGGTGATAAATGGGTTTCTACTACGTATGAGTGCCTCCACCTCTCGTGTTCTGTCATAGCGCAGGATGCACGGAGGTGCTTCTCCTTCCCTTCACTTGCTGACATCGGCATCACCCTTCATTTGTTTGTTTGTTTATTGATGGATTAATTGTGGTACTGAGGATTGAATCCAGGCAACTACATTCGTGCATGCTAGTCAAGTGCCCTACCACAGAGCTACGGACTTCCATAGCCCTTTATTTTTAACTTTTTATTTGGAGACAGGGTCTCACTAAGTTGCCCAGGCTGACCTCAAACTTGCAATTCTCCTGCCTCAGCCTCTCTAGTAGCTGGGATTATAAGCATGTGCCACTGTGTCTAGCTCATTGTCGAGTTCGATTGTCCTGAATTAACTCAGTGATTAATAGGTGAGCACTGTATCCTTTCCGCTCCTCAGGGAGGAGATGAGGGCTGGGCCGAGACTGGTTAAACAACTGTGCCAAGCCTGTGAGTCAGGAGGCCCAGGGTGCAGGACCAGGATGCGGAGTCCAGAGTGACTGCTGTCCTCAGAGTTGCCACTTCCATTCTTCACTTACCTCTGGCACGGAGCCTAGCGAGCCTTCGCCTGGACAAAGGCTAAACTGGATGCTGGGCCAAGTGTGTTTCTGCTAGGTCGACCATCCCGGTGCCTAATCCGCACAAGGAGAAACCATCTAGGCTTCGGGCTGCCAAGGCAGCCCCTCTGTCCTCGCGGTAGCTGGGAGTCCGCTCACCGCCCACTCTCACTGCAGAGCACACTTCTCTTCCATCTTCAGTAAATGTGCGTCCTCGCCACCTTTTCTGTGCGTCTTATACAATTCTTTATTCAGGACACCGAGGACCTGGAAAGAATCTCTTTGGGACCCCAGAGCTGGTAGCATTGCTGTAAAAAAACCAGTCTTCCCTCTGTGTTACCTGCTTCCATTTTCTCACCTTAGATTCACTCTTCAACCTGCTGCAGTTTGCTGCTGGGCTTAGCACTCCACGAGCATCACTCATCTCAAAGGCAGCGGCTGCTGCGTCGCTAAGTCCAGTTTCCAGCATGCACATGGGCCACTTCCTCTTTGAAATGCTCTCGTCCTCAGTTTCGTGATACCACACTTTGCTAGTTTCTCCTCCCACCTGGACCGGTTGTCTCCCATTCCAGCCTCATTGCCGCCTTTCTACTCCAACCTGCATGTTGTAAACAGATCCTGGGACTCTGTCCTAAGCGCTCCTATTAATTCCTCCGGCCAGTACTCACTGTGGAATTACTGTAGGGTAGACTGTGCTGAATGCTGGGATTTATATATGTGGCCCTTGTTCTCAGGGAGTTTAGCGGGAAAGCTATGAACTCTAAACTATAAAATGGATTATTTAGTTATTGCTGTGATAAGAACTACATCCAAGGTGCTGCTGCTACAGATTAATTGGAATGAACTTGGCTATATCTAAAATTCCAAAAATAGAACCTGTTTAATCAGGGGGAACTGAAAACGCTCTCACCAGCCAGTTATCTTCCTACAGGTAAGGAGAAAATAAGCAAAGAAATAATCCCTTCCAGTCTGTGAGTCTAACACTCTTACCTCTAATTTCCTTGTCTGATTTGTTTTCGATAGGCAAACCCCAAGTCTGTCTGAAGGGAACGAAGTTCAGACTATGAAGTGGTTATAGGTTGCTCTGTTTATAAAAATGCTTTCACCCTGGATGCGCCCAGCCAGCACTGAGAGCACTCCTGACCCTCAGAGCTGGACGTTAAGAAGCTTTACATGCTGTGTAAAATTTAAGGCATAGGAAAAGATATGAAGAGTACAACCGCACCTGTCTGGGAAGCAGTTCAGGCAAACAGGACACAAGATGCCTTATTTCTAAAATTAAGCCGAAGAATTGTGGCCTCGGCTCCTTGCTGAAGTCTGTTCCTGGAAGGAGGAGAAATAAAGGCTGGTCTATTTGGTCATCGTTCATGAGCCATGAAGTGCTTCTTTCAGAGGGGTGCTGATAAACTCATTTATGCCAAAGGCTGCAATTTTTCAATTTTTTGCGTGAAATTCATATATGTTACCTAGAAAAATTCAAGGAATGAAAATTTGAAGAGCAATTTAAAAAATCATGTTCCACATTCCAAAAATGGATTACTAGGCATAAATGGGTTAAAGAGATGCTAATTAGTCAGATGCACATGGAATAAATTTATAGCATGTAAAAAGTTTAAGAAATGCAGTTGCTAAAATAAGAAAGGTATCCAAATAACCCAAAAGTTCTAAAAAATAATTTTATCACATTCTTTGATGAGACGTAGACAGAGAGTCCCGCTCACCCAGCGTGGCAAGGGACCCAAAGGACCTGAGGCTCTGCATTCTGCTGACCTGATAACAATTCAGACCTGCATGAGGCATCTTCCACGGGCTCCACTTCAGTGGATCCAGCGTTTTCATAAGAAGAGATGGGTTTCACATTCAGTTTGGCCTATACCAAAAATAGCATCCCTAATAAAAGGTTTAATTAATAGTTACTGATATTTGAGCATTCGCTAGATGCCAGTGTTTTACATTAACTTCCAAATAATCCTATGCTGCAGGGCATTAGTTTACCTAGTTTGGGATGAGAAAACAGGGAGAGAGAAGTTAGGCAACTTGCCTACATGGTGGGCCTGGCAGACCCAGGCAGTCTGACTCTGGAAACTCAACTCTTAAGCTGAAGAACCTATGTTTTGTCCTCCTCATACCCAGAATATGGCTTTCAGCTTTCCTACCTGGGACATCTTGTCTCCTCATCTGGCCTTTCATTCAGAAGCTCTGCACTGGCTTCCCTTTCCTCCTTCTCCTTGAGGCTGGCGGCTGTCTCCAGCCAAGGTCTCGGCCACACAGTGCAGTCAGTACCAGGAACCGACAGGTAGCCTCTGCTGCTCCCACCCAGGATTTCTCAATCCTCTCTTCCTCTTCCCTGACTCACTGAGGCCTTGTGCTTTGCAGGGGAACAAGGAAGTGGCGAAGTGGGCCAACAGGAAGCCCACAGTTGCTGCCTCCCAGATACGCTCCTGCTGGCACCTTGCCCCTCCTGCGGGGTCCAGCTGGCCCCGTGGCCAGACCTCTTCCCCTCGTGTTTTATGTATGTAGGTCTGGGCCTCAGTGAAGCACTTTTCCTTTCCAACATGCCTGGCTGCCCACATCAGACCAGTGTTCACCAACCAACATCCTCCTTCCAAATGTTGAACCAATGGACTCTGGCCAATGAGAAACTCAGTGCTCAGTAACTTCAATTAGAAAAATAAAAGTTCTTTAAAGGTAATGAAACTGTAAAGTGATGACGTGGAAAGGGAGGGACACTAAGAGGGAAGTAGGCCCATCAGAGGACGACTCCCAGCGTCACAGCCTTTGTGGTTTGTATCCTCCCAAAGGCCAGGAGAGTGAGGGACTGGGGGGCCCCTAGGGAGCAGACTTGCCCGTCCTGATCCCTCCGGGCGACAGTGGACACTTTCTTGTGTTGGAAACAGTCTGCTGCATGTCAATGGGCTGTTTTCTGACTATGTTTCATGCAAGGCTTTATGCCATTACTTTAGTTATAACTCTTTATGATTAGGCTGGCTAGCTTATTCTGGAATGTTCCTGAGTTCACAGAGTACAGAAATTCTGTTTTAAACACACACTTATCACTGCTCGTGGGTTCTTGGGACCAGGTTTTGCAGTCAGAAAAGTACTTTGTGGTTAATCAGGAGAACTGGCCTCTGTGCCGTCTGTTTCTCTTCATGACTGTCTGCCTCCCACTCTCGCCTCTCCTACTCTGCAGGATCTTGATTCCGCCACAAAGAATATAATGTGGAATAATTCTTGACATAGTTCAGGCAGTTGTATCCTCTGTGCCCCACTGAGTACACTTCTGTCCAGCACGGAGTAGTTGCTCAATATAATTTGTTGAATGAAGGAAGGAACAGACGCATACCTAGAATGTTCACTTGGAACACTTGGGAAAGTGATTTGTTGACCTCCGGACTAGGTGAGGTTACCTCTTATGCCGTGAATAGCACTTTTCACATGCTGTGCTGAGCTTGTTTGCCATTATTTAATTTTAACCAAGGAGTTGCTGTCTGTTTCCAGACGTTGCGTAACGCCTGGCGCAGTGTCAGAGCTCAATACATTTCAGCTGAATCAGTAAATGTCATGCTTTATGTCAGACAGTTTTGGCTCTCAGAGGAAAAGAAAAACAAAAATCAAAGCTTTGAATTTGCAGAAGCAGGAAGTTGAAGGGAAGACTGAGGCTTCCTGCCTCAACCATTCCTGGTAATGGGACTTTGTTCCCAAACACTTGCAGGAGGGTCCTTAATCACGTGGCTCAGGTTTTTCTTGATGAATGTCTACCTTCGTTCACCTTCGAAGGACACAGGACATGCATACTGTCCTCTTCCTTCTTTCTTTTCCTTTCTCAGGTAAAAGAACAAAGCATTTGTCATCTCCAGTCTGTGAATAGCTTCTGTGTCAACCACCTCGCCAGTTCTGTGGAGAACCCAGAATGCTGGCTTTGAGTGCTACGCTGCGCTCGGTCAGCCTGTACCTCCAATCCGAAGGCGGTGCGCCAAACTTCCAGGGAACAGTAGAGGCCTGGAGTTCACGCTCACAAAATTTAATATATATATAAATAATATTTATTTATTTATTTATCTCCACTGCTGATTTTTTTTCAGCTCGATCAACAACAACTCAACTAGCATCCAGGCCCAGTTTCTCTACATCAAGAGTGTGTGGGTGAGATGGAGTAGCAGGGATGACCACTCTCTTTCTAAACTAAGGGACTGTGGAGTGGAGGTTTTATTATCACTAAGTGCAGAATAAAATCAGAGCCTGGGAACTAGTCTCAGCTGACCGAATGAGTGTTTTCATGAAATACCTGCAGCCTACTCTCTGAAGGCAGGGGCTGTGCTCGCAGGACACATTGTCTTGTGAGCCAATTACAGTTGGTGACCCCATGGCCCCAGGGGTTTCTAATGATTACTGTCACAGCAATCCCGCGGCAGTCCACCCAGGTACAGAGATGAACAACGAACCAGGTCGTATCCCATGCGATCCAAGCATAGATCCCCAAAAGAACCTTCTTGGAATCAGGAGGGCTGGTCATGCTAGGAAAAATTTAAAAAGCATCCAGTCTCCTGTGTTTTTCCTATGATCGTTAGATAACTAAATTCTTTCTCCAGCCTTGGTAAAAGGCAAAAGCAACAGTTGAAAATCTTAGAACCTCAGACCTGTTCTATTCCTGACTTTTTTATCCAACACATTCCATTCTAGAGATGGCACCATTCGTCATGCTAACCGAATGGTTGAAACTACTTTTTCAAAACTCTAGGGAAAACAACAATAAAACAAAGCTTACAGCAATCAGGGATTGTTGTTCAAGTAAAATGACTGAATCTCAGAAGAGCGAGCTCTGTGGCATCTTAACTTGCCCTAATGCTAGTCCCCTCTCCCTAGACTCCGGATAGTCTTGGGATGGGGGTGGGGGATCCTGCAACCACAATGAAAACTAGCAGCCTGGAAGCCTATGGGGCTGGAGATTCCCTGAAGTCTGGTTCCTGGATAAGTGCCATTATTTGACCTGCATCAGTTCACTAGAAGACCTTTCATAAGCTTGCCTTTATTCCATCAGAGCTTACCCAGTACTACTTCCCCAAGGCCAATGATTTAACGCAAGATGCTGCCTAAGGTGGTGGGGACAGGTGGAGTAAACAGCAAGCTAAGCAAAAACTTAGAGGCAAATCTAGGAAATGGAATTGCTATAGGGACTTTGAAAAGCTTGAGGAATTCCTGGGAATGTTGCACATAACATACGACAAAGAATATACACTATATAGAATTAATTTAGTTAAGTCACTAAAATGACAGTGACAATAACTGCAGTAGCAACAAATAGTACAAGACAAACACTGGCGAAGAAGATGTAATTTATTTTTCAGAGTTGACACATTATATGCTAAGAAGTTCACTTTTCAACAAAAAACTATGAAACGTGGAGAAATGAGAAGGAACAGCCCATACTAAGGGGAAAAAAGAGTAGTCAATAGACAGTGCCCATGAGGAAGCTTAGATGTTGAGATAATGACATTAAATCATCTATTTTAAATTTGTTCCAAATGCTAAAGGAAACCACATTCAAAGAACTAAAGGAAAGTATGAAAATGATATCTCATTTAGAAAATATCAATGAAGAGATTTAGAGCCCCAGAGAACTGTGGGCTACTACCAATCATAACTTAGGTATAGTGGTTGTTCCAGATGGAGAGGAAAGACAGGCACAAAAGAATACCTGAAGAAATAATTGTATCAAACCTCCCACATTTGATGAAAGCCTTGAAGCTGCCACAGAAAAATGACTTGTGACATGTAAGAAATCCTCAATAAGATTAACAACTGATTTCTCATCAGAAACCATGAAGGCCAGAGAGATTACATATTCGAAGTGCTATAGGAAAAAGATTGCCAATCAAAAATTCCATATTTAGCAAAACAATTCTTCAAAAATTAGGAGAAGACATTATCAGATAAACCATACACAGGAAGTTCACTAAGAGAAGAACTTCCCTACAAAAAATACTAAAGGAAACCTTCAGGCTGAGGTGAGAGGATGTGATATAGTAAACTCAAATCCACATTAAGAAATAAAAAATGTCATTAACAGTGAGTACACAGGCAAATGCAATATATTTTTGTTGTAACACTTTCTTCTCCTGTATCACTTAAGATACTATTGCATATGGCAGTAATTAAAAGACTGTATTGGAGGATTTATAAATTTGATATCTAAATGTGTAATTTGTGTAAAGAAAGGAAAAGGATCTGTTCTAAGTTTTTGTATACTACTTGTGGTTGACTAATTAATGGTCAACTTGAGTAGGAACGCCTAGCTGAACTGAGTCAGTGTGGTGCTGGGTGTGGAAGGCCCACCTGACGATTGTTGCCGACAGCATAAAAACAAAACTGGAGAGGAGGAGGTGGTGCTGTTGATTCTCCTGGAGAAGTTGTCATGCTGGCTTTCCTGATAGGAACACATCTGTTTTCATTGTCAAAGGAGCTTGAGTCCTCACTATTGCTGAGGATGGCTGCGGTTCTCTTCGGGGGAGCTCTGGTCCTTATCTTGAGCATTGCTTCCTGGCTCCAGTGCAGACCCCTCAGCCTGCTGGCACAGATCTTTCATCCTGTTGGCACAGACTTTCTGGCTTCCACCACTGACTTTTGGGCCTTCCCAGTGCAGGTCCTTGATACAGACTTGCATGAGACATTGTCATGGGCTCTAGGCCTTCAGCTGGACTTGTGGATGGCATTGCCATGGGCTCTGGGTCTTCAGCTGGACTCATGGAGTTCATTGCCATGGGCTCTAGATCTTTGGCTGGACGCGTGCAGGACATTGCTGTGGGATTCAGGCCCTCAGCTGGATTCTTTGGGTCTCTAGTGTGTGGACAGATCTCTTGCGCTCTTCTGCATTTGACTTTTTGAGTAAATATTACAAGGTAATCCTATAAATTATGTGTCCTGTATTAAATCTATTTCCTTGCAAACCCTGACTACAACACTACTGAAATTAAATTGGTGTTAATCCTAACATTTATACATTGTGCTATTAATGGTATTCCCCAAGATAATCTCCCAGAATATATTAAAGAAACATCCTAGGGGACGGTGAGATAGCTCAGTGGCATAAGCGCCTGCCTGGCAAGCGCGAGGTCCTGAGTTCAACTCCCGGTACCCACATAAAGGAAAAAAAGGGCCGGTGATATCACTCAGCGGCACAAGCGCCTGCTGGCAAGCGCGAGGTCCTGAGGTTGACTCCCGGTACACACATTAAAAAAAAAAAAAAGAAACATCCTAAAAATTTGACAAAGGAATTAAATTGGTACACCATGAAATACATATTTAATACAAAAGAAAGAACTAATGAAGGAGGAAAAAAATTTTATATCTATTCCTTGGTATCTACAAGTTCAGAATCCATGGATTCAGCCAATCATGGATTGGGAGTATTTGTGAAGGGCTGGGTGTGGCTTGGTGTTGGAACACTTGCCTAGCATGCACGAGGCTCTGGGTGTGAGCCCCAGCACAGGAGTGGGGGAAGAAAATATCGGAAAAATATTGTGTCTGTACTGAACAGCTACAGACTTTTAAAATTGTCATTGTTTCCTACATGCAGTGTAGCAGCTATTATATAACATTTACATAGTGTTAGCACTATAAGCAATTTGGAGATGGGTTAAAATATATGAGAGGATGTGTGTGAGCTGTATGTAAATAACATACCATTTTGTGTAAGGAACCTTAGCATTGCAGATTTTGGTATCTGTGGAGTCCTGGAACCAATTTGTCACACATACCAAGGAATAGCTGTGTGTGTGTATGTGTGTGTCTTTATATGCAAGAGAGCAGGTATAAGTCCACATTCTTAGTAATTTCATTAATACATATGGAGTGACACTTCAATTAGCAGAAACAGGCCAGTGAAGAAGAAAACCTGATTCAGCTACATGTGACCTACATAATGCATTTTAGATTCAAAGATCTAAGTAGGCTAAAAGGATAGGAAAATATGTGTCATGCAAATAGTAACCAGAGAAGTGGCTATAAAGAGATAAAATAGATTTAAAGACGAAAACTGGTAGACAAAAGACATTTTATAATAATAAAGTACCATTTTACCAAAGTGCTAATAATTGTAAACATACTTGTAACAGAGCTCTTAGACATACAGATCAAAAATGGGGAGAATTGGTGGGTGCAGAGGGTCTTGCCAATCAACCCAGCCACTCGGGAGGCTAAGAGTAAAAAATGAGTCCAGTCCAGGCAACTTAATCTTAAGATAAAATAAATAAAAAGGGACAGGAATGTAGCTCAGCTGCAGAGTGCTTGCTTAGCACGTACAAGGCCCTGGGTTTAATTCTCAGCATTACAAAAACAAATAAAAACAAAGGAAAAATACCAACAGAATTCAAGGGACAAACAGACACTTCAACAAGAACTGGCTGTTTCAATGCCCTAACCCTCAACAGTGGATTGAACAAGTGGAGAGATGATCACTAAGGAAACAGAGGAACCAAACACTGCTATAAACCGAACGGATCCAGCAGATGGACATGGAACACTCCACCAATGGCAAATACACATTCTTCTCGAGTGCACTTGGGACGGGCACCCAGGCTAGACCATACATTAGGCCAAATCAAGTCTCAGTAACTCTAAAAAGGTTAGAATAATATAAAGTGTCTTCTCTATCATACTAGAATGAAATTGGAAATGAATAACACAAGGAAGTTTGCGATAACTATAATGTGCGTGGAAATTAAACATACTCTTTAATAATACATGGATTAAAGCAGAAATCATAAAGGAAATTAAAAAATAACTTTATAAGAATAGAAATGAAGGGCCGATGATATAGCTCAGTGGCATAAGTGCCTGCCTGGCAAGCACGACGTCCTGAGTTTGACTCCTGGTACCCGCATAAAAAAAATAAAAAAAAAGAATAGAAATGAAAATATAACATACCAAAATTTATGAGATGGAGCAAAAGTAGTGCTTAGAGGGAAATTCAGAGTTGTCATTGTTTATATTAACAAGAAAGAAAGATCTTAAATCAACCTTTTACTGTGAGAAACTAGCACAAAAGCCCCCCCCAGAAAACTAAACCCAAAGCCAGCAAATGGAAGGATATAATAAAGTGGAGATAAAACAAGACAGAACAACATACACACGCACACACACACACATACACACACACACACTCGCACACACAGCTGACCAAATCAATGAAACCAAAAATTGGCTCTTTGAAAAGAACAAAATTGAAAAGCCCTTAGTAGACTCAAAGAAAACAGACAGAAATAATTAAAATCGGAAATATGAGTGGGGCCATTATTACCAATCTTACAGAAATGAGGATATTAAGAGAATACTACTGAAGTAGGTGATGAGGGTGGGGGCAAAATGGGTGGGGTACGTGGTGAGCTGTCAGTCACAGAACCCCGGACCCAGGACCACTGCAGTCCCTGAGCGCCGCGAGTGGCACCACTGTGACAGGTGTCCTGCTCAACTCTTCATTTACATCTGGCTGGGGACCAGGGGAATCTTGGATACACAGCTTAGAGCTGATGCCGGGCCAAGTGTGTTTCAGCTAGGTCGCCCATCCCAGTGCCTAATCGGCATGAGGAGAAACCATCCAGGCTTTGGGCTGCCAAGGCGGCCCCTCCATCCTCGTGGCAGCTGGGAGTCCGCAAACCGCCCGCTCTCACTGCAGAGCACACTTCTCTTCCATCTTCAGTAAATGTGCGTCCTCGCCACCTTTTCTGTGCATCTTGTACAATTCTTTATTCAGGACACCGAGGACCTGGAAAGAATCTCTTTGGGACCCCAAAGCTGGTAGTACTATGAATCAGTATATGCCAAAAAACTAGGTAATTCTTAAAAATATACAAATTATCTACTCTGTTTCAAGAAAAAAAAATGTAAATCTCAACAGACCTACAACAAGATGGATTTTCAATGAGTAATCTCAAACCCCCCCCAAAAAAGAAAAATCCAAGGGGGAAAAAAGAGAGTTCAGAAAAGAGGAAAAAGAAAAGAAAAAAGAGAACTAAAATAAGGAATAAAAGAGGGAATATTCCTACTGATCTTAGATAAATACTAAGGTTACTTTATTTTTAATTTTGTGGCATAAATAGGATGGCTAGAGACTTCAAGAGTGAGAATCAGATTTCTTTCTTTTTTTTCTAAGCTACAAAACCAAAAGCTACGTCCTTACTCGAGCCATCCAATACTACCGCGATGGCTGCTGAGCGCTGGAAATGGCACTAGTGTGACTGAAAACTTGAACTTAACTTTGACTAACTGAATCTAAATTGAAAATCAGACACAAGATTCATATTTCAGAAAGATTTAAGTATGTTTGGGACACCTTCCTTATAAATCTACTTTTTTTAACTTTGAAATTTTATGAAATTTAAAAACAGAGCAAGTTTCTCTGATAAAAATTTAGTATTTATACTCACACCATACATGTATAAAGTACACGTGTGGTGTAAGCATAAAATACACAGTAGATTTCAAAGACTTGGTCTGAAGCAAAGGATGCAAAATATTGCATTAATGTTGATATATTAAGTTAAATAAGATGTATTTCAAATCAGCCATACTTGTTTCATTTTACTCTTTTGATGGACTCGTAGGAAAAGGTTTAATTACATCTGTAGCACATGCTGTATATTTATCAGACTTTTCTGCCTTTGCCCTCTGCAAATTGTCCACATGTATCCAAGTTACTGATGATTTCTTGTCTTCTTTTCAGCGCCTCAGTTGCTGATGAGTGAGTGGCTGCTCTTGTAAAGCTCTTTACCAATGTTTGAATGAGGGGAAACCTAAGTTCCTAAGTGTTTTTACCCCAATATCACGGAAGTGACTTGGGGTAGAGGCATGTAGGCATCCAGGCAACAAAAATAAGCATAGGAACAACCGTGGGCACATGAGCAAAGAGGAGAATATGCATTTTTAAAAAATTCCTTCACACACGGATTCCTTCACAAACCAGGTTATTGTCATGTGTGCTCGTGTTTTAATTCACCTGTGGCAAGGCCAGCTCCAGCCGTGTGTCCTGAGTTGGGGACACTGCTCACGACCCCCAGGGATGTCTGCACTGCCCTACGGAGCGGTGTGTGCGGGAGAGACGGTGAGCCGCCTCTTCGCTCCGCGTCATTTCCACCCACAGAAGCTTCGCATCCAGTGTCCGGCTGCGAAGTCCGCCAGTGCTCCAGCAGGTTTCCACTCCTAGGGGCTCACGCTCACTCAGTCTCGCTGACCTCCACTTCGCACACTCTCCACACCTGCCTGGCTGGCTCACCAGGTGGTGCGCTGAGTCACGCGGCCTCCTTCCTGTGCAGTCGAGGCCTGATTCCCCAGTCCAGGACTTTCCCAAGACCTCCCTAAATGGGTTCCACCCGAATGACTTCAGAGCAGCAGGCTCTATGCCTCTGAGGCCACCAGCGTGGGACCGATGCTTGTTCACGGGGAGGAGGGCACCTGAGCGGATTCTAAGGGAGGTCTCTCCATGAAAGCATTCTTTCAAAAACTTGCCTGAATTGTTACCCGCAGAGGTTCTGGGGCCTCCCTGCTGTCAGTTTCAACTCCGTCTTCTCTGGGTCCCGCCTCACCTCCTTTGAGTTTGGAAAAATCTTTCAGTTGTCTTATGCCAAAAAATCTTACCCTAAATATAGACATGACACATATTTATGGAGTGGGGAGAATTTTTTAAAAAAATCGATGATGAAACAATCGGATGTCCACATGATACCAAAACTCTTGACTCTGTTGTACGTAATTTCAGGGGACTTAATTTCAGGGGGGACTAGAGACCTCGAGGTGAAAAGAAGCTTTTGGAAAATATGGGAGAGAGCTGGGCATGGTGGCGCACGCCTGTAATCCCAGCACTTGGGAGGATGAGGCAGGAGGATTGCTGCAAGTTTCAGGCCAGAGCTACACAGTTAGTTCAAGACCAGCCTGAACTACAGTAAGAGCATGTCTCAAGGAAAAAAAAAAAAAAAAAAAGAAAGAAAACACACACATACACACATACACACACACACACAGAAGAGATTTTTGTGTTTTTTCAGAGTAAGTCTCTTCTTCCCCCACCTTTTTTAAAAATTTGAGACAGTGCCTCAGTGAATTGTTTGGGTTGGGCTTGAACTCTTGATCCTCCTGTCTCAGCCTTCTAGAGTGCTGAGATTACAGGTGGGTGCTACCATGCCTGGATTCAGGGTAAGTTTCTTAAACAAGATCTAGAAAACAGAAAAAAGAAAAAAGATGAATGGGACCATATATAACTAACTTTTGTTCATCAAAAGACACCATTAAAAATTGGAAGACATCTTGCCAGGTGGAGGTGCACTCCTGTAATACCGACACTTGGGAGGCTAAGGCCAGAGAATTGCCAGGAGTCCAAGGCCAGCCTGAATTATATAATGAGATCTTGTCTCAAAAAAAAAAAAAAAAAAAAAAGAAAGAGAAAAAGAAAAGACTGAACTACATCTTCGGGGGCATAAAAGACATTTATAGATCAATGTTGACAAAAGGCTTATAACCAGAATATTTAAAGAACTCTTTCAAATCACTAAGGAAAAGGCAAAATCCTGCAGAGAAAGTAAGCAAGAGACTTGAGGAGGTATTGCAGTGCTGGCACTGAGTGACAAACAACAGGAAGAGTCATGTGCTGCATGGTGACGTTTTGGTCAACCATGATGATGGAGCTGAAGAGTTCCGATTGTCTGAAGATGGTGTAGGTGCTGTGCGGTTGTAGTGTGAGGCATAACCAGTGTTCGTGGAGGTGCTGGTGTAAACAAACCTGCACTGCCAGTTGTAGGAAACTACAGTACATAACGCTTGATAATGCTGATAAATGACCCCCTTGGGTACTGGGATTAAAGGCTTGTGCCATCACACTCAGCTTGCTAATGCTTCTCGAGGACAAAAACAGTATATCACTCCCCCTTGTGTGCCCTCTTAGTGATGGCCATGTGTAGGGGACAGGTGATGATTCTGCTGAAACCGTGCTGCAGAATTTCTTGCTGAAAGGAGCGTAGGAAGGAGGACCTCAGTCCCTGGCTGCTAGGGATGAGCTGCCGTGGAGATTCCCTGCTGGTGTGAGGTGCTGACAGTCTAGGATGCTCTGCTTTGATAGAAGAGCAAGAGGGATGGAAACTAGGGCCACTGATATGCCCCCCTTACTGTCCAGAACAGCCAGTCGTGCGACAGGGACTCTTCTCCACGGCGGCACTTCCCCACTGCCATCTCACTGTGACTCTATCCCACTCCATGGGGAACCCAAACCGGTCCCATGCTGAACACCTGTCCTCCCTCGCTTGCTACTTTTGAAGGGGGTTATCATATGCCCCTCCTGCTGAAATACAGTAAAATCTTGGTTCTCAAGCATAATTTGTCCCAGTGCTTGTAATCCAAAGCACTTGTGGATCAAGTGAATTTCCCCATAAGAAATAGTGAAAACTTAGATGATTCACTCTACACTCTGAAAATATTCATATAAAAATGTTTAAAATACTGTAATATAATATGAGATAATAAAAAAGATTCAAAAAATAAAGAAAAATAAATAAATTAACCTGCACTTACCTTTGAAAACCTTCACGGCTGGTGTGAGGGAGACGAGAGAGGAGGGCTATTATGTAGGATGACTTTCACTATCACTAACAGAATCACCGCTATTTATTGGGTCGAATCTTTTTCTTTTCATGCAACTTTAACAAGAAACCTATCCAGTGACACTTGCTTTTGACGCCTCTGGAAATGTGACATTACATTGTCATTAAACAGATTCATCACTCGCATTGCTACGACCTTATGCAGGTGGTGTTTTCTACAAAATTTTGCACTGTTTGCCATATTTTACACACCTCCGTAATCTCATTTTCTTCTCCTCCTCTGAGATGAGATCTCCTCCATAACCTCTGGGTGTTGAGAGATGATCACCCACAAACCCTCAGAGAGAGAGAGGAACCACTGGCTCATGAGACATTCCATGTCATGTATTACTTGTATTGCAAGACATTGCTCGTTTATCAAGTTAATTCACTAGAAATGTTTGCTCATCTTGTGAACACTCACAGAACAAGTAACTCATAGTCCAAGGTTTTAGTGTACTGGGAGCTGAAGGCAACTGAGCAGAAGCAGATGCAGCAGGCTCTCTGCCCTTCCCTGTCTTCCTATAGGCAGGCACATGGTTCCCTCCCACAGGTGGCCCTCTGTGCCACCCAGGGAGGAGAACAGCCCTTACCCCAGCGAGGTGGGGATACAGAGATGAACCTGCGTAACCTGCTTTAGTAACAGTCACCCGTACTGCCCACTAGTTCCTCCTTACACTTCCTGTTCAGTGGCTTACAGAGTAATTGGCTCTAAAAGTGTCCAAACCTCTTTTCCTTTGTCCCATCGCTTCTCACAACGTGTTTCCTTTGGTTAGAACGGTACATAAGCTCCCAAGTTTAACTATTTCTTTGCATTTTTTTCACTTTTCTGTGAGGCCCCCATACATGTGAAATTTAAAATATTTCTAAAACTTCTATGTTTCTCCTCTGTTAACTTGTCTTTTATCACTGATTCACAAGTCTTGGGAATCAGAAGGGTGCAGGAAGGTTGAGATATATCCCCAGCCCAAGCCTCTTTCTTTGTCAGCGCCTAAAAGTTCTGTTTTGCTCAGCTATGACCACGAGGCCCGAGACGTAGACACCACTCATGTGGACCTTATCTCTTTCCCAAAGCTCTCAAATTGAGAGTTGGGTCAGGATGGGAAGCACAACTAGGAGCAGCTCCAAGAACCTCCATTCCGCAGCCGGTCAGATGGCCTGGCCTTTTTCAGCACTGAGGAGCACGCTGCAAGTGCTGTGCCACTGAGCTACACCCCAGCCCCACCTGGTGTTTCTGGCAGGTTCCCTCCCAGTCTGTTCGCCCAGCCCTGGCTGGAGCAGCATTAATCACGCAGTGAGCTCAGGCTGATTTGCATAACCCTGCCACTCTGGGGGGGCAGCACCCGGGCCACCATGGGATAGAGGCTGCGGCACCTGATTTAAAGAAAGGAATCCAGAGACCTAGTTCCAACCAGGACCCCAATTCCCGTTCTTTCCCTCTCACTGGTTCTCTGGAAAGTCACCTGAGGGTAAATAATGCAACTGTGCTGGTGCTGTGAGCCACAGGGGAAGAAAGGGAGGAGAAGGCAGCTTAATTTCTGAGTGACAGAGCAAATTCAGATCAACACAGATCATGAAAAGAGACTTTTCAGGTTTGTCAACCCAGAAGAGTCCGAGGAGGAAAAATAATGGGCTGAAAGTGTGCGGTTGAAAAGCTTGATAGTCCCACTGCTCTAGCTAAGAAAGTTGCCAAAGGGCAAAGAAAGAGCGTTGTTTCCATTTACGTGGCCTCAAAAGGAGAGGAGAGCACTGCTCACCTGGAAGCCGGCGTTGCTGTAGCCCTCGACTCTGCGGGCTTCCGGATGTGTCAGCTCCATGTTCTGCTCTGCTGTCTGGGCTCCAAATGCCTTTCCAAGGTCTGAGCAGGCGTCCTCCTGGCTGGGCAAAAGAACACAGCCTCTGCTGATGTCACGAGGCCACCTGCAGCCAGGGAGACCTGGGCATTGCTTCAGTTTGGAAACTTCTGAATGACGGGCTGGAACCAGGTTGGGGTGGGGCTGGAGGGGCCCAGGGCGGGATAGAGGCCTCTAGGGTGGCCCGCCCTACTTGAGCACCTTTCCAATCATTCCTGTAGTTGGCTTCTCCTTTTTCCTGGAGAGAAAACTTTGGTAGTGTGCAACAGAAAGTGACTCTTTCTCCATGGTCCTCAGGGAAGTAGTCTATTTCTGTGGATGGTGTGGGGGACCAGGGTGGTGCGGGGGGATGGACCAGGGACCATAGGGTTGGCTCCCATCAAGTGATTTCTCCCTGATGCCAAGCGTGTTAGGCACAGTATATACAACTCCGTGTTCCATTTGGAGAAACAGAGGCTTAGGAAAGTTCGCAACTTGTTCAGTCATGTAGGTAACAAAGGGACCATGGACATCAGGTTCAGGCCTTGTCATTCCAAAGCCTTTCACTATATCCCTACATCAGACTGAGTGGCTTTCAAGAATCCAACTTACGAAAATGCAGAGAAGAGGCGGGTAAATGAAGGGCGACCAACTGCTTACTTAGTAAAAGCAGTCTTTGTTTTATGAGCTAGCTATAGAATTCTTTCAAAATAGGGATTTACCCCTGCAATGTTTTAAATGAACTAATATGTATCTAGTAATTATTATAATTGTGTGATTTCTGTGAAAACATGGAAAATGCTTATCATAAGTGAAAAACTAGGGTGATATAATTTAATAGTGCAAAACAATGTAATAGAAGAAAATACCAACTCTTACTACTGTTATTTCTGAGTTGTAGCTTTTAAGGGTGGTTGTTATTTTCTCCTTACTTTTGTGGAATTTTATATAAAGTATATGACTTCTACTATTATAATATAGACTATTTATCAACGTGAAGAGCGCATAATCTGGGTTAGAAGCCTGGCTTTTCCTCTTAATTATAGGAAATTACAGCTTCAAAGCCAAATCTAGCCCACTGCCTCTTTTTAACATGACCCAAGAGCTAAGAATAAGAATGGGGTTCAGATTTCTAGGTGGTTGAAAAATAATCAAGAGGAAAAATATATGACAAGTGAAAATTATAGGAAATTCGAATTTCAGCCCCTAGGAATAAAGTTCAGTGGGGACAGAAGCCCGCCCGCGCGCTCACGCGTTGTCTGCGGCAGCTACCTTCCCGCGAGGGCGGTGGCAGAGCCTGCACAGCTCACAACCGAACTACCGATGCCTGGCCCTTCGCCGCGGCGGTGTGCTGCCCCGAGTGACGCACAGGTGATGTGGGCCGGTGACCTTGCTCGCTGCGCCTCGGTCAACCACGCAATGAACTAACTGTCTTGGAGGCTTGGAGATACAGACCCCCGAGCAGGTGGTGTGCGAGCCACTAGCTGCTTACTCTCACCCGGTGCAGGTGGGCTCAGCCTGACGAGAGAGTCGGCGGCAAGCTGGGGGACAGCAGAGGTTTTAAGGAGGAATTGGTTGCCAGGCAGGGGAGGTGTTCGCCAGGCGTTGGAGGAGGTTGTTGGGCGCTGGTCTGAGGGTTCGCTGTCTTGAGGAGCCTGGGGCAGAGACAGTGTGGCCACGCTCCTCGGGCGGCAGAGTGGATGCGCCCAGGCTTCCTGGGACCTAGGGCTGGGACACGGTGCTCCGCAACGGTCTTTCAGCGCCCGCGTTAAAGGACTGCTGGGTCGATAATATGAGTCACCATGTATTCTCGGAAACACTTGGATCGTGCCCAACACGTAATTCAGTACTGCCCGAACTTTCCTTGTGCCTGAGCTCTTCGTGCTTCTTACTGATGGGGACTTCTGTTAGTTCTTCCCCATAATGCAGTATGACACGATTAGTAGTCATTGTGTTACCAAAGACAAAAAGTCTAACTAGAAGTGGTCAAGACAGGTAGGGATAAACGGAAAGCAGGCTTGTGGGAAACTGACCGTGAAATTGTTTGAAGAAACAAATTGCTGCCACCTGCTATAACCTCTGTGACTTAGGACTTCTAGTGTAAGGTTGTGATCCTTGCTTTCTGGAGGAAAAGAAAAATCTTCATTCTACCACTTGTGGTTATAATCACAGAAACTTGATTCCTGACAGTTCCACAGATACCTCTAAAAATGCAACCCCATGGGTTTTCTGCCCATTGGTGGTAGAAAAAAAGGTTAAGCCAGGTGTGGTGGAACACATCTGTAATCCCAGCACTTGGGAGGCTGAGGCAGGAGGATTGCTGCAAATGTGAGGCCAGCCTGGGCTACATAGTGGATTCAAAACTGGGCTGAACTACATAGTGAGATCCTATCTCAAAAAAAAAAAAAAAAAAAAATCGAGATTTTGAAAAGAATGCAAGGCTCTCTGAGAGCACATCATTATGCCAGTGACAGCACCGTGCAGCACTGATAAAGAGTTAGAGTAACTTCCCTTCCCTTCTCTGACTATAGTAGCCATAAGCAAATGGAAACCCACGGAGAGTAAACTGCACACAGGACCATGACCCTACAGTGACAAATAATGGTCAGATCCAGACAGAGTCCAAGTTAAAACACTGTGTGTCTGAAGCCTGAGTTGAAAATTCAGACTTTCTTGCAGCACCAGAATTCATTTGATTTATAGGGCTATCACTTAAGGGGGTAGAACCTAGGGGCAAGCTGTGGCTCATTTTCCTAACTGGGAAAGAGACAATGTGATTGGAAAATAAAGTAAAGTGCACTTTCACTTTACACACCTGCATTTGAAATCATTCTCCAGTCATGCAGCCATTATTCATGAGGACGAGCTTGTGCCAAGGTTGATGCAGCCGTCTCTTCGTACCTCGAAGCCATTTTCTTTGCATGTATGTCAAACTTATCTTTACACTTGGAAACCATTGTGTAGCAATCAAACAACTGGGCTTTACATCATGTAATTCCGTACACTGTTCCGTTCCCCAAGAGTTGAATTACAAGGACTGAGACAGAATTCACCAGTCCTGTGCGCACAGCTTGTTATTTACATTTTGGTTTTTTGAGACAGGGTCTCACTATGTAGCCCAGGCTGGCCTCGAACTCATGGTGATCCTCCTGCCTCAGCCTCCCGAGTGCTGGGATTACAGGTGTGTGCCACCACAGCTGGCTAAAATCTCAATTTATTGAAAAAAAAAGTAAAAAATAAATTAAATATGTATATGGTAAGGGGTTGCTTTTCTTGTCTTATGCCTGTAGTTCTACAGTGAGATCACTCTTTGTGACAACATTTCCAAAAGGAATAAAATAAAAATTTTAAAATGGCACATAACACCTGTCCTATGTTGAGTGTGAGGTATCATATGTTACAGTATGATTTTTATTTGCCCCTTGCTGTCCTCTCTGAAGAACATTTCATGTATTTCACGTCACCATTCATATATACAGCTTGAAACTGTTTTATACATAAATCAAATCATGTTAATACCAACAATACTGATATTAAAAATAAATAATAAAAGTGTAATCCTGAGTGGCTTACAAGTTGGTTTAATTTTTCAGATCACCCAAAAGAAAAGAAAAAGCAGTTTGAAAATGTACTCAGGATTAGAGTGTGGCTCAGTGGCAGAGAATGAGTTTAGCATGCATGAGGCCCTGGGTTCATTCTCCAGCACCAAATAAATAAACTTTAAAAAGACACCCAAAAATGTGTATTCAAAATTGGACATACTTTGGGGTTTGATTTTCCGACAAGTTATCGCTGCAGTCAGGTTTTACTTTCCAACACTCCTGCTCCTCCGGGAAAGGCCAGCTCTAGCTACGACAGACACTGGGTGTGGGACTCACCCTGGATAATGCCTGGCCCCGAGCAAAGCCTCATTGGGCTGTCAGTGGCACTTTAGTTAGAATTCTGGGAATGGTGTTCTTGGCAGCCACGGAGACCAATAAAGAGCACTGACCTGCTGAGCGCTCCATCATGCAGCCATTGGGCACTTACAGTGTACCCATTCTAGCCTCACATCAGCTATGCACGTGGAGTATTAATGTCCCCATTCCAAGGAGACTAAGGCAACTCTCCAGACACCCAGCTAGTAAGTGGCAACATCGTACTCTGACCCCAAGCCTCTGAAACACAGTTCCTTTAAGAGCCAAGTTCTGCGAAGAAGAAAGCCCAGGGAGGTGCTGGGTTGGTACCCAAAGTACTCCCTCCACTTCCAGGGAAAGCCAACTATAGGCAAAGTAAACACAAAATGTTAGTAAAATAGAAAACAATGAGACTGGTGGGTAGGTAGAGTTTAATCTACCTGTACACTTTGAAATCCTGAGGGAAAAAACCTCAAAACAACCAAGAAACAAGCAAAAAACTTGCTGCTGCCTGGCTGAGGTGTTCTTAAGAAGGCCAAGTATTTGGCCGCCAGCCGGATTCCGCTGGGCATGAATGCTTGGCCCTGTGAGTCTCTCTCTCTCTCCTATTCCTGGAACGAGTTAGCCACAGGCTGAACAGCTTGTCCACTGACCAAAAGGAACAGAGGAAGAGAGCTGGAACATCGCAGGGTGGGGATTTGGGCCCATGGTACGGCACTGCTTGGCATGCTTTAAGACCTTGGGTTCAATCCCCAGCACTGCACAAAACAAACAAAAAACCTCGAAATCTCTACATTCCTGTAGGATGTGTCCCGGGGATTATGTGTGAGTTCCAAAATAAGTTGCTAGGGAGGCTACGTTCGCACTGGCCAGCTTGCCCCGGGAACCAGGGCTGGGTCAGGGCAAAGTAAGCAGAGAGGATAGAGTGCGGGTTTAAGGGAGAGCTTGACTCTGGGTCAGGGGCAGGGGCAGCACCTGTACGTAGGAGACCTGTACAGACCTGCCCAGCTCGCCCTATTCTGCCCTGTTGGGAGAGCCACCTATGGGTGTTTCTTAGATGAGTGGAGCTCAACAATTAAGTGGACAGGCTCTGGACTTGGGCCAGCTTCTCATGAAGGCTTTACTTCTACACTAACTAGCTGCAACATCAGCATGATATTCACTAGTAATCTCTGTAAGCATCTATTGTTACCTGCAAAGCCAGGTTAATAGTTGCACCTATCTTGAGGTCGTACTATGAGGATTAGATGAAGTCTTACAGGGAGTGTTTAGCACTAGGTATCCAGTACTGAGGACTGAACCACCTTTGTATTATATCTCCAGCCCTTTTCATTTATTCATTTATTTTATTTTGAGACAGGTCTTGTAAGTTGCCCAGGTGGGGCTTGAACTTATGTTCCTCCTGCCTCAGCCTCCCTAAGTGCTGGGATTACCAGTGTGTGCCACAGAGCCTGGGGTGCAGCTGTTTTTTTAGATTGGTCCTTTACAACCACCATTGTCCTCGGCTTGGTCAGTGTCTAGTTTGGTAAGTATGCTAACGTTACACACGGTCAGATAAGGGTAACAAAGGCAGGGAAAGGCAAACATCGACTTGGCCAGGGTTAATGTCATGGCCACATGAAACTTTTGTGGCTGAACAAAGACCTTCCAGGAAACACATTCGGAGAAAATACGATTTCTAGAGACAAAAGTCTTTGCTTTTAATGGTATTCATAACTGTCTGAAGTTCAGAGAAAGAGACTGCTGTGAACGGACAACAGAAACAACTTCGAATGGCCTTTGGATCCCTTTTCCCTGACTCTGTAAAGAAGGGTAGCAGCTGGGCCACCTGTGGTCCTCGGCAGGGTCAGGTGGAGTCCCTCATCCAGACGTAAAGCTTCACAGATTCAGCAAGCTCAGAACACTTCAGGCTCTGTGTTGTCAGCACAATGCTGTGGGTCACTTTGTTGAAGAGACACTTTGTCCCTTTTCAAAGTGGTTTTACTCATTTGTTTTTAGCATCAGTGCATGTTTGCAGTGCACAATAATTGCATCCCTCTTGGCACCCTGGTGCACACACACTGCATCCTAGTCATTTGTAATCTGTCCTCCTCTGGCCTCCCTCTCACTCGTGTTCCAGGTCTCCTTCACATCTCCACAAAGACTACTTCCGTGTGTTCTGCCATCTCCTTTATTTTGTTCTTTAAGTTCTTTATATTTTGGGCTTTGATGCTACTGGAGAAAAGTATAGTCATCTTTGGTAAAGAGGACACTCAATATATATTTTCTTTACCATTTTGTACCCTTCACTGCAACAACTGTGAAAGGATGCTAAAACAAGCAGCTGAAACAATTTGCTGACAAGGACGTTGGCACACACTCTAAATGTCTTCCATGAACTGCACAGTATTAATCAAGGGGAGGAGTGAGACTTTCTAATGGGGAAACCTACAAGCCAGACTTTAACCAAATGATCACCCAAACAAGACAAAGTAAGACCGTGTGCCTCCTGACAATGCTCTGAGCATTCGTCACTTTGTTGGTCCTTCCGAAAAGCCATAGCCTGAATCCTGTGAGAGACAGTGGATCCCACTGTGGGGTAGTTGACAATACTTTTATTCCTCAAGGATAAAATCCCGAAAGACAAAGTAGGCAGAGCGATTTCCAGATTACAGGACATGGAAGGGATATGAGGAATAACCGCACCCATCCTCCTGTAGGAAGTCCTGGGATAGATGTGATTTTTGTTATAAAAGACAATGTAGGGACGACTGGCCAAATCTGAAGTAAGGTATCAATGTTAAATTTCCTAATTTTAGTAATTGTACTGTGGCTATGTAAGAAAATGTCCTTAGGAAACACACATTGATGTATTTAGGAGTAAAGGGGTAATGATGTCTATCATTTACTCCTAAATGGCCCAGAAAAGCAACAAAACAGACAAACAACACCATGCAAATGTAGATGAGTGTGAGAGAGATTAAATAAAGCAAATGAGCCATTACAATAATGAGTCTATAAAGGTAGTTTTGTATTGCATCTGAGCTTTTCTATACTATACATTCAAAATTATATCAAAATAAAAGGTGACAAAAGATACTTTCTGAATTACCCATATGTACAAATGTATACATTTAGAATTTTATCAGCTATGCATGTGGCTCAAGCTGTATGTCTTGGAACTATAAAAATGCTGGATATTAGTGGCATCAGATTTTAAAAATTTAGGGATTTACTCCAAATTTAAGTCATGCTGAAAATATGCAATGTCTAAAAGAAAATGTTTCAAATCAGATTTTGAACTCACATATTTTCACCTTTGTCATCTCTACCTAACTATTTCATATACTGGCAAAACCATGGGATAGGAATATCTTGGGTCTTAAATCAGGTGGCTGAACATTCAGAAGTTTAAGAATTATTTGGAAACATTGGAAATGTGGCTTCGACTAATTCTAATCACTCTACTGACTGGGAATAATTTATGAACATAAAGGATAATGTCCTTTATATTCAATGCACCAATCACAGCCTAATATAAGAAAAGATGGGGCCGGTGAGATGGCTCAGCAGCGTAAGCGCCTGCCTTGCAAGCGCGAGGGCCCATGTTCGACTCCCGGAACCCACATACGAAAAAGGGGCCGGTGATATCGCTCAGTGGCATGGGTGCCTGTTGGCGCGCGAGGTCCTGAGGTCGACCCCCGGTACCCACAAAAAAAAAAAAAAAAAGAAAAGATGTAACTTAAACCAAAACTACTTGTTTGAATTTTCCTGTTATTTGCTTCACTGGCATTCCTTTTTTTTCCCCATTTTTTTATTTTATGAAAAAATAAAATAAATTTTCATAACCAAGTAATAAGAGAATAACAAATAGCTATTATACTGTGTATCATTATCTTCAAATTAGTTACTCAGTACAAGACGTAAACTAAAAAGATTCTTACAAAAAATAAACAAATAGATACCACAAACTTTCTTTTCAACAACTTAAGGTAAACTAGCAGTATAAATGAAACAAATTAGCATATATATTGCAATATTTTTAAAACAATGGAATATGTAATTTGACAAGTATTTGAACTTCTCCCTGCTTTCTATTTATTGCTCTTTTATTTTGCTCTTTGTATATATATATATATATATATATATATACATATAGTATTTCATATTTATAGTGTTTTGCAAATAAGAGAAAGCATGTGATATTTGAACTTGTGTGTCTGATGTATTTCACTTAACATTATATTCTCAAGGTGCATCCATTTACCTACAAATGGTGCAAGTTTATCTTTCTTTATAGCAGTGTAGTACTCCATTGTATATAAATACCACATTTTCTTTACCCATTCATCTATTGATAGACCTATATGCTGTTTCCAAGATTTAGCTATTATATATTGTGCTGCTATAAATATGGGTATGCGTGTATCCCTGTAACATGGTTTTAACTCTTTTGGATACCTTTAAGAGGACAGTTGAGTCAAATGGAATTTGCAGAGTCTCTACACTGATTTCCATAGTACTTGCATAGTTTACATTCCCACCAACAATGTAGTAGAGTCCTTCGTGCCCTCCTGCAGCCTCACCAGCACTTGTCATTTGATTTTTTGGTGTTAGCTATTCTTTCTGGAGTAAGATGGAGTAAGATCTCAGTGTGTGTGTGTGTGTTTTGTGGGTATCTCTATCTCACCGGCCCATGTGTGTGTGTTTTAAGAGGGTCTCTCTATGTAGTTGTGGCTGGCCTAGAGCTCGCTATGTAGCCCAGGCTGGCCATGAATTCCTGGTGGTCCTCCTGCCTCAGCTTCCCAAGGGCTGGATTATAGACATACACCACCACACCTGGTTTAGTGTTGTTTTAATTTGCATTTTTTTTTTTTTTGATGGCTGCTGGCATTTCTTAGCATGATTCGAAAGCAGTCATTGTAGGTAACTTCCGTTTATTTATTCAAAACATGCTGTGATTACTCAAGAAAGAAAAGTCCTGTATCCCAGCTTCATCTTGAGCAGTGGCAGGTGCTGCGGCGCTGGCCTCATTTCTTTCTGTCGGTGGAAGGGCACCGTGCCACGCTTGGCTCGCGCCTCTCGTACTGCTTGCTGTCTCTTCCCTTCTCCCTCCACTCTCTCGATCTTTCTGGTGAATCTTCCAGGCTGCCTGCATTCCGTCCTGTCTTCTGGGCATTTTTGCTTGAATTTGGACTTGGACTGGGCCCTGGCCTGGCTGCTCGTCATTGACTGGGCTTTCGTTCCGCCACGGGACAATCCCAGACCACGCCCCGCCTTGCCATCCCGGCTCGGCTCGGGTTGGGAACTCTTTTGTATGCAGGGCGCAGCACAGAAGGCAGGGAGGCGAGAGCGCTGAATCAGCGGCCCCCACCTCGTGCGCGGCGCCTCCAGCCCCGGGGAACTGCATCATGTGCATCTCAGACCTTCTGCCAGAAACCGGGACGTCTTTAAAGCTGCCTGGTATTCTATCTAAAAAGAGTGACAGGAGCGACCTAGGAGAACAGTTTTTAACGTGGATTGAAACACATCAAACCTATGAAAATTCATGAGGCCAAAGTGATTCTTTAAAATACTAGGGAAAACCTAAAAGGGGAAAATAAGCATTTGTGTTGCTTACGTGGAGTAATCACTTGTCTCCATCCGAGACTTGCGTCAGAGAAATGTCCCAGCTGTTGCACCGCGGGGTCAGCGTGTGTGACATGTGTCACCCACACTGTAAGATCGCGAATTCCCCACGCCTGGCCCGTGCTTGTGCACAGGAAGTGAGGAGGAACCCTGACCCCCAGCCTGCCTCTTTGTTGACTCTCTCTGGGCCTGGCTGATCACAGGGGAGCTGGCCAAGGCCCAGAAACCCGAGTCCTCCAGAGCCAGGCGGGGATGAGGTCAGGAAGGGCTCAGCCTCGCTGGAGTCCACTCAGCGGACACTGCAGGAGCAGCCTCGGTGGCCGGGACCCACTCTCCCCACCCTGTCCTGCGGGTCCTCCTCTCGCCGCCCACGCCTTCTTGGCTGCTTTCCCGGCTCCTTCCTCCACCCACCTTGCAGTTCCAGGTTGTTCTCTTCCCTACCAGAGATTAGTGACTGGAGCTTCTCAGACAAGGTCATGGTGGCACTCGCTTGTAATCTTAGCTACTCGGGAGGCTGAGGCAGGAGGATTGCAAGTTTGAGAGCAGCCTGGGCAACTTAGTGAAACTCGGTATAAAAATAAAATAAAGCATACTGGGGGAGTAGCTCAGTGATAGAGCATCCCCCGGTTCAATCCTCTGAAGTCAACCAAATGTTTTGCGTACATGGCCATGTTTTTCTGGAGAGAAGGCATTGAGCTTCCATGAGCCCGGGAGACCAGTGGAGGGAGGCCAGGAGGACAACAGAGAGGATGCAGATCAAGCCGAGTCTGAGGGGGCAGGTGCTGCACCACAGCAATGGACATTCAGCGATGGATGTCCGCACTGGACATTCCCCAGACCGCGCAGAGGCGCCCAGGTCAGCGTGGCGAAGGCTGGGATCAGACCCCACCCCAAACAGCACCCCTGACTGTTTCTTTCCTCTGCACACAGCCATGCACCCTGCTGCCCCCGGAACCTCGTGGAGTCACATGTGTTAATGTATTCTCCCTCTCACACCCATCTACTCAGTGGCGTTCGCCTCCCTGCCTGTGGCTTCCTCCTCATCCTCACTGCCTCAGCAGCTCAGACGCCCCCTCCTCCCGCACACACCTTGCCCACCGTGAATTTGCCTCTAGCTGCCACTCTTCCACTTCATCTCCCTGCAACTGTCTGAGGCCCGCTTCATATATGCACATCTGATTACGCGTGTCACTCCTCACTCAGGATTCTTCCACGTGTCCCCATCGCTCACAGAAAAACCCCGCTCCTTTACTTTCATTCCACAGCACGATTCGGTCATAATGCAGCACTCCTGGTGGCCTCAAGATCATGCCGAGATTTGCACAGCGCTGTGCCCAGATAATTTCTCTGTGTGGAACACAGCCCCCCAACTCCTGCCTCCCCGCATTCTCCACCCACAATGCACCAGGTGCACCATCTCCTTCTCCATGCCAAGGCTGCCTCCTTTGCAAGAGTTGCTGGCTTCGCCTGGTAACACAGGCCAGGCTGTGGGACCTGCCCACTTCCCTGGAGCACTCAGCAGGGCACACACTTCTAAGTCCATGGCTCTTTATGCTGGAGTGGGGCTGAGACCCTTGTGCCTTGCCCAAGGCAGTGTGCTTGCTCTGTGTATAGATAGCCAAAGCCAAAGTAGTGGAAGGAGCAAAAGGAAAGCTCTTTGCAGAGGCCTGAGCTTCCAAATCTTTCCAGGCCAAAGGCGAGAGAACGTAGGTGCAGACAATTCTAAAACTCGGAGGTGGGGTTCACTTCTCATTTCATCTGCATCATCTCCTTCCCTATCACACGCTGGCCCTTACCTGTGGCTCTGAGGATCACACAAGAGAGTGGAGTTGAGTGTGCCCGGAGCTGAGCGCTATGCAGTGATTACCCACTGTCCCTGTTCTTCGATGGTCTGCAGGCTCCTCAGAAGCCTTGTCAATGTTTTTTGAGTGCTTGTGTGAAATAATGAACTGGAAAGGGCATTTTCTAAAAATTCTTATAAAAATAGTTCGTTCTACTTTCGAGCACTTGCTCCATGCTGCTGCTCCCGGGGCTGGTGGAGGGGATGGTGGTCATAGCGGCACTTTGGCGCTGGTCTGCTGGGCTCCACGCTGTATGCCTTTACCTGCTGTTCCTCACAAAAGCCCTCTTGCTGCTGTCACCACCCTGGCTCATAGCGTGCAGCTGGCCCGACCACTGCTGAGGTCGCTAGTCCTCGAGGAAGCCCAGTCAAATCCAGGCAGGAGAGATGGAGTCCAGCTCTCGCCACCCCCACCCTCTCCACCCCTGTGGGCTTTTCATTCCACAAAGAGCATTTTCTGTCTAAATTCACCACCTACAGGACTTCACTTAATCCTCACAACAGCCTGGAGGCAGAGACCATTATTGACCCCTTTCGGACAAGAAAACTGAGGCTCGAGGTGTCCAGTATCGGGCCCATGTTACTTGGAGAAGGCACAAGTCGAGGCCGAGCAGACAGGCTCTGAAGTCCAGACGCTGACCCAGCCTGGGCTGCCGCTTGGCTCTCGGACCCACACACGGATAGCAGCACAGATGCTCTGTGTGCGACGGGCTTAGGTCCCGATAAGCTTATCAGCAACTGAGCACCTGGCAAGTTGAAAATGCATTTAGGACGCTGCCCGACCTACAGCCTGGCTTAGCAGGGAGCATTGCAGGGCCAGTGTTTCCCCTGGGGCCAGGGCTGGTGGGATTGAGGCTCTACACTGCCCAGGGCCATGGCAGCAGCACATTCAGGAAGTGATCCTTTTCCTCTGGATGCGTAGTGGTTTCCACCTTGGAAGACCAGATGATCAGGGACACTGGTAAGAAGAGCACGGTCCGTACACTCACAGAAACTAACACCCAGGGTCCACAGCAAGTGAGGGAAGCAGACTCTTGGGGACCCTGGATGGCAGGGCTGCTGGGAGGGTCCCCTCAGTCCTGGCAGGGTGGCCGGTGCATGGTAGGGAAAGGTCAGGAGGCTCTGGACGCTCTGTCAGCCCTTCACAGTGAGGTAGGAGATTAGGGGCAAACAGGACAAACT
Organism: Erethizon dorsatum; assembly: GCA_028451465.1. Classification (NCBI taxonomy): domain Eukaryota; kingdom Metazoa; phylum Chordata; class Mammalia; order Rodentia; family Erethizontidae; genus Erethizon; species Erethizon dorsatum. Next base: position 38,155,368 of record CM051835.1, on the reverse strand, counting down.
ACTGGACAGACTGTGCCCAAGGTCTTAAAAACCCAGATGACACACCCAGAACACGGGACCCAAAATGACTGCAGCTCCTGAGCACTCTACACTGAACCAGTGAGGACACAACATTTCAGCCCCTCATGAACCTGGCACTGTTCCCAGGACCAACTGGAAAAGTGCTGTTTTCAATCCTTCATTTGTGTCTGGCAGGAAGCAGAGCGAATCTTTCGATAGGAAAGCTTAAGTCTGGAGCGACACCAAGTGAGTTTTCGATAGGACAACTGTCCCAATACCTTATTTGCCCAAAGGGGAAGCCACCCCCCTTTTGGAATTTTGGATACAAAAGACCTCTTTCCCTTATGAGCTTACCTCTTTTCTGTCTTCAGCAGGCGTACACTTCCGCTGCCTTTCCTCTGTGTCTTATCCAATTCTTTGTTCAGGACACCAAGAACCTGGGATGAATGTCCACTGGGCCCTCCACCCAGTGACACCGGGTGGAGAACTGGCCAGCTCCGCACTGCGGGGCTCAGGTCTTTGGCCGGGTTCCGGGTGAGGGTGCGGCATCCACCCCCCTGCGTTGGGGGCAGGAACCTGTGTTCAGAGAGTGGGTGCTGCAAGGCTGGAACGCAGGGCTGGAACCCCTCTGTGCCTCAGGGTGCTCTAGAGGATTTTATGAGTAAATAGTGATTGTAGATTTTTGCATTGAAAATCTTGAACATCTGAATGGCGTTTGCTAAGAATTCAGAGGTCACCGAGTCACCAGGAACTGAGTCCTAACACAGTGAGGAACTGGCCATGCACCTTGATTCTTTATGCCTTTGACAAAAGATTGCAGACAAGACATGTAGGCTGCCATGTATAGACAGCGGTTACTGTGAGTGACAGCTTTTCGAGGAGGGGGAGATTGAGAGAGAGGTGGGAGAGAGAGAGAGAGAGAGAGAGAAAGAGAGAGAGAGAGAGAACATCTCCAGGGTGGAGATGGGCCGCACCAAGGTGGCAGTTGCACTGATGCGGCCTCAGGTTATATCTCCATGATTAACTGGGTCTTTGAAGGAATGTGCTTTCTTTCCTCCAAGGTCCTTGTTCCTTTATCAGGAAAATGCGCTGTGATGACCTACTAGGTTCTTTACTCTCTAGGCAGACATTTTCTGTTTAGTTTGTTTGGAGACCTTGAAGATTTTCCAAGCCCTCACCCGTGGTCTGGACTTTGTACAGTCGCTGGACCTTACCAGCGTGCTCAGAAGATGTTACTTTCTCTCGAGCTAAAGTTTGAAACCACGGTAAGATAGATACACTACCAATTTTACTTAGTTCATTGAAGAGTAAGGTTTGTGCCAATAATGTTTGGACAATTGAATGTTAATGTCTGGTATCCTGAATAACTAACTTAAAGATAGTAATACGTAATGTATTAACCATAGTTACCCTCCTATTATGTTGTTTCGAAAATTTGTTCTTCTTTTGATTTGTTTTGTTTTTTCTTCTCTTTAAAATAAAATTAAAAAAAAAAAAAGTTTGAAACCACGGGCTTTGTGTGGATTTTAGCTGTAGCTAGTGATTAAGTAAGCAAAGGAAAAAGAAAAAAAGCAATCACGTCTTAGCTTTTCAAGTAGTGCCCAGCTGCCTGTCTCCAGGCCTGCTAATGTCTAACTTTCTGCCTAACAACTGCATTAAAAACTCTGCTCACCAAATGCAGGCATCTCCCCCACATTTCAGTCTCCATTTCTCCTTAATCCTGGCACTGCTGCTGCTGCTCTGTGGTGGGCACTCTGGCTGCCTGTTCTCCTGATCCTCTCAGGTCCCCCTCTTCTTCTTTCCAGCCCTTTCAAGTGACTCTGGATCTAGTCATTCTTAGAAGAATCTTAGTTCACCCAGAGGGAGTTCCAAATCAGCATCTCCAGTCACATCCTCTCCTCTTACCTCTGGTCTCTGGTTGCCAATCTGAGTAACGTGGATCCAAGCTATTCTCTGCTGTTACAAACACTTCAGGCCATGTGCCCTCTAAACATGTATGCCAGCTCTGGAATTTGTTTTAGGGCATCCAGACCTGGGAAATCCACAATCATTTCAAATGCACAACTCACACGATTCACTGTTTCACTTCTAGGAATCTATAGAAATATGTAAATCCTAAATGAACATGTACAGAGATGTTCGTTATAAAATAATAATTAAAAAATTAGAGCAACTTATGGGGTTGAAATGGTGAATTACAGTTCATTCACACCATTGAGATAGTAACAGAATAGTAAGGCACCTCTGTAGTAACTGATATAAAAGGGTTGTGTAAAGTATGTATGGAGAAAAAGAGAGAACAATATTTGTACCATTAATCCTATTTGCGTGTGCGTTTGGAGAAAGCATCATGTGAATAGTAATCAAAATTTAAAGCAGGATTACCAGATTACAGTGCCACTGGGACTGAACTGGGAGCCACAGGACATGTTTGAGAGCCTGAGAGGTGCTTGGGCATTATTTCAAAGTTTTAAGCTGTGAAACGTTGCAAGACGAATCTCATGTTAAACCTCTGTGGGTGTGGAGCAGACCCTGATGTGGGAAGGAACTGAGCCCGCAAGACCTTTGTGGTTGGGCTGCATCGGAATCATCTGTTTTGTTAGCAGACTGAAACAAAACAAAACGACACAAAAGGCCGTGTCCCTCATCATTCATTCTGGGTCAGAATGGGTGGTGGGGACCGCGGTACCCATGTCCCGTGTTTTCTTCTCTTTTGGTTACAGATCAAAATTTATGTCCTTGATTTTAAAAAGTACTTGTTTTCATAGATTTTAAATTAATATTAAAAAATGAAAATCTATCCATCCATCTGTCCATCCTGGGAATTGAACCCAGGACCTTTGCACTGAAACTACATCCCAGGCCTTCTATTAAAAACAATTAGAAAAAGAAGAGCAGACTAAGCCAAAAGCCCATACAAGGGAGGAAATTATAAAAATCAGAGCAGAAATTAACATATTGGAGACAAAAAAACAATACAAAGAATCAACAAATCAAAGAGTTGGTTCTTTGAGAGATTAAATAAAATCGACAAACCCCTATCCAACCTTATTAGAAAAAGGAAAGAAAGTACTCAAATCCATGCAATTAAGAATGAAAAGGGTGATATCACAATGGACCCTGCCGAAATTCAGAAGATCATCTATACCTACTTTGAAAACTTGTATTCTAATAAGATGGAAAATGCAGAAGAAATGGACAGATTCCTAGATACATACGAATTACCAAAGCTCAACCAAGAAGACATAAAAATCCTAAATAAACCAATAACAATCAATGAAATCGAAGATGTAATTAAAAACCTCCCAACAAAGAAAAGCCCAGGCCCTGATGGATTCACTGCCGAATTCTACAAGAAATTTAGAGAAGACTTAACACCACTACTTCTCAAACTCTTTAATGAAATTGAAAGGGGAGAAATACTCCTAAATTCATTTCTGGAAGCAAGCATTACCCTGATACCAAAACCAGAGAAGGACCCAACTAAGAAAGAGAAATATAGACCAATCTCCCTAATGAATGTAGATGCAAAAATCCTCAATAAGATACTGGCAAACAAAGTGAAGCAAATCATCAAGAAGATTATACACCACGACCAAGTTGGATTCATCCCAGGGATGCAGGGATGGTTCAACATATGTAAATCAATAAATGCAATACACCATATTAATAGAACCAAGGACAAAAATCATATGATCATCTCAATAGATGCAAAAAAAGCTTTTGACAAAGTCCAGCACCCATTCATGATAAAAACCCTACAGAAAATTGGAATAGATGGTCTTTATCTCAATCTGATAAAAGCTATCTATGACAAACCAACAGCCAATATCATACTAAATGGTTAAAAACTGAAAGCCTTCTCTTTAAAATCAGGAACAAGACAAGGATGTCCACTATCCCCACTCTTATTCAACATAGTCCTGGAAACTTTAGCCAGAGCAATTAGACAAGAGAAAGAAATAAAAGGAATAATGATTGGAAAGGAAGAGGTTAAATTATCATTATTTGCAGATGACATGATACTCTACATAGAAGACCCCAAAAACTCCACTAAAAAATTGCTCAATTTAATAAGCAAATTCAGTAGTGTAGCTGGATACAAAGTTGACAATCAAAAATCAATAGCCTTCCTGTACATGAATAACAAACTCACTGAAAGAGAAATTAGGGAAACAACACCTTTCACAATAACATCCAAAAAAATGAAATACCTAGGAATCAACCTCACAAAGGAGGTAAAAGACCTCTACACTGAAAACTATAGTACTCTGAAAAAGGAGATTGAAGAGGATATCAGAAAATGAAAAGATATCCCTTGCTCTTGGGTAGGAAGAACCAACATAGTGAAAATGGCCATACTTCCAAAATTGTTATACAGATTTAATGCAATTCCGATCAAAATTCCAACAGCATATCTCACAGAATTACAGAAGACAATCCTAAAACTCGTCTGGAACCAGAAGAGACCTAGAATAGCAAAGGCAATTCTGGGTAACAAACACAAGGCAGAGGGCATCACAATCCCTGATTTGAAATTATACTATAAAGCTACTGTGATAAAAACAGTGTGGTATTGGCAAAAAAACAGACCCGAAGATCAATGGAACAGATTAGAAGATGCAGAAACAACTCCAGACATACTAAGCCACCTTATCTTTGACAAAGGTGCCAAACACATCCACTGGAAGAAAGATAGCCTCTTTAATAAATGGTGCTGGAAAAATTGGCTCTACACATGCCAAAGATTAAAATTAGACTCATATCTTTCACCGTGCACTAAACTAAATTCAAAATGGATCAAAGATCTAAATATTAAAACAGAAATATTAAATCTCCTGGAAAATAGAATAGGTAAAACTCTTGAAGACATTGGTGTAGGCAAAGACTTTATGAATAAAACCCCAATGGCACAGGAAGCATCACAAAGAATCAACAACTGGGATCTCATCTTATTAAAAAGCTTTTGCACAGCAAGAGAAACCACCAACAGAGTGAAGAGACAACCTACAACATGGGAAAAAATGTTTGCCAGCTGTTCCTCAGACAAAGGATTACTATCGAGAACGTATAAGGAACTCAAAAAAATCAGACCTCCCAAATTTAAAGACCCAATCCAAAAATGGGCATCTGAGATAAATAAACATTTCTCAGATGAAGAAATACAAATGGCAAATAAATATGTGAAAAAATGTTCAACATCACTAGTCATTGAGAGATGCAAATTAAAACAACAGTGAGATTCCATCTCACCCCAGAAAGAATGGCTATTATTAAGAAGTCAACTAATAACAAATGCTGGAGGGGCTGTGGGGAAAAAGGAGCCCTTCTCCACTGTTGGTCGGAGTGTCGAGTGGTACAGCCACTGTGAAAATCAGTGTGGAGATTGCTCAAAAAACTAGGATCGGAAGTCCCATTTGACCCAGCTATTCCCCTTCTGGGTATCTTCCCAGAAGAATTAAAAACATCGTACCACAGCGATATATGTGCACCCATGTTTATAGCAACACTATTTGTAATAGCTAGTTCGTGGAAACAACGCAAATGCCCATTAACTGAGGAATGGCTAAAAAAGATGTGGTATTTTTATACAATGGAGTACTACTTAACCACAAAGAAAGATAAACTGGAAACTTTTATAGGTAAATGATGCAACTCGAGAAAATACTCACAAGTGAAATAAACCGGACGCAGATTTGTAAACACCGTATTGTCTCCCTAGTATGAAAATGCAGTTTCACTGTGACTATTCCATTCCTTGGTCTTCTATTTTTACCTAGCTTTTACATGGCTTAATCCTATACTGAGTAATGTTTTTCTCCAAAAGGTATTTGTACATTCTCTAGTTCTTGAGTTTGTTAATACGTAAGAATGTTTACTTGTTGTCTTTAAAAAAATAAATTAATTTAAAAAAAAATAGAAAAAAATGTGTTTCTTGTATACAGAAAGAAAAGAAAAAAAATTACTCTGCATTTGTTTTTTTGAGACAGGGTCTTGTTCAGTTACCGGGGCTGGCCTTGAACTTGTGACCCTCCTACCTTACTTTCCCAGAGTGCTAAATGCCCCACCACTAAATTTTGAAATAATTTCCAAAACAGAAAAGAAACAAATATAATAAATAGGTTCGTGGTGTTACGCTGGAAACTTACAAGAGCTGTGGGAAAAAGGAGAACATTAAGCAGGGGAGGGGGAGTTGGGAGGCCAGAGAGGAGGGTGGGGTTACTACTTCCGGGGGGCGCCCCGCGGACCTTTGCCAGCAGTGCAGCCTCCTCCGTGTCCCAGGTCCCAGGGCCCTGCCAGACACACAAGAACATCTTGAAATGCCCTGAGGCAGGAGCAGGAGGCCAAGGGAGGAACATCAAGGGGGCTGGGGTGCAGGAGCTGCAGAGGAGCCAGAGGAAGACAAGGCCAGGGCCCTGCGGGGTGCTACAAGGTCTCATGTACACTTTATTTCATGTTTAAAAACTTCATTTATTTTTGCAGCTGTGGGAATCAAACCTAGGGCCTCACACTTGGTAGGTAAGCACTCTACACCCTTAGCTCTGACTTCATTTAAAAAAAATTTTTTTTTTTTTAATTTTGAGACAGGGTCTACACTAAGTTGCCCACTCTGGCCTTGAACTTACAATCCTCCTGACTCAGCCTCCCCCATGTGCATTTGAAAAACATCATACAGCTGCTGTATTGCGGGAAGATATCTCAGTAGAGAGGCTTTTGGGGCCACCTTCTGCTTCTGGATTAACATAAGCAAGCCTAATCAATTCTAAATACTGGCCCTGCCTGGCCAGGTTAGAGGTGATGTCAGGTCTCTATTCCCCCACATGGCCCCCATTTATCTTCATTTTTGCCTATGTCATGTTCAGCTTTCAACAGGGCTTTCCTGGTGGGATCTGGTAAGGCTGTCATCTTCAGAAAACTTTCTGTGCTATTAGTTACAGTGCATCTGTTTCTTATGAAGAATGGATTTTGTGTATCTTTGGATCTTTGAAAATGCATCTTTCACTATTCACTGTCTTCCACCCCTGTGGGCCTGATCAATGCCGCAGAGAAACTGCATTCTAACGGGGTAATGAAGGCACTATTGTGTTGTATTTTCTTAACCTCTGTTGCTCAAGAGAGAAGCAGGGTAGAATTTATGTGGCTGGAAGAGCAAGGCGGCAGTGATGTATTTATCGCGTCAGCCCACAGGAGGATACTAGTATTTAGGAAATAAGATGTAAACATGGTAAGCGGTCTTCTCATTAGCACCTGCTTGGCATCTTGTGCCTGGGACTGGGGTAGAGACTGGTGTGGCCCTGGAGACTACACTTATTTCAACGCAAGGGACAAGAAGTCCGAGGGAGAAGCTTACCTTAGAAAGAGAACCCTCTCCCTGACTCAGCACAGACTGGTTGCTGAGCTTCCTTGCTGGGTCTGGGAGCTGAGGCCCCATCTCTGGAGTCTGCTTAGAAGGTTAAGAATCCGTGTCCTTCCCAGGCCTCTACTGTCTTTGTAGTAGGAAGACAGCATACCTTTAAGCACTCTGCAATTCTCTTTTTCTTTTCTTTTTTCTTCTAAGGCAGAGTCTCCCTGTGTTGCCCAGGCTTGTCTCCAGCTCCTGGGCTCAAGGGATCCTCCCACCCCTGCCTCCTCGTAGCTGGGACCATAGGCAAGTGACACCACGATGGGAATTCTCTTAACCCACCTCTGTGCTGGCTCCACATTAATTGCCTTTATTTGTCTCCACTTTTGTAAAACTTACTTGTTTTTGAAGCCACAAGATGTAGTCAGTTGGTCCCTTTGGTTCATTTATTCCCAGAGTGCTCTGTAATGATAAAGATGGTTGACTTTTGGAGGCCCGCAGTCCACCAGATCCTGTTAGAGGTGTTTCATTCATTTCTTCCATTAACAATGCAAGTATGGTGTTTAGTCCATCTTTCTAGATGAGAAGAGTGAGGCACAGAAAATGAGGTATATGTCCAAGTTTATACAGAATGACTGTAGCCCCTCTGTGAATGGTTCCCGTCATATCATTATGACTTGTGCCATTGTTATTTTTTTATACATCTGTTTCCTCCTCTGAGTTATGAACTTCTTGAAAAACAGGACAATGTCATGTTTGTCTTTATGCTTTCCACACCTTCTGGCCTCGCCCCACACACAGTATGTGCATGAAAACTGGGGTGAGCGAATGGTATTCAGGATGCCAAATACTTGTAACGTCACTTCTCGAGGTTATTCACAGCTCCGAACAAAGAAGAATATTTTAATTAAAATTGTGAGTAAAATTAATGGAAAGCAAAAATTTGTCAAAAAACATTCCTTTTTCATATGTTCTCAGACTAAGACACATGAAAACAAGAAAGAAATAGAGTCCTATCCATTTCTGTTCTCATGGGGTTGAAATCCTAGCCTTGTTTAGAGATTGCCATGCTGCTAATGCGGGCAAGCTGCTGCACAGTGGTTGCTGAGAAATGACAGGCCTTGTTGATCCAGTGTCAGGCTGTGCGGGGCATGGCTGAAACCCAACCTGAAATGGTTTTTCTGATCTCCAGGAGCATTTCCGCCACACGTGTACAAGCCACTGTAAGTGGCCATGTAAGGTACTTGAGGTACCAACCTTAACATACTGCCTGTCCCAGATTCATTAGAAAATTGTTTCTGCTTTATTTATAGATTCGATAATGTATTTATTTTGCTTGTTTTTGAGTGTCATAAAAATGGTGTCTAATTGTATATATTCCTCTGACACTTGTTAATTTGCTTGCTTTTCCTCAACACTGCTCCCTAAGATTCAATCCATCCACGTTGAGGTTTGCGGCTAGGTTTCAGCTATTTCTATCGTGGTGCAGTATTTTGCTGTATCCACAGACCATCGGGTACTCATCCAGTCTTCTGCTGGGGGATGTCTGAAAGGCTCCAGTTCCTTACAGCAGGTCCAATGCTGCTAAGAACACTGCTGAATATGTTTTGGGTGCATAGGTGCAAGAATTTCTTAGAAAAAATATTTAGAAGAGAAATCGGTGTGAGTGTCAGCTTTTCAAGATAGTGCACAATTGCTTCCCGCCATTGAACCATGCCAGGGGCAAATATGGGGGGGAGGGGAAGGGACCAGTGGGGGGAGCAGGGTGTAGATGCGAGGACGAGGATGAGGACGAGGACGGGGAAGCTGCTGGGCGTGGGAAACAGGCAGCTGCAGGTGGGCCTGAGCTTAGCCGCTGGGAAAGAGAAAGGCCGGAGCCGCAAGGCTGGGGAGATTGGCAAGGAAGTGGAAGAGGAATTTCATTGCCTGTCACTGGGCACTGCCAAAGGAGGTTGGGTGGAGAGTGGGTGGAATTGGATCCAACATTTCCAAACTATATTCCAGCTGCTCCGTAGAAACTGGGTTAGTGCTGGAAGCAGCAAGAACGTTAGAAGCCTGCTGTCTCTGAAAAACGGGGGCAGTGTAAAGGGTGGTAGGGTTGAGGTAGAATAGAAGAAATAAAGATGGTAAAAGGAGGCAATGAGCTGGGCTTGGAGGTGCAGCAGTTATGCAGTTCGGGCTGGCTTTGAACTCACTAAGTACCTCAGGCTGGCCTCAAACTCACTGCAATCCTCCTGCCTCAGCTTCTCAAGTGCTGGAATTATAGGTGTGCACCACCATGCCAGGTTTGCTTTATTATTCTTTTATTTATTTTATTTATTTATTTTTTGGTGGGTACCGAGGGTTGAACTCAGGACCTCATGCGCCAGCAGGTGCCCGTGCCACTGAATGATATCACTGGCCCTTTTTTCGTATGTGGGTACCAGGAGTTGAACTCAGGACCTCCCGCTTGCCAGGCAGGCACTTATGCCACTGAGCTATCTCATCAGCCCTATTCTTTTAATGATAGGTACTTGGGGTGGTTGTGTCAACTTGATTGGCATGGGAGCTACTTAGGGCTTCAATAAAGCACACTTCTGAGTGTGTCCGGGTGGGTCATTGAGGTGTGACTTTGTGTACTATATAAGGTCCCTGGCCACTCCTCTCTGGCAATGTTCCCCTGCTCTGCATCCCAGTTGCTATGAACTAAGTTGCTTTGCTTTTCCAGGCCCTTCCCATGATGGTTCTACCTTGGAGCCAGCTGACCATGGACTGCATCCCTTGAAACCGTGAGCCAAATTAAACCTCTCCTCCAGTTGTGGGTGTTGGGTATTTGTTTAGCAATGGGAAAACTGACTAAAACAGTAGTGATGTCCCCTTTTCCATTTCTGATGAGTAATTTGTGTCCTTTTTTCCGTAATTAGCCTGGTAGAGGCTTATTAATTTTACTGATGTTTTCAAAGAACCAGTTTTAGTTCCACTGTTTTTTTTCTGTTGATTTTTTAAATTTTATTTTCATTGATTTCTGTTCTAATTTGCATTATTTCTTTTCTTCTGTTTACTTTGGATTTAATTTTCTCTTTCTAGTTTTATAAGTTGGCAGTTTAGGTAATTGATTTGAGAGTTTTCTTCCCTCTTCTCTCTTCTTCATCCTCCTTCCTTCCCTCCCTTTTCCCCTCACCCCATGGGGATCAAATCCAGAGCCTTGTATGTAACAGGCAAGCATTCTACCACTAAGCTATGGTCCCAAAACATGACAGAAATATATGCATTCAATGTTATACATTTCCCTCTAAGTACTGCTTTCACACATCCCACAAATTTTGAAAAGTTTTGTTTTTGTTTAGTTTAAAACATTCAATATTTCTTTTGAGATTTCTTTTTTGGTCCATATGTTATTTAGGAGCACATTTTTTAAGTTTCAAGCATTTTGGGATCTTCCAGACACTTGGTTTTTCTGTTGATTTCTAGTTTTATTCCATTGTGGTCTGAGAGTAGACATTGTATTATTCTTTTTTTTTTTTTTTTTTTTAACATTTGTTAACTGGTATTTTGTGTCCCAGAATGTGACTTATCTTGGTGAAAGTACCATATGAGCTTTAGAAGATTATGTAGCTTGTGGTTTTTGGATAAAGAGTCCATATGTGTTCATTATATTTAGCAGATCGTTGATGTTGTTGAATTTAACGATATTTTTCCTACTTGTTATGGTTTGTGTCTAGATGTCCCCCCAAAGCCTCATGTGGTCATAGGGCTTTTCCAGAGATGGCTGAATATAGAGTGTGTGATGCTGGGATTAAGGGTGTGTGATTATTAATCAGCCCACTGATTGGTTGGGCACTGCCGTAATCTCAGCAGTCTGGATAGGATTAAGGATGTAAGTGCTAGGGCAGGTAGCCTGCATGCAATATAAGGGACAGAAAGAATCTTGTCTCCCTCTTGTTGCTTTTGCTACTTTGTGGGCGCCATGAACTGTTTCTCCTCTCTGATGCCCCTCTGCCAAGCCACCCTGCATTGGAGCCAGCCAATTATGGACCAAAACCTCTACAGACTGTGAGCCAAATAAACCTTTCCTCCTTTAAGTTTGGGTATTAGGTATTTTGTCTCAGCGACAAGAGAAGTGACTAAGACACCACTGGATTTATTTCTTACAGAGACGTGTTGGACTCTCCAACTACAATAGTGGATTCACTGATTTCTCCTTTTAATTCTGTCAGCTTTTTAATTATTTTATAATTGTTTTATTCTTTTGCTTCTGTTTTGTTATTTTTTAAAGAGGGACTGGAAAGGTTTATTAGGTAGAAACTTTAGGCTGCACTCAAGAGTGGAGTGCAGGTGCTCAGAGAAATGAGATGTGTTATTTCCCGGAACAAGGAACTCATGCTTCTCTTGAGGGGGAGGAAGCCCTAGGAAAAGGTGCCCCTCACAAGGCTCCTTTTCTACAGATATGCGCCCAGCTTTTTTGGGAAGGGATAGGTAATTTAAACATTCTCTGGATTCTTTCACTCTCAACCTCCTCCTTTATCTCAGGATCAGGTTGCTGCTCTTTACTTTCTCAATTTACAACTTTCAGCATTCCTGAGGAATTTGGGGGGTGACAGGTCTGGAAGGGAAGGAGCTTAAATTTAACCAAAGAAATGCTGATATAGATCACCTTGAGTAAGTGCCACTAGGGCCTGAAGTTGCAATCTTGCAAGGGTACAATTTTTAGTTAAGACTTTCTTATCTCCTTTGTACCTATCTTTTATTTCTTCTATCTTACCTTATTCCCCTCCACCCCAAGAATTTGAACCCTTATTCTTAAGGGAGTACAGAAAGCCCAACATTCTATCTTTTTTCTAAGTTCTTTTTATTAATACATGTTTGTAGTACATAATGATTACATTCATTGTGGGGAGTTGGTACATGTACATAACATTTCTTAATACTTTTTTTTTTTGTGGGTACCGGGGTCGACCTCAGGACCTCGTGCGCCAGCAGGCGCCCTTGCCGCTGAGCGATATCACCGGCCCTTTTTTTCATATGTGGGTTCTGGGAGTCGAACTCGGGCCCTTGTGCTTGCCAGGCAGGCGCTTACACCGCTGAGCCATCTCACCGGCCCGATACTTTTTTTTTTAACCCCCTCTCCTTCCTACCTTCTTTGTAGTACATGATGATCACATTCCTTGTAGGGATTTGGTATATGTCCACGGCACTTCACAGCCACCCCCATCTCATTTCCTAACCCTCCCTGTGCTCTGTCACTTCCTTCCATCTTTTTGGTTACTTTCATTCCATCTTCTTGTAACTGCTTCAGGCTGAGGAGGGGTGTTGATCCTGCTTAATCAGGGATTAAAATTCTCACCTTGACTGATCTAAAAGAGATAAAGAAAGGTGGATTTTGCTGTTTGATGAATGATCATCTTTTGGTAGTACGAATTGAGGTCCTGACATCTCTTTCACCTCTTGCCACTGATTTACAAGGAGAAAATGTCACCAGGCTCAGTTCTGTGAATTTTTGCTCTACATATTTTGATGCTCTATTGCTAGGCACATGTATATTAAGGATTGTTATATATTTTGGAAGGTGGACATTTTTATCATGCTGTAATTTCACTCTTTATCAATAATTACTTGTTCTGAATTCTGCTCTATCAAAATAATACACTGCTTCCACTTTCTTTTTATCAGTGTTAGTATATACACCTCTCTAGTTCACTCTTGATATAAATGTCATTGTGTTTAAAGCAGGTTTCACGGAGGTGATGTACTTTTTTTTTTTTGGTGGGTACTGGGGGTCGACCTCAGGGCCTCGTGTGCCAGCAGGCGCCTGTGCTGCTGAGTGATATCACTGGCCTTTTTTTTCGTATGCGGGTTCTGGGAGTCGAACTCAGGCCCTCGCACTTGGCAGGCAGGCACTTATGCCACTGAGCCATCTCACCGGCCCAAGGTGATGTACTTTTGACTGTTGTTTTTTGATCCACTCTGATAATCTCTACCTTTTAAACAGTTCATTTACACCACTGGTGTTCAAAGTGATTGTTGATGTAGTTGGATTACTATCTTTCATATTAGTTATTGTTTTGTTTGCTGTCTTGTTTTTTGTACTTGTTTTTGTCTTCCATTCTTTTTCTGACTTTTATAACGTTTTTAAATTTTAAAATTAATTTTATTGGTACTTTTTTCCTTTTTGGTTTTTTGAGCCAGGGTCTTGCCACATATCCCAGGCTGGCCTTGAACTCACAGCAATAGTACTACCTCAACCTCCCAAGTACTGGGACTACAGGAGTGCACCATCATGCCCACCTTGGTACATTTTAGATACACATAATGAAAACATCCATCATAGGGAATTTGTACCTGTACATAACATATCTTGTTTGATTCTTCTTTTTTCCCCAATCTGCTTCTCCACTCAACCCCTCTTCCCCACCTCACTTACAAAAGCTTTGATCCCATTTATTTCCCTTCTATTCTCTTATTTTTTTTTCCTTCCTTCTTTCCCCCTCCCTTCTCCCTTGTTTCACTTCCCATTTGAACATTTTCTTCCTGTTTCTGAATATCTATTGTACATTTTGGTTTTTATTTACCCTTTTGGTTTCTCACACAAGAGAAATAGTGAGATATTTAAACATGTGTGTCCAATATATTTCACTTAAGGGTATCATCTCAAGGTGCATCCATTTACCCAGAAATTTTTCAAGTTTATCTTTCTTTACGGCAGAGTAGTAGTCCATTGTATAAAAAAACCCAAGATCTTCTATATCCATTCATTGGTTGATGGGTATTTGGGCTGTTTCCAAGATTTAGCTTTTACAAACTGTGCCTGTGTAAACATGGGTATGCATATATAATATCACTGTAGTATGATGTTTTTAATTCTTTGGGAAGATACCAAGAAGGGGAATAGCTGGGTCAAATGGAACCCCTAGTTTTAGTTTTTTGACGAATCTCCACACTGATTTCCACAGTGGTTGCACCAGTCTACATTCCCACCAACAGTGGAGAAGTGTTCCTTTTACCCCACAGTTCCGCAGCATTTGTTATTGGTTGATTTCTTGAAAATAGCCATTCTCATCAAGAAGATTATATACCATGACCTAGTGGGATTCATCCCAGGTATGTAGGGATGGTTCAGTATATGCAAATCAATAAATGTAATATACCATATCAACAGAGCAAAGGACAAAAATCACATGATCATCTCAATACACACAGAAAAATGATTTGACAAAGTCCAACACCCATTCATGATAAAAAAATTGGAGTAGATGGTCTTTACCTCAATCTAATAAAAGCCATCTATGACAAGCCAACAGCTAATATCATACTAAATGGTCAAAAACTGAAAGCTTTCACTCTAAAGTCAGGAACAAGACAAGGCTGTCCACTATCACCATCCCTATTCAATATAGTTCTGGGAATATTGGCTAGAGCAATTAGACACAAGAAAGAAATAAAAAGAATAATAATAGGAAAGGAAGAAGTTAAATTATCATTATTTGCAGATGACATGATACTCTACATAGAAGACCCCCAAAATTCCACCAAAAGGCTTCTAGATTTAATAACCAGATTCAGTAGAGTAGCTGGCTACAAAGTCAACAATCAAAAATCAATATCCTTCCTGTACACAAATAACAAACTCACTGAGAGAGAAATTAGGGAAACAACACCCTTCAAAATAGCATAAAAAATGAAATACTTAGGAATCAATCTAACAAAGGAAGTAAAAGATCTTTGCACTGAAAACTACAGTACTCTGAAAAAGGAGATCGAAGAGGTTATCAGAAAATGGAAAGATCTACCTTGCTCTTGGATAGGAAGAACCAACATAGTGAAAATGGCTATACTCCCAAAATTGCTATACAGATTTAATGCAATCCCAATCAAAATACCATTAGCATACCTCAAGGAACTGAAGAAACAATCCTAAAATTCATTTGGAACCAGAAGAGACCTAGAATAGCAAAAGCAATTCTGGGCAACAAAGGCAAGACTGGGGGCATCACGATTGCTGACTTGAAAGTATACTACAGAGCTACTGTGATAAAAACAGCATGGTACTGGCAAAAAAAGACCTGAGGATAAATGGAACTAGAAGATGCAAAAACAACTCCAAAAGCACTCAGAAACCTGATTTTTGACAAAGGGGCCAAACACATTCAATAGAAGGATAGCCTTTTTAATAAATGGTGCTGGAAAAACTGGCTTTTTACATGCCAAAGAATAAAACTAGACCCATGTCTTTCACCGTGCACTAAACTAAAATAAAAATAGGTCAAAGATCTAAATATTAAAACAGAAACACTAAATCTGCTGGAAGATAGACTAGGTAGAACTTTGGAAGACATAGGTGTAGGCAAAGACTTTACAAATAAAACCCAGATTGCTCAGGAACTATCACAAAGAATCGACAACTGGGATCTCATCTTTTTAAAAAGCTTTTGCACAGTAAAACAAATAACCAACAGAGTGAAAAGACAACCCATAAAGTGTGAAAAATTTATACCAGCTGTTCTTTAGACAAAGGACTAATTTCTAGAACATATAGAGAACTGAAAATAATCAAACCCTCCAAATTTAAAGACCCAATCCAAAAAGGGGCACCTGAGATGAACAGATATTTCTCAGAAGAAGAAGTACAAATGGCAAATAAATATATGAAAAAATGTTCAACATCATTGATCATTTGAGAAATACAAATTAAAACTACACTGAGATTCCATCTCACCTTAGAAAGAATGGCTATTATCAAGAAAACAACTAATAACAAATGCTGGCGGGGCTGTGGGAAAAAAGGAACCCTTCTCCACTGTTGGTAGAGTGTAGAATTGTGCAACCACTGTGAAAATCAGCGTGGAGATTCCTCAAAAACTAGGATTAGAGTCCCCATTTGAAATGGCTATTCCCCTTCTGGGTATCTTCCCAGAAGAATTAAAAGCATCATACCACATCAATATATGTGCACCCATGTTTATAGCAGCACAGTTTGTAGTAGCTACATCTTGGAAGCATCCCAAATGCCATCAAGCAATGAATGTTTAAATTAATTTAAACATTTAAACAATGTTTAAATGAATGTTTAAAAAAGATGTGTTTTTTTATATAATGGAGTATTAGTCATAAAGAAAGATAAAATTGAGACATTTATAGCTAAATGGATGGACCTTGAGACCTTAATCATAAGTGAAATAACTCGGACACATATGTGTATCGCATTATCTCTCTAGTATGAGAAACTGAAAATGCAAATAAGATAATAAATGTACAATAGATATTGTGAAATAGGAAGAAACTTTTCAAAAGGAAAAGGGAAATAGGGAGGAAGGAGAGGAAAGGAAGGAGGGGAAAAAAAATGAGAAAGAAGGATTGGGTCTTTAAATCTGGAGGGTCTGATATTTTTCAGCTCTTTATAAGTTCTAAGCTTCGTGAAGAGGGAAGGGAAAGGTGTTTGAAAAGAGGGGATGGGAGTGGAAAAAAAAAGAGGAAACAAGATATATCATGTACAAATACAAATTCCCTATAATGAATGTGGTCATTCTGTATATCTAAATTGTACAAATAAACTTAAATGAAAATGCATATATGAAGATACAAAAAAGAAGTTGGCTGTGACTCCGATGGGTTTTTCTTTATCAGTGATTTGTTTTTTTCTCTAACAGCTTTTAATATTCTGTTCTTGTGTTGAATTTTTGGAATCTTGACTATGATATGCCTTTGTGCATTTTTTTTATCATGGCTGATTAGAGTTTTATGTGCATCACGTATCTGTATGTCAGTTTATTTTCCATGATTGTGTAGTTTTTCTGCCATTACTTCTGTGAACAGGTTTTTATGTCCTTTGCACTATGTCCTGCTGTTTTCATTGACTCTGATCAAACTTACATTGTTCTTCTTTGCATCGTCTAGCAGCTCTTGGATTGATTTTTTTTTTTTTTTTTGGGTGTGTGTGGTCCCTTGCTTCTTTTCTTTTCTTTTTTTTTAGGCAGGGTCTCACTGTGTTTTTCAGGCTGACTTTGCACTGACTATGTAGCCCAGGTGAGCCTTGAACTTGCAGCAATCCTCCTGCCTCAGCCTCCCAAGTGCTGGGATTACAGGTGTGTACCACCCTGCCTGGCTCCTTGCTATTTTTTAGAAGTCTTTCATTTGATGTTCACTAACCACACACCTGTCTTCTAGATCTGATATTCTATCTTCACATTGGTTGATTCTGCTGTGTATGCTTTCAGTAGAATTTCTTTTTTATGTGGGTACTGGGAGTTGAACTCAGGACCTAGTGCTTGCCAGCAGGCGCTTGTGCCACTGAGTGACATCACTGGCCCTTTTTTGCCTTTATGTGGGTACTGGGAGTCGAACTCAGAACCTTGCACTTGCCAGGCAGGTGCTTATGCCACTGAACTATCTCACCGGCCCCCTTCAATAGAATTTTTAATCTCCCGGATATCTGTTTGAATCTGTTGCATGGATTGCATTTCCTTCCTATGTTGGGAATTCATAGTTTCCATCATTTTCCTAAGGTCTATTTTTTAAAAAATGTGTATCTACTATAGATTCATAACCATGTCCTTCATTATGGTCATCATCTCTTTAGCTATCTGAAAAATTATTTCTAATTTGATTTTTTTCTGGAGCCTTATTCATCTGCTTTGCTTCTGCTGTCATCATTTCAGAGAGTTCAGGTGGGTGGCTTGTGAACTTTTCCACCTCACTGCCCCTTGGGTTTGCCTTGAGTAAGTTGGAAGTCTGAGGTTGCATCTTGCTTCTACGTCTTCTCATTTTCTATTTTTTCTTTTTAGTTTGGTTTCTGTGTTGATGCTTGGAAATTGCTTATGGCAGGTATCTTTATTGCTAGTATTGGGAACTCCTTAGGAAATGACTAGTTTTCAGAGATGTCTTCTATGGGTAGCTGGCTTTTGGCTTTTGAGTCTGTTGTAAGATTCTGCCTCTTCAATTTATTGGCGATGAGAAGTTGCTCCCTATTTGGCCCAGCCCCTGGTTCTTTGTTACTGGCTTATAGTATTGTTTATGACCCTCAGGCAATCTCAGTCTTGGCTTACAAGGAAGAACAAATGATTAGAACAGTAATAACAATAGCATCAAGCAGAGCTTAGAAAATGAGAAACTGTGGTAACTTAATTTGCCACTTTTAAGTGTATGAACAAGATTTGTAGTTATATAGCGAAATCTAAAACAAACCAGAAAATTGCATCAGTAAATATCCTTTCAATTGAGTGATTTTACCCTCAAGGGAGAACATATAAAAGACATAAGAGGAAAAATAGAGAAATAGAAGAGATAGAGGGTAGAAGCAAGGCTGAAGGACAAAAGGAGATTACACAAGCTTTGGGAAACTGGTGAAGAAGACAGGAGGGAAAGAAAGAAGGAAGAAACAGAAACAAGAACAGAACACAACAACGACAACAAAAACCTAGAAACTATATTCACACTCATAAAAACAAGAACAAACAATCAAGAAAAAGAAGAAAAAAAGCAAAGAAAGGAAGAAAAGGAAAGTCTACTTCAGGGTATGTCTCTGCTGTCACTGGTGGACAACAGGGCAGACAGAGCCTGAATCCATGTTGGTTGAGCCCCGCAAGCCTGCAGTTGAATTATGGTGGGGTGGTGGATAATCCCCACAAGCCTGTTTTTTCAATTCCAATGAAGTTTATGCTGATCCTGGTTTCTAGCCACAGCTAGGCTGGGACCCAAGTTGGTCAGCCTACAACACTCCAGGTGTACATCCTCTACTACCCAGCTATATCCCAGCTCCAGAGCGTTTTGTATGACTCTGTTTTCATTCACCTCTTAGCACAAAATCCTTTTTAAGAAAGTTTTTAGTGGCCATAGAGTTTGCAATATATACTTCCAACGAATCCAAGTCCTCTTTCTGATTGTATCTTAGCAATCAAAATTATCTTACCTTTCTCTTTCTGTGCTTTGAACCATAGCCATCATTTAGTTTGCTTATATATCAGCATACATAGTCAAATACATTGTCATTAATATTTTAAAGAACATTTTTATTAGATTGGCTAAGAATAAGAAAAATAAAGTTTTATTATTTTACCTTCATTTATTCCTCTTTATGTACATCTAAGCTTCCAACCCTTGTCATTTCCCTTCTGTCTGAAGAACCTCTTTTTAGTATTTCCTGAAAGGCAATTCTACTGGCAACAAACACTCTCAATTTTTGTTTGAGAAAGTATTTCTCCTTCCCCGCTGAAGTATCATGTCACAGGGTACGGAATTCTCAGTGTTGCTTTTCTCCCAACACTTTAATATTTCTCCACTCTCTTCTTGCTTGCATGGTGTCTAAGGAAGAGGTGGGTATAATTCCTTTTTTGCCACGTTCAGAGGTTAGGCGATTTTTACTTTTGGTTTCTGTCAAGGTTTTTCCTTTATCTGTGAGTTTCTATGGTTTGAATATAATATGCCTAGGTATAGCTTCTTTTTTCTTTTGCTTTCTTAAGATTGATTGGAGATTTCTTGGATAAAGGTATTAGCATTTGTTTCTTCTAAAATATCCAAATTTTCATCAAAGCCGCATGTGTGAGACCGATGGTTTCTCCTATTTCTTCTTCTCTGGGTTGGTTCAGGCCATGAGGTTCTCAGTGCAACACAAGGCTGACTCAGAACTTTAGATACTGCCGATATTCGTAAGTATTTTTTCTGTGGACAACATGGACTGATTTTATTGACGAGCAATAAAATCAGGTAAAGCACAGGAGACAGAAGCCTAGTACTGCTCTGCATGCTCAGGCGGTTTCACCACTGGGAGTGCAGCCTTAGCTGTGAGGAGGTGCCCACCTGGCAGATACGCACTGGCACTGGGGAGTAAGGCTGCTTAGTGGAACCCACACTTGGAGGAGGCCTTTGGGTAGAAGACCGTGGGGAAATTCGTGTGTCAGGGGCACACTATGCAGCAGGGCCAGTAATTGAAGGTACCAAGAGCACCCTGATCCCCAGGCAGGGGCCACAGAGCACATGCAGAATCACTGTAATTAAAGAGTAGCAGCTGTTGTTTTGGGGATTATCTTCCAACCTGGGTGCCTCCTGACAGAGTTCTTCCAGCAAAGACAGCAGAGGCCACATTCTGATGCTTTTCTCGCAGCTCAGCACCTCCTTCCTTTAAAGCAGAAACTCTGGGTGGCGGGGAGAACGGTAGCCGTCTGCAGGTGAAAGCATGCAAGGACAGATGATCAGTATGAGCCGAAATGGGAATTCTAAAGGAAGAATCAGAAATGCTAGCAATTAGAACCACTAATGGAAATAAAGAATGTCTTCAATTGCTGGGGAAAAGTCTTCCAGCTTGAGGATCCCTTGAAGAAATCTTCAATACTGGAAAGCAAAGAGAAAAAGAGTAGGGGGAAAAATCAAAATATTCAAGGACCGTGGGACAACTACAAAAATATAACATACACATTATGAGAAGACCAGAAGAAAGCGAAAAAAGAAGAGAAGAAATACTTGAAACAATAATGACTTAGAATTTCTGCAAGTTAATGTCAGGTATCACCTACAGATCCAGGAAGCTCCAAGCTTCTCATTCCTTGACAACTGAGAGCACCTCTTCGTCAGAATCCAAGAAACCAGACAGCGGGAAATGCAAACGACTGACTTGCTTCTTCCTTTGGAAATTCAGAGAGGTTGATCTTCCTGTGGCTTAAAAGGCCAAGTGTGTGGGGAACGTCCTGATGGTTCAGGAAATCCCGAGAAATTCCACAGCAGGGTCTCCATGGACAAGAGGCAGCTGGTTGATTTCACCCGCATTCAGCGTTTCATCGAAGGCAGTCAGGAGTCTGTCTGGGCACTGTTAACTGCAGCACTCTCCTAAGTCCAGCCTCCAGCTCTGTCAACAGCAATGTAGTGCAGGCAGCAAACTGTGCCTTGAACTTTGTCAGTGCAATATTCCCATATGGTAATGTGACTTTTAATATAAACATAGATTTCATCATCATTTCTTCTAATACTAAAACTATCTCCTAAGTGACATCAGGAAAAACAATCAAATCCTCTAAATTTGTAAGTTACAAAAGATCAACATGCCAGTGTGACTTTAGTTTGCTGAAGGTAACTCTAGAGTAACTGACTCAATCCTGCCTCAACAGCAGCTTCTTTGAAGAGTGTTTTGGAGGAATTGCTTGGGGCGATGCAAACCCTGCCATGGGATGATCTGCAGTTGAGTCCTCAGGGAGAACCAGTGCAGATTCAGTAGTGGACTACCCAAAGATGTGAGCAAGCTCTTTGGATGCCAGCAGCTCTCTTAAAAGATGGGGCCATTCCTTCCCCATCAGCAAAAACAACACTCACACCTCGCTCCATATGTGGTGCGAGCTTCATTAAGCTAAGAGAATGGCAGTAGAGTGCTGGCTTTCCAAGATATCAACTATTTCAGGGAATAGCTCTGGAAAACTTGTCCACTGGAACCATGGTGTGTGGAGGGTGGCCTCACACCTGGGACTGGCAGCTGCACGTGTCCCAGTCAACGAGACTTTCATCTCACATCTGGCTTGGTTGTGGGCAAGCTGCCGATACCACCTTGCCTACCCTGCCCTCCCAGCCAGCTTAGGCATAGCTTTTTTTTTAAAAAAAAAAAACTTTTTTTTTTTATTATATATTTGTCATACATATTGATCACATTCATCATGGGGACTTTGTACATGTACGTAGTATATCTTAATTCTGCTTTTTTTTCCATTCTCCTCCCCTCCCTTTGTAGCATTTGACATGTATCCTGCTTGCTGTTCTTGGAACTTCCTAGATCTGTAGGTGATACCTGACATTAACTTGCAGAAATTCTAAGTCATTATTGTTTCAAGTATTTCTTCTCTTCTTTTTTTGCTTTCTTCTGGTCTTCTCATAATGTGTATGTTATATTTTTGTAGTTGTCCCATGGTCCTTGAATATTTTGATTTTCCCCCTACTCTTTTTCTCTTTGCTTTTCAGTATTGAAGATTTCTTCAAGGTATCCTCAAGCTTGAAGACTTTCCCCCAGCAATCAAAGACATTCTTTATTTCCATTAGTGGTTCTAATTGCTAGCATTTCTGATTTTTCCTTTAGAATTCCCATTTTGGCTCATACTGATCATCTGTCCGTGCATGCTGTCTACTGTATTCATTAGAGTCCTTAGCAAATTGATAATAGTTGTTTTAAATTTCTGAAGTCCTGGTCTGATAATTCCAATATCCGTGCTATATCTGATGCTTGCTCACTCTGTCTATTCAAACTGCTTTCCCCCTTTTTATTTTGTTTCATTATATACATATATATTTATATGTGTGTTTGTGTGTGTGTGTGTGGTACTGGGGATTGAACCCAGGAGTTCTCTACCAGTGTTCTGCATCCCCAGCCCTTTTTAGTTTTTATTTTGAGACAGTGTCTTGCTAAGTTGCCCATGCTGTCCCTGAGCTTGTGATTCTTCTACCTTGGCCTTTCAAGTGGCTGGGGTTACAGGGATGTGCCACCATGCCCAAATGTTTTGTGATGTATTTCTGATCGGTAGTGTCAAGGTCTTGGCCTAGCCCCAATCTCCTAAATGAGTGGACAGTGAATGGCTTAAATAAAAGAGACAAGTGATATGATTTTTAGGGGTCCAGGAAAGTAAAAAACCCTCTAACAAAATTTGAGATTCCCTGGATGTTGAGACAAAGAACTTCTCTGGGCAGCCTATATTTATTTGGTTTTCAAACCAAGGAAGGGGATACTGAGGCAAGCAGGGGAACTGAGCAGGACCTTGGGAGTCAGTACAAAGACTTCTCCAAGTAGTAAATTTTGCCAGTTAAGAGGACTGTTTGATCTCTAAGGTTGGCAGCTTTATTGCTCTGGAATAGGGGGTGTCAGCGGCCTATATCTTTGGTTGCCTCAGCTGTGGAGTTATCTTGACTTCAGAGCACAATGCATATGCTCTTTTCCAACACAGCCAGAGGTCCCTGTGTCCAGCAACTTAACGCTGTACAGCCCAGTCTCCAACAAGGTATACCTGATATCCTGAGTAAAAGGAACTGAAATAAACAAGCAGGACTTTAGGAATATGGTGGTAATGGCAATGGACTGGATTTTAGGAGGCTTCCTAAATTGAGATAAGGAATCTAACATATCCTAAACATAAAATGGCCTTGCAGGTTTGCCGACTCACATTGCAGAAAAAGAAGTCTTAGGATGTGTCAGTAAGAGGCTTGGGAAGGGTTATTGGGAAGGAGATTCAAAAGTATGCACTCAAAGAAATAGAGCATGGGTCCTGGAGAGAGAGATGCATTATTTCCTGGAACATGGAATATTTATGCTTTTCTTGAGAGGATGAAGACCCCAGGAAAAGCGGTCCACCCACTGGAAGGGCACCAGCACATTCTACAGGCATGGACTCATTGTTTTTTAAATAGATAATTTAAACGTTCCTTGGATTCTCTAGACCTGTTCCTTTGTCTTAGGATCAGGTTTCCACTCTTTACTTTCTCAATTAAGCCAATTCATGGACTTTTAGTATCCCTGAAGAATTTTGGATGTGCTGGGTCTGGAAGTGAAGGAGTCTAAAAAATTTAAGCAAGGAAATGCTGATATGGATCACTGTGGACGACTTTGACTACATCTCAGAAGTTGCAATCTTATCAAAAGTACAATTTTTAGTTCTTAGCTCCTTTTTATCTTTTATTTTTCTATCCTATTTCATTCCCATCCCTAAGACTTTGATCCCTTCTTTTTAAGAAGGTGCAGAAGGCCACATGTTTTGTCTTTTTTTAAATTGCTTGAGGCTGAGTAAGGGCATTGATCTTACCTGGCCAGGAATCAAATGCCTCACCCTGACTAACAAAGGAGATGAAGGAAGATGGGTGCTGTTGTTCGATGAATGATCACCTTCTAATAGGCTGGAAGAGAGGATGAAGACATTGACTAGTCATTGGCACTAACGTTCCATTTAATAACCTTGTTAAACAACCAGGGGCAGAAATTAATAGTACAAGATTGATGACAGTGGCCTTCCAAAATAGGAGAGGTCAGCAATATTTGGAATAAGCCTTTTATCTTTAATATTAACCTCTATTTGTTTTGAGATGTTTACCCAAATATAGCAGGTAGAATTCAAGAGCACACAGACTCCTCCCTGTTTTGTCAATATGAAATCTGATATCTCTTATTTTAATTATAACAATGGTGAATTAATACACTAAATACATCTATGTTTTTTTGTTTTGTTTTGTTTTTTTTTTTTGACAATTGGGCATTAAATTGTAGCATCCTTTTAGAGGGGTTCCATCATCCCTTGGGACTTGGCTGACCTTGAAAGTCAAGGCCAAAGTATTGGCTGTCCTCTTAGCCCAGTTATTTATTATTTATTTTCTTTAGTCTCTAAGTAAACAGGCTATTGGGGTGAGAGCTAAACTATTAAGAAAGTTTTTGTTGAGAAATGTAGATTTGAGTGGAAAAGGGAGACAAAAGCATACCCTACAAGGAAATAATAGGCAACACCCAGGAAGACTGTGCACTCCCTAGTACTCAGCTAATGGGGAACTGGGAGAGGGATCTGTGCACCAGAGAATAAAATGCTTGCTGTAACTGCCCTGGGTGTGCCTGCCTACCAGATACTGATCTTGCAAGACTGACACTAAGGTTTTGTTTTCACTGGGTTTCCTGTCTCCATGTCTATTCCTTGGGTTGGGCAGGTGAGCGCACTTCTCACAGACTTACGAGCAACAGGAGTCCGAAGAGGGAAAGAGAGAAGAGCTGTAGATTGCTAGCTGGGATGTTTGTTTACTATTCCTCCTTATTATAAAACCAAGTTTGTGGCCTGTCTCTTTATATTTGGAGAAAAAAAAATCAACTTTTTAAAATCCTCCATCTTAAGTTTGTCCCAAATTTATAAAATATACGTTTTGAGGACAGATGTTGAATGACCCCAAATCATTTAAAATGAACGGTGTGCCTTTAAGTTTTCCATTGTGTACTTTTGGGAAGATACAAAGGAAGAAAGAAAAGAAACAAAAGGAGAGAAAAGATGGGATTCTATTTAGGTCCCCAGGTCAGGCTGCATGAGCCACTTGCCTCATCCGGGGTCATGCTGTTTGTGCAGCCCACCCCAAACTGCTGTCATGCTAAAGCCCACTCTTTTTTGTCATGACTAGTCTAGGCGTCCCTGCCAGTCACACAGAAATCTTTTCTGAGATCAGGCAGCACTTGCCAGTCTCATTGCCAAACAGAAAGGCAGGAAAAGGAAGTGGCACACAACATCTGGGCTTTATTAAAAAATATACCGCGGAGATCTTTATATCTGGGGACCTGTAACATATACAAGGAACTCACTGAGTGTTTAAAAAGTCTGGAGATGTCACTTACTGACTACAAGTCACATTGCACTTTAGACAAGGAGATTAACTTGAGGCCAAAATTATCATAAGAATACCAGACTCAAATTAGATGGAGGGATGAAGCAAGCCAGCATTAAAGCAGCAACCTGAGAGGCTCCAGCAAAAGAAATTGCCTATAGGCAGGGCTGGACAGGCAGCTCTAGGACCCAGGAAGGACACAGTAGATGGCAGAGAGGGACTGCAACAAGCCCTTCCCATGGGGCTGTGGGCCTCTCCTGCCAGCAGGAAAACACTGTAGAGAGGTCACATGACCTCTCTCCCCCACAGTGGGATGCCCTAGGAACTGTCCCAGAGCCATGAGGAAACTCCCCAGCTCCCTGCCTCTCCCTAGTACCTAATATCAGAAGTTCAGGATTTGAGTTTTCTGACAGACGACAGTGTCAGAGTGGAAGGGAAGGGTCAAGAAGGGGTTTGGGGCTTTTTTAGGGGAGAGAGGAGGAAAAAAATCCAGTGGCCTCCTTCTTGGTTTGAGTCCCTAGACTTTACCACATCCTGAGGATAATGTCAGTTATCACCTGAATGACCTCTTGAATCTGCGGGGCTGAGGAAATCCTCCCAGCCACCCAAAAAGGGAAGCCAGGTGGACTGAGCTTATGCTTTTGGGATTTTGTTTGTTTGTTTACTTGTTTGTTTTGAGATGGAGGCTTGCTCTGTGGTTCAGGCTGGCCTTGAAGTCACTATATAAAACAGCTGGCTTTGAATTCATGGCGATCCTCCTGCATCAGCCTCCTGCCTCCTGAGTGCTAGAATTATAGGGGTGTGCTACTATGCCTGACTCACTCTTTGATTTTTGAGAGAGAGAGAGAGAGAGGGAGAGAG
The DNA here is from genome assembly GCA_028451465.1 of Erethizon dorsatum. Lineage (NCBI taxonomy): Eukaryota > Metazoa > Chordata > Mammalia > Rodentia > Erethizontidae > Erethizon > Erethizon dorsatum. The sequence continues at coordinate 38,128,886 of CM051835.1, read as the reverse complement.
AGAGAGAGCAAGAAAAGAAGTTTAGACAACTTAGAGGAGTATTTATTTACTTATTTATTTATTGAGATAGAGTGTTGCTATGTAGTTCATGCTGGCCTTGATCTCACAATGTGACCCAGGCTGGCCTTGAACTCATGAAGACCCTCCTGCCTCAGCCTCCCAAGTGCTGGGATTACAGGCATGTGCCTGGCTGAGGATCTCCTTTCACTTAAAGGGTTTAGGACCCAAAGATGTACGTGGTGTAAGAAGATTGCTTCCTTAAGTGCTGCCCCAAGGCTCGTCCTCTTCACAGGGTCTCAGGACCAGGTTTCCCATGACCGTGGCGTGAGAAACTGCTGAGGACATGGGTTGGGTCTATCCTTATGTGTCTCTCTGGTGAGCAAATTTCAGTTCCTTCCAACTCAGGAAGGGGCTATTTTGACCTGAGGCAGTGCCTTAGGAGACTGCTACCCATCCCAGAGAATAGCTCCTATTTTCTATGCATTTGGGCACCCCTAGCTGCTGAAAAGGAAGAAAACCTAAGGCTGCAGACATCTGTAGACAGGGAGAGAGAAAAAAGAGACACGAAAGAGATAAGCTATGCTCAGAGGCAAGGGGTTAGGGGAAGAAGAAATTGAAAAGCCTTTGGTGGGACTCACCATTGTCCTGGCCCTGACACTTCTACTTCCTGGCTGGCTCACAAAGAGAAAACATCACTGGACGGCGGCTTGGGAGGCTCCCTGAGTTGAGACAAGGAACCTAGCCCACCCTAAACACAGAATGAGCGCCCCCGTTCACTGATTCTTGTCACAGAAAAATAACTTTTAGGATGTGTCAGTAATGGGCTCAGGAGGGGCTCGCTAGGCAGACATTCAAAGGTTCACACTCAAAGAAATAGGGTGTGAGTCCTCGAGAGAGAGGTGCATTATTTCCCAGAATGGGGAACATTTATGCTTTTCTTGAGTGGGGGAAACCCCAGGAAAAGTGGACTAAGCCCCGGAAGTGTACTGGCCCATGTTACAGGTAAAAGCTCCATTTAAAAAAAAAAATTATTAGTACATGTTTGCACTATGTAATGATTACATTCATGGGGAGAATTGGTAAATGTACATAAAATCCAATTCATTTTTCCCCTTCCCCTCAGCACCCTTTTTAAAATTAAAAATTTTTTGCCAGGGTCAAATTCATTTATTTATTTTATGAGTCCTTATCAAGCTAACTATCATAAATACAGATTAACAACCAGAGTAACAGACCACAAAGCATAAAACACATAAGACAATTAAATTAAGGTATGTTTTTAGATATACTGTCCATGCAGGATTACAATAAAAAATTTTTTTATCTGAGATTTTGAACATGTGGTTTTCTTCTGGGATCTATAATTTTGGGGCAGTCTCTAAGTCAAGATGATATAGGGGAAATATTATAACTCCCAACATACTAGATGTCAGATATGCCAAGTTCATGTTCCCCAAAATCGAAGAATAAATTCTAAGGAACAACAGAGGTTAAGAGCAGGAAATATTTATTGAGGGAGGGAGATACGGCTCCTGAGACAGGAGGGGTCCCAAGTGGGCTGCCAGTGAACCCACTTCACAGAGGAAGCTCTATAGAGCAAAATCACAAGGTGGGTACAATGTGGGACAAAAGTATGATCAACCAAAAAGATTACAAGTATAGCCACTTAGGTGATGTTGATCTAATGGGGAAGCAGATCACATAGCAAGTGTGCATGGAAAGAACAAAGAGCGTTCAGGAAGGGATGGGTCCAGGAGTCTTGGTCACCCACTGAGGTGACTGATGTCTGCCTAGACTTTATCGGACCAGGTGTTACCACTCATGTTATCCCTTGGCGAAGCAGGTAGGCCCGACCATTCCATCTTTATCTTGAGCCCTGGCCTGCAACAGATGCACCTTTGGCCACAATTGTAATGTGTTTTTATCTTTTGTATTGACTCTCTTGAGGGCCCAGCCCTACTGACTGCCTATAATATTTCTACCTAGGTTAGCTGTCTGTAATAAAGACATAGATAAAGAGGGAAGTCAGACCCCAGATCCACGCTGGATGTAGGCACTAGCAGGCAGTAGGATTAGGGCCAGGGCGCCAATGCTGCAGCTTTCACATCTGTAGCAATTTAGCCTGAGCCTGGTCTCTGCCATGGGGCTGTAGCTTGTGTACTTTAGCTCAAACCCCTCATGAGGTCTCTTTCTAGCCTCACTGTGGGTCCCCAACACTACAGCTGTCTACCATGGCTGGCTTTACTCAGTCACTGTAGAAATGTAACAGTGGGAACCCTGAATTGCAGCAGTCCACAGCTACTCTGATCCCAGGTTTAAACGTTAACCTTCCGCAGAACGGCATCCAACCACGCACTCTCTCCACGCGATGCGGTGTGCACTTGGCGTGGAGTCACTCGCCAGCTGTTGCCTGTTGAAGGACCCATGTGGGAGCAGTGTCCTGTGCTCGTTCTGCAGCTCACAGCACCCACCGGGCCACTGCACTGCCATGTTTCTCCCTGAAGCCCTTTGGCATCCCCAGCTTTCCCCTTGTCTCCAGACAAGCTGGGAGCCTGGGAGAAAATGAAGACTGTCCTTCCCTTCTCTATGTTGTGGAAAAAATCTCTTTGCTTTCTGTGTAGGTTTTAATTTCCTGTCAGATCCTTCCTGACTCTCAGGGATCTACCTCTCGCTTTCTTTTTAGTTCCCCAAGTTGTTATTTCCTGTGTCTGGATTCCAAATCTCAGAGAGGCTGAGTTGTTTCTTACTACTTGCCATTTTCCTGGAAGAACCTTTCTGTTTTTAGATGGATCATTTAAGCATTCTTTGAATTCTTTCAACCTGTTCCTTTATTTTAGGATCAGGGACCTGCTCTTTACTTTCTCAATGAAGCCAGTTTATGGACTTTTAGTATCCCTGAAGAATTTTGGCTGTGAAGGGTCTGGAAGAAAAGGACCTTAAATTTAAGCAAGGGATTGCTGACATGAATCACCTTGAGTAACTTTGACTGGGTTTTGGAGGTTGTAGTCTTGTTAAAGGTACAATTTTTAGTTGTGATTTTCTTGTCTTCTTTTCACCTATCTTTTATTTCTTCCATCTTACTTCAGTGCAGTGTGGGCAGAGAGGCCCCATTCTTTGACTTTTGAGTGAGCCTGTGTATCTAGGCTGGGAACTTCACAAGCTTCTTAGCCCCTGCCTCCCTCCCTGCCCTTTCAGGTGGGGCAGGATGGCTGGAGTGGGCTGGAGCTGGGTAATACCCTTCACCCATGTGGGTTAGGCTCTGATGACACGTCAACAGGTTAGGTGCTGTAAATACTTTCTCCTGTTGAAGAAAGCACAAAAGTAAAGAAGAACAGAGTGCTCTGGGGTATTTCAAAATGGCTCCCTCTTCCCTTCTCAGCTGGAAATACAAGGGACTTTTCTGTAGCACTCACTGTGAAAGCCTGGTAGAGCCCTAGGAGGTACAGCCCGCACATCCCCTCTTCCCCCAGGACTGGTTCCTGGAGACTTTAAATCTGCCATGAGTTCACACTAAGTGGCAGATTCCTCAGTTTTAGTTCAGGGCTCCTTCCCTGGTTGCCTGAGAGGCTTCTGTTCTGGTTCAGGAAGTTGTGATTTTCTGTATTCAACTGGCTGTCTTTCTAGTTTGGGTGCAGTGCTTTGCCCCGTGACCTTACTTCTTCTAAGTATCTATTAGGCAAAAAGTTAGACATTAGCAGGCCTGGAGACAGACACCTGGGAGCTACTTGAAAAGCAAAAAAGACTGAAAGTTTTCCTCTTTTTCCTTCATTTTCTTAATCATTAGCTTGTGGTTTCCAGCTATAGCCCAAGAGAATGTAACCTCCTCTGAGCGTGCTGATAAGGTTGGGGTGTATTTCACCTGGGGAATAAACAGGAAAGTCCTGCCCTCTGACATAAGTCAAAAACAGCCCCATTTTTCTTGTAAAAGAACAATGGCCTTGAAGAAAGGAAATGACATTCCTGGAATTAATGTCAATTAATCATATAAATGTAGTCTGAGTCTTAACTCAGCACAGCTGCCATCTTGTCACGTGCCCACTTGGAGGGGTGTTCTCTCTCTCTGTCCTGAAAATCTAGCACTTTCCAGTAAATTCTACCTGTACTCTGTACAGCAGCCTAGGTGTCTTGTCTGAATTCATTTGTCAAAGGCACAAGGAACCAAGGAAACAAGTTCTTCAAGCTGTTAGGACCTGGCTTCCCAGTGACAGATCTGAGAAGATTTTATATGTGTGCATGTATGCACGCATGTATGTATGTATGTAGCTTTTTACTTATTGTCAGGACAGAGCAGTGGCTTCCATGTGTATTAAACACCACACAGGAAAGTGCAAGCCCCCTGAATTAGAATTCCTCCTTCCTTCCCTCACTTCCATTCTCTGTCTCTCTCTGTCTCTGTCTCTGTCTCTGTCTCAATCCCCCCCCCCCCCCACCTTTTGACACCTGCCCCAGGAGATTCTGTAGATCTGTTCTTTTGAATGAACCGATAAGAACTCTGGTCCAGGAACTCTGCTTCAACCATTCCCGCACCCCGAGCCTATCCCAATTCTCACCACTTCTTGCTGGCCCTGCTTCCTCCTTTGCCTCCTACAAGGCTTTCCGTAGCTCAGAAGACTTGCAAGAGCTGCTTTTCAGCTTGCAGATTTTCCCAAATGGGTTAAATTTTTAGGAACCTCATGAATTGGTGGTTAAACTCTTATTTGCCAAATCGGGGAGAATTGCAACCCCAGATTGGCTATGGAGAAGAGTATGGCAAAAGTCAGCAAAAGTGTTCTGTAGAATCAATTGGCTATATGAAATTACAGCAAAAGGTGTGTATCTTTTATCCTTTTATGTAAATTATACTACACTTATTTATATTAGATAGTTTATAATAATCTTAGTTTATAATAATCTGTGTATGTGTGTGTGTATACATCTGGGGGAGACAGTTATTAGATATTTAATACCTTCCCGGTTTTTAGGATAAGTAACGTGGTGGCAAATGCATCTCAAAGGTGCATAGACACTGTCTAGTATATGCTTATGAGAAATTGCTCATGATAAGTAATCCCAAAGAGCAGACTCTTTCTTTGGTCTCTGCTTATAGAACAGTCAGTTTCTATAAATCAAACCTGTGATTGTGAGTCACCTATGTGACCTGAGTTCACTCAGGCCACCTCACCCCGGCGTCACAAGTGGGTCTTAGTGACATTTTGCTGACCTTGCCTCCCTTACTGTTTCAGACTCTCCCCTCCCCCCTTGATGTTTCTGGGAATTCCCAGGTTGTTTCACCAATCCAATGGCTCTATAAGCCTCGTCCCAGGCTCTCCTTTGCATTTAGGGAAACTCAACACCCTGGTGAGCTCTTTTATGGAGATTCCTGTTCTCAGTGCCTTGGCATCATCCACCCTTTCTGCCCACGGCCCTTCTCATGTTCCTGGACAGTGCCAAGCACTGGCCTTTCCCGATGTCACTTCCTCAGCAGGGCCACCCACTCCCAGGGTCTTTCAGTGCATCCTGTGCTCTCCCACACGGCTCACCTCGGTTGTGCCCACACATGTCAGTGTGGCTTTTTAATATGAACTCATTTTTGTGTATTGGAGGTGCAGACATAGAGACCCCTGGGCGGGCTGTATGCGAGCTGCTAGGCTGTTTACTCTCACCGGGTGTGGGGAGGCTGAGCCTGACAAGAGAGTTGGCAGCAACTGGGGGACAGCAAAGGTTTTTAAGGAGGAAGTGGTTGCCAGCAAGGGGGAGGTGGCTGCCAGGCATTGGAGGAAGTTGTTGGGGATTGGTCTGAGGGGTCGCTGTCTTAAGGAGTCTGGGGCAGAGACAGTGTGGCCACACCCCTCAGACAGTGGTATAGATGTATTATAAATGGCTAAGCTAGGCAGAAATATTATAGGTAATCAGATAGGGCGAGGCCCTTGAGAGAGCCAGGAGAAAGGTGGAGCACATCTCAACTGTGCCAGAGACACATCTGTTGGAGACCAGGCCTCAAGATAAAGATGAGATGAGCAGGCCTGTATGCTTCCTCCAAAGACAAACACCAGGCCTCATGAAACCTAGATAGACATCGGTCACCTGCGTGGGTGACCAAGACCTCCGGACCCATCATTTCCTAGAAAGGGTCTTTGTTCTTTCCATGCACCCTTGTTATGTGACTTGTTTCCCCTTGGGATAACTATTACCTAAGTGACTACACTCGTACCGATATTGGTTAATCATAGCTGTAACCCACATTGTACCCATGTTGGTGTTGCTCTATTAAATTTCCCTCTAAAGTGGGGTCCTCTGCAACCCATTCAGGCTCCCTCCTGCCTCTCAGGAGCTATATCTCTCCCTCTCAATAAATACCTTCCCACTCTTAACCTCTGTTGTTCCCTGAATTTATTCCTTGATTTTTAGAGAGCACAAACTCAGGGTATCAGACATTGAACAGGTTGAGAGTTATAGTATTTCCTTTGTATCATACTTGGAGATTGTGATATCCCCCCTATAACATACGTACTCCAACTCCCTGGAACTGCCAGGCATGACATTTTGTTCTTTCAGTAACTTGAGAACTGGGTTCAATCTGGCTTTGTCATTGATGCTTGCCTAGCATCTAGCACATTGCCTGACAGTGAGAAAGAGGTGTTTGCTAGTTGGGCCATGCTGATGCTTACATTTTTCACTGTGACCAAGAGCTCTGCCTGAGACCTCCCTGAACCAGTTCCTTGCACATGTCCTGTTGGCGGGGATGCACGCCTGCTCAAGCACCTTGCCATCTGCCGAAGGGTGAGAAAACAGCAAGGTTGGGAGGCAGGGGAGTGGCTGCCCTAGAAGGAAGCCCCAGGGGGCTTCTGGAGCCAGAGAAATGTTCCACCTTTGACCTAGGTGATGGGGACTTGTGGATGTTAGTGGGCTGTTTGTTCAACTACAAAAAACAATGGGAGGGTAGCAGTGTGGCTTGAGCATTGCCTGAGCTATGGATTTGGGCAGATCTGGGTCTGAATTTACAGAGATGTGACTTGGCCAGCCCACTTTTCCTTTAGCAATCAGTTTCCCCACTTATAAAATGGACACAGAGTATACCCCCACAAAGTTATGGTTCAGAGTTCGCAGCCTCATTCACAGATTTTTTCTTTAGAACATAACTAATAATTGTTTGCGGAAATCCCTGGAATTTCACGGAAACCACAAATATCCCCCGCAGTTTTTTTTTTTTTTTTTGGCGGGAGGTTTGCGAGTAGCCAATCCAAGAACGTTATTCAGTTCTTGCTGCTGATTGGCTGCTGCCCTTTAACCCATCTGTGGAGATGCGCTAGCATCCCCGCGTCATAACGCGTTCCTATACTGCATGTAGCTATCTGGAATGTTCTCAATTTTGTTCTTCTTAAAGCCCTAAGATTCCCTAAGACGCTACCAAAATGCCCTGAACCTTCTAAGAGTTCTGGCAATGAACCTAAGCACTAGAAGAAGTTTAAGACACTCCAGGAGAAAGTGGAACTACTGGATTTGCTCTGGGAACTAAAAAGTTATGCCACAGTTGCATAGTAGGCATTTATAGGCATTTTTCTGACCATATCTGAAATTTGTGGTTTTTTACAATTCGCAGGTGTTCTAGGAATGTAACCTCCATGAATTTTGGGGGTCCACTGTTCAGTAAAATGAGTGTAATTCATCCTAGAAATATGGTTGTTATCCAAAGCACTTGTATATCAAAGTGAATTTTTGCATAGGGAATAATGGAAACTCAGATGATTTGTTCTATAACCCAAAAATATTCATACAAAATGATCACAATACTGTAATATAATACAAAATAATAAAGAAAATACAAAATATAAGGGAAAGTAAACAAATTGGTTGGCACCTACAGTGGACCCTTGACTTTTGAACTCAATTCCTTTGCGAGGGCTGGTTGTAACTCAAGTTGGTTGTAAGTCAAGACTGTTTTTCCCATATGAAATAACGGAAATACCCATAATGCATTCCAGACCTCCCGAAGCACCCCTTAACTAACCTTTTCATAATAAAAGGTTTGTATAATGTGCATTATTTACCAGAAACACCAATAATTTTCCTACTGTATTCACCAAAAAATTATAAAATGTGCCTAGTTTACCAGAAATAATAACTTCACACTGTACTCACCATTCGAGTTGACACCTGTGGCTTGCAGGAGATGAGGATGAAACGGAAGGTGGTTATTGTTTGGAAGGAGAGTCCCCTTCCATAAGAACACCAGGAACCTGCTCTCTGGTGTCCTTTCTCTCCTTGGGGGAGTCTGTAACTCATTAGGACCTGCTTCTGGGTCCCTAGGTCTCAACCTTTTCAGAACTAGAAACTGGTCTAAGGTTGTCTTTTATGTCTTTTCTTTAACACTGTTCTGTAGTATGACACGACATTATCATTAAGCAAGTGAATGCAATGATTGGCTTTTTCTCTGTCTGGTCTTCTCTACAGACGTTTGTAGCTCTGTCCATTTTTTTAGGATTTCCTTTATTTCAGAAGAAGAACTTTGCTGCACTGATTGTTGATACTCCCCCTCCTCTTCAGAAAGCTCCTCAGCTGCCATTCTCTGAGCTCAGCCAGAAGTGGCTGAAGCTCCTCTGTAGACAATTCCTCTGAGTGTTCCTCCACCAGTTCCTCAACATCACCACCGTCAATCTGCAAGCCTATGGGCTCTGCTATCGTGACACTTTAATAAACCGCAGGGTCAATTGAAGGCTCAGACTCCTCTACACAGCCTTCAAAGTCGCTCTCCTGTATAATTTTAGGCCACACACTTTCTTCCAGGCAGACCTCAGTGTCCTGAGAGAGACATTGGCTCAGAATTTCCCAATTAACCCCACACAGGAAAGGATGCTGTAATGTTCCTTCCAGAACTCTTTAAGGGTTAAATCTGTATCTGAGACCATCCGGAAGCACTTCAGGAACAGTTCCTTGGTGTATAGCTTTTTAAAGTTAGCTATAACCTTGGCTGCAGTAGAGGAGTTGTATTAGGTGGGAGGAACTCGACTGAGAGCCATGGGAATTCTTCAGCCAATTCTTCTTCCAAATCTCATGGGTGAGCAGGAGCATTGTCCATGGTGAGGAGAGCCTTGAGTGGTAAACCTTTGTCCTCTAGATATTTCTTAACAGTAGGACAGAAAGCCTCCCTGATCCACTCAAGAAAAAGTACTCTTGATACCCAGGCTTTTGCATTAGATCTCAACATGACCTCCAGCCTATTCTTCACCATTTTATGTTTTCTGAACACTCTAGGGGTCTCAGAGTGATAAACCAAGACAGGCTTTGTCTTGAGGTCACCACTTGCATTGGCACATAGCGGTAAGGTTAGCCTATCCTTCACAGGCTTGTGGCCTCACATTTTCTTCTCTTCCTGGGTAACATATGTTCTCCTGGGCATTTTCTTCCAGAAAAGGCCAGTTTCATCACAGTTGAAAACTTGATGAGAGCAAAAGCCATTTCTCTGTGTCATCATTTTGAAGTGGTGTATGTAATTTTCATCAACCCTTTTATCAGCTCTGGCTGCTTCACCATGCCTAGTTACACTATGAGCCCCAGTTCTCACTTTAAAGTTGTGAAACCACCCATTACTGGCATGAAACGTTTCACCATTTTCACTCATTGGTGGATTATCCTTTATGAGATCTGCATTTATAGTCCTATCTTTTTCACAAATTACAGACTCAGATAAGCTATAAGGCTGCCAACTGTCTTTCGTTTATCCACAGTAATAATAGCCTTTCTACCTTGTCTAACACTGTTAATTGTGACTTACTAATTTGAGTAACACGTTTAGCAACACTAGCTTCCTTATACAAATCTTTTCTCTGTAAGATTGTCAAGATGGTGGATTTTGACATTCTGTACATATTAGAAGATTGGTCACACGAACAACCACTTTCATATTTATCCACAATTTCCTTCTTTTTTTTGGATTGTGATCACTTTCTTTGCCTTCTCTTCCTTCCTTAGCTTCTTTTCTAGCTTTTTGGGGGCCATTTTGACAGCAGTAATTGTAGCAATTATATAAAACACTGACCAAAATCATGTCCACAGACACACACCTGAGCTCAGACTGACACTTATGTACACTTACATATGGTTTGCTGGCATTGTGAGTCTTTGTTTACAACTGCACAAGCAGTCAGCATTCAGATCATAACTCAAGACACTGGTTGTAAGTTAACCCTAAAATTCTGGTCATAACACAAATTGTTTGTATGTGAGGGTGGTCATAACTCAAGGGTCCACTGTACCGTTGAAAACTTTTGTGGCTGGTACGAGGGAGATGAGAGAGAAGGGCCGCTGTGTAGGACAACTTTCATTGTCACGGAACCACTGCTATCTATTGGCTCAATGAAATCTTTTTCTTTTTGTGCAACTTTAACAAGTAACTTATGCAATGACTTTTGCTTTTGCCTTCTTTTGAGGATTTCCTGGAATGTGACAGACATTGCACTGTTGTTGAAAAGATTCATTGCTCACACTGCTGTAGGCTTATTCTGTGGTGGTTTTCTACAAATTTTCATACCTGTTCCCACATTTTACACATCTTTCTAATCTCATTTGAAGTGAGAGATTCCTCTGCCTTTTTTTCCCCCTCCTCTGTGGATGAGATCTCATCCATAATCTCTTGTTGTTGGGAGATGGTCACCCACAATTCTGCAGTGAGAGAGAGAGAGAGAGAGAGAGAGAGAGAGAGAGAGAGGGAGAGAGGGAGAGAGAGAGAGGGAGAGAGAGAGAGGGAGAGAGAGAGAGAGAAGGCCCACTAGCTCAACTGTGATCATGTAGCATTAGGTGTCACGCACTACTCATATTACAAGACATTGCTCATTCATCAAGTTAAAATTTATTAGAAATGTTTGCTTGCCTTGTGGAATTCTCACAGAGCAAGTTATTCACAATCCAAGGTTTTACTGTAGTAGCTTCTACCCTTATGGTATATGTAAGGGCTAGCCAATTTTAAGAATTCAATAACTTGTAAAGGTAATTCTGTCTTTGCCCACATTATTCCTCAAGATGAGATAAAAGAATGTATTTTATCAGGGGAATACAAGAAAGCTATTATGAAAATGTGTCTTGTAACACAGCATCTTCTCATGAAAGTCTATGAGAATATTGCAGTTTACATTCCTGGGTGATCTCTCCAGCCCTCCAGGAGGGAGGGCACTGTAGTCTAGTGCTTACATTCACTTATCACTGTCTTAGTTACTTTTTTCAAGGCTGAGGCAAAATACCTGGCACCCAAAGTTAAGGGTTTATTGTAGCTCACACTTTGTAAAGGTTTCAGTCCATAGTCTGCTGGCTCTAAGGCAGTGTAGCATGGCAGAGGGGCATTGCAGACAAGAAACAGTTCATGGCAAAGCAGGGCAGGCAGAAGGCAGCAAGCAGCGAGTGATGGCAAGAGCCCTCTTTCTGTCCTTCATATTCCATCCAGGCTACCTGCTCTTAGAGCAGGTAGCATTCACACCCAGAGCGGGGTACCCTTAATTCCAGCATTGCATCATTAATCCCAGCATCACATCATTAATTTCAGCATCACATACTCCAGATCCAGCCACATCTGAAAAGCCCCACTGAAACTGCAAGAGGCTTTGGGGAAACATCTAGTTACAAATATAACAATCACTAACCACATAGGGCAAGACACTCAACTTTTTTTTTTTTTTTTTTTTAGCTCAATGTTCCTTATCTATAAGATGGAAAGGAATAACCCCTGCAGCTACTACTGATGAGATTATTACAAACAGTTGAGCTAGACAGAAATTAATAGGCAGTCAGACAGGGATGGGCTTTCAAGGAAGTCAGTGTACAAGATGAAAACACATCACCGTTGTGCCTGGAGGTGCATTTAAAGAAGGCCAGGCCCCAAGACAGAGACATAATAGCCAGGCTTGCATGCCTCCCTAGAGATAAACAGCAACTTGAGATCACTGTATACTGTAATTAACACCACCTGGTCCAGTAGGCCCAGCTAGGCATCGCACAGATGGTTGACTAAAACATCTGGACCCGTCCCTTTCCAGGGATGCCTGTGTTCATTTTATGTTAGAAGTTACAGATAAGCTAAAGTTAATGTTGCTTACCATGTACCCTTGCTCCACGCCTTGCCTCCCTATTGGATTGATATTAGCTAAGTGTACTTGTAATCCTATAGGTTGATTGTAGTTTGACCCCATTGTACCCACATTGTCACTTTGCTGTAAAATTACCCCTGACAAAAGGCCTCTGCAGCAACCCCTTTTGGGACCCCTCCTGTTTCTCAGTAAACCTTTTCTGCTCTTAACATACACTATCCCTTGGAATTCATTTTTTGATATTTGGGGGACACAAACTCAGCACTTTTGCGGTCAGCAGGTTGGAGGTTATTGTCCCCCGACACAAGATGACAAATAGGCAATGAGACAGTCCAAGCTGGGTCCTAGTTGGAGAAGGAACTGGAGAATCCCGTGGTGTCCTTTGGAAGATGCTCTGGCTAATTCTCTCCAGGGAAGGCCATGCAGCTGGACAGCATGGAAGGACATGCTGATTGCTCTCTTGGTTTCTTTGACGTGGGCTTTACTCGGCATGAGCTTGAAGAGCTCGCCTGAGGATGAGACTGTTTCATACACCTGTGTCAAGTGTCTCCCTCCGAAGTGGTTTCCTGGCCAGTTTAAGCTTGTTACCGAAACAGCAATGTCTGAGAGCAAACTGTCATCATTATTGTTGCTTGGCACAGGGTGGCAAGGTACTGTGATCACTCTACATTTGTCAAAAACGGTCTGGGAAGTAGCTTCAGAGCACGCCCTGATTCTGACGAGGTTCTGAGGAACAGTAGCAGAAGACAGCAGACAAAGGGCGATCAGCTGAAAGAAGCGCTGGGCGTTCAGAGCATTACTGAGTGTTCAGTCGGCCTCTCCACCATGAACTCAACCATGCACATATCCGGATGCTGCGCGCTTGCTGCTGGCCGTGTCCTGTGTAGTTGGGCCTACAAGGATGGCGTCTGTACTGCTGAGGTGCAGGCTTTTTCCTTGTTGTCGCTCCACAAACAATAAAGTGTAGTAACTGTTCATGTAGCGTTTGCACTGTTAGGCACTGTAAGTAATCTAGAGATGATTTAAGCCTTACGGGAGGGTGTGCATCGGTTACACACAAATGTACCACAGCCCCCATGGGTCTTGGTACCCACAAGGAGTCCTGGCCCCTTCCCTTGTGGTCCCCAAGGGATGGCCGTGCGTGTCGTGCTGGGAAGAACGAGTGGAGCAGGGGTCTATTATTCAGTTTACGGCTCCTCGTGTCTCCAGTGATGTCATCTCCCACCAAGTGCTAATTCTTTATTATTATGAATCCCATCAAAGTATTTCTACTGCAGTTGAAGGTCTGTGACTTAACCAAATATACGAATTGCTTCTAGTTTTCACTTATAGTTAATTTATAGTATAGTTAAGTTTTAAAAATAGCTTAAACAGACCTACTTTAGGAAAAGTCAAGTCAAGATGGGGTACGATAGGAGAAATAAAAACTAGGTAGAAAGGAGATAAGAAAAGTCGAGATTTTAAAATTAAGAAAAAACTGTTCCCCAAGAAACAAAAGTTACTGAAGCTTTATTCCCTTCCAGGAAACTCACTCAAAAAAATTCCTAAAGGTCCTTCTACAACAGCCTGTGACCTCCGCCGCAGGAGAGCAGCCTCGGCGGCCGCGGATCTCGCCTTAAACGCGCCGGGCGCCCGCGGGGATGCGCAGCCCGGAGCTCCGGCCGCGGACGCCCGGCCGCGCGGCTCAGCGCGCAGCTCCGGAGCGCGGCGCTCGGCTCTCCGTGCGCCCGGTGTCTCTAACAAACCCTCCTCAGGTCTCTGTCGCTGACGCATCATGACAATTCTTTTTCCACAGCGGGAGTCAGCGGACCTGCAAACTTACTTTTAAGGGGTGGACTAGGTTCCTTGGGTCCGCGTCGGGGAGCTCTGGGACCCCGCCCGGGGACAAAGCCGTGGGACGCTGGCTGCAGCGGGCTCAGGGCCCGGGGAGGCTGAAGTGGCGAGGGCCAGCGCGGCGGAGCCCGGCGCCCGACCTGCCGCAGGGCGACCGCGCCCGGCACGTGCCTGTCCGACACGGCCGAGCCCCCCGCCGGGCACGCGACGGCCGAGGCCGCGCTTCTTCCCGGACTGTCGGGGAAGGTGCGCTGCATCTGGCCCCAGACAGTGGCTGTAATCTCCACTCATCGCAGGCTTTCCTTTGCTGACGCGGAGGAGGCATCCAGCCCTCACGCTGTCCCGGACGCGCACGCAGGTGACCGGGGGCGGGGGCCCTGCGCGAGGCTCCCTGGCCGGCGCCACCCGCTTACGCGGAGCCGGGGGAGGTACGCTGGCTTTCGAAAGCCCCTGCGAGGTGCCTGCGAAGGACCGAGCAGCTGGGGGAAACCGCGCAGGCTGCGTCCGAGGAATCGGGGCGGCCGGCTTCTTTTTCTTCCGTTGCTTGGTTTAGCTTGAAGCTTTAAAAAACAAAACAAACAAACAAAAACCCTTCCCCACAAGAGCTCTCAGTGTCATTTAACCGCCCTGAGGACTTTGCTAGTGACACTCTCACGACTTCCTGGCTAAATAATTTATCAATTTACAGCTAGTTTGAGACTTAAAAAAATTATTTATTGTTTGTCTGCATTTTCTGCTCTGCTTTTCTTCCCCACATTTTTGAAGTTCAGATTTTTGAGGTTCACTCTCTAGTAAGGGAAAGAGCCACTCTTATAACCTGATCACCGGGGATGCGAGAAGGCGAGAGAGGAGACGCGGGCCTGCGCTCTGGGGTCAAATGAAACGCAGCTTCCTCCCTTCCTCCGGCAGGGGGCGCCTGGGCTTGCATTCCAGGCGAGGGCCTTCCCTGAGCCGGCAGCAGCAGATGCGCTAAAGGCCTGCAGGGAGCCCGGGTGAACCTAGCAGGGCTGCCTTTCTTTGCAGCTTTGGGAAGCCAGGGACTCTGTGAATCTGGACTGAGAAAACATTTTAAAATTTGAGGGCAAAATCATCTAAGTCACGTTAAGTTTTACAAGGACTTCATCACAGTCATGGCTATCACTGCTTTAGAACAATTATTTTGTAGAAGTATGATTTTCCCAGGTCTTCCAGTATTCCAGGCACTTCAGACGTGAGATCGGGAAACTCCGGGTGAAGATTCAGAGGTGAGCATTTGACGTTCTCAACACGGCTCCTTCTAGACCGTTGGCCACATAATTCTCCAAAGAGACAGGGACCAGGTGTCAGGGTTTGATTTAGCTCTGTGATGAGGGAAACAGCAGGGAACAAAAGCACTGGTTGAGAGAGCATTTGAAGGAGAGAGATCTGTGTGGTCCTTTGGGACACAGGTGTCCCCTTGGGTCACCAGGTTAGATACGGGACTTTAACTTGCTGTCCTGCAGGGGACTACTGTGGCACTAGGGGCTGCTTTTCTATCAGGCCACCGAGCCAAAAAAAATGAATCAGTTTGTGCGGGTTAATCTCTATGCTTACAGGGTTAAAAATGACCTGTGATTTTCTTGTGGATTGTCTGTGACAGTCCCTGCCGGTGTCAGGGGAGGGCGAGGCAGGCTGACTGGGAAACACTCCACGTGGCACAGAACACAAAGCAGTCGCCCCTCTGCCTCCCTCGGGCTTGGTGAGAGGAGTGTGAGTTACGATTACTCTTCTGTTTATTGCTGACTGAACACCTCTGCAGTGTGGATTCCTGACTGGGGGACTTCAGACGACAACCACTCTTGGAAGTGGACGGCGATCCTGATTTATACATAGCAGGCATTGCTTTAATGGTTCTCAGGCATAACCTCACTGATTTTGTATCACAGTGCCATAAGGTACGTATCTTGGTAAGGGATTCCCAGAGATTCAGAACCAACAGGGGGGCATTGCAGTGGGATCTCTGTACAGGCAGGTTCCGCATCCAGGTTTAATCAACTATGGATCAAAAATTCAGGAAAAAGAATCGTGTCTGAGGTGAAGATGGGTGAACTTGTTTTTTCCTCTTGCTACTCACTAAACAATACAGTGTAACAGCTATTCACAGCATCTACACTGTGTGAGGCAGTATAAGTGATGTAGAGTTGGTTTAAAGCGTATGGGAGGATGTGTGTAGGTTATGTGTAAATATGACATCAATTTATATAAGGACTTGAACATCTGCGGATTTTGGTATCTGAGGAGGTCTTGGAACCCATTCCCCCTGGTGACTAATGGAAGACTATAGAGAAAGAGATGTATGATAAGGAATGGGCTTGTGATTATGGAAGTCCACATCTGCCAAATTGGACTGGCAGGCTTGAGACCCAAGAGAGCTGATGGTGCAGACTCTTGCGGGAACTTCCTTCTTACCTGGGGGAAGGCTGGTCTTTTTGCTCTGTTCAGACCTTCACATGATTGGACGAGGCTCACCTGCACTATGAATGGCCCTCTGCTTTACGCAGTCTACTAATTAGAACGTTAATCTCATCAGAAGCACCTTCTCCAAAATACAGAGAAAAATGTTTGACCAAATATCTGGACACCCTGTGCTCCAGGCAAGTTGACACACAAAAGTAATCCTTACCACTGTATGTATCATTGAAACTGAGGCTTAGAGTTGGGCAATCACAAGGCCCCCGCACACAGTGAGCAAGCCTATACCTCAACTACACCCATGTCTACTTCCGAAGGCGACGCCATGATTCTCCGGTGGTCTCAAATCCTCAAGCTTTCTTTGAGGTTTCTGAGCCCCTTCTCCTTATCAGAATGAATCAGCTTCCAATCTGTCTTTCGCAATGTCTCTCAGTCTCATCCCTCATTCTTTCCACCTCTTCTTTGACCACTTCTGGGTGTCTGGAGCCACGCTTTTGAGCCTGGGCTTCAGGTCCTGTGCATGCTGGCTCACCTGCTAGCCCTCCTCTCCTCTCTTCTGCCCGCCTCTCCTCTGTGGCCAGGCGGGCCCTGCTACCCTGCCCCACTCCGGGCTTTTCCTCACTGGGACCCCTTCCTCTGGCATCTCTCACCCTTCAGGGCCCACCTTGGAAAAAACATCCTCCTCTGGAAACTTGTCAGAATGCTTAGTCTAGTTTAGAAGCAAAGATTTGGTTCCCAGGATGAGTTTTATTCAGGTCAGACAGTGAGAAGAAGAAGATGGGATTTGATGGGCAAGGAGGGAAGCAGGTGGGCAAGGAGAAAGGCATGTGGGGTTGAGGTTGGGAGGGAGAGTTCTACACTCATATCATTGTGCTATTTGCTATAAGTGAGATGCCGTCCCCTAACATCCTAGGCAGAGTTAATCCTCATCCTATGCGCACTGAGTTCAAAGAGGGGGTAAAGGGCAGGCAGCTGGGGTAAGGGCAGTGCCCTCCTGTCTGGGACAACGTTATACTCAGACGCCCAACTCAGCACAGTGCCTAGGTGCTATCCACACTCAGGGAAGCCTGCTGGCTTGATGGGACAAAGGCCATTTGCTGCAGGCAAGGTGGATTTATTATTGACATTGGCTCTGAGAAACAGACCCAAGTGAGAATTTGTGAGCTCCCAAGACCAAGGACACAACAGCTAGGAGGAAGCTGAGTCAGGCAGCATCGTCGGGCTGGCCCCAGTGGCAGCAGCCTGGTTCCGTGGGGAGCTCTGGAATGCAAGGCAAATCTCAGTGCAGGACGAACCTGGAACACCAGACGTCCACCGCCAGTAGTTACCCATGAGTGGTCCCCAAGGAAAAGGTGCAGAGGGGCAAAGAACAGTGGAAAGAGGCCCCAGGGATGAGGGTGGAGCTGTGGCTTGAATGTCTCCACAAAACTCAAGCTGACATTTGATCTTCACTGTGAGGTAATAAGGGGTGGAGATTTAATCCGACTTAGGTTTCTAGAGGTGGGAGCTTTAGGAAGTAATTAAGATTGAATGAGGCCATGTGGGTGGGTCTCTAACCCAATCTAGCTGTGGATTTGTAAAGAGGAGAGACTTGAGCTAGGACATTCTGTCCACCATGTGATGCTCTTGTCCCCTTGGGACTTTGCAAGAAGGACCTCACCAGAAGCACCTGATATCAAAACTTTTCAGCCTTCGGAACCCTAAGCTGAGTAAACTTTTATTCTTTATAAACAACCCAGCCTGGGACATTCAGTTATAACAACAGAAAATGAACTAAGGCAGACCAACATTATCTAGTACAGCTATTGAGCAACCTTTGTTCAGATCACCGTCATACAAGAGTGAAATTCAGGTAGAATCGGATCCATCCCTGCAGGATTTACTGCTGCAAAGCATGAGCTCCATGGGGGAAGACATTCGGCCAAGGAAGCCCAGCTTTCTGACTCCCAATGCACTCCCACAATACCCTGGAGGCACAGGGGCAGTAGTGTGTGTGTGTGTGTGTGTGTGTGTGTGTGTGTGTGTGTGTGTATTTCTGAAGAGGCTGCTGCAGCTTTCCTAGCAAGGGGTATTGGTGGCTTGGATAGTGCTGGTACAATGGTGCATGAATGGGAGGTGGACTTGAGCAAAACTTATCACCAGAACCTGGGGATGGGAAGGGAGGCCAGAAAGCTCCACCTCATTATCTATTTCCAGTCTACCTCGGAGGACAAAGGTTTGTTTTTATTTGGAAGCACATTTCAGCTGGGCACGGTGGTGCATGCCTGTAAGCCCAGCTACCGGGGGGTGGGGAGGGTTGAGGCAGTAGTGTGGACAATAGTACAATAAAAACATTTTTCATCATGGATAGCAGGACAATGAGGACATTTCTCATACTTTGGGCCCCAGGTGCATGCCTGACAACTAAGATACCAAAACACAAAGCTTCCCAGGAATACAAGCACACTCTGTGCTAGGTTATCTTTTGCAACCTAGAATGCTGTTGCCAGTGGCCCATGTCAGACCTCCCCGTCCACCTCTAGACACTTCCCTTCCAGGTTAAGTGCAATCCACTCCCAACTCCTCCACTGTCTCTCACTTCAAGAAATTTCCTTCTGGGCTTGTTCTACTCTTAGTAAAGTTTTTTACTGGTCATGTCACTGGCCTTCCATATGCCTTTTGGCGTGGCAAGTTTGAGGCAGCATGGGTAATTTAGCAAGACTGTCTCAAAAACAAAAAGACTGGTGATGCAGCTTATCACACCTTGGATTCAGCCCCCAGTCCTGCCAAAAAGATTTCACAGCCCTCCTCAGAACGTTCCACCATTCCAGGACGTTCTGTCCAGCAAGCAGTGAGAGGAAGGTGTGGAGACAGAACACTTGAGTTCCAGTGCCACCACACCACTTCGTGGCCCGGGGATGGCTCAGTTCCAGGTATGGACCTCTGTGAAGGGAATCATTAAGCCCTGTGGAGCTCACCTCACAAAAGGTGTGTGTGTGTGTGTGTGTGTGCATGCATGTGTGTCACATTGACATGGTCATTCAGCAGGAGGCTGCACATGCTGTAAGTCTGTCTTGTCACTACCTGGTACCTCCAGTCCCTTGTCCCCTGATGGTGGAAGGTACAGGCAGTGGCCCTTACATCTGTATGGCCTGCAGGGGACAGCAGGCATGGGGTGCTGAGTACAGACCATGCTCCCTGGGAGGCTGCAGGGAGGAGGGATAGACTATACCCCAGGTTTGGAGGAAGGAGAAATCCTGTATTAGCCATTTTCTTGTCCCTGGGTCAGACTACCTGACACCCTCAACTTAAAGAAGGAGAGGTTTAATTTGGCTCACAGTTTCAGTGGGTTCAGTCCATGGCAGGCTGGCTCCAAGGCAGAATCAGCATGGTGAAATGGCATGGTGGAGGAAAGTGGCTTGTGCCATGGTGGCCGGGAAGCAGAGTGAGGGGAGCAGCTGAGGACAAGAATACACCCTTCCAGGTCACACCCCATTGACCCATGTCTTCCGCCTCCTAACAGCACCTTTAGCTTTAATCCACTGATGAGTAAAGCACCCTCATGATTCAGTCACCTTTCAAAAACTGTTATCTGTGAATATGTGACACTTTTAGGAGACATTTTATTTTTTAAATTTTTATTTCTATTAGTACATGTTCACAGCTTATAAAGATTACATTCATTTTAGGGAGTTTGTACATGTACACAATACATCTTAATTCTTTTTACATTCTCTTTCTCCCTTAGGGGACATTTTAGCTCTAAACCACGACATCTCCAGAGAGCCAGGGCTCTGCTGGCCTCCATGTGCACATTTTAGGGTGGATGATTTTAAAAAGGGTGACTTCAGTCCCGGGAGGTGCAAGTTTGAATTAGAAGTCTCTTGTGTGGAAGAGAAGTTGCTGCCTTCCAAGGAAGGCCCAGTATGCTGGTGGGAGGGCACAGGGCATGGGGCCGGGCCCAGTCTCTCTGCCACAGCAAGAGAGACTGCAGTGGTCCCTGTACATCTTACATGAAGTCTGCCTCGCCCTCATTCCAAGGGTTATGAGCAGTTTTCTTCTTTAACAGTGGAACTGGGAAGAGGGGCTGAAGTTGGGGTGAGGCTCCAAAGCCAGGAGGAGGCCCTTTCCAACGCTGAGAATGAGCAGGCTGCTCTCTCTGCTCCAGGGGTGGTTGTTTAGTTGGATCAGGGTAGGAAGATGGACCCCACCAGTCCCTACCTGGGAACTTATAAGGTACCTGCATCATAACTAGACTTCCTTAGGCAGAGATTCAGCTTGCCCTAAATCTCTCTGGGGCTGGAAAAGATGGCATTGATCAGGGGCTGCTGATGGCCCCCTGCACCTTCGGGTTCCTCTACGAGCCTTGGGGTAATGGGCTCTGCTTAGTCCTCTGCCCTCGCTCATGGGAGCGGCTGAGTGAGAATCCTAGGATGGACTGTTCTATCCACCTGACCACAGTGGACTTGTGTGCATGCATCTGCAGAAGCAAGTTGTTTGGGCAGGAGCCTCAGCCAGCTGCGAAGAGGGCCGCTAACCCTCCGCTTGGACCTGCCGGTGGGAAGGTGCCTGGGGCTGAGCCCAGTGGGGAAGACACGGCGTCACAGCTGCAGCGCGTTGGAGGGGAACCGCAGACCACGGGAACCGTGGCGGATGGGAGGGTCCTCAGGAAACCAGCGCGGGGAGGGCGTGGCCAGTTTGCGGCAAATCTGTGGGTGCTGATTCACTCATAGTTCAATCCCAGAGCTAAGCAGGCAGAAGGGGTTCTGGGAAATTGCACATCCTAGATGGACGTCCCCTTGTCTAACCTCCTTACTTCTCCTTATGATGAGGACCAGGCTTAGGGAGCCAAGGACGATTCCTACAGTTTCAGAGCCAGGAAGGTGCTGAGTGACTCTGAGACCCCCGGGAGGGGGAGCGAAGAGACGAATGGGGCCTTAGTCAAGCCGCTGCACCTCCTGGGGCCCAGCTTCCCCATCATATGGAGAAGAACTGTGCTAGGATTTCGCCTCTCAGACACCAGTTCTAACATTTCCCAATCCCAGATTCCTTCCTGTACACATCCTGGCCTTTCCATTTTCTTAAAACACACTGAGTCTTTGCAACCAGTTTACTTCCATTTACTCATCATTAAAAACAAAAGGCCAATTCCTTGGTTGAGTTTAGACCAATCCATTATATAACAAAGAAAAAAAAATCAAAACTCCCAACGCATCCAATGAATTATGTAAGCTTTCGGTTAAGGAAAAAAAGCAGCTAATAATTTGGTTCCTTTCCTCATGAAGGAAAGTTTAAATATTTTTCCTAATAGCATTCATGTACCATTGTGTTAAAAGCCGTGCAAAGTGTGGCACACACACACACTCACATACACGCACGCACACCCTCCTATGAATTAATAAAATATTCCCAGCAAGACCCCTGGTCCTCAGGCCCCCTTGTGAATCCCCTTCTGCCTCGCCTTTCGCGTTGCAGGTTCACGGTTATATAAGGCACGCTCTGCAGCTCAGCGCGGCTGCGAAGATGTGCAGAGGAATCGTTCCGCCTCCGGCCAGCCTCGACTCCCCCGGCAGGTAGCCCCGGATGCTCTGCGCTGTGCGGCCGCTCACCCACGCGTGGGCAGCTGCTCACAGCTGCTCAGGACCCGGCTCTTCGGGAAGCTGCAGAATTTGTGTGCTTCTGAGTCAGCTCGCATTCGGGCAGGTGTTGAGATGCAGCGCGGGGCCCTCGGGAACCGGGCTCTTTAGGACCAGGCCGGGGCGCACGCGTACATCCGGCAGGTGGGGTTAGAGACGGTGTGAGCCCCAGCTACGCGCTCAGCAGAGGCGCTGCAGCCGTGACGCAGCCGCCGACCCCGGCGCCTCGAGCGCTGCGCACCGGGCGCGCGTCCCCGAGGTCCGCAGGAGGGCGCTGGACACCAGGTGGGGCTCGGCGGGGCTCGGCGGGGCTCGGCGGGGCGGCGGTGCCCCGGGCGGCCGCTAGGTGGCAGTGTCTCGCCGCGCGCCCTTCCGCCGCTGATTTCCGATCCCGCGTGGAAACAGGGGCCGTGCAGGCAGAGGAAAGAGGGTTTTCCCGTTAGCCTCCGCGAACGCTGCTGAGCGGCTGGCCGGGGTCGACCCCGCGGCGGCCGAGGCAGGCGGGTGCCCGGGAGGAGCGCGGAGACTCGGAGCCCTCGCGCGACTTGCTGGGCTCTCGCTGCCCGGCCCGTGCTCCGGGGGAGAGCAGCGGGGTGACCTTGGGCAGCTTAGAGGGCGCCTCTAGCTCCAGAGCCACGGGAGAGAAGGGCTCAATGCAGACTGCGGCCCCGCAGGGCTGAGCTGTGTGCGGGGGACACGCTCAGGAGAGCCCACGGCCGACCCGGCGGCCGCACGCAGCTCTGGGCGGCCGCGGAGGGGACAGCCGGGTCCAGGCCAGGCCATCCGGGTGGCGCCTCCCAGCAGGGCTGCCCGGCCTCACCGCCCACGCAGGGCGCTGCGGCGCTGAACTGGTTCTGTTCAGTGTGAAAAACACGCACACGTGTGCAGTAGAGTCCTTGTTTACTCGCTGCCTTGATCCACCCATTATCAAGATGTTGCTGGAGTTGTTTTGCTTGATCATGTTTTCCCCTTTCGTCTTTGTTGAAATATTTTCAAGCAAAAATTGAACCTGGAAATTGCTTTCCTTCATGCCTGTGCCATTTTCAGACCTTGACAATAATCTCGGTACAAACAGACCGGGTGTCCCTAATCTGGAAATCTAAAATCTGAAAGGCTTGAAATCCCCAAACTCTAGTACAAGCGGAAAAATCTATACCACGAAAGTTTCTTTCGTGCACAAAATTATTAAAAATATTGTATAAAATTCCTGGGCGTGGTGGTGCACGCCTGTAATTCCAGCTACTGTGGAGGCTGGCCTGGGCAACTTAGTGAGACACCGTCAAAACAAACAAACAAACAAAAAAGAAGACATCAACCCCCCCAAAAAAAAAAAAAAAAAAAAAAAAAAAGGAAAAGAGGGCTGGGAATGTAGACTGTAATCTTAGCACGCATGGGGCCCCAGCACTGGGAAAAAACTAAAATTACCACTCAGCTTTGCCTATCAAGTGTGTATGAAATACATGTGAATTTCCTGTAGACACATGGTTTTCATACCAAGATGTGCCGATATGTACGTTCAAATACTCCAAAAAACGGTTCTAACCCTGCAACACTCTTGGCTCCACCCATCTCAGACAAGGACTGCCCACCCTGTATGGTCCAGTTCTGGTCCCCAAGCGCTGCATTAACCGCCCCTCCCTCAGACACGCGCGTGCTGGGTAATAGAGGTCAGCGTGAACGAACGCTTAGGTCTGAGGATGGCTATGAGGAGGAAATGAGATCAGAGCCTTTTCTGCTCTGGCACTTTGAGTCCAGCAAGGCTCTTGATAAATACACATTCTCATGCTCTTCTCTTTCGTTTCAATAAAGAGAATGTATGACTTCTCCAGATAGCCAGTCCTATTTCTCAACAGCTCGGATTGTTGAAAGCCTGCTCCTAATTTCTTTGGGTCCTCAGCTGGTCTGCCGGGGTGCACAGAACCGCAGGCACTTCTGTGTGCGCTGTCCTCCGTCACTTTTCCTTGACAGCAACCTAAGTTGTTTTTAACCATCTCTCTTGTGACGCATTTCCAAGTTTCCTCACTGGTCATTTTATCCATTCTCTGGGCACCCTCCACGCGACCCTTGGGAGACCCTGGATGACCCTCCTGACTCTGTCCCTGCTCTGGGCACTCCCTTGCACCGAGGTGGGTCAGATGTCACAGGCCCTGCTGCAAACATCAGCCTTCCAGGCCTCCCTTGGGGATGTTTCTAGCCTGGAATCCTACACTGCATTTTTTTCAGCCTGTACGTTGGAATTCATGTGAATTATATCTCATGTTGGTTTCGACCCAGGTTTCTAGCTGAGTTCCTTGTGTGGTATCTTAATGTAAGTCATACATCATTTTACCTACTTCTCCCAGCTTGATGTTGGCTAATTCAGTAAACAGGCCTTTGTTGCCTGCCTTCAAGCTGTTAGTAAATACAGCTAACAGCTTGGTAACATTTCTGAGAAATGCATCATGAGGCGATTTTACTGTCCTAACATCATGAGAGTAATTTACATAAACATACATAGCTCTGATGTCACTAGGTGATAGTGACACTATGACAGTGATGTCACTAGGTAATACAGTCTGGAACCACTAGCAGCTATATGGTCTGCATGGGTCGAAATACTCTTATAGGGAGCATGGCTGTATTTTTCCTTTCTTTTTTTTGTGGTACTGGGGACCGAAACTATGGCCTACACACTGAGCTACATCTTCAGCCCTTTTTTATTTTGAGGCAAGACCTCATTAAGTTGCCAAGTTGCCCAGGCTGGGCTTGAACTTGTGATCCTCCTGCTTCAACCTCCCAGAGTGCTGGGAATACAAGTGTGCACCACCACACCGGTTCATGGGACTATATGCTGGGCATCATCGGGACACAGCCATGTGGGCTTGCTTCCCCCCCCGATTCATTAACATTCGATTAAACAAATATTTATTCAGTTGCATGTGCTAGGCATTATTCTAAATGCTGGCAATTCAATAGTGGGCAAAACAAAAAATTGTACCCTTATGAAGCTTAAATTTTAGTGGATATGATTTTGATTAGGAACTCATGTTTCCCATCACGTATACTTTTTTCCTTATTTAACTCAGCTCACATTGGTTCATAACTATAACTAACAATGCTTCCTGTGTATTGAGCCATGTGACGGATCTTCCCGCATGTACGGAAGAGGTATGAATGGCTCTGGAACGCAGATGTCCACCCAGAAGACTGGCCAGAGGTCCACTGTCATACTCTTGGTGTGAGTCCCTTCTTCTTTAAGGATCTCCATAAACTTTTTTTTGAAACATTTGCAATCTAAAGGGAAATTTCTACAAACTTCTATTTTCCAGAGGTGACTAAACATGTTTGCCTCTCTGCAGTTGCTATTTCTTGCCACTTGGGGGCGCTCCGAACACAGCTTCTGGTCCATCCGTGGGACGCAGTCCTTTGCCCTAGTGCAGGCGGTCCAGCCCTTCAAGGAAGATGGTTCTCCTCCTCCTGCGCCTTGCTCAGTCCTGGGAGCTCCTGGGTGTGTGCTCCGGAATAGTTCTCAGCCGTTCTCCTTCGGGGCTGATCCCCGGGAATGGCTCAGGGGGCTGCGCCTTTGCATCTGAGCTCAGCCTTTCTTTAGTTCTGAGAATACTTCTGGTGGGTAGGTAGGGAGATTGAGGAGGCCAGGGCTGAGATGTTTTCTCCTTGCATCTCTCAAAAGCTAGAAGGTTTACTCTGCTCCTTTCTTGAGGTGATGTTAGTTGCCCAAAACGATTCTTTTTGGTCTAAAGTGAAAACCTGCTTATTGCTAAGGAAGAGTGTGACATGGCGAGGTGCCACTCTGGTGTTGCTGACCACAGACGGTCCCCCATCCGTGTAGCATGGGGTGTTAGATACAGGGTGAGAGGAAGATATTTCAGACCTTGATATGTGGTTTGCTATTACTCAGGGGCTACTAAGGGACTTCTGTGCATCTTTATCAATGGGGAAATAAAAGGTCTTGCACGCATTACCCCAAATGTACACACCATCTCATCTGCCCCTGAGCGGCCTTGCTGGCAGCATCACTTTGGCCAATTCACAGATGAGAGAGCAAGTTCAGAAGTGACAGGGCCTCACGGCAAGTGAGGAAGCGAGCGCAGCAGGACTTTCCTGTCTGAGTCCTGTGCCTCCACCTGGCCCCAGGTTCTCGCCCTCAGTCCTGACCCAGACCCCCCTGCTCCATCTTTTGGGAAGCAGAGGGGACCTCGAGGAGCTCCTTAAGGACTGAGAGCTTCAGAAACATCTTGTCCTTCCCCGGGAGCTGCTGGTCTCATTTCCGAGTACTACATCCTATTAATGCAGCCGTGTATGCTAGCGCTGCAGGAGACAGCGGCGCCCAGACAGCTTCTCTTGTTTTCCTAGTGGAGAGTTAGGAGCTCGCAGGACTGCGGCAGTGGAGTGCTGCAGGGATACTCGGGTCTCCCATTCCCAGCTGGGACTCACTTCACACTGGTTGTCGATGACTTTAGAGCTCTGTGTTATTCTTAGGGTGATGAAAATTATTAAAGTGTTAAAATACACAAGACTCTCCATTCTTGTTAAGACAGAGTAACAGGTTTATTTTTCTGCCACATGTAATAGCTGGCAAACTGGGTGAATAGCTGGGCCTGCTGGCACGCACCTGTAATCCCAGCACATTGGGAGGCTGAGGCAGGAGGATAATAAATTTGAGCCCAGCCTGAGCAACTTAGTGATTTAGCAAGACCAGTTTCAAAATAAATTGAATAAATAAATAAATAAATAAATAAATAAATAAATAAATAAATAAGATGGGGACATAGTTCAGTGAGAAGGCCTCAAGTTCAATTCCCAGAACTGCACTCAAAACCAAAGCACACCAAAACACAACAGAACACAACGCACTGTGCAAACTCCCGACAGTGGACCTCATTGTCTGTGTCTCTGCAGAGAAGGGAAGCGGAGGGCGGGGTCCACTTCCTTTCTGTGCTGTCTTTATTTCCCACACGCACAGGAAGTGGAGCCCGAGCACTGCGTGGGGGAAACAAGACAGAAGGTGGAGGTTACAGAACTGTGGGGACTTGGCTGGGTAGCAGACAGGAGTCAGCTGAAGAGAAATAGCACCAGAACTCTGCTGAGGAGTTTCCTTCACATCCTCAGCAAATCTTCAGCTGTGGATGTGCTGAGCAAGTCTGCAAGGTATAGCTGGGAACAGCTCTAGGGCCCGACAGCCGGGCAGTGACCAGCTCCCATCCAGCCAGAGCAGAACTAGAGATCAAGGCCTAGATGGGTCACCTTAGGAGCTTATCAGAATAAGGGGCCACACTTTTCAGAGGAAGATGAATCCAGAGGCTATAATACACCACTTCCCCAAAGGCTAACTCGGTACCGCTGCATTAGGTATTAGGTTATACTATGTAAATGTTGGAGGGGTACATATAATTACAAATGTCTAGACATGTGAAGAATCAAATTGAATATGTGTGAAACCCTGAAGACTCTCTCCACTGACTCCTTTTTTCCTTTGGGGTATTTTAGCTTAATTCAGTGATTAATGAAACACAGAATGTCTGGGTTGCAGCAGTGGGATTGGATTTCTGATCTAGAATCACAAGTTGGCTGTTCCCAAGTTACTGGCAATGTCTTCTCTGATCACCGCTGGGAAAATGTGCCCGGGTAGGAAGACTGGCCCCCCTAAAGGGACCTCGGCCCTCTGGGGCTCAGCTGAGAGATGTTGTTTTGAAATGGGTCTAAGATTAATTATGATTTCCTCAACTTCCAGAAGGGCTTTGTGGGGTTGGGATGTCTGACGGGGGCAGTGCAGAAGAGAATATTATGTGTATTTAGGAGAATATCTTAGATTTTGCTGAACATCTGGATGACGGATCATAAAATAGGGAGGAAGTGTAGTATTTCAACAAAATTTGTAAAATCTCCAGGATTTACCTTTTTGATTCATGACAAGAATTTATAAACATTTTCCATAGAGAACTGCAATTTGTGTTGCACATGCAATTAATTTAGTATTTATCTGTTAAACTGATTTAAACCTTTTGATTATATAAGAAACCTGATGCAGTATGAAGAAAAACTGTTCGTAGCCCTTTGTGTTTAGATATAGTTAGTGCACCAGTTAAGCATTTTCAGTAAAAAACAACCCTGTTACTGTTATTTTTTCCTTTCTCTAAAAATCAAAGTTGCTTTCTAATTGGAAAAGAAGCAGAAGATTTCTGTTGGAAGCCTTTTTATTCTGATTCCTATTGAACTTGGAGAGATTTAGTGTTCTTGGAATAAGCACATTTATTCAAAGAGGAAAAAAAATCAACATTATTAATTCTTTTAAGACAGAGAACATCTCGAATCAGGAAACCTTTAATTCATGGGTCTTAGTCCCTTTCCTGTTTCTAACGCGGATGGTTCATCTGTGGACTTGTGCTTCTGTGCCTTTGGAGTGCTCTGTAATTAATTAATCACGGATGCTGGGGATGTGGGATGTGGAGGGGGCACGGGTGGTTACCCCATGCTGGGGCTGCTCACGTGGTCAGCAAGGTTTTCTTGGTAAAACAGCGGAAGGGTACAGGGGGCACAAAGCCTGAAAGGCAGGGCTAGGAGTGGGGGCACACGTGGCTGGATTCTTTCCTCCTGTGGCTTTCAGCTTGACAAGCTCTCTGGCGCGTGGACCAGATGGGATTTCAGACATTGACAGGCCTTCTCTGGATTGCGCAGACTCTGCAACATTTAATAATTTGAGTCCTTGAAAAAGACCTTACTAGGCCCAGGAAAATTAGTGTGCAGTTGAGAAAAAGTTTTAAACACATAAGCAGGACTCGTTAGCTTTTCTTTGCTGCTGATTCTTGGGGCACTTCCATTTTAGTTTCAGTAAATGAGGAATTTTTTAATGAGTTTTGTGATATTTGCCAAAGGTTGTAATTTTGGCAAATGCTTAATAGAAGCATTTTTTTCCTTCTCTTTGCCCGCCTTCCCCTACCCAGCATCTTATTTTGTCTGGACAGTGTTTTCAAACTGTTAGCCAAAACAGTGGTACAACTGGCTTCTTCAGATGGGCACCTGACTGCCTGGCAGAGATTTCTACAGACACCAGCTTTCCTTGTTTTGAGTCTTCTTGACAGAAACACCAGCCTCTCAGAGGGCAGGGCGATGTTCGTGAAGAGAATGAAGCTTGAAGTGAGCTAGGAAGTCATTTGGTTTAACTACCCATGTCATGGTTTAGATCCAGCATGCTCCCCAAAGCCTGTTTCAGCAGTGGGCTTCTAGGAGGTGATTGGATCAGGGGGGCTCTGTACTCATCATTGATGGATTCATAGCTGAATGTGCTGTTAGCGGGTCTGATTGGAGGAGGTGGGTCACTGGGGGCTTGACCTGGAGGGTGTATTCCCTTCTCTTCTGCCTTCTGGTTGAGCAGCTTCTCTCTGCCATGCTCTTCTACCATGATGTTTCTGCCTTGGAGCCAGCCAAACATGGACTGAACCCTCTGAAACTGTGACCCAAAGTAAGCCTCTTCTTAAAGTCATGGGTGTCAAATATTTTGTCTTAGTGATGGAAAAGTGAATTGTACAATCTGTTTCTAGTGAACTGGTATCTTGATTTCCAAGTGGAAGGTTATCTTTTTTCAAATACAAAAATGGCTCTATTACTTTATTGAAATGTATAATGCACATTAACAATGTCATGTAAGCATAACACATAATGGAGGAGAAAGTAAAACACAAAAAGTAAACACCTCATCTCCTAAATTTTAGCATCTATGTGTGGGGATCAGCAAATTTTGTTGTAAATACACAGAGTAAATATTTTAGCCTCTGTAAGCCAGATGTCTATGTCATAAGAACTGAACTTTTGGTTGCAGTGAGAAACCAGTGGTGGACAATGTCTTAGTTACTTTTCTTGTTGCCCAGACAAAATTAAAGGAGGAGGGTTGGTAATATAGCTCTGTGGCATAAGCGCCTGCCTGGCAAGTGCAAGGTCCTGAGTTCGACTCCCGGTACCCACATATAGAAAAAAAAATTAAAGGAGGAATGGTTTATTTAGGTCACAGTTTGTAGAGGTTTCAGTCCATAATCTACTGGCTCTAAGGTAGGGTGACATCGCGGAGGGGCAACTATTCATGCTGTTGGAAGACAGTAAAGCAACGAGAGAGAAGGGACAAGCCTCTTTCTGTCCTTTATATTGTGTGGAGGCTACCCACCCTAGGGCAGATGCAGCATTCACAGCCTTAATCCCAGCATTAGACCGAGAATCAATCACAAACTCTAGATTCAGCCACCTCTGAAAAAACCCTATGACCGAATGAGGCTTTGGGGGGACATCTAGACACAAACCATAACAGACAATATGTAAACAAACAGGTGCTGCTGCATTCCAATAAAACTCTATTTTGGGCCAGGTTTGGCCTACAGGCTGCAGTTTGCCAACCCTTGATCTAAAATAATTCTCGTTCATATTGCATGCAGATCATTTCCAAATCTTTTCTTTTTCCTCCTCATATCTTTGTGGATATAGTCATAGAGAAAAAGAGAGAGAAGTAACAATATAAATGAAAGTGCTTTTATAAAAATGAAAGCTATATTTGGAGATATTTCAAATTCAATTTTACTTGAATTTAATAGAAGGAAATGAACTGAAATGGGAACTGCAGAGATTCAGGCCCATTTCTCCACCACTAGTGATTAGAGTTCCTAAAATATTTCTTGGAAATTATGGGGGGAAAAGATGATGAAAAGCTTGGGAAATCTCTTGCTTTTATAAATTCCAATTTTCAATTTTGGATGGGGCAGTTGATTTCCTGCTGCTACAAATGAGGAAATATGAATACTTCTATTTCTCATGCTTCTTAACAAGCTTCTTGCTCACTTGATAATTTTTGAATTTTCATGGCTGAATATTTACATTGTCTTCTATAATCATAATTACATGAGTCCTTTGGTCTTAGATATTTAAATAGATGGGCTTATGATCACCTTTAGTTATTTTATCAAGGCTTCTTTATTACATTTTTTAAAAAAAAATGAGCTGTATTTCTTTGCCTAGTAATATAATTCTCTCTCCCTCTCCTTCTTCCTTTCTCTCTCCCTCTCTCCCTCCCTCCTGCACCCTGTCCTTCTCTTCCTCCCTCCCTTCCTACCCCTCCTCCCTCTTTCTTTGGCACTGGAGTACAGGGCTTCGTGCATACCAAGCAAATGCTCTACCACTGAGCAACACCCCACCCTCTCAGCGATTTTCTACACATGGGTGTTTTATTCCTGTTTTCTCTCTTAGCTTCATACAAGACAAGAATAGCTTATCTAGTATAAGATTTCTATCAAGTGTTGTGTCATTTTAAAATCACGATTTTTCCATAGATCTTTGATTGTATTTTATGGTTCAAAGTCCCTGTCTCTCATAACCCAGTGATGTGTGGAATGCTTCATTTTGTGTGTCCTTTTCTGTTGGAAATGGCCCATCTTGGGACTCATGCTGGTGGGATTATTTGGCTGTGTGTATCAGACTTAAGAACACTCTTCTTTCAGAACTGTGTAGGCATTGCCCTTTGCCTCCCACCATTGGGTATTGATTTTGGGAGGGTGGAGCATGGCTTCATTTTCATCCCTTAAGAGTATCTTTTTCCCCCCAGTTGTTAAAAATATCTTCGTTGTTGGAATTTCATATAGTTGTCCTTTGGGGCATTTGTTCCAGGATCCCCTTGGTTTGAAATTCCTGAAATTGTGAGGCAAAATAAACCTTTCCTCCTCTAAGTTGATTGTCTCAGGTATTTTGTTTTAGCAACAGAAAGCCGGGTGGCACAGTCTCTATCATGCTTCAAGTTCCGTTTTTCTTTGTGTTGTGGGGATTTTCTTCTATTTTGTTTTTCACTATCTTTTCCTGTTCCATACACAATATTGAGTTGTCTTTAAAGAACACACATTATTGTCTCCATTCCTGTATAATTCTCTCAGTTATTTTTATAGCTTTCATCTTCTATGATGAATTCAAAGCTTTATTTTTTGTTGGTATTTTGGTTTTGATTGTTCTCTTTTTCTCATCATTCTTACTTATTATTTCCGTAATGATGTTGTTTTGGTCCCTGTTCCATTTGCACAACCCTCCCTTTTTTCTTTACTTACTCATTTTGACTTTGATTATAGCTTTTAAATTAATGTTTAAAAAAATTCTTTGTAGTGAGAAGCACTTGCAGGAAATTAGTCTTTTCTCCTTTAGATTATATTTTCTTTTCAGTTGTGTCCTTTGTCTGTGTCTCCGTCTCCTTTTCTTCCATCTTTCCTTCCTTGATCCCCATCTTTCTTTGCTTTTTCTCCTGTGCTCATGTCCAGTGGAGAAATTGTCCAGTGAATAAGCATTTGCTCGTTGGATAATAGAATTAACCGAGGTGAGCGCCTGAGGTGAGCACCTGAGAGCATAGAGGTACTGCTTTGGTGTGCATGTTTGGCCCCCAAATTTTCACGTTGAATTCCATCTCCTCCAGTGTGGCAGAAGGAGGAAGTGGCACCTCAGGAGGTTGATTAGGTTGTGAGTGTGGAATCCTTATGAATAGGATTTGTGTCTTTATAAGAGAGGTTCTAGGCCTCCTGCCTGGTGAGGACGCAGGAAGAAGGCCCCATGGATGAAGCAGGAGGAGGGCCCTCACCGGGCTACG
The DNA here is from genome assembly GCA_028451465.1 of Erethizon dorsatum. Taxonomy (NCBI): domain Eukaryota; kingdom Metazoa; phylum Chordata; class Mammalia; order Rodentia; family Erethizontidae; genus Erethizon; species Erethizon dorsatum. Next base: position 38,096,355 of record CM051835.1, on the reverse strand, counting down.
GCTGTGCTGGAACCTTCATCCGGGACCTCTCAGCTTCCAAACTGAGAGCAATGAATTCCCAAGGTTTGAGCCATCTGGTCTATGGTAATTAGTTATAGCAGCCTGTACTGCCCAAGAGAAGTACCTAAGCGTGCCCGGAAGAGCGAGAAAGACTTCCTGAGGGAGGCAGCCTTTGGGTGAACCCTATGAAGCTGTTTAGGCAGAGGGACTGGCAGGAGTCAGCAGCAGGGCGTGAGAGAAGGAAGGTGAGGGTCCTGGTTCATTCCCGCTGCTCAGTGTTAGGGAACATGCAGTCATTTCCTTCCTTTGTACTCCCAATGTTCTCTTAAAATTTACTGCTTTACCATTTTTATGTGTGCAACCCAATGTGGCTAAGTCCTCTGGTCTCAGTTTTTTAATATCCAAACACGATCCTCCAACTATGCTTTCTAAGATTTACATGTCCCAGAGGAAAAAGAACCCTGTCTATCTTGCTTGCTCCAGACACTGACCCAGTTCTTTTCTGTTCCTATGCCCAAGCACGCTATTGCAGTGTGTGACAAACTTTTACTGCAGGCTTAAGGGAAACAGGGGAATACAGCTCAGTCTGAAAGTCCTGGAAGTCCAGGAAACGTTTATTCTTTTTCCCACATCCTCTGCCTGCTGCTGTGTTGCTGGGACACATTCTCCCGCTATGTCACTTCTCCACATTTCTTTTCTTCCCCAAGTTCCAAGTACACCCTGTACTTCCTTCCTTTAAGGTTTCTAGGTGGATCACCCAAGTTAAATTTTAGTTTTCCTTTTTGAAATTATTTAATTAATTAATTTATTTATGCTGGGCATTGAACGCAGGGCCTCGTATATGCTAGGGAATTGCCCTGTCTCTGAGCTACACCCCCAGCCACTGCCTGTGGATTTCGATGGGATCATCTTACTCAGTTAAGCAGATTTGCCTACCATGTTTCAGCTGTGGACATCGCCAGTCTTCTTGACCAGATATAAGGCCCCCCCTGAGATTGAGAAGCTTCACTTACTTACATTTATATAACAAAGCATAACGTTTCACTCATAGTAATGATCTGAATACATTATTATTCTATAGACAGTGTATTGCTGAAAGCCCAGGGCTTTGCAAAAATGCGATTTCATTTTAACCTTGCGTGGTAGTTTCTTCCTCTGTAAGCTGGTCCTAACAGAGGTTCTTCCAGTCATGACAAACCATGGAGGTAAATGCTGCGTGACACTCATGACTTTAGGTGTTGGATCCCTGCTTCCCTTTCCAGGAGTGGATCCATAATGGTGAAGAAACCCCACTTGTGGAAGGCCCTCGCAGAGGCCAGGGTAATAAGTGGACAGTGCTGGAATTTTGCGCGCATGGGAAGCAGCAGTAAAGGGGTGGTCACTGGTGTGCGTTCTCTTTTCTGCAGGGAATGAAAGGTTATAGGACCTCCACCTCTGCCCTACTGCTTTGTGATATTTTGTCCTTACCAGTGACCAGAGGGAGCTCTAAAATTGCCCTTTGTTATTCATTGGTCAGTGGCGCCAGGGTTCAATTTAGCCAGTTCCAGGGTCCCTTTACCCCAGTGGAGCTGGCCAGCAGTTCTTCAAATGAAGGACTCTAACAACTGCGGTTGCGAATCCTGACAGGATACAGGTAGGCAGAGTGGTTTCATGGGTGACACTTGTTATTGTTGGGTTTTCCAATCAATAACCACCCGTCCAAATGGCACGCTAATCACGATTGCATGAGGGTATTCTCTTGGAAATAAGAAAAATTTTATGTAATTTCCCTTCTGATTAGAAAACTTAAGTATTTTTAAGAAAAGGAGCTTTTTAGAGGAATCTTTGACAAAATGCTTGAATCTCAAGCAGTAAGAAATTTCTGGGTTATTTAGTTACTTTCCTGTAGGATATACTCTACTGCTGAGGAGGGATTTAGTTTCCTAAAATCTATAACTCAATCCCCTGCAGATTTCAGATTTTGAACTTGCCAAACCCCACAGGTGCATGAGCCGAGGATGGCCGACACACCTTTCTTACTTCTATTCCCTCTGCTGCTAATTTTCTCACGACAAGGGGCTCATGGGTTGGCATCTTGGAAAGGGAATCTCACAGTTTATATTAATTTTTATACACTAATATCTCATGAAAGGGGAACTTTAATTCTCATAGGTATTTCTGTAATTTAATACTATATCTTCCATTTTCAAACTGACTTCCTACTAGAACAGATTTCTCATTGCCAAATGTAAACCAACACTGAAAAGACTTGTGTTGCCCACTTAGAAAGGTGCTGGTTCGGCCAGAGCCTGCTCTCTCCCACAGTAGCGGAGCACATCTGGAGAATCCCAACCAACTTCCTCGTTCAAAGAGATGTGGGAGGAGCAGGCCTAGCTCTCAGGCTGCCCTGACAGGTCCAACCTCAACCGAGTCAGAGGATGCTTCTGGGGCTTTGCATCACACTGCCACGTGTGCAAACTGGATTCTCTTTTCAAGATTCCCTTTCCAAGATGTGGACCCATGAGTTCCTTGTTTTGAGAGAATTAGGAGCAGTAGGAATAGAGGAGGGAGGGAGGTAGGTATGTCAGTCAGGCCTGGCTTATTTGATGAGTCTGGGTAGGCCAAGATCTGCAGTCTGCAGGGCAGGTTGATAGGCTGGAAGCTCAGGCAGGCGTTGGCGTCGTGCAGCATTTCTCCATTACCCTTAGTTTTGCTTTGCACAGTTTCAGTTACTCTTAATCAAACACAGTCAGAAAGTACAGTACTAAGTGCAAAGTTCTAGAAACACATGATTCTTAAGTTTTAAACTGCACGTAGTTCTGAGGAACATGAGGCAGTCTCTCACTGTCCCGCTGCCTCCTGCAGGGTGCGGTTCATCTTGTGGTCCAGCATGCCTGCCCTGCATGTGCGGGTCAGCTATTGTGGGGTCATAGTGCTTGTGTTCAAGAGCTGTTATTCTACCTAAGAATGATCTCAAGCCCAAGAGTAGTGATATCAGCTGGCAACCTGAATATGTCAAAAAGAAGAAGCCATAACATGCTTCCTTTGAGTGAAAAGTAAAAGTACTGTGTTAGGTTTCCATTACTGTAATAACCCGATGTAATCAACTTACAGAGGAGCAAGATTAATTTTGGCTCATCACTTTGGGAATTTCAGTCCATAATTGATTTTTTTTCTGTGGTCAGATGGCACATTACAGCAGGGAAGTGGAATGGACAAAGGACAAGAAGGGGATGGGGTAGCACTGTCCCCTTCAGGGCACAGCCCCAGTGACCAGAAGGGTTCCCCCTAGGCCCGCTCTGTGCCAAGTTGAGGACCAAGCTTTCAGCGCGTGGACCTTCTGGGGACGTTCTATATTTAAGCCACAGCAAGTAAAGTAACATTTTTCAAGGGAGAGACCACATTCACATGCCTTTATTACAGTTTATTGCTATAATAGTTTTATTTAATTGCTAGTTATTATTGTCAATTAATCACTATGCTATAAATTAAACTTCATCATAGGTATATATGCCTGGGAACAAAGCAGTGTACACGGCATTCAGTGCTATCCATGGTTTCAGATACCTGCTGGGGTTCTTAGACCGTATCCCCTGTTGATAGGGGAGCCTTCTGCAGTCTTAAGGCAGAGTTTCTTCAGGGATATGGGTTTTTCTCTTAAGGCCTTCAACCTGTTGGATGAGGCCCACCCACATCATCAAGGATAATTTCCTGTCCCAGAAGTCAGCTAATTCCAGATGTTACCACATCTACAAAATAATCTCCTAATTTCAGCAACATCAAAATGAGTGTTTAATTTAATAATGGGTAAAATAGGCCAAGTTGACACATAACACGCACATCAGAGTATGTGAAGTAGGAAGAAAAAGGCAAGGGAAGCTGGATTGCCAAGGCCCACTCTCGTGGTGCAGTGGAGAAGCAGGAGGGAAAGGGTGTGTTGACTTTGGAGCTGTAATTCTCAGACTTGGGAGGAGTGAAGGTGAAGCTGCTCAGCTGGAATGCATAAATCAATTCAGATTGTCTAAAGAGTTTTCTATTAAAAAATAAATCGTGGCATTTCTAAGATGAAGGAAGACAGACTTTCAGGGGAGGAGGTGGCTACAGCTCTGGATTATAAAATCTGAATGGTAATATACATTTGGCTGGAAAACTAAAGACAGGAAAAGCCCCTCTTAGACTATAGTTTATCTGAAAGAGCACAATGAATTCGTTAGCATTTTTTTGAAACTTGAAAGAAGGAGATCTTAATAAATATCAGTGGAGTCAAGAGATAGGGAATGGAGATTAATTGCATAGAGACCATTATTACTAATTTAAGATGTGTAAAAATGTTGTTATTGATTACAGTTATGTTGGTTGGCTTATCATGATAAATTGGTACATTTAAATATATTTATTAAAGATTTACTCAGGACCTTATTCCCTTAAGCCTGTTCTTCTCAATATGTCTTACTATTCTCCTACCAGAGAGATTTTTCAGACCTAATCATCTAGATTTGGGAAAGATTCTGAGACATATATATGCATTAAAATTCATCATTGTGTATATGAGAGTATGTCTAATGGGACATTGGGAAAGATTTATGGTTTAATTATTAATGATATCAATACATTTAACAAAACTCATTATTATTAATACATTATTATCAATACATTTAACAAAACTCATTTCCTTTCAATAAAAGAGAACCATTAGCCTTTTCTAAACTAAGCGCATCAACTCTGGTACTTTGGTAGACTTTTTAGTAGGCACTAGTGTTGCTCCTACGAGCGTCCTATTAGTGTCTCATCTATCTAACCGATTCTGTTTGGTTTTCTTGTCTAATAAAAGAAAAAACAGAATATTTGCTTTCTTCATCTTCTATATAAAGTCAGAAAACATCACTTTCTGGGCTGTCATCAAGACCGGTTTTTGTAGTTAAAATGAATATCAAATACAGTCAGGGCCAAGTGAAATCTGAAGTCTCCTGGTAAAATGGTCTTAGTTTCTGTTTGGTACCAGGTCTTACTCTTTCAGAAGCTTGTGTACTTTTTGTAAACTTCTGTTCTGGTTAAAAATTTAAAAGAGAGCTACTTGCAATGTCCTTAGCATTAACTTAAGCTGCAGTAGGCCTATAAAACAATCATTGGGATGCTATTAAAAGTATATGAATAATAAAACAGCTGCAATAAGGAAAGTTTCAGAAGAGTAACGTGGCCTTGGTAGCTCCCCCTTCATGGAGGGCTTTCCCAGGGGGTGGGTTGGCTGCCTTCCATCTCGGGCAATTAAACATTATTTGAGAATTAGAAAATCTCAACCCTACTTTTCTTTCCTTTTTTTTCTTTTTCTTATTAGGGGTAAAGGCTGTGGGCCATTTTCTGGGTTGTAAATGACAACAGAGCACAATTCAAGAATATTCCTAAGAAATCACTGAGGGCTACTTTATTTATATGAGATATTTATAAGGGTACAAGTTTTACGGTAAAAGTCAAAGTCACTAATGGTCCAGGGCTGTGTACGGAATTATGTGGGGTGTGGTAGAACAACTCTGGGTTTTTGGAGGAAAACAACCCCAGATTTGAGTCTAGGTCCTGTATTTAGGAGTTTTGAAACCTTGGACAAATTACTTAAATTCCCTAAGATTTCCTCCTCTTATAAAATGAGATTAACAGCAATGCCTATTGTGAGGAGTAACTGTTTATTTGTGAGTATAACATGTACAGAGCACATCCCTAGCAACATGTTAGTTGGTTTTCTCCTTCTGTTGTTTTTTTTTTTTTTTTAATATGCAAGTACCGGGAGTCGAACTCAGAACCTTGTGCTTGCCAGGCAAGTGCTTATGCTGCCGAGCTATATCACCGGCCCTCTCCTTCTTAATATGATGAGTGATCTCATAGAATGTCTATATTTTCTTGGTGTCACTACTTAGTGACATCTCCTTTTATGGCTGTGAAATACGGTGATGCTTGAGACCACAGATGAACACGTGTTCTTCAGAGGGGTTAGGAAGTAAAAGAAAGCTGCACTGTTCGAGAGTCTTGGGATCCTTAGAAGAATTCTAGTGAAGCAGCTTCTTCTGCTTTCGTTGTATGTGTGTGTGTCTGTTTCTTTCCTTTTCGTAAGAATATATATATTTTTTGTGGGTACCGGGAGTCGAACTCAGGACCTTGCGTGCCTACCAGCAGGCGCCCGTGCCACTGAGCGATATCACTGGCCCTTTTTTCGTATGTGGGTTCCGGGAGTCGAACTCGGGCCCTCGCGCTTGCCAGGCAGGCGCTTACGCCGCTGAGTATCTCACCGGCCCCTGTAAGAATATTTTTGATTTTATGTCTTGTCTTGAGTAACTACTTTGAAGATAATGATACACAATATAATAAATGTTGTTATTCTCCTATTATTTGGTTATGAAAGTACGTTTTATTTTTTCATAAAATCAAAAGAAAAAATATATCTATAACCAAAGTAAAAAAAAAAAAAAACCTTTGTCCTTCAGTGTCCAGGTGGGGCTGGTTCTAGGAATTCCTGTAGATACCAAAATCTGCAGGTGCTCAAATCCCTCACATGAAATGTTATTTGCAAATAACTCATGCATATCTGCCCACGTATTTTAAATCATCTCTGGATTCCTTATAACAGGTACAGTGTAAGTGATACGTAAATAGTAAAACTGTACCGTTTAGCGGATAATGACGAGGAAAAACGTCTGCACATGCTCCATATAGGTGCAGTCATTGTAGGCTTAACACACAGTACATGCCAGCAACAGTGTAACACTCTTTTTTTTTTTTTTTTGTGGGTACCGACCTCAGGACCTCGCGCGCCAGCAGGCGCCCGTGCCGCTGAGCGATATCACCGGCCCCTTTTTCGTATGTGGGTTCCGGGAGTCGAACTCGGGCCCTCGCGCTTGCTAGGCAGGCGCTTACGCTGCTGAGCCATCTCACCGCCCAGTGTAACATTCTTGATTCGCGGTTTGTTCTATACACTGATATGTGGCTACAGAGGGCTGACTAATCTATATCTATGTATCTATACCTGTATCTGTAGCTCTCTGTATATCTAAATCTCTATCCGTATCATCTGTATATATACAGACATGTAGACATAGAGATAGTATACATTTAGAAAACTACACAAATTATAACTATACAGCAAATAAGTGATCACAGTGTAAGTGGTTCTATGTAGTTACCACTCAGAAAAAGTTGTAGATCTCTGCCAGCACCCCTAAGACCCCCTCACGACGATCCCCAATTGTTACCACATTTCTCTCTCCCAAATAATCACGACTTTGAACCTTATCAAGTTGAAATAAACTATTTTTGTGATTGACCTCTTTTACTTAACTTTTTAAAAATGAGATTCATGTTCTGAGCATTGCAGTTTTACTGTCTGTGCCACACTTGGCATAGACAATCTTTTCAATCTCAGTTATCCTGATAGGCAAGCAGTGGTATTGCGTTGTGATTTGCATTTGTGTTTTTGTAATGATCAGTGAGATTAGACACTTTTAACTTGTTTATCGACCTCTCAGATGTACTCTTTCTCTTTCCTCCCCCCTCACTCCTTCCCCCCACATTCGCTGGACACACACGTGTTTCAGGCTCTGTGCTACTGCCTCACAGGCCTGTTATTAGTCTGACCCAGTGCTGTTAATAAGATTGAAAAGAACTGGCCCAGAGGCCACCCAGCGCTGGGGAAAAAGGTGGCCCGAGAGTTGCCATTTCCAGGGCCTTTTTTTTTTTTGTGGGTACCGGGAGGTCGACCTCAGGACCTCGCACGCCAGCAGGCGCCCGTGCCACTGAGCGATATCACCGGCCCCTTTTTCGTATGTGGGATCCGGGAGTCGAACTTGGGCTCTCGCGCTTGCAAGGCAGGCGCTTATGCCGCTGAGCCATCTCACCGGCCCTCCAGGGCCTTTTTGAGATTGCACTTATTTTGGCAGAACATTCGCCACCTCCTTTCTGTCTGTTGAACAGTCTGCCCCAAGAGGTCTGGAATAGTGACTGCAGAGAAGGGGACCCAGAGCTATTTTGGTGTGGCCCTAGTCTGTCTCCTGATTGACAGACAAATGACACTGGTGGTTCGGGGAGCTGTATGATTATCACGAAAGTGAAGAAATCTGTGACTGTGTAAATCTGAGGTCATATGGCCAAAGTAAAAACTGAAGGTTCCTGAAAATGGTGACAGCCCAAATCTTTCTTGAGGATCTCGATTATATGTATTTAAAATACACTAATCTGTTTATCTCACCGTCTTCCTTCCCCGACCCCTGTATGTTCAAAGAAGGTTTGAGGACTTCACGGACCAGGTGGACCTAAAATCTCCTACTGCCCAGCAGAAGGGCAGTGTCAGAGGTGGGCAGGGTTACGAAGGCTTCATAGCCTCTCGCCCCCGTCTAGGCCCCCACTTTGCTCCTTCATTACGACATTTAGACTCCATTCTGTCACCCTCTCATGGGACCGAATTGACTCAGTTGAGTTTTCAAAAACAAGGGTAAAATTTTTAAAAATTTACAGGTATTTTGTCTTTACATCAAATTAATACCATAGAAAAATGTTCACACTATCATTTTTTTCTGTGCAACAAATTTAAAGATACACATAAATGTACTGTACATCTTTAGCAATTAATTCAATTAGTTCCCTGTGTGGGATATTTAACTTGTTTAGTTTTCCTCTAGCAAAACTAGTAAAGATCCTGTTATGTAACTCTGTATGTACAAGTCCAGTTTTAAAAAACATTAAAAAAAAATCTCAAACACAAAAGTAGCAGGAATAGGATAACAAATTCCCATGAGTCCAAGAATTAATTTCAACAATTGCCCATCCTGTCTCATCTATACTTCTCCATTGTCCCGTTCCAGCTGTTTAGAAGCAAATCCCAGGTATCCAGGTACTTGAATCTTAGATCCTTCAGAGTGTACTTCTGAAAGGTAAGAACTCCTTGTAAAAGCTGGTAGTTTCTTGTGTTTATTCCATATGTGAACTGGAGAAAAACTGGGGGAGACTAGGTAACTATTAGCTGTCTTGCTGCATGATAAGCTAGTCATGTGTTTCTGAACAATGCTGAGAAATATGCTGAACTTTCTGAGAAATATGCTGTTAGGTGATTTTGTTCATGTGAACGTCATGAAGAGGACTCACAGAACTACGCTGGCTAAGATATCACACGCTGTCATGGGTCCACCACCACCTACACAGCACGCTGATGACCCCAGTGTTGTCCTGTGGTGCATAACTCCGCTGCTAACTCAGTGGGTTAAAACAGCACGTTTGTTATCTCACATGTTCCTTGGTCAGGAGTCCAGGATGGTTTAATCTATCTCCTTGAGGTTCTTAGAAGGCTGCAGTTAAGGTGTTCACAGGGGCTGCACTCTCATCTGAAACTTGAGGTCTTTTTGTTTTCCCATGGTACTAGGGATTGAACCCAGGGGGTGTTCTACCACTAAACTATATCCCCTTAAAAATTTTTTTTAAAAAAATTTTGAGATAGGGTCTTGCAAAGTTGCCTAGGCTGGACTTGAACCTGTGATCCTCCTGTCTCAGCTTCCCAGGTAGCTGGGATCACAGATGAGAGCCACCACAAGCAGCTCCCTGGTTGTTGGCAGGATTCAGTTCCTGTGGTTGTAGGACTGAGGCCCCCCACTGTCCCCTGCCACACGCCTATCCTGATAGCCCTCTCCCAATCTGTAGTTTGCTTCTTCAAGCCAGCAAGGGAGAGAAAGACACCTGTGACGTCAGGGAGGGTGTGGGCCCTTTTAAGGCCTGTCACCTGATTCATTCAGGCCTGTACAGGGTAGTCATTCTTTTGCTTAGATAAAAATCCTGACTTGGGACTTTAATCACATGTGCAGAATTATTATTATTATTATTTTTTTATATGTGGGTACCGGGAGTCTAACTGAGGACCTCGCGCTTGCCAGGCAGGCACTTATGCTGCTGAGCTATATCACTGGCCTGAATTATTTGGTTTTACTGTATTCTGTTGGCTGAAAGTCACAGGTCCCTTATACCAAACGGGTGGAGACTATACAAAGGCATCAACAATAACCAAGAGGAAAACAATACCAGGATTTCTACCCCATTCCTACTTAAGTGCAAGAGTTGGTATATTAGCTTTCCATCACTGTGACAAAATACCCAAGATAAATAACCTAAAGCAGGAAAGTATATTTCGGCTCATGGTTTTAGAGGTTTTAGCCCATGGTCTGCCCACTGACTTCGCTGTTTAAAGTCTGTGACGAGGCAGAGCACCCTCTGGGAGACTGTGGTGGAGGAAAGCTGCTCACCTCAAGGTAGCTAGGAAGCAGAGAGAGGGGAAGGGCAAAGCATGCCCTCCACAGCACCCCAGTGACCCGCTGCCTGCAGCCAGGTGCCACCTCCTGGAGTCTCCACCACCTCTCAATAGCACCATCAGCCAGACCGTTTTGGTCCAACCCATAACAGCTGGCACACTTCTGTAAAGGATTGAATAATAAATATAGCAGGCATTTGTGGTCCAGATGGTCTCAGCAGCAGTGGCTGACTCTGCTGTGGTAGCAGGAAAACAGCCGCAGGAAGCATGTAGATGGCCGTTTGTCAACAAAGCTGCAGAGGGTGGACTGAGGGGCTTCTGTCCCTACGAACCCAGTGTAAGTTGAAAACATGGTAAGTCAGAAGCGTATTTAATACACCTAACCCGCCAGAAATCATAACGTCGTACCCTGGCCTGCCTTGAACATGCTCGGAACACTGGTGCTAGCCTATAGTTGGGCAAAATTGTCTCACCAAAAACTCGTTTTATAGTAAAGTGCTGTAAACTTCATGTCATTTTTTGAATCCTGTACTGAAAGTTAAGAACAGCATGGTTGTCTGCGTATGATCTGCACCATTTTAAACTAGAAAATTCATTTAAGCCAAGCCATCACATGTTGGAGGTCATGCGTATTTATACAAACAGGGAGTGGGCCCACTTTGTCAGTGGACCATCATTTGTGGCCCCTGACTTAGAGTATAGGATGGTGTAATATACTTTACTCTTTTTACAAACACACAGCCGCGGCCGGGTGTGGGGGCCCATTCCTGTATCTCAGCACTCTAGGAGGCTGAGGCTGGAGGATCACAAGATGAAGAGCAGCTGGAGGAACTTAGTGACTTAGGGAGATTTTGTCTCAAAAAATTAAAAGGGTTGAGGATGTAGTTTGGTGCAAAGGCACTGGATTCAACCCCAAGTTACACAAAAAGAAAAGCACAAATACCCACAGACAGTGCCTCTGATCATGATACTGTTCGGCAACCTACTGGGCTGACGTCAAGTCTGATGGGCAATATATAAAACAATGGCCTGAAGATCTGTTAATGTATTTCCCGTCGAGCGGCTGTCTTTCAGTAATCAATGACATAAAGCTCCACGTGAAGCACTTTCTTTGGAACTTAGTGCCAACAAAAGTTTTGCTTTCCCTGATGAATGGATATTTTTCCTTTTATAAAAGCTGTGTAATCCACCCTATTTCCCCATATGTTTTGGCTCCCGGGAAGCTCAAAATCTAACATGAAACCTAATTTTTATAACTGTACTGTGTTTATCTGCCCAGGGATGATATTTTAGCCTTATTTTAATTCTCTGTGTTTCTCTGTTTTACTGTTATTTTATTGTGTCAACCCCTTTGTGGGATAACATTGACTAAAACTATGAATTCTTATTCACTGAAGTTAAAGGAACCACTGAATTTGTTTTCATGACAGCTTCAAATTAACAACAGTCCAAATATCCATCAAGAGAGAATTAATGAATCGTGGTATAATCCAGTGATAAAATTTTACACAGGAACAAGAAGATCAAACCACTGATACACACCACAGCATGGAAGAACCTCACTGATACTGTGCTGAGTTGACAAAGCCAGGCATGAAATATTTATGGACTGTGTGATTCCATTTATATCAAGTCCAAGGGCAGGTAAATGAAGGTGAAGGAAGTCAGAAAGGGATGGCACTTCCTGGGCAGCTTCAAGAGCAAACCTTGTGGGGTTAGGAATCTCCTAAATCTCTCACTGAGCTCTCTATGTATCAGTGATCAAAATATATGCTAAATGCTTAAATTAAAAAACACTTACAGTAAAAGACACATTTTCATTAATTCCTCTCAAAATTCCCCTCATGTGAAACACTCTTATCCCATCTGTTGTGCATTAACTAATGGTCAACTTGTGACACCCAGCTGAACCGAGTCAGCATGGAGCTGGGTGTGGAGGGCCCACCTGAGGATTGTTGCCAACCACATAAAAGGAGAACTGGAGGGGAAGATGGTGTGCTGTTGATCCTCCTGGAGAAGCTTGTCACACTGGTTTTCCTGATAGGAACTTGGCTGTTCTCATTGTCGGAGGAGCTTGGGTCCTCGCTGTCACTGAGGATGGCTGCGGTTCTCTTTGGGGGAGCTCTGGTCCTTACCTTGAGTGTCACTTCCTGGCTCCAGAGCAGATCCCTCAGCCTGCTGGCACAGATCCTTCATCCCGCTGGTGCAGACTTTCTAGCTTCCACCACTGACTTTTGGGCCTTCCCGGTGCAGGTCCTTGATACAGACTTGCATGAGACATTGTCGTGGGCTCTAGGCCTTCAGCTGGACTCATGGAGGACATTGCCATGAGCTCTAGTTCTTCTGCTGGACTTGTGAGGGACATTGATGTGGAATCCAGGCTCTCAGCTGGATTCTTTGTGTCTCTAGTGTGTGGACAGATCTCTTGCACTCTTCTGCATTTGACTCTTTGGGTGAATATTATAAAATAATCCTATAAATTATTGTCCTATATTAAATCTATTGCCTTGCAAATGCTGACTGCAACACCACCATTCTTGCCCTTTCTAAAACACTCCAGAAGTTTTCTTTCGTGTCTTCAGTTATGTTGTCATGGCTGCCTCCATGTCATGAATTAGCTTAAAACTTTTACCTCTCATGCTCATTTTGACTTTAGGGAAGGGCCAAAGTTGTACCATGCCAAATCCTATGAATAAGGTTGGTGACGACACCCTGGAATGTGTTTACAAGCCTGCCTTTCTGTTGGATGGCACTCAGCAGCAGCATTCACTGTAATTTTTTTAACCACATCTTGTAAAGACACGCATAAATTCAGAACTAGTTCAGAAAGTGGCAAGAATGGTGGGATGAACATGCTCAAGATGAGTAGGTATATTTTGAGGGTGATTAATGGCACCATGTCTTTTACTGTAATAAAGTTTTATATCTTTTTTTTTTTTTTTTGTGGGTACCGGGGGGTCGACCTCAGGACCTCGCGCGCCAGCAGGCGCCCGTGCCGCTGAGCGATATCACCGGTCCCTTTTTCGTATGTGGGTTCCGGGAGTCGAACTCGGGCCCTCGCGCTTGCCGGGCAGGCGCTTAAGCCGCTGAGCCATCTCACCGGCCCCTGTAATAAAGTTTTAAAAATGTAAACTTTCACTATACATTGTGATCCCCCCTTTTATATGTAAAACATCACTGAAGCACATACTTGGGCTTAGGACAAGTGTACTTTACTACACTTGTGTACAGTGTACTTTACTATGTGTGTGTATTAGTTTTCTTTCTTTTTTTTTTTGTGGGTACCAGGGGGTCGACCTCAGGACCTCGTGCACCAGCAGGCGCCCGTGCCGCTGAGCGATATCACTGGCCCCTTTTTTGTATGTGGGTTCCGGGAGTTGAACTCGGGCCTTTGTGCTTGCCGGGCAGGCGCTTATGCCGCTGAGCCATCTCACCGGCCCTGTGTTAGTTTTCTTTACTGCAACAAAATACATGAGATAATCAACTTAGAAAGGGGAAAAGTTTACTTCGGATTACAGTTTTGGAGGTTTAAGTCCATGGACGGTTGGTCCCATTGGTTTGGGCTCATGGTGGCATCGTGCATCATGGTAGAGGAAGCAGCTCCCCCCATGGTGGCTGGGAAGCGAGAAGGAGAGAAGAGTGGCAGGGACCAAGGCCCTCAGGCCCTTTGAGAGCAATGACCTATGATTTCCTCGAGGTCCCACCTCGTTGTTTTTGTTACTGGGGATTGAATTTAGGGGCTTTGCCCTGAGCCATATTCCCAGCCCCTACTTTTGTTTTGACCAAGGATCTTGCCCTGTCTGGGTTAGGTCCCAACTCTAAAAGCTTCTTCTACACCCCGTTAACAGCAGGGAGTGAGAAGAGCTTCTAACACACGGCCCTCGGGGGACACTTATTCAAACCACAGGGACGTGCAGATACCCTTCCGCTAAAAAGGAGCACTACTAGAGATAAACTTCTGGCTTATCCTCTTCTTTACATATGACCACCTGTCTACTGAAAAAGAACTTTGAAATGGATGTTCTCAAAAGTGTGGCACTTTTGCACTTGTTAGTTTCCAGGTTATTAGACATTGTGTACTTTTACTACGTCGCTTCTCTTAAATGCGTAGCTGAACATATATGTAAAGATGGCTTCTCAACCACAAGGGAAGAGGCGGTGTCTGTGACCGTACCATCACTCACTTCATAGAGTGAGTGGGATGTGGAGTCCAGCCCTGAGGCCACTTGTCAAGCTCAGTGCCTGACAGCAGAACCCACCTACAGTGACACTTTTCCTCATCTGCACAGACAGACCTGTTCTAATTTGTATGGGAAGGCACAGGTCAGGAGCGGTCCTGCACAAATCTGACACTTATGTTATGATACTAATTTTTAGGGCTAAGAGTGTATCTGGTGACCATTAGAATGAAAGCCAGTCTCTGCCTGGAACTTAGCAACCTAAGGAAAGCTTTATAAAATAGAATAAGAGAATCAATATCAAGTCCTTCTCCCTATTTCATGGGTGCATTGTACTTATGGATGTAAGAATACAACCTCTAGTTGGCTACTAATGGCTTAATGGGACAGAGCCATTTGGAGTTTGGGAAAGAATGAGTTCTTGCTGACCTAAGGGACCTGCACTTTTAGCAGGAGGCCTGATGAAAGACAGAACTCATCTGACTTTTCAAAAGGTCAGGGAGCCATCACTCAGGACGGTATGAACGAAAGGCGGGCGGACATTTCTAATGGAATGTTCTTAACACCAGCATCCAGGAAAGGGAGCAACAGCAAAACCCAAAAGCAGATTGAAATCTAAAAAGACACTTAGCATTTTTATAGATACACATTTCAAGTTACATTATCAACCAGATAAATAGAGACCATCAAGTCTGACCTCTTCCCCACAGTTGTAAAATTAAAGCTAAATCATAATGAAATATTCATACCTGCTGGGCTGATGGTCCATTTGCACTGTCCTGTTCTCATTTGATGTGCGATACACTGGAATTACAGATGGATGTGGAGTTCACTCCATCGCAGAAGAGTGCATCCAGAAGTGATAATGAAAACGCACATTCCTAAATGACACGTTTTGTAAATCTAATTAATGATTGCCTGTGCCACTATGGCTTTAGGGTAAGAAGAAAGAACCTAGTATCTATTTTGAGTACTTCAGATATATTTGGGTAAACTTTACATCTAAACATACTTTTCTAGAGTAATTTATGTCGTTCATAAGACTTGTGTTGAGAGTTGCTTTGCTGTATTGTTAACTCAGCTCTCTTGGAGTAATGGAGAAATAGGTCTCTTTAAAATTCCAGATATCAGACTCACTTTTTCCCTCCAGCCAAGCAACCTGAATACAGTCTTGCTAACCAAGAACCTCTTAGACTTTTGTTCCTTAAAATCGCCCTTGGATTTATTGATAAATTCTTGCTCAGGTCAAGTTTCTTTTGGTTAAGAGTAATAGGGACTCACTTCAAATTGGCATAAAAAGAAAAAAGTAACTTACTGCAATGATCTGAGCCATGAGTCCCTGCTTCTAGTGTGAGGCTTCTGGGGGGGAGACCTGACTGACCCAGTGTGGGATGGGGGCCCATCCCTGTGGCTGCGAGGTAAAGCCACGTGATCTCAGTATAGTTACAGGGCCCACTTGTAGGAGGGCTAATTCTCTGTAGAGCAGATACAGCAAGTTCAGGGAAGTCAGTTTCCAGAGGAGTTCCTGTGATACTAACAAGTTCACTTTGCTAGCACTTCAGCCTCCCTGTGAAGGTCACAGCCTGTATGAAGTTGCAGAGTGACTCTTGGAAGTGATGTCGGGAGCAGTTCTTGGTGCCCAGGCTTCCAGATGGTTTCTTCGTTTTTTCAGTGCAGAAGCCTAGGCTCAGGTTCACATGTGGTGGGGTTACTGGGCAGGAAGTCATGGTGCTGGAGTAGATGTCCAATCTCAGCTGAAACCCCTCTTGATTTCTGACAGCATTCGCTTTTCTTTGTCCATGTGCCCATCTTTATCTGAAAATAATTTTCTTCCTTAAATTCTAAATCTTGTGAGGAAGTGGTGTGATTCTGCATTCATATCTGAATTTAAGCATCTTTGTGGGCTTGAGAGTTTTAAGTCTTAAGTTGAGCAGGGAGCGAACATGGCTCTGGAGAATGAACTACTGGGATTTATCCCAGCTGGCTCAGTGCTCTGAGTGACTCCAAGCACTAAGTAAGCTCGATGCTAACAATGACATAGGCAGAGACTGTTTAAGGCATTCATAATTGTGGTTTATTTTGTTGAGGTGCCAGTGCAAGACTGCTTTGACATGTAGAGTTTGGAGGGTTTCTAAACCCCTGATTTCTACTTTTAGCTCTTGAATGGAGCCAAGATTTCCACAACACTTTCACTTGCTTTGCTCTAGTTCACATGCTTAAGACTCAGCTTAAGACTCGCCCTTGTTCAGTACCCATGGGTGGCCAGGCATTGTTCTGGAAGACCGTCTTAGAAGACTCCTGTGGGAGTTGAATATGTGTCTTAGTTTGTTTGGGGTGTGGCGATAAAATTCCATAAATTGGGTAGTTAGAAATGATAGAAACTTATTTCTCACAGTTCTGGAGTCTGGGACGTCTAAGATCAAGACACCAACAGATCTGGTGCCTGGTGAGAGTCTGCTGTCTGGCTCATAAAGAGTGTTTTCCTGCTGTGTCCACACTGGGGGGAAGGGTGAGGGTCTCTTTCTGGGGACTCTTTTATAAAGACACTAATCTCATTCATGATGTCTTTGCTTTCATGACCAATCACCTCCCGAAGACCTCACCTCCCAACTTCATCACCTTGGGAGTTAGGATTTCAACATCTGATTTTTTTTGGGAGGGGGATATAAACATTTAGATCACAGCAATATATAAATACACAGTTGCCCTATGTGAGGAGAAGACCGGTCTGGCAGAACACTGAGGCTCAGGCGGTAGTACAGGGAGGGAGGGTGCCCTTGGCGGGGAAGGTCATGGAAGGTGGTCATGGTGTATATGACACCACCTCTTCTCTTTTCCATCTCAATCTGTATAATCACCAGCTGTGGTTCCGCCTCCCCTTCCTCACCTCCTGGTTGCGCTGGGCCTTAGCTCTGGAAACTGTTTCCTGTGGCTTGCTGTCAAGAGGCCTTTGCTATCAACGACCCCGCAGGCGCCCTGAGCGGGACGACTGCTGTCCATGGTGCTGGCCGGGAAGCCCACGCTTCCCCAGCGTGTCCCCCCAGCGTCCTTGAGCTTGCATTTGTACACAGGGTGAGGTGAGTCACTTGGGCTCAGCTCATTCCATTCAGCCGAGGGGACCAGTGAACACAGGAAAACAGCACACAGCGCAGTGCAACGCAAGCCTCCTCTAAACTCAGAGCAGATCTGTCAGGAGCTGGTCACGGCCATGACGGGTTCTGATGCATGGTTTTATGTCTAATCCTGATTCAAAGATTACAAAGCCAAGTGGAGCCAGACGCCTGAAGCTTGAGGTACCAGGGGCAGTACTGCACTTCTGGGGCAGAGCTACGGGGTGGATGAGAGCAGAGTGGTCTTCTGAGTTCGGAGCTAAGCATGTAATGGGTCTGGGGAAACGCCAAGCTCGGCATTTAAGGAGGAACAATGGCAGCAGCAAAGATGAGCTAACATCAAAGGCGAGTTATACTCCAGTAGTTTGGAGAATTTCTTGGGCACCTCCTAGCCTTATTTGAGCCTTAGAGAGTGCAGAGTACCGCAGGTGCTTGTGTTTACACCTATCTTATCCAATCCCCACGAACGAGGCCATCGATATAAGAAAATCCCACCTTGGGGACTGACACTGAACTTGTGGTACAGAGGGAGTTCCTAGCCTCACTGGTTTGGATGCCCTTATCTTTAAAAGGGGAGAAAAATTAAAAAAATTAAAGGTAATGTATGCAAAGTACTGAACACAGACCTTGGAAACACAGTAGATGCTCAAACCTGGTTTTTACATCATCAAACAAAAGCTGACAGCTGTCTAACTCAGCGCTTCTCTTGGACCTTTGCTGAGTGGTGAGTTGTTGCTAGTTCCCAATTACATAATTCTGAAAGGAGAGAAATGTTTGAAATTTTGATAATTTGAAAGTAATTTTATGGCTTTTGAATCTAGTGATATAATGATTGGTCTTGTCAGCTGTTCTATTTGTCTGTCTGTTTTTTAAAAAGTTTGTTTTTTGGTCATTGATTTTTGTGGTGTTTGTAAAAGGCTAGGTCTGCGAGTGTTCAGAAGTGTAAGAAACTCATCTTTTCCCCCACTTAGTCACCCTGGTCCCCAACACCCACAACTTGGAGGAGGAGAGGTTGATTTGGCTCGGTTAGAGACTCCCTTCCCCAGCGACCTGCTTCTTTCCACCAGACCCCTCCTAGCAGCAGGGCAGCTATGGCGCCCCTGCTGTGTAGTCACCTTCCAAAAGCCCCACCTCTGAGTGCACGAGGTCTCCTGGGGGACCACAAACCTACAGAGGGTTTGAGAAGCACTTGTCTAGCGCATTCATTCCTTATGAGAGAAATTACTCAAACCCCAGCCCTGCAAATGACTCGTAGTTGGCTAGAGAACTGAAGGGGCGTCTCACGTGTGCTCACAAGTGCTCCTCTGGGCCGTTTCCTACTCCTCCCCCGCACTGTGCTCTTATCCTTTCTCCTGGTTAGGTGTGCTCGCCCTTGCGGTAATGTCCTCTTCCGTTGCTGCCGCAGCGCTTCTGTCCTGCCCTGGCTGTCCTCAGCCTTGGGACTCTGTGACTTGCTCTTTAAGTGTAACTTCCCTGTACCTTCCATGATGAAGCTCCCAGGGGTAAAGTTTTAAATCAACTCATTACAGCCACCCTCAGCTTGGGAAACTTTACATATGTCCTAGGCCTTAGAGCAGGAAGAATTCAAATTCTAGCACTGTTTACAGAACTCAAAACTACTCTCCTTGCTCTCTTCCCAGCTTGACTACCCCAGTTCTTCTCCCTCAGGGTGTACTTTTCCTCCCCATTTGGACCACTGCCTTCTACACTGCAGTGGTCATCTCTTTCCAACTACTGGGAGGAAGGGTTCTGCTCCTGGACTCCAGCTACCAGCCTTGGCGTTACCAGAAATCACCTTTCTTACAATCCAGCCAATCACGCCATACTCCGGTCCAGGCTGACTGTAGTTCTCATTTGGTGATCAGCGGAGCAACTGAATTCTGGCTTTAAGGGTCTTCACTAGAGTACAAAGGTTAGGGCTGGGTCGTTTTGGGGACTCTCTAAGCATACCACCCTGTGTTGCTTGTCTCCGGGTGTAATGATTGCATGGATGGGCCCAGTTTTTCACATCTCCCTATATCTAAGTCCTTTGGTAGTGACTTATCATACTGACTCTAAGTTTGGAAATGAGACTTAGATAATGGATAAAACAAACTTGGCACAAATAAAGGCTTGAAGAAGCACATGGTGTTTCTTTATTTTTCCTTTTTTGGAGCCTGTTGCTGCCGTGAAAAGTATCCTGGGCTAGCCTGCTAGGTGATGAGAGGGATTGGTGTGAAGTGCCGTGTCACCCCAGCTGAGACTGTCTCAGACCAGCTGTCCTCTCTGACTCAGGCAGCCACAGTTGCGTGAGCCAAGGCCTGTCAAACAGTGGGCCAATAGACTCTGAGAAACAATGAGTGATGTTTATTTATTAAATTTTTGGAGCAATGTCACACAGCAACAGCCAACGAACAGGTGAGGTATTTTTATTTAAGTGAAATTAGGGTAAAATGATCGCTCATGAAGAGCCTGAAAAGGGCTGAGCTATGTGAGCACATGTGGAAAGTGGAGGATCTGAAACGTTTTACCTGGAGAATGGTCTTCTCTTGAGGGCGTTGATAAGGTTTGATGGATCGCGTCCATGCAGACCTTGGGGACTTAAACATGTGCGAAGCAAGCTGTCCTCTATCGTCTCTGTTGCTCTTCCAGGTCCCTGAGTTGGGGAGCCTGCGTCCCTCTGTCAGAAGATGCGACTGTGAGATGAAGAACAAGGCTCTGCTGTGTTGGAAGGGCTCCCTGGAAGAGAAGGGAGAGCGAAGCAAATTTCCTACAAGAAAGGGTGAATTTTCTCCTACAAAAGTGTATTTTCTCCTGAGGTGTTTGTGCTGGGGTTGACATCTCATCCTTAGGGTTATTTCATCTGTTTTCAAATCTTGCCTTTTTATGTAGGGCAGTGACTTTTAAACTAAAAAGAACCTTCTTTTCATTCTCCTCGAGTGACTTAAAGTTACTTCCTCATTAAGGGAGCTGAGTGACACACAGTGACACATGTAGATTTGGGAGTGGGACAGAGGGCATGAAGACATGTTAGGGACTCTCACTGCTCCCAAAGTGTAGTGTGAGGAGAGTAAGCATTTAGCCGGGTGGAAATTGAAACTTCTCAGGAGAATCCTGAGAATATCTGATGAGGATATGGACCCGTCTGCGAGATGTGAGAAGACTGAATGGAATTAACACCAAAGGACACGCACAAATATAGCTGAGATCACAATTGGTCTTCGTGTAACTAAGACATGCCAGACTATCTATACCTGGAGGAAGAGGTTCGAGAAATAAATTCAGGCTAATATTTAGATATCACAACATTTTCAGTGTTACTTTTCTATCTTAGATACTGAGTAGCAGAATCCTGCACTTCCCTTAGAAAATTTCTGTCTTAGTTACTTCTCTCTCATTGCTGAGACAAAATTACCCAACACCCAAAGTTAAAGGAGGAAGGGTTTATTTAGCTCACAGTTTGTAGAGGTGTCTGTTCATAGTTGGCTGGCTCCAAGGCAGGGTGGCGTGGCAGAGGGGCATCACAGAGGAAGAACAGTCCATGGCAAAGCAGAGCAGGCAGAAGGCAGCAAGCAGCAAGTGACAAGCAACCCTCTTTCTGTCCCTTATATATTTTCTCACACCCTTAATCCTAGCATCATACTGTAAATCGATCCTAGCCTCACATCCTTGATCCCTGCAAAGCACACCCTAGATCCAGCCGCCTCTGAAAAGCCCCACCTATGACCACGTGAGAATTGGATGGGGGACATCTAGATATAAGCCATAAAAATTCCTAATATCTGATTCCCTATTATTTCCTTTATTTTCTATTGTTATCTGTATTTTCATTGAAAACATTATTTTCTCCAATTAGATATGAACAAACATGGCAGAGTCTTGTTATAATCTGTGGATTTATGCCAAAGTAATGAAACACAGCCAGTGGATGTCATCTAATTTCTGTATTCTCTATTCAGAATGCAATGTAATTATAAATATAATGTTCATAATTCATTGATTAAATCTATCAGTAAATTACCCCATTCTAGGAAGTAGTTCATTCTAAAATTGATTCTAGAATTTTTCAGAAGTTTTAGAGAGTTCATCTCTTTTCTTAGTGTAGTTTGTTCATCTTGGCTAAAATGAGTGTAGTTCTTTGAAAATATATCATTGAAGTGATAAATATTGAATGATCTTTTTTCGGAGGGTATGTTAAATTCTGTGTGAGCTATTACTTTTAGATCAATGACTTAACACTTGTTGAATATAGGGCACTCTGCCAGATTCTGCATGGAGATTTGAAGGCAGATGTCAGTGACTGCATATGGTTGAACATAAATAATTTATTTCTAATTTTTGTTTTTGATGTTTTAAATCATTATTTTTAATGCATTGTTGGTAGTGGGCATTATTGGTGCATGGTGCAAAATTCCAAAGATACAAAAGGGCAAAGGTGAAAGAAAAACAAATTTGCCCTCCTCATCCACTAAATAGCCAGTAACTAGAGGCAGTTACTCTAACCTTCCAGTATAATCCAGGCATTTAAACATTCACGTGTTCTTACTTTTATAAAAATGCTATCATACCTCATATATAGTTCTGCACCCACCTTTTTAAAACTGAAAATATCTCGAAGAGCTTTCCACAGCTGAATGTGTGCATGCGCCTTAGGCTTCCTAACGACTACAAAACAGTTTGTCGCATGCAGGTGTGACCCTGGGTAATGCCCCTAACTGGTGACATTTAGGTTGTTTTCAGCCTTTTGCTGTTGCTAACAAAGCTGCTATGGTTTTGCCCTGTATGAAACTTATCTCATCTTGTTTTACATACAATGCAATACAAACTTCCCCCTACTTGCCCCAAATTTCCGCATCTAAACTTCCCCCCAAATTTCCACAAAGAAAATACTAGAGCAATTCAGAATCTCTTTTCATTTTTGCTTTTAAAAACTTCATCTCAGTTTCCCTGGAAATAAATATTTAATTGAATTACTCTTTGTTCTCCTAATCACAGCGTTTTAGTAGGAAAACACTGTTATGGTAGAAAAGACACCTTTCTTCCTTCTTTCTTTTCTCCTTCCTTCCTTCCTTCCTTTCCTCCTTCCTTCCTTCCTTCTTTCCTTCCTTTCTTCTTTGTTTCTTGACAGGGCCTCACTATGTAGTTCAGGCTGGCTTCCCACTTGTGACTTTCCTGCCTCAGCCTTCCAAGTGCTGGGATCACAGGTGTGTACCAGCCATGCCTGGATAACAAGCCTTTCTTTGTGTGGGCAAATTTACACTGAACAAAGACTAAGTTTTGTTTTCAGTGTCTCACTGAAATTCTCTCTTGAATATTTCATTCTCCGAAATTTATATTTTATAACAAAAATCACCATATCCCAATATATATCTATGCTGGTGATTGTCAAGACCTCTTACTCTGTCTTTAAACTCAGAATGGTGACTGGTTATGGGAAAATACACCACTTTATCTCAAATTAAGCTGAAGATCACTAAGACCTTGCTGAGGAGGTATTAGTAATGGTCTGTTGAAAAGTCCCATGGACTCTGGTGAGAAATGGAAACTCAAGGACTTTTCTTTCTGTCTTTTAAACCACTTTTCCTGGCTTTCTTTAAAAAATCAAATCAAAGCTTATATGAGCAATGGGTCTTTTTCTACATGGGTGCCAAGGGCAGGGCCAGGACGTGTGTGGGTGTTATCATCGCAGCAGTGACCCAGCAGCTCTTTATTTTCTAGAACACCTGAAAAGAGCACAGGATCCCTGACTGCAGAACATGGAACTGCAGCGTTCCATGTAGCAGAAGCACCACCAAGTTGGAGAGCATTTCCTCCTTTAACGTGAATGTTTATGTTAGCCCTTTCTACATTCTGGGACAAAGAGAAGCTAATATAAAAGAAACTAACACTCCCTAGTTTTGACACAAGAAGCCTGAGTCTTGTCTCTTTTGTAATACTTGGAAGCCAAAGGTCAAGTTCTCAGGGTTTTCTGACCTGTCCTTGCCTCCACCTCAGCCGGCAGTGAGTTTACCCACTCAAAACTGCTCAGCAGGGTCCTCCAAAGAGAGGAGTATGAGGGCTGGAATATGCATCTCTACAACGGGCTAGACTCCAAATGTGCACTCCTGAAAAGTAGTGTCTGTTTTAGGGTATATGACAGCAAAATCACTCTCTCATGGGGTGTTGCTCAGTGGACAGCGCTTGTTTCACACATGTGGGACCCTGGCTGGGTTCCATCCCCAGTACTGTGAGAAAAAAAGAGTTCTGTGAAGGTCAAGAAACAGGAAGTAAAATCTAGGAGTACAAGGTCACTCTTCAGATTCAGCCTGAATGCAGAAAAAGCACGGCAGTTACCCAAGAGCTTGTCGTAGTTGGGCCCAGGACCTGCATGGAGGATCAGCCTGTTGTGCTGTTGGGAGCTGAAGGAAACTGCTCCCCAATCCCAACTCCTATGACAGTACCTCGCCCACAGTAGGCACTACTGACTTCTGAGTGAATAGTTGTCTGTCTCATTTTATTGTTTTTTTCCTCTAATTATTCAATCGGCTACTTGGCCCAATGGGCTGCCCATCCAATCTTGTTCCTGTATGACAATCACCATGGTGGTAACTTCTGACTCTACTTCTATACTCGATCTTTCAAGCAAGTGTTAGTCCTATATCTTCAGCTGCTTACCAGGCATTCAGGTGAGTGTATTTCTCTGTTGCTTGAACTTGACATACTCAAAGGAACCTCTTCTTCTCCAAACCAGGTAGGTTTCCATTGATGTCAAATCTCTGTCATGGTTCTCCCATTGTTAAATTTGAAAATGGATCTTGGAATCCAACCAGTCACCACATCCCTGGAGTTACTTATTATCCATCCTTCCTCTAATGTGTTCTTGTTACCATCCTAGCTATTTCTCTCATTTCTTAATCCCACAGTTCTTGCCATAGCTTTTTCTCTGGTCTTTCCCAGCTACATCAATGCCAAATTTATCTTCTTCAGTGTTTATGTTAGAATACTGATCTGCTCAGATCCATCAATGCCACCATTCTACAGTATGCACTGGCTTCTTCTGATGAATTTCAAGACCCCCCCACAATATTTCTCCAAATTATAGACATCTCCAGAGAATTATAGAGACCACCAGGAATGTGTTTGGACAATGTCTACCAGTGTTTGCCACAGGCATCATCTGGGTTCTGGTCCTGGCAGAAGCTGAGAACGAAGAGCCTGGCCTTGAGGCTAGAATCAGCACTCAGGAGAACTCTTATCTGTGTTGGGGAGAGTTCCCAGGGAAGGGGCCTGACCTGTGGGGTTTCTAGTGTTGTCCTGGGGAGATGGAGTACAGAGTGCATTGTCCTACTGTGAAGTGGACAATCCAGTTGTTCGAGGAACACGTTCCTAACAGTTAGCACTTGTAGAAACAGGCTGCGCATTGCTTTGGAAAGGGCCAGGTTCACTGTAACTGGATATACTGAAACACAGAAATGTAGCCAGGGCCATGCCAGGTGGACAAGCAGACTTCTAAGGTCCTCTAAGCGCTGACTCTCTAATCCTGTAATTCTGTGTTTTTATACACATATCCCAGGATACAGAATTTGCACTTACATTATAATGATTTGTATTTATTTAGTTTTTTTTTTTTTTTTTTTTTAATGTGGGTACCGGGAGTTGACCTCAGGACCACGCGCTTGCCAGGCAGGTGCTTATGCCGCTGAGCTATTTCACTGTCCCATTTAATTAGTTTTTGCACCATGCCCTACTCTCTGGAACCTGTGAATATATCACCCTGCTTGGGAAGAGAGACTGTGCAGATGTGATTAAGTTTGGAATCCTGACATGGGGGATTTTCCTGGATTATCCAGAATAACACAGGAATATCTGTAAGGGAGGCAAGAGGGTCAGAGTTGGAAGTAGGATGTGTGTCAGCGAAAACTGAGGTTGAAGTGATGCCCTTCGGAGAGGGAGCAGGAGATCATGAGCAAAGGGATGCAGGTGGCTTCTCTCAGCTGGGTAATGTAAGGATTCTCCTCTGGAGCCTCCAGAGGAAAAGGCAGCTCAGACATCACCTGAATTCTATTGTGTAAGAAACATTTCACTTTTCTGGACACCAGGACTGAGAGATAAAAAATTTGTATGGTCTTAAGCCACGAAGTCATTGATTTCAGCAGTTGTAGGAAGTAGTAGAAGCCTCGCGTTCCCTTCTAGGTTTTTTATTTTGTCTGTGTTCATTTTGTGTCTTTAAATACATAGAATATAAAACCTGGAAGTCAGGGACTACTTCTTAAGAGTTGATCCTCCATTACTGTGCACACACTTGCAGGAACTTGATGATTATTGATGATTTTCTAAAGCATCTGGGGGAAGCAGAGCAACCACAGTGACCATTATGACTTAGCCGGAGCTGAGAAGCAACGCGAGCGGTGGAGGGCTTTTCCCATTGCTGACCACACTCTCCACCTGTCATTTCTGCACTGTCCAGGCCCTCACGCAGAGATTCATTTCTGTCTTTTTCTCTAGACTCAGTCTTGACGCTCACAGACAGGATTCCTGAGGCTCTGGCTGCATGTGGAGGGTACAGCGATAAGTTGTCCCAGCTACACATATGGCTCTGGCATTTATTCTGATGGCTTGGCTTTTGCTTCTGTGGTATAATAAAAAATACTTGGTCTTTGTATCTGATTTCCAGTACAGGGCTCCTAAGACCCTTATAATGGGCTGAGTAATGAGAGACTCTTGGCAGATTGGCAATTAGATACCTCAGGATGGACTGGGGGCTGGAGGGCTCAGACCTTGGTTAGAGGCTTGGAACTATCAGTGCCATCCTTGACCTCCCAGCAAGGAAGAGAAGCCGGAGATTGTATCGGTCACCAATGGCCACAGTCATGCCTGGGTAATGAAACCTGTGTGGAAACCTCTACAAGACGGAGGTGTGCTGGGACAGTGGTGCACCCCAGTTCTGCGGAGACAAAAGCTCCGCTGCTGGCAATCCTTCCGAGCCTCCTCCCGGTGCCCCTTCACCTGGATACTCACTTGTGCATTGTGTCATAAGCTGTAACATTAGGTACAGCATCTCCTTAACTTCTGTGAGTCATTCCAGCAAATCATCAAAACCAAAGGGGAGGTTGTGGCAACTCCCAACTTCATAGCCCAGTGAGACAGTACTACATGTGTGTAACCTAGGGACAGGAAAATCGAGACTTGTAGTCTTTAAACTGCAAGAAGTCCATCGGAAATTCTCCTTCTGGAGTGTGAGGTTCAGAGTCTTCTGTTGACCAAGCTTTGGGAGGTCCAATCACCTCATCTCAATTGTCATGTTCCCCTGCCTTGTCATAAGAGCAAAGGAAAGAGTAGTTCCACATACAAGTGAAATTGAGGGGCACTGCCCATGGGTAGCTGCCATGGAGTAGAAATTACATTAAGGAGATCAGGAAACTATCAGTCCAGAGAGTGGGAGGAGGGCTCATCTTGTCTGAGACATCGAATCAAGGTGGGAATTGAGCACTGGCCCCCGTCGTGTTGCAGAGGAGCACACTGCGTGAGAGTGAGTGCTCGCCAGACCCGCTTCTGCTGCATTCACTGTGCAGGAAGTCCTGAGCTACCGTGCATGCTAGGGCTCCCTCCTCCAACCGCACTCAAGTAGTGAAGCGAGCAGAGCCGGCTCCTGGATTCTTCCATGGATACCTGTTGATTGATAAAGCTGGGCTTCCTTACAAGATGACGATGTTTAGACTTTCAGATTTTATGGGTTGATAAATTCTTAAAAATTGGGATTCATGAAGTTTTTTGTGCAGTCAAATTAAGGACATTGGACTGACAAGACCTTGGCAACTACAAACTGATTGTCATCATTTAAAACATAGCATTTTTATCCTAATTATCGGGAAGGGCACAGTCTCAGAATAGAGGACAGTCCTCTCAAGAAAGCTCAGCTATGACTCTCCACCCGGGCTTTTACTCTGCAGTGTCAGAGATGGCATCATGGTCAACCCAAGCCGTGAGACTGGCCTTTGGGGACCCTGTGTGTTTAACAAGGACTGACTTCATTAGTCTATTTGGGAAAGGTCCTGTAGGGACTGAGGAATTCAGTGGGGGCCTGGATAATTTTGGAGACAGCCTAGCTCATTAATTCCTATGAGGTGTACTTTATACTGGCGTCATATTTCCTGGCATTTGCTGAGGTGATGGTGTGGCCCAAGTCTCTTGTATCCTGAGTCATTTGTGGGAAGAGAAATTTAATTCTCTGGGAACTCTAGTTTGTATTAGTGTTAAATCACGGGTCTGCTGTTTAATGATTCATACACACAGCACAAAGAGGTCCCAGCATCGCATTCCTGATTGTTTCACCCGGCCCCTCCCTTAGCTTTCCAGCTCTGCAGTCCTGTGCCTTAGAGAACGCATGCAGGACCCTGACCTTCAGTTTACTCATTCCTTGTATACGCTCTCAACTCGGCTGGCACTGGACTTTTCAGTGAGTGCAAAGACTTCTTAAGGATACTTAAGTTAGTACTATGTCGTATTTTGTACTATTAACACACTGAATTGCCTTCGCCTATTAAACTCAGTAATTAGGTTCCTCTCAAATTTTCTGCAGCCCTTTTGGTTGTAAATTGTGATCCTTTGCTTTAGTTTTCTCAGATTCAAAAATTAACTGTGGACAGGACTTTGGTGCTCATTAAAACAAAGATTTTATTTGAAAGGTTGCTCTCTACCTTGGTGCTGGTGAGACATCGTACATCAAACTTCTCAGCGTTGGCCATGGAAGATTTAGGACGGTGTCCCCGTGTACATAATGTTTCAGCATTTGTGGTGCTTAGGAGTAATTGACAATATGGGATGGAAGCAATAAATCAGACAGCTAAACCCAGTCCCTTATGGTCAATCTACCAGCGAGGAAGACTGGAAATTGGTGACTGCAATTACCTGTGAGCTTTTCAGATCATAAAGTCAGAGAAAGCCTTTATTATTAATATAATTGGAGGGGCTGTGTACAATGGATATCCCTGGTTGGATAAAGAGACGTGGAAAAAATTGTTCTCTGCTTTTAAAAAGAGTTATTGCAGTTTATTTCAAAGGCATGACTTATTATGACAAAGTGAGCGAACATGAGCTGTAATGTACCTAACGGGCTGACTGATGCAGGAGACCTCGGGTGGCTTGATAGGTTACATATGTCAGCGTTAGTGTAATTAGGATTTATTTTCTTGAAACGCAAATCTGGGTCAGTATAGTTTAGGAACACAACACAATTACAACTCAGCAATGAGAGCAGCGTGCCTGGAATGCTACATCGTTCAGGCCGGGGGATGGGTTTCGTGAGCGATGCACCTAAACTTCCCATGTCTACCATGCACGCAGCATGTTAGCTCATAACTAGGCACTGTCTCTTCGTAATAATTCCGTCTGATGAGGGAGTGATGATCAGGCTCTAAAGATTTGCAGGGGTCGGCGAAGCTCAGAAGCACGGGAGGAAAGGGCGCCCTCTGGTGTTGGGAAACTTCAGAGCCGGGAAATCCAAACTGAAGCTGGATGAGAGGGGGTCTGGGGTGCGTTTCCTCGCCCCGCCACTGAGGTAGCGATTACCTTGACCTTTCAGAGCACCAGTTTCTTTGTCTCTAAAATAGGGAGGAAGTTCTTGCCTCACAAAGACGTTCTGCAGAGATCTGATACCTGGGGAAGAGCCGATGACCTCAGGCTGCTGTCCTGTGCTTTTGGAGAAGCAGAGTCCGCGGGCGGCGTCGGGCCGGGCAGTCCCAGGGGCCTCGCCGCGTTCGGAGGGCAGCGCAGTGGGCACGGGTTAAAGAGAGAACCCTGGCGATGTGCAGTTAATTAGCTCTGTGGGTGACGAGGCTGACTTCAGTTTCAACGCTGAGCAGAATCATTTGTACCTGTAAGTAAAACAAAAAATAACAACAACATAAAAACTCTTTGGGTAAATTTGCTTTTTTACATCTTGTTGATGTGAGAGTATTTTCTTGTTCCAATGTATGAATTGAGGGCATGGAATCCTACATAAGCTAATGATGCCCTCTTCTCCTCCTGCCCCTCATTTTCCCTCCCCTTCCCTTCCTTTCTCTTCTCTTGTAACAAAAATATAAGCACAGATCTTTATTTGGGAGTGAGTAGATGGGAATTCAGGTGTGTAGTCTTGTAATTCAACGGTGTAATATTGTTCCACCTGTAAATGGGCAGTTATGGCTACGGTTTGTGGAGCACTTAGTGTAAGCTAGCAGTAAGAAGTTTCGGCTTCATTATTTTGATCTTTGGTTCATTCAGAGCTTATACTTTATTCTTTTCTCCAAGAAACCAGTAAAACTCTGTTTTAAAATTCAGTTCATGGTGAATATTACTGGTAGGTCAGCCATGTAAAAACAAAACAAAACAAAACAAAACAAAACAAAACAAAACAAAACAATCATCTTAACAAAGCCGTGGCTGAAGAATTACAGCTTGGTGGTTACATAGTGAACTGTGAAAGCCGCTCTATTTGCCTCCATTCTGGCCGTGTTGGTCTCCTTTCTGCCCCTCATGTGTGCCAAGCACTGCTCCTTGGCCTTGCTGTTCCTCTTCTATCGGGGGTTGCTTTGCTCATTCTGTCATGCACAGTGCTCTCTGCTCAACCCTCCCTCTTCACAGAGAACTAGGCCGTCACACTCAGTCTCCACCCTCTCCTTGCTTTCTTTTGTCACACAGTAATTACTACTTCCTAACACTGTTGTTATTATGTCTGTTTATTTATTTTACTTCTTGCTGCCCTAGAATACAGCTCCAAAGGGTTTGCTCCACCAGCCACTTTGCAGTGTCTCAAAGAGGGCTTGCTAGGCAGAAGTCACTGGCCGCATAGCTGTAGAATGTGTGTTAGCTTTCTGTCCCTGTGATAAAGGTTTATTTTCTCCTGGTTTCAAAGGTCTCAGTCCGTGCTGCTTGGCTCTGGTGCTGTGGGGGCTTGTGGTGGCAGTGTACACCACGACAGCTGGAGTAGAGTGGTGGCCTGGAAGTCAAAGAGAGACTGGAAGGGGCAAGAGACCCAATGTCATCTTCACGGGCACCCCAGTGACCTACCTTCCTTCCATGAGGCCCTGCCTCCCAAGGGTTCTGCCACTTCCTAAGAGCCACAGGCTGGGAACCAAGTCTTCAACCCTGACCTTTGGGGGATATTCATGATTTGAACTAAAGCAGAATTTTGTATTCATGAACCTGGAGCAACATTTTCCTTGGGTCAAACAGAATGTCCAATAAGTCTAATTATAGGAGAAAAGGGGCAAATATCTGGCATTACCAGAACCTGTGCTCAGCAGGTGTGGCTGACTTAGAGCTGTTCACAGATAGCTCCGGTTTGCTTCCTTCTGGATGCACGATGCCACCCGCCTTCCCTTTTCTCCCGAAGATAGGTGTGGCCGAAGGATGTGCCTTGGCCAATGAAAAGTGAGCAGAGGGGACGGGTGTCACTTCCAGGGGAAGCCCTACAGAGTGAGCATGTGATTTCACAGGCTCTTTTCTCCCTCCCTTGGCGAATAACGACATCCTAGACAATGGTGACTGTGTCAGCCCTGGTCCTCGAGGGCAATGGCATGGCCTGGAGCTCTGGCAGCCCGAGCTGGACATGGACATGGTCTCACAGAGTAATCATAATGTGCCAGAAGTCACATAGGTGGTAAGTGGCAGAAGTGAAAGTGGGAGCCCAGTTCTGGCTGATTTGGCAACTTGTTCTCTTAAACGTAAGCATTTTGACCACTCTTACATTACTAAATACGTGACAGTCCATATGTGCAAAGATGCTCTCATAGGAGCACAGTGAGCTTATTCGGAACCAGAGACCACTAAGCCCTTTCAAAGTCATGTGACCATGCAGCACAGAGGGAAGATCACCAGAAGTGCACGTATTGAGTTTTCTCTGATTGTCGGCACATGCAGTGAATTAACTATTTAAAACCCCCTAGAAGGTAATTTGGGTTTGATAACTTTGAAAGGAGAGCTGAAAAAACTCTCACTTGGGTAGGATTTTAGTTATTCCACCTCTCTCCATGTAGGAGTTTTGAAAACCCCAGTGGCCTTTCCTAAAAACAAAACAGACACATTTTTAAAGCAGACTGATAAGCCTATTTTAGGAGGCCTAGCACATTCTCTCCCCACGTGCAAGCTTAGAAGTCAGCCCATCTGAGGGGCACGGGAGGGCATGGACTGGTGCAGACAGTGAGGACCTCAGGCACAGGGCTTCGGGCTTCAGGACCTGCAGCAGTGCCCCCCCACCCTGTGCATTAAAACCCAGCACGGGGCCGGTGGGTGGGTAGGGGCGGCACTCCTGTTTCTATGTTTTCATAGCTGACACCCCCTTTTTATTTAATCAGACAAGAGGTTGGGCCTGTTGTCAGGTTGATTTACACAATATTTTTTACATTTTTACTTAGATCATTCATGATTTGAATTCAATTTTCAGGTTAGGGGAGAGGGGCCTCTTCGTATTTCCTCTGTAGATGGTATATCTGCGCAAGCAGAGGTTGGTTCAGACATGGAGACAGCAACTTGTACAAATTTATGCCAGTTCAGTCATTACATTTGCAGGGGAAAATGTGCTGTACAGTACTGGGCTTATTTTGGGATATTAGCTGTGAAGTGTGCATGAATGTAAACACATATATTTCCTGTGAAGCCACATGAGTGAACAAATTTAAATGTGCAGTTTAATTTATGTACATTTTGCCCATGTCTCAGAACAGAATAGGATGGGGACAAGCAACTTCTCCCAGATCGGGGTCAGAATGTAGCCCTTGAATGACACAGCTCTCTCAATGTCGTGAGGTTCCATTGGTGAGCACAGAGATCCCCACAGACTGAGTTTCTAGTCTTATCTCTTAGATTAAAACCCGTAAAACACAGGTGAGTCTTTCTTCTACAGAGCTCTCCTTCTTTATTGTAATTATGATCTAGATTTGGACTCATGAGGGGATGATCTTAAAAACATGCAAAAAGCTGCAGTTTTGCCCACATTCTTTGAGCATAATAGAAAAAGTTGGGGTCATTCTGCTGACAAATCTTATTCTAAAGAAGCTAGGCAAAGGAGGCCATTATCCCAATGATGTGGGTACTGATGAAAAGCCGAGAGGAGAGAAAATCAATAAACTCTCACATGTGGCTCTCTGATCATCATTGTCTGTGGTCAGGAATGGGGTGGCTTTAGTGTGTGTGTGTGTGTGTGTGTGTGCGTGCATGGATACACTCATTAGTGCTGCAGGAGGGGGCTGGAATAGATCAGAGATGATGGCAAAGAGATTGGCATATTTCTTACCAAACTGTGTGTGACTGAGTCCTGCTGAGCAGGTGAACCCTGCCGATGGGAGGTGGTGACTTTGCTCTGCAGGCAGAAGGGACTGAGCGGGGCTTTAAAATGTGGTTTGTTCATTTTAATGTGGTTTGTTCACAAGCCTGCAAAAGGAAGTGGCTCTCACCAGGCATTGGGTCAGCCAGGGCCTTGATGTTGGACTTCCTGCCCTCCAGAACTGTGGGTAATACATTTCTGATGTTTCTAAGCCACGTAGTTTACTGAATTTGATTATTGCATCCAGAATGGGCAAGGACAGGTGGATTCTAATTCAATGACTGTGTCCTTCTGAAAAAGAGGGAAGAAGACTGTGAGGTCTGGAGGCAGAGGCTGGAATAGTACTGTTCAGAGCCAAAGGACAACGAGGATGGCCTGCAACACCAGTGGCGGAGGCCAGGAAAGATTCCTCCCTGGAAATTTCAGAGGGAGCACTGTCCTGCTGCACCTTTACGTCAGACATCGGTCTCCAGAAGTACAAGAGTAAATTTCTGTTGCTTCAAGCTACTCAGGGTGTGAGTTCAGTGTGGCAGCTTCAGGAAGCAGTAGGCAAGGCATCAGGCTTGGCTTGGGGCCATGGGAATGGGGGTGGAAAGTGGGATGTTGAATGGTGAGTGGGGTGGAGAGGGGCTGGGAGGTGAAGGGATGAGGGCCAGGCAGCGGTGGACGGATGTCAGGTCCTTTACCACAGAGAACGCTGGGAGGGGTGGCTGAATCTCAGTCAGTGGGAACAAAGGAGGGCTATTCAGTTGGTTGCAGGAGCAGTTGGTATTTAAGCGCTCAGATAGGATCTGATTTCTCAACTCCCACCCTCTGTTACTTTTTGTGACACTGTATTTTCCAAAGGTGGCCATGACAGGAGCACCCAGTTTACTTGCTCATGGAAATCCTGCTCTTCTTCCACCATGTAGTGATGTCTAATTCCCCGCCCCTTGACTCAGGGAAGGCTATGATGTCCTCGGACAATGTCAAGGTTAAATAATGAAAACTGATGCTGCTTGCATCATGTGTGATTCAGCTAGAGACTTGGTCTGGAGCCCAGAACCACCGCACAGCTGTCCAGTTGTCCTGGAGCTGTCACGTGTGAGGTAGCTCGAAGTATCCCACGTGGAGAGACCCCAAGGAGAAGCCCAAGTCTACGTGAACAGAGAGAGATGCCGGCTCATTTGCAGGCTGCTCCTGGCCCCACTCTCTCAGCTTGCATGGCTGCAGCTCTGGCCCCAGCTCATTCTGAGTCAAAACACCTAATCATATAGTTGGTGAACTCTAGATAAGTACAGACTGTGAGCAGCAGTAAAGTAGGTGTGTATGAAAAGATGCTCAGTTTTATGGGGCCTTATAATGCAACAGCAATAATTGGGCTGCTTTAAACCTTTGCCAGTGTGACTCCCCTGTGAAATCTTCATGACTTCCCACCTAAAACTCCCCTTTCTCCTGAGCCATTAGTCACACAGGGCTGCATTTCACCCAGGATGGCATTTCTTGCCATCCAGAGTGCAGAGTTGTTGGCGTCAGTCTCCACTTTCTGGGGTTCTCTCCGAAGCCTCGAATTTCCCATGCCTTCCTCATGCAGAATCCATTGTGTGCCCTTCCTGCTTCCGAGCCTGCAGACCCACACTCCTCCGCTTTCTCAGCAGCAAAAGGACGGATCTCACCTTTTTTCAGAGCAGGGTTTGTGCTCCAGTGGTGAAGATTTTAATATAACAAGAAAGCATTCCTCCAGTTAATCACAAACTGTTAAATGAAAAACCTGCTTATCTGCCCTGCTAGGGGCTGTGTCTTGTTCATATTTGCATGCCTAGGTTGGTTAAGTGCTTCTGAGGGGAAAGGCTTTCAGTGGATGGAAGGACAGATGGTGGGTGAAGGAACGAATGAATGGAGAGAAGCACTTGAAAAATACGAAGTGGACTTTGAGACACGGTGGAACATGGGCTGCTATGCCCCAATTCTGTGTGCACGGAAGGCCTCGCGAGTGATCCCAGTACTCTTCCTGGGGACTACAGAGGCTGCCTCGCAGTCTTTTTTTTTTTTTAAACCTGGAATTATATTGCTTATATTTGCACTTGGGAGGACTAAAAGGACAAGGACTTTTTTTCACTACTTCAATTTATTCAAAAATAGTCTTAAAACAGAAGTTCAGTTTCTGTCTATAATTGCTTTGTGTATTACTTTTTTTCTATAGGCTTAGACAAAGTTCATTAAACCTGTATTCAGATTCCTGTGCTTTTCATGTCCATAGGTTTCAAGTAAAAAAGTGGTACCTCAATTCGCGAACTTAATTCATTTCACGATTCTGGGAAAGATGGCTGCTTTCGTGTTCATGCGGGGCAGATGGCCGCAGTCGTGTTTGTCACCTGATGCGGAGTCCGACAATAGAAGCAAAATTTTGCCAAATGCTTCTGTTCGCAAACCCAACTGTTCATGAACAGAAGTATTCATAAACTGAGGCATTACTGTATGTATCTTGATGTTTTATAACCTTTGGAGTTGGCTGGGGTGTGGTGGAGATTGTACCTAAAGAGTCCATCTCAGAAGGGGAACAGACGAGCGTGGGTTCTGGTTGGATGCGTCAATAACACTGGCATTGCTTATAACCATCACTTACCAGGATGCCAGGACCGGTGGAGAAAGGAAATTACACCTGCCCGCATGCTTGCACCAATTGCTAGAATCTGTTCATAGGCCATAAAAAGTCAATTCAAGAGAAGCCTAAAGGCTACATCTGAGGGATCCGTGTGATTACTGGTCTTCATCTGCAGCTACATTTGAGCACCTTGTTGAAAGCAGGGAAGCATTTCTGATAAATCATCCTACCAGTCTCCACTTTTGGGCTTTCCTTTTATTGGAAGTGAGTTTTTTCTTTCTATACTTTCTGTGTTTTGATCACCATAGTACTATGCTTGAATTCTGTGGAAAGGCAGGAGAAGTTACATGGTGAAGAAAAATATCCTTTGTTGTACACAGACTAGGTACCGGGAGAGCTCAAATCCCTTGTGTTACTTGTCTCGTTCAATCCCATCTCCCCTGCCACGTGCCCACGGAGAAGCCACTGTTGTGAGCCACATGCCACACACGCAGAGAGATTGAGTCTCTGCCTCACAACGAGAGGGGATTCAAATCCATGCCTGTTGGTCTGACCAAAAGGTCTTGCTTTGTCTACTGAACAAATCTATTGTCTTTTATCCAAAGGGTCTGGAAGCAGATGTGTTTTGCAATTCAGTCAAGTATGGAATGGGGATGCGATGCATCTTCTGAATGTTACTTAATACTCTCAGTGGGCCTGAAGCAGCACCCTGTGATCAAACTCATTAATATTTTAACAGTGAAATGTAGCAACATTCAAACAAAATGGTATAAACTTAAAAATATAGAAACCTCATTTTTTGTTGCTAAATGATTTTGCACTTGTTATAGATATATATTTTTCTACTTTAGAGCTTTTGGATTTCTTAATTTTGAATAAAGAATTGTGGGCCTGTACCAAACTAGCTTCAAACAAGCTTGCATACATTTGCTTTCTTTCTCAGGAAACCGTGCAATGGAGCAAGCTAGAGCTAAAAACAAAACAAAACAAAAAAAATGATGCTGTTTGTTACTGACCAGCTTTATAAACAGTTGGACTTTGCTTGGAGGACCAATTGGAAGCAGGGTCATAGGAGTCCTTCACAAACAACTAGGTACGGAGAAGCGAGAAGACAAGGGATAGTCCTGTGGTCTTCATGGAAGGTGTCATCTAGGAGCTGCAACTCTAAACTGCAGCCCGCAGAGTAGCCATCTGGATCGCCCATAATGGAGACTCTGCTTCTCTTTTCAGGCGTCCCTTTTACAGATCGCTCCTCTGAGGATCGATGGAGATGTCACAGAGCCACCGGTGTTTGTCGTGAGTAATTAGATTGACCCTTAGCAGTAAAGGGTAGTTCAGATGAAACGTGATTTTTAAGTGAAGGGCCAGCTTCCCATTCTGGAATATGTGCAGTTTATTTGGATGATGGGTTTCCAGCCCTTGTTCTATTATTCCATGCTTCTCTATTGTACAGGATAAGCTGATTTTCCTGCCCCATTTGCATGACTCTAGGAGCTCCACTGCTCCATCGGTGCCATTTGGCCCCTCCGACACCCTGTAGTCACAACTGGTTGGGTCAAGCTAGACCAATCTCTTGTGTTTTAATTATAAGATAAAGGAAATCAGTAAGTCAGGTGGTTAAGGACTCTGGTTTGTAGGTCACGGCCTGAGGTCCCTAGCTTGGTATTCCCCCCACCCCACTGCTGTGGAGCGACAGAACACAAGAAACTGATGCACGTGGAGGAGAGATGAGAAAGACAGACAGACAGACAGACACAGAGAGAGAGAGTGAGTTTGGGGGATTGGGACCTGGCATGGTAGCCCAAGATAATCTAAGCAGTCTAGAGGCCGGGAGCTCGTGGGGGAAGGTGGGTGGCTCCCGGAGCACCCTGTCCTCATCCTGGAACATCTCTGCTGGGGAATCTGCTCTGACTGGTCTGTGAGCTGCTGCTCCAGGTCTGTGCTGTCCCATGCTCCTTCCTGCACCCCCGTGCTTCCCTCTGAGGAAGCTCAGCGATTTTCTCACATTACAAGACTAACGTTCCCCTAAGTATGGTGTGTTTGCTACTGTAGAACACATTTATTTTATTGCCTGGATATTTGTTTTTGTGTGTATTAGACAAATCTCTAATTCATGTGTTTTATATCAAAATACATTATGTTTTAGTCAGGGTAGACTTGGCCATGCTGCATAACAAATATTCTGCAGTGCACTGAAAGGATTAACTAAGCAGGTCTGGGCTGGCTAAGAAAGCTTTCACTCTTGCCCAGCTCCTGGGAGATAACTGCTAAACCCTTGGAATATCCTGCTGTTAAGAATGTCTTTGTTTGCAAGATTGAGCTCTTATAAAGTGTGCTGCTATAAACATGGGTATGCATGTAGCACTGTGGTATGATGACTTTAACTCTTTTAGGAAGATACCTAGAAGGGGAACAGCTTGGTCAAATGGAACCTCTAGATTTAGTGTTTTGAGGAATCTCCATACTGCTTTCCATAGTGGTTGTACCAATTTACACTCCCTCCAACAATGGAGAAGGGTAGCTTTTCCTCACAGCCTCGCCACTTAAGGTATTGGGCCACATCAGAAATTTTATGCTATCAGTGTGATCTATGGTGGGAGGTCTTGAGCCACCGAAAACCAGCCTGATCTTCACAGAATGCAATTGAGATCAGCCACATGGGCGGTCAGCCATGTGTGAAATTACCTCATGAAACCCCTGGTCACCCAGACTTGGGTGAGTGTCCTGGCTGACAGTATACCTTGCACGTTGTCACACATCATTTTTGGGAGACTTAAGTACTGTCATGAGCCACATGACGATGCTTCAGTGAGTAACGAGCCTCATATTCAATGGCCGTTCCATAGATCATGTCACTTAGTGATGTCAAAGCCATTTTAGTCTGTTGAAGTACACTCTATGTTTGCGCAACAACAGAACCGTCAGGTGAGGCACTTCTCAGAGCGTACCCTGTCTTTAAGTGGTGCGTGACTGTACTGCCCACGTGGCTCAGCTCGGGGGGCAATTAGAACCCAGCGTCTGGTCTGTCCTGGAGTCTGTGCCTCTCCATTGCTGCTTTTCCTTTGTATCCTTTCACTATAATAAACTAACAAGTGCAGCGTGGTCTTGGGGCCCAGACGCAATTACCGCATCTCAGCGTCACAACACAGTGAGTGCAGAGCTGGATTCTCTTCGGGCCAGTCCTCCTCTGAGCAGTTAGGAAACTGGGCGCTGGCATCTCACAGTGTGTTGTTTCTGGTCACACAATGGCAGAAGGAGAGCAGGGAAGGATGTGGAGGATATTTTGGGGACCAGGCTTGAGAGTTTTAAGTATCAGTTCTGCCCACATCCATAGGCCATAATTCACGGTGCCAAACTAACGCAAGGGAGTTTGGGAAGCGCGTTCATCCTGACTCACCAATAAGAGGAAATAAAATCGGTAAGCGAATAACTAGTGTATCATATGCATCAAATCCTTGATTTCATGGATATTAATGCTTAAGGCAAAGTCAAACTTACATAAATGTAATAAAGTATGCTGGTTTAAAGAAATATATTGCAAAACAAAAAAGTAAATATGAATATGAGCAATGTATAATATGAGAAAAATCCTGAAAATGATGGGGCAATAAGTGAAGTTTGGAAAACACTGGACCAGATAATGGCTAAAGGGATATTTCAGCTGCCACATTTCTGTGATGATGGCACCAGCTCGTCCACGCCGTAGGCTTCTACAAGGCGTTGGGTCTGCCAGCTTATGATGTTAAGGGTGAAGAGTTTTTTTGTTTTGTTTTGTTTTTAGTATTTTAGTCAATCTGCCTCTTAACATCTAGGAGAGGAAAAATTAACACCCAGAAATCTCTATTTTTAAAAGGTATCACACTCTGCCAAAAACTTTAATAAACATTTAATTATCATTTAAAATTTCCTTCATGAGAGTAAGTACAATAAAACTTTTCCAGATCTAAGTACACTTCTCCTTTTAAGGAAGATTCATCTTGTCCTGCTATAGAATATCTGCTTCAAAACTTTTGGTTGACTCATGGGGTATGATTTAAATGGCTCAGTGAACATAGTCTTGCAAAAAATACAGCAGGAAGTTCAAAAGTCCAGGAATAACTTTTGATGGCTGGCAAATCTTCCGAGTGCAGTGAGTTTGTCGAAAGCATCTTTCTAGGTAAATTTCAGCTGATCCCATGAAACTGAGACAAAACTATATTGGCCGAGAGCTTTGTTAGAAGATTACTATTTTGCACTGCCAACTGTTATCCCGCCTAGCAATAACTTTTAATAAAATAGCAAACTAATTTAAATACATCCAAGTTTCTAGAGGTCTTGTAAGAGTCTGTTTATATAAAATTCTAGAATTTTGGAATCTGAGGAATTCAAGGGGCCACTCGTTTTTGTCCCTTTCTCAGGGTTGTCCCCAAACCACCCACGAGTTACGGGAGCTGAATGACCAGATGTGGGATCTCTGTCCCCGCTAGCACCTCTCTGTTGATGTTTAGGTGTGTGTTACGACATCTTTGGAAGTCAATGAGTCGTTATTACCTGATGTAGTAGAGCCTTACATTTGATTTGTGATTTGGTGTATTATGTTAAAATAAAATAGCAGTCCTTAAAGTGTTCAAACAGATTAATTTTCTGTACTATTGAACAGCTTTTAGTGAATATGGAGACACTTAACTATTTTGAGAGGGGTTTTTAGTTCACACTGCATCACCTTATCTTTAGAAATCTGAAAAGAAAGACTTCAAAAATGTCCATCAGCTATAGATGGTATATGAGGGTAGTAGTGAGATGCCCACAAATAACTTAGAAATAAGGTTCAGGCCTGGCGTGGTGGTGCACGCCTGTAATCCCAGCACTTGGGAGGCTGATGTAGGAGGATCACTGCAAGTTCAAGACCAGGCTGTACTACATAGTGAGTTCAAGGCCAGCCTGAACTGCATAGTGAGACCCTGTCTCAAAAAAAAAAAAAAGTAGACTAATTAAATTGAAATAAATTATGCTAATTAAATAAAATGGGAGGAGTTGGCCCATGGGAGTCTAGAAATAGGATTGCTGAATTAAGTAGAAATAAATTAGACTACTTAAATAAAATTAAATGGGAAGTGTCAGCCCATGGGTATAACTCTTTGACTTGTCATTAAGGCAGTGATGTTAATACAGTATAATAAAGAACTTTTATTACAGCATAAAAAGTGGAATTAAGAGAGGAAAAATCTGTCAATACCTAGACATCACTGCCTGGGATAGCATTCTTCTCGAGGGGACAGTGAAGTCATAGAGGTGTCCTCGTAAATATCTCTTACACAAAGCATTCCTCAGTACTATCTAAGTTACATGTTCTACACAAATCTTCTAGTTTCTAATCTGGCTTCCAGGGACACTGGAAATAACAAAACCCCTTCTAGATAAATTCGGCAGAAATGGAGATCATTATGAGCTCTTTGCCAGAGGGTTGTGCTGGGTGCCCTGCAGCCTGGAGCAGATCTCAGAATGGGACAGTACAGGATGACCCCATGCTGCCATCCCTGGTCAAGGATAGCATTCACCATAAAGATACCTGAAAGTAGATTTCCAGTCGTTGGCCCCCGATGCCTTAAAAAGACCTTCAGTGCTATTCTCTTAAATCAGATTTTGAGTAGTTCTGAGTCAAATCTCATGTGAGCATAACTTACTGGAAGAATCTGGGTCACATGATTTCACCTTAACTTCCAGGGAATCTGGGAGAAGCCATGCATGAGGGACAAAGTCCCCCAGAACAGAGAGGTCTACACTAAGGGAAGAGCCAGACAGGGGCATTAGCCTCGTGGTCCTGGGAATGCTGTCTCTCCCACTGTAAATGAATGGGCTGACCAGGCTGTGTTACTCATTGGTTTTAATTCTAGAGCATCTGACTGCCTCTGGAATTTGTGGAGAAGCCCATTTTCTAGACCTCTAGGGCCATGGAGCAAACCTGAGCCATGATAAACTCATCCTTCTGGTGCTGTCCTGAGTGAGGCTCTTCGATGCCAGCCAGCCGTTCCCGGGCGACACCCTCTTGTTCGTTCCCTGTTGCTCCAAAGCCATTTTAGATCACATGTAAATCAATCCCCGGGCTACTTGGCCTGGAATACAAAGACCGAACTTGAGGAATAGCTTTGTCAACAGGTGCTTCTGTGATTGGCATGAATCTCTGCTTAAATATGCTAAGGGTGGGAGTTGGGCACCATCTCAGCTGGATCAATGGTGTAGGGAAAAATGAAGCCTGAGATGGCTGCACTTCGGTTTGGGCCTTCGGAGGGTGATTTGCAGTGGATGTTAAGTGCAAATGTGAATAACTTCTGGACCTCAGGTGTAAATAGCTGATATAACCAAGGTCATTACTGGTACATGGCCACTGTCATGTGTTTTGATATAAATGTAGACTGCCACGAAGGCTGGGGGAGCTAAGCACCTGAGGACTGCTGTGAGAATGGGCAGGGACTGCCAAAGGGACCGAGGTGAGTGTGTGCAGCCGTGTGGAACCTGAGGATGACGGCATGTTCAGACATTTGGATGACCTTGTGTCTCTTCTTCAGGCTGTCCAAATCTCAAGTGACACCCCACCATCTGAACTGGTGACAAGTGGACGAGTGGGTGAGTAGGCAAGTGGGTAAGGTGTGCGGAGGCTGGGATGTATATGGTGGGAATAATCGGCCCCAATATAGGCAATGTCTGTAGAGAATTTAAAAACAATAAAACCAAGTAAAAGCTGGTTTGCTTTTCATTATCACCATATGTGGACAATTCTAAAATTGTCAATAATAAAATACTTGTACCTAAATATATTTTCTGGTCCATATTCTAAAGAACTGTTAGCATTACTGTTGAGACAGTAATATACAGGTCAGCTTCGAATTAGCACATCTTGGTTTTTTTATTCTTTAATGAAGACCGTATTCTGTATGGAAGCTGATTTGGAGAACTCCCTGTATATGGTGGAACTCCAGTGTACGCGGACTCAGCTGCGCTTGGTTTGGGAGGAAAGGACCAGCAGCCTGGACCCGTTCACATTCTCCGTCATCGCGCTGTCTCCAACTCCTCTCAGACCGCACATCTCTGTGTAAATCATTGATTTGGAGTAAACAGTGGGATCCCAGTGAATGGAAAGGCAAAACCTCAGAACATGAAATATTTTAGTCCTGCCCTCCTATGTGGCCACTTAGAGCTTTTATGTGTGTTTAAAATTTTAAAGAGTAACTGCAAATTTTAATATTTTGCCTGGAGATTGCAAATATTAGTTCACAAATGAAAATACTTTATATTAAATTCTGAATATCTTTGTAATAGAAATTTCTTTTTATGTGGTTAATTGTTTTAAAACTGAAGAACAAACACATAAAAATGATTATTACTCATAGAGCAAGATTAAAACTGAAAATAACTTTGTCCTATGGAGAAAAGGGTGCTTAACAGCGGTCTTCCCCAAGTATTGAATGTACAAGGCCTGTGTAAGGGGCTTTTCAAGGTTCCTGAGGGTTTGGGTAACAACAATCATGTCTTGTTTTCCTGAGGACATAGTGAAAATGTGATGCGTTCAACACTGGCCTTTGGCATTCTTTCCAGTATTTGTGTCCATAGTACACCTAAAAACAAAAAACAAACAAGCAAAGAAACACACACACACACACACACACACACACACACCCCGACAAATCATAGCTTCTCTGCGACGGCAGAGCTAAACATGGAATTAGTAATAGCACTAACAAAATATTGCATGGAAGAAGTTACTCATTTGGATCCTGATCTGTCACCATCCCCTCTAGGTTCCCACTTCCAGGAACCAAAACTGAAAAAAGCGCCAGTTCTGTGCTAGGAGCTATGTCATATTGCTGTCCCGCTAACTCCTCGGAGCGGGCCTGGCAGGTAGGTACTGGTGGCGTCCCATTCATCAGATGGGGAACCTGGAGGCCAGATAGACTATGCCATTTGTCTGCAGTTGCACACCAGTTTAAAGGAACTGGCATTGAAGCTGGCTTTCCAGTTCCAGGCCCAGTGCTGCTCTCTCTGGGTCCCGTCTCTGAGGAGCAGCTGTCACTGCAGATCAATGCTACATCGCTTGCAGAGTCCGCCAAAGCCAGTCTGGTGGCGGTTCTTCTTTTCCTCCACACTGTGCTGCTGCCCAGGATGGCAGCGTGCTTCAGGCAAGAGTCACAGGCTGGGGGAAGGAGCACTGTCAGTCACTGCCGCAGGGAGCACTTCCCTCACCAAGGCCCTGGGCCGGGGTGTCTCTGCTCCCCATCTTCGAGTCCTCACCATGCCAGCTTCACAGAGTAGGAAACTCAGGCTCCGGGAGAAGCATCACCTCTGACCTCGAGCCCAGGCAGCCTGAGCATGAGCGGCTGCTCGGACCACACGGCCCTCAGGTCCCAGCATGCACCTCCCAAACAAGCGTTTCCATTCCTAGTCTCGATGGAAAAGTGTAGACTTCCTCCGCTTTTGGATTTCAGGCTTGGAACTTTGATACCATTACTCCAAGGACCAGACAGCTGTCACAGCCTCAGCCCAGCTGCACCCTGGGATGCCCCAGTGCCGACAGACTCAACACCTAGGCTCACCTGGGAGAGGGAGGGGAAAGCGAGCTGTGGAGTGGAGGGAGTGGGGAGGCCAGGCGGGTCTCCCTTCCCCTGTCTGATGTGAGCGCGACTGGGCTTCTCCTGGCTGCCGTTGGGATAATTTGTTTTTCACATTATTATTCTTTCATTTAACTTGGTAGATAGGCAGCAGATTCATGGTTCAAATATCAAGATGGGTAAAAATGTACTCAGGGAAGCTCTGCCTCCAGCCCTGGCCCCCATCCAGTTGTCTGCACCCCCAGCCTCCTCCCGGGGCAGGCCACGTTCAGCTGCTCGTGTATACTTCCAGTTTGCCTGCATGGGCATCGGTGAAGATATAAGCAAATACCACACACATTTATGCCTAACTCTTACCAAATATGGTAGCAGTCTCTACAGACCTTCCTGCACTTTTAATTTAATGCATTTTTCCATGGTAGAAGAGAGGGAGAGGAGACGAAGAATACTTGACAGCTGTCCAGGGAATGTGCACAATTACTCAGTGAATTTATAGAGTGGTGAATCTGGGGAATGTCTGCTAGCTCAGACTGGTAAGAATGTGTTGGATTTCATTCTTTTTTATTTTTATTTTTATTTTTTGCGTTCCTCTCTCCTTGCCCTTCCTCCTTCTCTCTCCCTTTCCCGCCTTCTTTCTTTTGTCTTTCCCTTCCTCTCTCCCTCCCTCCTTCTCTCCCCCTCACTGTCCCTGTAGGTAAATTCTCTTGGTATTTGCTAGGATTCCAATCTGCCCAGACACCGCTGACTTTGATCTTCCTTGCAGAGACGAGGCTCCCACTGAGCGACTTCTTCAAGTTTGGTTTTACTGCAC
The DNA here is from genome assembly GCA_028451465.1 of Erethizon dorsatum. Classification (NCBI taxonomy): domain Eukaryota; kingdom Metazoa; phylum Chordata; class Mammalia; order Rodentia; family Erethizontidae; genus Erethizon; species Erethizon dorsatum. Next base: position 38,051,579 of record CM051835.1, on the reverse strand, counting down.
TGCAGTCCTTACGCCACACCCAGATGGGTCTGTGCTGGCATAGCATCTTCAATCCGGAATACTTTTCCATCAGCGTTAGTGGGAGATGCGGCGTGAAGTGTACCTCTTGGATAAGTGCCTATCGAGTGTAATTGTGTGTGGGTAAATACTTAGCAAATAATCAAGCTATTTCTGCTTTATACTCCTAGGAAAGCAAACCTTGATGAAGTAGGTTCAGAGGAACACTTGCATTGCTCTTGTCAGAACACCACGTGGGGATTCTTCTGCCAGGGCCACCATTAACCGGCACTGCCAATTCTTACTCAGTATTTTGATAACACATGCATTAAATAAACCGGTCACTTTGAGGAGCTTAATGGATTTGGGAGTGTGATCAGTGCAGCAAAATGAGGAAGGGGACAGGAAATCTTCCCTCATCCCTGTAGTGGAGGATGATTTCCCTCTCTCTGCTCTCTAGACTAGTTCAGTCTGATACCTGATGTGCCAGATAGCTGACCCTGTAGGGCTGTTGGAGGCAAATCTATATTTAGTTCTCTGAGCTCTTTAGAAATCCTTTGCCAATGATCTGAACAAATTCCTTGGGGGAGACAACTTCCATAGTGGGCCTCTCCCTCTTCCTCCTATGGCTGGCTCCTCCTGTATGCCTTGAAAGTACACCTAGCTTGTCAGGCCCTGTGCCTTAACAGCGGTGCTTAAAGGGTGGCACCTCCACACCTGAGGCAGCGCTTGCATTCTTGGTGATTTCTGGCTCCAGCTGCTATGAATAGAAAAGCTTTGGAGGCTTTGGCTTTCAATGAGTTCCCCTCTTCACATGAGAAGGACTGTTTGAAAAATAACTTCATGTGGTGGGCTTCCGCAGGAAGCAGCCTCCCCCACTCTGGAGATGCAGGGGGTGGTGGCAGGCTGTGACTGGCAGTGCAGTGGATAATGTTAGATGCACGGTTCAGTCCTAGGGTTTCCTTGGCACCCCGTGGAGGGAGGTGTGGGCAGCCCTGTGACTCATCCAGGATGACCTGTTACCATGTTGGATGGGTTTCAGGCTACTCAGGCGGACAGGACAGAGGCCTCTGTGGGACAAAGCCAGAGGGTAATGATCAACTTCATTTCTGATGAGATCTGTGTCCCTGTGTACACACGAGAACCTCTCAAATTCTTCAGCCCCTTTCCCTCCATTCTGCGGTATTTGGGGCTGATTCAGTTTTGCTCTAGAGAGCAGGAGGAAGGGGATTTTTGGTGCTGCCAGGCATCAGGTCTAGGGTGGAGGAAGGGGATCCTCGGTCTTCTTTCTTGAGGAGAGACTCTCATATTCTAGAATCTCTGGGATTCTCTTCAGTCTACCCGCTGCCCAGAGCAGAAGGGCCTGCCTAGGGTCTACTCTGGGTCAGGGATCTTGCTTCTCAAGGCGAGCTGGTGGTTCTTTTCTGGGGCCTGTTCATTTTCTGATTATTTCCCCACTTCCTGGAATTCTTACCACTGTCACCCTCCTCTCCCCCCACAGTCTCTGGTGTCTATGTGTCCTTGGGACCCCCGCTTGTCTGTGGTTAAGGTTAGATATGGGGCAGCCCTTGCCCTTCTCTGTTCCCTTCTTCCCTTTACATCGTAGTCCTCACGCGCAGGCGTAGCTCTACTGTGTCACTGTAGCTTGGTCACTGGCATCCTGCTCTCTGGAGGCACTGATTGCAGAGGGCTCCTTGCTGATTTTGAGTACCAACGTTAGCCTCTGATTCTGGAGCTCCTGCAGGACCCAGACTTCTTATTGTCGTGTTGGAGTCACCTGGATCTTCCTCATGTAAAACATGGAAGGCTGTCCTCGTTGTTCATAGCGACTCTTTCTCGTGTTTTTGTCATGAGGTGGCATGGATAGCAGGGTGGGATAGGAAAAGCACAGGATTTGGAGCGCACAGATGAGGACTTCAATGCAGGCTCCCCCACCCTCTAGGAGTGGCCTTTGGGCAGTTTCAGGGATCTTGTATATGAAACGGGAGAATAATGCCTACCTCCCAGGATCACGCAGGAGTTAAACTCTAACATGTCAGGGCAAAGGCTCTACCTGGAGCAAAGGAGACACCAATGTTAGTTTCTTTCTCCTTCCCTTTCTGTTTATCCTTATTTTCCTCCATTGGTTACCATATTTTCGTGTCCCTTCCCCTTAGCCTCGACTTTATACACCTGGATTAGAGTTCACCTTCCTCTGACTTTTGAGAACATTGCTTTTTCCCCTTGGAAGCTGTGACCCACATTTCCTACACAATTCGCAGAAGTTTTGGTGTAACTGGAGCAAGTGTGAGGAATTTGTACGTGCTTTAAAATGTCCCCTGCAGACATTTCTCTTCTGTGATGGAGAGCTTGTTCCTCTCCGGGCAGATATTGCTCTTAGGGTTCTAAAGGAAGTCTTGGCTGTGGACACAGGTAGGGATGTACCGGCAAACACCGTAGCTGGCTCGTTTGAATTGGGCAAGACACACGTTAGCCTCTGTGACTGCAGCCAACGAGATGGCAGCAAGCACTAGGGACTGTCAGGCTGTGCAGCCAGTCATGCCTTTGGATGCGGAAGTCAAGGTGTACTGAGCTGGTGGCCTTGTTAGAGCTTCTCTCCTACCTGGCTCTTGGTGGCCGAGCCTCTGCCTCCACGCGAGGGGATTTGTGTTGGAGACTGACGTGTGAGTGCAGGGCAAAGCCAGGGCTTGGGTGCAGTCTAAGCATATGTTCTCTGCGTGGATGGTATGGCCCCGGGAGGGAGGAAAACTGGTTCACGGAGAGTACAAAGTCTTTAAGTATAAGCTGGATGTGTGCATAATACGTATTAATGTAGTACATGTGTGATATTAAAATTTCATGGGGGTGATAAGGGGAAATATGCTTAGTAAGGCTCCTTTAAGTGGGAGACAGTGGGGGAAAAGATTTTTAAATACTGGTGTCAGGCAGTGGTTCTCGGCACTGGTCACACACTAGAATTATTGGAGGAGCTTTAAAGTTTTGATGCCTGGGCTCCACTCCAGATGAACTGAATCAGAATCTTTGGGATGGGTCTCAGCCACTCATATTTCTAACAGCGAGCCCGATAACTCAATTGTGCAGACAAGTTTGACAGCCCCTGTCCTAGAGCCCAGGTCCCTGGGGTGTGCCCCCTCGAGCAGGCAGCATCGTTGTTACCAGGAGAGTTGTTAGAGATGCAGAGTCTCAGATGCCTCTGTGATTCTTGCACTTACTGAAGTTGGGGAAGCATTTGGATAAATATTTATTATGAGTAAAACCTCAGAACACTCCAAGGCAGCTGCATTACGCCAGTGTCAGGGTGGTTCTAGCTTTTTGCTTCAAGGCCTCTTTATTGGTTTTTGAACTGAATGGTGGGGTGCGAGAGGAGTGGCCCAGGGCTACATCTGCCCTCACATGCTGGCAAGACCCAGGCTCTGAAATGGAGCAGACAGCTCATCCCAGGGCGAGGACCATGTGAGCAAAAGTGGCTGAGTCCATCAGCTGGAACTGAGGGAGGGGAGAATCCCGGTGCCGAACTGGTTACTGCACAGCTGGTAGTTCTTGGGTGAGAGGCTGATGCAGGGAAGTAGGGGCTGGGCAGGGTTAACTTGGCAAGTCTAAGAGTGGATGGGAGCAGAGGAAGGCCAGAAGGGTGAGAAACTGCTGGTGTCTTGTTGAGGAAATTTTGTGAGGTCTGATGTTCATTCACCTGTCCACTCATTAATCCAATGAATATTTATTGAGTGATCACTATTCAGATTTGACCTTGAGAATCATTTTAGGAAAAAAAGGATAGATATGACAGACTTTGAAGAGCAAACTTTGGAAGTAATTCTCCAAAGAAACACACACACACACACACACATACCTGCTAGCATTAATTCTAATTTTGTTTTTAAATTTTAAAATATGTAATTAAGAAATAAAATTTTATATATCCAGGATGTACTATGTGATGCCAGGATGTATGCATACATTATATAATGACTATCACAAATGAACATGGCCGCCATTACCATGCTGTACATTAGATTCTCAGAACTTACTCATTTTATAACTGAAAACGGGTACCTGTTGGCCAAAATATCCCCACTTTCCCCACAAACTGGTCCCTGGAAATCATCAGTGGACTCTCTTTTCTATTAGTTTGGCTTTCTCAGTTCTATATATAAGTAAGATCGTGGAGTATCTGTGTCTGGCTCATTTCACTTAGCAAAATGTCTTCCAGGCACATCCATACAGTTAGAAATGGCATCCTTTCCTCCTTTTTATGTCAGAATAATATGCCATACACTATATATAAAGTACAGTAGGTTACACTATATATTACGTTATATCTCACATTTTATTCATTCATCTGTTGATGAATACTTAGGGTGTTTCCATATCTTGGCTGTAATGAACAATGCTGCCATGAACACGGGGCATAGATTTCTCTGGGGGTCAGTGATTTTATTTTCTTCGGATATAAAACTAGAAGTGGGGTAGCTGGATCGTATTAGTACAGTTATAGTGGAAAACAGTGTGGAAGTTTGTAAAATATTGAAAATAGAACTACTATACTATCTAGTAATCAGCTAGCTTTGATCAACTAAAAATACTGGCTTATTTACTGAAATTTGCAGATAAATATTTAAAAATCTAAGATTTGCAGAATAGTTTTATAAGTGGATGTCTTAGAAAATAAAGACTTTAGTGTCATCCATATTAATTTAAACAAGAAAATATCATTTCTGGAGGATTTTGCACTTTCTGTTTTAGATAGACATAGGTTTGGATTAGGATTTTACAGTTTTTCTCTGGTCATTGTCTCCAATTTTTTCTTTTTTTTTTTTGTGGGTACCAGGGGGTCGACCTCAGGACCTCGCGTGCCAGCAGGTGCCCGTGCTGCTGAGCGATATCACCGGCCCCTTTTTCGTATGTGGGTGCCGGGAGTCGAACTCGGGCCCTCGCGCTTACAGGCCAGGCGCTTAAGCCGCTGAGCCATCTCACTGGCCCCTCCAATTGTTTTCTGGTAGTTTATGAAACATTACAAAGACGTGAATCTGGTGAGTCTGTCACTATTCAGGGTGTCGCTGGGTGTCAGTTGATGCATTACTGAGCCACGCTATCTACTTCTTGGGAATTCTGCATTTACTTGACTACGGCGTGGATGATTATTCCGAACAGTGATTCCATAATTTGACCGATTTATGGCTACCAGAATAAAACATTTGAAGGTATTAAGTGGCTAATGGTTTAGACATTTTCATATCTGTCTTTAGGGTGATACATGTAGAAGACATCTAACTCTTCCACCAACATTAACTTCTCACACTTAAAATGTTGAATTAAACAATTTAGTGTTCTTGACAGTGTAATAGATTTTGTTTAATATGTGATGTCTAAACCTGGACCTAATTCACCTCATTTAGTTAATGTCATTTTCCCTACCAGGGGTGCTAGAAGTAAATCTAGCAGATGTGTGTGGACCTCTGTGACCTAAAGGCCCTTCTGGAGGCAATGTAAGAATCATATTCTTACATATTCTTACATATTCCCATTACCACACAGATGCCAAGAGCGACATGAAATGATAAGAGTGATGCAGAACAGAGCCTGGGGTATTTTACTCATGTGTTCCCTTAGTCTTAGAAAAGCATGCACTTTCAACACCCAAAAAGGAAAAAAGAATGCACTTTCAATGCTCATATTAGGAATAAATTTAATTCTTTTATAATGCTACATATTTACAAGGCTTCTTAAAACATTTCTTAAATTTTGTTCTTACTGTGATTATGGTATCAGTCAAAAATTTCCCCTCTCCTTTTCACACTATTTAGCATGGAGAGATTGGATGAAGAGGATGATGGCTGGGTCCTCAGGGACTCAGGGCTGCCTTTGCTGGGCTTCCTTTATGAGCAGATCACCCTGGATTTGACATCAGCTCTACACTTTCCAGCTGGCTGCTTCTTTCGGTCATTTCCCATGCATTGTAGATTTGCTGGAGCTCCATATCCCCAGACTGGTGGATTAGTAATATTTACCTGTCTTGTGGAGTTTATACTTGCCTCTGTAATGGGTGTGAATTAAATGGCTGCAACCCCGGTTCCTTATCTGAGAAATGGGACAATAATACCAAATTGCTGGAAGGAGGCGAGGGATAAATGAGGAGCTGGGAGCTGTTCAGTAATGGTACCTGTTTTTGAACCCTTTGCAGGAACTACTTAACTCCACATGTAGAAACATTTCTCCTGGTATAGGATTTGGTGGTTCTTTCTACTTCTGGCATATAAGAAAGATTGGTGGTAGTTTAGGGAATAAGAGATTAAAGATGTTTCTTGGGCCTTCAAAATTAAGGGAATTTACTTTTCCATATTCTGTAACTGTCCAGAGCAGCTAGAAAGCACTGTCCACAAAAAGATGCTCAACAAACCTCTGCTGATAGATTTATCCTTTCCATGGTAAATATTATCAGGGACCCAAAAATAAGTTCCAAATTTTGTAGATAAATTTACTTCCTGCCAACTCAGTGAACTAAAAGCATTACAGAATGCCTGGTCCGTATTTTATTCAGAGTGGCAAGTTGACAGGACACAGGAATGTGAAGTGTGTGGAGTAAGCACGAGGAGACAAGTTGCAGAGGTGGACGGAGGCAGGGCCATGGGGGGGTCTGTAACAGCACGCAAAAGAGCCACTGGAGAGGACTCGACAGGAGAGTGACGTAACTGGATTTGTGTTTCAGAAATATCTTTTTATATGCACAGGCACGCACACATGGCAATGTCTCGGCGGGTGATGACAGTATGTGCCACGACGGTCTTCTAGGATTAGAGCAGAGCTGAGAAATTCCCGTCTCCTGGGCATGCATGGTGATGTGGGTGCAGATGTTGGTGTAAACAAACCCGATGTGCTCCCAGCTGTCTACAAACACCGCACACACAGCCACGTGCAGTACACAGCACTAAATAATGTCATACGTGACTCTGTTACTGGTTTATGTATTTCTTATCCTCTTTTATTGTTATTTACAGTGCGCTTCTGTTTAATAACAGAAAATTTATTGTAAACAGTAAGCTGTGTTATGACAGCATCAGCCTCCTGCATCTCGTGTTTACCGCTTTTCTGATTTCATCCGAAACTACCTTAGGTAATTGACCTGTACCATGCGGGTGTGTGTAAGTACACTCGAGGATGCTCACTCAGTGATGACATTGTGTGACAAGGTAGTTCTCAGAACATGTCCCTGTTATTATTATTATTATTTTTTTTGTGGGTACCGGGGGGTCTACCTCAGGACCTCACGTGCCAGCAGGCGCCTGTGCTGCTGAGCGATATCACCGGCCCTTTTTTCGTATGTGGGTTCTGGGAGTCGAGCTCGGGCCCTCGCGCTTGCCAGGCAGGCGCTTATGCCCCTGAGCCATCTCACCAGCCCAATGTCCTTGTTATTGAGTGGTGCACAATCGAAGTAGGGAAGAGGGCATGAAGGGGGGCAGGCGGAGGCAGATCGACAAAAGGGACACAGGTTAAACATAGGAGCAGGTTGCAAATCGGGTGGGCAGTAACGGGCCCACCTAGGAGCAGAGAGGGACACGTAATAGAGGTACAGTTAAGTGGGAAAGTAGGACTCGGTGACTGACCCCACACGTGGCTAAGAGAGAGGGTAAACTCCAACACCCAGGTCTCTTCTGTGGTCAGCAGGCAGCTTCAGTCTGGTGGAAAATTAAGCAAAGCAGAGTAGGCTTTGAGAGGAAGAGGGCGAGCTGAGCTTGATGTCCCTCGGGGACCTTGAGCAGCTTGTCCATGTGTGTAACCACTCGGCAGAGTAACGAAACCTTTGAAATCAGGTGCATCAAAAAGAGAAGCAACACAGGTCAGACAGCCACAGGGAACACAGATTTAGGGTGTGGAAGCAGAAGAGGACTTCACGAGAGCTGGTCCCCTCTTCCGTTTCGGTCTTGGTGAAAACATAACCAGAAACTTGAGGGTTGTCTTCGACTTCACTTTTTCTCACATCCCACAGAAACCAAATCTTGTGAATTCTGCCTTCTTATTTATCTTGTACCCATTTCTCTTTTCCATCCTTCTGTAAACATTAGTTCATGGCACATAATTCAGTAGATGGGGGTGGGACCTGAGGCTCTGCATTCCTAAAAGTAGACTTTCCCCCAACAATGTCTAACTCTAAAAGGCTTAAGAGAATCACTTTCTGTGGTCCCAGAACCCCGAGGCCCACCTGATAAATGCACTGGATCCAGTCATTAGCAAGTGTTCACCACGTTCCCTGTTAGCCGGTGCAGTGGCTTGCGTTAGGGAGCTGAGTTCCGTACCCAGCTGGCAGCTGGACAGACCGACTCTATTTAATTCCTCCTGGGGTAGTAAAATTGTCTTCAATTCAGATATGGGGGTGATTTGCAAAAGTAAGCCACTTTTCTTCTGATGTGCTGCACAAATGAAAGGCATCTGGTGGCTATTTTTAAACCACCAATAGCTTCACAGAATGGAATGCTGAGAATTTGCATGTATTATACACATTTACGCTAAACTGAACTGCGATTTCAGCGCACAGCTTTGAGCTGGCTGCTCGGAATCCCCAAGAGAATAGTTTAGGCAGAAAAAGGACCTTTTGCATGAAATCAGCTAGATTCCCATCTACTGTATTTGACTGGTTTAGAGGTTGGCTCTTGGGAGAATCAGAGCTTTGAAATTGAAGAGCTCAGGATTCTAACAGGAGTCAAATGTGATCTGCTTTACTCTGGGTTACAGCTCACCTGAAATTTTGATCAAAACGGATTAAAAAAGAATGATGTCAATCCTGACTGTATATGAGAATCATATGGAGAACTTGAAAACTGTGTGGAGGTGAGACCTTTCCAAGACCTATTAAATCACTCTCTCAGGAGTAGCCCAGTCCTGAGAATGTACGAAGAATTTCCTAGGTGATTCTCAACAACCAAGGTTGGGTGTCATTGCCCCTCATTCGTTTACACTCTGAATTTCTAGGCCAGTAGAATTTAACTTGCCTACTGCTGATACTGATTTCAAATTAGCAGACTTAAACAAGTTAGTAATTATAATAGCTAAACGTAATTAAGTATATAATGTTGAGGTCCTCAAGTGTCTGAGACTAAAATTACATTTTAAAACTAATGTTCTGATGGTTTTTGATAAAGGGACAACATGTATTTCTGAAGCTTCCACCGACACCTGAGACTCTTCTTAGTCCTGTTTGATTGTCCATCACTGGGGACAATCAGATTTTCAGGTACCTCATACTCTCTGTCTTACTTACTTTTCTTTTGTTGCTGAGACAAAATACCCGACACCCAAAGTTAAAGGAGCAAAGGTTTATTTAGCCCATAGTTTGTAGAGGTTTCAGTCCATAATCGGCTGGCTCCAAGGCAGGGTGGCATTGCAGAGGAGAAACAGTTCATGGTGGGGAGAAGGTAGCAAGGTAGCAAGGAATGACCACAGCTCTTTCCACCTTTATATTTTATTCAGGCTACTTAGGGTGGGTAGCACTCATACCCTTAACCCTTGTGCCCTTGATCCTCACACTGCACCATGATTTAATCCCAGTGTTACACACTCCAGATCCAGCCACCTCTGAAAAGCCCCACCTATGAGTGCATGAGGCTTTAGGGGGACATCTAGACACAAATGATAACACTCTCCTCATCAGCCAAACAATTTCTAGGGCAGCTGCAGTGATTTTGTTCACTTTCTTATTGAATCTTGAACACAGGGCCCACAGAAGTGAAAGTGGTATTTGTTGAAAGAATTAAAGGACCACTGATGACAACATTTTAGACATTTAGAGTTGTTTAAATTGAGTGATGTCTGGCCTAAAGCTGTTTTCATTCATATTTTACGTTTGGCTTAATGGTGTCTGTACAACATGAACTATAATCGAACTTGGTAACTGAACTTGATGGTAAGCAGACTGTAACCTTCTCTTGTAACAAGTAGCCCAGTCTCAGCCAACCACAGTAGCCGATTGTTAGTCAAGCACAGGCAGCCAACCATTCCAACCAGGTTCAAATAAAGCAGACACCAAAGTTCAATCAATGGAGCTACCTTTGGGCTTCACTTCCTCTTTCTGTACATCACTTCCATTTTTCTCTACACAAATGCTTTCTAGACCGTGAGGCAAGCAGAGCATTCTGAACTGTTTTTGTTTTTGTACTGCTGCCTGATTCTAGAATCACAAAGCCAACTGAGCTCTTTGAAACTAGATTTGTTCTAATTTTCTCTTTGAACAGCCAGAATGGCCCTTAATGCTTTAATAGTCTACTCGTCTCATTTTGCAATTAAGAAAATTGACCCCTGATGCTTAAGTGGTTTGCCTGGTTCCAAACAATCTATTAGAGGCAGACTCGGATTACGACTTTGGTCTTCTGATGAGTTCAGTCTCTTGAACAGGTGGGGCTGGGGTCAAGGAAGAGAAACCTACCTTGTTTAGTGGCAGTTTGGGACAATTAAAATAGAACAATGAACTATGTTAACATAAGTAACAAAAGCATTATAATTGCTCTTGCTTGTGTGCTAAATGTGTAACTTGTAATAATAAAATGTCTACTTTGTCCTAGATCTTTGGGCACAATCGTGACTTCATTCTGACTGTATAATTTTTCACACTTCAAGGGGAAACATACATTACATGAGGATTATTCTGATAGGGAGGACTGGGGACCTATTCTTTTGTCCTCCTGCTTAACATCGACAACCAGCGGCAGTGAAGGAATTTTACAGGTGACTTAGCAAAGCATGGCTAGATGGAAGGGCAGATTAACGAGAGGAAAAGCTTTGTCAATAAAAGAGAAGTTTGTGCCCATATAGGCATCTGTACCATGCAGCTTGTCATGTATACAAATTTCTTTTAAGCTGTTATTGCAAATCCATAAAGCAGATTAATATTTTAAAAACATAAATTTCTTACTGTTCATATAAAATATTTGATAAAGCTGTTGGTGCAGTTCAGTGGGGAAGGACCCCCAAGATTTAGAAATATTATGAAGTCAACTGTATGCAATAAGGGTAGGAACGCTTTTCGCTATGCAGACCAGATTGTTAAGAATGTGATGAAGATAATTAGGAGAGGGCTCAATTGAGTTTGGAGGCCTCAGGGCAGAGCTGCCAACGCATGGTGCCTGGCAGTGCTTGCCTGAAGCCCAGAAGCCTGAGCTCCTGGTCTGTAGGCTGGAGAAGCCCTGGGAACCTGTGCAGCAAGGCAACTTCAGGACGCAGCAGACAGAATTCCCTGGGCAGTGACCCTGAACCCTGGCTTTCCCCAGGCTATTTCTTGACTTATGCATGACTTCCCCCAACTTTGATTTACCGTAAAGATTTTGACAACTAAATTAGGTCCCAACATTGCAGAGTGAAGCTAATAAAATGTAGTTACCACAAATCCTTGCAGGGGAAACTCTAAGAGCTAATAAAATTATTTGCTCTCTGGTTAGAAAGCCATATTCTTTGCTTCATATTGATAAATTTTCAAAACATCTTCAAATACATTTTGTATCTTCAATACATTTTGGCTTTTGGGATTTTGCGCATGTCATCTAAAGCTCTTTACCTTTTCATTTGAGTTTGATTTTACTTAGAAGAGCACATCCTTAGAGCTTATTAGTAAGTGTCTGGACCTTTCATGGCTGACTTGAGAAGACCAAGCTAAGGGTACCGGAAGGCAGAGTTATTTCTGCAGAGGGGAAAGGGAGAAGAGTTAGTCCTTACTGCCCGGTGCCAAGCAAGCGGCTTTCCTATTCTTGGACTCATTCACATTTCCCTGACTTTGGAAATACAAGCCAAAGACTTTGATAGTGGGAAAAGTGAGTAGCATTGATTGGTGGGAAGGAGTGGGCAGGGTGCTACTGACCACTGAGATGCTTGCTAGAGAGCACATCCTGCTAGTAGCACAGCAATTTATACAAACCCGATTTTTTTGACCAAATTTTTAGAAAGCAGAGGAAGCCCAAAGCTACCCATCATGGATAAGACAGGAACTGGTAGGGGGAGCAGAAGTCATAAATGAATGAAGCAGGCAAGACATAATAATGGGAGTGCTGGGGACAGAGGCAAGTGGAGAGTGTATGCTCCATCTCAAGTGGGCAGCTGCTCCTCAACTATGGAAGACAATGGAGATGTCTCCCTCAATCTTCTAAACTTGCTGAGGAAGCCAAAAATATGGACTATCGGGGCTTTGGCCTAGCCCCAATCTCCTAAACGAGTGGATGGTGAAGTCTTAAATAAATGAGACAGGTGGTATGATTTTAGTGCTCCAGGAGGATCAAAACCCTCCAACAGAATTCGAGATTTTCTGAGGGTTGAGACAAAGAACTTCTCTGGGTGGCCCATATATATTTCGTTTACAAACAAAGGGAGGGGATACTGAGGAAAACACAGAAACCTGAGCAGGACCTTGGGAATAGTTCAAAGACTTCCCCAATTATGTTAAATTATGTTATTTATTCTCCTAAATTATGTTAATTTAGGAGAATTATCTTATCTCCATGTTGACATTTACTGCAGGAGTGAGATGCCTGCAGCTAGTCTCTACTTAGTTAATTGAGGTTGGAGCCAGGTATCATCAGCTGTGGTTATCTTGACTTTAGAGCACCATGCATATGTTCTTTTCCAACACAGCCAGAGGTCCCTGTGTTTAGCAACTTAACCCTATACAGCCCAGTCTCCAGCAAAGGACTTCTATGTGAAATCCCTCCTTTAAACATTTTTTTGACACATACATCTGGGCCTACATTTGGGGCCAGTAGGCATTTCTTACAATGGGTTTCTAGAGTCCAATTCTGTTTACGCTTTGGGAATCAGAAAAGTCTGGAGACTGGAGTACCCCATGGGAAGTCTGTGGATACAGGACAACTCCCCATGGGCCATGCTCATCTCAGTCCTGTGTGGACCTGCCAGAACTACCACCTGTTTGTTTACTCTGGCCCTAGACCACCTTGGGGCCTCCAAATCTTTATCTTGGCCTCTTTAAGGAGTGGGCTGAAGTTGGGGTTAACTGTGAATGTGACCACCTTGGTAATTATTGTTCTGTCCCCAAATTGGCAGGGGATAGGCCCGCTTTGTGGGCTCTGGTAGTATTCAATGATAGGCAAAAGCAGACACCTCACCTCCCCATTGTACTCTTATCTCCTTTTTGACTTATCATCCCCTGCTTGACCCAGGTCTCACATCACTCATATAACCAAGTCTCTGTATTAAAGGCTCTCTTTTTAAGAACATTCAAGTATTTCCATTTGGTGCCCGAATAAAGTAATTGCAAAAGTACTCCTATAATAGAGAATTTGTAAAGACTGCATACAGAGAACAAGGACTACATAAAAGTTCTCCCTGGTAGCCAGGTGCGGTGGCACATGCCTGTAATCCTAACACTCTGGGAGGGTGATGCAGGATGACTGCAAGTCCAAGGCCAGCCTGGGCAGCTTAGTGACTTAGCGTGACACTGTCTCAAAATAAAAACAAGAAGGGCTAAGGGTGGAGGTTGTTGCAAAGTCCCTGAGTTCAATCTTCAGTATCCTAGTACTGGAAAGAAATCCCTCTTTTTTGTTTGAGGGCTGACTTTTGGGGAGAATCCCACCTCATATTTGGGTACATATAATTTGGATATACTTGTAAAAAGACTTGTAAATATTGATATTTCAAAAATACAATGCTAGACCAGTGAGATAGCTCAGCAGCATAAGCGCCTGCCTGGCAAGCGCGAGGTCCTGAGTTTGACCCCCAGTACCCACATAAAAAAAAAAAAATACAATGCTATAGTTAGAGGATGAAAATATGTTAGTGCAAGGCTCAAATCTAGAACATAGGAAATGACCTGTATAAGATGCCAGTTAAAAATATCCTTTTCTCTCAACAACTGGGATCTCATCTTACTAAAAACTTTTGCACAGCAAGAGAAACCACCAACAGAGTGAAGAGGCAACCCACAGCGTGGGAAAAATTTTTACTAGCTGTTCCACAGACAAAGGACTAACATCTAGAATATATAAAGAACTCAAAGAAAAATCAGAGCCCCCAAATTTACAGACCCAATCCAAAAATGGGCATCTGAGATGAATACGTGCTTCTCAGATGAAGAAATACAAAGAGCAAATAAATATATGAAAAAATGTTCAACATCACTGGTCATTCGAGAGATGCAAATTAAAACAACACTGAGATTCCATCTCACCCCAGAAAGAATGGCTATTATCAAGAAATCAACCAATAACAAATGCTGCTGAGGCTGTGGGGGAAAAAGGAACCCTTCTCCACTGTTGGTGGAAATGTAGACTGGTACAACCACTGTGTAAATCAGTGTGGAGATCCCTCAAAAAACTAAAACTAGATGTTCCATTTTACCCAGCTATTCCCCTTCTTGGTATCTTCCTAAAAGAATTAAAGGCATCTTACCACACTGATACGTGCACACCCCTTTATAGTGGCGCAGTTTATAATAGCTAAATCTTGGAAACAGCCCAAATGCCCATTGACTGATGAATGGATAAAGAGGATGTAGTTTTTATATAATGGAGTACTACTCAACCATAAAGAAGGGTTAGCTTCAGGCATTTCTAGGTAAATGGATGCATACTCTAAAGTGAAATAAATTAGACACACATGTGCAAATACAGCATTGTTTCTCTGGTGTTAGAAACCGAAAGGGTAAATAAGAACCAAAATATACAATAGATGTTTTGAAATAGGAAGAAAATATTCAAATAGGAAGGGGCACTAAGGAGCGGGAGGGGGAAAGGAAGGAAAGGAAAAAAGTGAGAAGAGAAGGATAAAATGGAACCAAAGCTTTTGTAATTAAGGAAGGGAAGAGGGGTTGAAGGGAGGGTAGGGGAATAAAACAAGAATCAAGATGTATCGTGTACAGGTACAAATTCCCTATGATGAATGTGATCATTATGTACACCTAAAATGTACCAATAAACTTAATTAATTTAAAACATCTCCCTTTCTCTTGATAAATTACATTTCCTGTACTAGTAAGTGTTCACTGGGGACCCAGACTTTATGTATTTTCTAGATATCCAAGGGTACAGCTGGAAGAATCTTATAGAAAATTCTTATAGCTTCTAAAAGATGTACTTCTGAGTTCTTGATCTGGTACACTGTAAAAATCAAGTACAAAGTCCATTTCTATGTTCTGCTGTTATCTTTCCAAGACAAAACACCACAGTTCAGGCAAAATCTTTTACCTCTCCCCAATTCCTTCTTTGTTTCTCAAAAACCAGTGACGCTGATCCATTCCTACTTGGTTCAAGGGAGGCAATGAGGATGGTGGAATCGCACAGAGGAGGTGAGGAGTCCCGCGCTCTGGGTCCAGCAGTGTGGTCAGGCCCAGTTGCTTGTGGAACTTGGCTTCTTCACTTGTAGGTAAAGACTGAGTCCATGTCAGTGGTTCCTAGTTAGAATTCACAAAGCAAGTGCTTATACTGTGCATAATACTTCAAAAAATCTGTCAGAAATATCGTCTATTTGTTGATGAGAATGCACAGGCTTAGGAAAGCTATGTTTCTTAGCATTTCGACTGTAAGTTTTAGAACTCAGTGGAGTGTCATTCGTTACCTCCTGTGGAGTTAAAACTGGATTTGAAAATTACATATCTCTTTAATACCAGTAGTAGCTGGTATTTATTGAGTGCTTACATTGTACTGAGTGGTAGTCTAACTATTAGACCTACAAAAATCTTATTAAATTCCTTAAAGCAGACATGACTTTGGTTACATTCTCTTTTTGTTGTTCATTTATAGCTTTATTATATTTTGGTTAGCCATTATGCTTGACTTTCAAAGGTTCCCACATAACGGAAGTGAACTAAAGAATATGTAGTTACACATTTTGCACGTGATGGGAGAGCAGCCACACTGTGGCACCACGTTCGTCCCTCCCCAACTCCACATCAAATCGCCAATGCCTGGCCAGCTCTGCATCTTGGTTGCCATCAGCACACAGGCCTCAGAGGCGCTAGCCTGACTGAGAATGAGGCCAGTGGCCTGGGAGAGAAGGGAAGGCCCCAGACAGTCAGCAGCTTCAGGGAGAAATAATGGGTGGGCCAGCAGTGCTAGCCCCAAGAAAAGCCCACAGCTCTTGTAAACTGCAAAAACAGCACGGAGTTTTACTGTGAGAGTGACTTCTTCATGTTGCGGTAGAGTTGGAGAAGAAATCCAGTACAGCACCCACCTTTTTGCCAGAGACTTTAATCAAATGCCATTTTAGGAAGGAGTTGATTGTGTGGGACTGAGCCACAGAACAACTACATGATCGCTTCACTCCAGGGTTTTCAGTGTGGCCCTGTCCCTATGACTGGTGAGAAGCCACAGGTGACAGCCATGAAGAGGGTAAGGGTTAGACAGAAATCCCCTGAGAAGTTCAAGCTCAAGACATGAAGGACAGGGGGTCCTGAACTCCATGTGGGGAGGTGAGGCCTGGCAGCTGTGGCTTTCAGAGGAGGCTGGATCTGAAGGTGACAGCGCTGAGTGCAGCTTGAGCCCCCATCTCACTGGCGAGTGTGCTGTCTGATTGCTTTCCCATTTACTAATGTGAGCAGGGATGTACCTTGGCTTGGGTCATGACCATGGTCCAGGATTTACAGAGGGGCCTGTGGAGCGTGGACACCTCACAAACTTACAGACTATAAAGCTGGTTTGATGGTGACTTGCTGGATTCAAGACTGCAGGTCCTAGAAGGAAAATGATCATTTGAAAATACAGAGAAGACTTTTGGACTCATTTTGTGTATTTTATTGGATTTTTAAATGATATTTGGGCTTCCATTTTTTCCTTTACTTTTCTGCTTTGTTTTCTCTCTCTCCTTCAAGTTTTTCCTTTATTTTTTTCTTCAGTTTGCTCTCTTTTTTATTTTCCCCCCTCTTTCTTGTTTGTTCTTCTCTGTTACTTTTATCTAGTACTATTAATTTCCTTTTACTCTTTAAAAGGTCCATTATTTCACTTTTCTCACTTCCTTCTTATCTTCTATTGCTTAATTTTTCAAATTTTTCATGGTCCCACTCCCCCATACCCTCTATCTTTACTAGTATAACCTTTAAGCTTTATGAATCCAAGATAGTTAAATATATGCTATTATGGTTCAATACTGTTCTATTATTAGTGGAAATAATGCTGTTCCATGTAGTGGATATTTGCTGTAGGTCAATATTTGGTTTGTTTTAGGGTTTGCACTATAATCATATATATCTTTTCCATAAGGACAGTAAATTATTCGTTCTCAAGGTATGTTAATATCCAGTTTGTCTTTGAGTCTATAATTGTTGCTGACTTTATTACTACAGCCAAAGTGACATAGTTGTTGCTGTGAATTAGTTTTCTCTGTATGCCAGTATCTGGATTACCTTGATATTATTAACAGTACTGTAGCCCATTCCTGGAGACTTGGGTACTGATTCGAATACGCTGCAGCTTCTGCTTCCAAATACACAGAGGAGGGGCCATCCTGGCACAGAGGCAAAGGCCCGTAGTTAGCCATGCCCAGAGTGCAACACTGAAAAGCAGACACTAACTAAGGAGGTTTACGTACTAGCAACAACATCTTCCACTATAATCAACGTGCAAGGCTAAGCACAGAAAAAAAACAAAAAATAATAGAAACATGTGAAGACACGGAAACAAAATGCATCTGAAAGCTTCCAACTCCCCTGTAGCCAGGGAGCAATAAGGGGGAGGAAATCAAAAACCACACAGCTGAATTATTTAAAAGGATAACAGAGGAGAGGACAAAACTGATCATTAAGGTGTTTGGCAAGTTCAAAGAAAATATAGCTAAACAGAGAATGAACATAACAAGCAACACAATCAACAGGTTTACAATGGACACTAATAAAAAGCTAGCTGAGCTAAACAAAATGATACAAAAACATAAATGACAAGTTTAGCAAAGAATTACAGTCTATAAAAAGATACCAAACAGAAATTCAAGAGATCAAAAATTCTATTGAAGCTGAGCATGGTGGCACACACCTGTAATCCCGGCACTTGGGAGGCTGAGACAAGGGATTGTCATGAGTTTGAGGTCAGCCTGGGCTACATAGCGAGTTCAAGGCCAGTCTGGATTACATAGCCAGACCCTGTCTTGAAAAAAAAAAATTCTACTGAAAGTATGGACAGCAGAAGCAACCGAGTTCAAGGCCAGTCTGGATTACATAGCCAGACCCTGTCTTGAAAAAAAAAAATTCTACTGAAAGTATGGACAGCAGAAGCAACCAATATAAGGACGGAGTGTGGAGAAGATTGGGCTAGGACTGTTGCTGGAGCTCGATTATCCAGAGGTACCTAAAAAACAGCTAGAGAACGTGAAAGATGGATTCAACAGCTGCTAGCTGATACAAAGAAGACTAATCTAAGATAAACTGAAATTAGTAAAAAATCAGAAGAGAGAGCAAATGGCACAAAAAACCTGTTTACAGAAATAATAACAAAGAACTTCCCAAACATGGGAAAAAGGCATACAGATAAGTGAGGCATATAGAACCCCAAATAGCCATGATTGAAAGAAAACCTCTCTATATCACATCATAGTCAAAATAGCAGAAGTACAACACAGGGACAGAATCCATAAAGCTGTTAGGGAAAAGCGATGAATCACTTATAAAGGGAAACACATTAGAATTACAGCAGACTTCCCAACACAAACCATAAAGGTCAGGAGAGCCTGGAGCGAAGTATTTCAAGCCCTAAAAGATAACAACTTCCAACCCAGACTGATATATTCTACAAAACTATCTTTCAAAACTGATGGAGAAATAAGATATTTCCATGACAAAGAGCACCTTGAGAAATTTATGATCACCAAACCAGCACTACAAAAAATTCTCAAGAATATCCTAGGAAGAGATGAGCCAATGATGCCAAAATTCTAATAGAATGAACACCACTGGACATAGAAAATCAGATAGGCACAACACAACACAATTGTAATAGGGGACCTCAATACCCCACCTTTGCAAATACACAGATCAACTAGACCAAAAAAAAAAAAAAAATCAACACAGAAATACCACAGGTAAACCAAACCTTTGAAGAAATGGGCTTAATAGATATTCACAGACTATTCCACCCAGTAACAACAGAGTGCATATTCTCCTCAGCAGCACGTGGAGCTTCTCCAAAATAGACCACACACCAGCCCATAAAACCAGTAATGCCAAAGAATAGAAATTATACCATGCATATTATCATGGGATAGTGCAATGAACCTGGAACTTAATGGCAAAAGAAGCCACAAAAATTATACAAACACATGGAAATTAAATAGTACACTCTTGTATAGTTAATGGGCCACAGAGAAAATCAAGGAAGAAATGAGACAGTTCTTACAATTAAATGACAATGCCATTACAACATACCAGAACTTATGGGGGATCATGAAAGCAGTCGTAAGAGGAAGCGTTATAGCTGTGAATGCCCACATCACAAAAACAGAGAGAGTCCAAAAAATTACCTAACAATGCACGGATACACCTTAAGGTCCTAGAAAAGCAAGAACAATCCAAACCCAGAGCTAGTACAAGGAAGGAAATGGCAAGATGAGAGCAGAAATCAATGAAACTGGGGCCAAAAACAATACAAAGAATCAATGAAAGGAAGAGTTTATTCTTTGAAAAAATAAAATAGATAAACCCTCAGCTAATCTGACCAAAATAAGGAAAGAAAAGACCCAAATCAATGCAATTAGAAATGAAGAAAGTAAAATCACAATGGACACCACCAAAATCCAGATTATTAGTAACCACTTTGAGAACCTGTACTCCAATAACTTGGAGAATCCAGAAGAAAAGAGTAGATTCCTGGATATCTATGAACTACCAAAACTGAACCAAGAAGATTAAAAAAAACCCTGAATAATCTAGTAACAGGCAATGAAATGGAAGAAGAAGAAAACAAAACAAAACAAAACAAAAACCTACCAACTAAGAAAAGCCCAGGTCCTGATAGAGTCAATATCAAATTATACAAGAACTTCAGGGAAGATGTAATGCTAATACTCCTCAAACTCTTTAAGGAAATCAAAAGAGAAGGAGTACTCCAAAGGGCATTCTTAGAAGCTAGCATTACCCTGATTCCAAAACTAGACAAGGATCCAACCAAAAAAAGAGAACTACAGGCCAGTCCTCAACAAGATACTGGCAAACAGAATGCAACAAATCATCAAAAAGATCACACACCATGCACAAGTTGGCTTTACTGAAGGGATGTAGGGGTGTTCAACATACACAAATCAATAAATATAATTCATCACATAAACAGAAGCGAGGACAAAAATCACATGATCATGTCAATAGATGCAGAAAAATCCTTTGACAAAATTCAACATCCATTCATGATAAAGACCCTGAAGAAAATAGATATAGAAGGAACTTAGATAAAAGCATTTTTGAGCCACCTTCTGCCAACATCATATTAAATGAGGAAAAACTAAAAGCTTTCTCTCTAAAATCAGGAACAAGACAAGGATGTCCACTATCACCACTCCTGTTCAATATAGTCCTCAAAACATTAGCCAGAGCAATCAGGTAAGAGAAAGAAGTAAAAGGGATCTGTTTAAAAAAGGACAAAATCAAAGTGTCATTATTTGCAGATGACATGATCCTGTACATTGAAGATCCAAAAAATCCCCCAAAAGACTCCTAGAAATAATAACCAAATTCAGGAATGTAGCAGTATACAAAACAAACACACAAAAAATCAATAGCATTCCTGTATACCAAAAATAAACTCACCAAGAAAGAAACTAGGAAACAATACCATCACAGTAGCCTCCAAAAACATTTAAATACTTAGGAATTAACTTAACCAAGGAAGTAAAACATTTCTAAAACGGAAACTGCAGCACTCTGAAAAAGGAGATGATACAGAACATCATTATATGTTACCTGTGGTGACGATAATGATGGAAGGCCTGTGTGTAATGAAGTACGGCCCTGTAGGAACCGCCTCTTAGACATTACCACACAGAGCACCTGGGCTTTTGCTCCTTCAAAGCATAAATAACCCTTGGTCCTCACTCCTCAGAGGTAGACGGAGAAGGAAGATATAGTTTCAAGTAGTACAAACCAAATTCCCTGGTGTAAGGGTATGGGAAGCTGTGGAGTGAGGAGGAGCAAGAGGGAAGCTGATATTTAGGGAGTGCATACTTTTTTGGGGGTTATGAGAAAGTTTTATGTACAGTATCTTATGGAATTCTCTCGGCAGCAGTATGAGGCCTTGTGCACACCCTACTCTGTTACAGCTGAAGAAACAGATGTGCAGAAATCTGAGGAAATTGCTCAAGATCATGTAATTATAACGAAGGGACAAGATTCCTCTGTCTGAAAAACTTCTGTTTTTTTCTCTGCATAGTACTGGACATTTAGGATCTTTGGGTGCATTGTGGAGATTGTGAGGACCCTGGTGTGTCTCTTGATCCAGCTGGAAAATTCCCCAACTCTCAGAATAAAGAATGTGAGAGTCGAGCTCAGTGCCACAATCCTTTGATCCCAGCTACTTGGGAGACTGAGGCAGGAGAAAGTTTGGAGCCAGCCTGGGCAACTTAGCAAGACCCTGTCTTTAAAAAAATGAATGTGAAAGACAGAACTGAACAAAAGTCAACCAACAAAAAATATACTGACACCTGTTACCCAGCACCTGAAACAGAAAAAGCACCTGGAAAAATTATGCACCTGGTTTATCTTTTTATGGTTGAAGTTACAGTCTATCAGTATCATTTTTAGACAAAGTGTTGAACTTTTTAAAGGACATTTCAGGACCCAAGTTTTGTAAGCTATAGCAAGACTCAAAATGCCATTCATTAAAAAATCTATTGCAGGGCCGGTGAGATGGCTCAGCAGCATAAGTGCCTGATTGGCAAGCGCGAGGTCCTGAGTTCGACTCCCGGTATCCACATATGAAGAAAGGGCCAGTGATATTGCTCAGTGGTACAGGCGCCTGCTGGTGCACGAGGTCCTGAGTTTGACCCCCGATACCCACACACACATACACAAAATCTATTGCACTGTAGTCTATGTTATGCTATGCTGTGCTATGCTGTGCTATTCTACTCTTCTCTACACTATTCTAATATTGCCCAATATTAACGGAGTGTCTTCAGTGTGGTGGTCTACTAGTTAGACAGAAGGGGTTTATTATTGTAATTAGTCAGTGTGGTAGTAGAATAAAAACCCTCCTTTTCCACAAAGATATGTGTCCTAATGTCCAGAACCTGTGTGAGTATGTAACCTTATGTGGAAACAAGGGACTCTGCACATGTGATTAAGTTAAGGATCTTGAGTTTGGGGAAATTATCCTGGATTTCCTAGCCGGGCCCAGTGCAATCATAGAAGTATTTATAGAATCAGGGTTAGAGTGATATGCTTTGAAGAGGAAGGAAGGGCCCATTAGATAGGAATAGAGAGCCTTTAGAACCTGGGAAAACAAGGAAACAGACCCCCCTAGTGATTCAGACAGCAGCAGAGCCCTACTGAAGCTTTGTTTCAGCCTGTAAGCTTGTTTTAGATTTCTGACTTCCATAGCTATAAGGTGATTAATTTGCAATGTTTTAAGTCACCAAGTATGTGGTCATTTGTTACAGTAGCAATAAGAAACTAATACAGTCAGAATTGCTGCAGCGTGCCACAATAACCGACAACCCAAGTCTCACTGACTTAACACGACAAAGTCTCTTTCTTATTCACACTTCAAGCCCAGGGAGGGCCAGCTGGGGCTCTTTCATTGTTTTCAGCCAGTAACCCAGGCTGATGGATCCTACATCATGGCACCTACTTCCACTTATCTTTATGTGGCAAATCACACACTAGTTTATAAGTGTTCTGCTTGAAAGTGATACAAAGTATTTTGGCCCACATTTAATGTGCTAAATAAAAAAAAACCCAATGGCTATGGTAAACTTAACTAGAGAGGGCACATGTAATCCTACACATGGAGAAGGGAGGAATGAAAATCTGGAACCCGCCTCGGTGGCTCTCTGAGCCAGTGACAGAGTGAAGCCCTTATTCTCATGGGCTTTATGTTCTATGGGAGATGGACATTGACAAGCAATGACAGTAACACAACAAAAACTATCTAGTGAATAGCAAAGTGAGTCAATTTCAGATCTTTATAAATTTATATCACATTAAACCAGGGTAATGTGATAAAGAGTAACTGGCTGGCTATGTTTGATTGGTGGGTAAGAAGCCCTCTCCGAGGATGTGACATTTGGATTGGGAAATGAATGAAGAGTCAACCATGTGATCTTGAGACAAAGTGGTTCAGAAGGGTCCTAAATAACTATTTTCTTTTCCAGTTACAAAGCAAAAATGTGGGCCAGTGAAATAGCTCAGTGGCATAAGCACCTACCTGGAAAGCACGAGGTCCTGAGTTCGACTCCCGGTACCTGCATAAAAAAAAAAAGAAAGAAAGAAACAAAAATGTTGGGGAAGGATATTTACTTTTATGCTGTTTTTATGGGACTGAATAATTGCTAATGGCTGAAAGAGAAACCCAGGATATAAATAAAGAGCAAAATAAAAGTAAGATCATAGGAAGTAGGGAGATAGATCTTTCTCAATGAGAAGGGCATCGAGAGAAGGAGAGGGAAGGAGGGGAGGGGAAGGAGATGAAAGAAAAGAGTTGGGATACGTGATGTCCATGCACCAACTCCATACCAGGAATGTAATCATTATGTGCTGCAAACATGCGCTATAAAAAATTTTAAAAATAATTAAAAGAATGATGCCCATAGGCTCTCCTTAGACTGAAGGAAATTCCTTTACAAAGTTTCAACAAGCTGGGATTTTGTGTGAAAGAGAAAGCCCTTCCCAGTCCTGGAGCCTCAAGCCATTTGAGTTGGGCAGGCTTCCAGAGGACGGGTTAATGCTTCTCTGGAACTGATGAGAAGAAAAGTCGGTGAGAGCGGGAAAAGACTCAAGAGGAAGGAAAGGCCGAGCGGAGGAAGCTGACGCAGCACCGGCTTTGAAGTCTTGGCGGGTCGCCTGCCTCATCTAAATCACCCAAGGTTTTGATGCAGGAGATGGGGCACAGCAAAGCTGGCTGAGGAAATGAGCGGTACCAGTCGATCACAAGATCCCAGGGCAACGCGAGGACCTGAGTAGATACAGGTGTTGAAGGGAACCAGAACACTGCAGAGTTAGGAAAGCAGATGGAGAAAAGAGATTGAAGTGGCCAGTGCTTTAGAGGGGACCCACCGGTGAGCTCAGAGGAAAGGCTTGGTCAAGGAGATGTTGCTGATGACCTCCAGGGACCTTGTAAACAGACAGGATACTCGATCTTTCACAAGCTAGGCTGTGCCATCTAATCCCTTCCAGTGGAGAAGTGAAGCAGTATTTGTCTTATTTTCCTCATCAAAAGGGGACAAAGGAAATTTTGGTGCATTATAACCCTGGCTCTTCATTATGTATTTTTGAGTGCATTTTCAATGTGTGTATATGTTTTTCTGTACAAACTACATTCAGCAGAAGAAGGCACTACACAATTAGAAAGGAGAAAAGCAGTTTTACAGTACGTTTTCATGTGTGCATATGTAAAGTTAAATTTCACTCTGAAATCCGAGTTCAATTAAACTTTAAAAACATTAAGAAAACACCACCATTGATTAGCTCAGTGGCCAAGCCCAGGGCCCACGGCATGCCGAAAGCGTACTACCCCGCACAGGCAGTGCTGGAGCTGTGGCTGCGATCACAGAGCACGTTGTGCACAGGTTGTGAGGATTCGGTAATCAGGTAGAGCTGATCAAGGGAAATTCTGTGAGTTCACAAGCACAGAGTCTTTTAAGTTTGAATTGTAGTTGGCACTTGCACAGCTACCTTTCTTTGTGGTCCCCACAGTGGGAGGACATTCTTTTCATTTTCATGCAGCACTGGGAATTTCTGATTTGGAAATGCACATCTGCTTGCAGGCTTTCCTCGGCATTAGCTAAACAGCAGAAGTCTCTGTAAGCCCTTGAGACTCTTGGAACTCTGTTTCCTTGAATATTTTCTTGAAGGCTCCTTCACTTGCCATACAATTTGCATTTTCATATCTTGAATGACCTGCACAATTTTTATCAGCAGAGTGGATAAGCACTGATCACCAGAATTCAAATCCCTGGGAAGTAAGCAAGGTGGAGCATAGAACGCATATGATGGGGGATAGCAAGAGAGGGCACCCCCTCCAGTTGAGGCAGCTTGCAGGGTGGGACACTACCTGCTGTGGGCCTAGAGTGTCATTAGGTGATGGTCCTTTAGCTGACGGCTTAGCGGAGGGCGCATCTTTCAGACGTGAGAAAGCAGGCTGCGGTGTAGTGAGCCGAATTGTGTGTTACTTGTTGTCCCTCGGTATTTGTAGGGATTACTTCCTCTCCCCTTTCCCATAGATACCCAAATCCAAGGATGCATGAGTCCCTTGTATAAATCGGTATCATATTTACATGTAAGGTACACATATCCTTTGTACACTTCAGTTCCTCTCCATACAATTTATACTACCAATACGATGCAAATTATACTACCAATACGATATCTAATTTTTTTTTTTGTGGGTACCGGGGGGTCGACCTCAGGACCTCGCGCACCAGCAGGCGCCCGTGCCGCTGAGCGATATCACCGGCCCCTTTTTCGTATGTGGGTTCTGGGAGTTGAACTCGGGCCCTCGCGCTTGCCGGGCAGGCGCTTAAGCCGCTGAACCATCTCACCGCCCACTATCTAATTTTTATACTGTATTATTTAAAGAATAATGACAAGGAAAAATATCTGTGTGTGTTGAGTACAGATGCCAATTTATTTTAGTATTATCAATCAAAGGTTGGTTGAATATGCAACTGCAGAAGTGATGGCTGACTGTATACACACATCACATATATATTTATATATACTATGTAATATATATGTGTATATAAATACTCTTAAAATACCCTTTTAATTCACTGTACATTGTTTATGGTGTAACTTTTCAAAAAAGAAAGTTATTTCAAAGACAAACAGCATCAAGGTAGGTGTATTTGGCTTTTTTCCTGTTCGGATACTGCAATTTTGCATTTTCTGCTGGTTTTGTTGTTGTTGTTGTTGCTACTGGTTTGAATTTCTTCACTCTTGCTGCTGTAGTTAAGAGGAACCCTTGAAAATAAGCTCATGGAAACACCAGCCGAGGAGCATTTTAAGTAGGCGAGCATTTTAATAGGGCGAGTGAGCTGGATTGTAACAAAACTGGAACAAACTAAGACGCTGAGAGCCTTGTTTTCTATTTGTGAGATGCCTGTTGGGGGAAGAGAGGTACTTAGCATTTTCTCATTTAAAATGATCCACACAAGCAGAATCATAGGAGATGATAAACGTTGGGCTGCCTTTTTGTCTTTTTTAAAAGTCTCACCTTCAGATGTACATAGTGGTGCATGCCTGTAACCCCAGCAATTCGGGAGGCTGAGGCAGGAGGATCACAAATTCAAGCAGAGCCTATGCAACTTAGTGAGACCCTTTCTCAAAAAAAAAAAAAAAAAAATAATAATAATAAAAACGGCCAGGGTTGTAGCTCAGTGTTAAAGCCCTGGGTTCAATCCTCGGTACTGCTCTCCCCATCATATCTTTTTTTCTTTTCTTTTTTAACTTATTGGTTAAAACAATCATGTCAGAAACCCATGATGACAATATAAAATGAAAGCAGCTAATGTATACACTGCAGAAATTCTTTCCTTCGACTTTATTTACTATTACCTTCTAGTTTTTATCGACTATTGCTATGTACAAGTTTGTTTGTTTGTGTGTTTGTTTATTGGCATAGAGGTGGAGAGTGATGGACGGGAATAGAAAAGCCTCGGCAACCTGTCCCTTCCTGACTCCTTTATATTCCTGGCTGGACGTCTATTGTCCAAAGTAGTTTACAGCCCACTGTATCCAAGACGCATCATAATCCTCGCGCTTCTCTCTGTCCCGGTGCGGAGTCGTCGTGAGCCCCAGCCTGCGAGCGGGCGGCCCAGGGGAGCAGCTGGCCCGGGGCTTCTTCTGCTCCGCCCTCTGCGCGGCTCTGAGCAGCGTCGGTCCTCACGCGCGCAGGCTGAAATCCCAGGAGCGTGGGCCGAGGCTTCTCTTGCAGGTGATCTGCTTTCTGTTGTAGGTTTCCTTCAGCTGTAGCGGAAAACACTACTTTGCAAATCCTGACTACATGTAGGGGAATCAAGGAAGCTGGGGAGTCAAAGTGTCGTGCCCTTGGTGGGGTGGTAGACTGCGCCCTGGCCAGTGAACTGCTCTGTGTAGCCTGTTGGCGTCCGCATTGTCTATGGCTACTTCCAAGCCACCGTGGTGAAGCTGAGTGGTTGTGGCAAAGGCCGTCTGATCTGCAAAGCTAAGCTGTTCACAGCTAAACTCTCGATGCGTGAGTTTTCAAAATAAACAGACTCAGAGCTCTGGCTAATTCCTACTGCTCCTAAGCAAGGACTTGCGGCAGGGAGTCCCTCACCTCAAGCCGCACCTGCCGTTCAGGCTGGAGCAGGCGCCCTGGTTTGGGGCTCTCATCGTTCATCTGTCTCGGCCCTTTCTCCTCCCCGCTTACTCATTTTATTTGTGTGATCCTCAGGTTTGGCTACGTATCTCGTAGCGTCCCAGAGTAAAATGAATATGCAGAGTCCTTGTTTAAAACAGTATGCATCTCAAGACAGGTAGTCGAGTGCAGCGTGAAGCCCTGTCTGCTCCTCACACTTGATCATTTCAATTGTCCCTTCTTCATCTTTGCCGATCCTTTCTTTTGCCTGCTGGTGACCTGGTCTGCCGGCCGCTGCTCTGCTAGGTGAAGCAGGATCGTCATCCGCTGACGTTGTTGCTAGCGATGTCTTCGTGTCCTCACGGGTCATTTTCTTCTGGGCCTATTCTGCTGGACACGGCCACTTCTGCACCATTCTGTCTACTACTGTGTATAGGCTGCCTCTTTGTTCCTCCCCTGCTCCTGCTAGAAGCTACCTTTCCTCCTGGAACCGACAACTCAAGCTACCTGAGTGGTTGACATTATATGAACAGGTGGGAAAGGAGCCCCGACTTCCTCGTGTTGAGTTTATTAGAGAAATCTCCAGGCTGTGCATCTCATGTCTCAGGCTCCCACAGTGTTTGCTGGAGTAGCATTTGCAGTGGGATGTCCCCCGACCCATGGGGAAGGCATTCTGGGACATCTCATAGATGCCTGAAACCATGGCTAGTACTGAGCCCTGTACAGATGCTTTTTTTGTATTCATATACACTTATGATAAAGTTTAATGTATAGATTAGGCACAGTTATAGATTAGCAGTAATTAATGATAAAATAGAACAATTATAAGAACATATATATAGTGCCTCCCTCTCTGGAAATAAGGAATTTCCCACTGAATAGATTCAGAACACAGCTGACCACAGGTTAGTACAGAAAGCGAAACAGAGGATGAGGGGGACTCTTTTTACTCACTGTTTACATCTCCCCACCCACTGCTATGGTTTAAATATGAGGTGTCCTCAAAGACTCACGTACCACGGGCTAGATCCACAGCGCAGCTGTGTTCGGCAGAGCCAGAGCCTAGGGAGGCAGTGGGATCACAAAGGTGCTAACCTCCCCGATGGGCTCATCCATGGATTCGTCCATTAACTGGAGAGCCTGTAGCTGGGGCCTCACTGAAGGACGTAGACCTGGTGTCACCTGGAAGGGATCTTGTTTCCGGCCCTGTCTCACCCACCCTGCTTTCTGGCTGCCAAGAGATGAGTTGCTGTGTTCCACCACACCCTTCCGCCATGATGTTCTGCCTCACCACAGGCCCAAGCAACGGAGCTGCCAACCATGGAGTGAAACCTCTGAAACTGGGAGCCAGAATAAGTCTCTCCTCCTTTAAGTTGTTTGTGTCAGGTATTTTGTCACCGTGATGAAAAGCTAACACAACTACATGTTCGCACACCCACATACCATTTGGACACTGATTAAGGTTTGGAGGCACATCTTTGGAGCACTATGTGTGGCTTTTCTGCCTCCTCAAGGAGACCCAAAGCCTCAAAGTCTTTCCCATAAAACTTTTTAGGCCTCTTGGAATAAATTTTTCTGGAAGGCCACACCCGACTAGTTTATCAGAAAGGCTCAAATATTTCTGCCCCAGGTTGGAACACGTTGACTACCCCTCCCTGCCACCCATCCACCTCAGTTCTGTGCGCATCTAAGAACAGACTTTGTTTTCTCTTAATGTTGCTTGAACTTTATTCAGACCATCTGGGAGAATCAATGACTCATTCAGTATAGTGGAAAGCCTGTTTGTATTGTGATTAACCAAATTTATTTAAAATGTTTAATGTATTCAAGGTTTCCTACACATGTCATGTTTGCTCTGTGTCTGCATTTAGGCACAGGAGAGACCTGTGCGCATACCTGTCATGTCTTGACGGGGCACACTGGCCAGAATGAGAGGGAACGGCAGATCATGTTCAGGCAACGATTTGGTTCCAAGCCATCAACCACACAGTTGTAGGGGAAAAAAAATAGTAAACCCAGATAGGTTGTGAGTTTTGCTCCATGATCATAATCCACAGAGTTTACATCTAAAAAGAAAAATATTTCATACCAAAATTGAGCTTTAGCTAAACTTCTGACAAGTTTTTCAAAAAGACTTTTGAAAAGAAGGCTAATATTCCACCTTCAAGCCAACACTGCTGACAGTGTTTACATAGCATTTCTGTGTATTATGCACATTGCAAAAATCACCTCTGTAAACCCACAAACAGCATGCAGATGTCAGCTTGTGACTATGTCCCCTCCTTCACTCCTAGGCCGTGCTCACCTGCTCTTTGGTAAATGTACACTCCTGTTCAGAGCGAGAGGTCAGAACATACACAGGCATGATTATTTTCTATTAAAATGTATGTGTAATCTTAAAATATGTCTGAAGGTCACCATGACTTTATTTTATCCATTAGAAATCAGCAAATTAGTTCACTATTCCTCCAGTCACAATTGTCAAACTAGTGATTAGACACGTAAGAGTTCTTGTGAGTCTCTTGACAGATTTAAAGCGTTTAAAAACAATTTTCTATTTGTCTTAGAGAAGAACTTAATGCAAGGATAACCTGTCATTATTCAGATTAAACGACTTAATGAAGACGGTTGAATCAATTAAATAAGCAATTGGAAAGAAGAGCAAAAGCAATATAGTGACTGTTCTCTGGCCTTGGGAAGATGGTTTTTGTCTATCGGCTGGTTGAAAGACACTCGCCAGCCTGTGCAGCCATACATTATTCATACAGATCACTCATTATATATAGCTAATGGTGTGCACATGGCCTGAATTTTATGGTTGGCTAACTATCCTGTCCCTATAAATAGACCCCTGATTGTCAAACCGCATGTCCTGATTTTTGTTTCAGAAATTGCAGGCTGTACATGGTAGAACACACGTCCACAGAAACTGCCTGATGGCAGTGTGATGGGAGTAGGCTAGAAGGTTTCCCAGCAATCAGTAAATTCTATCAACTTTTTTAAAAACATGAAACATGAATCAAAATATCATGTTGAAGTCTAAGCCACAATCTGTAAAATATCCACGGCTAGTGTTTCCAAAACAGGACCCTAAGGCCCGCCGGAAGCTGCGCCTGGGGAGGAGACGCAGGCAGCGGCGAGGAAAGCTTGGATGACCGCGAGCAGCATGTGTGGGGCGCCTTTGTTTTGTCTTTCAGCTTGGGCCCTTTGGCAGATCCACTTCTTTATCATCTTTGTAAAAGGTGATTCTTTGGTGATTCCACAGGTAAGTGTCACAAAGAACTAAGGTGCCACAAGGAACAAGCACAAGACAAGACGCATGCTACAAGTCCTTGCACACCTTGAATGTTCGTTTCTGTTGACCTGCAAGTCTGCTGGTACCAGTATCCTTTCACCTCCTCCCGCAGAACGCAGGGTCACAAGTGGATGGTGGGTTTGGGGGAGCAGGTGGGTGTGTGTTTGAGCTCTGTCCCTGCTAGTTGCACGGCTTGTGCATGTTATTGAATGAACACGTGGAACATGGACATTTATGCTTAGCGCTCAGGACAGGTGGCAGAGGGGACAAGAAGAAGGAACCGGGGAGCAGCTCCCCGCAAGCATTTCCTTTGCAGTAACAGGGCCTCGGCGGTAACTCAAAGCTAACAGTGGGTTTAGCTGTTTTGGAGCTCTGCTGCAGCCTTGTGAGGGCAAGCAGGGAGACTATGTCAGGATGGGACAATACCATAACAACAAGCCAGGAGCACTTCCAGCGTGCCAAGTGCTGACCTAAGTGCCTAACATATACTCAGGCCTGGCAGCAAACTACTAAGGAAGGTATGCGCAGCCCTCTCTGTCTTCTGGCTCTGCATCCTTAGATTCAACCAACCATGGATTGAAAGTGTTTTGAAAAAACTGAGTCGGTACTGAACATGTAAAGACTTTTTCTTGCCATCATTCCCTAAACGAGATGGCATAACCACCGTTTACATAGCACTTACATTGTATTGGGTTCTATAAGTAATCTAGCAATCATATAAAGTATAACAGAGGATGTGCACACGTTATGTGCAAATCGTGTGCCATTTTATAGAACAGACTTGAGCGTGAGTATCCTGGAGGAGGGATGGGGTGGCCCTGGGACCTATCAGCAGCACTTTCTATCACCTTTATTTCACACATTGCGAGGTAAAATGGTTGCCAGAAGTGTCTGGGAGTCTGTGATAAACTTCACACTCAGCCTCTTTCCCAGAGAAGGAGACAAAAAGTGGTGCTTTTGTGGGCTTTTCCCCACCTACTCGGGGTACAGCTCTGCTGTGTGCATCCCCAATCTCTCCTAAGGTGCAATGCAAGCCTGCCCTCTGCCTCCAAGCCCTGTTGGAGGGAACAAGTGAGAAGCCATCCACTGAGGGTCTGCACAGAGTTGCTGCTCTGTGAAGAAGAAAGAGTAGAACAATGCTCTTGAGCTCTGTGACATAGCCTGATGTTTTAAAAACGGGGTTCCTGATCATCGCACATTGTATGCATGGATCGAAATGTCACACTGAACTCCATATATATGTGCAATTACTCAATTACTATACGGTTAAAAAACAAATATATTTTTAAATGTTCACGGGCTGAAGAGATTTAGCAGCAAAACCCAGAAGGCCCCAAATTTAGAATTTCTTTGCCTCCAGCTTTCTTGATATGCCTTGGAATAAATTACCTTATGACTTTTCTGTTTTCTAAGGTACAACATGTTCATTGCAAAGGAATCAAATAAATAGAGAAATGAAAATTCCCTATAATCCTACTGAGAAAAAAATGGCTATGCAAATTTCACTGTATATTCCTTAGATCTTTTTCTTGTGCATTTACAAGCATATACATATAGATCACAGTTTTGGAGAAAAATAGATCAAGTTATACAAATCCTCATTGCCTGTATTTTTCTTTTTATGCAATGTAGACATTCCCCATGTCCATAGAGTTCTGAATCTTCATGTTTAATTGTTACAAAGTGCTTTGTTGTGTGTTTTGCAATTTACTTTAAAGTTATACCATTGACAGGCATTTAGGTTGTTTGATTTATTGCTACAATAAATAAGCCTGGGATGATTAAAAGTATATCTATGTAGTCCTGTTTTATTATTTTCTTAGGATAAGTTCCTGAAGATGAAATTCTTTGATCAAAGAATGTGCCAGTTTTTAACAATTTTAATATACTATGTTATTTTATATTTCCTTCCCCCCCCAAATTGTACTCTCATCAGCCTGGAAAAGAGTGTTCATTACTCTACATTGCTACCAACAGATGTGATATTGAATTTTTACCAATGCAGTAATAAAATAAAAATAACATTTTCTTGTTCACTACTTCTGCACTTGGGAAGTGACTGAGCATGTCCATTTTCCTTTCATTTTTGATTATTTTATATATTAACACCATGAACTTTGTCATAGATATCAAAACATTTTTCTATTTGCTATTTGTCTTTGACTTTGTGTATAATTTCCTAAACACAGGAATGATTTAATTTTTATGTACATAAAACTTTCCTTTTTGGTTCTGTATTTGTTCTTAAGCTTATGAAGTTCACCTCCCCCCATAGAGAATATAAAAGCAGTTAGTTATACTAATTTCATATCAAAATATTTCACATACCCAACATTTATTTTTATATAAGACCAATAAGCCATGCTTATTTTTTCTCCAAATTAAGCCATGTTTTCTGGTGATTGTAAATATTTAGTGCTTTCAGTGGGGTTAAAAAAACCCAAGATATGGTCCATTTCAAGTGGGGACTGAGTCAACCATTTGTAGCTCGCAGTGGCAGTGCTGAATGCCTCCACTGTCCATTTGTTCTTGTCAGCCTTGTCACTGCTGTCACCTTTCTCTAAGATCTGGAAACATTTTCTTCTTTGACCAAAGTCTTGATGTTGGCCTTGGGAACTTCATGTTCTATAGAAAAATTAAATTGAAATGTTCTTGGCACCAGTGAAGAAATGAAGAGAGCAAAAACCATCCTTCTGAGGCCTGTAGGAATGAGGTACTGAAACAAATAACTGGCTTGGATGCATGTGGAAAGCTTTCTAGGGAGTGGAGCCAACAAGAGGGAGAGCACCACGAGGCTCTCAGGTGCCATGGACCTGCACACTGTTACCTGGGCACAGTGGCTGAGGATTGCAGCTTGCCGTGCAACCCCTGTCAAGTTCAGGGTGCCTGGCAATGTCACACTTGGAAGGTGATCACATGGGCCCTGCCTGACGCAGTGTCATGGCAAGCCTGATTGTCAGGGAGTTCCCCTTTGTGTTGTGACTTATGCTCCCTGAATTTTGTTGTATCCTCTCTGAAAACTAGTCCATTTTACATGCCATAAGATACCAGACATTGCCTCTAAACTCTTTGTTCTCAAGTAAATTCTCTTTTATTTGGATAAAGTA
The DNA here is from genome assembly GCA_028451465.1 of Erethizon dorsatum. Lineage (NCBI taxonomy): Eukaryota > Metazoa > Chordata > Mammalia > Rodentia > Erethizontidae > Erethizon > Erethizon dorsatum. The sequence continues at coordinate 38,017,752 of CM051835.1, read as the reverse complement.
ATCTCAAGATTGAAAGCTATTATAAAAATTAACAACAGAGGGATAAACAGGCTGTAGCATCAGATTTTCCATAAGCCTGGGAAAAAAACTTTTCTTTCTTTTTGAATCAGAGCATAATTAAAAACATAGAATATGTCATAATTTTTCTTGTCTCTGTTTAAAATAGGACCTTGTTGATTAATTCTATTCTATATTCCATTTGCAAAAGAATGTATATTTACCTCTGTTTGGTATTCATTTATTCAATAGATGTTTATTAAACACACATTATGTGAAAAGACTGAAGCTAACATTTGAGTTTCTGCCAAGTACTGTGCTGGGTGCGTTCACAGGTGTCCCTCACTTCATCTTCTCATAGCCTACGACACATCAGGAAGCCAAAGGGCCAGTGACCTGCCAACGGGCACTTAGCAGGCAAACGTGGGACTTGAGATTCGCGTGTACAGTGTCTGTCTTGGAGTCCACAGCCCGTTTCCCCCCTCGCATTCCAGCAGTGACTCTTTTTAAAATTTATTGTTTATTTCTCTGTCATTTAATTGCCTTGTTGTGGAAGAACATGGCTGATATGACATGTAGTTTTTGAATTTGTTGAGGATTCCTCTGTGACCGTACATGGTACTTTTCCATGACTATTCCATGTTCACTTGAAGGAATTATATATTCTTGCTGGTGCGGGGTCATATATCCATTGGGTCAAATTTGTCAATTTGGTTGTTCCAATCTTCTGTGTCCTTCCTTTCTCTATTTTCTTTCTGTATCTTTTCTAAATTTTAGTGTACTTGATCTGTCAGATGGTGTTAAGATTACCCACCATCATTATATATTTAATTTGTCTTGGAAATATGTATATATATATATATATATACGTATATATATATATAATTCTGTCAGGTTTAATGTTGACCTTATGGGAAATTCAATTTTTCTCTTGTCCAATTCTGTTCATGACCAGAATCGTGGAAAGAATTAAGTTTGTGAACCGAGGCACCACTGTATATGGATATGTATGCTGTTGCATAAAACTTCATGACTTTCATATTTTCTAGTCACAAATGAAATTATTCATTATTCCTCTCAATGCTTCCCCTTAACTCCTACTCATCTAATCCAAATACTGGTACACCAACTTTGCTTTGGCTAGATTTTTGCCTTTTATATATTTATTTTCCTGTCATCTCCTTTTATGCCATTTGGTGTGATTTTGTCACAGGTATGCACTTTGTAGCCAGCACGAGTTTTGAATATTAATGCATTCAGACCAATGTTGTTTTTAATAGAGAGTTTAACTGTGCAATCCGCTGAGGCTAGACTTACTTTTGCCACCTTCTTTTGTGCTGTCTCCTATTCTTTTACTTTGTCTCTTTGGTTTCCTCTTTCCTTGCCTTCAGATAAATTGTAAGAGAAATTTTCCCTTCTGGGAATGCACAGTCTGTACTGTCCCCCTCCTCCCAATGTTCCGGGAATTGAGCTGTTACAAAGCTACCTAAAGTAGATAAAAACAAAACAAAGCTGACCACAGATCAGGGAACTGGGCTGCAAGATAACGACTGACCCTGGGCTAAGAAATTTGCAAGGATTGCAGATTGTGCTGTTCCGGACCACCTGCTGCCCATATTAGAAAACATCTTCCCCGCTCGGTCGGCCAGCCTAAAAACTCCCATATGAGTGTCTTCTCCCAATGAATGTAAAAAGCTGTTTAAACTAACCAATGCTATCTGCTTCTGTAACCGCGCTTGCAAAGACCCCTCCTCCCTTTGTTCTATAGACATATAAGCCCTGCACAGACAAACCTCGGGGCCCACTGTTCCTGCGTGTTCAGTGAGCCCCACGCATGCTTGGATAATAAAACCCCTTGCCCTTTGCATGAGAGAACGCTTCTTGGAGTCTTCCTTCACGCGGCGGGCGTCCCGACCCTAACATTTTGGAGGCCCCAGCGAGATCGGGGATTGCCCCCTGCGTGGGAAGACTTCAACAGCCACCTCTTGGGGTAAGTACGGCCGTTTCTCTCTCTCTCTCTCTTTGCCTCTCTTTGTCTTACTTTCACTTTGCGGTCGGCCTAGTTTTTGTTGTGACTGGCACCAAGATGCGTGAGCTCTTGGTCCAAGTGACTTGCCTCTGGGCTTCTGGGTCACAAGTCACTTCCCCGGGGGACGCCTCGGGGATTATAGGTCCATAGGGCCTATTCAGCGGGGGATTCCCCGGTCGTGCGGGGGATTCCCCGGTCGTGTTTCTACATAGACTCCTGGAGCCTACCTCGTGGGCTCCTGAGGGTCTGTTCAGCGGGGGATTCCCCGGTTGTAACTCTTTCACTTCCTCTTCTGGGGAAGTTATGTACGCCGGCATTTGTCTATTATCTTGGTCTTAGTGTTTGTCTGTCTTTGTTTGTTTGGTGCCACTAACCTCTTTTGTTCCACAACACCCACCATGGGCAATAAGGAGGAGACCTCAATGCCTCCTTGCCTGGCAGCTAACCCTTGGGGGGCCAAGGCGCCAAAAAGCTGATCTTCAGCTGGCCCCCCCAGATCAGCTGCAAGGCAAGATGCAAGGCTACGAGACAGAGACAACTAAATTCCCGCCTCCCAACCAAGATAAGCGCGCTTGTAATTGGGTTTCTGGTTTGGCAATTTGCCCAAGGCTCATCAAGGTATCTGTTCTGTGCTAACGTCTGTTCTGTTTAAACCTGTGAGAGCTAGGCCACCGGATATGGTGTTTTGCCGTCTATCAGAGGTCATCCTCTGAATCTGTTCTAAATTTGAGGTCGGAAACAATATGGTTATTGTTCCCGGGATTATCTGTTTTTGTGTGTGTGTGCGTGTTCCTCCCCTGTGTTACATCCGTTATCCCCCCTGCACCTGCGCTTCCAAGTCACTGTTACCAGAGGAATTCAACCTGCTGGCAGGAGACCATTTGTTAGTCTCAAAATTTTATTTACATTTCAGATTAAGTGAAAGGGACAGGACTTGCTTAGATAAATTGTAATTGTGGGTTACTGTGTTGTCCAAGTCATTGACATAATGGGTTCTGCTGGTAGTAAGTCAACTCTTTTAAAATGTATGCTTAACAATTTTGATAAGTTCAAAGTGGATTATAGAGTTAAGATAAAAAGTAAAGCTCCAAAACTTCTATGAGCTTGAGTGTCCCACATTCAATGTGGGATGATTAGCTAAAGGGTCTCTTGACCCCCAGATAATCAATGGAATATAAAATATTGTCACCAAAAAGCCTGAGCACCCAAATTAGTTTCCATATATAAACTGGTTGTGCATGGTGCAAGTGCTGCCCCAATGGCCAGCCTGGACATCACCAGCCTGGCGCTGCCTGCAAGCATCTAAGAAAGTTTTACAGGAGAAATCTAATTGCAAATTTTGACTAATTGGCACTTATACTTTTGGTTTTCAGTTTAAACTGATGTGCATAAAACATTTCTTGTGCACTACAAACTCCTGAGTGACGATTAATCAAAATTACTATCTAAAAGAAAAAATATAAATGCCTGCTTTGTCAAAACATCAAGTAAGCTGAGTAAGCCACAATGGGAAACACAAGCTGGATGCCCTGGGTCAAAACACCTGGGACAAAAACCTTATCCTGAAGCGTGCTTTTCTCTTTCTCTGCACACAAAGAGGGTCTCTGCTCTTAAATCACAAATGGCTGCAGCATTTGCAGCTAGCAAAAAACTGGGCATAATTGTAACAACCCAGGAACAAGGGGTCAAAATAAGTTTTGACAAAGATATATCAAAAAAATTTATATAAATGATATTCTTACAGAGAGAATGCTAAGAGAGTAAAAAAAAAAAATTTGAATATGTGACAGAGGGTATGAAGATGACTGAGCTGGAAGCTACATAAAAGGAAAACATGAAAGTTGTCAGTATTTTTATGAAGAAATTTATTTTTTGTTTCTTCCAAATTCTTATGAGAGATCTCTGCTATTGACCTATAAATAATTCTGACTAGTCTATTTGTAATTTCAAACTTCTAAAATTATAAAAGTTACTATAATTTAATTTGACCAATATATATGAGTGCACTCTGATTTTTTTAAATTTGTCTGTATGTTTTGTTTTTCTGTGTGCCCAACCTGTAAACAGCTGTTTTATTTGAGCTCAACAAATTTTCTTTTTACATTTTTGGATTTTTGAAATGTTTGTCTGGTATGCTTCCACCAAAAGTTGCCAGCTGGCCAAAATGATGTTAAAATTGGTTCTATAAATGTAATGCATGTTTTGTTTTGTTTATTGTTTATTGTTATATTATAATTTGAGAGTTTCTTGTTCAAAATAATGTGTTAAGTGATCTGGTTTTCATAAGTCATCAAAAATTGTTAGACAAAATGTATTATTGTGATATGTTTACATTGGTCATCATCAACAGGTTAAATTTTCTAAAACAGGACAATGAGGTTTTCTGATTTAAAGATGTTCTGGTACAAAACTAAATTAAGAAACAAAAGTTTTTATATGGCTATGACAATTCAGTGTTGCTGATCTCATAGTATATTAAATGTATTCATACCTTCCAGATGTACAGGTCTTCTAAAATATAAAAACTGGGATTGTTTACAGAGATAACATTTTCTTTCTTTCTTTCTTTCAAATTCAGACACCTACCTTTGCTTGTGCTCCAGATATTTATAATAAGTGGTTCATACTAATATAAGGTCACCAGTCAAATGATAATTTTTAACAAAAACCTATGTGATGTATATGCTATATACGTGCCACAGTATTTAGAGATGCCTAGATATTAAACAGTCCAGATAAGTCATAAAATTTCTTCAATGATGTCCTATTAAAAGACAAATTAGATAAAAACATCTTATGTACTAGATAGAGATAATTGACTAAAAAGCTCAAATTTGCGTGCAGACTGCTAAGTTTCTAGAATTTATATTAAAAGGATGGAACACGCTCTCTGCCAATCTCATACACTCAGGCCATTCAGGGCCTCCAAGTGCCGGTGACCAGAAAGGAGTTGAGGAAATTTCTGGGAACCATTGGGAACTGTCGCCTTTGGGTAATGTCGCCTTTGGGTCCCTAATTTTACAGCAATAACGAAGCCCCTCTATGAGGCTTTAAAAGAAAAAAATAGCCCTCTGTTGGAGTAAAATCCTAAATGACAGGCTGCTTTTGAGGATTTGAAAGACAGACTGGTAAGTGCCCCCGCCTTGGCACTACCTGACATCACAAAATCCTTCCAGCTGTTTGTCCATGAAAAGGACGACATTGCTCGGGGTGTTCTTACACAAACACTGGGACCCTGGAAACGCCCCATGACATATTTAGCTAAGAGACTGGACTCCGTGGCAGCAGGATGGCCTTCCTGCCTGCGTTCGACTGCCACCACAGCCATTCTAGTAAAAAAAGCTGACAAATTGACTTTGGGACAAAAGCTAAGTGTGTTTGTGCCCCATACAATAGAGACTTTATTGAGAGGACCTGGAGGTAAACGGATCTCAGGAACCAGGTTGGCCCAGTACCAAGGGACCTTGTTAAAAGACCCCAGGTTAATTATCAAGACTGTGCAAGCTATTAATCCTGTCTCTCTTTTGCCCACTTCCCTGGAGCCACCTGAACATGACTGTGCTGAAGCCATTGAGATGGTGTACTCAGCCCGACCAGACTTGCAGGATGTGCCCCTTCAGGACCCGGACCTGACCCTCTTTTCAGATGGCAGCAACATGGTAATCGATGGGGTTTGGAGGGTGAGAACAACGGTTGTCACCTTAGAGCGAACCATCCAGACAGAGGCTCTGCTTCCTGAGACAGTTTGTGATATGGACCTGATGTGCTTCGGTGACTGAGAGGTGCACTAACTGATCCCACAACAACCCTGTCTCCTGGCAACACAACGACTAGGTGTCCGGAGACAAGGAACTGTGCCATCTAAAGATGTTAAAGTGGATTTTACTAAAATTAAACCCACCAGCGTAAATAAGAGATACTTAGTAGTTTTGATTTGTACCTATTCAGGATGGGTGGAGGCCTCCCCACTAAGACTAAAACATCGAGAGAGGTGATAAAAGCTTTGATGGAGCTGATCATTCTGTGGTATGGGCTCCCCATAACGGTAGGTTCAGATAATGGACCCTGCTTTTGTGGGTAAAATGGTCAAAGGCCTTACAGCAGTGCTGGGGCTAAAATAAAAACTCCATACTATATATTGGCCACAAAGCTCAAGCCAAGTAAAAAGACAAAACTGTACTTTAAAAACCACCCTGACAAAGTTGTGCCAAGAGACTGGGGCTAACTGGGTTACTGTGCTCCCCGTCAGCCCTCTTGCAGTTGCGGTGTACACTGTACTGAGGTGGACTAACTCCATTTGAGATAATGTTTGAGAGCCTCCCCCACTGATACCTGTTTTAAATAGATTATAGGAGATGGGAACTTTAAACTTGCACCAACAGATAAAGGCGCTGCACCAGATGCTTCAGAAACTTCAACAGACTGTTATGGAAACATCTGATCCCCATGCCCACGCCAGTCCACTCCTTCAAATCCGGGAGACCAAGTCCTGATTACAGCCTAAAAGAGGAGCCTCTCCAACCAAAGTGGGAGGGACCCAACGAGGTGATCCTAACCACTCTCACTGCTCTTAAAGTTACAGGCTGTGCTCCATGGATTCAATGCTCCCGAATCAAGACATGGACACCTGAGCTTACAGAAGTGCGACCTTCTGCCCCAGAGACCTTCAGACCTCGATGCACCAAGAGACTTCAACAAAAGCTGCTGCAGCTAAACACCAACATGACTCTGGTCACCGCCCTCACCCTGTGTAGCCTCCTCCCCTTTGCTCTCCTCTGGGCCAGATACACTCCCTATGTATCAGGAGTTTCCCCCTTTGAAGCCATGTTTGGCTGACCTCCCCCTCCGTTACCTAAACTAGCTGAAAAAAAAGTTTACAGAACTTACTAATCAGGATCTCGTTAAGTCCCTTCAGGCTCTACAGCCCGTGCTCTCCTCCATCCATCGGGTGTTCCTCCAAAAACACCCACCACCTGACCCACCGACCACAGAACCTGCTCAAGCGGTGGAGCCAAGTACCCAGGTACTCTTCAGGCGATTTCTGGAAAGACCGCCCGGATCCACCATAGCCACTTCAAAGTGCTGCCGACCTCAGTCTCTCCACCCACAAAACCAGATAAGTAAACGATGAAAGGGGAACCAACACCCTAAAGATTAAGCTAAAAAAATGTTCTGCTTGACCACGTATGTGTTAATGTCACTGATGTTATTAATATTGCTGTCCCCACCTGTGATAAATGGCCTGAAAGCCAAAAATCTGGCTTTCACTCTCCTTCCTATAAACTGGACTGGGTTATTTAGACATTATTTCAAGAAATAAACCCATACCTATTCCTAGCTTCAAATATATAACCAGATTGACAATGTAAAACTAATGCTCATTAGACAACAATATACAGCTCTAGATGATCCTAAAAATGGACACTCTGATCTCTAAGATTAGAGATTCCCAAAAACAAAAAGGGGGGAATGTAAGAGAAATTTTCCCTTCTGGGAATGCACAGTCTGTACTGTCCCCCTCCTCCCAATGTTCCGGGAATTGAGCTGTTACAAAGCTACCTAAAGTAGATAAAAACAAAACAAAGCTGACCACAGATCAGGGAACTGGGCTGCAAGATAACGACTGACCCTGGGCTAAGAAATTTGCAAGGATTGCAGATTGTGCTGTTCCGGACCACCTGCTGCCCATATTAGAAAACATCTTCCCCGCTCGGTCGGCCAGCCTAAAAACTCCCATATGAGTGTCTTCTCCCAATGAATGTAAAAAGCTGTTTAAACTAACCAATGCTATCTGCTTCTGTAACCGCGCTTACAAAGACCCCTCCTCCCTTTGTTCTATAGACATATAAGCCCTGCACAGACAAACCTTGGGGCCCACTGTTCCTGCGTGTTCAGTGAGCCCCACGCATGCTTAGATAATAAAACCCCTTGCCCTTTACATGAGAAAACGCTTCTTGGAGTCTTCCTTCACGCGGCGGGCGTCCCGACCCTAACAAAATGAACCAATAAACTTCGCTGTTCCCTTTTACTCCTCTGCTGATCTGCAGCCTAGAAGATTATATCTCTTCTTTTAGTGGCTATCGTTAGCATTTTAATGTACATATTTAACAATATGATTTGTTAACAATATGGCCCATCTGCCACATATCTATCCTTTTTGTTTGTTTGTTTTGTGAGACACGGTCTTGCTATGTAGTGATTCAGACTGGCCTTGAACTCACTATGTAGCCCAGACTGGCCCCGAACTTGTGTAAATCCTCCTGCATCAGCCTCCCGGGTGCTGGGATTTTAGGCCTGTGCCACCACACCCAGCTACACATGTATATCCTTCTCCTAGAGGTGATATTGAACCTCCATATGTGGAGCAATTCATTGACTGTCACCCTGTCTTGTCAGTTTGTGTAGTGTGTAGTTGTATCTTTTGTGCTATCTCCCTGTCCGCACATCTGTGTCTGTGGATCCAGCCCTTGGTCTGTGTCTCGGTCGATTCATCCACTTCCCCCTCCTCCTCTGCCTGCCCTTCTTGCTGCTCCTTTGCCAGGGCTCCAGCTCTGCCTGTTGTCTGTAATTCTCATTGTGTCTGTTCCGCTTGTTTGTCTTGTGTTGGAATCTGGTTGTGACTTCCTACTTTTGCTTTTATGATCTATCATTGTTATGTATTCAGAGGGGCAGAAGTACATCAGAACTTGAAATGACAGAGCTCTGCTGGGTGGAATTCTCCAGAATAACTTTTAAAATATCTTAAGGAGTCCTGATTGAAAAATTCAAGTATTTTGCTGTTGTTGGTTGCTTAGGCAGTATGATAAAAACATGGTCTATGTTTAAATTAAAAATAAAAAATTATTATAGTAAAAGGTACATTGCCATTCACCCCCTTCAAAATACTCTTCCTCACTTTGAACACCCTGGAAGCCCTCTTTTGTGAGTGTCTTTTCATGGCTGCCTTGATGTTCTGAGTTGATTCAAAAATTTTATGGCAATTTCTGTCAAATAAAGACATTATTACACGTCCTCACCCATCTTATATACTGACTACAGTGCAGCACAGCTTCTGGCTCTCCCCTGAGTCAAAATGACCATGAAAGGGAAACTTTTTGAATCAATTCATGACTCTGAGGCATCCACGACACGACTGAAGAGAATTTAAAGGACTTCCGGGACTACTTCAGGAAGTGGCAAGAATGATGGGACAAGTGCATTTGAAGCAAGGGCCAGTATTTTGAGGGGAATTAATGGCAGTGTGCTTTTTACTGTAATAAACTTTAAAAAAATTTAAACATTCACGATACGGTTTGATCATACCTTGTGTGTAGTCATGCATCTCTTAACAATGTAATGCATTCTCAAAACGTGTCACTAAATGATTTCGACGTTGTGCAAACACTGTAAAATGTACTCACTCTAAGCACGCCACTCTAAGCGGCGGACCACTCTAAGACGGCCTCAAAGTCACCAGGCAACAGAGTCATCTGTGTACGTCTGTCCTCGCCTGAAGGTTATGTGGTAGGTGACTGTTCCAGTGACTCCCAGTTCTATAGTTCTTTATGATATAGTCTACAGTCCTTTACTATATCTAGTCTTTTACCTCTAATTGATGGCTCTTTTTCGTCGGGGTAGCACTTAGGACAGAACATGCCTTTGTAAAAATTACAAGATTCCTGGGGGCTGCAGTCCCACAGTTTGCAAGTGGAGACAGATGCATTTCAGACCCTGCTCACCCCTTTGTGCAGACACTTTTGTGCAGCACGGAAGACTAAAACACACCCGACCCCTGTTCTTGTAACCTTACTGAGTGAATTATTAAGGCTCACTAATAGTTGATGCTTATACATAAGGACTACGTAGTTAGAATTCACCAGTGGCGCTTCCAGAGTTCTTGCCAAAGTGCCTGGTTGTTGTGCCTCAGTGCAGAGTTTTCCTGTTCGGTGCCTACACTGATAGTCAGAATTCCCCTGGTGCTTGGATGCTGGTCAGAGAAGTTTGCTATTTCCTGTGCTAGATGACACTGTGGTTTTTAGGTGGGACACCTTCACATGCCTCTCCACCAGGACTCGAGAAATGCCAGACCTTTCAACATAACTTTCTTCCTCTACATGTGAATCTAGGAAAAAGCATCAGATCAACCTGGATATTTTAATGGAAGCTCGGAAACAATCCAGGGAATTGAGGAACACGAATAGATATTGCCAGAGCTGTGTGGGTTCAGGGTTGCACAGGTGGCTCTCTGAAGGTGAAGGTGTTTGCTGATTCCTGTGTGTAACCATTTCCAACACAACTCATTTCAAGCTGGTTGGTTCGATGTTACTGAGAATGGAGTTGGGAAGACATAACTGTCTCCGATCCACCACTGGATTACTTTATACAAGTATCATTTAAAGTATGAATTGATGCTTTTTTCTTAATATGCAGTCACCGGGAGTCAAACTCAGGACCTCGCGCTTGCCAGGCAGGCGCTTATACCGCTGAGCTATAACACTGGCCCTGAATTGATGCTTTTATTTCACTTATAGTTGACAATTCTGAAACTGAATTTTCAAAGTTCAAATAGTCCAAAAAAAAAAAAAATCCAGCAAGTAAACAATGGTCGCAAACTTGAGGTCTTGGGCTTGAGTGTTGGACAGATACCAGACAACTGATAGCTGCAGGAGAGAGAAGACCTCATGGCAGGTGACAGAATCTGTCTAAAAGTCACTTTATGTGCAGCATATAGAGATGAATTTAGAAAACTGTAAGTGGCTTTCAAAGATATTACTGTGGGCACTTGCATATTTTCCATTTTCCAATGTGCAATATCCTTCTTCCATTGGAATTTTGATCATCTTTGCTACCTCCATGTGGTATTTGTTTGTCTTTCAAGAATAGTCCTGCTAACCAAGTGTTTTTACATTTCAGACATTTGGTATCACATTCAGTCTTGTAATCTAGTACATGCTGGACCTCATAGCTGGGCTGCCTTATCACCATATTGTTTTCATAGTTGTGATGGAACGATGCAGTTTTTGTTTTTTTCATTTGAGAATGTCATAATGTTTTGCTGAATGTTAAATTGTGTTGTTGACAGTGTTCTGTGTTACATACCGAAGTGGCAGACTGGAAACACAGCATTTACTCCATTAAGTTCTACGTACCAGTATCTAAAATAAACTTGGAGAAAAACAAATGTGAAATTCTTCCTTTAGCAAGCTTTTACTCTTTACATGCTTGAAAGCAGTAGGTAACTGGTAGACATGCATTTAACTAGATATATATGTGAACTCATCTTACAATTTTACCTTGACTATGATTAATTCTGTTTCAGATTTCCCTTCTCCCCTCCTTATTTTAGTGGGTCTCCACAGTAACTTCCCTGCAGTGATTGATTTTTCCCCTATCTTGCAATCAATGTACCAGATTGAATTATGCTAAAATATGGAATTTGCCTTCAAGCAAATGTAAACCAATTTCCTAGAACCAATGTTTTGTTTAGTTTTCAATGTTAACAGATGATAAATATTTTCAACAATTCTACATACTACACTTCATAGAATATTGAAATATGCATCTGAATCTAATTCAACATTAGAATAAACATCAGAGTTTAAATCAACAGGGCTGGTGATATGGCTCAGCGGCATAAGTGCCTGCCTGGCAAGCGCAAAGTCCTGAGTTCAACTCCTGGTACCCACATTAAAAAAAAAAATTTAAATCAACAATCTAAGATCATGGTGATCTTTAATTTATGATTTACAGTACTTCTAAAGCAATTTACAACACTTCTTTACCCACTAAAGTCAATAGTCCAGTAGTTTATAAAAAATACTAACAAAGCCCCCCTCATCTTATTTAACCCAGTGTTTACTAAATATTTTGACAAGGAAAAAATATTTTTCACACCATATCTGCAAAACCCTTTGAAAAAATGTTCTGTGTAGTATTAGTTTGAGAAATTTGCTCTAAACTCATTGATTAATGATGACCATATGTAAACATTTGTAGCTTTTATCAATATATTCATGATGAGAAAGTGTAGCATTTTTACATAGTTTAAGCAAAATACCCTAAAGTGCATCCTAAGATTAAATAAAACTGTTCTTGGATTCATCCATGAACACTTTGGTACATGTAGTTAGACATGAATACTATTGTGCTTCATGAAAGAAAACTTGAGGTCAATTTTGCTTCTTATAAACATTTTACACATGTATCAGAGAAGAAAGTTTTGAATATATATATTTCATAATCAATGAAAATTATGGAATCTGTTCACAAAGTCCTATCTTTATTACTCTTTATTATTAGTTATCAGTGGACTTGTAGCATTGCAACTGTATATGCCACTACACAGTGTTTCAGTGGAGACTTAGTTGAGAAATTATTACCTATAAATAAGTAATTTACAAGACTGGAAACAACATTTTTTTTTTTTTGTGGGTACCGGGGGGTTGACCTCAGGACCTCGCACGCCAGCAGGCACCCGTGCCTCTGAGCGATATCACTGGCCCTTTTTCGTATGTGGGTTCCGGGAGTCGAACTCGGGTCCTTGCACTTGCCGGGCGGGCGCTTAAGCCGCTGAGCCATCTCACTGGCCCAACATTATTTAAAGGGCTGGGATTTCTTAGGAACTAAAACATCTTTCATGATCCTTACCTGCATAAAAATAAATCAAGAGATTATAGCTCATGGCACAGCAAAAGTCAGAAGAAATATTAAACTAATTTATTCTAGTGTTAAAAGACAATCATTTAAAGAAATTTTGATGATATAGAAAAGTAGGCAGAAAAATGAAAGCCACTCACAGTTATACCACGTAGCTGTAAACATTGCTGATGTTTCAGGTATGCTTTCTTTTCATTGTTTCTTATGCATTACTTCCTTGGTTCTTTAAGAATAAGGAGGTGCATTTACTGGGAAGGTCACAGAGCTCTAATGTGGCGGGTGGGGGTGTGCTTACTCGCAGAAAACCCTTCTCAGGCCCCGGGAGAGGCGCTAGCTATGTGTTCACATGGTCAGGAATTTCTGCAAACCTTGCTAAAGTGAGATCAACATACTGCAATGAACAGGACTGCTGTTTTTCCAATTAATCTTCCGTCCATCTCACTCCTTCTCTCATCAAGTGGTGATGCCCGGGCAGCGGGGATTTGGGGGACGTGGCTAAGTGAAGTTGAGTTGCGCATTGCGTTTGATTTGGGGTTTGGTGGGCTATGTTTAAAAGGTTCCAGCCACTTCCGTGGATGTGACATCCAGGAACACTGCTTTCTGCCGACCTGTCTTGTGTTGTGACTTGGCATTGGAGGAGCAGATGTCGTACTGCTGTATACACATGTCCTGTGGTGCCTAGCACAATGACATGCGAGTGCTGGTGGAAAACAGGATGATCTTTGAATCAACAGTGTGTTTGTGGGAAAGTCTTCCAATAGGCAGACAGAAACTACCTCAGTGTCTGATTCAGTTCTCACTGATGCCTTGTCGGAAGAAACCTGTCTCCTGTCAGGAACTGGAATTTGCCAGAATTATAATTACCTGGAATGTGTAATTTCCATTCCCACAATTTTCATTTAAAAATTGTAACACTAGGATTTTCCACATTACGAGGCTTTTGCAAATCTTTATATGCTGCCGTGATGTTTCATTGAGTAAGCTGACTCCGTGTTACACACTGATATCCTCCGCGACAGGATTCGGAGGCCTTTTAGCAGCCTTTTTCCTTCTTGAGCACATTTTCTCCGACTTTGCTTCTGTCTCTCAGGTCCGAGCACGCTGTTTTCCTTGGGTGTCTTTCCCTTCCATTTCAGCACAGTGAACTACTCCTTGTCTTGATCTAGTTCATACCTTTTTCTTTCATAAAGCCTACCCTGACCCATGAATGGCTGTGTTCCCATAACACTATGTGTTCTCATAACACACATCTGTGATTTCCATTATATAATCAAATTGCATTGAAATGGAAGAGAAGCATGAGTATAAATATTAGAGCTGGGCTCAAAGTCATATTAGACAGTCACTTCTAATAATTAGGCACATTTCTAAGGCATTATCTTGTTCTCATTTGGGTAAAAATTTACTGTAAACCTTATTTTATCCTACAAGTATTTTGAAGTTTCTTAGAAGAAACATACAATAAAAGAGCCGAACATATATTTTAAAAATAACTAATACTAATGAGTATATTAGTTTCATTAGACTTGGCTGCAAGTGGCTAATATCTGTCTAAACGAAATACTAATAGCTTAGAGAGGATAAATTACTTTTTTTCTTATCCAAGTCCAGGTGGGTGGTTTAGGGCGGGGATGGCACCCAAACTCGTCAAAGATGCAGGCTCTTTCCAGCTTTCTGCTCTATGCCTGTGTCGCTTTCATTCCCAGGGTCGCCATGTGCTGCTATCCTATCTGTTTCCCAGCCAGTAGGAAGAAGAGCAGAGGAAAAAAAGCATGCTTGTTTTGCTAAAGTCCACTTCCCCAATTTGTTCATGTGTCCTCCAGTTGCATTTCATTGACTGGAATTTCAGCTGCAATAAAAACTATGATCAGTCATTTCCTACATGTCCAGGTACGACTTGGGGATTCTGTTACTAAGCAGGATGGGCAGAATGAGCACTGAGTACAGCTGGGGGTCTCTGCTACAAAGTGGGAAGGAACAAGCATTAATCAAGTTTCTCTTATGTACACAATCATGTTCGGACCTCCTCTATATTCCCCCACTAGAGGGGTTTACTTTCATTTATTTTCTACTTGTAAAGTGACACTCAGGATATGCGTATGAATATCTGTGTGCTCTTCCAAATGAGCCAGGTGGACAGTAGTAGGGGAATAGCATGGGTGCTTCACTTTCAGCCTATTTTCAAACGCAAAGCAAAGCAAATGCTCTGGAATGCTTTAGAAAGAATGGGTGTTATAAAAAAGTTCAATTTCCCAGATTTCAGATGGCATCCATTTTAGATATTACTTGTCTATTGTTTTAAGTCAACTTTCCTCCCATTGTACAGTCTTGGAAGTTATGAATTTTATTTTTATTCCTTGGTGATTATTTTACTAAGAAGCCTAAAGCTAACCAGTGTATCAATTTTTAAAAATACAAAACCATTATAGCATTATGATGCAAATTCTTCTCTGCCATCTTCCGCTATCTTTGTCTGGTATTCTTCTAGTTACAATTTGTTTTTAACCCTCTAGCCCTAAATTATCATTGACGTTAGAATTACAAAAATACCTTAATATTTTCCCCACAGGTGTGCACCTTGTATCTCGTTAGTTTCTCGGTCCAAATTTCTTCTTTTAATGTGTCAGCTGCTCATAATCTTTCATGGTGGGTCCATGAGGAGTGAACTATTTGATTGTCATACTTCTGAAAATGGTTTTATTTTCTCTTCCTGCTTGATCGTTATAATTATAGTTGGGCAGTTATTTCCCTCAGCTTGTTTAAGATATTACTCACTTGTTTAAGATGTCTTAGGTACATACAAGGAATGGGAACATTATGTTGTACACACATGGATTAATAAACTAAAATAATTTTAAGAATTTTAAAAAATAATTTTAAAAGATATTGCTCAGTTGTTTTCTGCTATCTATTGTGGATGGGAAGTCTGAAATCAGTCTGACTGGATTATTTGAGAGCTTATTTTTTCCTTTTTGGAAGCTTCTAAGATTTAAAAAATGTCTGCGTATTTTGACTTCACTCTTATGGTTTTCTGTGTGGAGTTATGTTTGTTTAGACTGCTTGAAACTTGTAATGCATTTGAAATTGTTTTTTTAAACAACAGGCTTTAGTTTTTTGTTTTTTTCTTAATGTGGGTACCAGGAATCAAACTCAGGACCTTGCGCTTGCCAGACAAGCGCTTATGCCACTGAACTATATCACTGGCCATATAGGCTTTAGTTTTTAGAGTAATTTTAGGTGTACAGAAAAATCAAACAGATAATACAGAGTTCTCATGTACTATATTCCTTTTGTCTCCACTCAGTTTCTGCTATTATTCACATCTTACTTCATATTAAGGACATGTGTTACAATTGGTGAACCAATTTTGCCACTTTATTGTTAACCGAAGTCCATAGTTTACATGCTCTTTGTGTTGACCAGTGAATAATGTCATGTATCCAGATTACATTATCACGTGGAACAGTGTCCGTGTTCTAAAAATCTGTGCTTGTCTGTTCATCCCTCCCTTCCCCGTACACTGGAATCCACTGACATTTCACTGTTTCTGTTATTTTGCCTCTTTCAGGACATCAAATGCTGCATTTGGAATCACTCAGTTTGTGTGATTGGCTTCTTTCATTTATTGATATGCATTTAAGTTTCTCTGTGTTTTTTCATGGTTCATTAGCTTGTTTCTGTTTATCACTGAGTAAGATTCCACTGTGTGGATCTATCACCATTTATCCGTTCGCCTGTCGAAGGACATCTTGCTCACTTCCAATTTTTGGAAATTATGAGTACAGCTGCTACAAATATCTGTGAACAGACTTTTATGTAGACTTAAGATTTCAATTCCGGTGGGTACATACCTAGGAATGTGATTGCTGGTTCATTAACCAGATTATGTTTAGTTCTCTTAGAAACTGCCAGAGTCTTCCAAAGCATAATTTGGCCTTTCTACCAACACTGTCAGTTCCTGTGGCTCGGTATCGTCACTAGCACTGGTGTTCAGAGGTTTTGGACTTTAGATATTCTTATGAATATGTAGTGCTGGTCGTGTTTTAATTTGCAATTTCTTGCTGACAGTAATTGATGAACATCTTTTCACGTGCGTATCTGTATCTGCCAACTCTTGCTTCTTTGGTGAGCTATTTGTTCAGGTTTATTTATTTACTTTTTTTCATTTTAAAAATTGGGTTTTTTCCTACTGTTTAGTTTTGAGAATTTTTCTACATTTTGGATTCAGACGGTTTAACAGATGTGTTTTGCAAATACCCGCTCCAAGTGTGTGACTTGTGTTTTTATTCTCTTAAAAGTATCTTTTGAAGACGCTGTGGATATAATTTTAACAATTTCACTTTAACTGCTTAAAAAAAATTCCTATATTGTGTATTTGATTGTGTGTAAAAACTTATTATGTAAATTTTCTGATATGTTTTTTCAAAAAATTTTATAGTATTGTTTTATTTTTAAAGCTATGTTCATGTTCAGAAATTTTTTATCCATTTATTTTTACTTATTGGAGGCTCTGGGGATTGAATTTAGGGTCTTTGCACTGAGCTGCATCTGCAGCTCTCTTTTATTTTCATTTTGAGACAGGGTCTCGCTAAGTTACTAATTTGCCTGGGCTGGGCAGCAAGTTTCAATCCTTCTGCCTCTGCCTCCCAAACTGCATTTTCAGTTTTTTTTGGTAAATTTAGAATGCATGGTTGCTTTTAAGATTTTCTTTCTGTTTTTCATTTTCTTTAGTTTGCCATCATATGACTAGGTATAGATTTTTAAAATTTATCCGGTTCGTTGTTTTCGAACTTCTTGGATCCGTGGTTTGGTGCATTATCCTTAGTTTCGTAAATTCTCATCCATTATTATTTGAAATATTTCTTCTCCATTATCTTTCTTCTCCTTTTATTAAGCCAATATTGCATGTGTTACACCTTTTGAAACTGTGCTGCAGTCCTTGGATGGTCTGCTATTTTCCATTCACGTTTTTGCTTTACTTTCAGTTCAGGAATTTTCTATTGCCACGTCTTCCGCTCACCCTTCAGGGGCTCTGCCCTTTCTACAAATGAACCTTTCACTTTCTTCACCTCTCTCAGGGCATTTTCTACTTCTAGCACTTCCTTTAATGCTGTCTTACAATTTTCCCCTCTCTGCTCACATTACCCATCCTTTCGTGCATGTTGTTGACCTTTTCTGTTAGCATCTTTAATCATAGTTTTCCGAACATTCCTAGCCTGAGAATTCGCAAACCGACGCCATATCCAAATCTAGCTCTGATGCTTGCTCTCTTTCCTCGCATTGTCTTTTGCAGGTTAGTACGCACACCTTGTGATTTTTGATTGAAGCTGGGTATCCAGTATCGAGCAGTAAGAATGAAGGTCAATAGACCCTTAGCGGGAGGCTGTATGTTTATCTGGCTAGAAGTTTGCCATGCTTAATGTCGCTGTAGCTGTCAGTTTCAGAGGCTTCAATTTCCTTCAGTATCTTCATTTTTGCCCCGCATCCTGTGTTTGGATTTCTCTAAAATCTTCTTCTTAAATGCAGTCTGTGGCCCTGGTGATGTGACGAGGCAAGGGGGAGAGGGTGGCACCCCACAGTCCCGTGGTTTGGTTTCAGTCGTCTGGCGGGTGTGGCTGTGAAGTGCATCAGTGCTGCCGACAGTCTTCCCTTTAGAGGAGACAGAGAGACCGGAGTGTGACGTGGGTGACTCCCTCTCCCCCTACATCTGATTAGGCTTTGGTGAACTCTCTTCCCTTTCAGAGTAAGCCGTTGCTATGGAGAATGCTTTGGGTATATTTGGAGATTTTCAAACTTTATGTTTGAAATAAAGGCTTTTCTTGGTTCTTCACTGTGAGAGTCTGGTAGAGTTCCTGGAGGTAAAACCCAGGAAACTGTGGGGTGTCCTTGAGTGCAGCCCTGTGGAATTTTTCATTGTGGCACTAATGACTTGTAAGCTCTTTATGTGTCAGAGTTGAAAAGCAGACGTGCTCTACAAACGCAGACATTTCAAAGGCTTTTTCTCCCCTCACATTTAATTCCTTGATCCATCTGGAATTAATATTTGAGAATGGTGTGACGTAAGGCTTATTTATTTTTTTTCATGTGGATAAAACATCACCAGCCCCATTTATTGAATAGTCCCTGAGATGGCTTACCAGATGATTATATGTCAAGTTTCTACATATTCTTAATTTGTTTCTGGTCTCTTTATTTCATTTTGTTAGATATTTATCCCTCTCCCAATAACACACTTTTAGAAATTACTAAATCTGGGGCTAGCAGTATTGCTCAGGGGTAGAGTATTTGCCTCGCATGCATAAGGCCCTGGTTGATCACCAGCACCACACACACACACACACACAGCACACACACACACGCACACACGCACACACACACAATCTAGTAATGCCAATCTTCCTAGCAAATACTTCTTTAATAATGGTTTAGCTATCTTGTCATTTTTCAGTAAGAATTAATTTCTGCATATTTACCTTCTTTATGTTTGATATGGTTTTTGTAATAATGCTTTTCTTTAATTCTGGAAACATTTCAGCCATTATTTCTTTGAGTATTTCTTCTTGCCATTTTTTTCAACTTTTCTTCCTGTTCTGGTAATTGGATTATTATTTCTGCATTGTCAAAAATTCTTATTAATATTTATGTTCTGAAGCATGACAATAATTTTTGCATATATTTACAATTACGATACTTTGACAATTAAGTTGATTCAGTAAATCTGTCATTCTTTTGAAAGAAGTCCTTTATTCCCTTCTTGAATGGCTGCAGATTATACCATAGCACTTTTTTCTGGAAAGGGTTGAGAAGTGTTTTGTATCAGGTTGTTTTCTAGTTGCTGTGGCTCCTCATCAAATAACAGTTGCTGTTATGGGACTCTTTTGTTTTATATTTGAATTTTCTTTTGATTTTTGGTTATCTTCTTCAAAATACAATGGCTTCTCTCCTTTGGTTATCTTCTGTACTTAATATTTACTTTAGTAATTAAAAAAGCCTACTTCTTTTCCTTTTTGATATGCTCAGTTTTTTAAAGCTTTTCCCTAAGTGTTCTTCGCTCTTCTTTAGTAATTTTTATTGCTGATGTTACCTTTATTATGTTTTTATTTTATCTATCATCTTACGTTCTTTTTTTAAAAGTGTATTTCCATAGTCAGCTCCATGGCCCGTGCCTATAATCCCAGCACTGAGGGGCGCTGAGAGCCATCTGCTAAGTCATCTCTCAATACTCGTTCACTAGCATTCTGCTAGTGAATTCTGCTAGTGATTCTGGGCGAAATCACTCTGGGCCCAAGGTCACAGGTATTGGTTGTTTATTTGTTTATTTATTTATTTGTTTATTTATGTATTGAGGGAAGGTCTTGCTATGTAGTCCAGGCTGGCCTTGAACTCACAGCGATCCTTCTGCCTCAGCCTCCCGAGTTCTGGGATTACAAGCGAGCGTCACCATGGCTGCAGCTCTGTGTGCCTCCCAGACTTTTTCCAAATCCAGCCTTGCTGACAGCCTATTTCTTGCAAAAATAACTTTTCTACCTATCTGTGGGAAGCTCACTGCAGTTGCCTACACACTCTGATATTTTTGCTCCCATCAAAGCACCTCAGTTTTACCCCTCCAGCAGGCCATTTGCTGTGGAGAACCCCTTGTTAGCTCCAGACTGCAAAACACACGTTTTCTAAGTCCACGAGTGCACTCTCCATGCATTCTGCAGCCCTTTGTGCACTGTGGCTCGGGACGAGGTCATTCTTGATTTTCCTTGTTAGTTTAGGAGAGAAGAGGAGTTAGAGATATCATTTCTCTAGTATCTTAAATAAGAAGTTAGCGTAATATTGTTACGCTAGTCAAGTTTGCCAAACAACAATCAACATTATTATGTAGGTTAGTGTATGCCAGTAATTAAGTAACCAGATGTACCTTTTTCCCCTTCCACTTTAAAGTTTGGATGTTTTCTCTTCTAATTAAATCCAGCAAGTAAGAAAACTCTTAGAAAAGCTAATGCTTTAGGGTGTGTCTAATGCCTAAGTCAGAAAAGTCCCTAAACACCAGATGCAAATACTACTTTTCTTCCTGTCTTATCAATTATCCTGCTTTATTTTCAGAAAATGTACTTTTCCTCTAAATATTAAATTTAAATAATATTTTTCTTTGGTTTCCACATGTGGAAATAAACTCTTAAGACCTGCAGTTTATCTAACTAATGAAGACTAATTGGTGGGGGCAGTTGCCTTCGGTGCTACCCTTAGGTCTTTTTAAGCCACTGACATGAAAATAAGTGACTCTAAAAGTATATCTTCTTACTAATCACCTGAAGATCCCGGCTCTAGGGAATTAATTTAAAAGTGGCACATTTCATAATAGCTAGTGGGATGTTTATTGACACTCCCACAAGATCAGTTCACAGTTGTCACCTTGCTTGAATTGATCAACCTGCTATGTATGGGCAATATTGTAATTATATCTCCTTTTGACAAGGATGCATTAAGTGTGGCTTTAATATGGAAACCTCTTTCAGCTTTCATTAATTCAATATAAATCCAAAGTTTGCAGATTCAGCAGAGTTGTCTGTAGTGGCTTAATTGGAATTGCTGGACAAGAGCATTGATTGTGCTTTACTCAGGTAAGGATGAAAGTAACTGCAACAGTAGATATTGCTCTTGAAGGTCATTGAATTGTAGTCAGGCAAGGGGAGCAGGATATTAAAACACACACCAATTAATGGAATTTTTATGTGGCATCTAGGAAGCCTTGAGTAACACAGTATCAACTGACTTTGAAATTTCGTACTTTTGTGGCTCACGGCATTTGTTTTAGTGTTTCAAGAAATATAAATATATTTTAAAGAGAGATTATTATGGTCAGTTTTAATCTCTGGGAGGTTTGTGCCTGATATTATTTATTTGTAGACTCTATAACATTATATAAAATTAAGGCCTTAATTATGAATGAATCTGATATAAAGTGTAAAAATATTCTTTTACTGGCTTTCCCTTGATCTCAAGTTCATTACCAAGGGGCTGTTTGTTCTAAATTCATTTCCAAGAACCTCGGACGCTTGCCTGCCTGAGGTCTCCCAGCACAGTTGCAGGAAACGGGTCCTCAAGCAGATCCTCGCCAAGCCATCACTTTCCACCCTTGGCAAAGATCGAATACGCCTATTTTTACATTGTTAGTACCGAGTGTAAGTACCAAGGCTGCATTTCAGTTCTTTCAGGAGGAAAGAAAACATCAGCTGTTTCAAATTTGGGAGTCCAACTTGGGTGAAAGACAACTGTTGTGCTGTCTGTTGTGTTGTCTTCCTTCTTCAAAAATAACATCTGTTGGGGAGGGACACAGCCTCCAGCGATGTAAAATCAGCCCATAAATGGGAAGATTAAGACCCAAAGCATCAGATTACCAACATCTCAAAGAAACCTCTTAGCGGGCAGAGCGCTCTCTGCGGAGAAGGAAAATGAGTCTTTTTTCCTCCTTTTTGCCCCCTGCATTAACTCTGATCTCAGGAGCTCATTGTTGTATCCTCTGCGGCGGCCGATGACCAAATAATCAGAGTTCCCACCGCTAGAGCCTTTGAAAAGACAAGTCGAAATTAGCTTTTAGCTAGTCCATGCCCCTCCTCCTAACCCTGCAGATAATGCCACACATTTTACAATTCGTCCTCTGGGGCCTGGCTTGTGCTTGCTCTCTTTTCTTTGGCAGTGACTTTTAAAAACCAGTTCTTATTACAATCCTCAGGTTTAAAATTAAGTTATGATCGCATCTTCTCAGGGCATACCTATGAGGCACTTCTTATCCCCAGCCAAATCAACTGGTTCCCCGAGGGGCCCATTCCTGGAAATGTTACTGTTCTTAATAAGCAGCTCAAATATGTATTTTCATTTCATCTTTCCTTTTTTTACCCATTTCACATATGTTGTTGTGTGTCAGGCAGTTTCCACAAGTCCCGGCCTTTACATCACTGTGTAACACATGAGGTGGAGTTGTTCTAATTTAAAAATTATTTTTATTCAGATAGTGGCTGGGCTTGGAAATGTTCTGCTTTGCCCTGAGGGTTTTAGGCCAAGGCTCTGTGTGTGTGTGTGTGTGTGTGTGTGTGGTGTGTATTGGCAGGGTCTCCTGTTGCCTATTTCTCCTCCTGTAACACAAACCGGTCTAGCTAAGTAGAGTCAATGAGGGAAGAGGGAGTTCCTAACAGTGCTTCCTGCATGCACAGGTCAGCACAGGGCACCTTTCTGGGCACAAAGGGCAAGGACGCTGAACAACAGGCGGGAGTTTAGGAACCGTATCAGGAAAACAATCAAAGGCGAGACTGTAGCTTTCCCCGGGGATCCTCTATAAACTGCAAGAAGGGACGTGGGCACTTTGTAGTGCTTTGTAACAACGGGCACTTTGGTGCTGATTCTAGGTTTTGTGACTCCTATTTTATTTCCTACAAATAATAACAGATATTTCCCTTTTCTCTGCACCACGGTGAGTCCCGGCTCAGACAAGAAGCAACTCTGCACTGCTTTTCGGACCTCATTCTTCTCGACTGCAGGACAATTGGTTTCTATTATGCTTCTGGCCTTTCATACTCCCGATGGTGCGGCTGATGAAATCCAGTGGCCCGGTGCATGGATGCGGTTGAAAGGACCCTCGCAGGACCTGTGCCACCTCCCCACAGAGTGGGCTGGCTCCCTTCTGAGGCGGCCACTGTCGGTGGGACTGGTACCTGAGTCGCTCTCCCGACTGAGGATGGGTCATAGGACTGGTTCATACATTTTTGTCCTGGTGTCTTTTAAACTAATCACGCAATTGTATGATCTCTGGCCAAGTGCCATGACCAAGGACAGAGAGTCCCTGTGTAGAATTTTCTGCCACAGACATTTGCGCCGGACCGTTGGAATAGGCTCAGTGTGGCAGCCGTTTTTCCCATTACGATGGAATTACGAAGAGATAAGGTTCAGAAAAACGTGTGGGATCCTCTGAAGTGTGATAATACATTCCCCGTCCTGTACCAGGTGCCAAGCCCTCCATCCCAGAGGCTCTTCATAGCCCCTTCATTGTTTCTTAGCTATTCTCCAGTCAGCCATGTCTGAAAAATAGCCCCAAGAAGTTAAAGACAGTAGCAAGCCTTACAGGAACTTGTAAGTCTAAGGTAGTAGCAGATGGCTCAGAGGTATTTTATTTTGCTTAAGAAAAACCCAAACTAACAAATAATTAACAATGATGAGAATTCACTACTAGCTTAAAAAAATAACTTATGAGTCCAAAATGCTATATAGAATATCCCAGATATAAACCTACCCCCAAACCTGTGTTTCAGTCATTTTGGTGACAGTATAGTTTTATGTGAGCTGGCTCACATAAAACGTGTATTTGGTAAATGAAAAGAGAGTTGGAATTTTAGGAGCAGTGATATTCATTCACATAGAACACAGGGAGTGACGAAGTTTGAACTTGTCACATGCTGTGGTCATATTAAAATTAGAAGGATGGTATCGGAAGGTCTTTTCAGCTCCCCATTGTATGCAAAAGTGATTATTAATTTTAGATTATTTCCCCTTATTTCTTATTTTAGATTCTCTTCTCCCTCTTTGTTAGGCTCAGGAGAAGGTTTTCAATGGGAGACAGTTATGGAAAGTATTGTGAAAAGTGAATGCCCCAAAAATGGATTTGGAGGAAAAGAACGTAGCCCGAAGACACAGAAACTGTTGCAGCATGACAGCTAGCTGACCCGCCTCTAAGACCTGTGGAAAGTTATCTGAGTCGTGGAGATCCCCAGAGATGTGGAGTGGACATCCTGGTTTCTTGCCGCAGTAGGGCTAATGCTAGCGCTTCATATAGCCTTACTGTTCGGATTACGCATGCTCAGTCTCAGTCAAATTTGTTTCTTCCTGGTTGACAGCCGTAAAGCTACCAAAGGTGCTTCAGACACACCTACCGATGGGTGCTCCTGTCGGTTTTTACTCAGGGCCCTTTGATAGACCCCATGGTGGTGGATGCCGCTCTGCCAACACCCCTCTCAGCTAGAAGCAGCCAGATCGCCTGGTGGGTCCTCATTCCTGCAGTAGTTAGGGATACCACAGTTGAGGGGGATTGGGATGGGAGAGAGGCAAACGATAGGCAGCTAGGATGGGGACCCCAGTAAACTGAGATAAGCCCTGGGAGAATTAGAACACAGGGAGAGAGGCTCAGTGGAGCGCGTCCCAGAAATCGAGGGCAGGGAGCGGGGGAGTCTGTTCGACATCAGAGGCCTGGCTGCAAACAGCAACCACACTGTTTCAAAGGACAAGGGCCTGGGTAAACTGAGATGCGCCCTGGGAGTTTGGGGCACAAGGGGAATCTGCTCCTCCTGACATCAGAGCCTAGCTAAAAGTGGCAACCCATTGTTTCATTTTCACACACCGGCAAAAATAGCCCAACCAAGTGTATATAAACCCTTGAACTTGGGCATCTCCTTGGCATCCTCCCTTGGAGGACCTCTCAGTTAATGAGAGCTTTTCTTTGTTCTTTCTAATAAACTATACATGGTTCATTTCCCACTGCTCTGTCTGTGGACTTCAAACTTTGTCTCCAGGACAAGAGCCCAGAAGGAGGAGAGAACTGGTTATACTATGTGAGCCAGGAAAGCATGGGAAGCTATCTATTCATTAAGTATCTACCAGAAAGGTTACCCTTTCAGTGAGAACCTACCATGACTTCACTGTGTTCTTCCTCACCCGGCAAAACATAGAGCATGGCAGTGCAGTGTGCACTTCCTCAGCTCGTCTCAACTGGACACGTCCTAGTGCGCAGCAGCCCCCTGTGGTTGGTGGCTATGGTATGGAACGGTGTCATTCTAGACAGCTTCTTTCTGCTGCATCACATTTTTGTCTTTTATTTAAGAAACCTTAGGAAATGTATGATAGTTTTCATAGGAAATTTCAAAAATGACATACAGTGACACATTAGGGACATGTAAGTAGTTTGTGAGATCAGAGTGAGATGCAAGGGAATGATT
Organism: Erethizon dorsatum; assembly: GCA_028451465.1. Lineage (NCBI taxonomy): Eukaryota > Metazoa > Chordata > Mammalia > Rodentia > Erethizontidae > Erethizon > Erethizon dorsatum. Next base: position 37,992,123 of record CM051835.1, on the reverse strand, counting down.
ATCACCAAGGTAAGGACAGTGGAAAATACACGAGAGAATGAAAAAGTAAATAAAAGAAAACCAAAACCTTCCTCAAATTCCATGTATTAGAGATAAACACTGCCTTTTTTTTTTTTTTTTTTTTTTGCACTTTGCCAGGAAAGGAAGAACCTGGAGCTGGGTGATGAGCAGGGTACATTGGGGGCGGGCACAGCAGACCGTGCTGTGTTGCAGGAGAGGGCAATTCTTCCAAGTCAGCTGGAGACTCCATGCAGGCTTCTGCCCAAAGGATGGGGGGGCATCTGGAACTCTACAGGAAGGCTGATGATGTTAGACCCTTGGCCAAAGCCGATGATGCTCGTTCCCATAGGAGCGAGACACCCTAGAAGAACAGAGAATAATTAAGGACATTGACTTTTTTCTTTAAGGGATGAACTTAACCAATTTCCTGGAATTTAAAAAAGAATTTACTAGAAGAGAAGCAAAACAAGCCAATAACCTGACAAACGATTAGGTGCTCAGGGCCTCTGGAAGGGCAGCTGAAAGTGCACGGTCTGTGTCCAATTTGCACTGCCATCTTGGAAGGGGAGAGCACGGGAGTGACAAGTGAGAGTGAAAAGCCATTAAAAGCCAGGAAAAATAATGAGTGTCTGATCTCTCAATGGAAAACTGTCAGTCCCTGATGTCTTCATATCGCTCAGCTGGATGGTAATTCAAGCACAACTTCTGAGTTTTCAAACAGTACTTAATTGCAAAGAAAATAAACCTTGTGAAGGAAAGAGTCCTAAGAGGAACAGTGGACCTCGCTCTAGTATCTGCAGTGAGAGGATCTGGGTACTATAATTTATTCAGAAGGTGAGGAGATGTGAACAAAGGGACAGGCCATGTCTGCAGATGGGAAACCCACCTGGTGGTTTTGGAAGTGAAATCCCTTGGTTTATTATGATGACCTTTAATGACCTTGCTCTGGCCATTGAGGTGGCGTGTACATCTCCAGATAAAAAAAATATTACCCTGCGGGGTTAAAGGTGACAAAGTTTTGTCCCTTGCTGCCTATATCCAGCCATCTCTGCTCAGCAATTTGTTTCTGAGTTGTTGGCTTCCTAGGCTAAGAGTGCTGTCTCAGAGTTGGGGTTTCCGGGGCTTTCCTTCCTCTGTGCTGGGAGGTGGGCACCCCACGCAACCTAGATGGCAGCGGGAGCTTGTTTTCTTGGTTAAAGGAAAGCCTCTGAGAAAGGCATAATGCACAAAGCCACTGTGGCGTGGAAGCCTGTGGGGCCCTCCGACTGGGGCTCTGGTGCTGCTGGAGTCCTGCTGCCACACTGTAAAAATGACTGTGAACCGCAAGCCTAGGGACAGAGATTTGCATCGGCAACTTGCACAGCTCACAGCTGTCTTAGGAAGGGAGCTTGGATGTCATGGGAAATGCTTCTTGCTGAGCAGTTTCAAATGCTCCTCCAAGCAGATCAGAGAGCTGCTTTCTTCTGTTTATCTCAGTGCAGCCCTGATCACATAGCTGAGGAACCCAAGACCCTCAGGATTTAGGCTTGGACCACTGAGTTTGCCAACTCTCTGCCAGCCATTTCAACTGTTTTTATTGCTGCCCATGTAGATGGGTTCAAAAGACGCACACAATTACCTGCTGCCAAGGTCTTCACAGTTCCTGGAAAACCAAGTCAAAAGAGCATATGGCCGTGATGCAGAAAGGAGCATTGGCCAGGGCCTCAGAACCCTAGCTTTGATCTTGAATCTACTACGATGTTCTTGAATGACCTCAGTGAGTCTTGTCACTTCTCAGGGGTTCGGAGACACTAAGATGAGCTAGCGTGATGGCCTTAACCCTGGGCTCAGTGGCCTCTTCTCAAGAAGGTGTTGGGGACAGAGAACTGGTTTCTAGAATCTTCCACTCTTCTCAAAAATGGAGGCCCGTTTTTGTCTGTGAACTGTTACACATATTGGGATCCCTCAAAAGCTTTTAGTTGAAGAAGGGATACATGGTTTAAACATTTACAAAAACATACTAGACCATCTCCTACCTAACAAATTCTAATTTTGCGATGTTTGTGTTTGTTAGCTTTTGGACATTTTGCAAAGTGTTTTGTTGATGACTGCTGTGGCAGTTGCCTTACTGAGTTTTACGTTCGCCTGTGGAGTCTATTGAAGACTATAAAGAGACAAGTAATGACTTTTTATTCCTTCTAGGGAACTGGCTGCCGTCTTGGTGATTCGATCGGTGGCTGACAATTCACTAATCATTGGAATGTATAATTAGAACTTTAGAACCTGGTTCTTGTCATGACTTTGTTACAAACTATGGTCTTGAGTATAGCCTTTACTCTTTTGGGAGGGAGGCAGTATATGGTCCATTTATGTGCTTGAGATATGGACCCACTTACAAGATATATATTTCTGGATATATTATTTTACCTCTATATTTCAGTTTATCATCTGTTCAATAAAAATAATATCACCTACTTCACTGGCTGTTATAAGAGTGAAAACATAAAAACTGAAAAAAATTGGGCCGGTGAGATGGCTCAGCGGCTTAAGCGCCTGCCTTGCAAGCGTGAGGGCCCGAGTTCGACTCCCGGATCCCACATACGAAAAAGGGGCCGGTGATATCGCTCAGCGGCCCGGGCGCCTGCTGGCACGCGAGGTCCTGAGGTCGAACCCCTGGTACCCACAAAAAAAAAAAAAAAAAAAAAACTGAAAAAAATTTAATAATTTCACATTGTAAAAAAAGAGTAAGGGGCTGGTGAGATGGCTCAGTGGCATAAGCACCTGCCTGGCAAGTGTGAGATCCTGAGTTCGACTCCCGGTACTCACATAAAGGGAAAAAAAAGGGCCGGTGATATCACTCAGCGGCACAAGCACTTTCTGGCAAGCGCGAGGTCTTGAGGTCGACTCCCGGTACCCACAAAAAAAAGAGTTAAATAAGTTAAATTATGTAAGATGCTTAGAAAATAACCTGGCACAAATGAAAGTCCCAATAAACACTAGTTAGGATTACCTGGGGTGCCATTTTCACTAACATGTGATATGTAAAGTTTGGCTTGGGTGAAACATAAAGTCATCAACTTGCTCATTAGACTGTACACTCTTGGGTGTATTATATTTCCAGGGCCTGGGTCAGTGCCTTGCACACATAGGTGGTCATAATATGCTTGCTTACTAAATAACTAAGATCCTGCATTTTTTCATATAGCTACTTTGTAAGAACATGTTCACAGACATTTATCATGCAGAAATGCTACTTCACAAAATTAAAAATATTCAGAGTGTTAAAGAGGCATACATTAAAAAATCAACCAATTTTAGTTATGGTTCAGTCTGGAAAATGAATGAGCTCCAACCAATTAGTTTGACAGATGCAACTGAATATGGGGACATAGTTACAGAGCCTGAATGGGGGCAGAAAGCCAGCAGGGGCCCAGTCCCCAGGGACTTAGACGGGTGCACAGAAGGCCAGGAAATGGATCTGAGAGTGAACAGGCCCAGGCCCAGCATCCCAACCAAGCTGTGCACTAGGCACACTCTAGGAGAAGGACTAGCAAACTATGGCCCATGGGTCATGTCAGGTCTGCTTTCATCTTTTTGTAAATAAAGCTTTATTGAAACACAGCCACACCCATTCAGTTATATATAGTCTGTGCTGCTTTTGCACTGCAAGAGTGTGGTTGGGTCATTGTGCACAGACTGACCAAGCATCCTCCAAAGCATAAGGTATTTATTGTCTGGCCCTTTACAGTAAAATTGCTGCCTTCTGTTCTAGAAAATTCCAATCTCCACAACCACTTGCTAGGTAAGTATTTTTACCATTCTTTTACAAATGGGGGAACTGGCTCAGAAAGGAATCTGATTTGCTGGACAATGAGAACCATGGGCCAGAAGGAAATTGGCATCTGAGCTTCAGCTACTCTGTGACCCACCTCCAAGAGCTCTCGCTGCACCCCTCTGCCTTCCCAACTCAATAACTCAGGTGACCTCAACCGGTGCCCTAATGACCCTGTGCCCTCTGAGCTGTTCCCAGCTCCTGCGCCTCTGCTGAAACCAGCATGTCACTTGGTCTGATACCTGTGCAGGATAAGTCTCTGCCTCCTTTCTCCTCACCAGCAGTACCATTGTAGAACAAAGGAACTGGAGGTCGTCTGACTTGGAGCTGGCCTCGGGTCCTATCACAGGAGCCATAAGAAGCGTCGTGCAGCTCCAGCCTGCCTGTCTGTTGGACCGTGCTTCCCACATAGGCAGCTGGTGCTTAAGAAACTCTTTCCTCTCTCTTTGTTTGTGCAGTCATCATAGCTAAGCAGTAATAGCAAAAGATTCGGGAGAATGTCTCCGTCATAATGGAAATCAATGTTAAAATGAGATTCGCTTTACAAAATATACAGTATAGCCAACTCCTTAGGAATGCTTCTATAAAGCTAAGTACACCTGTCTGATGGAAAATAAAACTCCTCGACATGGAATATTATTGCCAACATTTCTCTGCACCGCTTGCAGATTCATCGTAGGCAATGGTATTTATGAGTCAAGCTGTGTTGTTTTTGTACAACAACAATAGCAGCAGGAAAAAGCTCACAGACTACATTGAATTTATGTTTACTGGAAATTCCAAATGATTGGGAGGTAGGCACTGCTTGCTTTTCCTCTGCTCACACAGGTGGAGAGAAATTGCTGCTCTGGGAACAATTTAAAGGGTTAAACCAAGTACACGTGAGATTGATGAAAGTAGGATTTGCATGTGATGACACGCAGAAAGGACAGAGCCTGGATATGGTATGATTTGACTTAGCATTTTAGCCCATGCAGGTATTTTTATAATATAATAAGTGCACTCTCTTGCCTCAGTGAAAATGATTCTCCTGACCTACTCTGCTCAGGATAACAGACACCAGTTGTGTCTTTAAGGCCAGGGTGGACCTCTGCTGACCACTCAGTCCCTGCTCTTGCAGCCGCTGGGGATTTGGAACAACCTACACTCCACGACTGTGGCCATAGACCGCAGAGGGCTTGTGCGTGTTCCGCTGGTCCAGGGGCAAGGTGCAAGCACTTGCTCCTAAGTGGTTCCAGAGCTCAGGGATCTATTTCCATCTGGGGGATCCTAGGTAAATTTGTAATTCCTTACATCCAAAAGTTCACAGTGATTTCATGAGAAGCGCTGTGATGGGATAGGAAAGCGTGGGCTTCAAAGCCTGAAAAAGGTGGGTTTGAGTGTTACCTTGTATGAGCCAATTGTGCCACGAATCTGACCCTCTCTCTGGGCCTTGGAGGGGGTGGGGTTCTCTCTGTGGCAGCTGAATGATGGTCCTTAAAGATAAGCAGCTCCCAATCTCTGGATCCCAGGAGTGTTACTTTATATGGAAAAAAGGTCTGTGGAGATATGTTAAAGATGGTGAGATGGGGTGGTTATGTTGGATTATCAGATGGGTCCTAAATGCAGCCACAAGTGTCCTTTTGCGGGGGGTGGGTACTAAGGATTGAACCCAAGGCCTTCACTCTGAGATACTTTCCAGCCCTTTTTATTCTTTTTATTTTGTGAGAGTCTTGCTAAGTCACTACATTGCCTAGGGTGGGCTTGAAATTATAATCATCCTGCCTCAGCCTTCCAGAGTGCTGGGATTACAGGCGTGCACCACCAAGCCTGGCTACAAGTGTCCTTATAAGGAGGCAGAGGGAGATTTGACATAGAAGAGGAAGAGGGCAATGTGACAGTAATGATGGAAGGAGAAGGAGAGAAGACAGAGGGAAGGCCCATGAGGCAAGGAGTGTGAGGAGTGCTGGAAGGTGCCAGACAAGGCAGAGAAACATATCCTCCCCTAGAACCAGGAGGGAGAGTGGGTTTTTGGCACCCAGAGAAACTGATTCAGACTGCTGGCCTTGCGAACTGTGATAGGACACATTGTGCTGCTTAAGCCCACCTTCAATTCCTATGGTGCATAAGAATCAAAAAGAGAAAGAATAAAAATAAAGAAAAACATGGCTGTAGTGAGGGAGAAGGATCTGAAGCAACTTAGGAACTGTGGAGATTTGTTGGGAGAATAAACCCACTTGCCCTCCCGAGTTCCGGTTGGAGTATAAGAAGTGACCCCACTTAGTGTCTGTCATGGATTCAGCCCACCTTTGACTGTGTCCTAACCCTGTGCGGTCCCCCTTTGACCTTTCTGTCCTCCCCCAACTTCTGCTAAGTCCACCCGATCCGCAGCCAACATGAGACTCAGGGTCCAGGAAGGTGGGAGGCACAGGTTCTGGTCCCTAGGTCCTGGTCAGAAGCTGGCTGTCACCCAGTCTGTCCCGTCCCTAACACAGAAGTAAGGGTCAGTCAGAGGGTAGGAGGTGGGGGGTGATTTTCACAGAGGAGGCCAATAGGGAGAACCTGAGGACTCAGAGGGAGGAAGATGTGGCAGGGAAAGTTCATGTGGCCAACTCAGGTGGCCACCAGCTCAGGCCTTTGAGCTAAAGAGAGCTGCTTCTCCCCTCCCCATCCTCACCTCAGGGTGCCAAAGGAGCCAGCACTTGAGAGAGTCTTGGTGAGGACAGTGGCTCCTCAGCAAGAGGCCCTGCTGGGCATCAGATTCCCATGTGGGGAGTCTAGACATATGTCCAATGTCAGGACTAACTCACAGGATTCTTGGGGTGTTGGAGGAAGATTTTACACACACACCCACACACACACCCACACACACCTTTACCTTAAGGCTTCTCAGTGTAGGAAAATCAGTATTCCCAGGAGCGGAGTCCAACAGAGTCATCTGAGTGATTAAAAATGACAGCCACCACCACTGCAGCAATAATCATAGCAAGGGTTAATCTCGCTACCTTCCAAGAAGTGTAAGACTAACGACCTGGGTAAGGAACTTCAAGGATTTACAAGGCCTGTGGTCATCTGTGTGCACAAGGAGATAAGAAGCTTTCCGAGAGAGCACAGTCCACAGTCAGGAAGAGTATGGTGGCAAGTTTGGCCCAGAACCGAAGGCCCTGTCTAAGGGCATCACACCTGCTTCCTGGCCAAGCCCGCGAAGAGATGCTGCAGGAAGGTGAGTTACGGTGAACTGCAAAGCCTTCCTGCAAACCACCTTCCCCATCTCCTGCAGCAACAAAGGCAGCATCTTGTTGTGTCTCCAGGATGCCCGAAGAAGAACCATTACAGCTGGTCTGGTGCTAGATCACGTCTAGTTGTCCTCAGCCCCAGGATGAAAGGGTGGCTGATGTCATCAGCTTTCCATACATGCGGCAAATATGCGAGACGAACAGCTTAAAAGAACAGCTCTATTTTGGCTTACAGTCTCAGTCCATGGGCCCTTGGCTCTGTTGGCTTTGGTTCTGTGACCAGGCTGTAGGTCATGGTGGGAGAGTGTGGTGGAGGTGGTCTGTTCACCTTATGGCAGATGAGAAGCAAAAAGGGACAGGAAAGTACCAAGGTCCCACTGTCCCCTTTAAGGTCATGACCTAATTTCATTGGGCCCCGCCTCCTGAAGGCTCCACTGCCTCCCAACAGTGCCGCACTGGGCACCAAGCCTTCAGCGCGGGGACCTCTGGGAGATGTCCCAGATTCAACTGTTACATTCATTTGCCTAGGGGTAGTCAGGGCCTTGACAGGACAAACAGGGCCTGCAAATCAGGCTAGACAGGGCTGACTCTAAGAACAGTAACGCTTGTTTTGGTGAGCTAAGTGAATGAGGAGCCACACATTTACTGGTGGGAGACTGGAGAGGAATTCAACACTAACCATGTTCGTTCTCACCCTGTGGACACAGAGAGAGGGAACAAGGGGAGGCAGAGTATACCATAGGAGGTGGATCCTGGATCCACGGAGGCTTGGAAGAGGAGGTCACACCGAAGGACGGTGGGACAGGCCAGAAACCACGAGACAGGGAGTACGAGCCTTGCACTCTCACCTTTAGAAGGTGTCGGGTTGTAAGACTTTCCCCTGAGGGTTCTAAAATAACAGTAACTTCAGTAAGGCTCAAATCCTGGTTCTTCCCATTGATTTTCAGTAAATAACTGCGCGTGCTGCATGGGATTGGGCAAGCTAGGATGGGGGAGGCTAGAGGCAGGCCAGCAGCGACAGTCCTATTTTCTTTAGAAAACCATGGCTAAATAGGGTGGAGATGGAACATTTGAAGGCCATAGGGACGCAGAGCTGACTCCCTTGATTTTACCCTGGCTTGGCGAGGAATACCCCTTGAGACTGCAAAGGGGAGACCTGGGCATGCAGCAGCCACCGCTGTCTCTCAGAAAATGCTGTGAAACAGGGTGCAGTCTCGTGTGTGGCTGGGAGGCCCCACCAGGTAGCAAGTGATTCTGGACAGAGTTGGCTTGAGTGAGCATTGGGTGAGGGCCTGGGCACTGCTATGTGATACATGTGACACTGTGGGCAACTCACCCCAACTTTCCACGCTGTGGTTTATCTAATTCACTTCCAGAGATTGTGGCACTGGTTGTTCTACTTCCCTTGTTTCTGGTTGCATAGAGAATTAAGTGTGATAATGCCTGTAAAGTGCCTTTTTTATATCTTTTTTATTTTAAAGAGAAAAAAAAAATTTCAAAACAAGATAATAGGAGGGTAACAATGGTTAATACATTGCATATTGTTATCTTTAAATTAGTTACCCAGAGCACTAGATATCGGCATTTAATTGTTCAAACAATATTAGCACAAACTTTTCTTTCAATGAATTAAGAAAAATTAGTAGTATAACTATCTTGTGTATATATATATATATAATATATATATATATATTTTTTTTTTTTCTTTTCCTTTCCTTCTTTTCTCCTTTCCCCCATGCCACTTTCTCTTTCTTTTTGAATGGTTTCTTCCCATTTTACAATGTCTATTATACATTTTGGATCTTATTTACACTTTCAGCTTCTCACATTAGGAAGACAATATAGTGTTTACACATGCACATCTGGTTTATTTCACTTATGATTATGGTCTCCAGTTGCATTCATTTACCTATAAAAGTCTCCAGTTTATCTTTCTTTATGGCTGAGTAATACTCCATCATGTAAAAAATCATATTTTTTTTATCCATTCCTCAGTTGATGGGCATTTGGATTGTTTCCAAGATCTAGCTATTACAAATTGTGCTGGTATAAACATGGATGCACATATATCGCTGTGGTACGATGTTTTTAATTCTTCTGGGAAGATACCCAGAAGGGGAATAGCTGGGTCAAATGGGACCTCCAATCCTAGGTTTCTGAGGAATCTCCACTCTGATTTCCACAGGGTTGCACCAGTCGACACTCCCACCAGCAGTGGAGAAGGGTTCCTTTTTCCCCACAGCCCCTCCAGCACTTGTTATTGGTTGATTTCTTGATCATAGCCATTCTTTCTGGGGTGAGATGGAATCTCAGTGTTGTTTTAGTTTGCATCTCTCGAATGACCAGTGATGTTGAACATTTTTTCATGTATTTGTTTGCTGTTTGTATTTCTTCATCTGAGATGTGTGTATTCATCTCAGAAGCCCATTTTTGGATTGCGTCTTTAAATTTGGGATGTCTGATTTGAGTTCTTCATATGTTCCTTTTTTTTTTTTTTTTTTTTTTGAGACAGTGTCTTGCCCCATAGTTCAGGCTGGGCTTGAACTCACTATGTACCCCAGGCTGGCCTCGAACTTGTGGCAATCCTCCTGCCTCAGCCTCCCAAGTGCTGGTCTTTATGTTCTCAATAGTAACCCTTTGTCTGAGGAACAGCTGGCAAACATTTTTTCCCATGTTGTGGGTTGTGTCTTCACTCTGTTGGTGGTTTGTCTTGCTGTGCAAAAGCGTTTTAATAAGATGAGATCCTAGTTGTTGATTCTTTGGCATAGTTCCTGTGTGATTGGGATTTTATTCGTAAGGTCTTTGCCTACACCAATATTTTGAAGAGTTTTACCTATTCTGTCTTCCAGCAGATTTAATGTTTCTGTTTTATTTTTATTTTTTTACGGGTACCAGGGGTCGAACTCAGGACCTCGCACACCAGCAGGCGCCTGTGCCGCTGAGCTATCTCGCTGGCCCTTTGTTTTAATATTTAGATCTTTGATCTATTTTGAATTTAGTTTAGTGCATGGTGAAAGATACGGGTCCAATTTTAATCTTTGGCATATGCAGAGCCAGTTTTTCCAGCACCATTTATTAAAGAGGCTATCTTTCTTCCAGTGAATGTGTTTGGCACTTTTGTCAAAGATAAGGTGGCTGAGTGTGTCCGGAGTTGTTTCTGATTCTTCTAATCTGTTCCATTGATCTTTGGGTCTGTTTTTTTTTTTTTTTTTTTTGCCAGTACTACACTTTTTGTCACAGTAGCTTTATAGTATATTTTCAAGTCAGGGATAGTGATGCCCCCTGCCTTGCCTTTGTTGCCCAGAATTACCTTTGCTATTCTAGGTCTCTTCTGGTTCTAAATGAATTTTAGGACTGTTTTCTCTAATTCTGTGAGATATGCTGTTGGAAGTTTGATTGGAATTGCATTAAATCTGTATAACAATTTTGGAAGTGTGACCATTTTCACTATATTGGTTCTTCCTACCCAAGAGCAAGGGTTATTGTTCCATTTTCTGATATCCTCTTCAATCTCCTTTTTCAGAGTACTGTAGTTTTCAATGTAGAGGTCTTTTATATCCTTCGTTAGATTGATTCCTAGGTATTTCATTTTTTTTTTTTTTTTGGACGCTATTGTGAAAGGTGTGGTTTCCCTAATTTCTCTCTCAGTGAGTTTGGCCTGTAAAGTTCTTGGTTCAGAACTTGGCTGGATTAGTTTCCTACGGCTGCCAGTAGCACAGTAGCACAAATTTAGCAGTGCAAACAACACAAGTCTAGCATCTTCCAGTTTTTGAGGTCAGAAGTCCGAAACTGGTCTGTCATGAAGGCGCTGGCAGAGCTGCATTCCTTCTGGAGGAGCTGGAGGAGAATCATTTCCTTGCCTTTTCCAATCTTGAACGGCTCTTCGAACCTTCCTTGGCTTGTGGCCTCCTTCTTCCACCTTCAAACTCCAGTAGTGTAGCATCTTCACATCTCTCTAGGACTCTGATCTTCTTGCTTTGATCTTTCACTTCTGAGAATGCTTCTGATCACACCAGACCTGTCCATATAACCAGGATAATCCCCAATCTCAAAATCCTTGATGTAATCACATCTGCAAAGTCCCTTTTGCCATGGAAGGTCACATAGTCACAGGTTCTGAGGATTAGGATATAGTCAGGTTGGTGGGAGGCCATTATTATGTGATCAATATCCTGGCTTAAATTAAATATTTAATATCCCCAGCATAAACAGCAAAAGCCTACAGTCTGACTTTTTGATGGTGTGAAAATTATATGGATCCAGTACAAACTGTGCTTTGAGTTTTGACCTTTTCTCAGGCTATTTATATGCCATAAGATCCTCTCTTAAAATATGGGGCAACAGCAGCGAGCCACAGCTCCCAGTCAGTCCTGCAATCATGAGGGGGAACCAGCCAGTATTCTACATTGTACTGTATTGCTATGTCAGTGTGGTTGGTAGTTTGACATAGAGGACAATGTGTTTTTTATTTGGAATGTTTTCAATTTACAGTGGGTTTATTGGACATACCCCATTGTAAATGGAGGAGCGTTTGTAAATATAGGTCAATATCTTTCTTGTACCTCCAGTTGAATGGAAAATGACAAATGGAAGGTGAAATGCTTTTTCCCCTGACCTGGACACCACCATACTTTGACACCTTGAGGTGCAGTGACACTGTGTGTGGACAGGCTAGTGTCCAGCACAGATGTCCACGGTGCCCTCCAAGAGTAGAGCTACTCCTCAAGGAGGAAGCAGAAACAGTCTCTGATGGAAACAGATATCTAACATGCATGCTGGAGATGGCAAAGGCTCTGATACTTAGCAGAACTGGCCATGGTGCCAGTGAGCTTGGTGAAAGGCAGCTTGATGGGAACCCAGGGGCGATGACCAAGTATGGAGCCTTCAAGTAGGCTTTTATTGGCACAGTGGTTAAAGCAAGAGAGGAAGACAGTGGTAGTTGCTGTGGGGAAAATGCCAAAACTTATTGCTGAGCATGTTCGACCTCACTGGACATACCGGAAATAAACTGGCAACCGTTTCAGGGAGCTGGACCTTCTGCAACAGCAGGTAGGTGGCAGAGAAGGTTAAATGCAATTCTTTATATTACGTGCCCATTATTAACCCTGGACTGGTGTGGCCTGGGAAACCTGGGCTACAGAGTGAACACCCTGAGAGGCTCAGTAAGCACTGGTCTCAGGCCTTTCCTCCGCCGTTCCTTGACTGTGAGCTCATCAGCTTGCTGCAGCACGCTCATCCTTCCCAGCAGCCCACTGCTTACCCTTTCAGTGCATGCTGGCATCATTCCTCTTCCCAGAGAGCTGCCTAAACATCTTCTCCTCTTGCTGCCCCACTTTGAGAGGCTGAGGGTGAGGTCAGAGTGTGGCTGGTGCGTCAGCATTTGCATCGCTACAGCGGTGCTGTCAGGGCCTGAGCTTGCACCGCCCCTGTCCACCTGCGGTCAGTGGTCTGTGGATAGTGGGATTCTGCAGGCAGCGCCTCCTGGTCTTCAACTTGGCCCGGACGCTGCACAAATGAACTCTTTGAGGACAGTTACGGTCCATCACCGGGCAGCTCTGTAGCTGATCATCCAATTTTCCTATTTTAGTTATCCATTCTTACCTCACCTTCCCATCCCCTCTGCAATCTGTGCTTACTTTTGGGTGTGTCAGTTCCCACTGGTACTTTCCCAGAAGAAGTATGTTGTGTAGGGTTGTGCTAGCCTGGTTTTCTCAAAAAACAGAGCCCGAGACAGGTAGTTTATTTGGGAGGGCTTCCAGGAAGCTAGAATATTGGAAGTGAGCTGGAGAAGGAGGCAAGAAACTTATAAATAATGCGCAACTGAACCCATCACCATAGCAGGCACTTGCGGCTCAGTTCCCTAGGGCCTGCTGAGGAGCAATATGGGCCTGAACACTGTCCTTGTGCGTGTCCAGGGCCTGGGATATTTACCCATGAACTCTGCTGACTCAGGGTCCTGCTCACAGAGGGGCTGCCCAGGGAGTACTGGCTCCCTCTACGTCTGGGATGAGCCTTAGTGTTGGATAAACAGTCTTACAAGGCTGAGGAGAAAGACTTGAGGCAGGAAAGCGGAGTCCAGACTCTTGCGATGGGAGGGGAGATGCAGGAAAAGAATGGCCCCTTCATGTGCACTACAATCGAGTGGACTTAACAGTGCCCCCCAGACTCAAAATGTAAATCAGTCAGTGGTAGCTTTAGAGAATAATATGCAAGGCTTTAAAACTGATGACATAAGCTGATTGTTTCAAAATTACCTCTAGTTTTTGACCTGCCCGTGTTATTCCTGTTCCTCTTCTTACATTTGGGAAAGAAGTTGGTCTGATTACCAACGATGATTTTTTTCAACGATTTATATCATGGAATGGGTGATTGATACTCTATCGACTACTGACTCTTGTTCTGCTTAGATACCCTTGCATTGCTATCATTTCTTCTCTAAGTCAGTCAATGAATTGAGATAGTCTAAAGTGAGACTGGTTCATATGTTCAGGTGCATATTTATGCAGTTTCTCTCCCTTGCTTTCCTTCCTTTCAAGCACACAGCAGCCTGCATTTGTTTCCTTTGGAGAAGATTCCCCTTAGGTTTGAAAGCAGAGGAAGCTGGTATGGATTTCTGGCTTTTATTTCCTAAAATTCTAAGCCCTTAAGGGTTTAGAGGCTTTGCCAAGGAGATAAAAAGGCTGAGTGGACTTGAAGCATGTCTTAGAGAAGTTTCCCCATCCCTGGATGGGAAGGAGATTGGCTGGGAGGAGAAAGAGGTGAGAGTGATGATCCAGGAGTTCTGGGGGCTCAGGTCCGCTCTTCTGTAAGGGATCCCCAGGATGAGAGGTCTGCAGAGTGGAATGGTTGGGTGATACATCCAATCCCCGCATGCAAGCCAGTAACTGGTGTGACAGATGACTGAATTCCCCTCCCCGCAGTGCTGTGGAACAAGATGAGGTCTGAGCCTTTCGATGTGATCCTTAGGAAGGAGACAGAAATGAAGGGTAAGTTGAGGGTAAGTTTCCTGCCAGCATGGTGAAGCAGGGACTTGAAGTTCGTAATTATATTGACTTACTCTGAATGAGATGTTTTTGGACTTAGATGCATACACCACACAGACATTTTTTGCACATTTACTATGTGGCAGGCATTGTGTACAACACTCACAATATAAACAGGGCTAAGACATAACCTCTTGCTTCAAAGGGGTGCACATTTGATCAAGGAGGCAGATAAGTGAGATGATTCAAATATAGATATAATATGTAGGTACGATAATAATTGTCTACCGGTATTGTAGAGCTTAAGAAGAAGGGTGGAGTGGAAGAAATAAAGAATAGTGTTCTTGGAAGAGATGATATTTGAACTGAACCTTAAAGGGTGAGTAGAAATTATCTATCTTGAGGGAAAAGGAAGAGGCTGCATGGGCAGTGGAATAGTATGCGCATTATTTTTGCATTGCTGCATAACAAATTATCACAAATCCATCAGTTTAAAACAGTGCACAAATTTATTGTTTCATATATATGTGGGTCAGGACTCTGGGCCCAATTTAACTGAATTCTCTGCTTCAGGGTCTCACTGGCTGCAATACTTATGGCTCGATAGCAAGAGTGTTGTCAAGAAAAATTATTTTCCCTTGTAGTGCATAATCTCTATAGCACACTTTGATAGATATGCTTTTTAATTCACTTTTCTGACTGCTCACCAAAAACTATGGTTCAATGTCGCTTTTTTTTTTTTTTTGGAAGGAAGTAAACTTTTACTGAAATGCATGACGCTGACCTTGGAGACTGCATTATCACTAATTTCTCCTTTCACGAGTATTTAAATGTTTCCATCTGAACGGTCATGAAAAGAACATGATGTTGACACTTTCCCGAGTAATGGCCAAAATCCACAAAAGCTCAGGAATGTCAGTTTTGACAAGGTTGGATTCGATGCTTTGCAAATCTTGAGAAACTGTTGGAATTTTCAAGCGAGACCTTGGAAACAGAGGATTCAACAATTTGGATTTATCTGAAGCTTATAACTTATTCTTTGTATTGATTCCAAAGGGAATCAACATCCTCATAGATTGTTATCTTCTCACGATCTTCCAATTAACCTACCCAGAGCTAGCTCTGGAATATCCAGGGCTCTCAATAAGATGCAATGTGATGTATTCTTGCGATGGACAATCCTAATTTAGATTTACACAGTGCACTAGTTTTTTGTAGAGGCACAGAATCAATATAAAAAAATCAATATAAAAAATATGTAAAATTATACAAAGGGATTCATTAGGTAGGCTTACAGGATCTGAGGCAGAGGAGACACCCTGGCCACCTGTGGGTTCAGAGGCTGAAGAATCCAAAATGGCACTGTGCCCTGGAGACCAAGAGAATCCAACAGCGGTTAAAGGCTGGAGGCCTGGAAGTTCACTGTAGTGTCTTGAGTGTGACTCTGCCCCGGAAGGCTGAAGAATCTGTGTTTGAAGATTGAAGAAACTGGAGACCGGTATCCAAAGGCAAAGGTGAAGACAGAAGTTCTTCCCAAAAAAGGGAGCACTTCCTTCTTTATCCCTTTTTGTTCCATCCAAACTCTAAGCCTATTGGTTGATGCCACCCACATCCGGGTTGAGTCTTCTGCCCTCAGTTTGCTGGCCTACGTGTCAATCATCCACAGACATGACCAGAGCTTTACTATTCTGCTGAGCAGTCCTCACTCAAGTCAGGTTGATCTATTACAATTAATAGTCACGCAGTGTTTCAGAGTATTGGATCATTATTCTTCTGGAGATGTTATCTTTGGAATCACCCTGCAGCCTCTGTGAATTCTCCAGCCTCCAAATTGCAGGGTTTTATTGTGTTGAAGTCACATCTGAAAGAGGACCTTGGATTTCTTTTCCAGTGTTTCCATTCTAACTGTGCTAAACAAGTTTTCTATTAAAAGTTTGCTAGGAAATTTAAACTCACTGCCATTAATTTGAACAGAATATTCTCTTGTTCTTATTTTGATCTCTTTAACATCTGTGATTGTCTTATTTTTTAGTCTTAATTTTAAATATTTCTCTTTCCCTACAAGGGCTTATCTTTTATTACTGGTCTTTTCAGAGAATGATGTTTTGGCTTTATTTGTTTTTTGTTTCCTTTTTGTCATATTTTCTCTTTCTCTCTCTAGCTCCAGTTAATTTTATTGTCTTTTTGCTAATTTTTTTCTCTGTGTCCTAAGAATCTTTAATGTTAACCTTTGAAACTGAAGGCATTTTTTTTTCTAAGCATGATTTGCTGTGTCTTATAGATTTTGCTACAAATAGTTTTATTTTAATGTCTTTATAGATAGTTTGAAGTTTCCGTTTTAATTCATACTTGATGCAAGGGCTAGATAGGAGTATTTAGTAATTTACAAGTTGAAATTATTAGCTTATTGTCGAACCTATGACTTCTAAAATTCTTACTTCAAATTTTTATGAAAGTTTTCTTTGTGATCAAGGATATATCTTGGACATACAAATAAGAATATTTTCTATTCAGTGATGTGAGTTATTATATATGTACTAATTACTGTATATTCTTACTTATGTATATTCTTACTTATGACTTCAAGATGTGTCCCGAGTTATATTGAAGTATCCTGTTATTTTTATTTCTCCAAGTTTTTATTTACGTATCTAGCAAGTGCACTGTATGCTGGTGTGATTTAGTTATGGTTTGTTTGTCCCCATTGGTCCATGTGATTGGCGGCAGAGTGGCAGAAATGGAAGTAAGGTGGAACTCTTAAGAGTGGGGACCGGTGGGAGGTTGTTGGGTCACTGGGGGCCCTGCCCTCCGAATAAAGTAAGGTATTTTTCAGGTGATCCTTGAGTCCTCACAAGAGGGTTGTTACAAAAGGAGTAAGTCTTATCCCTTCCTCTGCATTTCCTGACTCACCGTGGAACCCAACCTCCCCACCTGCTCCCACAATTTGACACTGGGCTTTCACCAGAGTCTGTGACATGCTGCTTGGACTTTATATGTAATGAAACTATTGAAAAACAAAAGCTGTGTTTGTTATCCACAGATGCATGTGAAATTTGGAATTACATGTTTCAGAAAAAATAGAAATGATTCCAGATAGAAGATCTGAGGTGCAGGAAGAAAAGAAAACATACAAATTGACAAATATGAAAGTAAGTATAAAAAATACATTGATTGGCTAGAACACTGATATGTCTAAACTAGGGGTTAAACAACAGAACAAAATATTGTTTGAAAATGGTTTATAAATCACTGCAAAGATGATTAAAGTTAAAGTGTTCTGGAGTTCTTGAATTCTTTCTGACAAAGGTAAAAATAATGATCAACTTTAGATTTCTTAAGTTTTCATGCTTGAAATTCTAGGGAAATCATCAAGTTTTACCTCTTGAAAAAGAAAAAAATCATGCATATTGTAATTTCCAAGTTACCAGAGGAGAAAGTTGGAATGAGAAAAAATGGAGTCAGTACAGAACAGGACAAGGAAAGAAGGAAGAAAGGAAGGTGAGAGAGAGAGAGAGAGAAGAAAAAATAAAGTGTACAAAATAAAATAATAGCAATAGATCCAGATACCCGTTACCCCAATCAATATAAAAAGGAATCTTGATAAACAACAAAGATTATCTGATTGTGTTAAAATATTTGTGGCGGTGTAACTCAGGGATAGAGCACTTTCCCAGCATGTCCAAGGCCCTGGCTTTGATCTTCAACACTGAGGGAGAAAAAAGGCAAATAACAACAGCAACAACAACAACAACAAAAACTGGCATAATTACATAATTATTTAACAAAATAAACCTGAAACAATATTTAGTAGAGATGAAACGAGTCACAACATGATATATAAGATCTAAATCATCAGGAAGATATTAATTTTAAACTTATGTAATTTAACCAGACCACATCTAAAGCAAAGGTTAATGAGAATATGAGGAGAAAAAATACAAAGAATACCACCACAGAGAGAATTTTCACTCACCAGTTTTAGTAATAAACAGATTAAAAACCAATAAACATATAGCATGTTCAAACAACATAATTAAACTAGATCAAATGTTATATTTACCATTAACTCCAAAGTCAACTCTTTATGCACATATGGATAATTTATGAAAAGTTATCATTTGTTAGGCTGTAGAACAAGTCTTAACAAATTTCAAAGGATTGATGACATATAGAGCATGCTGACTACAAAATTAATGTTTTGTTATCTGTTTATATATATATATATTTTTGTGTGTGTGTGTGTGGGTACTGGGAGTTGATCTCAGGACCTCGCGCTTGCCAGCAGGCGCTTGTGCCACTGAGTGATATCACCGGCCCATCTGTTTATATTTTAAAAAGTAGAAAAATTCATATACATTAAATTTTTTGAAAAATATATTTATTAAGTAACCCATTAGTAAAAATGAAAAATCATAATATAAATATGAATATATGGAATTAAATGTTCATAAGATACCAGAATTTATGAGACACAGCTGAAGTAGGATTTGAGGGTAAGTTTAAAGTCATAAATTTATGTTTTGGGAAAAACAAGGCCCAGAATTAATGAGTCCAGTATCCAGTTTAAGAACTAAAGCACAGTGGAGCAAACCCAAGGCAGTAGAAATATAAACTAAGAACAGAGAGGAAGAATCGATAAGACTGAAAGTTGTTTGTAAATATAATAAGATTGATAAAATGCTGGCAAGAGGAACAAGAAAAAAGATATAAACCAAATAAACAAAATATGTAGATAGCTACAGAGAGGGCAGAGAGATTAAAAAGAATGAAAAAATCTGAACACACTGTATAATAAAAAGGTTAAAATTTAGATGAAATGGGAAAATTGCTCAAAATACATAACTTACTACAAATGAGTCAAGAAGAAATGGAAAAGCTAATAGCCTGGTAACCATCAATTAGTGAAAAGACTTCATAAGAATAGCGGGATGCCTAGAGATTTGATAAATTCTCTCTAACTCTCAAGGAATGGATGTATTTCAATTTTACTTAAATGTTTCTAAAAATACAGAATTGAGAACACAGAGGCTAGCAGAACTTTGATGCCAAAGCAGAAAAGGAAATTAAATGAAAGCAGAATTGCAGGTGGGTCTCATTCTTGCATATATATGTAGAAGCAGGGATCCTTTGCAAAGTATCAGTAAATTAAATTCCATGTAATAAAAAACACAGTACCTGTCTAATTTGGTCTGTGATAGATGTGAAAGCTTGGGTTAGAAAGTTGATCGGTGTGACTCGCTACAGTGGAAGAGGTAAAATGATGTAATCATCTCTGCAGATGTAGGAGAAAACATTTGGTAGAATTTAACACCCGTTCATGATTTTAAAAAAATGTTTATCAAACTAGAAGAGCCTAAAATGTTTCTCCACCTGGGGAAAAATAACTAGAAAAAAGTTTACAGCCAATGCCACACTGCAAACAAAAGAAAAAAGGGCACCTAAAGTTATTATTTTCTTTCTATACTGTGTATGAGGGCCTAGCTATTGAAGCGAGACGATATGAAGAAATTACACATACAACAAATAGAAAGGAAGCACATAACTGTAGAATTGCTGACATAGAAGACAGAAAGTAAACTATAGGTAAGTTATTAAAGAGATATACTAGCAAGGTTGATGGAGACAAAACCAACAACTAAACTAACTGCTATTCTGCATACAAGGAATAGAAAAAAATTAAACAATTTTAAACACACAGTATCAACAAATACCAAGTAAATGAGAAACCTATCATAATATAATCCCTCTAGGGAGAAAAAGTATAAATCTTTACAGAAAAAATCCACTTAAATGAAGACAGAGATATATTAACATCATAAAATTTCAAATCTCAAATTGATCTCTAGATTGTTCTATAGATTAGCGATGCTGTAGGCTTCCTTTTCTTGCTATTGTCATCATGTTTTATTTAAACGGAACTTGACAAACTAACTCTAAAGTGTAATGCACAGGGCCCTGGATAGCCAGAGATTTCCTTAAAAGAAGAAGGTGAGGGACTAACCCTATCGAATAGCAGTCTTTACCACAAAGCTGTAGAAATGAGCCCAGTGTGATACTGGCATGAAGATAAACACACAGACCACTGGACCAGAAAGAGAACCCAGAAGAGAGCCACGTGTATGAACACTGGACATATGTGGCAGTGATAGTGTTACAGTTCAACAGATAAAAGAGATTTTTTAATGGGTGCAAGGAGATTGGGTTATCCATCTGAGTGAAAGTGAAGCTGGAGTCCTTCCTTATACCAAATATTAAGCCAGTTCCAGACAGTCTCAATGTAAAAAAGAAAGGCAAACGCACCAAACATTTGGAAGATATCTTCAGAGATCAAGAACAGTTTTCTCAAGATACAAGTCAAAACATAAGTGAAAAGTTCAATCAAGTCCACCACATTAAAATTTAGAATTTCATTTATTCGGGGAAGGGGAAAAGGGGGGGAAGGGGAGGGAAATGAAGGAAGGAAGAGAGGGAGGGAGGGAAAAGAAAAGCTGCAGGGGACAAGACTCACACAGCACACAGACGAACTCGCTTATGAAGAATACATGAGAAATCTAATGACTCAGTAAGGAAAGGACAACACCGTAGAAATTTCCCAGAAAAGGAAACCAAAATGGCGTGTATTTGTATGAAAATATATTCCAAGGATTTCAACCAACAGAGCGCTCGAGGAGTCCTGTACTCTCTCATCCACAGCTCTATCACTTGAAACACAATTGGTCGATTTTACTCCTAAGGCATCTGCACCGACACAGCTCTTACAAATGTGCACTGAGAGAAGCGTACATAACAAAAATCCATCTAGGTACGTTTCAAAACCCACAAAACTAAACGCTGTGTTTATATATTGTGCAATATGTCCACTTAGGTCAAATTTTTACGAAGCGAGAAAATGACCGCGGTCCCCAGGGGAAGGTGGGCAGGGCCTGGGCGGGGCGGGGCTAGAGAGCAGCTCTCTGGGGAGAGTGCGCCTGTTTGTCTTTTTGTTCCCTGTACCTACACAGGTAAGTGGTCATTCAGATGTGCTTAATAATTAATAAAAGCTGTTTAAAAATAAAAGAAGAAAATATCCACTTCCCCCAGCACTCCTATCTACGGGTGATGAAGCGGAGGTAGGGGTCAGGGTCAGAGCCAGGCTGGACGCGAGGCGTCAGATTCACTCTCAAGCTCCGTGCACTGCATCAGCTGTTCCACGATGTCCCGGGAAAACATGCGAGCACTGTATCCGTGCCCTAAGGCACAGGGTGAAGGCTTAGGCCCTGCCCGGGCTCGGCCTTCAGGATGAGGGTGATGCTGCGCTCTGCGCCCCGCCCTCACTCTGTCGCTGGGGCTGGGGGCGAGGCTTATGCAGAAGCAGCTGGACCCCAGCTCTAGAGCCCGGCTGGGAACGATCCTGCCCAGACCCTGCGGCTTCTGCATAGAGGGCAGACTAAGCGCTGGGGCATCAGCCATGAGACCCGTCACCCCACATTCCTTTGGGGTGGAAAGAACCCTCACACACGGAAGTCCAACAGCTTGACGTTGATTAGAAAGTTGCCGCGTGAGGGCAAAACCCCCCACGAACGCCAGCGCTGCTCAGTAGGGGGTCTCCGCGGGGGCGGGAAGCGGGGTCTGGAGCCGCCTTGCACAGGCAGGCCGACTCGCAAATGGGAGCGGCAGTGTTTTTCCTCACAACCTTTCCTTGTCCTTCTGCGTGGCTCCGGTCTCAGGAGGACAGACGTCCCGAAACTGCATTTCCCATGGGAGGCTCTGGCAGGAGACGAAGGGTGGGCAAAAGGCAGAAGTCAGGGAATTGGCCCTGCCTTGTGCCCGGGCCACGTCTACCAGGGGCGGCGCTTCCTCCGAGTCCACGCAGGCCTGCTGTGGTTCCAGTGTCCTCCCCGCGCTCCTGCCTCATGGATCCTGGTCCCGCTTTGTCTTCCTTCTGTCCTGCCAGCTCCCTGCAGTCGCCACCACCTCCCGCATGGCTTCTCAGCTGTCCCATACACATCCTCTCCACCGCATCACCAATTCCCGGCACTACCTTTCCTCTGCATTAAACACTTGGAGGATTTCTCCTTTTCTAATCCAAGCGTTACATTTTTTGCCCTGCCTAGTGTGACCTGGAGAAACAAGGGTTACGTGGTGAACCAAATTAAGCTGAGACCTACAGGGTTTTAGCAACTGCATCTCTACCTTGCATCTCTACACAGTAAGCAACCCCCCACTGGAAATTATACAGTCCAGCTCCTTTACACGCCCCTCCCTTCTCTGGAGTCAGGGCTGAGGGGACCACGTCCTTGGGGATGAGGGATTGTGATTGTCAATAGCTGTAATGACAACTGATGGCACATTTAGGTCTGATTTATATGGAACGGTGGATTTGTATCAGTGTGGTAGGTTTAAAATAGCACCCATGCATTAAATGATATTCAGATTTAATGTAAAAATAATGACTGCACTAAATCAGGTTTTATTGCTATGGAGCGTTTAATTTGGCAGGACCACTTTCCTTTTGTGATCAAGAAAGGGCTTGGTGGAGGAAGGTGGGGCCGTCATGCTGATTCTTGACCTATATCCTTTCTGTACTCACCCAGAAATGATTGCGCCTTTTAAACAGGTTAACCTTTTTCTTCCCATTTTCTCCTTTCCTTGTTGGCATTCATTTCTTAAAACCTTACAGATTAATTTAAAAGTAATAAAAATTAAACAGAAGCCATTGTTCTTCCTTGCTTTATGAAATGGAATTTCCATTGTGGGTTTTTTAAAAAGAGGAAACGCATCATTAAATTTGTTGCATTATTTATCAGAGAAGCTAATGAAATCGTAACTACAGTAACTGAATACATGCAGCCCAGTGCTTGCTTGAAACACTGCCTATAAAACCCTGGTTAATCACTGTGGGACCAGTGCTTTTTATATTTCATCACATGAAACCAAAATCATTGCAGTGTTTGTATACAGGCCTTAGAATTCTCAAATCTTACCAAAGATTTTACAGTCATAGTTATGCGGTGACTGTAAGATGTAGTCAGAATTTAACAGAGGTGGGATTCGCCATAGATTTTAATGATACCTTAAAAAAATTTTACAACATTGCCTGCCATCTTCTTTGTCTTTGTTGCAATGTTACTTCTTAATTTATACATCTTTCCACCTGCCCAGGTCAGCTGGTATTGCAAGGAAAAATCTTCAACTGTGGAGAGAAAGAAAGGTCCACAGGCACTAAGAAGAGCAGTCTGCAGTTTTATAAAGGAGGACTTTGAAGTCAAGGATGTGACTCCTGGCAGCTTAGCACACCTCGGAGCCTGGGTTTCAAGGTTCTCAAAAGCTTCTGAGTCCCAGGACTAAAGGGAAGCAAAAGTCATTCAGAGCTAGCAGTAAATCTGTGTCCCGTGTGTCCCTGCCAACCCCCTCCAGCCCTCGGAAGGCAGCCCCTCCTGATCTCAGTTTCTGTTGGCGGTTCCTCTCCCCTTCACTCAGCATCTCCGGCATCTGGAAAGGCAGGAGTGGAGGCTTCTCGAGTGTCCCATCAAGCCTGCCTGGTGTGGCCCGATGTCTTGGTGTCCTCCAGCTGTATCTCTGAGCACAAAGACAAGGTCAAGACATCAAGACGTCCTTAGCCCTCTGATATGATCCGATTGTTAGGCTAAAGTGCAACCAGTCCTTTCCAGGGTTGTGGCCATTGCTTAATCCATGTTTAACTCTTAGCTTACTCCTCCAATTAACCCTTGGCTTTTGCGATTATACACCCAGCACCTTCCTTTATCCTGTCTCCTCCTTCACACTTTCCTGGGACCGCTTCATGTGGCGACAGAGAGAGCTGCTGCCGTGCGTAACTGTACTGTATGCACCTCATGGTTGTAGTTGATTGGTCCCGAATGAACACCCAACCCAAGCTGGGCCGAGGAAGAACACTTTCCGAAATCATTTGTAACGGGGTTCATTTTAGGATCCATCTCTCCAGGGATGGATGAACTGTAGGTGTAATGTGACAGTTATTGTAGAGCATGTCCAGAAATTCAACAGAAGGAAGCAGAACGAAGCTGCACGTGTGCTTGGTTTCCTTTATCCCAGAAGCCCAGCAGATCATATCTTGTTTTAGTGCGGTCTGGAGAATGTGGCTTTCCTCGGATTGTACGGGCCAATACATTTTTGCGTGTTCTCTAACTGGGTATCGGTCACTGTAACTGCAGAGAGCCCATTGTTTAATTGCCCTCTTCATCCATTCATGGATACAAGCATACATTCATAAATAGTTACCAAGTACCCACTACGTGTCACACCGCGGTGAGCTTTCTCTTTCCCATCTGCTCACAATATCCACCCATATTTTCATATTTTCCTCTTTACGGTTTAGTTTTCTACATGTCAGATGAACAAGGAAAACCAGCAGTGTTTAACATCTGTCTTAGTTCAGATGGCTTGGAAGCTGTTGGTGGGGAGGGTCCTGGGATATGATTTTATGATGGGCCTTAGGAGGTGGGACCCTGCTTGGATCTGTGACCATGTGATTAAGGGATCTGTCACCAAGCTTTGTGGCATATTTATCATTTGCTGACAGCTAGCAAAGAAAGGGCCAGTTTACTCTGTCTTCTTGCTATGCTTGAAGCTAAGGGGATGGGAAAGGATTGAGATAAATGTGGACTGCTTACAAATAAGGAGGGGAGATATATGCGAGGGGAGATGATTTGCACTGTCTAACACCGAAGCAATGCTGGTTTGCTCTTTCTAAGATCAGTTTGCACTTATAGCACTTCTCATTTGGAAATCTCCGGTATATGATGAATTCTGGCTCACCATCCTCTTGGGTACAAGAGATTTAGGATAGGGAATAACTATGGACCAGAAGGGATGAGGAACATACTTGATAGATGTGCTGGGGGAGTTAGGTAAGTAGAATGTAATTACCTGTCTTGGAACTGGGCCAGAATGCCAGAAACGAATGAATTAGCAGATTTTTTGATCCAAGGTGAGGATAATATCACTCTGTCCATTCTATTTGAGGGAGAATTGAGGTTATTTTGATTGCCCATTTTCACCAAATGTATTTATTACTATATTATTCATGAAAGTGTTTTACTATCAAATTTCTCAAACAGTGTTCAAGCTGGATGTTTCCGCCAAGCCCATGTCCAATCCCTGCCTCTTGCACATCACCTGCGGTCATCTTCGCACTTGCCCAGAACTCCTGACCTTTCCCTTTCGTGCTGCCCCACAGCCTGGGTAAGCGATGAGCAAGGAAGTCATCCCCTCCTGGAGGGACTTCAGAGAAAACAGATGACACGGATCCCTTCTCTGTGTCCTCCCATTTCTCTCCTTCCCTCGTTTCCGACTTGGATGTGTTGCAGCTTTTCCAAGCGCTGCTGTGTCTCAGTACATCATTTCCCATCTCTCTGTTTTTTGCAGTTGAACAACTTTGAGGACTTGTGAAGTCCAGGCTGATGGGAAGGCCGGATCTGACCGAACTGCACTCGGACCTAGGCACTGTACATCTTCAGGAAAAAGGAAATGGACTCCACAGCTCTCAAGTTCTGATGTATAAAACAGAGCATTGCTTTGGTAATAAAAGTATTATTTCTGGCTTTGAGCTGCTACTTTTCTTAATTCAGGAACTGGAATCTTGTTTCTTCCAAGTTTAGTCAACTTCAAGTTAAACATCGAGCTGCATTTGGGATTTGTTCTTTCTCACTGTCCCTCAGTTTGGCGTTGAGCTTTGGGAAGGGCTGAGTGGCATTTTGCTACACCTGGGAAGGTTAATGGCTGTGGTCCTGGAGAGGAGCCTGTGCCGCCAGGTCCTGAGACCCAGCCACTCTGCCCGGAGCTGCAGGCTTGTGCTTATCAGGTGTTCTGTGGTGCTTGAGAAGGAGAAGACGCCAGCAGCGCCTCCTACAACTACCTCCCAATTCTCTTTTCTTTGTTCCACAACGCCTAGCTTTTGATCTCAACATTTAGGAACTAGAGGCCTTTGTTCTCTGTTTTCTTTGTGAACCTTATCTTTTGCAGCCCAAGTGAAGGTGATAAAGGAGAAAGAAAAAAGACATCCTAGTTAACATCTCAAAGTATCATCTTTCCAAATAAGCAAATTCTTCTAGTGCTTATATTTTGAATGTAAAGTAAAAAACTAAACTTGGTAGTGATGTTTTGTTTTAGTTGAAGCTTTTCAAAGGATACAGTGTAGAACTCCCTGTGTTCTTACAAGAACAAGCGGGATGGGGGTGGGCAGGCTGAAGTCCCCTCATCTGTACTGGTGATAGTGGCTCTGTTCAGAAATCCAGGTTTTCCAGTTATGAATGGAGATGGGAACGGTTCCTTTTAATAAGAGAAATGGTAGATGTAGTGACAAAATTAACAGTATAGACGGTGATCAGACTCGATGATAGCTTATTTCAAACAAAAGTCTAGACATTAGTCGCATGAAGAAAGGTCATATCTACCCTCATGTCATCGCATAACATAATTAAGTAGAAGTTTATGAGATTGTTCTCACCAGCCAGGAAAAGAAAAAACAAAACAAACAAACAAAAAAAACCATATCCTAAGTGCTCACGTTCATATTCACCTGTACGTTTGTATCTCCCAGCCTTTGTCAGCAATGTTGGTGGGTTTCAATTCCTTTTGCTTCTCAAGTGGTCCATTTGACCTTGGATTTTGCTCCTAGAAAAGTTTTTCAGGATATTCGAAAGTCATCCTGCTAAACACCAATTCTGCCAGATGCTAACAGGTAAGCAATAGGTAGCAGAAGCTGACCCTCGATGACTAAAACAGGAAAAGGAAGATATGCCAATTAAAGGCTTAATGGGAAATTTGTAGAACAGGATGAAACAATAGGCAGGAGTCAAAGGAGAAGCAGGTAGCCAGAATCACAGCCCAAATCATGCCATGAGACTGTCTGATGGGACACATAACACTTCCTTTGTGGTGCCAATAACAATGAATTCTGAAACTTGTGCCTCCAACACGCCATCTGAGTAAATCTCTGTTGCCCCTGCTTCTCTGCTGCTTTCTCCAGAGTCAAAACCAGGAAGGCATGTCCAACTTGTCCAGTCCAGAGGCACTGATACCTGGTTCCCACGATGTGGGGCAGATGACTATCTTTCGACCTTCTGCAGTGAGAGTTGGGTCTCGCCTCCCAGGAAGACTCATGCTGCTGGGAAGTCTCCAAACAGAAGAAAATGCTTCAGATGCCTGGTATCCAAAACATGGTAAATGATAGCAGGACATTACACAGGAAAATGTTCCATGCTCATTAATTTTGAGAAATGTCAGGTTTCCTTACCAGAAGGCTTCTTAATGTAATTGCATGCACAAAGTAGCTCCAGGAAGGACCATAGGATTCCCTTCCGTCTTTATCATCCTGGATGAGGTTCCAGAGAATCCATCGTGTGAGTCACTAATTCAAAGCAAACAGCACTTTTTCTCACACTTCATCTCAGCAGATCAGTCTCTTCACGGACCCAGGCTGTGTCCCTAAGTACAAGAACAGAAACTGCAGCTTTAGAAATTTCAAGGCTATACTGCAGCCTCACATTTAGTTTGCATTTCACCACGAAGGTAAGATTTCTGTTCTACGTTGGCGGCTCACATCCAGGGCTTTCTCTTCTCGGGCTTAGTCCTCCAGACACAATCGGCTCTGCTGTTTTCCCAAGGAAGCGTCTCCGTCTGCTTTTGGCACATGGTCCAACTTGCCTGAACAAGTTAGTGCAGCTTTAGAAAATGTCTAAGAGAGTAACTAACATATGACTGTGAGATCCTACATATAAGAGAGATGAAATCTGCCAAGATTTAAATTCTCTGCTAACTCAAAACAAATGCCCTGCTTATTTTCATAGCACTATAATGTAAGAACAGACAATTCAACAACCAAGCAATAACTGACCTCTAAGCCCTCTTCAGCATAGAAAATTGCTCTCTGTATTCATAGATGATGTCTAAGCTTTAGATCAGAGCCATATTTTATTTGAGACTAAGATGAAGATTATGTCTCCACATGTGAACCCAACGCCCAGCTCTCTCGTCAGTGGAGGTAAATACCACCCATGTGCTCAAATTAATCAACCTGAAGGTTTAGTTTTAAAAACTCCATTATAACCTTCCTACTTACTACTTTCTTATTATCCCTGAACTTTTGTAACATACAAAGTTAACACTATGGAACAGATTTCATTCATTCAAAAATGGTTATTTTGAGTTTAATACATTCTTAGCTGTGAGGCACGTGTGCAAGATGAAGTGGGGAATAAGACATATTTCATGCCTTGAAGGAGCTTACACTTAAGCTGTGGATTTGTCTATTTAAAAGACTTTGAGGCATAGTATGTTCCATGCTCTGTGCTATGACCTCAACATAAAGGAGTGAACACGAAATTAAAACGTTTTTTCTTTCAAACAAAGATCCAGAAGAAACTGCCATTAAACTACATATTTGTATTTATGGAATCATGCATGTGATCAGAGCCCAAAGGAAAAGTCCAGGACCCTCTGAGTAGCTGATGGGATGCATTCTCTGAGGATGTTTTTCCTTCTCACCCTAAGAATCCACGGTTCTCGACTATCATGGATGTGGACTCTTCTATCTTCCACGGACAAAACAGAGGGACCTCAGTCTGCGTCATGGTGCCTCAGATCAAACACTTTCTGAGTAAAAGTGGAATCTATAATGGGTGTTCCCAGATTTTGACCTGTGTTCTGGGACTCATGGAAAGCAGATAGGTAATAAATCAGCAATGAAGACTACTAGAAATAGTAGAAATTTCCACCCAAGTCCACAACACTATCGGGCAATAGAAAAAGAGTTGGATTTGAAATATAATGACTTACCTGGTTTCAAGTTCCAGCTCCATATAATCTGGGGGCAACTCATGCAATCCTTTAGATCTGCCAAGCCTTTACTTGTAAAATGGGATACAATATCACCCCTGAGAGTAAAGGAAGAATTGAAATGAGGTTGTTTGTGTTGGAAGTTGTGGATTAAAAGTCTTGAAGTATTTGCAGTAAGCAAATCCTTTTCCTTCAAGATGAGAGTTCAAAACCCTTTGCTGTTGAGACGTTCTTCATCGTTTTTCAATTATCTCCAAGCATCCTCATTCCATCCTGTGTTTCCACTTAAAATTTCAAGCTTTTCCAGGGGCGATACCCTTAACCAATCATTTTGGCTCTCAGGGGCTCGGATGAAGCATCAGTGTCGATTAACTAACACAGCTGCACTCCCAGAACATTTTTCCTGTGGTCTGGCTGGTGTGGGGATTTATGGAATGGTGTGGTGCACTTCTGAAGTAGATGTGATGGGCTGTCCTGGGACTCGCCATGGATGAAGGATTTCCTGGCTTCTGAGCCATCACAGAAGTCATTCCTCAACACACACGTGGAGCTGGAGTGGATGAGGGTCCTGCCATGGACTCCATATGACCTGTTCAGATGAAAACTCCTGCAGAATTTTCTCACTCCGGCTCTGTGAAAATTTAGCTCTAAGGCAATGCAGTTCTTTTAAAAGTTCTCTGGAAGTCTTAGAAGCCAGGAAACATTTACTTCCATACAAGAATGTTAGTGTTTGTATTGCTGAGTCCTTTATTTAATTACTATAACACATCGTTTAAATTTAGTTTCCTTTGAAAAGAAATAAGGGTGTAAATGAAGGGGAAAATATTATGTGAACCTAGACAAAGTTTTGGGAGACTGAAAACTGCTCCTAGACCCCTTCAAAAAGCATCCTAAAGCTCCTGGGAAGCCCTCTTTTCACTGACCATTTTGCTTGTCCCTTGGCATTAACCTAAGAGCAGCTTCTCCACCCCTCTCCTGAGTGAGGTATGGGGAGAGTCTTTCTGTAAACCAAGGTGGCAGCAACCAGGTTCCTACAGGGCTCTGACAAGTCCTTTTGGAACTTGAGCAGAGCATATGACTTTATAACGGAGGATGTCAGTTTTCTCACCTTAAAATATCTGAAGAGCTGGATGTAGTAAGGACATAGTTAGACTTCAGGTGAAAACGTATAGTAGTTAGTTCTGGGCCACCCAATGGTGGACAAAACAGATCAGAAGTCAAGAAGTGGTGAATATAAGAACACATCATCAGCTAATTTTGCCTCCCTCCCTTCCTTTCCTCTTTCTTTCCTTTTTTTCTTCCTTTCTTTCCACCTTCCTTCCTTTTTTCCCTCCCTCCCTTCTTTTCTTCTCCCACATTAAAAATATTGCTCAGTGTGGAAGGAATGGTAGACTTACTTGCAGATGAGGGAAGACTGGGGACTAAACTGCGTTTTAGCAATTTTTGTTTACACTGAAGTTCAAGGCAGAGTGATGGAAACATGTCATGGTGGCCCTAGAAGTTTGGGTCAGTCTGAGGCTTGATTTAAGTGGCCAGCTGAGGAAGAGGTCAGCGCCAGACCTCTGAACTCTCACAGAAGTTCAGCAAGCTGGGAAGAGCCTCCTTGGCTCTGCTGTGGTTACTTCCCATGGTCCAGCCTTGCTTCTCTTAGGTGACAGGAAAGCTCCGCAGCTAATTCCAACAGCAGCCACAGCATTCACTTTTGCTGCCCCTTCCCCTGTAGTGCAGATACATGGAGCTGACTGAGTGATCACATTGCAGTCTACAGTTTCTGTGAATGCTGGTTGTGAGGGTCTTTCTAGTCCAGGACATCCAACAGAGTTTATAGAGAGCCTGTGTGGAAAATGCTGTGAATGGCAAAGAGCTGGGGTTGGAAACTAACTGCAACATCAAAGAGTTTATAAGATAAAATAGGATAAGCTAGGATAAGATAGATCCCCAAGGCTAGAGAGGAAGTTGTACGCATCTTCAGAGAAGAACAGAGAGGAGAGAGAAAGAAGAGTGGCAAGCAGGGAAAGTGGATTTAATTTAAGGGGAAAACTGCCTGTAAAATGAGGTCATGAAACCCAACCCCAGAGAGAGATGAGGAGAGAGACTCTGGACATGTACAAATAAATGGTCTGTACACGGAACTGTGAGTAAGCTCAGTGGTCCCAAGGCACAGAAAAAACAGAGGAGAGGAATAGGGGCACTCGGTGTTATCATAGTGTGGGCACAGAAGAGAAGAATTGGTTGGCAAGACTACATGATTTGGGGTCTTGCCTATCAGTTGAGGAAGTTCAGTCAACAGAAATGCCAGGAGAATAATTTAGGAAACTTGAGGCGGAAGAGAAAATGGATTTGTGTTGAGCTGTCAGTGTCTGTTATTGTGACACACTGGAGACCATTAACTTACGAAAAGAAAAGGTTTATTAGCTCACTGTTTGGAAGTTTAAATCCAAGGTTGGGTGAGGGGATGGCATTGGTTTGAGCCTCTGCTGAGCACAGGTGATGGCAATCACATGCAAAATTTTCCTCTGGACACTCATGAGGGCACTAACTCTATAAGTGAATTAATCCATTGATGGCTCATAATTTGATGGCATTATTGAGGAATAATGGAAACCTAGGAGTGAGACATAGTTGAAGAGAGTGGTTGTGCCCTTGGGGACTACATCTTGTCCCTGTCCCCTTTCTCTCTGGCTCCTTCCTTTGCTTTCTGCTTCCTGGCTGCCATGAGGTGAACAGCTTTACTTTCCTCCGCCACACCCTTCTGCCATGGTGTTTCTGCCTCACTCAGGCCCCTAGAAATGGAACCAGCTTACCATGAACTGAAATCTCTGAAACTGTGAGCCAAAAGAAACCTCTTTTCTTTTAGGTTGCTTGTGTCAGGTATTTGGTCACAGAGATGAATAGCTGACTATCACAACTTCCTAGCGGCAAACTAGGTGCATAGCATGCTTTCATAATACTAATTCAATGAAAAGCAATATGCAAATAATCACAAATATGTAGGAACATTTTGGTAGGTTTTTAATATTTTGTTGGCCGGTGAGTTGGCTCAGCAGTGTAAGTGCCTGCCTGGCAAGCACGAGTGCCTGAGTTCAACTCCCGGTACCCACCAAAAAAAAAAAAAAATTTTTTTTTGTTCGTTTTCAACTGAACAGAGGATGAAGATTACAGTGGTACCTCAGTTCACACACTTAATTATTTCCATGATTCTGGTTGTGAACTGAAATGGGCGAGAATTAAATCAAATTCAGTGGTTAGGTTCAATGTTGACCATATGGGGAAATACGATTAGGTTCTTGTCCAATTTAATTTGCAACCAAAATCATGGAAAGAATTAAGTGTGTGAACTGAGGTACCCACTGTACTTGGAGACAAGATTTAGTTCAAGCACCGAGAACTCAGAGGGGCTGCCTCTTGGGCATAAGAGAGCTTCAGGGAAATGGCAATCAACTGAGAGCTCTGTGGTTATTTATTTGTAACTCAAGGACATGAGAAAAAAATGTAGAAGAACGGCAATTGCAATATATTGTATAGGAGTTTTGGTCAGGTTAACAGGACTGGAAAAGGAGTGAGTGAAATTGGTGGGGGGTCAGGCTTTGGCTCTTTGACTGAGTATCATACTGTGTATAATCTTCAGTTAAGAAATATTATTATTTGCAGTACAAAGAGTTAACTAGGTGGCATTAATGGGCAAAGAGATATTAAGTGCTTCATAGAGTCAGCAATGATAATCAGAGGAATTATATTCAGTTATCTTAGGTTCCTGATTAATGAGGGCTAAAATATATGGATAGTAAGTTCAGATCATAATACAGTCAGAAGTATCATGAGCAATTTGTCTGAGTTTAACTATGTGTTGACAATTACCAATTCTAATAATGTGAGGGGAAAAATGGAATAGATAGGTGCCAGAAGGATTTTTTGATAGGGAAAAGTAAATGCCTGAGGAGAGGTGTAACAAGGGTCCAACAAACCCAGGATCCCATGAAGGTGGGTTGCCATAGTAATTAAAAGGCAAAACATAGTTCCAGGTAGAATTAGACTCTAAAATCATAAAATTATGGGGTCTCAATTTTCTAGGGTTAGGTTATAAGCAAGATGAATAATGGAGAGATTGGGGGACCAGCATGAAGTCCACTCCAAATCTAGGCCATCCACTCGGTCATATACCATTGGGGACGAGAGGGAACACAATAACTATTATTGGTGGCATTGGTGACTATACAAAATGGAGATTTTTTTTCTGCCAGGAAAAACCATACATGAGGTAACAGGTATTAACCACTGGAACAGCCAGTGTGGCCATAATCCCTCCCACAGTCCCTGAGGGGTTCTGGAGGTAGCAGTTAAACTCTGCCTGTATATGAGGTGTCATTAGAGGACAAAAGTGGTTTTGGATCTCATTTAATTATGTCAAAGATATGTGAGGCAGGAACATGAGCCCAATAAATCATGTCACTTACTTGAGGTACATATGACAGCAAACTCAGAAAGAATGAGGAACATTCTTACCTTTATAATTTTGAAGTTACAAGTGACTTCCATGATCATTTCAATAAACAGGTTTTCAGAAGTGAAGAGAATTCTCATGCTTTGTAGTGTCTCACTTGATGCCACATGGTATGGATGCACAATCCTTGCAGGACCCCAAAGAGGGTCTGGGGTGACAAAACTGATGCATATCCCCTCCCCCAGGTTAATAATTCTGCTGGACCCAGCCACTGTGGATACAATGGATAATAATGAAGAACCAATGGCTTTGCCCTGTCCTTTGTGGGAGTAAATTGTTTCTCTACTGTGGTGAAACCTTCTGAATCACAATTTAAAAATTTTAAAATAAATAGTGTTTTAGATACTTGTTCCTGTGGAGGGAAATTCTCGATATTCCCCCATTTTTGTTTTAATAATTGGGTTTAAAGATGCCATTAGCTTGTTTTACTATTGCTTGACCTTTGATATGTTTAATATGCCAGAATTGAAAGACAGCCCAAAGAGAACTGGAAGTACATGCAGGGCCATTAGTGGTTTTAGTTTGTGAAGGCAATCCTATTACAGAAAAACATAAGAGTAAATGACATATAACATGTTTTACAATTTCACCTGAATGTATATTAGGTATTTATAAAAATATATTTAAGTTTACCAAAAGGGTTATGATGAGTTAGTTGATTAGTCTAATTTCATTATTTTCTAAACCATAGGGATTGACACCTATAGAAGGAGCAAATTATATCTGTTTTGGCAGTCAGGCAAATGTGAATGATTTTTTGGGTCTGTCTGTTTATGTGTAAGATTAAAAGAAAGAATGAATTCTTTGTCACATTGGTGAAAAAATTGATGTGAACCAAGAGCCTCTTTTAAAGAAGTAGAAAGCATAACCGGAGTGTCAGCATGAGTGCTGCCCTCTTGTTAAGGGGCCAGGGAGATTAGAATGAGAACATTATGTGAATAACAGAAAAAGGTGCAGTATGGTATCTAATCAGTTCTTGCAGGTGTCTAAATTTGTGGAATAAAATTTCATAATTACCATTTTGAATAAGGGTGGTTTTAATAACCTGTAGGATTCTCGCAACAGAAGCCAAATCAGCAAAAATATTGAGGGATCGTTTAGGGAACTGTTATTTGTTATCAATCATGGCTGTCCTAGATGTTGAATCTCTGTAGAATGTTAGCAGATAACAAGTATAAAGCTTTGTAGAGAAAAAGTAAGATCAAGGGCAATATAACATATTAGCATAACAATCATGGAGACATCATTATATTAAGTGACATGAATAAATTTTTACCCAAATTTGAGATTTTTAAATAAAGCATTATCTGAGAAGAATGTATCTGTCTATAGATATATTTTACATGTCATTGTTTGGACTGCACATTGTTTGAGCACCCTTAAGTGTTGTAAGCCTTGAAAAAGTATATGGAGTTTTTGGCTGGCTGTCCACGATGGACTGGCATGCATACTTTATCACCAGTAGTTGAAAAAGTAAGGTATCTCTGTTAGTCCTGCAGAAAAGCTCATATTTAATATTTATCTCAAAAATGAGAGTTTTAGTCTTTGTCTGAAAGCAGTTAAACTGGAGAGGAGAGTTGAGACCTGGGGAGAAGTGACTAATACGAGTCAGGGCCATAGCCCCTAATCTTCTTTGAGTAACAAGGAGCTTTTGGGACGAGTAGTTTGGGCTCAATTAAACCAACAAGCAAACATACATGTTTCTTTCAAAAAACTGCATCCTTCACAAACCTGCTTTCAACTTACTTGAGCCTTCCAGTTTTGTTGCTATTAAAAACACTTATACGACATCTTTTCACATCAAAATACGTCTATTATACTTAAACCTTTTTCTGTATGCTGTTCTCTGTCCTACCCACTTATTTCTGTCTATAAAAAACTTGTTTGTGGCTGTTTGGAATCCACAGTGTCTGTGTATTTTCTTGAATTGTTACATTGTAAATTTTTCTGACTGCCAACAAACCTCTGTTTGCTGCCAGTATATCAGGTGATCTTGTCTGTACTGAAGCAGTAGCAGAACAAACTGACTGTATAATTGCAGTTTCAGAAGTTACAAAGCACAAGAAATGTTTTAAGAATATCAATTAAACAAAAATACCAATTTAAATACAAAGCCAAAAGTAAATTCATCAATTAGCTGAGATTTGTAACAGTGGGCTCTTGTAGATTCAGGAAATGACATTTGTCTCAGGCAAAGTTCTGGGAAGAATTTTTTATCTTTGCTTCCTAAGACTTAAAATGTCTATTATTGGTCGGGCACTGTGACTGAGTTTTTCTGTAATCTCCTCCAGGGAGGTTTTAGGTGTACTCTGAGACCAGCTTTTGCATACATTTAAGAGGCAGTATTTGTAGTCTAATTGTTTATTTTGGCTTGTGCATGAGGTTATTTGGTCATTGCAAATGTCTGTTTTATTTTCCCTTGCATTGGTTTCACTGTTCTTAAAATAACAGTCTCAGGTTTTCTATAACTTCTGTGTGGAGATGAAAAGTCTTGGATAAAATGGGCCACCTGAAGATAGGATGGGATGTGTCTCCCTGTTTCCCAGGACCCATTACATGCAGGCACAGAATATCCTGGGTGAGCCCCTGACTCAAAAGGAATGGATTTACTCGTTTACATTCAAATCGGACTCCAGAGGAAGCAAAAGCAAGGCTTTGATTTATGCTCTTGCTGATGAGTGGCACTGATAAGCATGCCAGAGTCCAGAAACTATGTATTTATTTTTAGTTCATAAAAGTCCTTCTCCCATTATAGGATTTTTGGTTTCATTTTTTCGTGGATTTCTCTCTGGAGTTTGTAAGCGTAACCAATGAGAAACTTTTAAATTATTGCATGTAGGACAACAATAGGCAGTATATTTACAAAACCAATTTTCTTGATATCAAGCATTTGAGATAAGGTCTATCTGCAAGCTTACACAAATAGTTTTTAATGGAAATTTCAAAAGAGACAAACAAAGAAAAAAATTGTTGAGCTCAAGTATAGTAGTAGTTGCAGGTGTTGTAACAGTTTCCAGCACAGATTAAACGGACAGACATGGGTGAATGATATGGTAATTTAGAGACCCCCCACTTTGGACACTTCTCTTGGTCCTGTGGGGGATCAGTGGTGGAAGGGGGCTTTTAGAGGGAGCTGAGGGAGGGGAGGAATGTTTTGTAAAGGACCCTCCTTTGTTTGGATAGAGTGAATAGCGACAGTGTGAAGATGCCAAGTGTCGGGGGGAGCACCTTCACTGAGCTGAAACATGGTTTTGATTTGTGACAAATTTGTTCCCAGACCTCTGCATCCAACCTACCCTTCAATGGGAACCACTGACAATTAACAGTTCAGTAAGCTGAGGCTCTGAAACCTTGCATCTAGATATTTGTCAAAGACATTGTAAGTTTTGCTTAAAATGCCTGTCCTCTTTAGAAAAAATTTGACCCTTGACAGTAACACAAATGAGAAAAGAAAACCAAAAGATAAGAGAAAGAGTGTGTGAAGAAACACTGGCCTCGCTCAATAAGCAGTTGGACTGTGATGACCTCTGTGTTGAACTGTGGCCTTGCTGAAGATGTGCCAGGCTGTTCCATAGTCGTTTCTGATCCCTTACCAGAACGTTGAGTTGGACACATCCTTGTCCTTCTCCAGGCTCAGGAGGTTGGTCCTCTATGCTGAGTTGCAGCTGTAGGTTACTTCACCTTTTCTCACCTAGTTTTTCACCTCAGTTTCTACCTTCTGCCCTCACACAAAGAGTTCCAAGAAGATGTTAACACGCTAAGGGGCGGCAACAGGTTTTCACCTCCCACAGTGAAAACGTTTCAAAAAAGGTGCCCCATGTTGGGCGCCAAGTTACTACCACCAAATTTTTAAAACTAAACTTCTTACTTTAAAATAGTTTTAGATATATAGAGAACAGGCAACGATGATCAGAGTTCCTATATACCCTCACTCATCTTCCTGTGTTGTTTACACCTACATTGCCGTGGGGCACTTGTCACAGCCAAGGAATCAACATCACACTTCATTATTGTACTCCACACTCTTTGGATTTCACTGGCTTCTCCCAATGTCCTTTTTCTATTCCAGAATCCTGTCCAGGGTACCATTTTATATTTAGCTCTTACATCTCCTTGGGCTCCTCTCACCTGTGTCAGTTTCTCAGACTTCCCTTGTCTGACCTTCACAGCACCAAGAAGTACTGACAAGGTATTTTGTAGACTGCTCCTGATTCGGCTTTGTCTGATGTTTCCTCATGTTTAATCCTAGGGTTCTGGGTTCTGGGAGGAAGACACCATTAGGGAGGCATGCCATTCTCATGACATCTTTTCAAGACTACCACTTGATTTCTAAAGTGAAATCTTTAATTCTATTCCTTTTAATGTGTATAGCCCCACATTCTTTCCTTTACAGATTTGCTGAGGGCCTTTGCTGAGTTTGATGGAAGAGAACAACTTTGCTGCTGCTTACCGAATCCTACTTAAGTCATTTCTGCTCCTTTTCTGGTACTGGAGATTGAACCCAGAGCCCTGTGAATGCTAGGCAAGTGCTCTATCATTTAGCTATAGTACCAAATCTTTTTTTTTTTTTTAATTCTGAGACTAGGTCTTGCTAAGTCCTGCAGGCTCTCCTTGAACTTGTAATCCTCCTGCTTCAGCCTCCCAAATAGATGAGATTACACACATGTGCTACCACACCTGGCTCTTAGCTAAGTCTTTAATGGAAAAAAATTCTGCAGGCTCTGTTTTGTCTAGCCTGGGTGAGACAGTCTTGGATGTACTAGTCAGGTAACTCACCCAGTTGAGATGTTGAGTAAAGATTTTCATTGCTGTGGGTAGATAAATGGAGGCATTTGTCATTCTTAATGTACAGTTGTCACGCAAGGCCTACCTGGATGCTATGAGGAAATACAGGGTGGACGGAGCTGATCTTGTGGGTCAAAGTCACAGGGAAAGCAGAAATTTGTGTCTGCAACTGTATTTTTCTAGATGACCCTCAAATTCCACATTTGCTTATTGTTTTAAAATGCAAAACAATCAATAAAAATGAGTCCCTGTTGCCTTTGTTAGGAGGTGTCCACAGCTCCCTAGGCATGTATGTCTGTCCTCCAGCTGTCCTGTCTCTCTCCTGGGAGGGTCCCGCTGAAGCCCTCTTCTGGCTCGGGAGGAGCCAGGATCCATTATCTCCGATTGAAAGTACTTTGCCGTCGTGTTTCCTTCATGTTTTATCCATATTCATTAAACATTCTGAAATGGTTGTAAATTTCAGGAAGGCTGATGAGCCTCGGATAAAGAGAAGACATTAAGGCTATTTCCAAATGACAGTAATCCTTCCTGCCCTTCAGGAGGCCAAGGAGCAGGTTTATTTTGGGATTTGCCTCATTGAATTCTATTTTTCATTCGTTTATTATTGATATATTTATTTATTGATTGTGTGTCTGTTTTAAACAAAAGTTTTAGACAGAATAGCACTTTTCGGTAGGACAAAACTCCCAAAAGATAAAAAGCACCCTATCGTTTATTGTAGATCCTGGCTTAAAGTGTAGATGTCTTGGCTCGGTTAATAATAACCATTCTTTTTGTTTGTTTGTTTGTTTTTTATGTGGGTACCGGGGGTCGAACTCAGGACCTCGCGCTTGCCAAGCAGGTGCTTATGCCACTGAGCCATCTCACCTGCCCAATAACCATTCTTTTGACCTATTTTTAATTTTAGTTCACAAGGAATAGGAAAATATAGCAACTTTTCAAATGTGTTTTCCAAAGAAGAAGAGAGAGAAAAGGAGCAGAGAATGAGAGGGAAGAGAGAGAATCTGCTCCTTTGAAAATAAGTAGATACAGCTCTGGTGATAAAAGCATCTGCCCTAAGCTGGTTTTAAGACATTTCCACAAAATTTCTGTGTTCTCTTTTCCCATCATCACTTCCCACCTTGCCTTTCACCATTTCTTCTCTCTTATTCCTTGATTCCTTTTGCTGGTGTGGACCAGTGCTCCAGGGTGGAATGCGCTTTTCTGGCTGATGTCTGCATCTTCCCTGACCATTAGGCCACAGGGTGAGAGGCCCCTATGTCCCCTCCTTCCTGCTCAGCTACCCTTGCTGAAACCCCAAGACTTCAAGCTGGACATCTGCTCTCTCTCTAGGTCAAACCACATTGGTCTTCCAAGTAGGAGCTGCTTGCTCTGGTTCATGGAAATGTGTGTCAGTGGAGTCAGTCTGGAGGGTGATGGGCCCATACTTGGGAGCAGCATCTAACCTGACACTGCACATGGCCCAAGCAGCTACTCTGTGGGTGTGTGGGGTGCCTGAATAGAGAGGAGGTAGGGTATGCTGGGGAGGGCTGGAGGCATCAGCAGGTTTCTGCCAATGGGATAATATGCCCTGAGTGACTCCTGATAGGTGGGCCATAAAAAGCCCTTTTGTTCTCTTGTCATTATGAACCAGGTAAGCCACGGGCACTGTTTGCTGGAGGCATCAGCAGGTTTCTGCCAATGGGATAATATGCCCTGAGTGACTCCTGATAGGTGGGCCATAAAAAGCCCTTTTGTTCTCTTGTCATTATGAACCAGGTAAGCCACGGGCACTGTTTCAAGTCTTGTCCCTGATTATTGCGTGTGGTTTCCTGGAAGTGAATGACAGAAGAAAAAGAAGAAGGAGAAGGAGAAGGAAAAGGAGAAGGAGGAGGAGGAGGAAAAAGAAAAAGAGGAGGAGGAGGAAGAGGAAGAAGGGGAAGGAGGGGGGTGGAGGAGGAAGAGGAAAATATTTCAGTACTTTAGTAACAGGGACTGTGCTACTTACAAGTGTCATCTCCTTTAATCCCCATGGTAATTCTATCGGAAAGGGACTTTTGCTGTTCCCACTCTATACTGGCAAACTAAGGTTTGAAGAAGTTGCATAACCATATAAGGCCATAAAGGACCAGGTTTCCAACCAGGCTGTTCTGAGTTTTGAGGCTTTTTTTAACACTTCTATTATATTAAGTTAAACAAAAGCAACAACAACAGCACTGATATGCAGGGGCTGAGGACTGGGAATATGGGTGTATATCTGTTTTGTGTAATGTGTACATGCGTGCATCTTTGTGTTCATGTATGTGCATACGTGAGCATTTCTATGTGTTTGAGTTTGCGTGTTATGTGTTTACCATGTGTACATGTTTATGGACGTGCAGCCTTTTCCAGGAATGTGGAGAAATGATAGTTGAGCTCTGAAGGTCACTACAGGTAGAGGCCTCATGATTTCACTGTGGATTTTAGGCATGTTGAGTGGCAGAAACCTAAGAATTCTCTTCACTTATGCCATAGAAGAAACTGTAGCATGACTCATTGTGGCATAGGTTCACATGTGTCCCTGGAACATGTGTGGGTCGTGGCTTGTTCCACCCTTTTGCAAAATGTTTGTGAAGCTGACACTGTGCTGGGTGACAGGGTGTGATGGGAGTTGATCAGGACAAGGGCAAGTATTTTATCACTGGCATGCTTTAGAATTGCTGATGCATAGTGATAAGAAATAGCAGGTGGACTTTTAGATGGCTTTATATTGTTTTTAAATTCCCAGTGTGTCAGGCACCCAGGGAGACTGTCCCTGTTCTTCACCTTTCTTGGTACATCTGCAAAACACCCACCCACGTGTAGCATAAGCAATGAGGAAACTTCACTGTCTTACAAAAAGCAGTCTGGGGCCTTGTGTTTTCAGGGTTGCTTGGCAGCTTAACAGAAAGACAAACTCA
Organism: Erethizon dorsatum; assembly: GCA_028451465.1. Lineage (NCBI taxonomy): Eukaryota > Metazoa > Chordata > Mammalia > Rodentia > Erethizontidae > Erethizon > Erethizon dorsatum. The sequence continues at coordinate 37,951,114 of CM051835.1, read as the reverse complement.
CGGAGCTTCCCGTCTTCCACTGCTCCCTGAGGAGTCCTGGGTAACCAGCGTGCTTCTTGTGGCTCAAGATGACGTGAGGTAGAGAAGAGACAATGTCTGGTTCAAGGAAAGTGTACTCCTGCCCAGTGTCTCTCTGAAATAGGCAGGACAGTTTTCCAGGAAGCCACTCCAGAAGAATTCTAGGATTGGGTCACATGGCCAAGGACTAGTTCAGTAAGCAAACAGCTACAGTCTGCCAGCCAAATACTTTTGTTCGGTCTACAAAGTAAGAATGGGTTTTACATTTTAAATGGTTGAAAAAGTCAAAAGAAAAATCATGTTTATGTCACATATGAAATTTAATTGTCAGTATTCCTAATAGTGTTATTGCAATACAGATGAACCTGATGGCTTCGGTACTGATAGGGCTGCTTTTGAGTGACAGCAGCAGAAGCATCGTACTGGGACACGGGGCAGCATGAACAAACACGGAGTGTCAGGCACGTGGAGAGAAGGTGTCTGATGCAGCTGGGAAAAGATCCTGCACATTAGTGTAGGAAAGGGCTTGGAAAGCCTCCAGTGCTGAGCTACAATCTTCATTCTGAAGAAATAGAAGGCTTTTAGGAGATGAGCTGCTCTGAGATGCAACTTATTGAAGACATGGCAGATGGGATGCATGTCTGACGTGATGTAGTCGATTATTAATGAGGGAGGAGGCACGGTGACTCTGGACTGAAGAACTGGGACAAATGGTGTAAGTCCTGGCAAGACTATTCATTGGGAAGTTTAGGGTTCTGCCCTTGTAGACAAAGCCATAAACTGGAAAGACAGAAGGTTTACAAACTCATTATTTTAGGTATAAGAGATACAGTTATAGTGCACAAAATTTAAGGAATTCGGTATAAAGTATTTACCTTAAATCTCTCCCTCAACCACCCAACTTCCTTCGCCAGAGTCAACTGTTACCAGTGTTGGGAATTTAATTCTGGTTTGTTGACTGTGTATGCAATTAATAGATACCACACACATAACAAGTTCCCATGATTGCAAGAACCTCTTATTTGTTGAGCATTATGAAAATAATGCATGGCATTATAAAATTCAAACTGCATGGGAAGATATTAATTAAAAAACAAAAACTTCCTTGATCCTTCTAGGAAACTCTTTGAATCAATCATTTGTTAGTGCATCTGGTGTCTAGTTCCATACTTTATGTATTTATTTGGTACCAGGAATCAAACTCAGGACCTTGCGCTTGCCAGGCAGGCACTTGTGCCACTAAGGTATATACCCGGCATGAGTTCCATGCTTTAAATAAAGTGCTTATACATCTATTTCTTGACTTATTAACTTTAGGTAGGATCTCGTGACCCTTGAACATGAAATGTTTTAGCTAAAACAACCTTAATTGACTAATGTAAATGAACTCCTCTTTTTCTATTTTTCAATTATTCTTTTAACTTAATTCCTCTTTTGATTATGTTTACAAATGGAGGGAGAAGAGAAAGGGGGAGGGAAAAAGGATGAAAAAGGAATTAGGATGTGTCGTGTACATGTATCAACTCCACACAAGGAGTGTAAGCATTATGCACCACACACATGTATTAAGAAAAAAAGAGCCAGTAAAACTTGATGATGAAGTAAAAAGCCCTATTACTTTAATAGTGTCAATGTTAATAACATGTTTTCAACTCTCTAAGAATTATTAATTATTCTATACTTTGTCAATATGTTCATTCTAAATATTAACAATAATCAAAATTTGTAATATTTTTATGTATTATTTATTGCCAAGATATTGTGATTGAACTCCAAGAAAAGGAAATACAACCTAAACTTCTGCTGCTCAAAACAACAACAACAACAACAACAACAACAGCAACAACAGCAACAACGCTTTTGGGGTGGCACCAGGCCCACTTAAAGATGAGGGTGCAGAGATCCAAGGACGTTGCCCAAGGACCCCACAGAATGCTGCCTCTTACCAGTGGGTTCAGTTACCCATCCTGAGCTGCAGTCCAAAAACAGTGAATGGTAAATTCCAGAAATAAACAAAGGCACGTTTAACTTATGTGCTGTTCTGAAGGTTACTTGTACACAAGCACTGCAGTACCACGACCATCGATCTGACAGCCAGGACGGCATCTAAGTGCCTAATGGGTGGATCGCGTATGCAGCGTGGATAGTTTGGATAAAAGAGTGACTTACATCCTGGGTGGCAGGAGGGAGGCAGGTCTGTGGAGAGGTCAGTGGTAGCCTAACTCCACACCACAACGCCTGCGTCGATCGCCTCACTTTGTGTGGTCACATAGGCGTCCTATCAGCTCTTACTATCACAAGAAGGTGTGTGAGTTCTGTATGACACCGTGTTTTGGAAGAGAAGAGAGAAAGACCACATTTATATAACTGTTTTATAGCACATTCTTATAACCATTCTATTTTATTATTAATCATTATTAATCTTTTACAGTACATAATATATAAATTAAACTTTAGCATAGGTATGTGCACAAGAAAACAACATGGAAGACAGAGGGTTTGGTTGTGCCTGTTTCCAGCTTCCACGGGAGGTCTTGGAAAGTATTTTCTGAGGACAGCAGTGGGGCTGACATTGACAACAGCACTGCTCTGGCTCCTTTAGCAACAAAACCAATTGGATTCTCTTGCCTTCTACTACATCGATGTCCTGTTGCCTAAAGTTCCCAGTTACATACAGGAATACACCACACTATATGGTACATACAGAATTAATTGAAGTAAAACATCAAAGTAACCCTACCCCCTTTCCAATAACCATTGCCTATCCCGAAGGAAACGGATCTAAATAGTTTTGCTATATTTCCTATACATTTTGTATGTACTTAATGAACTCGCATGTTCTGTACTTTGCCAATTGACTTGCCTTTTGATTTAAGTATCTTTCCATATTAGCATATAAAAATCTGCATTTTTTGCATTAACAGTGTAAATTTTTATGTGGATGTACCACAGTGTACGTAGTCACTTCTCTAACTGATGGATATTTGAATTGTTTCCAGTTTTCACTATTACAACATAGCCAAGAATATCTTGGTTGTTCATATGCATTTCTTTTTAGTATTCATAAGATTTGTCGTCTTTTTCTTGACATTTCATCATCTGTTTGTTGACATTTGTAATTCTTCTGAAAATTGCCTCTTCATAGCTTTTGCTCATTTAACTATTTAGATATGGGCCTTTTTATAGATTTATAGGGGATCTACTTATTTTGGACAGTAACCCTTTATCTAGTACAGTGTGTGCTTTTCTCCAACGCATTGCTTGTCTTTCAATTTTACCTGTGGTGCTGTCACACAGAATTAAAATGTCTATGTATTCAAATCTGTCAGTCTAGTATAGGATATTTCAATTAGTGTCTCCAACCCAGTGCATCTAAAACTGCATTTTTGATTACTTTCTGTTCTTGGATAGTCACCCATTCCTTTATTTAATAAGTGTAATGCATAGGTGACATTTAGTTTTTGGTATTCTTTTTAATCACAAAGGTGATTGGCAACCTTTATGGCCAGTGATGTTGTAATTTTTTAAAAAGCGAGATAGAAGTTCAGAGAGATCTTTCTAAACACAGTGATTGTGCTCTCCACCAAGCAGCAGGAAACGCTGGAGTGCAAAGGCTCCATCTTTGCAAGTTCCTGCACTGAAACTCATTACAAATGACTTCATGTGTTGCCTGGTGAGAGGCTTCTCAATCTTGATGTTGTCGGACTTCATTCGGTTCTTTTTTGCTAACTAATCTCCAAAGCAGACCACTTTTCAGCCCACAGAGAGCCCATTTTTTATTGTGAGTGAAATAAGAGTAGGAAGTTTGTAGAAGGAATGGTGCAAACTTTTTATGAACTCCAGGGCAGACGTTCCCTCGCTGTGGTGAAAATGGTTCCTAAACTCACCTGTGCTAGTGTGGGAGTTGGGAAACAAACTTAGGGGAAGCCATCAATTTGAATAATGGCATTTCTTTCCTTCCTTTTTGGTTCCTCTCCATGCTTCCTCCTCTGCTCACTCCTTCCATGGGTCCTGTCAAGGAAGGGAGGACGTTGTTTTATGTTTCTTCTCTGCCCTCTCCTTGGGCTTCTATGGCCGTCCTTTGGGGACCTCCTGGCAACTTCCCACTACAGAAAACTTGACAACCTAGAACCTGGATTGATTCAAACTCATGAATTTCCCTTTCTGAAGCCTTAGGATGTCATGGGGTCCCCGGCTGATTCCATAAATCTGCAGTCACATTGTAAATCAAACATCTGCAGAGTGGCCTAGACATCTGCTTGGATCTGTTATTCTCTTTACACCAAAAGGAAACTAACTCTAGAGAGGTCAGTAAAATGTGCACATTGCTAGTAAGTGCCTATATTATTCTTCACATGCATGGACAAAAAATTGCAGGACTTTCACTTCCTATAAAAAACTTTAACCTCCTCACAGTTACTTATCATAGCTTCACAGAACTCTGCCTAAAGGAGAAGGTGGTGGAAAAAGCAAATGAAAAAGTAATATCCTGGAGTTTATTGAGATCTCTATACATCTTTAGAGAATTAAAGGTGTTGGGAGCAATGATAGAAAATAGCTAACAAAGGCAGAAAGCAAGGATTCTTTATTGGTAGTCACCAGGTTGGACATGGGGAGCCATTTTCTTTAACGAGGCTCTATTTCCCCTTTTCATAGATTGATATGTTAGGCTAGAAGATACTGTTATAACAGACATGCAGCCTCATTCCACACCCTGTTGCCATTTTCAGAGACTTAGCACTAAGGATGCTTATTTCTGGTTCATGCAGGCCTGATTTTGGCAGGTAAATCTGTGGGCAATTGACACTTGTGCTGGGGAGGAGGGGAACGCAGTGCAAGCAGTTGTGCACATGCAGCTTGTAAGCTTAGTTCTGTAACAGACAAGTGGTATTTTGCTTGCTTCCCATTGGCCAGAACTAGCAACATAGCCCCATTCACTTAAGGGAGTTTGGAAGCATGGAAGAACCTCTTTGGTAAGTAATGAGTCTCTGACATGCCAACCAGTATTTGAGGCAGACATAATAAACATAGGATTAATCACTGTACTTACTAATTCTTAACTTTTGGTTTAGCAACTATCCCCTTCACACCTTTCTCTTTCTTTTTATTTCTAGTATCGATATCCATAAAAATATGCTAAAATATAACCTTATGAAAGGTAAAAGCCAATATAATTTAAAAAATGTTCATGCAGAAGAATAACTATGGAGAGGGCTTAGGCATGCAGGTTTGGCATCATTAATGGCAGGTTTCCAAACAGCAGCAGGAAGCAATTTGCTGTGTAGACCATCCCTGCAGGAGAGCTTTGGTCAAAATAGCTTTGTCCAGGTAATCACAGCATATCTAGTTTGTCAGACTCCATTTCTAACAGAGTGACTTCCATCTGTAAACAGGGTGTGCTGAGAATCTGTCAGGGGGTTTATCCAGTACAGCATGTGGCACCTGGACAGTTAGGTCTTGGCCTAAGGTGATCTTGTCAGTTTTTTGATCAGAAGGACAGTGGCTGTTAGGGCACGGAGGCAAAGGGGGGGCAGCCCTTAGTGACTGGATCCAAGTATTTGCACAGGTAGGCCACTGGGTGCTCTAGGAGCTAACAGTCTGAGTAAGCGTCATTGTTTTTGTGAATTCAAGGATCCAGATTCTATAGAAGCCAGCAGCTCCAAGAAGTTTGCACAGTTTCTTTCTTGTAACCAGTTTTTGTCAGATATTGCAGCAGAGCTTTTGTGCCTTTCCAGCAGGCAGCTTGAGTGTCATTAATCAGAAATGCAGTGATATTTTGTGCTGAGAAACTAGTGAGGTCAACTGTGAGGGATTCTTCAAGGAGAGTGAACAAGTTTTGAACCTCTGGGAGGTTGAGTCCAGGTCAGTTGACTTTTGAGTCCAGAACTGGAGTCTTTCCACTTAAAGGCAAAGAGGTGCTGGCTGACAGGAGCCAATGGAGGCAGAAGAAGGCATTCTTTAGATTCAGGCAGGTACCGGCAGGCTGTGGATGGCAGAAGACTGAGGCAACATATATGGAGGATAATTGTGGTGGCTTTGTCAGCTTGGAGATCCCAAACTGGCTTTATAGGCATGAGGGGTGTATTTTAGCAGTTTGACTGTCTGTAGATATTTTGAATTTTGGAGCCTCATTTCTTTCTTGGGGGACCTTGATTGAGCTGAAAGGGACAGAGAAATAGGCAGACCCAGAGCCAAATCTGTTGCCAGGGCCTCCCCGAAAATAATGGGAGAGTTCCCAAACCCTTGTGGCAGTTGAGTAACAGTCCAAAATGGGTGTATGGGTTGGGAACCACAGAACGCAGGATGATGGCTGCATTGTTGATGGCACAGAGATCTTGCCCAAGGTGATTATTAACAGTCTATCAGGCTGATGTGTAGCTGGATGCCTGTTTGTGCTTCCTGAGATATCTGATAGCATTGTGGGGGCACCGTGGTGAGGTGGCATGGTTGATGGCAGGCCCAGGGGTGAGTCCTTAGCTCATACCTCTGGGAGGAGAGCTTTCAGAACTTCAGGATTGTGGTTATCTGTCTCAGGCTGATGCAGGTGTCATCTTCCTCTCAGAGAACAGTCAGAGTTGAAAGTGCAGGGTTAAATGAGAGGGAGGCTGACTGGCTTGGTACAAAGGAGATGGTTGCTTATAACTTGAAGAGGAGGTCTCTTCCCAGAAGCGGTATGGAGACTGGCTTATACAGGAATTCATGTTTGTTGAGATGTCCTCCCAGGCAGCAAGTTTGTGCCTGGCAGAATAGGCAAGAGGCAAGAGTCCCAGGTGCCCCAGTGATGGTAACTTTTTGACAGAGGGAACTTTTGAAGGCAAACAGTTCTGTTCCATTGTCTACCAGGAAAGTTACAGGTTTGCCCCCTACTTTTGCAATGACCATGGGCTCTCAGGGGCCCAATTTGATAGAGCTTGGTCTGCCCTATTCATCCAGGTCAGACAGGGCAAGGAGAGGTTCAGGTTGAGGTGGCCTTAATAGTCAGGTATTTTGTGTCTTGTGGATGGAGGGGGCATTTATTTTTTAGTGTCCTTCATCCTTACATCAGTCTTCTGGGTAATAGTAGTAACTTTTGACATATTGATGGGCTTTTGTTCCCCCTCTTTGATGTCTTTGAGAAGTGCTTGACTGATTTTAGGTTTCTAGGTGGGGCAACTTTTGGGAAAGGCCATGGCAACTCATTCATCAGGGCTGACAGTACAATTTTTCCTCAGTCAAAATGTGGAACTTAGAAGGAATTGCTGACAGTCATCTCCGGTAGGCATTAGATGACGCCATCCGACCAGGATAGGCATAGCCATGAAGCATAAGATTCAGGGTAAGGGCCTCTATGGCCAAATGCAGGCAATGGCTAGCTGGAACCAGTTCAACTGGCTGGAGGTAGATGAGTTGGGAGTGGGGAGTGAATTTATAGGTGTTGGCAGCAACTGCGGCAGCCAATGAGGGTGCCAAGGCAGAATTCTCAGGAAGAATGGACCTCTTTTTTCTTTTTTTCTTTTCTTTGAGCAGTTTGGTTTTATTTTTTATCTCCATAAAAGCCCTTTTTCCTGCAGTCAGGTATAGTGGGTTTTGACTAATTAATTCCCATCTCTGACTTCCTACGTGTGTATTGTGTACCCTTGAATGATGGTGCAACAGACAAAGGGTGGGTGCCCCTCAGAAGGAGACCATTCAGATGCCTGCCTGGCCCTGCCCCTCGTGGGGACTTAGGTGTGACTTAGCTAAGGAGGGTGCGAGGCCTCCATTATGCCATATGTCGATCGCCACAGAACTGCAGGTGAGGGCCCAATGACCAGTGCTTCCCAGTCTTGGTACACAGATGGAGCAGCCTATTGCTTATGCTGTCTGTTCCACTCACTCACACATTCATTCAGCAGCACTCAGAGGTTAAACATTCCAACCCCCTTCCCTTGAGGTCGATCCTGACTAACAAGAGTTGATCAGATTCCTCTTCTGCTCGAGTTGAGCAGAACCGACAGACAGACTAACTGGAGTGCCCTGAGGGGGCTTACTAGAATCAGGCAGGCAGACAGACAGACAGACTGACTGCACCCTCCTCTCTTCGGGGTCCAGGAATCAAGCGGGTAGCCAGGAATCCTCCTCCACACCTCTGAGGAGACTCAAGAAATCTGGAGAGGTCCTTGCTCTGTCTACGAGGGCCATGACTGGTGACCAAAGAGGTCAGCACAGTTGGTCTTCCCAGCTGACACACCAGATGCAACAGCAAGTAGAAACACTAAAATGACACCCAGGATTTAGAGGCAGATTTATTTATGTCAAAGGGGAATTAATGGGATCACTCCCAAAATATCAGGCCCTGATCTTTGGTGGTCTAGGTCTTATATGGGATAAGCAAGCAGAAAGTATAGAGGCAGAATGGTTTGTCAATAGGAGACTGGTTTTTACAGTATGCATCAAAGTGACCAGCTATGCATCCAGTGACCAGCCGTTTCTAAGAAACAAAAGCAACAGGAACTGTAACCAGAACTATTACCTGGGCAACTGAAGTATACTGGCTGGGGGGGGCATCTTCTGCTACAGTGGTACTATGCAGAGAATCCCTACTTTACACATGTTAGAATCAGCCCCTCTCTATCAATTGGTTCTGCATCCATGGATTCGACCATCTGCAAACCAAAAATATTTGGAAAAGGAAAAATTGCATCCATGCTGAATATGTACAGATTTTTCATTATTTCCTAAACAACACAATAAAATATGTACTTGGATAGCATTTTCATTGTATTAGGTGTCATAAGTAACCTCCACATTATTTAGGGAACATATGTGTAGATTGTATCCAAATACCATTCCATTTTTTACAAGATTTCAGCATCCAAGGATCTTGATATCTGCTGGACCCTAGAACCACTCCTCCACAAACACTGAAGGGTAACTTTTGAGGCCTGCGGTTTTTAGTTCCTTCCACCAATGATCCAGAAGGAGATGTACTTCCTTGCCAATCAGTAGGCACAATTAGAGGGTATTTTCTTCGTTGCCTCTTTTTGAAGCACATGACCCTTCCCGGATCTGTGCAAGGCCAATCTTGTCCCCTCATGGGCGTAAGAATTCCCAGGTCTCATCTGATATCTCTTTCCTCCTCCAGAAGCCATGGCATCATCTCTAAGATACAACTCTGTAGCTTTTAATTTCACCTTTTATTTCTGGTGCCTGCAGATATTCAACACTGTAGTTTGAATTCAGCTTAGAATATTTTGTAAATGGTTATGTTTTATGTGTTTAGAGCCAGGTGAGAGAAAAGCCTATCCTCTCTAGCTCTTCGGTGTGAAATTTCCTTGAAACTGTACCCTGGCATTCAGGGGGGACATGCCTTTGCAGTTAATTGTGTTCATCTGTTTTGTGCCACCCCTGCTGTTTTGTTTGGTGAATTTCCTTTGCTCTTGAACAATATTCGATGTTAAAAAGGTCTCATCTCAAGCAAGAAACAGACCATTAACCACACTCTCCAATGGACCCGAGTTCATTTTCCTTATATAGTTCTCGTCACACTCCACTGTGCTTGGTTACAAACAGCCCTGCCTTCTGCACCGTGAGCTTCTGGGACAGCAATCATTTCTCCTTGGCATTTTATCTGCAGTCTGGCACCATGCCTAGCTCATAGGATTGGATAGGACTTGTCTTGGTTATTGGTTATTTAGCAGGGAGCCTTGCCACTGGTGATGCAGGTGATGACAATGACAGTCATGCTGATAATGTGTTCTCCCATGCCAAGAAGAGACTCACAGGATTCTGGTTATGGTATGTCTAACTGGAAGCTTCTTTCAATGTCTTCTTTTTATTAGTACATGTCTGCAATACATAATGATTACTTTCTTTGTGGGGAGTTGGGAGTTGGTACATGTACATAACACATCTTAGTTCTTCTTAGAAAAAGTCCTCGTTTTACTGGATTTTTAAGTGCTGTTGGCGGCTATTAACAAGTTTGTGTAGATTGACCTGCACCCTGCCTGGATGTGCACACAGCCATTAGCTGCAGAGAATCATCTCCTGAGGGATTGGGGTGTAGAGCAATTTGAGGAGGGGCTGCTTCCTTTTCCACAGTAATGGCCTCAGTCACCAAGTACATGCTCTGAGACCACCTTCCATAAGCTCTGCTTGCCCAGCTGCCACCCCTTCTCCTCTCTTCTTTCTTCCTCCCTGCCTCCTCTCTTTCTCTCTTTTACCATAATAAGTGAAATGATCCTTCCTAGTGCTTAACTAAGAAAACCCATAGTAATTTAGCAATAAATATTTTTTGAATGAATTCTTTTAATTATCCTTAAAAGGGGAAATTTGTCTAGCTAAGGCTTTCATATAGAGGAAATCTCCAGTGCATAAGCGAATGATGACAGCCAACATTTACTAAGCACATCATCATCTATCAGGAACTCGTTCTAAACATTTTATACCTATGGAATCATTTCACCTCTCAAATGACCTGTAAGATGGGGATATTACATATATGTTGAAAATTACACACCTGAGGCAGAGAACAGATGGAGGGTAATTCATTCCAGACAACGTACTCTGCAAAGGGCAGAGCTGAGCTCTGAGCCCAGACCATCTCTGTCTGTAAAGCTCATTATCATAACCATTATGCCACTCTTCATGCAGCATCCGCTGCTGAGCACCCGCTCCATTTAGGAGTGTACACTAGGCTCAACTGCGAAGTTTGAATCTTTATTTTTTGTTAACAAGTGATGCAGAGGAATAGAAAGTACTGAGTCCCTCTTCCCCTTCCAGCCTGGCAGATTCAGGATGGAGCTTGGGGGTTTAAACAATTAGGTTTTCTATGGCAAATATGAGTGTGAAAGCTTGGGTCAGCACTAAGGATTTGTGGTCTAAACGTCTTATATTTCTTTCTTGGTTTCTAAATGGTAAAGGTGATATTTTAAGATATCATGATGGCAATATTATATGTATTAATATTAGAAAGATAAAGTAGTAGTCTTTAAAAGATAAAGTTTTGAGATGAGAATAAGTCTATTTACAATGAAAGTGGGGGGGAGAGAGAAAAAGAGAGAGAGAATTAACCTTAACGCAGGTTCTAAAAGGCTAGCAGTGTCTATGCGGGCTATGTCCAGCACCATAGGAAAGGGAGTTTGGCTAAGGCAGCGCTGTCATTCAGAGAGGAAGCTGCGCACTCTGCCTGCCCTGGGGACACGTCTGCATTCTGTGTAGGATCCACTGGACCAGACACTATTCATTATAGTATGTGGCTACTCTGTGTTCACAAAGAAGATTATGTAGAAGACAGCCTCCAGGAAATTTCTTTGGAAAAAAAAAAAAAGTTAACATGTATTCCTTGTCCCATCTTCTGGTGTAACTCCTTCCATTGACTGCAACTGAAATAATGATTGGTGATCCAGCAGCCATCTTGGATCATGAGGAACTAGGATACAGCAAAATGTTGGAAAGAGCCTGGACCTTTGTCCTCACAGGAAGTAATACAGGTCCTGGTTTGCTAAATAGAAAAATGTACTTTCGGCTACTTTAAGTAACTGTTAATTTGTGTTTTGCATTGCATGCAGTTCAAACAAATTGTAGCTGATCTGTGTTATGCATAGTGACTCCCAAGGGATTATCCCATATAAATTGGGAAGAAGCAAAGCCTACTGAACAATTAAATAATTTTTGTGGCTAGCTCAGCTTGGAGAAATCCTATCTAAACCACAGTGGGGATTATCAGTCTCCTTGAATTCTCTCCCTGAAGTTCTTTACCTAGCTGACTCCTTCCCGTCGTGATAGAGGAAGAGGGGAAATTTTCCACTTTTCTAGGTGTTTCCACTTCTCAGCCTCTGTCTTTGGCCAGGTCCTTTGCTGTTCTGATCAGAGGATGCTGGGTTCCAGATTGCTGCATTTTCTGTGGTGGATGATAAGAATTAGGTGGGGCCTGTCCTCTGCATCCCAGCTGGGGTGGGGGGAAGGTCTTGGGGTGCTAGAAAGGCAGGCTTCATTCTCTCCTCAGAGAGAGAGGCTGTGATGGATGAAGATGATGAGGGTGGTGGGGGCAGGAAGGATGCTTTGGGAGAGATGCCCACTTCTCTCTTCATAGCTACAAGGGCTGTCCTCTGATGAGCCACCTCTTTGAGCATATCAGGAGAAAAGCTAAGGGAGCTTCCGTGAGTGCATGCAATTGAAGTCCATGGACATAATAAGAATGGGAAAATTGCACATTGCAACAGGATGGCAGTTACATGGAAGGATTTGCTATTATTTGCACTAGTACTAAGGGAACTCATCACTATCTTCTGGAGTGGGATGCAGCCACTTCCTCTTCATGCAAGCATTGTGTCTCTTGAAAATGACTCCTACTTAGAAGCTGATACAGCCCTTGGAAAATATTTTAAATTTTTGGATAATGACAATACATTATGAGAGTCTTGGAATGGTTTTGCTATCCTGGAGCCAGGGGTGGAGTCAATGGTTCCCGAGAGGAGGCGGAGCTAATAGTAGAGGAAAGGTGCTTCCCTTGATGAAAATCTGGATGGCTACCCTTACGGAGCCTGGGTAGGTGGATACCAGGACAACTGCCACAGTAGTGGCCAGCCCATGGGATGCATTCAGTACATAGTAGGTAGCTCTAGTCTTGTTCTAGCATCCAAAGGCACGGAAGGCCGTTCTGAAACATGTTTCTCATAATTGTGCCAATAGAAAGGCACATAAGGACTTTGTTTAACAAGATAATAGATGTCCTCATCATTAGAATTGCAAGAAAATACATTCTTACCTTGTTTTTCCTTCCATCCCTACTTCTTGTATTCCCCCAGTGATCTTAAAAGCCTCCCACATCCTTTCTTCTGATAGGAAGACCAGAGAGGGAGTGTGGGTAATGCATGCTCTGTATCTTATCAGGCAATCTTCCAGCAAGCCATCTCCAAAGCCCCAGCATTAGAGAACACGATCCAGTGCAGAATTTGTTATCGCAAGGAGAAATAAAACCAGGAAACTAAATTTTCTCCTTTATTCTTACTATAAATATTCAAGTTTATCATTTGGTGCTACTTATCTTTTTACTCATTCTACAAATACTGATTAAGCATCTACAATGTGTCTAGTGTTACTTATTGGAAGGAATTTGAGACCTCTTTGTTTGAACTTATGTACTCTATCCTCCTTACCTTCTGCTATTACAGAAAAAATCTAGTGTCTCAGCTGAGTCCTAACCAGTCCAGATGTTTTTTCCATCAAACTTGTCTGTGCTTGTGCAGCTGTGCTCTTGTAGATCACCTATTCTGTGGCATTGGGAAGGTAAGGGTGAGCTGATAGCCACCCCAAATTTTATTTCTTTTGTATATTGGGATTCTTCAAAGACTGTTTTCAAAGAACAGGATATACACAGACATACTGGAATCAGACAGTCAGGTCTAAATTTCAGCCTGCTGCTGCCACTGTATGTGACTTTTGAAAAATCAATTAGGTCCTATAGGACTTTTTGGTCACTGACTAGAGTGAAGATAAGAGTAAGTACTTTGTAGAAATACTTCATGGAATTTTACAGAACATGGTGCAGATCCAAGATGATGTATGTGAAAAGTATTTGGCACAGTGTTTGGCACACAGTAGAAACTTAATACAAGTTTATTTCCATCAAACCATCCCTTCTTCTCCCTTCCTCCCTTCCCTCTAGGCTTCCTCTTTCCCGCCCTTCTAACCCCATTTTGGGGTGGCTGGTGCTGGCTTTGGCACCAATGGACATAGATACAAGCTGTGGCAATTGTTGTCCTACCTGCACATGTTTCTCACTCTCTGCTGAGCTGCCTGCAGAAGCGAGTGCCCAGAAGAGATGCCAACCAGGAGTAATGTGACCTCTTAGAGCAGGACCCGCTTGGCTTAGCCACAGGCTGGGATGACCTTGGCTGCCCACCTTGGGAGCTGAACTCTGGGAACATCACAGTACTGGCTGGAAAGTGAGCTTGAGGATGAGGGGGGAAGAAATGTTTATCTTTTTAGTTCTCTTCAGAGCAAGCTCATTGGGAATGCATCCTATATGTGAAAAGGGAGAACTGGAAGGAACTTAGTGTGGTGAGAAACTCTTAGTGCAAATTATGGGCACATAACTCCTGTTAGTTTAGACAAGCATAAAAAAAGACGAGGAAGCCATGTGTATTTGTTACTTTCATGTGTCAACTTGGCTAAACTTGAGCACCTAGTTACTCAGTGGTTAACCTAGCTTTTCCTATGAAGGTATTTTGGAGTGGCAAACATTCACAATCAGCTGACTTTAAGTAAAAGAAATTGTCCTTGAATGTAGGTGGGCCTTAGCTAATCAGTAGAAAGGGCATGAGGGGCAAAATCAAAGTTTCCCAGAGGAAGAGGGAATTCGACCTGCAGACTGCAAAGTGAGATCTCGCCCATGTCCAGCCTGCCAGCTTGCCCAGGCAGACCCACAGTGGTGGACTCCCCACCCCTCCCACATATGTGTGTCCATGTGTCCGTGTGTGTGTGCACGCGTGTGTGTATATTTTTCTGGCTCTGTTTCTCTGGTAGAATTCTGAAACACCACGTGTATAGCTAAAAGATTCCATTGATTATGCTGCCAGTGAGATTTTAAGTCAAATTTGATGAAGATACATATTCTTTCTCAGTATGTAAGTTATTTCATGGACTTGTGCCTGTAAAGTAGTAGTCTTAATACATTTTTACAGCAATGGTATCACTTTGTGTGAGTCCCTGACGAAGTGTCACTGTAATACTAGAGATAAATACTTCACAATACTTGAAATATAGTGCCTTTCTACTGAGGAATTTAAGCTACTTCACACGCATTATCTCATGCGATGTAATGAGGTAGGTGGCAAGTAGGATCAGCCTACTTTATGGACTGAAATTGGGACACCATAAATGTGACTCGGCTGGAAGCTATGTAGAAACTCCCTAACAGGTTAAGAATAGAAAAAGGAGTTATACAGGCTGTAGGCCAGTGTTCAGCCAATTCAAGGTGTGGTCTCCTTGTCTTGGGTGAGAATCACCTGTGGTTATTGAATGCTGATTCCTGGGCTCCATTCTAAGCATACTAAATCAGAGTTCTGGCACTGGGACCAAAGTGCCTGCCATGTTGGGTAGATCTTAGCAAGTCACAACCTGAGGATCTCATTAGGGGTGGCTTTTTGTCTAGTCTATAACCTATTTGGCTCCATGGATACATAAATTAAAAAATTTAGAAACGACATAGCTGTTTTATCTGGGTCAATTATGAAAGAAACTAAAAGAAAAAAAAATACTGGCTTAGTTTTCTGAAAAACAGACTTTTAAATGCTTCTAATTATTTCCAAAGAGCTGTTTAAAGAACATGAAGCCATTTATGAGTCACTGATGAGTAAATTCTGTCAACTTCCTGATCTCTATTTATTGGTATTTGTACAGTTTTGCCTTTTAGCTCTCTGTCCTCACCTGAGAGGCCCTTCCTGCTGCTCCCAGGGTGTCTGGGTTCTTTAACCAAACAAAGACCCACGAGATTTGCAAGACAAGGACACTTCTGCTACAGGAACTCTGCCAGAAATCGTATAGCAGCTCTTAAGCTATCTCTAATACTAGGGATGTCTGACAGGGCAAATTCACCTTGGCAAAATCAGTGATCCACTGGCCAAAAAAATTCAATTGGTGGTGGTGCCAATATTGATTGAGCTTGTAGCTTTAATGTCCTTGCCATTGGTCATTGTTTTCTTGCCTAAAAGTTTGATGAAATGAGTTTTCTGTGCAATAGAAGTTCTTAAGGCAACAAACTTACTTTTCTAGAAAGAAGTCAATATCTTCTCCACAGAATCTAGAGCATTATTGCATGCACTGTATTGGTAGGAGATTTCTTAATATCTGTAAGGGAGGATCCCCTATGTGGTAAGGGACTGGGTCTATCCTACAATTTGGTAGCAATCAGCACCTGTCCCTCACACAGGACAACACTGCTGTCCCCACTCTTAGGGCTCTGCACTTAGGAGTCCAGTGTATGTAAGGGAAAGAGGCTGGGTGGACACGAGAACTGGTCACCACTACCGACAAAACCCTATTTAGTGGAAAATGATCACAAACACTGCCTAAAGGTGCAAATTATACAAGTGGGCTAAGTTTCTGGAATCTCATTTTATATCCCTTTCCCCAAAAGAACAAAATAGATGATGCCAAATAAATTAAAATGGAACTCAAGTATATGCTTTCACAGACATTTCCTATGTTGACTCAAACTGAACAGAATTAAAGGTCTTGTAATAATGGACCACTGAGCATGCAGATGCCTATTGGTGCAGAAATGTTTGCACAAATAGTGGACTATTCATCCGAGGGGACGCTGTGGTCAGTAGCCAAATGAGGTAGATCTATGTGTATGGGAATAGATAAAAATATGTACCGGTGGCATGTATTTGTTTAAGCAAAAAACAAAAAAATGATAGTTTTATTCTGTTTTCTAAAACAATACCAAACAGAAGCATTAGCATATGCACGTGAAAAACCCTGGGGAGATGCGCACTTCATAGTTAGGAGGTTTGGAATCACAGAATGCGTTCACTTTCTACATATTAAGTTTCTGCTGTGTTTGAATTTCCTATAAAGAAAATAATTACAGCAGGCGCCCATGTCGCTGAGCGATATCACTGGCCCTTTTTTCGCATGTGGGTTCCAGGAGTCGAACTCGGGCCCTCGCGCTTGCCTGGCAGGCGCTTACGCTGCTGAGCCACCTCACCGGCCCCCAACAATTACTTTCTTAATCAGAGCAAATTTTAAAGTTTTAAACAATGAACTGCCGAACACTTCCTTTTAGGTAATTTTTTTTTTTTTTTTTTCTTCAAGAGTGAGACTGGTTGCGGTGTCTTAAAATGCAGGGTAGAAATTTGGGTAAAAGACACTGTGCTGGCTTAGGTTACCATGGAAGCAGGGCAGGGACAGTCCTGAGGCGGTGTGACACCTGTGGAAGTAGGGGAGGAAGCAGCACTGGGCAGAAGAAGCCACCTGCTCCCGGCATGGACCTGACAGCACACGGGGAAGCTCTGGAGCCCAGATCCCCGTTGGACAAGTGTCACGCTGGGCCCTGCTGAGCCCTGAGCCCCTGCCTTGCACAGCCCTGGTCTGGGGACTGTCCCAGGAGGGCAGGGAGGGCGAGGTGAGCCAGGAGCCAACTCGGAAGGCGGTCAGCTCCCAGCCTCCTCCACGCCGCGGGTCCGTTCTTCCCTGCCTGGATCTGAGCGGGTCAGCTCTGCTTCTGCCACGCTGTCTCCTCTGCCTTGGCAGCAAGGCTTGGGCATTGGCCTACTTATGGCGACCTCGACTTCTCCCGGGCCATTTCCTCCTATCCGCATTGTTTTTACCTTCTGTCCTCCACTTAGGCTGTAGGATGAAAATATTGTTGAGCAGTGGCTCGTTGTGTGTGACTGCTCCAAAGGGTAAAGTTGTGTCTACATCAGTCAGACTGTAGATGGATACCACTTTACTTCTTTTTTTTTTGTGGGTACTGGGGGTTGACCTCAGGACCTCTCGCGCCAGCTGGCGCCTGTGCCACTGAGTGATATCACCGGCCCTTTTTTTGTATGGGGGTTCCAGAAGTCGAACTCAGGACCTCGCGCTTGCCAGGCAGGTGCTTATGCCGCTGAGCCATCTCACCGGCCCACCACTTTACTTCTGTGAATATCTCCAAATGATTTCTGAGAAGATATTGGAAAAAAGATAAATGGTAAGCAAATATGTAAAAATCTGTACATTGATTCACATCTCCTCCTCACAACAGCCCTCTGAGGAAGTTAGCATTATTAACCCATTTTCTAGATGAGGAAACTAAGGCATAGAGTGGTCCAATTACTCTCTCCAAGTCACTCAACATGTGGTGGGGCCAGGATGTGAGCCCAGGAAGTCTAGGTCAGAGTCCATATTTGTGAATAACGCCATAGATTTCCTCTTAAGTGGACTAAGTGTGTTCAGCATACTATCTGGGGCTGATCAGGGCCCTAGTCACCTGGGCGAGGGTATGACGATAAAAGAGACAAAACAATAATTGAGAATGCAGAGGGGTCCAGAGGGCCAGAGCTCTTACCAGGCTCTGACCCAGACTCTCCGAATTTACCATTTCTCATTGAGCATACAGCTTCCCAGAGGGCATGCAGGGAGACCCAGGGAACAGTGGAGTGGGGGCACTGGCGTGAGCAAGGTCTGGTAAGAGACAAAGAGTTCTCGTATGAATACGCCATTGATCAATGGGAAACTTGGTTTTCCCTTGGGTTAACATTTACTTCTATAGAATTTTGTGTGAGAATGAGAGAGTCCTCAGCCGAAATGCTATGTGGCCTTCTGAGATGTCACAGTGTCACGGGTCATTGAGACCTCCACTGTGGCCAGTGGCATAGGGAGTTCTGTTTCTGCACGCCAACTGTTGGCTCGTCAGGTGAGGCACGCAGGCCTAGGACAGACTCAGACCTCTAATATAGAAAGCAAAGTTATGCATTTGTACTCGCTCAGGTCTCCATCAGCACAGCTTGCGGGTGTCAGCACAAGCAGAGGAGAAAAGAAGCAGCAGGAGCAAAGAAGATGTGCGTGCGTATTAGGTAAGGAGCCTGTATTGAGACAGGGTCCCCAGGAACGGGCTGGGAGGCCTCGGCTGTGGATGGGAATGGGCAGGCCCGTTACGGGCCTGGCCTCCATTAACTCCTCATCTGCTCGACGGTCCCCACTGAACGGGAACTTCATCTGCCCCCAGTGGAGCGGCTTCCTCTTGGAGGATAAAAGGATGCATCATGTTTAGGAGGTGGGAAACCTCATTCTGCCTGCCGTGCGTCCTGAGAAGCCCCTTGGACTTACCTCCAAGTCTGCGAGACCCTCACCATTTCCACACCCTTCCCCATCTCCTTTTGCTGTTGTTCTTGGGATAGAGGAGATATGGGTGGGTAAAATATCTTTTCCAAAGACTTTTGTCTCTATCTCCAAGCAGTGTTGTGGCCAAAATTTTACTTAAAAGAAAATCATTAAGAGTCTCACAATTACAGTTTTGACACCCAAACTCAGCACAGAACTCTCTGTTCCTCCGATTATGAACAGCGTTCATCAAAAAGGGTCACTTATCAGCAAATCTTTAAAAATTCAATGTACATGAGATCTTCAAAAGTCCTCCAAAGGTAAATGTTAGAAAAGGCCATTTCCATGACAACATCTTATCTCTTCATTCTCGTCGATCTGTTGCTCCTGTTTTCTCATGTATAAACATCTTGTTTGAATGGGAAATTTTTTCTTCAGTGATTTGAACAGACTTTAGAAATGTGTTGGACATTCTTGGGTGAGGGCGTGCATAGAGGCAGAGTGGAAATAATGTGTGAAGATGTTATCACTGGATCTTGGCAAGTCTTGAGGCCAGGTTTAGTTTTGAAATGGGAATGAGAAGCTAGTAATGAGCAGCAGATAAGTACCGAGTTTGTAGTTAGAGGAGAAGGAAGAAAGAGGCAAACAAGTAAGAAGTTTCTTTTGGTGAAGTAATAAAGTATTGAACTGAAGCAATAGCAGTGGTCCAGGAATAAGGAAGCAAATTCAAGAGCTATTTCAAAGAAACAATAGGAATTGGCAATTATTTTAATGTGGTAGAAGAATAAAAAATGTTGAAGATGAGCAGGGGTCTCTTGAGTAAAGAGAAATATAATCAGGCAGAAAGCCAGCTTTAGGGGAAAGATGAGTTCAATTTTGGTCACTCTGAGTTTGATGTGCTGATGAGAGAACTTTTTTCCAGATAGCGCATTGGAAATCGAAATCCGGAGATTAGAAGATGTTCCATAACAAGAAGATAAGGAAGTAAAAAGATTTTCAAGTTATGCCTTTATTGAACTTTTGATTGGCTATTTTAAAATCTAAAAATTTCAAGTGATGTATCTGATAGGGTGTTAACATTCAAGATGCATAAGGAAATCAAGTAACTCAGTAGCAAAACACCATAATCTTGTTAAAAATGGACAACAGACCTAAATAGATACTTCTCAAAAGAAGATGTACATAAAAAATGCTCAACATCACTAATCGTCAGAGAAATGCAAATCAACCACAAGGAGATACATCCTCATTACAGTTAGAATGGATACTATAAATGATAAAAAGTAAAAAGGGGGCTGGTGAGATAGCTCAGCAGCATAAGTGCCTGCATGGCAAGCGCAAGGTCCTGAGTTCGACTCCCAGTACCCACATAAAGGAAAAAAAAAAAAAGTAAAAAGGGCTGGTAAGGATGTGTAAAAACAGAACTCTTATGATCTGTTTATGGGAACATAAAAAGTACATCCATTATGGAAAAAAATGTGGAGGTTCTTCAAAAAATTAGATATAGTCCATTTGGCTTTGGAAACATACTACTCGGTATACATCCAAAAGGCACTGAAATCGGTATGCTGAAGAGGAGCTGCACTTTCATGTTTGTTGCAGCACTGTTCACAGTAGCAAAGAGTCTGTCAACTGATGAATGAACACAGAAAATGTGGTCCATACATACGGTGGAATGCTATTCAGCAATAACAATGTATAAAATCTTTTCATTTGTGACACATGGGTGAAACTGGAAGACATTCTGTTACAGGCACAGAATACAAATACTGCATGATCCCTGTTCACAGCGGCAACTTTTAGAAAAAAAGTTGATCTTATAAGAAATTTAGAGTAGAATAGTGGCTGCTGGAGGCCAACGAAAGTACCACAGTAAAAATGGCAGGGAAAGGTTGGCCAGTGGGTACTAAGTTATAGTTAGATGAGTAGGTTCTGTGTTCTATTGCATCTGAAAGGTCTATAAGTAAAGGTATGTACTTGTGTTAGTCACTTTTCTTATCACTGAAACACAATACCTGACCCTCACAACTTAAGAGAGGTTTATTTTAGCTCACATTTTTGTCTATGGTTGTCTGGCAACAAAGAAGAAAAAGCATGCCAGAGGAAAAGCTGCTCACATCATGGTGGGCAGGAAGCAGAGCGTGGAAGGAGGAGCCAGGAAGGGAGACATATCCTTATACCTCTACTGACCAGCCTCTTGCAACCAGACCCAAACTTCTAAGAAAGAGTCAGCTACAGCACCCACATAGTCCACCTTCCAAAAGCTCTGCCTGTGCACACATGAGGTTCTTAGGGAACATCTAGGTGTAAGCCATAATAGCACTGCCTATTTCTTAAAAAAGCTACAGAAGGGCCGGTGAGATGGCTCAGCGGCGTAAGCGCCTGCCCAGCAAGCGCGAGGGCCCAAGTTTGACTCCCGGAACCCACATATGAAAAAGGGGCCGGTGATATCGCTCAGCGGCACGGGTGCCTGCTGGTGCGCGAGGTCCTGAGGTCGACCCCCGGTACCCACAAAAAAAAAAAAAAAAAACTACAGAAAACATTTTGAATGTTTTCATCACAAAGATATGATAAATGTTTTAGGAGATATGCTTACCCCAATTTGAACATTATATGATGTATATATGTATTAAAAATCACATGACACCCTATAAATGAATATAATTGTTGTGGGTCAAATGAAACAATAAAATAGAAAATAAATTTTAAAATCTATAGACATAAACTAGAAATTGGAGATTTCCCCCCAAAAAAATCTGTTTAAAATTATAGAATTAGAAGTTTATCTGCACTTTGTAGCAGTGATTTTATTTCACCAATGTGTAAATCTTAACAAATCAAGTCTTAGAGATAATTGTTTAAAAAATCTCTCTGGGGGCACATAGCACCATCTCAAACCATTGGGATGACTCAAATGGTTGAGGATATCTAAACCAGATGGGCTTCGTGGATTTGCAGATTACTGTGAAATTGTACAGCCTGCAGAGTTTTCCAGTACAGCAAACATTCTCTCCAGTAGATTATTTAAAATGCTCAATAATGTATGTCTCGGCCTACTTCTGTTCTGGATTTAAGTGGTGGGTGATCAGAGGGTAATTCCATAGCCATCAGAAATGCGGAGCATCAGATGTTAGTGTTTCTATATAAGTAATGAGGAACTATTATGCTTTTTCCTCTTTTCCCTCATTAGTCACATCAAATGTTTTTTAAAGTTCATTTCAGAAATCACTGTTACAACTGAGAAATTAAGTCAATTCAAAAGCTGAGACTTCCTCTCCAAAATGATGCCTTCAAAATGTCATTGCAATTTTAGGTATTTGAATCTTTGTTTTGTTTTGTTTTTCTTTTCAGATTGTGGATATTCTTTTGTTCCTTTCCCAATCCGTGACTTGTGAACCACTTTTGTGTGGAAACAATGCAATTTATGTATTATTAAAAGGAATATTAAATTACTTCTAAGAAAATAATTATACCCACTATTTTAATATTTTATAAACCAGGAAATTGAATTATAAGCATTTTAACATCTACTGGAATAATTTCCCTGACATTTTGTTGGGAATTGCTGAAGACAGGAAACTGGCAGTTAGTAAAATTTAAAGCAGGTTCTGAGACTGACACTTTGTGAATAGATATTTGCGATGTAAAGCCTTGGGTTAAGTAAAGAAATAAAAACAGTGACCATTGATGCATTGTAATCCTATTCGCTTGCTTGGAACATGTTTATGAAGAAGAGAGAGTTAACAGAGGTGAAGAGAGGTTGTAGCATGTTCTAGCACATTCTGCATAAGATCATTATGAGTGGATGTAGGTATGATCTTAAAACCATGCAATTGTATTCATAAGAGGATGATTAAAATTACCGACTAAGAGGTAGCTGTAATTAACTCCTTGTGGTAAATGTTATGTCTGATTGGACAAATGTACCTTATTTATGTCTCTGAAACCATTTGCATAAGTGTGGCACTGAAACACTACTGCTCTGTATGATACAGTCACTGTTTGTAGTCTTTACCATCTGCCTACTAGGAGAGGTCTTTATTTTTTTTTTTTTAATTTTTTAAAATTAAATTTTTGGGTACAATTTAGATATACATAATGATCATATTCATCATAGGGAGTTTGTATATGATATATCTTGATTACTCTTTTTTTCCCTATCCCCTCTCTTCCCTTCAACCCCTCTTCCTCTCCTTATTTACAAAGCTTTGTTTCCATTTTATCCTACTTTTATCGTTTTTTTTCCTTTTCTTTTCTCTTCCTTCCTTTTCCCCTCCCTGGTTCCTCTTTCCTTTTGAACAATTTCTTCCAATTTCACAATATTTATTGTACATTTTGGTCCTTATTTACTCTTTCTGTTTTGGTGTCACCATTTTATTTCAAAGAGACATCTTTATTAACATGCCAGATCCTTGGACCAATCAGCTTGAGAATTTACCCTCATTCCTCACAACCTTGAGTCCTTAGAGATATTTTGAACTCACAATTTGATGTGTTATCCAGCCCTTCTGTAGTCTTTAGTGGGATTTTGGTATATAAATCCATTGTTTTCTGATATTTGGCTGTGGTAAACTGGTTTTAAAGAAATTCCTGTTTAGGAGCCACCTTCTAAGTTATATATAATTTTTTTAAAAGATCTTAAAAATTTTAAATTTCAATTTAAAAATTTTATCATAGTACATTCTTTTTGGGCCAGTGATATAGCTCAGCGGCATAAGTGCCTACCTGGCCAGAGCGAGGTCCTAAGTTCAGTTCCCTGTACCCACATAAAGAGAAAAAAAAAGTACATTCTTTTTAGGTCTTAAAGATTTATTGTCATTAAACTTCTTATCATGTTACATATAACAAGATACAAAATTTAATCTTTCATTGTCTCTCTCTATATAACTTTAGAGGTGTTTGATATTAACTTCCTAATATCATTCCTAATATTAGTCAAGTTATAATACATGTTCGATATCTCTTATCCAAAACATTGGAGACCAGAAGTGGTTCAGAGTTTGGAGTTTCTTGGACCTTAGAATATCTACATAAAATTTACACACTGAGCATTTCTATTTTTTTTAAGACAGTCTCACTGTTTAGTCCAGGCTGGTCTTGAACTCACTATGTATCCCAGGCTGGCCTCAAACTCATGGCAATCTTCCTGCCTCAGCCTCCCAAGTGTTGGGAACACATTGAACATTTCTGAAAATCCAAAATCCAAAATCCAAAATGCTCCCAAATCTTAAACTGTTTGAACATTATGTCAGTGCTTGAAAAGTTTTATATATCAAAGTACTTTTGATTTCACATATTCAGACTAGTAATGCTCAACTTGTGGTAGAGAACTGAATTCAGTCTACCCAGACTGAAGACTACATCTAGCTCACATTATCATTGGGAAAGATGACAAACAGGCTATAGTGTGATCTTACAGGGATGACTCCTCTGATTACAGACAGACCTAGGCCTCCAAGGGACTGTCACCTTTTGCATAGGCAAGTAGCAGCAGAATCACCCCTGGAACCCTAGCTGCAAGGGAGTCTAGTAAATGTAGCTGACTACCCATTATCTGCAGTATGGGAAGGCATGATGAAGGAGATTGGAGTGGAGGCTGAGTGAGTCAATCACAACATCAGTCTTCCTTGTTATGCATGACATGTGAGAGAAACTATGGAAGTAGCTGGAGGTCACATTGTGTGTGTATGTGTGTGTGTGCCTTACACAAGGAAATTGTCAGGGTAATTGTCATTGATATTAGTTTCTTAATAATAAAAAACCATTTTGTAACTAAGAGGAAACCTGCACAGTTGTAGAAAACTATAACTCTTTATAGGAGGTTAATCTAAAAGAGGGGTTGGTAAAATAGAACTTGTGGGCATAATCCTCCCCACTACTTGTAAATAAAGTTTTATTGGCACATGACCATGCTTATTCATTTCACCTTGTCTGTGACCATTTTCATGGTACAATGGCAGAGCTGAGTAGCTGCAGCAGACACTATTTGATCTACAAAGCCCCAAGTATTTACTAGCTTGTCCTTCATAGGGGAAGTTTTCCACTCCTAATCTATAACTCTATTGTGTATATTTAAAAACTATTAAAATTAATACTTTGATTAATGAGTGTGTAAAATAATGCTGATGAATTTTTATATTTCAATATTGCATTGGTGAGGTCAGTGTGCCAAGAAAACACACACACACACAATCAAAATAAAGCAAAAAGCATATACTCTTTCAACTACGGACAGTCAAGAAAAGAAATCTGAAAACTATGTGTTTACACAGGAATTCCCTGTGCTTGATTTTTACATGGAAATGGGACTGTTTTTAAAATCGATCATTATATAATTTTCTAAGCCCAAAGTCTCTGATCTGTTTTTTGAGTCCTTTGGCAGGCCAACAGTCTCTCTCACGGCCTCTCTCACAGTAAGATGTTAAAAGAAAACAATTGATTGAGTGAATGTTGTCACAGTACAAATGGAAGGAAAGGAGACTGTCTGCTGTTGACTTAAAGTGACTTGCTTGTTCACTTACTTTTTCATGGCTTTATTGAGCCATTGAGTGTCCTTTTAAAAACAATTTCAGTAGCCAGGAATGGTGGCGCATTCTTGTAATCCCAGAATTCTGGGAGGCTGAGGGAGGATGATGGTAAATTTAAACCCAGCCTGGGAAACTGAATGACTTAGTGAGACCTTTCTTCCAAAATACAACAGTTTTAGAAAGGACTGTGGATATAGCTTATTGTGAAAACCCTGGGTTTAATACTTGTCCTGGGGAAAACAAAACAAAACAAAAACAATTTAAACCACGATATTGATCTTTCTGTTATGGTTACAAACTATAGCCCTTCTTTGCATTTTTGGAGTAAGATATGACTGACTGCTCACTTAGGTATGTGTAGACTTGGTCTATCCACCGTATATTTTCCCCAATCCCTCCAATTTCACAAGGAGGCGGCACCTTAAAGTTTAAAGGGCAGGAAAATCTATGTAACATATAGATATGAGAATAAGAAAAATCCCTGAGCATCTACAGTTTGTAAGGTCATTGCTTCTTATCCACACACTGCGATGCTTTTTTTTTCTTAAGAGGACAATTTGTGTGTGACTGCTAAGGCCGATTGTGTCAGTGGGATTGGGCTGAAAGCCATCCAGGGCTGTGCTCTGCCACACCTTTCCTCTAGGATGTTTCTGCGCTAGAACCAGCTGACTGTGAACAAAATCCCCTTAAAAAGAGCCAACTTAAACCTCTTCTCCTTTAAACTGTGGGTATTCAGTGCTCTGTCCTGCACCAGTAAAGCTAATACATGGAGAGCACACTTACTCCACAAATTTCTGTGGACTGTGCTACAGTGGTGGAAAACAGGCTGCCTGTGCGTGAAACGACTGCGGTACCCTCTGGCCTCACTGCTTGCCACATACTGAAAGTCATTTCCAAGTCTCTGAAGGATGGGGGCTTTTTCTTTTGCTGCCAGTGCTATCTTATTAGTCTTCTATCACTGTTCCTTGCTAAACTCATTTTTAAAAAATCCCTGTTAAGTCCTGTTATGGTTTGTGTCTGGATGGGGTCATGGGGGCGGCCTTTTCAGAGGTGGCTACATCTAGAGTTCGTGA
Source organism: Erethizon dorsatum (assembly GCA_028451465.1). Lineage (NCBI taxonomy): Eukaryota > Metazoa > Chordata > Mammalia > Rodentia > Erethizontidae > Erethizon > Erethizon dorsatum. The sequence continues at coordinate 37,924,725 of CM051835.1, read as the reverse complement.
TTCATGGTCCAAGCTGGGATTAAGGGTGTGAGTGCAGCATCCACCCTAGAGCAGGCAGCCCACATACAATATAAGGTGCAGAAAGAGGCTTGTCCCTCCCCTTTTTGCTCTTGTTGCTTTTGCTGTCTTCTGCAGCCATGAGCTCTTGCCCCTCTGCCACATGCCACGCTGCCTTGGAGCCATCTGATTATGGACTGAAACCTGTACAAACTGTGAGCTAAATAAACCTTTCCCCCTTCAGTCATGGGTGTTAGGTATTTTGTCTCGGCAATGAGAGAAAAGTAACTAAGACAAGTTCTTAAAGGGCCATTTGACCACTGACATCCACTGTCTTCCAGAGTGCTTGTTCGCATAGGGGCTGCTCAGCACAGATAGAGCTAATGAGGTGATTGTGTGACTCCACCCCTCCCCACCTTGCAGGGCCTCCCAGAATCCTCCCGGTCTGTGGCTTCCATTGCTGTTATCAGTGCCTGCTGCCATTGTCTAGCTTCTACCTTCTGAGGTCGCATTCCGGGTTGAGTGCACCTAAATGCTGGAAACCAGGAATGTTTTAGATTTTGGACTTTTTCAAGTTTTGAAATATTTACATGTACATATGAGATATCTTGGGCGTGGGTCCCAAGTATAAACACAAAGTCTATTTAAATTTCATGCACACCTTATAAACATAGCCTGAAAATAACTTAACACAATATTTTTAGTGCACCTGCGTTTTGACTATGACCCAAGATATGAGATTAGGTGTGGCATTTTCTACTTGTAGCAGTTTGCCAACACTTAAAAAAACCTTTCAGATTTTGAAACATTTCAGATTTCAAATTTTTGGAATAAGGATGCTCAACTTTACCTGTGATGCCCTGGCACAGAGCCATTTTATTTGTATTTATTCCATGTCAGTTCGGAACTCTGTCTACCAGCCCGCTGGGCTGCCGCATCAAGGTCAGTGCCCTCTGACTGTGCTTAGAAGCATTTTTTTAAAAAGCTCTATTTTCTCTGCCCATCCTACTGTGAATGATCTTAATTCATTTTATTTACACAAAGTGGTATTTTAGGAAAAAGGGTTCTAACCTGAGATACGTTCTTCTAGTTGAGACAGATACCTGGGGGAATGTTTTAGGAGGCGCGCACAGGCTGTGCGTGCCAGAGAAGCTGTGGTTTTCTCGGAATGCGGCGTCAGAAGCTGTTCCCCTGGGGGTGTGCAGGCGCATGGCTGAGGGATTAATGAGGAAAAAGTTCCGGGGAGAATTTGGTTTGACGGAAGCCTCAGACTGGGAAGACAAATTGGATGAGGTTTGTGTGAGATGAGTGGAGGCAAAAATTCGTTTTCTGAAAAAACAGTGATGGGGGCGAGGAGATGGCTCAGCAGCGTAAGTGCCTGCTTGGCAAGTGCGAGGGCCCGAGTTCGACTCCCGGAACCCACATACGAGAAAAGGGCCGTTGATATCGCTCAGTGGCACGGGCGCCTGCTGGCCCGGAGGGTCCTGAGGTTGACCCCTGGTACCCACAAAACAACAACAACAACAACAACAACAAAACAGTGATAAAGTTTTGTGTGCAACGGCTCGAAGAACAAGAGCTGGGTCGGCGACAAGGTTTCTGTGAAGCAAAGCACTGTGAAGAGAGCAAAGGCTTTGAAATCGAAGTATTGAATTTTGGCTCCACCTTTGCTTGTTTGTGTGATTTTGGTCACTAACCTCAAAGCGTCCATTTTTAAAAGGAGCGCAGAAATATCCTGTGGTGGGCTTCGTGTGAAGACTAAAGGCTTGGCATGAGGTAGGCGCTCAACCAACGTCGGCTTCATTCTTTCCATTATGTTAGCAATTTCACCACAGTCGTGTTTTAGCGCCCACTGTGCACCTGTGAGGGAGCTCCTGCCCTCTCTTCACGCTTGGCCTTCTGGTACCATCGTGCTTCAGTCAATGCCTTCTATGTATTTCTGAGTCTCCAGGAACGCTCTCCTCGCAATGTCCAGTAAATCTCCATTAATGCTTACACTTCAAGTTACTGGAAGTTTGGTTTTTACTGACTGCTGTCAAAACCTTCCTAATTTGTGTTATTCTCCTCCTGGCCACAGTGTGCATACAGGGGAATGTAGGGGAGTCGTGGTTGCATGTGGATATCAAATTTTGCTACTGGACATGGTAGATAGTAGAGATAGGATGAAGGGACCCAAAAACGTAAGGTGGCATCTACTTTTGTGACGCAGGTTTTGTTATTTTTCCTTTTCACCTAGAAAATAGTAGTTATTTTGACTTACATAAAGTATGTTTGAAGATGTTTTGCTGTTTGGTTTGAAGAAGTAGCTTACACTTGCTTCTAAGTAGCTTGTTAATCTAGAATGAGGTGGATTTCTACCTCAGAGAGCCGAGCCCAGAATGGCTGGAGATGGTGAGTGTTTATAAAAAGCACTTTGGATACAATGGAAGGATTTCATAGGGAGCTCTCGGAAGGGAGGCGTTTTGATATGGTTGTTGGAGGCAATGTTGGTTGGAAATAAGGCACGTTTCCCCACTTGGATGAGAGAAGGATGTGTTAAATATTTAGAGGGTTTCCTTCACATTTAGGGCATGTTTGTAATGACAAAGTCTTTTTTTAACCCACCAGTAACCAGAGGTCAAATTTAGCCCAGTAGGGAGTATGTCCAAGGAACAGGTATATTGTTGGGTCTGTTCTTTTCTTGACTAAATTTGTTTGCAAGTTCTAAGTTTCTTGTACTGCTTGGAAAGAAGACTAGAAAACTGCCTGTTTGAAAGCTGTGGACATTCTATGCTCTAATTCAACTCTAGCTTCCTATAAGGAGGGAGGGAGAGTTAGAGAGTTTTACTCTTTCTTGTCTCTCTTTGGTAATTATTTCACCTTTATAAAATGGAAGAAGAGAACTGAAGTCTGAATAATTTACAGTGAATAACTATGACTTGCAGTGAATAATTATCAGGAAAAAAATCTGAGTGACCAGAAAACTGGCAGAACACCTGGAATGACACTGCAATACCTGTGAGTGCCATTTGGAACCTTCTAGAAATTTTGAGGATCTTTCTGAGTGCCAACAAATCACAGTGGGTTGAAAACAGCTCCCACATGGAGGCTTCTGTGTCCCACGCTCCAGTTTCTCTAATCCTGTGCTTAATCCCTCCTGTGATCTCCTCTTCATTTGCTTTATGGCTAGATTCCCCTTTCAGGTAAAGTGCCTCTCGCAAGGTTAGTGTGGAAGAGATTTGCTGTGTGCACTAAACCCCTTTCTTCTTCCAGGGCACTCAGCTGAAATACTTTTCCCGGCCACCTGCTTCTAGGTGGAGCTGGGAGGCGGTGCTGGAGGAAATGACATGCGGCTCTCGAGGGTGAAAAGGTCCTGTTCCATTCAGTGTATCTCCTTTCCTCCCCACTCTTTGCAGGTGGTTGATGCCAAAGCAAACTCACCGTGAAGGCAGGATAAGACACATGCAGCCCAGGAGAGGCTCAGATCCCTGAGTCATCAAGGGAAGAGACTCTCCCAATCAGTAATCGAGGCTTTGAACTTTGCATAGTGAAAAAAAATAACTTCTATTGTGTCAGGCCACTTGCAATGCGGGGTTGTGTCTTAGAGCAGTGCATTTATCTTGCCTAGTACATTAAGCCACTCACGCCACTCTCTTTGTGAACATTCATTATTCATCAGTTCATCTTTAAAGCAGGTGACTCATAGTTCACTTAACATGAGGAAAGTTCTGAAACTATTGGATTGTTAGGAATCACAAAGCCCCTTTTGTTCCTGGGTATTTGGTTTAGTTTTTTCTGAGACTGCTGGATTAGTCAGTAGTTGTGGAAGCCACTGTACGAGGTGCAGCATAATCCATCTTGGCGGGAAGGAAATGAGCTAGCTTAGGTTTTCAGTTCAGGTATCCTGATGCACAGTGTTTTGTGCTCTGCTGCCAGGTACAGCATAAATGATCTATTGTCAGTGATGGCTAATATGCAGAAGTTTATGAATTTTGAAAGTTTTTTTGTAATTATTTTTTGTAATTATAAAACAATGTCAAACTGTCAACTGTGAAATTGATGTTGGGTGCAATCTACAGAGCTAATTTGATTTCACCAGTTATGCACGCATTCTTTGTCTGTGTTGTGGTTGCATGAGATTCAATTACATGCAGCTTCATGTAACCACCACTCATGATCAAGATGCAAAACTGCGCTTTCACCAAAAGACTTTCTCATGTTAATCCTTTATAGCCACACCTGCAATCTAACACCCAGCGCCCGACTCTTGGCAACATTAATATGCCCTTCATCTCTCTGTGTGATTTTGAGAATATTGTATATAATTGCAATCAAAGTATTTGATACTTTGGGATTGACTTTTGCCATTCATCACACTTCCCTGGAGTCTGTATTAGTCAGGGTTCTTCAGGTAAACAGAACAGACATAAAAAGAGATAGAGAAAAAGATTTATTGTGAATGACTGACTTGTATTATTTCAGATGCTGAGAAATCCCACAGTGTGCTGTCTGTAAGCAGGAGACCGGCGAGAGCTGGTGGTATAGTTCTAGTTCAAACCTGAAGGTCTGAAAACCACCAAAGTGGTTTTCAAGAGTCTGAGGCTGAATCTAAAGACCCAAAACCAAGGAGCCTCTGTGCCCAAGCACGGGAGAAGGTGGGTGCCCTACACCAAGCAGAGAGAAAGAATTCACCCTTTTCTGTCTTTTTGTTATTCAGGTCCCTATCAGATTAGCTGATATCTTCCCACACCGGTGACAGGTGAATCCTCTTTACTTATCTACAAATTCAACTACTAATCTTCCAGAACCACATCATGGATGCACCCAGAAATAATGTTTTTTTCATCAATCCATGCATCCTTTATCACAGGCAAGTTAAAACTTAAAATTAGCCATCAAAATTTCAGGCATTGCTAGTTTGAACCCATAAACATCTTCTTAAACCAATAATTCTCCAAATAAAGACAGGAAGGCCATAATTCTACCTAATAAGATATAATTACCCTGTGTACAACAAAAATACACTTAACTCTTCCCCACAAAGAAAGCCATAGTGTTTTAGCGATGATTATTCTTATCCTGATAGCCCATTAAATATCTTCCATTATTTAAAATTAAGATACCGGTATAAAGTCAATACATCTTATGAATACATACAAAGAAATGAGAGAAACCAAAAGTATTTGCCTCATATATATATACACAAATATTCATCAGAACAGGGAGTCCTCGCGTCCTCATTTCTATGAGAGGCCATGCAGTCCTAGTCTGTAACTATTATCTCCTATCCATTCTGTATCCCTCTGCTTCAGCAAGCACCGTGGTTGGTCATAGTTATTTACTGGGTGGAGTAATCCTAACTTGCATTTCTGGAGGGCCCGGCCATTAGTAGACCTCCCTGTATTGGGTTGTCACCACTTCCTGATGTCTTTAATCACAGGGTACAGTATTACTAAAGGATGTGCTAAAGGATCTCTTATATTCCAGAAAGATTCTTCCTTACCCCATTGTAGAATTACAGTCCAGTCTCTCCTTGGTAATTTGGATCAGTCACCCCAGGTAACACCATAACTCCCTTCTTTTCCTGTTGCCTCAGAGGTCAACCAAAGGGACAAGGCGGCAGTCCTATCTCCACGTTCAGTGGAATCATGATTGTGTCTCTTGGTGGAAGAATTTGTCCCTCTGGAATGAAGACCTCTAGGCCACCAGAACACAAGGTTGAAGGAACAGGAAGCAAACATTCAGCTAATAAAGAGTGATGCCACCCCCACTTCCACCCCTTGGTCCCTGGACCCTTGAGTTCCAACGATGAGAGACAGTGCAATACACTGGATGCTGATTCAGAGCATGGACCGCCTCTTGGTGAACCTGGTCCCAGCCCTACAAAGGATTACCGTCTAGCTGAGTCTTCAAAAGGCCATTCCACTGTTCTACAGAGCCAGCTGTTTCAGGATGATGAGGACCACACTAAAATCCATGAACTCTGAGCACGGCCCAGTGTGGCAGTTCTACTGCTATGAAGCAAGCTCCTTGGTCAGAGGCAGTGCTATGTGGACATCATGATGATAGACAAGGCATTCCATAAGTTCATGGGTGAGAGCTTTGGCAGAGGCATTTCATGAAGGGAAGGCAAATCCATATTAGAGTATCTATTCTAATAAGTACGAAATGCTGCCTGTTCTATGATGCAAGTTTGTCACCAGGTTGCTGGGTTATCACCCCAAGGTGTGGTAAAGTTTTTAGGATTTTGGAGCATATCTGTGCCATCATCCACAGATAACTACTCTCCTTTTGAGGAACAGTTGTTGGCCCATTACTGGATGTTGGCAGAGACTGAATACTTGTCCACGGGCTGCCAAGTTATCAAGTGACCTGGGCTGGTCATCAGGGACTGGGTGTTGTCTGACCCACTAAGCCATGAGGTTGGCATGCACAGCGTATTGTGTCATTAAATGGAAAGAGTATGCAGATGATTGAGGCTGAGCATCCACGGCTCCAAACGGAAGTCCTGTTTTCCCCGGCCACTTCAGGCATTGCACCTGCACAATGGACCAGATGCAGAGCTTTCTTCTGTTCTGGACCCTACTCAAAACCAGGAATTGTTCCAGTCACTCAGTAAATGGGCCAAAGCAACCCCCAAAGAAGGAATATGGTGGCTCCAAAACCCAAAGAGGACTCTGCAGTGGGCGCCAGGCCTACGACCTTTGACCGGATCCTTCGGCTCTCCAGCAGGCAGACAGCCTCGTGTGTTATTTCACCTCTGATTCTGCAGGCAACCATTGTAAGCCAGCTTTGTAAATCCTTTATATATCGTATATATTTTACATTAAATTTGTTCCTCTAGTGAACCCTAACATACAGCATGTTAACCTGTTATCAGGTATATATTTTTACAAACATTTTCTGCAAGTCTTTAGTTTGTCTTGTTCTGTCGATTGGTTCCTTTCCTGTATAAAAATAGTTTAGTTTGATAAAATCTCATTTGTCTATTTTTGCTTTTGGGATCCTATTCCTAAAATTCTTGCTCAGATCAAAGTCATGGTGTTTTTCCCCTGTTTTCTCACAGTAGTTTTACAGTTTTGGGTCTTTTAAGTATTTAGCTATTTTGAGTTGATTTTTGTATATGGAGTAAGATAAGGTCCAATTTCTTTCTTCTACATATAGATATCCAGTTTTCCCAAAAACATTTTTTGAAGACTTTCCTTTCTCCATTGTGTGTTTAGGCATTTTTTTCAAAAATAAACTAAGTGTGAATGTATGGACTTAGTTCTAGGCTTTCTGTTTTGCTTCATTTGTCTGTGTATCTGTTTCATCCCAGAAGCATACTGTTTTGTGCTATAGCTTTTTGGTGGATTTTGAAATCAGGTAGTGTGATGTCTCAAGCCTTGTCTTTTTATTTAAGCTACTCAGGGTCTTATGTGAATTCATGAAAATCATAGGATTTTTTTTTCTATGAAAAATGTCATTTGAGTTGTGATGGGGATTGCATCAAATCTGTAGATTACTTGGAGTAGTATGGACATCTTAACAATGTTAATTATTTCAATCCATAAACATAGGCTATCTTTCCACTTAATTGTATCTTCTAATTTCTTTCATCAATGTTTTATAGTTTTCATCATATGGATCTTTCACCTCCTTAGTTAAATTTATTTTTAAATATTTTATTGCTTTTATAGCTATTACAAATGGAATTATTTTCTTAATCTCTTTTTTTTTGGATCGTTCACTGGTAGTGTATAAAAGGGGTACTGATTGTATATTAATTTTGTGTCCTGCAACTTTACTGAATTTATTGGTTCTTACAGTTTTTTGAGTCTTTAGTTTTATTTATATATGATCATATCATCTGGAAACAAGGACAATTTTACTTCCTTTATGATTTGAATAGTCTTTATTTCTTACTCTTTGCAAATTATTTTAGCTAGGATCTCCAGTACCAAGTCGAAGGAAACTGAAAAGAGTGGGAATCTTTGTTTTGTTCCCAAACTTAAAGAAATTGTTCAACTTTTCACTACTGAATATGATGACAGCTGTGAGCTTGTCATATGTGACTTCATTGTGTTAAGTTGCATTTTTTTCTATAACTAATCTGTTAGCAGCTTTTTAATTGTGATAGAATATTGAGTTTTGTCATTGTTTTTCTGGAACCTACCATATTGAGATGATGATGGTTTTTGTCCTTTATTTTGTTAATGTGGTATATATCTCACATTTTAAAATTTGCATATGTGTAATTATTCTTGTATCACAGAGATATATACTTCTTGTGCAAAGAGAATGACCCTTATGGCATGCTATTGAATTCAATTTGCTAGTATTGTTTGAGGATTTTTATATCCTTTTCAATGGGGGTGTTGGTCTACAATTTTCAAAAGGCCCCTGAATTTCAGTCAGATTTATTTCCCACCATGTGACACGCAAATGTCTCATCAAGAGTCTAGAGTGGTTACTACTTCTCGCTTACCAGGTCAGATCAACAAAATGTCATCAATGGGATTGAGCAATGTGATTCTTCTGGAAGGGAAAGGCGATAAAGATTGTAGAATACAAAGTCAGCACACAGAAAAGAGTAACTTTTTATACACCCATAATGAACTAGCTGAAAGAGAAATTAAAAACCAATACCATTTACAATAGACACATACACACACGGGCCTAGAAATATATTTAACCAAGTAAGTGAAAGACCTCTACAATGAAAATTATAAAACATGATGAAAGAAATTACAACACACACACAATTAAAGACATTCTATGCTTAAGCATTGTAAGAATTAATATTGTTAAAATATCATGCTGCCCAGAACAATCTACAGATTCAATGTAATTGCCATCACAACACCAGTGATGTTCTTCTAGTCATAGAAGAAACAATTTCAAAACCCTTGTGGAATCACAAATGACACAAATAACAAAATCAATCCTGAGTAAAAGGAACAAAGCTGGAGACATCATAATACCTGACTTCAAAAATACTATGAAGCTACAGTAAATAAAACAGCATGCTTTCGGCGTAAAAACCAACACATCGAAAAATGGAACAGAGCAGAACATCCAGAAATTAATGTATTTATAGCTATCCGACTCTTTAACAAAGTAGTCAGTCTACTGGAGAAAGGACAATCTTTTCAATTAGTGATATGGGGAAAACTGGACATACATATGTAGAAGAATGAAACTACAGTCATACCTTGCACTATATACAAAAATCAACTCAATATTGATGTAGGACCTAAATGTAAAACCTGAAATTATGAAATCCCTACAAGTTAACCTAGGGTAAACCCTTTAATATGTTAGTAGAGGCAAAGATTATTTGAGTAAGATCCCCAAAGCACAGGCAATGAAAGTAAATCTAAATGAATGGGATTGTGTCAAACTAAAAAAAATTCTGCACAGAAATAAGAGATGGTCTGGATAAGGGAAGATGCTTGCAAACTATCCATCTGTTAAAGGACTAATATCCAGAATATATAAGAAATTCAGACAACTCAGCAGCACCCCCCCCCCAATAATCTTGTATAAATTGGGCAAAAGGCCGGGCGTGGTGGTGCATGCCTGCAATCCCAGCACTCGGGAGGCTGAGGCAGGAGGATTGCCAAAAGTTTAAGGCCAGCCTGGACTACATAGTGGGTTCAAGTCCAGCCTGAACTACTTAGCAAGACCCTGTCTCAAACAACAAAAACAACAACAACAACAGCAACAACAAATGGGCAAAAGATCTGAGTCGATATTTCTTAAAAGAATACAAAGAAATGCTCAACAAAAACATGAAGAAATGCTGAACATCAGTAATAATCAGGGAAATGCAAATCAAAATTACAGTGCAATATCATTTTATCACAGTTAGAAAAGGTATTGTCATAGAAGAAAAAAAATACTGGCAGAGGTGTGGAGAAAGGAGAACTCTTATATGCTGTTCTTATACATTACTGGTGGTAATGTAACATTGTACAACCATTCTGGAAAACAGTATGAAGCTTCCTCAGAAATCTGAAAGTCAAACTGCCCTTTAATCCAGCAATCCTACTATTGGGTATACATCCAAAAGAAATAAATCATTATATGAAATATATACTTGCACACTCATGGTTATTGTGGCATTACTCACAATAACAAAAATGTAGAATCATTTGAGATGTCACTGATGGACAAAAAACCCCAAGAAGTGTATAGAACAATAGTGGGACATTATTCAGTCATAAAAACATGGGATTCTGTTATTTGTATATGGACAGAACAGGAGGACATCATGTTAAGTGAAGTAAACCAGGCAAAGAAAAAAAAATACCACATGTTCTCATTCATGTTTTGAAAGATAAAAACATGGATTGCATAGAAGTAGAGTAGAATAAATACACTAGAGGACAAGGACAAGAAGAACAGAGAGGGAGAAGGATAAAGAAGTTGGGTAACAGGTACTAAAGAAGACTTAGGTAGGGGAATTTAGTTCCGGCACTCTACAGCATAATAGTGTGACTGCAGTCCACAATGGTCTTTTTACACATTTCAAAATAACTAGGGAAAAAGAGTTTCAAGTTTCCCAACACACTGAAAGGATAATATTTAAGGAGAAGGAAATGCCAATTACCCTAATTTGTTCATTGCACATTGTATATATGTACTGAACTATAATACTGTGTTCCCTAAATCAGTACAAATATATGTCAACCAAAAGTAAAAATCAAGTGTCATTGCATACTAAATTATGATACAGGGCTGGTGATTTCCTGTACACCCAAGTAAGTCAGCAAAGATGTACTTCTGGCCTTGCTAACTTCACAACAAACTGCTTCTGTGGGACTTTAGGGACAGGGATGGAGACAAGGACATTCATTTATTGAGTAGCAGCTGCACATCCAACACCTTGGGAGATATTCATTTGCTCAAGGGATGAACCCAGCAGCAGCAATTGGGGTGACTCTGGCTAAGCTTCTGATAATTCACTGTCATTGTCTAAGACTCAGATGATTTCTGTATGGGGTCCCACAGGAGAGTCAAGCGGATGTGGTGAGAATCGCTGCTTCTGTGTCTTTCAAGCCCTCGAAGGTGGTACTGACTGCTGAAGAGGCTCTAGTAAGGTTGCATGCCTTCGGATTCACTATTTTTCTAGGTTGTGGAGTTCTAATAGTGTCTGCTTGGTCTTTTCCACCATAACAGCTTTACTCCACAGCTTAGGGAAACAGTTCAGGGGGTCTTGGAGCTCGAAGTAGACCTACTCTAAGTATGCATTCTGGAACGGGGGAAATGGCCACACATGAGTTCAGAGACCTCCTGGACCCACTGCAAAATGGGTGTGAACAAAGACCCCTCGTTCACCTGACCTTCATGAGCCTGTGATTTGATGGTGGCCACAGTGACATGTAGAGTCTTTCTGGAATTAGTCTTAGTTCATAGCCAGTTTCTAGTAGTCCCTGAAATACTCCATTTTGTGACTTCTTCCTAAGTTAAATCATACAGCTGTTGACCATTTGACTTTTGTCACTTATCATAATTCCAATGAGATCCATTCAAGTTGTTATGTGTATCAATAGTTCAACCTTTTATATTGCTCAGTTGTGTTCCATGGTGTAGAGGAACCAGTTTGTTTAACAATTCACCCACTGAAAAATAAGGAGTGCTCCTATTTTTTCAGCCATTATGTTTAAAGTACAAGTTTTTGTTTGAGCATAGGCTTTAATTTCTCTCTGAGATAAATTTCCAAAAGTTCAACTATTGGGTTATATGGCAAATGCATTTTTAGTTTTAGAGAAACCTGCTAAACTATATTACAAAGTGGCTGTACAATTTTGCATTCCTATCAACAATTCCTACCACTTTTCATGCAGTCCTGTCAATATTTGATGTCACTATCTTTTTTAGACATTTTCAGAGTGATGTATTGATATCAGTACTATAGCTTTAATTTTTTCTTTCTTTTTTATTTTAAAGAGAAAAAATAGAACAAAATTTCAAAACAACATAATAGGAGGGTAACAATGGTTAATACACTGCATATTATCTTTAAATTATTTACTCAGAGTACAAAATATTGGCATTCAATAGTCCAAAAATTATTAGCACAAAACTTTCTTTTCAATGAACTAAGAGAAATTAGTAGTATATCTATCTTAACTATCTTTTTCTAATGTTAGTGAAATTAAATAGTTTTTTATGTGCTTATTTGCTGTTTTTCCTCTCCAGTGAAATAGTTTTTCATGACCTGCCCCATTTTCTAATTGAATTATTTGAGTTTTCAGAGTTCTCTTATAGTCTATAACAAGTTTCTTTGTTGGCTATGTAGTTTGCAAATATATTCTTCTATTCTAATTATTCTTTTTGTCCTTTTTTTTTTTTTTTTGTGGGTACCGGGGGGTCGACCTCAGGACCTCGCGCGCCAGCAGGTGCCCGTGCCGCTGAGCAATATCACCGGCCCCTTTTTCGTATGTGGGTTCCGGGAGTCGAACTCGGGCCCTCGCGCTTGCCGGGCAGGCGCTTAAGCCGCTGAGCCATCTCACCGGCCCTCTTTTTGTCCTTTTAACAGGATCTTTCAGAGAAGAAACATTTTAGGTTGATGAAGTCTAGTTTATCATTTTTTATGAATTATACTTTTAATTCCAAATCCAAGAACTCTTCACTTAGCCATAGGTCTCAAGATTTTTTTTCTGTGCCTTTTTTCTAAACACTTTATAATTTTACATTTAGGTCTACGATACATTTTGTGTAAATTTTTGTAAAGGTATAAGGTTTAGCTTGCATTTCTTTTTGTTATGGCTTAGGGTATCCAGTTGTGCAAATGCTTCATGAAAAGAAATGAGAATAGCTAGTTCCATATCCATGACATTCTCTTACTTGTATTTTCATGAATGAAAGACAGGGAGATGCATGCAGGGAAAACTATATTATCTAGTTATGCACCTACATATAAATAAAATTAGTTAGGAGGGTCTTAAATAATCAGCCACAGACCAAAGGTAGCCTGCTGTTATATTTGTCTTACACAATGTTTTAAAAAATACTTTGTATAATGACTTCATTTCTTTTGAATACATCCCCAGCAGAGGGAGAGGTAGATCATATGATAGTAATATTTTCAGTGTTTTGGGGAAACTTCATACTGTTTTCTGGAATGCCTGTACTAACTTGCACATCATTAGATAGAAAAACTTAGTTCTACTGTTCTAGAGCACAGTAGGGTAAGAATCATCTATACACATTTATTATATATTTCAAAATAACTGAAAGAGTTTGACATTTGCCACTATATAGAAATCATAAATGTTAGAGGAAATAGTAACAGAATTATCCCTGATTTGATTGTTGCATATCATATAGTTGCATTGAACTAGTATACCATAAATATTTATGTGTCAGTTACAAACAAGAAAATAAAAATAAAATAGATTTAAAATATTGTATGCCAACTTAAAGATTTTACATGTAAATATAGATTTAAGGGTTCTTTTTAAAAATCAGAAGATGTGATAGTGGTAGACTCACTTTCCTGCCTGCTTATGAGCTGGAGTGCTCCCCTGGGCAGTGTACCCACTCTTCCATTCATGTTACCGTCAGTCCCTATTCACTCCCAATGCACATCTCTCTCTGTGGCACTCATTTTTGTTTTTCGTACTACTGTTTTAGTTGGCCAGTGCTCTGTTCCTGTATGAAACTCTCTTTACTTCGTTTGGGCTTTTGCACCTTAGGTTTCTCATCCCGGCCTGGGACTCTTTCTTTCCATTTCCCCTACCTTTTGTCTTTGCTCTTCCTTTCTCAGGTTATTAAATCTAATTTTAACTTTGGTAATAAAGTTGTCACTCAAGAGTGGCCTTTCGCTGGGGGTTCATAGGTCCTGTGGAGTGTTGGCCCCAAAGGACTTCCAGCCACTGTGAAGTTCAGGCATTGCAGCACATCAGCTGTGAGTCGCTGGTTCTCAAGATAGAGGTGGGAGTGGGGTGCATAGAATGTTCACTGGGTCACACCTCAGTTATTAAGAGCCTGCCCTCTAGAGTTGGGCCAAAGTGTAAATAGTGGCATTTGCACTATGGTTCTTCTAAGTCATACTTGGAATCATTGAAAAAAAATTGGCCTTCAACTAAGGGATGACTCATGGCACTCTGGAGAGGGAGGTCAAGAAAGAGTATGTCAAAGATGGGAAGTTTCAAAACTTCTGGGAACATCTAGGTCAAGGAACGTCACACCTGGAATCCAAGGCCTTCCTCTCTCAAACCCCACAAATCACCTTTGATTTTAGGAGAAACAGTGCTACGAAAGATAACCATCTTGAGCACAAGATGGCAGTCTTACATCTGCTTCCCTCCCTGAGGCTGTCTGGAGAAAAGTGATAGGAAACAGAGCAGAAACAAAATTGCTGTGTCGCTGAGAAATATCGAAAAATAAACAGTAATCAAGAAGAGTGACGATGGTAGGAAAGAGATTAAAAATAAATGCAAGTGTTTTGTATTTTGTTTTGTTTTGTTTTAAAATTTGGCCCCACTCAGAGTCTTGAGTCCTGTGCTGAACAGATGTGGGCTTGCGTCTCACACGTGCATTTAGGCTCAGATCTAGAAGAAAGACCTAGAAAATGCAGGGGGTGTAGAAGGAAGTAGATACCATACGTGCTGGGGAGACGGCAGACAAAGATCCAGGTTCTCAGATGGAGGGGTCTTAGACTGGACCCCTGTGAAACTAAGACAAAGGGAAATCTTATACAGAGATCTAAGCCCAGGTCTAGCAAGTGTGTAGATGGGGGTTCCGTTTATAGGTAGATACTAAACAGACTCTGGAATGTTTCTCCTATCTCTCTCTTTCTCTCTCTTTTCTCATCCCTGCTTCCCATGCCTCTTCTGCTAAAATGTAACTACATTGGGAACACCTTCTTCGTTGCAAAGAAAATTATACCCCAGAATGAGAAGAAGGCTAAAGAGGAAGGTTAACTTAAAAAATGACTTTCTGGCTTTCTCTAATGAGCCACCCAATGTATCCCAGGCAATGTGGAGGCAACATGGTCCTTACAACCAGTCCTGTAGTTGTGTCAAAGACACCAAAGCCAAGGAAGCTGGTGGTTGCTTCAAGGGTAAGGTGAGGTCATTCTGGACCTTGCCACTTCTCATGCTGGCCAGCGACAGGGCAGTCCTTTCTGTAGGCAGAGAGGAGTTGTTCTTTCCGTCCAGGGAAGGATGAGCTGCACTGCATTTGTCAGTCTTTGTCAAAGCGCTCTTAAACCAGCACTGCATGACTTTGTTCACTTACAAAATGAGGTTAAAGCAATACAGCCACTTCACAGGCAATATTTTTCTCATAATGTCCCAGAATTAAAATTACAGACACTCAAAACAATATCTGATCAATCACCTGAGAGCCTTGTAAGATAGAAGTCTGATAATATCACCCCACTTGTTAAACATGGAGCTACAAGCACTGAAAGACAAGTTAGTAACCTGAAACCGCACTATGCTTCTGCTTTATAGATAATCTTGAGGTCTTTCATCTTTTTAGAATACTATGCATTCTATTATTTAGAACACAAGGAGCTCATAGGACACCAGAGAATCACAAGCAAAGCTGGTGGCTGATATTGTCTTTGAGGTGGGGAAGCTACTGGGATGGCTGTCAGGATATCCCCTCCCAATCCAAAAGTTCTAAGAGGCACATTTTTTTCAAGTTTAAGATAAAGAGCATTGATGATATTTTTGGTTCATCTTGAAGATCAGCTAATAGTCTTTGAAGATTATTGGAAATATTCTAGAGTACTGAAAAATCAAGAATTAAGTTTTACTTGCCCCCAGAAGTTGCATTATTCTTTGGGGACAGACTTTTCCCTTCTACTTATAAATGATGCTAAGAGGAAACGAGAAAGCAAAGGGTTTCTTTCATGTCCAGCACCTTCTCCAAATGCACAATGTCCAAGTATGATCCCGTGCAAACATGCCTCCCATGGAATAGAAAGGGTTCATTGAAACTTGCTTCAAAAGCAATAAAAGGAAGGTGAAAGGTGCACTTTCTGTATTTGTAAAGGGGTTTGCATAATCTCTAGGGCTTCTAGGCAGAAAAGAGGTATTTTTGTTATAAGACACGAGGTCAGTGAACTGACCATTGCAACCTTTTAACAAAGAAAAATCACTTAGGTGAAAAAGTAACAGAATTTCAAGAAAAGGTTGATTTCATTTTACAGAATAATTTGTTTCCTATTTTTTTCTTTGCTGAGATGACTTCAGAATTGCAATTCTGATATAGAGTTTGTCTCCATATGTTTTCTATTCATCAGATTTAGGATAGAACAATTCTAAGGTTCTCTAAAGCCCAGGGCTACGATCCCCAAGGACAGGGAAGGAGGATGAACAGAAGGAGCTGTCCACGTGTGAAGATGCTGGGGAAAGCTTCAGGGCCTTTCAGATGTAGGTTGTGGCAGAAATCACCGAACATTCCCAGACAGGCTGTTGCATTGCTGAGAGAGGACTGGCCACAGGGCAGGTTCTAATTGGATCAAAGGAAGTGGCAAGAAAGCAGTCACCATGTCTTCTTAGAGTCTCGTCTGGGGACAAGGGGCCAGCAGACACAGATTGTGCTAACTGGGAGGACAGAGAAAAGGGGTAGGCATGGCCATTTGCATAGCATGTGGCTTCTCCCATGTGCTATGCTCCTCCCACCCACTTTGCATTTTCTCATGGCAATCCTCCTGGTCATTTCTCTTAGAAAATTTACGAGCATTCTCTAAGACTCAGATCTAGGGTCACTGCTTCAGTGAAACTTTCCCTGAATCCCTGGTGGAGCTCTGTGCTCCTGTGTCTCATGTAAGCCCCGGTATAAACCTTGAACTGATCTACTTAACATAGGTCTTCCCATTGGACTTCAAGTTCTTGGAAGATGGAAACTGTGTCTCAGTCTTCTTTCTACTCCGAGTGTTTAGCAATGTCTGTCAATTGACTTGAAGAGAAAAGGAGGTCTGATGGCTAAGGGCCCTCCCACCTCCAAATTCTTCCCTGGAAGTCAAGATTGGGGATTGATGTTGGTATTCTTTGCTGGCTTGTAGATGCTCATGCTTGTGAGGTAGTCTCAGAGTACCTCCAGGAAGGTCTCACACTATCGAAAATGTTCCCTTCTCAAGCAATAACCTGTATTATTTTTGTGTAATTACTGAGTTATCCTTTGATGGAGACTGATTGTTTTGCTGATGGAAGGCTAATTAATTATGCAATACCAGCAAAGGTCTGCATATGGAAATATAAGACATGGAGAGGATTCTGTAGCCAGTGCAAATGAGGGAGCCATACCTCTATGACATTCTCATAACTCCTGGAATGTCAGAAAGAAAGGATCATTGGGATTATCTAGTTCATCATTGTTTTGATTATTGATTAGTATGTAGGAAATTACCCAAATCTTAGTGGCTTAAAACAATTGCCGCTTTACTCTACCTCACAATTTTGTGAGTCAGGAATTCAGGCAGGGCCAGCCAGTTCCTCCTGTTCAAGCAGCATTACGTCAATCACCCGGTAGTACTGGGATGGAGGGTGGGATGGTCTGGAAGACCCAACGGACTCCCTTTAAATGCACACTGTCCTGACAGGGGTGTTTAAGGGACTGGAACTATTGGCTAACGTGGTCTCCTGCATGATAGCCTCAGGGTAGCTGGATATATCACGCATGGTGGCCACGGGTCCCAGTGTGAGTCTCTAGTGCACAAGGTAGAAGCTACAACTCTTCATATGACCTGGCCTCAAAAGTCACAAACTGATACTTTACTAACTTACATTAGTGAAGGAGTCACAAGCCTGCCTTGCTTCAAGGGGAGGGGACTTGGGGCTTGCTTCTCACTGGGCATAGTGTCGAAGAATTTGCAGCTGTGCTTTAGAACTGCTATCCTCGTTTTATAGATAGCATGTGAGGCTTGGGGTATATTGTTGTGGAAAATCCAACCAAGACCAAAAGGAAAGTGCTCCACACCAATGAGTTTGGAAGGCAACTTGCTTTGTAACACCAGTGGGCTGATGGGAACCAGGTCCAAATCATCAGCCCAGAGTCAGTTTAGAGTATAGTTTAAATACATTTTTGCAAGCAGGAAATACAAAGCTGATAGCAGGTTATTACATGAATTAAATCATATGTTGTCAGGCAGGCTTATTCTAAGCAGGCTTACTTATAAGGAATTGTTTATTATAAAGTGGGAACATTCTGGGAAAGAGGAGAGGGGGCTTGAACAGAGCAGGTAGAGTTAAATGTGTCCTTGACTGGGCCAGTTTGTTCTGGGCCCAAAGTCCTTGAGGCAAACTGGAAAACTGCAAATATATCCCTCCGGGTAGGAAAATACAGACATTACAGCTGGACGCAGTCAGGCTGACCTAGTGCATTATCTGGGAGAAGCAGCTGGACACAGACCGTCAAGGCTAACTGAGTCTAACGATGTGACAGGCAGCATGAACTTAGGCAGAGGCTGCGAACTGATTTCTAATTCCTGCTGTAAGATTTCCATAAGTTTGCTATTCTATAACTTTGCTCTTACAATATGATTTGTTCAAAGCTGCCGCATGAACTTCAGAGTGGCCCAGTGCTGACTGAACTCATGCCTGTTAATTTCTGTCACTAAGTGGAGCTATTGCCGAGATGGTACCTGCACTGCACGACCCCTAAGCTGGGTTTCAACTTCACGAGCGCTCACTCCAGGTTTTCTCCTGGGAGGAAAAAAGCTTCAATTAAAGTCACGAGAAAGAACACAAATTAAGCTCACTGTAGACTTCTAGTTCTGAATAATGGCCTGAATTAGGAGATGTCTTCGGAAATAAAGATTAAGCAGCAGATTTTGCCATTTGTGATATTATGCATATATTCATTAATAAAGTTCATGAGGTGAGCGTGAGAAGTGGGGCAGAATGGCTTTTGAGTCACTCAAGAGAAGGTATCACTTTTGAATTGGCACTAAATGATGTTTTAACCTAAAGGTGAAGCAGGTAGGAAAAAATTGGACTGTGTCTTACTGAGTTTGAAGTTCTAGTTAGGGACCTATGCTAAATACTGTTAACCCCTCTGCCCCAGTGCCCATTCTCCTTTTGTTCTTTTGAGAAATAAAACTTTGATTTCGTTTCCCAGGGCACTTGGTCATACCTGGTTAATAGTTGTATTCACCTGAACTTTCTCTGAAGGTAAAATGCGGCCACTTGACTAAGTTCTTACAAAGAAATATATATGGCCACGATATAGTAACTTCACTTCCTTGTGGGAGATCCTTTGATTTCTTCTCTTTTTCTTCCCACAGTCTGGGAAGTCAGCTTTGACCAAGTAGAAGAGAACAAACCTTAGACAATGACAGAGGAGCAAGACAAAGACGTCAGGGAGAAGCCGCAGGTCTTTCTTGGAACGTGCATCTGCTCTGCACCATGATGTGAGAAAAACTTCTACCTGCCTGAGCTACTCAGTTTGGGAGGGGAAATCTCTTTATCAAAGTAGCGTGAACTTCACCTTATTATGGAAATGGAAGAACTTAGTACACAGGCTTCCAACATGGGCATTCCACATTTATTCCAGTTAAAATTACGGCTTTGAAAGAGGGATACGGGGGCACAGTGAACAGCTCCCTTGTTTAGAACAAGGCACAGCCCAAGTAGGAAAGGCGTGGCCAGTAACTCGGACTTGAGCTTGATTCTGCCTTCTTGATCCACTTTGCTGTTGGGATGTTTTCACTGAGCCCAGTGAGCTGTCGCTCAGATAAAGGAATCTGTGGGACTTGGTGGGTGGGAAGGGCAAGAACATTTATGACAGGTCCGTGGGGACCCCCAAGCCGATGTGGCTGTGGTCCTGAAGACTGTATGAAGTATGGGACACTGTGAAACCTGCTCTATATCTTAGACTTCAAGGAATAGATTGCATTTTTCGAGGAAAAAGTAGATAAAATCTTTTGACTGGATGACTCTAAAAGAGGATATTGATCTAAGAGAGAAAGGGAGTTCTAAAGCATAAAATGCTTACCACACTGCCATGAATGATCCCCAGGAGGAAGAAATGAGGTTCTACTTGACTACACTGGATTTTGGTGTGGAAGAACCAAGTTTTGGATACAACAGAGCAGCACCAATCTGTGGAAACTGTGGCAGAAAGCCTGAAGTCTGTGGCAGAACAACAGCAAAACTATTTAAATTAGGCTTAGAGTAAGAAGAGGAATAAAGAGACAAGCTCGGAGATTGGGACAGATGGTGAGAAATCAACAGATCAGAGAGGCAGCACTGTATTACCACTTCTTATTCTGTCCTTCTCCGGTGAGGCCGGCTTTTCATTGGAAATGGCAGGGAGAGAGCCGTTAATAAGAAGTGGCCATCTTAGTTAAATGAGGCCACCTTATACCTCATTTAAACAGCTGCAAAGATGGTAAAGGCTGTTACTGAGCTTGTTTATGTAACCAGGGAAAACTGCTGATAACGCTTGGGGAGAGGGCACATGGAAGAAAAGGGAAAATGTCTTCATTCTTCAAAAGAAGCAAGGTTGGACTCCAGGATGCAACCAAATGATGGCTTCTTACCCTGTTTCCTCAGACTGACACCCACTTGTCCTGCCACCCCTCGGTCTGAGCTGTCCTGCCCAATCTCTCCCCAGCAGTGGAAAGGGCAGTGAGCACCAATTGGCCAGGTACATTATGGCTGGGTTTTACAAACTAAACTATAGAGGAAGAATTTCTATGCAAGACAGACTAGTGCACCAAATGCTTACAGGACAGTGTAAACCAATCATTTGGAGAACTTGATCTTTAAATATTAGAAAAATGGGTATAATGATCAAACGGGACCAAAGGTAGAAATAGAATTGTGAGTAAAAAAGCTGGAAGATGGGTGCAAGGTTGATATCAGATTAGAATGAGTATAGATCTGTACTTGTCACTAGAGGTGGGTTCCACAGTGATTGCAAAAACAACCAAACAACAGTGAACAAAACAAAAACGAAAACTAGTGGGCAATGTGGGCTGGTTCTGTATGTAACTGGATGCGTGGTTGCATAGGTGGCTCAGGCCAAGAGACAAGAAAGACATCTTTGTGGAATTCAGCTTGATAGTTTCTTGTCTGGTTAAATAACCACACTCAATACTAAGATGAGTTAATTAGTTACAGAAGAAATGTCAGCCCACATGATATCTCTAGTCAAGTGTCTGGACCTGTCATGTTAAATATTCTTTTAACCAATGACTTAAAGTAGATGCATGAAAGACATACATATTAGACCTGCAGGTGAAAAATTATAGGAGGCACAGTAAAAATATTGGATGACTGGTTCAAACTTTTAGGAGATTACACAGAAGATTCAGCAGTAATCAATGATCTGGGTCATCAATTCCAAGATAACAATAGTCAACAGTAGGGTTTTTAAAAAGGATAAATGTTGAGTTGATAACTTAAAAAAAGCAAACAAATTTTTCCAAAATAAAAAAGTAAGAAGAAATAAGGATGATTTAATGATATATTTGATTTAACCTAACACAAAATGTTATTCCAACACATAATCAATATAAACAGTATCAATGAAATATTTTATATTTTTTTACTAAGTCTTTACACAAAATGTATATTTTGCACTTATGGAACACTTTCATGTGGGCTGGCTTCATGTTAAGTGCTCACCAGCTTTAAGCCACTGTATTGGACAGCCTAAGTCTAAAAGGATATTGTTTTAAAACTGTGCACCTTGAATAACAACAATGGTGACACTCCTGGAAACTGATAATCAAAATTAGAGGAAGTACCTGGAGAGGCTTAGAAAGGACCCAAGTACTGCACCTGAAGGTGGAAAGACCTGTGATGTGAAGAAAGGAGTCTATCCCCGTCATTACCAGGGAGGCAGATTCAGGATTGGCATAAAGTGGAAATTTCTAGTAATCACAGATGTAAAAAGATGAGATTAACTGAAGTTAACTGAAATTCAATCAACCCATATTGACCTCCATGCAAGAGACCATTAGACATCAAAGTTACTATGATAAATAAGCACATTAGAGGCCTCAAATTGCAGATATTAGTTGCATAACTAATACTATCTATGAAGTACTCATTTCTGGTGTTCTGATTAGGGAGAGTTATTGAAAGTGTTCAAGCAGAGACTGAATTGAACCTCTTTGTGGAGGGGATTCTTGAAAAATGGTTCAGATATTATACTCTGCCAATGGATTTGAATCTTGTCTGACTGTGAACTACAAAAAAATTGCAGAACATAACCCAGTAGAACCCATAATGAATGCAAAGTTTCATGAAACAGTGTTTCCTCTACATATGTGATATATTTTGATATTTTCTAGTCCGCTTTGTTTCATTAGGAATATCCAAATCACAAACCACTAAACTTGCCTACTAAATTGGTTGTTACCCCATTTGGAAGCACATTTGGTTACTTACCATAGCGGGGTGATTGAATACTTGTGACTATTTAACTCTAAGAATAGTATGGTCATAAACACTGTTCTTTTTATGAAATATACATGATATGTAATTGTCAACTGGATTAGACTGGGTACACTTGACTGCCCTAATAAATCTGGGTTGGATAGCATGGAAAAAGCATACTTTGCTTACTGAGGACCAAGTAAGCTCTTTTGTAAGAGGGAGTCCTTTTGTGATGTAGCAGTGTGGTGGGCTAGCTGTTGACAAAATTGGGCAACATGGTGTCAGGTATGCATATTGTTTTAGACTATTGACCAATTCCAGAAAAATAATCCAGAGTTGCCCATGAAACTTACTCAGATAGATGATCCTAACTTAGATTTCAGGGTCACTAATTTTTTGAGGTTTTGTCAAATTTTCTCCATCTGCTCTTCCCCAATAAGTCTGTGTTGACTTACTGTGTGCTGAGTGTCTAAAAGTTAAGAGTGAAAGGTTTGCATGCAGGAAAGAAAGCATATGGGACAGGATGTCTGGTGTCGCTGTGGTTTGTGGTGACACTGCACATGCAGGGGAAGTGTGCTAGAAGTATCATGCTGCATGCCCAGTATAACAGAAGTATTACACTTCATTGAATAGTTTCACCATTAGTGGACATTCTGGCTATTTCTAGCTTTGGTTCATCATCTCTTCTATCTCTTATATCATAATTTTCTATAATATTTTCAAAAATGTAAAAAAATTATATAGTAGGCCCTTCTAAAATTAGTATATTAAAAATCAGTGTATGTTAAAAAAAATCTCCAAACTTTTTAGTAGATTCCTACAATTGAAGGTTCTAATGAAACTCTTGAAGTATAACTGACATAATAATAAACCTATTTAAGCCTGCAATTTGCTCAGACTGAAACCTTTACCATAGTCAAGACAATGAACACACCCACTGTCCTCAAGGCATCCTCATGGGCCTTGTTCTCTCCTCTGTCTTTCCCCTGCCATTCCTCCCACCCCTCATTAGCAATCACTGGTTTGCTTTTCATCACGATCAATTTGTTTGCATTTTCTACACTTCTATAAAAATGGGACTGTACACTATATATTCATTTTTATCTGGGCCATCCACTTAGTGTGATTATTTTGAGATTCTTCCATATGGATACAGGTATCAATGGTTGATTACTTTTCATTGCTGAATAGCATTCCATCATGTAGATATGCCGCAATATTTTTACCCACCCATCTGTTGATTAATAATTGGATCATTTCCAGTTTTTGCCTGTCCAGGAAAAGCTGCTGTGAACACTCATGTATAAGTCTTTGTATGGACATGTGCTTTAATTTCACTTAGATTACCACCTAGAAATGGAATGGCTGGGTGACATCAGGGACTATTTAGCACATACCAGGTACTAAGCACCTTGACAAGCACTTGTAACATATGTTATAAAATATTATTCATGGGCCAGGGATATAGCTCAGCGGCACAGTGCCCACCTGGCAAACGCAAGGTCCTGAGTTCGATTCCCAGTACCACAAAAAAAATTATTCAATATTTGGACAAAGCTATGGGACTGGAATTATTTTCTGTGTTAAAAATTATTGGCAGATAATATTTATACATCCTTATGGGGTGCAGTGTGACATTTTGGTACACTTATACATTATTTATCAATCAACTCAGGGAATCCGTTATCTCAATATTTATCATTTCTTTGTGATGCACCTCTCAGAATTGTCTCTTCTAGTATTTTGGATTATGATCCAGTACTGTTAGCCATAATCACTGTCTGTGTGATGTAACATCTACTTTTATTGCACTCATGTGCCTGTGACTATGTACCCATTCAGCAATGTCTCCTATACCAAGCTTTCCTCTGTCCTTCCCAGCCTCTACTAACCACCACTTGGCCCACTGGCTCTGTAAACTCAGCTTTTTCCGATTCCACTTATGAGTGAAATTGTGTGGTATTTGTTTTTCTGTGCCTAGATTATTTCACTTAACATTATGCTCTCCAATTCCATTCATATTGCAGCAAATGATAGGATTTTGTGCTTTTTAATGGTAATGGTGAATAGTTTTCTACTGTGTCTAGATATATTTCCTTATCTATTCATTCCCCCAATGAGTACTTCAACTGATGCCTTGATTTGGCTTTGGCTATTGTGAACAGTCCTGCAATATACCTGAAAGTGCAGGTGTCTTTTGATATACTGATTTTACTTGGTTTAGATAAATATCCAGTGCTTGGATTGCTTGACCATATGGTAGTTCTATTTTTAATTTCTTGAGGCAGCTTCATACTGTTTTCCATAGTGGCTCTACTAATTGACATTCCTGCTATGAGTATATTAAGAGATCCCTTTTTCCACAGCTTCACCAGCATTTGTCATTTTTTTGTCTTTTTAACTATAGCCATCCTAACTGAGATGAGATGGTATCTCATTACTGTTTTCATTTGCATTTCCCTGATGATTAGTGATGTTGAACATTTTAAAATATACTATACTTCATTGGCCATTTGTATATTTTCTTTGGAGAAATGTCTATTCAGATCATTTGTCCATTTTATTTTTATTTTTATTTATTTATTTTTTTTATGTGGGTACCGGGAGTCGAACTCAGGACTTCGCACTTGCCAGGCAGGCACTTATGCCACTGAGCTATCTCACTGGCCCCATTTGTCCATTTTAAAGTGGATTATCATTATTGTTGAATTTTTTGAACTTTTCCTATTTCCTGGACATTAATCCCTTGTCTGATATATATTTTACAAATATTTTCTTCCATTCTGTAAGTCCTCCACTCCATGACTGTTTCCTTTGCTGTGAGAAACCTTTTAGCTTGATTCAATCCCGTCTATTTCTTCTTTTAACGTCTGTGCATTTATGTTATTGTCCAAAATTTCCAGGCCTAGACCAATGTCACAGAGTATTTCTCCTCTATTTTCTTCTAGTAGTTTTATAATTTTGGGTTTTAGGTTTTTCATTTAGGTCTCTAATCCATTTTGAGTTGATTTTTGTATATTACGAGAGTCCAGTGTCACTCCTTTACATGTGTGTATCCAGTAGTTTTTCTAGCACCACTTGTTGAGGAATCTTTTTGCTGACTTTTTGAAAATCATTTGGTTGTAAGTGCATGAGTTTGTTGTTTTGGGGTTCTGTGTTCTGTTCTGTTAGTATATGTGTCTATTTTATGCCAGTAACATGCTATTTTGGTTACTACAACTTTGTAGTATATGTAGAAGTCAGGTAGTGTTTATTATAACTTTTAAAGAAATTGTTCTATGTTTCCAAAGTGGCTGTGTGATTTTATACTTCTACCTGAGATCCATGAGAATTCTAGTTGCTCCACATTCTTGCCAACACTTGATATGGTCAACCTCTTACATTTTGTCCATTCTGATTAACTATAAACATCTAATTGTAGTTTGGATTTGCATTCCCCAACGGCTAACATTGCTGAGCATCATTTCATGTGCAATTTGCCTGCTGTATATCTTCTTTAATGAAGTATGTGTTTAGCTCATTTGCATACTTTTGAAATTGTTATTATTGAGTTTTGAGAGTTCTTTAGATACTTTGGATGAAGTTCTATATTACATATATAACATGGAAATATTTCTCCCATTGAGGCTTTTCATTTTATTAACAGTATCCTTTGAAGAGCAGAAATTATTAATTTTTACAAAATCTGACTCATCCATCTTTTTCATTTTTTTTTTTTTTTGTGGGTACCGGGGGGTCGACCTCAGGACCTCGCGCACCAACAGGCACACGTGCCGCTGAGCGATATCACCGGCCCCCTTTTCGTATGTGGGATCCGGGAGTCGAACTCGGGCCCTCGCGCTTGCAAGGCAGGCGCTTACGCCGCTGAGCCATCTCACCGGCCCCATCTTTTTCATTTTATAGATTGCACTTTGTTATTTCATATTGTTGTTGCTATAATAATTGGTATTTGTAAAAGTTTAATCTATTATTTTTGTTGCTAGAATATAGAAATAAAATTGACTGATAAGTATTTAATTGGTATCCTGCAAACTTGATAATTCATCTATTAGTATTAGAACTTTTTGGTAGATTA
The DNA here is from genome assembly GCA_028451465.1 of Erethizon dorsatum. Lineage (NCBI taxonomy): Eukaryota > Metazoa > Chordata > Mammalia > Rodentia > Erethizontidae > Erethizon > Erethizon dorsatum. Next base: position 37,898,340 of record CM051835.1, on the reverse strand, counting down.
CATTGAATTTTCTATGTAAAGCATATCTGTTTGTAAAAACAGGTTTTTTTTTTTTTTTTTTGTGGGTACCGGGGGTCAACCTCAGGACCTCGTGCGCCAGCAGGCGCCCATGCCGCTGAGTGATATCACCGGCCCTTTTTTCGTATGTGGGTACCGGGAGTTGAACTCGGGACCTCGCGCTTGCCAGGCAGGCGCATACGCCGCTGAGCCATCTCACCGGCCCTGACAGTTTTATTCTTTTCCAATCTGCCTGTTTTCATTGCTCTTTTTGCCTTACTGCACTAACTAAACTTTCCAGGAAAATACTGAATAGAAAGGTGAGAGTAGACTTCCTACTCTTCTTGCTAATCGGAGAAAAGTATTCCTGTCCTCCATTTACATCTTACATTAGCTAGAGTTTTTTTTTTAATTCCGCTTACTGACTGAGGGTATTCCCTTTTATTCTCAGCTTGCTGAGAGTTGTCGAGAATAGGTATTGGATTTAGTCAAATATTTCTGTGACCTCTGAGATGATGATATAGTTTTAGGTTTTTAATTCATAAATACAGTAAATTGCATATTAAATTTTCATTCCTGGATAAAATCTACATGGTAAAGATGTTTTGGGCTATGTGACATATTACTTGATTCAATTCAATGAAATTGTGCTCAGAATTTTAGCATTTCTTTTGATAAGTGACATTGGTCTGCTGATTTCTTTGATTTTTATATAAAGGAAATGCTGACTTCATACAATATGCTGGAAAATGTTCCTTTCTCTTGATTTTTCTGAAAGAGTACAGGTAGAATTAAGTGTGATTTTTAAAAATTTTTTTCTAGAATTCATATGAAGCCACTTGGGCCTTCAGTTTTCTCTGTGGGATGGTTTTTAACTGTAAAATAAATTTCTGCATTAGATATGGGACCATTCAGGTAATGTATTGCTTCTATAGAACTTTGTTAGTTTGTACCTCCTAGAATATGTTCATTTCGTTTAAATTGTCAAATTTATTTGCACAAAATTATTCACAATATACCTTACTATTTCATTATATTTAGAGAATATCTTGTATTTTTATATTGCTCTCTTTCCTGTTATTGGTAATTTGTGTCTTCTTTCTTTCCTTCCTGATCAGTCTAACTAGATGTTTATCAACTTTATAGATCTCAAAGAAGCTCTTAGTTTTGTCAATTTTTCTGTTTCTCTGTTTTTTACTTTATTATTTTTCACTCCTGCCTGTATTATTTCTTCTCTTCTGTTTATGCTGTGTTTAGCTTGCTCTTCTTTTTCTGGTTTCTTAAGGTAGAGGCTGAGGTCATTTGCTAGATGTAGACACGTGGTGCCTCACAATTCTTCCTAAGGACTGCTTCAGTGGTGCCCCGCAAAGTCTGGCGTGTAGTGTTTTCAATTTCCCTTTTGATTTTTCCTTTGACCCCATTCCCTTTCATCTTTCCAGTGTTCCTTTCCCCGGATTCAGGCAGCTTCACCCCGTGTGTGCTAGCCAGTACTCTGCTGAATACGTAAGGGGGACCCTCTTTCGAGAGCTGGAATTCTCTCCCTCTACAGCACTCCCGGGATTAGTCAGCTCTCCTGTCACTAGGACTCAGTGCCAGACATACATAGCTTAAAGGAGGAAAGGTTTATTTTTGCTCATGGTTTTGGTCTACTGGCTCCATGCCAGGAACATCATAGCAGAAGGGATTGGTGGAGCAAAGTAACGCACTCCAAGGTGGCTGGGGGCAGAGCCCAGAGAAAGAGAGCGTGCCAGGAGGAACATGCCCTTCAAAGACACAGCCTCAGGCCTACCTCTTTCTGCCAGCCGGTCTCCTTCCAGCACATTCAGCTGTGGTACACAGCCCAACCTCGGGAGTCTGTTTTTCAGTCAAGTTGTCAATTCAGATGAACTGGCTCTCTCCCCGTCCTGCCGCGAACTCTGTTCTCCATTTCCCGTTTCTCTCAGCTGCACATCCTCAATTTAAGTAGTGGAACCCTGCCGGGGTTCCCTCTCTGAGCCACAGTATTCACTGTGTTACATCCTCTGTTTTAAAAACTGGTGTTTCATATATTTTCCTCAGTGTGTTGATTGGTCAAGAGGGTAAATCTGTTTACAGTCCCGTACTGGGTAGTAAAATCAATTTATTGGGTTATTAAAAGCAGCATAACCCGAAATGGTAAGGAATAAAACAGAAAATATTGGCACATTTCCTGTAATAAGGGTAGATAAGTTTTCTGTGAAGCTTTTTCAAGTTATATGCATTTATATATGTGTGCATTGGGTTGTGAGGAGAAAGACATTTTCACAGTCGAGGACACAGTCAGAACACTTTGAGAAACATTGCGATAGGTTCATCATGGTCCATAGAGGTAGGAACCTGTAATAAGTCTCCAACCCTGCATTGAAGGGATCAGGGGGAAATCATCTTTATTCCACATTAGCCATCTGAAAAATCTCCATCATATCCTGCAAAGCAGTCTGAGAATCTCTGTAATGATCTCCGGGAAATAGCTTGTAGGTCCTCAAATTGAGCTAGATCTATAATTCAATCAGTTAAAAAAAAAAAAAAAACCAGTGACTGTCTCGGTGTGTTCTAGATACTCTGTGTGGTAAGAATGAATTACCAGCTCAAGGGAAGGGGGGGGTCCCCCTGCCCAGGGCTGGAATATATCTGGCCAGTACAGGAGCAGAAAGTCGGGTCTGCAGAAGTGCTCAGCGCACAGAGAAAACCCAGAATCTTAAGATGAGGGGGAGTGTGTTCGAGTGCAGTTATTTAGTGGGAATGGTAGAGCCAGAGGTACAGAAACTGGCATTTCAACTTTATGTCATTGATTCATTCAACATATGCACACATTTTATATCCTTGAGATATATTAATCAACAAAATTAATAAAATTCCACCTCCATGGAATTTTTATTATGTGGAGGGAAATAAAAGTAAATAAATAAAATAAGTAAATAATTTGGTAAATGGACGAACTATTATGGACAAAAAAGCAGAGCAGAGGAAGTGTGATTAGAAGTGGGGCCGCCTATCCTGATTTTAAGTGGGAGATAATGGAATATATTTATAGTCTAAATGAAATAGCAATACATTCATATTCTAGTAAACATTCTACAAATATCCCAACAAAATGTGACTTCTGCTTCACAGACCACTCCCGAGACGGCCAGTCCTCTGGGTGCTGCGCGGACGCGGTGCTGTCTGTAGGGAACAAACGGGCCATTTCTGAGAGCCGGGCGAGGGGTGATTACGCATGCAGCCTTCACAGGGGCCCCAGTTCCACAGGGGCTCCTCCACTCGAAGGCGGAGTTTTGCCCTGCGGTCTGGGTTTTGCCCTTGGCTTCTCTTCCGTGGCATGTCCACCTGCAGCACAGGATGAGGCCCAGCTGAGGACGTCAGACCTCACTGTGGCCCCTGGACACCAGTGTGACACAGACGTGCTGGCCTGGTCTTCGGGCCCACAGCAGAATTCTGAGTGCTGCAGGAGAGCAGCCATGGTTACTCTCAGCGACCACAGTCTGGAGAGCAGCCCCGCTAGGTGTTTCCCTTCCCTTGTTACGTGTAAGGCGGCCCGGAGATTGGAGCACTCGCCTTGACACTTGGTTTCCTTATCTTTCCATCCTCCGCCTCTGCGAACAGACCGGTGCCCGGTTACCGTTTTCGTGTTTTGGACTAGACCCCGCCGTGGCCCTCTCTGGCCTGATCGCAGACGACAGCTGCCTTTTTCCACGTCGGGGCCTGACGTGGCCGGCCGAGCGGCGCACCGCCCGGCAGGGACGCGCACGCGTCGGGCGCCGCAGGTTGCGCGTCTGGCGCTGGAGCGCGCCCCGCGCAGGGCCCACCGCGATGGTGGCGGAGGGCTGGCGCTCCGGAGCTTGCCGGGCGCAGTCTCCCCGCGCGGGGGCACTAGAGCCCTCGGTAGTGTCAGGCACTGCGATGCATTTTCTCAGTTCCCTTTTAAATGACTGCGGAAAAACAGACTCTCCGAGCCGCAAATGGGAAGGATTCTCAGACAAGGCTTGCGATGCCCCGCGGCCACCATTTAACTGCGCCCGCAGAGCAGTTATGGTTTGACACTCGACCCTCTCGGACCTCCTCCTTTGTCCCCAGTGGGACCCCGAGGCTCTGCCCGCTCCGGGCTTCTCCTTAGCTAGATGCACGTTGTGCTCCTGGCAGCGCGGGAGCAGGGCACGCGTCCGCGCACACCCGCGCACACCGCACGCGCGCAAGGTACGGCCGGGGAGCGAGGGCTCGCGTGCCCCGCGTGGGGGTGGGCAGCGCGGGGAGAGCAGCTCCGAGCTCGGAATAGCTGCGTTCGGCCAGGTTAGAGCAGGAGAGAAAATGACGCGGCGCCACACACCGGACAGGCCGGGCCACCGCCGCGCAGTAGCCCTGTCCGCACCAGGCGCGCACCTTTGCCCTCACACATCTCCATTTCGCGGGCGTGTGATGGCACAAAAGAGCAGGAAAAAGACCCACGCAGACAGCTAAGTTGGGTGTGGACATTCCCCTCCCTCTGCACAAGCACCCAAGGAAGACCCTCCCAAAAACCGATCCCCAAAGAGGTGGCCTAGAAAGGGGGCAGTGACCTTGGGTTGCTAGCGCAGAGCGCGTTTTGGAGTTTACAGTTTTATTTATTTGGGGGTAGCTCCCGTCCCCTTTAGGCAGGGAGGAAAAGGAGAACGCAGCAGGGAGGGAGAGGAAAGGGAGGTTCCTATACTAAGAATCAGCGCATTTTTCAGAGCTGAACCAAGCCCGGTTTCCATTTCAAAAAGGGTGACGGGTCTCTACTGCAGATGCAGAGGAGACCTCGGCGTGAACTAGGGGCCGAGAGGCGTCGAGCGGGGGAGCGGTCCATCCCAGAGGTACCTGGATCTGAATGCACACACGCGCGCACGCACGCGCGTGTCCACACGGCCGGGGTGTGTGCGTGTGTGTGCGCGCGTGTGTGAACTCCCACATGCTGCTGCTGTCTGCTCGCGGCCAGTGGCACCGCACCGAAGCCACCTCCTCCCCGCTCGCCCCCAGATTCCCTCCCCTCCCCGTTGCTTTTGTCTGGAGGGCGTTATGCGTTTGTGTGTGTATGAGCGTGTGTGTTTTTGGATTTCAGACTAATTTTCTGGAGTTTCTGCCCCTGCTCTGCGTCAGCCCTCACGTCACTTCGCCAGCAGTAGCAGAGGCGGCGGCGGCGGCGGCGGCTCCCGGAATTGGGTTGGAGCCGGAGCCGGAGCCGGAGCCGGAGCCTCGCTGCTCCTTCTCGCGCGCGCTGCGCTCCGAGCCAGCGGCAGGAGGAGCCCGGACCCGGGCGCGGAGCCGGGTGAGCCGCGCGGACTGCGCCCTTCGTTGCCTCGGCCCTCGCGGTGCCCCCGGCCGGCCGCAGCTGCTCCCCAGGTGGGACGCGCCGCGCCACCTGCCCGCGCCCTCCGCGCCCGCGGCCGTGGTGGATTCTGCAGCATCATTGGGGGCTACGTCGCGGAGCCAGGGCCGCCGGCAGTCTGCGTGTTCCCCTTTAAAGAGCTCTTTGCCTGGCCTGTGCCATCTAATCTTGTCCTGGGAACCCTGTCCCTACCTTTCCTCCCTCGGCCTCAGGCTTGGAGAGACGGCGGGCACACTGGTGGCCCCAGCGGCATCAGCGCCAGCCGTGGGGCCAGTTGATTCCCTGGCCGGAGCCGGGCGCGCATCCATCCACAGTCTCCTGGCTGGGGTCGGGGGTTGGGGGAGCGCGGAGGGAGTGTGTCCCGGTTTATGGTACTTGGGGTCCTGCACTTGGTCTTACGCGTGTCTATTTGTTCTCAGCCCCGAGGTGCGTGCCGGATCCCCGTGCGCGTCTAGCCAGGAGTCTGCGCCCTAGAGCGTCCCCATAGCCAAGGGCCGATCCCCGGCGTGCTAACCATGCGTCTGCGGCCAAGGCCGAGCTCCGAGCGGTGTTAGAGCCCGCTGCGAAGCACCCCGCGATGCCCCAGCCACTGTGAACCTTGCCGCCCGCCCAGATACACTCAGCCCGGGACAAGATCAGCCCTTGGACACCCTGGACTCCGCGCGCCCGCAAAAAAAAACACAGAAGCGTGCCGAGGGCAGAAAGCGCAGGAAGGCCTCCCCGCGCGGGCAGGGGAAGCCGGCGGGTTCGACGCGGGGACACGCACCCGGGCTGGCGCTGGCGACTAGGGATGTTGAGCTGGACGAGGTGGCATGGACCCGCCATGGCGCGGCTTTGGGGCTTCTGCTGGCTGGTTGTGTGCTTCTGGAGGTCCGCTCTCGCCTGTCCTCAGTCCTGCAAATGCAGTGCCTCTCGGATTTGGTGCAACGACCCTTCTCCTGGCATCGTGGCATTTCCAAGGTTGGAGCCTAACAGTGCAGACCCCGAGAACATCACGGAAATGTGAGTTCCTGATACTCTTCCTCCTCCTTTCTTACCTCGACCCTAGGGCTCAGGCTGGCGAGGCATACGTCCTGGATGCGAATGCTGTTCCAAGTGTGTGGAGAAGTCAGAAAGCAGAAATGCAGGTGTGGGGCATTTGTCAGTTACCTCTATCAGTGGCTTGAGGCTGCTAAGGCAGGGAGAAGCTTGACAGTTTTACATATATTTATATGCCAATAATATAAATATATGTATATTTTCGTTGTGGGCAGGAATTTTATATGCATTTTATATTTCAAAGGTCTGCTGAGTGTGCTTTAGGCTTTTCACATGCAATAGCTTGGTTTTGGGCATTTTTGTTTCAAAAAATGCTGTATGTATGTTGTTAGGAGAAGTTCCAGTAATATTTACTAGAAAGTAGGTTAAAATAATTAACTTTAGAAATCTGTGGACGGGAAGGAAAAGTCTCCCTTGACGTCCCTCTCTGAGGTTCGGAGTCAACCAGTGTCCCTTCTCATCTTATCTATCAGATTTTGCTGAGGAGATTGCATCCAGAGATAGCCCTGAAAATGATCTCTTAGTAAGAGGAGAAGTTCTGAGTGTTGAAATGCACTCACTCAAAAGAGAAAATGTGATCGTTGGCAGCCTAAAAGCCTGGTCTGATTTGATTTGGACTTGACTTCCCGGAGAGATGATTTTGAGACCATTTGGATTATGACTCTTAACTGCCCATTGAATACCATCTCAGGACTAGGTGGACGATGAAGCAGTGTGTAGGCTCTGGTGAATGCTGCCTCCAGCCCTGGGCCCCTGTGACCCCCGAGGTGATATAACTTGTCCTAGCTTGATGGAGAAGCAGGGCTGTGTATCTCTGCTCCCCTCCGCAGGCCTGGTGACAAATACATTACCAAGCAAGAGCTCACTCTCTTATTTTTAGTGTTCCTAGGTCACCTCTGCAGAAGGCGTTGCATTTTTCTGTCTTAAGGACTTTGTCTCTTCATGCATTTCATGAACGTGTGGTTGTATTCACCTATGGAGAGAATTATAAGGTGAAATTTTCCCTGGTTTTCTTTACAGTGTTTGATACTGAGATAGAAAGCCCTGCAAGTAGGGCTTGGGCTGTGGCCTTCCGGTTGGCGAGTGCGCATGCTTTTACTCCCCCCACAGAAAATGCACAGCCGTGTTTCTACCAGCGTAGTTGATGGAGATAACCTGTTTTTTATGTAAGTAGGAGACCTTCCTGGTCCTTGCTGCCTGTTCTGATGGTGATGCTCAAGTTGTGAGGCTCGAGAGAAGGAAATGGCAACAAAACCGAGGGGAACAGGCCAGGCTGGCATAGCTGAGACTCGCCGGAGCAGCCGCCTGTGGGGCTCCGTGCAGGGTGCCAGGGTCCCGGTGCTTTTGGCCAGGAGAGCAGCAGCGGGCAGGAGAGGAAGGGTGGGTAGAGCCCCAGCTGTGCTGGCCTTGGGCTGGGCAGGTCGAAGCTCAGCAGGCAGGTCCAGAGAGTGGGTGGCCTTTTTGTCAGAATCTGTCTTTTTCACGAGATGGTGTCAGTCAGTAGTCAGATGGAGGAGGCCGTGGGATTCGGGGCCCTTCAGACTGTTTGCAGACCATGGGGAGGGTATTTATACAGTTAAATGGGGGTTTTTCTCTTCCAGATTGTTTTTAAAGTCTGTACTAGATAATGGACATACAATGAGAAAGAAGTGAGATCTAGCTGATGATTTTCATTTTACTATTTTAAGGCCATCAGCTAAGGAAAAAATAAAACTATCTTTAAATTTTAAAAAATTATTTTTTAAAATCTTCAATGTCTTAGCTGTTTGATGTATATATAAAACCAGTGGATTTGGACTGAGCTTTCTTGTGTCCTCACAATTGTTGCTTCTTTGGTATCTGATGGCAAATTCCTATCATCAGGATTTTAAAAATAGATTTGTAAAATATTTACCAAAGCATTTGTCCTAGTCATCCATTCTGTCATGGCACTCCCAGTTTCTACTCTTATCTTTTTCTCTCTTTCTGATTGGGAAATCCAATGGGTTTGAGGGAACTGGGACGGGTGTAGGGCTGTGTGTTCAGGATGGGAATTAGGCGAGGGACGTTAGGCTGGGCGATGGAAAACCCATCTTGCTTGGAAAACCCATCATATAACTATTTTGAATTCTGCCTTTTTGATCTCACAATGACATCAATAGATGAGCTCGTTTCACTTTCATCCTTATAAGACACCCCATCTGCGCTCTTTTTCTTAGATATTAATATTGGTTTCAGCAGCTTTGAGATTCTTGGCCAGTGGCTGTCAGCTACAATTGGAACCAAATTACACATTTTTCATACTTTTTTCTTTGATACAGGGGTAACTCTAAAATAGTGAAGTTTTAGTTTACTGGTGTGTAGCTGAAGTTACAGGTTTTTATTTTTTTGAAAACAAGAATAATGTAAAAAAATCCATCATTAGAACTTGCTAAAGCAACAAATTAAACATACGGTATTTTCTAGTATCTATACATTAAATCACCGTGCCCCAAGGTTTGAAGAGGGCCAGTGATAGAACATTTTAAAAAATATATGCATAGATGAATTTAAAAGTTGGATATTTTTATGTTTGCGAGCATATTTCAAGTTAAGCTGACATACTGCTGGTTAGAGCCATGACACTTTGTCTTATTAAAAATCTTCCCATCAAAGTATTGTCTTAAATCCTATCCCCACTAAGGTGTCATGGCTAGAGCTATGCGTCTCTTCCTATAGACAGATGTTATGCCTGCCTATTATCACACTGCTAAATGGCCAGTCCAGGTATTTGGAATTGGTTATACCCCAGCAGTGTTAAATTAAGTTGAAAACCAATGCCAATGTCACATAGAAGTGGAATTTGAGAGTGAAGCGTGCTGTTGCAATTATGTAACTAGCCATTTAAGTCTCAGTTGTATCAAGTGCCAAAGTGCATAGCAAAGGGCAAATTTTGTCTCATCCAAGTGGTCAAAGGCATGGTTAAAATAAAGTAGGGATATTTTTTGTTACTGTGGTAGAAAACAAATAATATAAGATACACCACCCTGATTATTTTTCAGTGTAAGGTTCAGTAGTGTTAACTGTATCCTCCTCGTTGTGGCAGGGCATGGATTTTTATATTGTCCATGTTTTGTGAAGGCCAGCAGGGATCTTTCTCGGAATTTCATGTCTGGTATTCTCTTATTTGGGGTAATATTTGTAAACTAGTCCAATTTTTTTTTTAGCACAACACAAACAGAATTTGCAGCTTCTCCTGTCAGAGCATCTATGTGCAGTTTGTTGCTGGCCTGGTTAAACAGCTGTGATGTCGTGCCATTAATACATCGATTTTGGCCCTCTCGCCTTCATAAGCTTTGCCATTGCAATTAATCATACCGTACTTTAAAAATCCTGGCATTCACTAGGACTCAGTGAAAGGCATCAGTCTTTATTCCTCTGGTATTTACTTCTTGTCTTCTCCACTGGGGATTTTGGAACTTTGGATTGCGCTTTTCCTGCATTTAAGAACCGTGCATTTACATTTTGAGTGTGGTTACATAAGCCACACTGGACTTGTTAATAAATAAAGCAGTCTAATTTACATCATTCATTATTTAGTGCATTTTGTGAGCTGGAGTTGAGAGCACACTGTCTTCCTGGCGGAGGTATTTACACACTTCGGCTCAGCACAAGCCTCTGGAGTCCCGGAGCTCCACACCTCCAGTCCCTGCAACAGGGAGAGTTTTGTTGTGCAGGACAAAACAATGGAAAAGCCCACGGCCCTCCTGACCGTGCTTCCTCCTGCCTCCCTCTTCCATCACCCATCACTGACTGTGCAGGAAAATGTGTTTGATTTTTTTCTTCTCTGAAAAGTGATATTTCCTTATGGGAATTCAGAGCACCAGTGTTAAGAGAAGCGCGAGGGTCGTATGTTATTACAAGCAGGTAATGGCAGGTTGAAACAGTGTGGCCACAGCTTTCTCCTGCTGAGCGTAGGCCTGTTTAGGGTCGTTCACTGTTTCTATCCCATAAGCCTCTTTTTGGGTCCGTTTCAATATTCCCTTGTGAAGACGTTTTCTAAGCTGAAGACTTGGCCGGAGAGCTGAGTTGAGGTCTCTTTTTCCCCAGGAACGTCCTGTATGATCTCTTTGAGTGTATCTAGGTCGGTGGAGTACAAAACCTAGAGTTTTTGTTTAGTTGGGGAAGGAAATTGAATTTCTTTTTGTTTCCTTTTTTTTTTACTGCCTTGGATACCAAGCGAGTGCCCTGGCTTTAACTCTTTGCTTATCTTGCCTGTTAGGGAAAGAAACCTTATCAAACCGTTATTAAATACCATTCAGTAGCATTATCCTTCCAACTAATTTGACTCTTCCACTTCTCCAAGAGCTTCTCACAAGTTTGGAAACTATAAGCTAGCATGTGGCATTGAATCTGCTACCCCTGGGAGCAGTTGTCAGTGTGTAGTCTTCCTTGGTGCCTGTAAACCAATAAGATTTTGGAGGAAAGATATTGAGGCAAAGCAAACTTTTTCCTTGCTGGATTTTGTGTGTGTGTGTGTGTATGTGTGTGTGTGTGTGTGTGCGTGCGTGAGAGAGAGAGAGAGAGGGGAAGAGAGAGAGGAGACCTGAACCTTGGCTTATTAATAGTTGGTTGATCACTTTCCTAATCTACTCGATCAAGCTATTTTAAAACATACACCCCACGGTCCAGTCCCAAATGTCAGAGATCTGAGCCCTGCAGTGGCCTGATAATTTTAGCTCCACATTTAATCACTAATCAATCTCCATTTAAAAAGGCAAAGATCCTACAGAATCAGGGTGCCTTCTCACCACTTTCCTTGCTCTCTGGAGTGTTCAGGGGCCTGGGAAGTCATAAATATTGATTTTGGAAAAGAATGAGTGAGTGCTCCTGAAGTTATAAAACCTTCCGAAGAAAAGTAGTGCACAGATACTAAGTTCTTTCTTTCTGTGTTTCCAAAAATAAATAAATAAGCACCTCCTGGAAGACTGGAGACGTGGGAGCATGTTCCTAAGTCATTGCTAACTGGCTACCTTGGCTTAAAGCAGCCCATAGTTGCTCAGGCCTCAGCTTGTCAGATGTAAGCTGAGGGCTTTGGATTGGATACTCAGGTGAGTTGCTCCTGGCTCTGAGGCTCCACAGAGCACCAGCTAGGGAGCCCTGCTGTTTATACATCAGCTGGGAAGGACAGAGATGGAGTCTGGTACTCAAAGGCAGCACCACATGAATCTGAGGCCCTTTCGTGTCAGGGTGGGGTGTATGTTTTCAGTATGCGGTGAACTCCCCCAAACTGTATCTTTGCAAATGGGAGCTGCTAACAAGGCTGGTGGTGGTAGCAATGGGATGATAACCCCATGCTCCCCGGCTCAGTGTTCAGAAGGGTGACTTTGAATCAGGCTGTAGAAATGATCTGCCTCAGCTTTGTCTTTGCAAAAACCCGGGGCAGTAAAGAGCTGCCCAAGGCTGCAACTCATTAGAGGCCTTGCAGGGACCAGAAAGCCTTTCTCGGAATATCCCATGAATATCAGTGCCTCTACCTTAGCATGGATCCCCTCTGCTTCCTGTCCTTAGATTGAGCAGCCGGCTCCAGGCTCTCAGTTGAGAAATATCCCGCAGGAGGAAGACAAGTTTAGGACGACTAACTGTGCAAACCGCCTGGCTGTGAGACAAAGTAATTAAAAAGTGCAGGAGCTACTATCTCCAAGTGGTGCCTGATCTTTGCATAACAAGGCAGACTCTTTGGTTGAGTTAGTATTTTTTTTTTTTTTTAAATTTCAAATGTTCCTCTTCTTTAGGGAATTCATATGCTAAAGTTGGGCCACAGAGGGAGGGCAGGGAACATATAGCAGAATGAAGGAATTCACATTACTTTCTATGATGTCTGCTAGCTCCCAGGAAATACCTGGGCCAGACCTCCCTTTTGCCCCTGGCATCCCAAATGGCCTAAGATTGATAACCGAGCCAGTGAACAAAATCCAGAAATGAATCAGCAGCCTCTCTGTGTGTCCTCCGTGGCTTTTCCAGCAAGAACCCACTTCTGAGACATACCTATGTTTTCACACAAGGCATCTCCCCTGGGACCTGAAAGGTATTTTGCAGTCATCTGCTTACTTACTTGTGGTACTGGGAATTGAACACAGCGCCTTCACAACGAGCTTTGTCCCTAGCCCTTTCTTTAAACTTTTCGAGACCTGGTCTTGCTAAGTTCCTGTCTCGACAGGCTGGGCTTGAACTTGTGCTCCTCCTGCCTCAGCCTCTTGGAGTGTTGGAAGTACAAGCATGCCCCACCCTACCCACCTAAACATCTGTTTATTTAGGTTCAACCCCTCGCCCTGCAGCAGGTGGGGTAGCTGTGACAAGCTCTGAGGGACTGTCACGTTGACTAGTTTGCCTGGGCTCTTTGGTCCAGCAAAGCGTAGTGAGGGCCAGGACACTTTCTAATGCCTCACACAGGGCTGGTCGGCTCAGCCTGCTGTCCTGACTTGGCCTTGAGCGCCCAGGCGATTCTAGCTGAGGTTTGTTCACAGATTAGACATGGCAGCGAGGGAAGGAGGTGGCCTGAGCCCTCTTCTCGTTCTTTCTCTTTCTGAAATCTCCCTGCCCACTCTCTTCTCTTGCAGCCTGTGATACTGTTAAGAGATATGTGGTGTGGGTACTATTGTATCTTCTCATATGAAATAAAATCTATTGACTGTGCACTACTTAGAGGCCCTTTTTTATTGCAAATATGGGCCAATTCCATTGTTTAGCACGTTGTTCTGTCCTGTAATCTTCACTTCTCCAGCATTACCTATACACACACAAATATACTTACACATACCAGAAAGACATTCGTGTGTGTACCATGGGTCCATGAAAATAGAAATCTGCGATAAACTCCACTGTGTTCTTTTCAATTTAATGTCTTGAACTATGAAAATTTTTCTGCTACGGATTTGCCTCCTTCACTACTTACTAATTTTGTTTTAGTCATTCTGGCCAGGCCCTCTTGGCCAGGATCTGATGGGACATCTTCTCTAAGTAAAATTATATAAATGTTAGTGCATTGGCCTTGTAGTCATCTTGGCTACTACTTAAGTACCCATTGTGTCTATCTTCTGACCAGTTTTTAACATCAATGAAAAATATAATCTAAACCAAAAGTACTGGAATTTTGGGTTTCGACCTCTGAAATATAGTGCAATTTAAAAAGATAGGCTCTTCTAAAGGATAAGCTTTTAACTGTGGCTCTTTCTACTCCCTGCAGCCCAGTCCCTTGCGGCGAGAGGCAGAGGGGCCCAGGCCTGAGTTTCCGACTCTTGCCCACTGTGGTACAGGCTGCCTCCTGCCCAGGAGTGTGTGGGCAGAGCTGGGGAGTGTGGGGTGAGGGAGCTTGACACGACGACCTCAGAATTTCCTGGTGAGGTACAATTAAAAAAAATAAAAATGAAACCAAACCAACCACCCCTCTCAAATTAACAAATCAACAAACCATCGTACTCTTCAGTTTCTTGCGGTTTTACTTCCAAACCATACTGCTGCCACCCCGAATTCAAAAGATGTGGTGGCAGCATTTGCTTCCCGGCTGTGTCTCCTGCTGTGTCACTGCGTACCTGGGGCAGTGATCTGAGTCTGTATGTCCCTAAATTCATGCGCTGGAACTTGCCCCCCAGTGTGGTAGTACCGGGCCGGCAGAGCCATCAGGAGTGGGGTGAGCGCCCTTACTGAAACAAGCCCAATCGAGAGAGCTCGCTTGTTCTCTCCGCCACTTGAGGACACACACAGAAGCTGCCATCTGTGAGAAGTGGGTTCTCAGCAGACACCAGATCTGCTTTTGCCTTATTCCCTGCCTCTTGCACTGAGGGACATGCCTTCCTGTTGGTCATGAATTACCGACTCTGAGGGGTTTTGTTGTAGCTGCTGGAGCAGGTGAAGATACCTGGGTTTGGCCCTTTCTCGTGGTGACTCTTCAGTCTTCTCTGCTTCTCATCCCTGCTCACTGCCCACAGCATGCGCACACACACACACACACACACACAACACATACCGCACACACACACAACACACACACACTCCCCTTATGCAGCTGTTTGAGTATAAAGCCCCTTTGATGACTATGAAGAAATCTCAGGTTGTGTATGCTTCTTAGGTGGTGACCCATGGGAGGCCACCATTGTTTCAGCGGAACCTGGGCTGGGTAAGGTTAACGTAGATAGAGAGTCAACGCAGGATAGGAACCTGGTGTAACTGGAAGGAGCCCGGGGTGGGAAGGTAGGATATGGGGTGTGCCGTGGTTTGGGTGTGCCAGACGCTCAGAGGTTCACGTGCCGGATGCTTGGTGGGACCTTTCTGAGGTGGGTCCTGGTTGGGGGAGACTTGGTCATGGGGCTCAACCCTTGTGAAGGAAGAGGCTGTGTTAGGTCTTTTGGGAATGAGGTAAGTCTCGTGAAACTGGATTAGAACAGGCTGTTGTAAAGAGTCAGCATCCCTTCTGTCACCCTCTCACACCGTGTCAATTGCACGTGAGCAGTCCCCAATCCTAGGTGGCAGTAACCCAACTGAGGTTTGTTATTTTCTGTGTGAGGTAAGTTTTGACGCTCTTGTGGCTGCACACACTCACGTTGCACTAGAGTGAGCTGGAGATGTCTGTCGCTAACCTTTGCCTTTTGTGCCCGTAGAAGGGCTGGAGGGCCTCTGAGCTGCCCCTTGTCACTCTACCTCTGTTAAGATCTCATCCTCTCAAGGTTTTTTTCTGCCAACAACTTTCTCTGTCTCACCTGTATCTTCAGTTCATGTGACATCTGACATTGGCATTGGAGCCGGACCACCATGTCTCCCCTACGATGCAGAAATTTCCCTCTCACACTGTTCCATCCTCCTTCCGCCCCTCTTTTGTTGCTGCCCTTTCCCCTCTCCATTTGAAGCCAGATCTCAGAAGACTGATTATGAGATGAATACAGATTTGTATTTCCTCACTTCCCAATCCAGTCTCCATCCACTGTTTCACCAAACTCACGCTGTCACAGTCCCAAAGACCTTCAAGGGGTGCATTCCTCTGTCCCAATCTTCCTTGACTTCCTAGCAGAAGGTGGCTTCATTTCTCTCTCCCTTCCTGGAGCACCCTCTTCCTCTGCCTTAGTGTCACCACACCTTTCTTGTTCCCCCTGTCTTTCTCGTGGGGGTCCCTTTACACTGTTCCCCCCTTACAAATTGATGTCCCTTAGGTTTGTGTCTTACAGCTACATCTCTTCCTGAGAATCCTCTTGCTCATGGCTTTGGTTGTCTTCTTCATGCTAATAATGTCTTAATTTGTGTTTCTATCAACATCTGGGGTGATCTTCGGACCCATAAACCTCCAGCTGTCAATTGAACACCCCTCTTGGATATGGGATACGGTATCACACTGAACATTTACAAATTAAATTCCCAGATCTATTCCCAGTGTTCTTATCTTAGTGATCCCATGGTCCATTCAGTGACGCAGGCCAGAAACCTGGACTCCTCGGTCTCTTTAACCACTGTATTCATTCACTTAGGAAATGCTGCAGTTCATTTTCCTAAACACTTCTTACATTTGTTTACTTTTTAAAACCTCTACTGCCTATTTCCTCTCTCTTTCTTCAGATATTGGTTGGGTTCTTCCCTATGTCAGGCACTGTGCTGAGTACTTGAGATAGGGTGAGAAAAACTGACCTGGTCTCTTCTTAGCAAGATTATAGTCAGGGGATGGAATGAAGATCAACTAAATTCTTACATGAAAATAATTTAACGATGCCACCGTAGCCTTTGTCCAGAATGCTGCCGCAGCTCTTGTCTGCATCCTTGCCTCTAGTCTGGTCCTCTTTACTGATTGTCACATAGTAGCCAGGGTGGTCTTTTAAAGACATTGATCTTATCATGTCACTATATATAATTGCCCTGGAGTTCCCCATGTCTCTTAAGATAAAGACTAAAATTATAGATTTTTTTTTTTTTAGTTTTTAAAAACCATAAATCCAGGTTAAAAGAAGCATAGAACTCTTACATGGAACGAAATACACAGAGCAGCAAAACAGTTTCTTTCTACACCCACAGATCTATAAAGGAGAACAAATTATTAACTGGAAGCTTGATTGGTGATCTTGGAATTAGAGCAGGGGCATTTAATTCTGCATTTAAAATGTTCCCTGGCATTAAGCTGAGCTTGCCCAAGGCATCCATCTCCATAATGGCAGAACCATCACAAAGGGAATGTGAGCTTGAAGTACTTTGGCCAGACCTGTGTCCTTGCATGGGCCTCTTTTCTCTCCCTTCTCCACTGCCCGGCACATGCCTGATCCACACATTCTTTCCCTGGAAAGGTTAGGCCTTCAGCCAAGACTTCTCATTCCGGGAGCCTTCAGATTCTTTAGAGTGATTTTGCACATCTTTTCTCTGAAATGCATTATTGTATGGGATTTTATTAGTAATTAACTCTTTAAAAAAGTAATATTTGAACACGATAAGAAATGCAAACAAACTAAGGGTGGTCATGCATACTTGTAATCCCAGCCAATCCAGAGGCTGAGACAGGAGGATTGAAAGTTTGAGGCCAGCTTGGGTGACTTACTCTGACCCTGTCCCAAAGTTTTTCAAAAGTGGAAAGGACTGGGGATATGCCTCAGTGGTAGAACTCCCTGGGTTCAATTCCCAGTCCCACAAAACCAAACCAAACAAAAAAACCACAAACCAAACCAAACCAAAACCAAATCAAATCAAACCAAAATCCCATACATATATACAAATGCAAGTAGCACAAAGGAAAAGTTGGTTTCCCCCATCATATACCTCAACCTTCACTCCCTCAGTCCCGCTCACCAATAGTGACAGCTGATTCTAATTTGTGTGTCTCCTGCAGAAGTAGTCTACTTACATACATAGCACACAGGCGGCCCTAATGTTCCCGTATGAGCATATGTGTACCAAGCAGTTTTTTCTTCGTAGTAATCCACTAGATAGACTGCTTTATTTAACCAGCCTCTTACTGAGCAATTTGTAAGAAAAAAATCTAATCCTATGAAGCTTTAGGAGATAAAAATGTAATATTGGTGTGTAAATGGACAGGCTGGTTAGTGGAATAACACAGATGCATTACACAGAACTTGGCGTGCAAGTTCTTGCACACATACGTGACTGTACATATAAAAAAAGTTCCTAGAATTTGAATTGCAGGGACATTTATCAGACAGTTGTGATTTTGATAGATATTTCCAAGTTGTCTTACAAAAGAGGTCACATCATTTCGTTCTTCACCAAAACCATAAGAGCCTGCTTTTCTATAACTAACTCAATTCTACTCATGGCCAGACCTTTTGACTCTCTTCAGTCAGATTCCTGAGAAATAATATTACAGTTGTTTCATTTTGCAGTTTTGTAATTATGATCCAGATTGAATTCCTTTCATATGTTTGTAAGTGATTTGTGTTTCTTTTTCAGTGAATTACTTTGTCATGTACCTTAACCATTTTCTTTTTCTGTTGGTTTGTGGTGGCTTTTTAAAAAAAATTGATTCAAAAATCTCTTTTGACGGTAAAACATTTGTCCTTTGCCTCACATTTTGTATGTCTTCTGATGTCAACTATGCATCACGATATCCTTTCCTTCTCCTTCCCCCTCCCTCATCCTCTTTCCTTTTTATAAAGTACAAGTAATTTTTAAAAATAAAATTTAAGGGCCGGTGAGACGGCTCAGCGGCTTAAGCGCCTGCCTTGCAAGCGCGAAGGCCCGAGTTCGACTCCCGGATCCCACATACGAAAAAGGGGCCGGTGATATCGCTCAGCGGCACGGGTGCCTGTTGGCGCGCGAGGTCCTGAGGTCGTCCCCCCGGTACCCACAAAAAAAAAAATAAATAAAAAATAAAATTTAACTATTTCCTTTATTGCATTTATGTTATAGATGTGGCTAATAAGGGTCTTCCCTTTTCTCACAGTATAAACCAAGTTTCCTATATTTTCTTCCACTGTTTTTACTGTTTCATATTTTCACACCTAAAGCTTTATTCCACCTGGATTTTTCAAATACGAGAGGTGTTGTAGCAATTTTTAAATTATTTTTTCATGTAGTAAATCAGCTTATTAGGTGTCTCAACACCATTAATATTCACTTCTGCCTTTCCTTACTAATTTAAAATGATGTTTGTTATACAGTGACCACCCCTGCATTTGAGCCTATTTGGGGGTCTGTGTTATTATCCCCTTAGTCATCTGTCTAATTCATATGCCAGTACTATACTTTCACCTCTGAAAACTTCTGAGGATCAGATTTTTTCCCTGTAAGAGTTTTAATTGTCAGTCTTTTCTTTTAGAGTTTTCAGCACCATTTTTGGATGATAATTTTTCCACAGGAATTTGTGGAACTGCCTGCCTAGCTTCCCCATTTTGTTGGTGTTTTCCATTAAGATAACACTACTTTGTGTGTCAGAGCTCCTGCCTTCCTTGCAAGTCTTACACACGCTGTGTCCTCAGATTCAAAGCTGTCTCTCTAGCCTCATTTTGTCTGTTTCCCATTCTTCAATGCCTGGATGCAGCCACTCTGCACCACCAGCCCTGCCCTCTACTCTCACTTCTCTCGGGCTTCGCAGGGGCTGCGCCCTGAGCCTAGAACTCTTTCCTGCTGTGTGCCTCTTGGTAACTCCTGCTTGTCCTTCATGTCTCTCCTCGTGTGTCCCAGGTCGTGGGCCATGACCCTGCCACCATGTGCTCGTACAGACAGCTCCGGTCCCTCAGCGTTGTGGTGCTTGCCCGTGTCCCTGTCTGTGCACACCACCAGGGCACAGACTGCACGAAGGAGGGCCATGCAGATCTTGTGCGCAGCTCTGTCCTAGCAGCTACACAATATGCCAGTTTTCTGTGTTATGCAGGTGCACATGACATATACACGTGAATGCTGTCCCCACACACGCGTGAAGCTGTCCTTTAGCGTTCCAAATCAGAGTACTTATGACTTGGTCTCTGAGCCACTGATATGTAAATCTCTAGATAGGACTTTTCTAAAGTCATCAGGTTAAGACGTTTATGTATATAAATACCCTCTAAGGAACTAAAACGCACAGTGCTAGAAATCAATGGAAAGGCAAAGCCTAATGAGGTAGCTTCCACCAGGAAGAGGGCCAGTGGAGGGAGGGAATGGTGAAGGCAAGCAGATGAAGACAGATGTGGAAGAACAACAAAGATAAACCCAGGGAAAAGAGAACTATCCCAGGGACACCTGATCTCTAACCGACCAATGCGTCTAATGAGAAAGATTTGTGCCTCTCTGTCGCATAATAGCTAATAATGGATAGTCTTGTGGATCAATTGCAGTTTTCCCTGTGACTGCATTTATGGTACTTCACATAAAAAGTGGTGCGGGAGTGAGATTTCAAATGTGATTTACCCTTCTCATAGCAGAGGTTGTTCATTTCTCTCCAAGAACCACAAATTTCAGGGGAATAAAAAGATGGTGTGTCAGGGCCAGTTGAACACACCATCTCATGTATACACTTTTGTGACTTTGCAATCAAAATGCATTAGGCTGATCTTATGAATGTTTAATAGAGCTTCCTTTGTATTTATAATAATTAACACTATCAGGCATCTGAGAAATTTTGAAAGTTTGCAAAACTGATCATAAAACAACTAATAGGCATAAGATTAGAAAGCTTTTGAAAATAGAGTAGGGAAGTCTATAGGTGAACAGATTGTGTTGAATAATCCAAAAAGATAATTCTCCCTCAAGATAAATGACATCCATTTATTTATGTTTACACAATGCAGTATGTTCATAATATACATACAAATGAAAATATTTCAGGTTCCACATGTATTTTGACAGTTAAATCTTTTTTTTGGGGGGGTACTGGGGGTCGACCTCAGGACCTCATGCACCAGCAGGCGCCCGTGCCGCTGAGCGATATCACTGACCCTTTTTTTGTATGTGGGTACCGGGAATCGAACTCAGGACCTTGCGCTTGCCAGGTAGGCACTTACGCTGCTGAGCCATCTCACCAGCCCAGTTAAATCTTTTTAAAGGAATGGGCTTTATGGAACTGACATATGATATTTAACCCTGAGGAGAAAAGTCTGATTTCTGGTTGAGTCATGAGTCTCTTGGTAAGCCTGGGTGACCCTCTGGCATTTAGCTTCTAAGCTACCTCATCTTCTTTCAGGGAATTGCTCTCTCACTAGTGAAATAATGACTTTTGAAGCTGAAGTCACTGGTCCCTTTTACTTACTCAGCCTACGCTAGAAGCCACACCGTCATTACTCTTCCTTTGTTGCATTTGTATCTGTGCATATACAGTTCAGACAGGGATAGCTATTCTGTGGACAAAGTCATCTTTACCCATGGGTAGCTGAAATGGAGGTCAGCAATTAACTGTTTATGTGTTTTGTTGAACGATTGATTGTTTCATACATTAATTTAGTCAGTCAACAAAAATGTTTTGAGCATGTCTTTTCATCTGGCATTGTTTGTTTATTGTTTTGGTTCTGGGTATCAAGACTTAGGTCAGCTCCTACCATGTATACCTTTCAAGGGTACAAACTGCCCCCCTTCCAGTTGGGTGAACTTCTCTCTCTCAACATCTCAAGGGATGTCACATACAGGTGTGTGCACAATCCAGACCTCTGAAGTTGGTCAGCACCATTGCAGACCGCAGTCTTGGACCTCACCCTTCCCCCCAAAGATGTGCACACCCGTGACAAGGTGCACCATTGTTTTCTTTGGGAGTTTGTGTAGGGGACAACACTTGTGGTAAGGCAGAACTACTTGGTGGTTGAGAGCTCCAGTAGTGAGTGTGGGGTAATGAGACCCTGCTATTTTGCACTCGTCACTAAAGCTTTCTGTGTCTCCATTTCCCCATCTGGAAAATGGGGCAATGATAGAACCTTTTTCATTAGATTGTCGTGAGGTTAAATTGGGCCAATGCATGTAACATGTTTGTAGCAGCACCTCACATGTAGTTTGCACTCTGCTGGTAGGTTTTATTCTGTGTGGCTGTCCTGAACTGTACTGGGGCGGGAAGTAGATTCTGTAGGCTGGTGGAAAACTGAAAAGCAAAAGGCTCTGCATTGAGTTTGGCGCTTAACAGGCTGTGGCTAGGAGGACAGTCGTAAAGGGCGTTGGTTTCCTTACTGCAAGAGGTGTGTGCCCTTTGACGGGTTTGCTCGTGGCTCTCCTCTCATAGGACCTGGTGTGCTTAGCTGATTGGGATATTGACCATTTATGTGCTGAGCAATCATGAGCCAGATTTAGCCCCTATTTTATTCAGGTCATTGTCTTTGGTCTGCAGTTCTGGTGTACTCCCTAGTCCTCATCCATTTCACTTGTCAGGTTGTTTAGTAACAGTTTCTCTAAACCTTGAGGTGGTGCATTGGTACTACATTTGCTCTTTTAATTGTTCTCACCCTTTAACTGTAATTGTCTCACCCTTTATAAATTATGTATTTTTTCTTTTTAAAAACTGTAGTAAAATACAGATAATGTAAAGCTCACCATTTTAGCCATTTAAAAATGACAGTTCCATAGCATCAACATTAATGTGCGGGGCACCATCACCACCCACTGTTTCCAGAACTCTTGCATCTTGCAAAACTGCAACCAAGTGCATTGCACAATGGCTCCCTTCCTGCTCTCCTGCCCTTGGCAACCACCACTCTACTCTCTGTCTCTGCGAATGTGACTTCTCTAGATACCTAGGAAAAATGAGTGCTTTTTAAACAATGACATAACCCTTCAACTAAAGGTTTTTATAGGAGATTTGTTTAGGATTTTTAGATGCACTTCCTTTCTGAAAAATAATTTCTCTCTATTGTGGCCTTATACAAACACTTGCAATTGGGATTTCTTTGCAGTAGTATTTTTGGAGTTTAACTCCAAAGAAAGTAATCTATAGCCCTCTGTAAAAATGACTAGAGGTTAACATGAGAAGTGCAGCACTGAAGGTAAAATGGAAAGTGTCCCTCTCCTTGTATCTGTCTCTTTACTCCCACCACCTATAAATGTTGGCTGAAGAATTGTGCCAAAGTCGAAATAGTCCCTCCAAGAAATCCCAAACTTTTACCACTTGAATTGTTCTTCATTCTTGACGTTATGCCCAATGCTCATTTTTCTCTGTGCCGTGCTTGATCTGTCCTGACTCTGGAGCAGAAATATTAGCTCCAAACTTTCTCTTTGTGTGGAGTGATTTAGCCTGACTGAAGGCTGAGAGCTCTCCAACTGCGTTCTGCCGTGATCTGTGCTGACTTGAATGCTGCCTAGAATGCTTAGGGCCCAGGCTGGTCACTGGAGTTTCTCCTTCATGACTCCGAAATAGAACTTTGGTTTGCCTGAAATAACAGGGAAAGAGAAAAAGGCATTAAAACAAGATAGTTTACATATTTGGATTTGCGTTTCAAGAAGATTGCATTTTTTATGAGCATTCATTCTGCAATATAAAAGAAAAAAAATAGATGACAGTATTTACTAACCCTTTTCTTGAGAGCAAGAATAAGATCTTTCTATCAGCATATTGCATGTATTAATCACTTAATTTTTATTGAATGAATACTAGAAATGTGACAACTTATCCTCAGTATTTGAGTAACTGATGATCATCATTTTATATAATAAGGTTAACAGAGTGAAAATGAGAGGGAATAAGAAGAAAAAAAAAAAAAGACATAAAAACTCTGTGTGCCCCTAATGGCTGGCATAGTCACTGTAACTGAGCTGAACATTCGTCCTCAACTTCCTGGCAGTGAAAAGAGGAACTCATTAGGAAGGAGCTTGCCTCCTGATGCCGCAGGAACACGGCTTTGTCTGGCACTGTGTACTTAAAGGACCAAGAGTGAGGCAGTGCTCGGCTTTTATTAAAAATACAGAACTGGATTTCATTCTTCCCAAGAAGGCCAGTGAGAGCTGGGGGAAGAGACAAGGGCATCAGCTCTGCAAGGAGGCTAAAGAGGTCCACAGATTTACTCTTCCGGTGCTGTGATGATAAACTGACGCAGCGCAGGGTCTTAGGCTCCCGTCCCCACACGTCCTTGGCCGAGCGAGGCTTGATAGAAGCTGGACTACTGATGGTCTGATCCCCTCTGACCAGATCCTGGAAGATTTTAGTCTCTATGGCTAGGGAAGGCCAGATTAATTCTCTTTGCAAACCAGACAAACAGATGGTGGGGGCTGACATCTTTTTACGAAGACTGAGCAGCTCGGCCCTCATGCTCGTCCAGGTGGAAGCCGCCTGCCTGTGTATGGAGACGAGCTGCAGCGGTACCAGCAGGCAGATCTGGGCGTGCTGGGAGGCAACTCTGACTGCCACAGAATTTGGACAAGTGATTGCGACCCCAGGGTGGCAGAGAAGGTTTTGGCTTAGAAGCGATTGGAAGCAGATGTGACCAGGTGGCTTCCCGGGCCATAGGAAAAGCTCCCCCAAGCTCCCACGGTGTCTGCAACCCTGAGAGCAGTGGCCCCCTGCGTGAGCCTGCCAGGCTGCATTAGCTGCAGAGTGCACCCCAGGTCACAGCACGAGTGCCTGGTGTTTCACGCTGGCTAATGTTAGAATATACTGCCTCCAAATAAACGTTATAGGTTAAACGTGAACCAAGCACTTTCTTGGCAGTAGTTCAGGATTGGGACCATTTCTGTTCTGAAGTCCTCCGTGGGTTTCATGTGGTGAAACTGTGTCACGGTACCTACTAGGAACTCGGTTTCCATTTGCTGCGTTCCTATGTATGTTTGTCAGCTTTCTGTCCTTGTGGCGAAATACCTGCAGTAAGCAGCTTGAAAGATGAGAACTTTATTTTGGCTTCTCTGCTTTTGAACCTGTGGTGAAACAAAATGTCATGGTGAAGTAAAGCTGCTCAACTCCTTGTGGATTGTGGTTGGGGAGAGCAGGAGAGAGAGAGGGAGAGAGAGAGAGAACTGTGTTCCCAGTGATCTAATGTCCTACCATCAAAACCCTGTGGTGTAAAGGCTCCCCTACCTCCCAGTAGCATTCCAGCTGGGACCAGCCTTTGGCGCACATTTAAGATGCAGACAATAACTGTGTGATCAAAAGACCCGAGACCTGATACAAAGTATATAATGACATGAAGTAAATTGGCTGGAAGAAAAAAATTAAGAACCAAAAATGCCATTCTCCTCCTGAGGATTGTATTTGCCACCATCCTGAGTATTACATCATACTTGGCTGTGTCTGCATCTGTTTTCGTTCATTTTCAACAACGGAGGAAGTTTCTGGAGAATCTGAAGCAAGTAGAAGTGATGTGTAGTTTCCGTGCCGTGTTGCTGGGTGAGACTTGTGTTTGGGGTCTTGTGCTCCTACTGTCGAAGTGGGAGAACAGTTGGAGCGTTGACGTCTCAGAGGACATTACAAGAGGAACTGAGTCAGGCATCGTGAAGTGTCTCCACAAACCGGTCATCAGCCAAGGGCAGTCGGGATGTGACACCCGGAAATGCGCTCTGAACCCCAGGGTGGGGGTCTGTGCTGCTGACCTCCCACTAACCGCTGGGAGGGAAAGTTGGGTCAACTTACTGGATTCTCCATAATTTTAAGAGAATATGGGAATTCAGATTTTAAAATATGAATTTTTTGAATGAAAACATTTTACTGACTAATCAAACAAACAAAAAACCAGCAACACCCTATGTTTGCTTGTTTGTTTGTTGGAGACAGGGTCTTGTTATGTAGTTCAAACTGGCCTTGACCCATTTTATGTAGCCCAGGCTGGTCTCCAATTTACCTTGATCCTCCTGCCTCGGCCTCCCAAGTGCTGGGATTACAGGCGTGTATTACCACGCCGGGCTTAACACCGATGTTAATCAGACTAAAACCACATGCTGCTCGCTGTGACTTCTAGCCGGCCAGTTTGCAGGCTTTGCCTGTCACATAGTTTGTAAGTAAGTGCTGCACCTTACATCTGGATGGGAGGCCACGCTAATGAATTAAGGTAAACTCATATTTTCCTACTGGAGACTGATGTGTTTCACATAGACTTTAATTTTTTCATGGTTCATTTTACTGATCGTAAATTATGGTGTTCCTTGTTGGAAATCTTGTTAGTAGAGACAGGTAAGAATGATGCTCTATAAATTCTCAGAGAAAAATACAGAGTGGAACATTTTTCTTCAGAATATTTTGGGGAATTTTTCTTATAAACTGTATACACAAGAGAGCTGAGACATTATCAAGTCCAAATTTCCTCCCCTGCAGATGTGGGCCCTGGAGGCGCTGTGAGGTTAAATGCACCAGCTAGTTAGTAACCATGCCAGGCCTTGCGCATCATCGTTTTCTGTTCGGTTTAAATAATTGCTGACAGCAACTGAGGTCTTCAGATGTGAACCAATTTTCTTACTTCCCCAACAGCCCTGCTATTGTTAACTGTTTTACTCACAGACAAGGAAACTGAGGTATAGGGACATTCCCCGGGTTATGTAGGCGTGGAGAGGTGAGACTCGTATATATGCTTATCCTTCATATGTACTGCTCACTCCTTTCGGGCACTTGAGTTCTTAAATTCCAAGGGCATTTGGCTGCTTTGGGAAGCTTCTGTTCTCAGAGCTTGACATTGTATAAGAATCTGATGATCATGCCAGGCGTGGTGACGCACGCCTGTAATCTCAGCACTCGGGAGGCTGAGGCAGGAAGATTGCTGCAAGTTTGAGGTCAGCCTTGGCTACATAGTGAGTTCAAGACCAACCTGAACCACATAGTAAGACCCTGTCTAAATGAACAAACAAACAACAAAAATAAAAACAAATAAAAAAAAGAATCTGGGGCCGGTGAGGTAGCTCAGCAGCATAAGCGCCTGCCTGGCAAGCACAAAGTCCTGAGTTCGACCCCTGGTACCCACAAAAAAAAAAAAAAAAAAAAAAGAATCTGAAGATGTCTCATCTCCTATTATAGCTCTTTGTAAATATAATATAGGAGCTATCCTAAAAAGTATCCTTGTTCCTTTTCATTAGCTGTAGTTTTTAGGCCATGATTATTTGTGAAGATCCATTATGCAGAAATTCTAGAAAATATTCCTTATCGAAGTTGCTGGACTTTGAAGTCCATGATCTTAGTGATTCCAAATACTGGCTGCTGTCTAGAGTCGTCTCGCCCTCAGCACACCTGAGCTCATCTGATCTTGGAGAATCCAGTGGCTGCGAGCTCTGACTTCAGGGGCATGTGATCTAGGCTGAAAGCCTGTTTCGAGAGCTGTGTGACCTTGGTAGGTGACCTGGCACGGGTGAGCCTCAGTTTTCTATTCTGAAAAATGGAAGGAGTCATTGGTAGCATTGGTGGTCATTGTCTTGGTGGCATTGGCAGGGCGTGAGGCAGTCTCCCTATGCCTTTGTTCTTGGCACCCAGTCAGCATCCCACAAGAAGGGTGTGTCAGGTGCTACCTCCAAGTTCATGGTTGAAAGGGATCTGGATGGGCTGACACTTAACAACGTACATGAGGAGGCTCTTCAAATTCAGATTTTATAAGCTGATGTGGGATTCTCTGCATTCACATCTCCTCGGACTGAGTGTCATACCGATTCTAGAACAAAACCATAGTGCGATATACTCCAATCTTGCCCTTTGCATTGGCTGATCACAGTATCCCCTGCACTGGCTCCTGGATTGACTTTTAAAACTCTTTCTCAGTGTTCTTGCTTAGAAACTGAAGCTGCCATGGACTTAGAGAACAAGGGCAACTAAAGAAAAACATTATTATATTCCCTGTGGAAGAAAATTTATGGTGGAATCCTATCAGAGTTGTATGGTCTCACCCATGGCTCTCCTCTTGGGGACATGTCACAGTCATTGATGATGTTTGGGACCTATCTACTTAGATAAAATAGGTCTGTCTGTCTATCTTAGGGGTGGAGGTGCTTGGGGTTAGCAGGAAGGAATTCTATTTTGAAGAGTCACTGTTTGAAATATTTACTGTTGTTTCCATTTCATTTTGACATCTTGCTAGTAAGAAAAGGGAAATTTTACTTTTGAGTAGTACTGCTGTTAAATTAATATACCCTAAGAAAATATGCATTAGAAACTACTCTTTATTTCTTGGGAAGATTACCTAGAGAATTATTTGCTAGGTTGTTAAAGCAAATGTGAAATCTTTTAAAATGTGATGAGGACCCTTTCCAGGAAAGCTGTAATTCAAAAATGTTTCTGTGGATTTTTTCCTAGAATTATCTCTTTTCTTTTCCAAAAAGCCTTCTTTTTGTTAAGCCCAAGGAGAGGAAATTCCTTATCCTCAGGAATATGACTTAGTAAAGGCTCTGGAAGTCAGATTGAGACTGGAGAAGCTTTGGTGACAATACAAAACAAGATGACAAGTCCTATGGACTTTGCTAAATTCATATTCCTGATCTGTCAACTTTCAGGGCTTGATCTTAATGCCTTTTCTTCACTGAAGCCTTCCCCGGTCTGCCCATGATTCGGATATATATGTAATATATATTTTTAAAACCATACTTCCTATTTGGTCATTCCTTCCATTGCACCCTTACTGCACAGGTGCTTGTGTCCCGGCTAGGAATCTTTTCTTCTTGGCCCATCAATCAATGTCACGATGAGCATTGTCTCCTTGAGAACATCCACTGCTCTCCTTTAAGATCTAAAACCACAAGACCTGAAGACCTGAAGGCCATTTCTAACCTTACTTTCCTGATGGGTTCCATGGCAAATAAAGCCTCATATGGCCCAGAGCAATTATCTTTTGTCACTTAAGGAATAAGTTATTGCTTCAATCTGTTGTGTGCTTGTAATCTACATGTACAGTTAGATTGGATGTACAAAATTTCACCTTCAAAATTGGCTCTCCTCTCGTGGTTATTGTCTTTACTTTGTCTCCTTGGTTTGTATGGTAAGTGAAGTTGTATGATCACAGTCTTCACTAGTGTGCTCATGTCTTTTGTGCACACATATGCAGGTATCTGGTGTTCCGAGTGGGGATATAACAGCTCCAGGTAGAAGGTCAGCGTGTCTGTTGGAGCGCAAATATTCTGTGGGCATTGCTGGGTAATGGAGATCCAATGAGATGAATAGGGCCCCTACTTTTGAGGTGTTAATAGTTGGGGCATTAGATAGGTTAACAGAAAAATAAAATTGTGGGTACAAAGAGTATCTTCCTTCCCTTTTTTCTTTTTTTTTGTGGGTACCGGGGGTCAAACTCAGGACCTCGCGCTTGCCAGGCAGGCGCTTATGCTGCTGAGCCATCTCACCAACCCTTCCTTCCCTTTTTTTAAAAATTAAGTGGGGCTGGTGAGATGGCTCAGCGGTGTAAGCGCCTGCCTGGCAAGTGCGAGGGCCCGATTTCGA
Source organism: Erethizon dorsatum (assembly GCA_028451465.1). Classification (NCBI taxonomy): domain Eukaryota; kingdom Metazoa; phylum Chordata; class Mammalia; order Rodentia; family Erethizontidae; genus Erethizon; species Erethizon dorsatum. The sequence continues at coordinate 37,869,727 of CM051835.1, read as the reverse complement.
CTCCCGGAACCCACATACAAAAAAGGGGCCGGTGATATCGCTCAGCGGCACGGGAACGTGCTGGCGCGTGAGGTCCTGAGGTCGACACCCGGTACCCACAGAAAAAAAAAAAAATTAAGTTTATTGGTACATTTTAGGTATGCATAATGATCACACTCATCATAGGGAATTTGTGCCAGTACATGATATATCTTGATTCTTTTTCTTCCCCATTCTCTTACCCTCCTTGAACCCCTCTAATTCTTAATCACAGACTAAAGAAGTGCTATAAATGCCAAAAGATGCTTGCCAACTGATGGAACAAAAATGTTCTGACTGAAAAAAGCATTTTTGGTGTTGCCTACCAAACACTTCAGTGGTATTTCAGGTCTTGTAGAGTCTCAAGGTAAATTTAGATGAATACATTGAGATACTCAGTGCATATGAGATCCAACTTTTAGGTCTTCGAGTGTAGTAAACATGAAAAAGAAGCCATTAAACCAGCCCTTATTCTAGAAGTCCTCGTATGGACTTGAGGAAGGAGGAAGGCATATTTTGCGCGACATAGGATGGTTGGAGGCAACCTGGCAGATCGCTGATAAGTTGGGGGTGGGTCAGAGGTCCCGCAGGGTTACGGAGGTGAGGCAGATTCTTCAGGAGGTCAAATCAAAGATTCCCAATCCACCCAGTGTTGTTTTCCGATGTAAGAGCTGCTGACTTCCTAAAAGAGAAGGAAGTCAACCTCTGAAGATGGGGCAGGGAGCTTAGTTTTCCTGGAAGAACCCAAGCTCTGCTGAGCTGCTGTGAAATTCCCTAGAGGCCACTGCTGAAAGGCAGGCTGTGCCTGAAGACCCAGGGCCTTACGCCTTCCAGAGCCCTGGGCGTTGGAGGTTTCTGTGGACCAAGCTCTACTTGAGCTGGCCCTTGCTTCTGCTTCCTTCAGGATGAAACCCTTCCTGAAGACTGCTGCGTTAAGCAGAGCCCTCAGAGTGGCACTGCACTCTGGCAGGAGGCTGGGAATGGTTTTCTGGGGGAAGCCTGGTTGAGGTGAGTCAGAAAGGCCCAGTGGCCCAGGCTCTCCGGGATGCAAGTGGAAGTCACCAGTAGGGGGCAGTGCAGCATGCACTTCGTCTTCTGTCTCTGCCCAGGGGTTCTGGGGAGGTTGTTAGACTCCTCACCCCTTGGGTGGCCCGGGGAGCTAGGGACCTGAACTCAGGTGTGTTTGTCTAGAAAGTCACTGAGAAACTCCAGCCAGCTTTCTGGCCATCATTTCACTTGTATGGGGTGTCCATTGACCTTTCTTTCTTTCCTTCTCTCCCTCCTTCCTTCCTTCTTTCTTTTTCTTTTTATCAATTCAAAAAATTACAAAAGCATAACAATGTAATATCTTTATGAACTTACCTATATTTGGAACCAGTGCCTTAGCATTTTGTCTCTTCTCTTGCAAATCTATTGTCTTTTAGTAAAAGAAATAGGCTAGCAGTTTAAATAAATCACTTAATGGTTTAAGTTTCTTTATCCCAGACTTGCTCTTCTTTCCCGAAGTAATCCTCCTTGCAGTCATCTTTTTATACTTTACATATATCCTGTGAATATGCTGTGCTATTGTTTTTATGTATTTTTAAGTGTTTTAACACAAATTGTTTTATTACATGTATATATCAGTATGGAATTTTGCTTATTTTCTCACATAGCAGGGAGATCTCTCTGCTCAAATATATTTAATTCCATTTAGTTTATTTCACATACTTTATTTTTTAAAGTGTGGGCTGTTTCTGGCTTTCAGCCCTATTACAGTAAAAATTGTAATATTCAGGTGACCGTATTATAGTGAATATTCTCGCGTCTTTCCCCTTGCGTCCACGCGTGAGTGTTTCTCTCGGGTGGATACGTAGAGATAGACTTGCTGAGCTGCAGGATTTATGATTTTGCAGGATACTGACAAAATGCTCTTCAAAGTGGTAACACCAGTTTATACTCCCTCCAACAATGTAAGAAAAAAACCCATGTCCTTAGAAATGCTTCATAGTGTCTGATGTTACACATTTCGTCACTCCAGTGGAGGAGGAATGCATGACATAGTTTTTTTTTTTTTTTTTTTTTGTGGGTACCGGGGGGTCGACCTCAGGACCTCACGCACCAACAGGCACCCGTGCCACTGAGCGATATCACCGGCCCCTTTTTCGTATGTGGGATCCGGGAGTCGAACTCGGGCCCTCGCGCTTGCAAGGCAGGCACTTACGCCGCTGAGCCATCTCACCGGCCCTGCATGACATAGTTTTAATTTGCATTTCAGATTCCTTGTGTGAGGAGCAGGTTTTCACATGTTTCTTGGCAGGGAGGTTTTCCCTCTGTGAATTGCTTGTTATTAGCTTCACTGGCTTCCTTTCTAGATCTATGATTCCTCCCTTAGTGGTTGCTAAGGATAGATTCTTTTTTTTTTTTCAATATGAGGGTACCGGAAGGATAGATTCTTAAGGGGTAGATTTCCTGGCGGGTTAGCACTAGCAGCCACATTATGGACATCTCTAGGAGGGTAGTTTAGAAGGGGCATCCTTGGATTCTACTCTTGGAGGAGCCCTTCACAACCTAAGGATTCAGTCCTTGTCTGGGCATTTCTATTTGGGCCGGGAGAAAGATTCATCTAGGGCATTCTCCTGCTAGGGAGGAGAATTCTCTGCGACCATTTTTCATAATTTCACACGGTTCTTCAGTAAAATATACTGCCTGATTTCAGAGCCAAGAACAGTTGTGCTTTGCTTTGCTTAACCTCTCTCTGGCTTATTTTCATCACATAAATATTGTGAACTTATCACTGACCAAATGTATTCTACTTTTTTCTTGGATATTGGTGACCATCAAGCTTGAAATTAAATTTTTGCCCTTTCCTAACAAGTATATATGTTTTAAAACCTAATTCCTGGCCCCATTGATGTCTCTACTTTGACTTTTAATCTGTGTCTATTTGTTAGGTCATTGAATTTTGTTCAACACAACCTAAAAGTTGGTAAGTTAAATGTGTGGTTAAAATAAAATAGAAGAACATAAAGGGCATAAACAACTAAAAGAAAAGTGAAAGTAAAGATGATGCTTGTGGCGTAAGTGTGGCTCAGGTACCTACCAAGCACCGGGCAGTTGCCCTAGACATGGAGCCCACAGACCAGTGCAGGTGGAGGAAGATGCAGACGTCTTGGGCGATTTCAGAGCAGGGACAGGCGCCACGCTCAGGAGGAGAGGACAGGCTTATCAGGATGTCCTGAAGGTGACTCCAAAGGAAACTGTCCATGTTTTCTACCTTTTTAGCTGCCAGTAGTATGAGAAAAGTGTTAAAAGTATTCAGGACTCTTGGGAATGCAGTTCTTATTGAGATAATTTGGAAGAGTGAGGTCACTGTGGTCTCCGCTGAAAACACTAGTGCAATGAAAGTCTTGGAAAACGGTCTCTAAAGTGTGATGATTTTGAAACATTTCATGAAAACTTGAAAATTGAACATTTGGTGCAAGTTTTAAAACATTTCCTTCTGTGTCTGGTAGGGGGAGAGCAGGGAATTGCCTGTTACTGACTTTACTGGCTTCCTTCTGCACATGGCTGAAGAGCTAGGCCCCGGGAGAACTAAGATCTTTGAGAGGTAGTTGCCCTCCTATCTTGGAGGCTGCTTTTTTATGTAACAGGGGACAATGTTTGATTGCATCCTTTTAAAATTATTTCTCCTTGGTGCAATTTGTACCTTGAGAGAACTTACCTATCTTTTTTTTTTTTTTTTTTTTGCCCAAATCCTTGTTGTCCATCTTATTATCATTTTATTTCCCTCACTGGTTAGGAAGGACCTATTATAGATGCTGTGTGCTCTCTCATTTAATATTTTTTCCTTTTAACTTGTTATTAACAGCAGAGCTACATATTTGTTTTCAGTGTCTTGATTGAAATATGTTGCTTAACTATTTTCTCAAAAAGGAAAGGGGTGAATTCGTTCCAGCGTAACCTTCTATAATCCCCTTGTAATTCTAAGTGCTGTCCGTTTGCTCATCCATCCATCTATCCATCCATCTATCCATCCATCCATCCATCCCTCCATTCACTGTCTGTCCATCCAGACATCCATTCAATTATCCATCCTTTGAGTATCTATCTTGTGCAAGGGACCAAGTGAAGTAGTATGGCATTAGGAATTATAATACAGTTCTATCTTCGCAGAAATTGTGATCTAAGAAAATTCAAAAAAGATAGATACTTTAATAACTGGTAGAGTCTAGGAAATTCTAGGGTGGTAGTTTAGCTATTTGTTTATACTGCTAGGGACTTTATTGATTCAGCGACAGAAAAGAGATCATACATCGGTTAGTGATATGCAGTTTCTTTAGATCTCCTTGACTCTCTTTCTTTCTACAGCTGACCTCATTCTTGGACAGTCTCTTTCCTTATGGCAGAAGATTTCCCCTTGGGGACCCTGGGCCTGTGCCATGCTTCAGCTATGATCCCAGCATAGGAGAGAGACTGTCTCCTAGCGTTCCCTTATTTAATCTTAGGGAAGATTCTCATTGGTTGAGTTGAGATCACGTGCACATCTCCGAGCCAATCATCATGGTCTAAGTGAGAGTTCTCTGTGTGGGCAGAGCCGATAATCCACTTCTGAGTCTGAAGGTTTGAGGAGTAGGGAGGAGATGTGATTCCGACAGAGAATACACTAGAGCCACATGGGGCTTGTGAAATGTGGTTCCTCAGAGGAAAAATTGGAATTGTTACTGAAAAAAGTAGAAAAAGGGGATGCTGGGGTGTGACAAGAATGAGGGGGAGGGCTGGGATGGGAAATGCATTTCTGTGTCAAGATGCAAAAGGAGGAAGGGACTGTGTCTCTTGCAAGTGAGCCAGGTTATGGCTTTTCCAGCATTATGAGCACGTTGGCAGCCCTGTGGCTGTCCCCGTAAGGGTGGGACATGTTTGACAGGTAGTTGATCCACTTCCAGGGTCCATTCACCTTTGCACACTGGTGAAATTCTGAAAGGGAAGGAAAACTGAAATTGCCAGGTGAAAGAGTGACAAAAGATGAGGGAAAATATGAAACTTGTGAACTGACATTGACCATGAAACCTGGTCTGTCATGGTTTGTTCTCAGCCACTCACCATTTTACCTTCCTTGCTGTATTAAAGAAATGATAGGGCTGGAGTGGACCCAGAGGTTGGGTGGTTTCCCATTCTTCCATGTTACTGCCTACATCTGGAGTCACGGCTGTCCCCTCTCTGCTTTGTTGCAGTTTCATTGCAAATCAGAAAAGGCTGGAAATCATCAATGAAGATGATGTGGAAGCCTACGTGGGACTGAGAAACCTGTGAGTACTTGGGACCTGTGTATATTATCTCAGGTTTTTCTTGTGCTTTACTGTGGCTGGGCAGGCATTAGAACCAGTGTTGGTTCTAATCTGCACGTGATTATGTGTTTTCATAGGACAATTGTGGATTCTGGATTAAAATTCGTGGCATATAAAGCATTTCTGAAAAACCGCAACCTGCAGCACATGTAAGTAGAAAATGATTCTTTTGCTTACCAGGATCCAATTTATTCGATATTTTCCTCTTCTGTTTATTTTCCTTCTTTTCCAACTTTGAACCTCCTTTTTTAAAGTTAGTATAGCTGCGATAATAGCCTAGAAACATTAGCTTTGATTTTGTTTGATTTCTGAATGGCTTCAGAGGGGTACTTAGAACAGCCTGTTTACTCCCTTTCATGAATTTCTGGTCCATTTCCATCTTGGGCAGAGCAATAGGCCAATAGCAAGGAGTCTGATGTGAAAACTATGTCCTTGTACCGAGTCCTTGATTCTTTCGCTTGGCATCAAGACATGCTCCCTGGAAGACATCGAACTAATGAAATTGAAGGAAGCTGACTTGGCCTTGGCACTTTTAGGGAACTAAAAAGTTCTAATGCTGTTTCCCCCTGCAATAGGCCAACTTCCGGACCTTCATTTTCTAAACGCAGTCTGTCATGGGTAGGTAAACACGGAGAAAAATCAGTCAGGAGACGTGCTAAAGGTTCTGACGTTTATTAACAGGAGGAAATGTTTCCCCCAAAGCCATGCTGATGCTTTGTTGACTGAAGTCAAGTGGAAATACGAAAATGTTTTGCTGTTAAATCATTTAAATGATGGCATTTATGCCAGTAAGGTGTGGCCTTGCAGAGAGGCCTCTTCATTAAGCAGTCACCCAAGTGGAGAGTGCCTTTGGACCCCTAAGCCAAGAGTGGTGTCCCCACCTCCTGAGTTGGCAGTGGGAGCTTCTGCCAGAGGACTGTTACCTGCATTCATTCGTTCTTCTTGCATTGAGCAAATTCTCTTTGCAGGGATGTCTTAAAGCCTCCCTCTATACAGCTCTCACCTGGGTTATCTCAATTTATATATATATTTTTGGATGATTGGTAGGGGTGACCTTTTTTATTCCTATTGCACAAACAAAATCAGTCTGAGGATGTTCTAGGACTTGCCCAGGTAGTAGAATTATTGCTCAAGGGCTAACCCCTCTCTTTGTTCTTATAAGAGCACAGGAAATAAAATGTGTGCCATTCGTACAATTAGAGAACCATTCCTTCTTAATAATATTTGTCCTTTCTATTCTTGGGGAGAACAGTTCCCTGACTGATTTCCATGCCAGTTATAAAAGAAATCATTCTCTGGGAGCAGATTGCCTGTATATTCTGTAGAGATTTGTTGATACTATGAAAAGGCTTAATTTCATAAAGCTGATTACCATGTCTTCATATTTTAGGTGGCATTAATGGTGCAGTTACTTTAAGAATAAAGTCTGTACAATTAAGATATAAAACACCCTGCACAAACGTGACAAAACTCTAAGGAACTTTATTAACTCATTTCACTTCAATGCTTTTTGGCATCTTCTCTGTAGTCGGTTTGCCTGTACAAATCTGATGTCTGCGTAGGCCTTGGTAGCATGAACAAGGGAGGAGTTTGGATAGAAGGAAGAGGCAGAATCCTCTAGTGCACTCACTTAGATGTAATTAGTGACCTCAATGGTTAAATTCTGGCATTTTCATTACAGCCGACCTTAGACCCTCATTACCCATTTTACTGGTCGTTTTTTCACATCATTTTTCCTGATGCTGTGACTTGAACAGTGGGTTTTGATTCCGCTGTAGTTTTATTAATAGACCTTGTGTAATTCTTTTACATTAAAATATGGTAGAATAATTTAACTGTGTTCTAGGTGCAGCACACAGCTTCAGCTAGATAAAGCCAAATATGCACCCATTTCCCAAGGAGTTATCATTTGGAAATAGGAAACTAATGAGATGTATATACCCGGTTCAGTTTTCTTATGAAACACAATAGTTGGGAAGTCAATCATTGGTCAAATGGCAAAATCTGTACTAACATTCATAACTCTTGTCAAGTAGTGAGATGAAATAAAACTAGGTAAGTATTCAGGCAGTCATGAAATGGTCAGATGCCACTTCATGTATTCATTTGGCAAAAGAGGTTCCTATCTGCCAAAATACGGAATTAGGTTGAGGAGTTTGCCATTGAGAATAACGGGGAGGTGAAGGGGTCAGGTTGGGTGTTTGCCTGTCCATCTCTGCTGATGACCGAGAACTCTGGGGACAAGCTCGCTCCCTGGCTTCTCAGCTGTAATCTCACCTCCATTATCAACACGGTGGGGTGCCAGGGAGAGTATAATGAACTGTGGATTGAAATCTGTTTCTCTCTACCCCTGAGATATACTGATGATTTCCTTCAGTTTCTCCACATATAAAAACATGTAGAAGACCAGTCTCTTTCATTTCAGGTTTTTGTGAAATGCAACTTGGGTGTCCTCACTTCTCTCCCCACCCCGTGTGCCCTGACCATGTCAGCGTTGCTTTCTGAGTGTTCAGGGCCCAGTGATGGGTCACTCTGTGTTCTTGGTGCCTCTAATTTCTGCCCAGACTTTCAGAGCCCAGGGGCTGTGAGAAAAGCCAGTATTAGTGTTTTCCAAGGGCTTTGCCGAGGTGCTAATCAAACAATAAGAGGATTGTTGCATTTTTTTCCCCTTCCCTCTTCCTCCTTCTTGGCTTTTGGCCCCAATAATAAGTATGGCTCATAAAACTCATCTTGTTCTGTGGTCCGTGGCCGAGCTCTGTGCTGTGCTGCTGGCAGCGGGACAGAGGCAGCTGCTCCCTGTGCGGCCAAGGCTCCCTCGCTGAAGGAGGGGCTGTGTAAGCTTCAAGTTTGCTCTTCCTTTGCTTCCAGTCCCTGCTCCCCCTTTTCTGTCATACAGGAAGAGCAGGATTTTTTTTCCCCTTGTTTTCTTTTTGTCCAAAGAATGGGGATTTCTGATGGAAGTGAAAACATTTGTATTCTAAAGACTGTAGGAAAGACAGGCAGGTTGGCTTTTCAACATAGTGAACCCCAGTGAACTCCATCCTTATTCCCATTCCAAGAGGCAGGGTTGGGGGGGCCACAGTTCACAGGTTCCCAGTGGATGCTCCTGTCCTGCAGGCAAGCATTTTACCCTGGTGTGAGGCAAGGCAGTGCAAGCAAGAGAAAAGGAGGAGCCTTCTGCAAGCATGGTCAGGCCGATTGAGCCCACATTTTGTTGAATCGTGACACCCACAGTGGCGTTCTTTACTCAGTGACTAGCTTAGCTCACGCATTAGCTCCTTGGTTTCAGCCTCTCTAACGATGACTGCCAGACCCATGAGGACACTTCCACGCATGATGTCCTCCGGCTGACACACAGACTGGCCTCACGGAACAGGCGGGGCTGTGTCACCCTCAGATCTCGTGTTTTGTCTGACTCGCAGGCAAACTTGCTTCCCTGGGCAGGAAGATGACACTGAAAAGTTCATGGGTTTGTTCTTGTTGGTCAAAGTCTTGGCTGTTTTTGTGACAGTCGTTGCTTGTTTTACATTCATCTTACTTATTAGACACATGTCTAAAGGCCCAAGTATTGGAAGCACTTTAAATAAATTCAAATAGTAAACAAATTTACAGAATGAATCAACTGCCAGGATTGTGACTGGGAATTTCCCATCTCAAGGTCACAGGCACTAGTTATTGGAAACTCTCATCCATCAAATAAAACCACATATTTGGAGCACGCCAGGAAATTCATTACTGTTCTTTTAACCACAAATATGGCATCTTTTCATTGTCTTGTTGCTTTTCATCTCAAGATGGTATGTTGCTAGACTAGGTCAGGATAAAAATCTAATGTATTCCTTGTTTTTAGATGTTTTCCTACTCTCATCATAAAATTATTAGCTTATTTAGGCCATGTATCATCTCACCTGAACTTATCAATCAGCTAGTGTGTTCTTTCCTATAATGCCATGTTAAATTCACTAGGCTGTTTAGTTTTAAAGCATCTTTTTCCTCTAGTGAGCTTCTAATTTTAATTTTATTTATTTCACATAGCCTATTAATTTTTCAAAAGTCAGGATCTCTATGAGGCATATAATTTGCTTCTGAATGCACATATGAAAAATAAACATTTGGGTAAAAAAAGATTAAAAACAGGTAGTATGAAATGTATACTCCCTCTTCCCTAATAAGCAAGGAGAGGTAGGAGAGGTAGAGAAAATAACAAAGCTGCTATTTCAGGTGAAAGAAGGAGAGAATTGGGTCTAAGTAAGGCACATACCATGACCAAATAAACATACATTTTGAAAACAAAATTTCTATTTGAATACATTCCTTCTAAAATGTAACCTTCTAAATTCACACTTAAATGTTTTTGATTCCTTTCAGCAATCTCACCCGAAATAAACTGACGAGTTTGTCTAGGAAACATTTCCATCACCTTGACTTGTCTGAGCTGTAAGTAATGATTTTGTATGGCATTTGGGGGAAGGTTTTCAAAGAAAGGGATACATTATTTTTTTACATGCATAAAGTTGCAAGTCTATATCAGAATTCTTGAGAAATGGTTTCCTGAGCTTTGGCCTCTTTTTCTTTCATTCACTCAGGAAAACATGATTCAGTGATTTCAAAATAGAAATCTCAGTGGAGATATATCATTTATGATGAACTTAAATGTTGTTTTTACATAAATAATTTATTTTGTAAAGGAGGGAAAAGTATTAAAAAGCAACGGGATCTGCATTAAAATGGCTTTGTATCTCATAGCATGTGTCTGGTTCCTGTTACATCCAGATCCTAATAAAGCAAACTCGTAGCAAAGAAATGACAGTGGGCAAAGCTGTCTCGGCTTTTGTCCTTTGGTGCCAGCTTGGGCACCGTGAATGCTGAAGGAGAGGTTTCCTCCCTCCCTCCCCACCTTGGTGAGATTTTCTTCTAGGTCTGCCACTGTGTTCAATATTTATCCTTATGTCCTAATTTCCTCCGCTTAACATGGTAGGAAAAACATTGAAATGTGTTGATGACTAACCGTCAGCATTTCCAAGTGTGCTCGGTTTTTGGTGTTATCACCGTGGAGCAAACAGGAGCTGCTGCCGTTTGTGCTGGTGAGGGGCCCGGAAGCATCTGAGGTGGATGCTGTATGCGCATGCGTGGCCCGGGAAGGCCAAGACTTTTGCATTAGGAAATGGCTTTTGCTTACTGTGTGTTGCCTGATCTTGGTGTCTTTTTATAAAAATCCATTCTTGTCCACAAGAAAATTGGGCAGAGTGGAAGATGCCACTGGTGAATAGGATGGAATGAGGACTAAATGGTGACAGCCTTGGCAATAGACAGTTATTTGGAATAAACTGAATTCAGGGAGGTAGAGCACTCATGTTTATTTTTTTAAAGTTTATTTTAATTAACATGTGATAATTGTAGATATTTATGGGGTACAGTATAATGTGATATAGACATGAAAAACAAAAGGGAGATCTGTAATACAGAGGAGGGCACTCAGTGTGAAAATGTTGGGCACCCCTGTACAATAGTTACTGGCTGGATTAAAAACTAGAGTTTTATTTCAAATTAATGTCTCCGTATTCTAGCTGCAGTATATTTAATCAATTCCTTGAACACGTGTTGACTGTATATTTGTTATATATCACAATGACTAGGGCATGGATCTCTGAGGACAGCGGTTTCTGTGTGGAGGATTTTGTCTTCCAGCAGGAGAGACAGGAAGCTAACGTAGTAGCGAAACGTGCTGGAACGCTCACTGTGCGAGGAGTGTGCGCAGTGGGCTGGGGGAAGGAGCCAGCTGCCTGCCAGTGTTGTGTGGTCATGTGAGCTTCGCCATTTTCATAATTAAGGCACCCTTTTGCTTCTTTTTTTTTTTTTTGTGGGTACCGGGGGGTCGACCTCAGGACCTCGTGCGCCAGCGGGCGCCCGTGCCGCTGAGCGATATCACCGGCCCCATTTTTGTATGTGGGATCCGGGAGTTGAACTCGGGCCCTCGCGCTTGCCAGGCAGGCGCTTAAGCCGCTGAGCCATCTCACCGGCCCACCCTTTTGCTTCTTAATCTCATCTGCTGATTTAATTATATCCCCCTTTTTAGGAAGACTAGTTTTTTTATGTTCTCAGAACTCTAGGAAACATCTTGGATTGCTGGGGTTTACACTGATCGTGGGTCTCTTCCGTATCTCATAGCATCGAACCCTATTTTGGTATTGGTGGGATACTTGTTGGTGGTCAGGCATACATAAATTAAGCCAGTCTACCACAACCACATTTTCCCCAAAGAAACTCACAGAGAAGTCTCTGGGGATCGCTGAGATTCTTAGAACCCAACCAGAAAACCACAGGAGTAAGTGGTGTGGCAAGCCCAGGGCCTGTCCTCCAGCATTGTGCTATTGCCAGGCAGTCTACGGAACTTTAAATGGCCTCATTTAAGGGCTCATTACCATAAAAGGGATTCATCTTAAATAGGCCACTGAGTATTATAAATAAGCATTTAAAGATTTTTGCCTGTGGTTTTTATTTTCCTTTTGCCCACTTCCTTGTTCACCCATCGCAGGCTACAGGAGCCCAGACAGCACGGGTGAGGCCCACACCGCGGTGGCCTTGGCTTTGCAGACCCCAGAGCAGAGGGCCGAGCACTCATTCTGGAGCTCAGCAACTTCTGCTCAGTAGCTTGGGCTTGTGCTGTGTGTGTGCGTGTGTGCGCGTGTACGCGTGTGCGCGAGAGACAAGTGTGGTCTAAGGGCTTCCGTCTAGCTTGTCCCTCCCCACTTCCTTGCATGAATGAAATGGACTCAGTTTGGCACAGAGCCGGGAGAGCCAACCCCCGGTGCTCACAGTCTTAGATTTCTATTTACAGTCTTATTTTAAAATGAGATTGGTTACTCCACTAAAGTTTGAATGTTCAAACTGATAACCCTTGAGTGTCTAGCCTGGTCAGAAATAAGGATGTTAGTGTTCCTGAAAATTTACTGTTGGTATCTCCACTTGAGTTCTTTTTAAAAGCTTTGTAATAGCCATGATAAATTTATTAAGGTGCCTTACTTCTCATAGGTCACAAGACATTCTTTCCTATCCTTTATAGTAGCTATTTCTGGCCCTATCTTGATTTTTCCATTATTCTGCAAGTTTAGCATCACTTTGCCTTCTTTAACTTCAACAGCGTTTGCATATAATGGCTGCTCAGTAATTATTAGATAAGCGAGTGAACAATAAGTACTGTTGTGCTTTGAAAGTGGGCGTGACTTCCCAAGGTTGCTGGCTAGAAAGAACTCATGACGTCATATTTCATAAACACCAGCGTAACTGCAACTGCTCAGGGAGCCTGATCAGGTTTCGTTTTTGTTCCACACAGGATCCTGGTGGGGAATCCGTTCTCGTGCTCCTGTGACATTATGTGGATCAAGACTCTCCAAGAGACTAAATCCAGTCCGGAAGCTCAGGATCTGTACTGCCTGAACGAAAGCAGCAAGAATATTCCCCTGGCTAACCTGCAGATTCCCAATTGTGGTAATTTACTTTTAAATCAATGAGTTCTAGGTGCTATTAATTCTTCTAATTGCCTTGGTGTGGTAGAGAGTCTGGGAAGATTACCACTCCCCGGATTTTGTGCAGTGTGCCGTTGATGTCTCCCGTGAATCAGAAAACATTTCTGTGCACTGTGGAGAAGCCAGCTGGGAGCAACTTTCCTGGTATTCTTTGCAAGGAGAATACTGATTCTGAATGGATGACTTTAAAAGTGCACAGAGAAAAAAATACAGTGTTTATTACTTTATCCATCCATCCATCCAGCCACCCGTTTATCTGTCCATTCCTTTGTGCATCCAGAAACTTTCTGCTTAGAGAGTGGTCCATACAGGTCACATATACAGTTGGTTGACACGCAGGCTGTGTAGAGGGGTGACCTTGGGGTGGCGAAATGTTCTGGCAGCTCGAGCAAATGCCGTTCATCCAGCACATTCTCCTCAACCTGTTGCATCGCCAGATGTCTGTGTCTCTCGATGTGGCGCCCTGCATCTGCCCTTACACCTGCTTACCCCCATGAGTGGGTTCAGATTCTCCTGCTCTGCTGTTGTTCCCTGCTCCTCTCCACAGTAATTTCGTCTCCAGAATTTCAAAGGGCGCCATATGGCGAAGTCACAGCTCTGTGTGAGAGCTAGCATGTTGTAAAGGAGGGAAAAAGCCAACGTCTGGTCAGGACCTTCCCATCCTTGACATACCTCTGCAATACCCACGAAGGCACGCTCTTCCTCCATTGAAATTTTAATCGGTTAATCAACCAGTTAACAAATTCGTAGACAGTTATATTTGCTCTTCTGGGCTAGGGGCTGGTGACAGCAGAAGACCACATTTTCATATCTGGTTTTCATGCATAGGCCCCTGTGTGAACCACAATCAACTGAGTGTTCTTGGCAGATCCTATCAGAGGTCCATTTTTATTTAAGAAAAATATACCTGCTACTTATTCTTAATGCACATTAATTACAAATGTAGTAAAATGAACACTTATCCTAAATATAATAAAAATAAATTTGAGCATTTGTTTCTTACCCTGAAGGGCCCTCGAAAATACTCTTCCCAGGGAGTTCTGTCACAAGTGGAGCCCTTTGGTTTCATCATGGGCAGTCAGGCTTTGTTCTCTTCCTCAGCTTTCTCTGCCACCCAACACTTTTTTAAAAACCCAACATTTTTTGTGTGTGTGTACTGGGGGTCGACCTCAGGACCTCGCGCACCATCAGGCGCCCGTGCTGCTGAGCAATATCACTGGCCCTTTTCTCGTATGTGGGTTCCAGGAGTCGAACTCAGGACCTTGCGCTTGCCAGGCAGGCGCTTATGCTACTGAGCTATCTCACCGGCCCTAAAAATCCAACTTTTAACATATGTCTTTTCCTGATTGATAAGGGGGTAACTGTTCTCTGTTATGTTACCAGTTTGCACCGTGGAGAGAAATTGCCTAGGGGGACACGAAATTCATCGTGAAGTCACCTGGCCTTTTGCCCGTTGTGACCACACGGGTTCAGCAACCACAGAGAGGAAGAGAGACAGATCTGACTCTTTCTTTCATTTCACAAGCTACCCTTGGCCAACATCTTTGCCCGCGTGCTGGTGGTGCACCCCACTTTGTGTGTTGTTGATGGAGCATTGTGATCTGAATTTTCAATAATTTTTTATTTCTTTTTTTCTACAAATGGCTCAATGAGTTGCATGTATGAGAAGGAGATTCTCAGTCCACTGTCAGAATGGCATAGGTTTTCACTGATCAATTAGGACTGAATGGTTGCATTTGTAATAACACCCTAAGTTCATTTCAATGTCAGTGATGCTTTCCAAAAAACAACCTTATAAGAATGTGTCAGGCGAATAATGAACTTTTTTTTTTAACCACTTTTGTGTTTTTAAACTGTTTTGTTCTTTTCCTGTTTTTATTTTCTTTCAAAGTATTTTTATTTATTTATAATTGTACAGCTAGTGCTGATACATATTATTGTAAAAATAATTTCTCGTGTTACACATAAAGCTTGTTTTTTTCTTTCTTATGACCATATGAGGTCAGAGGTCACAGACCTATCAAACTTTTTTTAACCAAAGTGTGGTATTCACAGGAAAATAATCTTGATTACATTAAATGTACCATATTGGTGAGTATTTTACTTCCCATTGTTATTATTACAATAACATTTCCACGTGCACCCTTATTCATGATCTTTGTACATATGTAGAAGTTCAAATATTTTTGTAGAGTACAGGATTTTTAGTTGATAAGTTTTTTTAACTAAAAATTGACCACATCCATTCATAGTTCCCTTAGAAGTTGTGTGTCGGTATTCGCAAACTTATTTTGTCACTCTAAAAGATGTCGTCATTGCTTTTTAGCTTGTATTTTCCTGATTACTATTGAGCATTTTACATATTTATTAGGTTGTGTTTATGCTTCAGTGAATTGGTTCTTCATATCTTTTGCTTAATTTTCTATAGTGTTTTTCTTTTTCTTTCCTTTATTTTCATTGGCAGTGTCCTTTGTTTTCCTTAATTGCTTGAAAATTATAAAATATTTCTACTTTTTGAAAAATATATAAGGTCACAATATGTGCTGTACATACTTTGACATACATTTTTTGCATGTGTCTAGAGATAAATGCCTAAAAGTTAAGAAAAGATATTTTTCCTTCCCTGCTTCTACCCATTCCTCAACCTCTGATTATTTGGGATTTTATTTTTAGATAGCCACTTGGTTTTTGTGAAGATTTCCTATTTCTTTGTATTTCATTGACTTTTGTGTCCTCTGACTTCCTCTTAAAGCAGTTTTCCTTTTGCTGCTGTATATCTTTTAATATTCCTTGCAGAGAAATTGAAAAAAAAAAAATCTCCAATTCTTTGCCCATTGGAAAATCAGCCTGTACTTTTGCTTCTCAATGAAGCTGGTTGACTAAAAATTTCTAGGCTCAAAATGCTTAGAACTTTCCCCTGGGAAGTTCCCACATGAGCTTCTCCTCGGAGGCGTCTCCTTTGGTGGATGTTGGAGACCATGCTTCTTTTAGCCGCCTCTGCTGTTGTCCTTCCCCTTGCTCTGCGGCTGGGCCGGGTGGGCCCTGCCCTGTCCTGCCTTTGCCCCTCCAGCTGTGGGTTGGCCCAAAGCCTGCCTGTTCTGCACAGAGCACACTCCTGTGTCCACTGGGGACCTGTTACTGTTCCTTTATTCTGTTCCTGTGCTTTTCTCTTGTTCGGGCTTCTTCATAGTTTCTTACCTACCAGTAATGTGTCGTTTTAATTTCCAACATGGTTCTGGATTTTAAAAACTATTTTGTATCTCCTCTAGACATTTGGGGTAAGGAAGGGAAGGCTTTGGTTTGGGGTTTAGTCGTGTATTAATTTTCTTCATGATGGTTTCCTGTCTTTGGTTCTTTAAAGAAAAGTTAGACAGTTGAGCAGATAATTGCACTACAGGGTTGCCTTCAAAAATTTTCTCTGAAATTCCACATTGAGGGAACCATTTGAGACTTATTAACATCTTCAAATTAGATACCTTGTTTAAAAAACTGGATTCCAGGTCAGTTGAGTTTTTCTTTTAGCTGTGCTTTTATAACACATCTACTGTGTTTAAATACAGCTTCAAGGAGTTTGTCTTCTTTCCACACTTTTTTTCCTTCAGGAAACTTTTTAGGTAACTAATCCGCTGAGAGTGTGGTCCTGTGTGTTTCATTGTTGGAAACCAGTGATTCACCATTGGCTGGGGTCATTGCATTTAGTGTGCCACTGCTACTGTTTTCATGTCAATGACAGAAAGCTATTGGGATCTCTTTCCTTTGCGAGACATTTTTCTTTCAATCCTTCCCTTTTGTAGGCATCCTCTGCGGTGCCTAATGAACCCCCTGAACATAATAGGTGTTTAATCAATGTTGGCTGAATTGACTGATTAATACATTCATGGATCATATTATATTAATGAACAGGTTGAACCACATTTGCATAGAACGTGGAGAATGTTTCAGTTAACTAGCATAAGTTACACATATTACTCTAGCCAAATTTTTTCATATTGTAACATTTTGCTGTCTCCTTTGACATTTCTGTCTTCAGTGCAAATGAGTCTATTCTTTTTCCTTAAATTTGGAGACATTAATCAAGCTTGTAGTTGGGGCTGGGAGTTTAAACTGCCCTGTTCTCACCAGAGTCAAAATTCCTCACAACATTTTTCTGAAAATCCCCACCTGCTACAGATGACTAAACATATTCATGCTGGAAATCAAGGTGTGGACTATTCCTCCACAAGCCTCCCTCCCTCCCCATTTCCCTCCCCCTCCCTTTATCTCTTCTTTCTTTCTTTCTTTCTTTCTTTCTTTCTTTCTTTCTTTCCTTCTTTCTTTTTCTTTCTTTCTTTCAACAGGGTTTTGCTATTCCAGCCTGGCTTTGAACTTAGGCAATCCTCCTGCATTGGCCTCCCGAGTGCTGGGATTACAGGCATGTGCCTTCACACCCAGCTATCCACAAGGCCTTTTTAAACCTTAAAAAAAAAAACAAAAACTTATTAATTGCAAGTTAACAAAGCATGCTCATATATAGTTTCCACATTAACTGGAAGAAAAGGGTGACTAAAGTGGAATCATGCAAGTGCTGGGGAGGAAAGTAGATTTGTTCAGTTGTGCTAATTCATGATTCCCTATAAAAGTCCCTGCTACTTCCTGAGTGTTTTTAATGAAATTATTTATCACCTAGTATGTAAAACCTTTCTGCTGTATTTCTGTACACTTTTCTAGGGATTTTTATAGCGCAAAACCATGAGGTGAGGTAGGTCCAAGGCGGGGAAAAATGGGAAATTGCAAGGTAGGCATGAGGTGAGACAAAACTATGATCACCCAATAAGACGATGAGCATAATTGCTTAGGTAATATTGATTAAATGGGGATCAAATGGGGAAGCAAGTCACATAGCAAGCGGCCTTGAAACAGAACAGGGGCTTTTCCTGTAGGGGGTTGGGTTAGTGGTTCTTCCAGGCTTTCCCAAGGTGATTGATAGCTATTCAAAAAGAAATAAGGATAGGAAAAGAAGAAATTAAATTATGATTATTCACAGATGACATGATACTCTACATAGAAGACCCCAAA
The DNA here is from genome assembly GCA_028451465.1 of Erethizon dorsatum. Classification (NCBI taxonomy): domain Eukaryota; kingdom Metazoa; phylum Chordata; class Mammalia; order Rodentia; family Erethizontidae; genus Erethizon; species Erethizon dorsatum. The sequence continues at coordinate 37,851,801 of CM051835.1, read as the reverse complement.
AACTCCACCAAGAAACTTCTAGAAATAATAACCAAATTTGGTAGTATAGCTGGATACAAAGTCAGCACTCCAAAATCAATAGCCTTCCTGTACACAAAGAACAGACTTATTGAGAGAGAAATTAGGGAAATAACACCTATCACAATAGCACCCCAAAAATGAAATACTTAGGAATTAATCTAACAAAGGAAATAAAAGATCTATATATTGAAAATTACAGTACTCTAAAAAAAGAGGTCAAAGAGAATATCAGAAAATGGAAAGATGTCCCTTGCTCACAGATAGGAAGAACCAACATAGTGAAAATGGCCATACGCCCAAAATTGTTATACAGATTCAATGCAATCCTGATCAAAATACCATTAGCATACTTCACAGATCTAGAGAAAACATTACTAAAATTCATTAGGAAACAGAAGAGACCTAGAGTAGCAAAGGCAATCCTGGGCAACAAAGACAAGACAGGGGGCATCACAATCCCTGACTTGAAATTATACTACAAAGGTACTGTGATAAAATCAGCATGGGACTGGCAAAAAAAAAAAACAGACCTGAAGATCAATGGAACAGATTAGAAGATGCAGAAACAACTACAAACACACTCAGCCATCTTATCTTTGACAAAGGGGCCAAACATGTTCACTGGAAGAAACACGGCCTCTTTAATAAATGGTGCTGAAAAAACTGGCTTTCCACATGCCAAGGATTAAAACTAGACCCATGGCTATCACCATGCACTAAACTAAAGTAAAAATGGATCAAAGATCTAAATATTAAAACAGAAACACTAAATCTACTGGAAGAGAAAGTAGGTAGAAACCTAGAAGACATAGGGGTAAACAGAGAGTTCATGAATCAAAACCAGACTGCATGGGAAATACTCCAAAGATCAACAACTGGGATCTCATCTTATTTATTTGTTTATTTTTTTGTGGGTACCGGGGGTCGAACTCAGAACTTGGCATGCCAGCAGGCGCCCGTGCCGCTGAGCGATATCACCAGCCCTTTTTTCGCATGTGGGTACCGGGAGTCGAACTCGGGCCCTCGCGCTTGCCAGGCAGGCGCTTATGCTGCTGAGCCATCTCACCGGCCCATCTCATCTTATTAAAAAGCTTTTGCACATCAAAAGAAATCACCAACAGAGTGAAAAGACAACCCACAGATTGGGAAAACATTTCAGCCAACTGTTCCTCAGACAAAGGACTTCTATCTAGAACATATAAAGAATTGATTAGGATATCAATCCCTGATGTTTATCCTTAGGGGAAGTATGTGGGTGCATTCATTTCATCTTTTGTCTTGAGGTCTGGCCCTCAGTGGAGGTGTCTGTCTCCCCCACAGTTGCAGTGCATCCCATCTTCTGCACTGGCTCCTTCGAGGGCCCAGCCCTCTCTGACTGCCTGTACTATTTCTACCTAACTTAGCTGTCTATAGCATTTTCCCCTGGCTGAATGGGATCATTGAGGACGTGTGAACTTTGTATTTTAATTTCTTAAATTAAAGACTACATTATACTTTATAGTATATAAAGTATACTATACCTTATATAGTAAAGTATACTTTATATAGTAAAGTATATAACCGTGATTTAAATCTTACCGGAAGAGAGGTTCTTTAGGAAGTGTTAATAGTGGATGAAACGTACTGTTCTAAGTGGGTGGTGGATGTACTTGAGAAAGGTAGTATTCCTTTGGGTCATATCAAAACAGTTCCTCAAGCCAACTAGTTACCGTAGAGCGATAACCCCACTGTGAATATAAGGTGGCAATTCGCTTGATGGTTGAAGAATGGTGCAGTTAACATATAAAATACCCTCAACGGTCCAAGCACTGAAACCGACTCTCCTGTTATTTATAACAGTTTTAATGTTCTGCTTTTCCAACCTTCAGACTTTTAGTGGACAGACTGCTTAAGACATATCAACAAAATACTATTTCTGATAGTGTAGATCCATCTGCAGGTACCAGCAAGAGGGGCTTAATTTCTTGAATTAAATTCATTTTAATGATTTGTTTTTAAGGTCTATTTTTTGTTTCACCCATACTTTGTAGCACACACATCTGTTTAGCAGATTTGTACAGATTCCTTTTTGTTTGTTTGTTTAAGTAAGAAAAATAGCCTGGTAGTAATTCTGCTTCTTTAGCATTCATGATTTAAAGGACATGCTGTTCTGATACACCACATGAAATTTAGATTGGTATAACTTCTTAACTGGGTTGATTTTTGTCTTCCTGAAAACCCTGAAGTGTACTTTACTGTGTTGTTTTGCTTTAAATTTATTAGAGATCAGATTTTATCTTCTAAAATAGAGAAAACCACACAGTGGATTGTTGGTTTTTTTCTTTTTAGAATGCCAATTTCTTCTCCCTCTTTTTTTTAATCTGTCACCTGCTGTTTAAATTTTTGTGTTTAGAACTTATATGGCAACCGTCACAGTCATGATGTGGCTCACATAAGCTTAGAATCACAATTTCCAATTTGAGCTTTGAAAGTCATTTTGCTAATTCTCTGTCATTTTCACAGCCAGGTGTAAAGCTGTTGTTTCTAAATAGGTCAGGCTTATTCTGGCTTCATCCCCGGTTTTGGAATATATCTGTTTAGGAGGCAATGAAATTGGAAGATATGCCCCGAAGATAGAGGGTAGAGGGGAAGTTACAGACTTTTAATGCTCTGTGGAGAGAGAATTAACAGAGATGTCAAGTATTTATTTAAGTTTTTTATACAGGCATGAATAGAAGTGAGAGAAGACAGAGAGCAGACCAGATCATAACTTGAATATTTTTATACACGTGAATTGATGGCCCAACATGAATGAACCGAGCCCAGAATCACTAAAACAAGTTGAAAAAGAATACAATCCAGACTTCTTGGTGAATGCTAAAAATTAAAGCCCAAACTTGACCCATCTAGTTGACAACCCAAAATGACCATAGCTATGTTTTTCTCAGTTATTAGAAAAGGGGCACCCACATATACTGAATTATTATTACCTGAGGGACCTGCTCCATAAGGTCTGCTTTCAAGAAACCACGGGCGCTCGTGGGTGGGATTAGAGGCACGGAGACCCCAGCAAAGGACTCGCAGCTGTGGGCGAGCGGTGCCTACTTCTCAGCTGTTCATCTAGGATACTTGATAAACTCCTGGAAATGTGGTACTAACAGCGTTTACTTTCTAGGAACTTTAGGTTGACTAATAAGTAAATACATAGAAAAAAATTTAAGATGGGGTCTAGTATTGTATTAGGTACCTAATAAACACTAGCTATTGATGTTATTACCATCATTGAAATGAATAGTTAGCTTTAAATGTATTTCACATCTGGATTTAAATGTGGGTAGACTTTATATTTTTGTCACATTGTTCGAAAGGCAAATAACAAGATGTTACAACTCAAACAAAAGAAATGTAGTTAAGTGAGCTTGGGGAATATAAGACCGATGGAATAGGTTCTTTTATCGCAGGACTTCTCAGAGCTGTTAATATGACAGTGTGCCTTGTGAACCTCCAGTTTCCTATAGATCCCTCCCTCTCTTCCCCTCCCTCCCTCCCTCCCTCCCTCCCTCCCTTCCTTCCTTCCATTCCCCCCCCCATCATCTCAAGGAGTTAGATTCCCTCAGAATACACTTTGGGGGAAGTTTGTGGACTAGGTAAATCCTCAGTCCCCAAGTTATCTGAAGAGTGATAGTTATAGGAACAAAAGCCTGGTGAACAATTCTTCCACATTTATCGTCTAAACCCTTGCTACTCAAACTGTGGTCTGTGGAACAGGGCGTTTGTTAGAAATGCAGATTCTCTGGCCCCAACCCAGACCTCCTGGAAAAGAAAAGCTGCATTTTTAACAAGAGCCCCTGGTGATTCATGCGCGCATTAAAATTTGGGAAGCCCCTGTCTAAAAAAGGTCCTCTTTTCACTGTGGGGTTAATGCTTTTCTGCTGAGGTCTCCAGGTATGTGTGTCCTTCCTGAACAACTGCAGCTCGAGACATCCAACGCGGTCCGCTGTGTGGGAAGCAGGTCATCTCTCGCCTCCAGTGAGGTTCCCCGTTGTGCCAGTGAGCCTGCTGGGAGGGTTAGATTCAGGATCTCGTCTTGGCAGTGCTGGTGGCTCTTGGAAGCATTGCCGGGCTTTGCTCTGTACTTGTTCCGATTTCAAATCTTAGTAGGCCAGGAAGTAGTGCCTGGCAAGTAGTTTATCCTGCTTTGGCTACTCATGCTTCCCGATTCATTTTTATTGTGCTAATTAAACCTCAAGTGATATTTCAAGTACAGATTGTTTTTCCATTATTGAATCTTTGGCCAGCATATTAGCACTGTATTATTAACGTGAGTCAGATGCTTACTCAGTTGTGGAAGACTTTACATTTCAAAGATCTAGACTTGGCCAATTTTGCACAGATTCCTTTGGAAGCTGCTATGACAGGGTGATACAATTTCTCTATAAATAAAGGAGACTCATTTTTCCTTCACAAAATAGACATGTAATTATTCTTTAAACAAACCAAATTCTTAAATCATGGATATACACTCTGTGCTAAAATGGATATGTGCCACCCAAGGAGGTAGTGTCCTATAGTGGTGAAGGACTTGAACTTGGGTTTAAATCCCAGGACTAAATGTACTTGAGCAACTTTGGGAGATGTCTTTGACCTTTCCAAAACTCATACTTCATTCATTAAATAAGGATAAAATGCTGCCCTCAAGATTGTTTATAAGGAGTCAGTAAAACAATAAAGATGAGAGTGAATGGTTCAGTGAGTGCCTAATAAATACTAGTATTATTATACTATAATTATTTTAGAGCTATTAATCATAAAAGTTTAAGCTTGAAGAAAAACAACATTAGATTTTATAGGGAAAATGAAGATTATGACATAACAATTCTTACTGAAATCTCTTTATTTTAACCTTTTTCTGCTCAGACTATCTAAAATTTAGACACCTCCACAAAGGGCAAGAAATGGAACCCATAGCTTTATACTTGAGGTGCCAAAGGGGAAGTCTTTAAGCTCATCGTGGTGTTTGGCTAGTGGAAGGTGTCACACCTGAAGCACAAGCATGGTCCCACCAGAGTCAGCAGGAAAATCTACAAATGCAAAGAAAATGGAAGAGAGTTAACCAGACACAAAAAATTCTAAGTTAGAAGAGCAAAGGGCTGAGTGGCCCATAAAGGCTGAGAATGCTAGTCACCAAGGTGGCAGTGGGGGAAGCCAGGGACAGACTTGATTTGTATTGCAGAATTACTGCAAGCCTCAGCGTGTAAGAGTACAAGTGATACCACTCTCAAGATATTGGCTGCAAGTCCATTAAGAAGCAGCTAAAGATGTTGTTTCACACAGTCCACGTGATTGTGGACTCTCTTTCCTCAGCAGAAAACTCGAGGTTTATTCTCAAAAGTGAATAAAACGGTATCCCAAGGAGCACCAGGTAGAGTTGAGGCTGTGAGAACCACAGAGAAAAATAATGATTTCACACACTGGTTTTCAATATTTCCAGCCTTCTTCCTCATCCAGGCGGGACACTGGAAGACTGTCCAATGATTCCTTCCCTGACCTAGACAACTTTCCTCAGAAGGTTCCAGTGATTCTGGAAGAAGATTGTCTCAGCCAAGAGGCCAGTATTGTTGCTCCACAGTTAGATTGTGGAACACATTTTCAAAGGTTGTGACCCGCCAAGTGTCAGAAAATACATGAGGAAAGTTTAGAATATGAAAGACAAACATAAAACAATCAAGATTAATTAAAGAAGAATTGCAAGAAATAGAATTGGTACGGGCAGAATAAAATTTCAAACAAAATTATCATTAATATCTCAGACATCAGAAGAGATGTTACATTCATGAAACAAAACCAGCATGCTGTGAAAAGAATACTCAGGAAAGGAAAAGAGTGACTAAAGTGTGGAAACTAAAAGTGTGACGGGGGGATGAAAAATGTAAAAAAGGTTTGAAAGGTATGTCTGAAGAAAGTTCCTATAAATAAATAGAGCAAAGAGACACAAAGATGGAAAATAAAGGGTTAGAAAATTAGATGGGCCATTGATAATATCCAACATTCAAATAATTGTACTTCTAAGTGGTAAGAAAGCATTGCATGGTCATTAAACTGCACCTGTTTCTATCTCAGGAGTACACAAACAGGGTTGCATCCTATAATTGACTCTCTCTTAAATTTGTTGAAACATGATAACTATCTCATTTTTGGTGGTTCAGCTGCCAGGAAGGCTCTTATACTAAACGCTCTACCCCCACAGGCAACGCAACTTCATAGCATGAGGAGATATGAAGACAGTTGAATCTGGCGTGGGCATGCATGTGGAGAGGCTGGGATTCTGTGCGTACGTGGCCTCGCTTTCGTCTATGTATGGTGGGAGATCAGTAGATAACACTAAACAGAGAGACCAAGAAATAGCAACACAAGCTTGGTACTCAGGGAAATGGAGGTCAATACCAAAGAATAAATTCAAGAGGTGAAAAAGGTGACTGGGAATAGACAAGAGCGCCATCCGGGTGAGGTGGAACCAGTTTTTTACACAACAGTTTGATTTATTTTTCACAACAAATTTTGTAGAATTATAGATGCTTCGAATTATGTGACTACATGCTTTTTTATTTTAAAAAGAAAAAACAATAAAAACGATGATACAGAATTTCAAAACAATATAATAGGAGATTAACAATGGGTAGTACATTGCATATTGTTATCTTCAAAGTAGTTGCTCAGATTACAAGCTATAGGTATGAAAAATTGATCAAACAATGTAAGCACAAACTGTTCTTTTCAATGAACTAATAGAGATTAGTAGTATAATTATCTTATCTATCTTGTATATATATACATATATATGTGTATATATACACATTATATATATACACATATATATATTATTTTCCCTTCTTTCTTTTCTCCTTTCCCCCATCCCAGTTGTTCTTTCCTTTTGAGCAGTTTCTTCCACTTTCACTTTCACATTATCTATTGTACATTTCAGATCTTATTTAATCTTTCATTTTTTACACTAGGGAGACAATACAATGTTTACACATGCGAGTCTGATTTATTTCACTTTTTTTTCTTTTTGTGGGTACCGGGGGTCAAACTCAGGACCTCATGTGCCAGCAGGCACCCATGCCGCTGAGTGATATCACTGGCCCTTTTTCCATATGTGGGTACCGGGAGTCGAACTCAGGACCTCGTGCTTGCCAGGCAGGCGCTTATGCCGCTGAGCTATCTCACCAGCCCCATTTTATTTCACTTATGAGTATGGTCTCAAGTTGCATCCATTTACCTATAAAAGCCTCAAGTTTATCCTTCTTCATAGCTGAGTAGTACTCCATTGTATAAAAATACCACATCTTTTTTATCCATTCCTCGGTTGATGGGCATTTGGGTTGTTTACAAGATTTAGCTATTACAATCTGTGCTGCTATAAACATGGGTACACATATACTGCTGTGGTATGATGTTTTCAGTTATTCTGGGAAGGTACCCAGAAGGGGAATAGCTGGGTCGAATGGGACCTCTAATCCTAGCTTTTTTTTTTTTTTTTGTGGGTACCAGGGGGATGACCTCAGGACCTCGCGCGCCAACAGGCACCCGTGCCACTGAGCGATATCACCGGCCCCTTTCTCGTATGTGGGTTCCGGGAGTCGAACTCGGGCCCTTGCGCTTGCAAGGCAGGCGCTTACGCCGCTGAGCCATCTCACCGGCCCTAATCCTAGCTTTTTGAGGAATCTCCACACTGATTTCCACAATGGTTGCATCAGTCGATCGACACTCCCACCAACAGTGGAGAAGGGATCCTTTTTCCCCACAGCCCTGCCAGCATTTGTTATTGGTTGATTTCTTGATAATAGCCATTCTTTCTAGAGTGAGATGGAATCTTAGTGTTGTTTTAATTTGCATTTCTCGAATAATCAATGCCGTCAAACATTTTTTTGTATATTTATTTGCCATTTGTATTTTTTCATCTGAGAAGTGTGTATTCATCTCAGAGGCCCATTTTTGGATTGGATCTTCGAATTTGGAGGGCCTGTTTTTTTCAATTTTTTATATGTTCTAGATAGAAGTCCTTTGTCTGAGGGACAGTTGGATAAAATTTTTGCCATTCTGTGGGTTTTCTTTGCACTCTGTTGGTGATTTCTTTTGAGGTGCAAAAACTTTAATAAGATGAGATCCCAGTTGTTGATTCTTTGAAGTACTCCCCACACAATTTGTGTTTTGTTCATGAACTCTCTGCTTACTCCTATGTCTTCTAGATTTCTACCTACTTTCTCTTCCAGTAGATTTAGTGTTTCTGTTTTAATATTTAGATCTTTGATCCATTTTTACTTTAGTTTAGTGCATGGTGATAGCCATGGGTCTAGTTTTAATCTTTGGCATGTGGAAAGCCAGTTTTTTCAGCACCATTTATTAAAGAGGCCGTGTTTCTTCCAGTGAACATGTTTGGCCCCTTTGTCAAAGATAAGATGGCTGAGTGTGTTTGTAGTTGTTTCTGCATCTTCTAATCTGTTCCATTGATCCTCAGGTCTGTTTTTTTGCCAGTCCACGGTAACTTTGTAGTATAATTTCAAGTCAGGGATTGTGATGCTTCCTGCCTTGCCTTTGTTGCCTGGGATTGCCTTTGCTATTCTAGGTCTCCTCTGTTTCCAGATGAATTTTAGGAATGTTTTCTCTAGATCTGTGAGGTATGCTAATGGTATTTTGATCGGGATTGCACTGAATCTGTATAACAATTTTGGGCGTATGGCCATTTTCACTATGTTGGTTCTTCCTATCTGTGAGCAAGGGATATCTTTCCATTTTCTGATATCCTTTTTGATCTCTGTTTTCAGAGTACTGTAATTTTCAATATATAGATCTTTTACTTCCTTTGTTAGATTAATTCCTAAGTATTTCATTTTTTGGGGTGCTATTGTGATAGGTGTTGTTTCCCTAATTTCTCTTTCAGTGAGTTTGTTGTTCGTGTACAGGAATGCTATTGATTTTGGAGTGTTGACTTTGTATCCGGCTATGCTGCTGAATTTTCTTATTAAATCTAGTAGTCTTTTGGTAGAGTTTTTGGGGTCTTCTATGTAGAGTATCATGTCATCTGTGAATAATGATAATTTAACTTCTTCCTTTCCTATCCTTATTCCTTTTATTTCTCTCTCTTGTCTAATTGCTCTGGCTAATATTTCCAGAACTATGTTGAATAGGTAATAGTGGACATCCTTATCTTGTTCCTGATTTTAGAGTGAAAGCTTTCAGTTTTTGTCCATTTAGTATGATGTTGGCTGTTCATTTGTCATAGACTGCTTTTATCAGATTGAGGTAGAGACCATCTATTCTGATTTTCTGCAGAGCTTTTATTATGAATGAGTGTTGGACTTTATCAAAAGCTTTTTCTGCATCTATTAAGATGATCATGTGATTTTTTCCTTGGCTCTGTTGATATGGTGTATCACATTTATTGATTTGTGTATGTTGAACCATCCCTGCATTGCTGGGATGAATCCCACTTGGTAATGGAGTATAATCTTCATGATGATTTGCTGCATTCTGTTTGCTAGTATTTTATTGAGGATTTTTGCATCTATGTTCATTAGGGAGATTGGCCTGTAGTTCTCTTTTTGGTTGGGTCTTTCTCTGGTTTTGGAATCAAGGTAATACTTGCTTCCAGGAATGAGTTAGGGAGTATTGCTTCCCTTTCTATTTCATTAAAGAGTTTGAGGAGTATTGGCATTAAATCTTCTCTAAATTTCTTGTAGAGTTCAGCCATGAATCCATCAAGACCTGGGCTTTTCTTTGTTGGTAAGTTTTTAATTATGTTTTCAATTTCATAAACTGATATTGGGTTATTCAGAATTTTTACATCTTCTTGATTCAGCTTTGGTAATTCATACGTTTCTAGGAATCTGTCAATTTCTTCTGTGTTTTCCATCCTATGTGAGTAAAGATTTTTGAAGTAGGTGTTGATGATCTTCTGAATTTCCTCAGGATCTGTAGTGTTTGCGCCTTTTTCACTCTTCATTGCATGAATTTGAGTTTTTCTTTCCTTTTTTTGATAAGATTTGCTAGGGGCTTATCAATTTTGTTTATGCTTTCAAAGAACCAACTCTTAGATTCATTAATTCTTTGTATTGTTTTGTTAGTCTCAATTGCATTAATTTTTGCTCTGATCTTTATAATTTCCTCGCTTATGTGGGCTTTGGGCTTAACTTACTCTTCTTTTTCTAGAAGCGCAAGGTGTAGCATTAGGTTGTTTATTTGTGCTTGTTCTGTTTTCCTGATGTGAGAATTCACCATTATAAATTTCCTTCTTAGGACTGCTTTCATTTCCTCCCCCAGGTTCTGGTATGTTGTATTTGCATTTTTGTTTGATTGTAGATATTGTTTAATTTATTCTTTAATTTCATCTGTGACCCATTGGTTGTTCAGGAGGGTGTTATTTAATTTCCATGTGTTTTTGGAATTTTTGTGGTTTCTTTTGCCATTAATTTCTGTTTTCATTGCCCTATGGTCAGATAATATGCATGGGATAATTTCAATTCCTTTGCATTTACTTAAGCATGTTCTATGGGCTAGTATGTGGTCTATTTTAGAGAATATCCCATGTGCAGCTGAGAAGAATGTGTATTCTGATGTCGTTGGGTGGAACACTCTGTAAACATCTATTAAGTCCATTTGTTCACATGTTTGATTCAGTTCTGTTATTTCTTTGCTGATTTTTTTGTCTAGTTGATCTATCTCTTTGTGACAATAGGGTATTAATGTCCCCCATTTTAGTTATGTTATCATTTATTTGGTTTTTCATGTCTATTAATATTTGTCTTATATAGTTGGATACTGCTGTATTTGGTGCATATATATTTATTATCGTTATCTCTTTCTCTGGAATTTTTCCCCAAGCAAGTATGTAGTGACCTTCTTTATCTCTTTTGATCATTTTTGTTTGAAGTTCACATTGTCTACAAACAGAATAGTTACCCCTGCTTTTCTCTGGGTTCCTGTTGCATGGAGTATTGTTTTTCATCCTTTGACTTTCAGTCTATGAGTTTCTTTTTGAGTTAAATGTGTTTCTTGTATACAGCATACTGTTGGATCTTGTTTCTTGATCCATTCTATCGTCTGTTTCTTTTGATTGGTGAATTGAGGCCATTTACATTGATGGTTATAACTGATGTGTATTGGCTTATCTTTGTCATGTTATTTTCCTGTTGTTGGTTCCCTGCTTTTCCCCTCTGTGTAATTGCTTGCCCTGCCTAGTGTTTTCTTTCTGATGTTGTTCTTGGAATTGTGGTCATTTTTATCTCTATCTAGAATATCTTTCAGTACTCTTTGTAGTGTTGGTTTGGTGGTCATGAATTTCTTCAGTTGTTCTTTGTAATGGAAGTATCTTATTTTCTCCATTAATTTTGAAAGATAGTTTTACAGGGTACATCAATCTGGGTTGGAAGTTGTTTTCTTTTAGGACTTGAAATACTTCATTCCAAGCTCCTCTTGACTTGAGGGTTTGTGTTGAGAAGTTGGCCATGATTCTAATGGGCTTTCCTTTATAGGTGATCTGTTTCTTTCCTCTAACAGCTTTTAATATTCTGTTTTTGTGCTGAGTTTCTTAGATCTTGATTATTATATGTCTGGGTGTAGATTTATTTTGGTTATGGCTGTTTGGAGTACTATATGCCTCACTTATCTGGAGGTCAGATTCTGTTCCTATGCTTGGGAAATTTTCTGCTATTACTTCTGCAAATAATCTTTTTATGTCTTTTGTGTTGACTCCTGCTTTTTCATTGACACCTATCAGTCTTATATTATTTTTCTTTCCATCGTCTTGGAGCTGTTCAATTATTATTTCCTGGTCCCTTATTATTTTTTAGAGATCTTTCTTTTCATAATCGCTAGCCATGATTCTGTCTTCAAGATCTGAAAGTCTATCTTCAGTTTTGTTCGGATTGTTTTGCCAGGTTTCAGTGGGATTTTTAATTTCCTGGATATCTCTTTGAATCTGTTTCATGCATTCTATTTCTTTCCTATATTGTTCATTCAAGGTTCCCTTCATTTTCCTGTGCTCCTTTATTTTTTTTTATCTGTGTCTTCTCTAACTGTGCTGAGCAATTCCTTCATTATGGTTATCATTTCTTTTTTTACCTGAGAGATTATTTCTGATCTAATTTCCTCTGTAGCCTGATGGATTTGTTTCTTTACTTCACTTGCTATCTTTTCAGAAATTTCCGGTGTGTGTCTTCTAATTTCTTCTGTGTTGATATCTTCTGTACTTGTTCTGGGTGGGCTAGAGATCTGAGATTGTATTTTGCTTTTTCATCTTGTCATTTTCTATTTCAAAAATTTTTTAAATTTTGTTTTCTGTGATGATCCTTGTGAGTTTTTGTAGTAGGTAGCTATACACTAGTATCAAGGCCTCTCTAGGAAAAGTCTGTTCTTCAGGGATGTCTTCTGTGTGTAGAAGATTATTAGTTTTTGTCTGTCCCAGGATCCTACCTTCCCAATTAATTGAGAGTGGTATGTTGGTATCTGTTTGGCTCCATCTCCTGTCCTTCGGTGTTAGGCTGTGGTGAGGTTATTACCCCAGATCTTCCCAGTATTGTTACAGAAGGGAGAAGAACTGATTACAACAGATATGACATCTTAACTAAAATAGTACAATTAGCAATAACAATAGCATCAAGCACAATTTAGAAATTGACAAACTTTGGTACCTGTTGATTTTGTACTTTAGACCATAGGAGCAAACTCTATAGTTATATAATAGAACTGATCATAAATTAGGAGTTTGTATGCCAAGTGTTTCCCTTGGTACAGTGGTTTTACCCTGTGGTGGGGAAATTTAGGGAGGATATTGTATAAACCAAAGGTAACTGGAAAGGAGGTAGAAGCAAGGCTGGGGGACAAAGGATGATCTTGCAAGGTTTGGGAAACTAGTAAAGGGGGTATAAAGAAAGGATGAAGGAGTATTCAAGGGATTATCTGAACTTGGTCTTTGGGTTTGGGGGATGGGATTAGTTTTCTGTGGCTGGAGTTCACCCTAGCCATTTAGAAAAGGAGAAAAAAAGAAAATGAAAGAAAGGAGAACAAAGAAGAAAAAGAAGAAAGAAAAGAAAAACAAAGAAAAAATTGAGAAAAAAGAAAAAAAGGAAAAGGAAAAGAAATTAAGATGAAAACAAATATACATCAAGATAAAATAAAATAAATATGAAAAATGAGGGCCACCCCACCCACCTGCTTCTATTCTGTGTGTCTTTCTCCCTAAGCACAACGCCGGTTCACCTAATTTACCACCTGTTGGTTTGTATTTCGGTCTTTTCAATCTCGCCTGTCCATCGTGTGTGCCCTAGTCAGGGCCCTACTGTGTGGCTGGCATTCCCCCTTCTCTGGGTCCCTTGGTATAGGGAACAGGGCCAGTTGCCTGGATTCCTTCTGTGGGCCAGTTGCCGAGTGCTGGATTCTTCCCACACTGACTAGCCTAGAAGTATTGATGTGAACCAACCATCGGCTCCTACTGTTCCTGCTGCTTCAGACTTTTCCAGGCTGCTAGTCCCACCTGTCCATCATGTGCGCCCCAGCTGGGGCCCTACTGTGTTACCAGCAATCTCGGAGGCCCGCCGGGGTCCTCTGGATGGAGGTAGGGGTCACTGGTGATCTTAATTAGTTTTAAGAAGTGACCCAGGTCATACCACAGACTTCAAAGATGTTTTGCATTGACATGCTTCTTAATAAATGGCAAAAGTTGTGGGAAAAAGCGCAATGAGAGAGGAAAAGAATGACTTACCAAGGCCGTACAGTCAGTACAAGTCAGGTTCTTGACCACTAACCATTTCTCTTGGAAACCCTGTGAAGGACAATGAAGAGTTCCAGATCTTTGAGGGGCGGGAGACCAGGATATGTGTATGGTACCAATTCTGGTCCAGGCTGATTTCAGGGATAACATGAGTGGCTTCTTCTGTAAAGAGTGCATCATAAGGAAGGGTTTGTACCTAGCAACATGAAGTTGGGGGTCAGATACAGCCAGGTGGGTGGGTTAATTGCAATTTAACGCCTGTTGAAGATGAATTGCCTTTACTGACCCCCAGGTTGCTTCTGAGTTAATGATGTGTCATAGCTCAGTGGGATCCAGCTGTCAGTGAATATAGTTCCAAGCAGATGTTCTGATACTGGGGAAGGAATTGGTTTGACCTGCCATACTGTTACTCCCTCTGAGACCTGCCTTCACATAAAAATACTCGGATTCCTGTGTGTTTAAAGGAGGATGCATACTCAGGAGGTCTGATATTTTGAGGAAGTGATAGCAGCATCAATTTAAAGAAAAAAAAAACCTTACTTTTGAAATATAAGAGTATAAAAATGGTGCTTTGTTGGAATGTTAAAAGATACTGATAAGGTTCAAAATTTCATCTGATAAACGTATTTTAGGGTTTCTCAAACTAAAAAGAAGTTTTCATTGCAATAAGGGACCACATAAATTTTTTATCATATTGTACATAGGATAACAATTTTAGTCATACTGTTTAGCTGTGATTTATACAACTTTGAGACATCCTAACACTGTTCTATTGCAACTTTGTCTTTGAAAAGTGCTTTGAAACTACTTTTCTTCAGTAATCTCACTCCTTCAAACCCCAAGTCACATAATTAGGTTTATTAGGGTTGTTTAATGTAAAAAAAAATGGATTTATGCAAAACATGTAGATGCATCTTACCCCTCATGTTTTTGATTATAAAAAACTGGAGAGGATAATGCAGGGGGAAATAAATGAAATAAGATGTTGGTCCACAGGTACATTGCTCATGTATGTGCACAAAAACTGGATTAGTAACCAAAGAATCAAAAAGAGGTCGAAAACATAGTCCTGTAAACTATTGGTTTTTTTAAAATAAAGATTTTTTCTATAATATTTGTAAGAAGTATAATAATTTGTTTTCAAATCTTATTACTGCACAGTTGTCTGTCTACATTACATTTATATGGCCTAAACACTTATATCAACCTAACACTTTTTCAGGCTCAGAAAATAAATGATTGATTTTTCAGCACGAAGAAATCTTAGTTTATTGCTATTATTTTGATACTGCAGTTAATTACTTGTATATGTTTCTGTTTGCTTTTATTGTAGGGTTGCCATCTGCAAATCTGGCTGCGCCTAATCTCACTGTGGAGGAAGGAAAATCCATCACATTGTCCTGCAGTGTGGCAGGCGACCCACTTCCTAATATGTACTGGGATGTCGGGAATCTGGTTTCCAAACATATGGTAAGGCTTGGATTGACCTCTGACTTAACAGAGAGACGATGAATATTTCAGTATGTGGGACTGTATTAAATTCAGTCATGACCAGCTCATATTTTATAGGCTCAATTATAGAAATTTGCAAAGTATTTTTTTTCGTTGTTGTTGTTGTGGGTACCGGGGGTCGACCTCAGGACCTCGCACGCCAGCAGGCGCCCGTGCCACTGAGCGATATCACCGGCCCTTTTTTCGTATGTGGGTTCTGGGAGTTGAACTCGGGCCCTCGTGCTTGCCAGGCAGGCGCTTACACCGCTGAGCCATCTCACCGGCCCTGCAAAGTATTTTTGATGCACATTTACTTTCCATTTATTCTTAATTAGCAAAGACTAATGCATGTTTGCATTTTAATTATGTGTGCCCAATAGATGGAGAGTCTGTAACCCTAGTGAGGTCTTTATGTCATCATGAGCAAGAAAATTAGCTTATCTCCTTGGTCATTTCCCCTGCAGGGAGGTAGGTAGGAACTCATGGTTTAAGTCCATTTCACAAATTTAGGAATTAGAGCATAGAGAAATACAATAACTTCCATCAGCCTGAGGCTGATTCAGTTCGGGAAGCTTTTCTAAAGTCATCTACACACACACACACACACACGTACTTTTTTTCCTAACTAGGGGAAGAGACTCCAAATCTTGTCACTTCGAGAGCAATCCTAATTAAGGTTATTTTTTTCTGTTAATTCATAGAATGAAACAAGCCAGACACAGGGCTCCTTGAAGATAACTAACATTTCGGCAGATGACAGTGGAAAGCAAATCTCTTGTGTGGCAGAAAACCTTGTAGGAGAAGATCAGGATTCTGTCAACCTCACTGTGCACTGTACGTAATTGGACCAGCCTGTGCTTCAATAGCAGATGATCAGGGACATTGCCGCATTTGTCGCGGGTGCCCTGGGTGCTAACAGAGTGTGTTCAGAAAGCATATTGCGGAGTTTGGTGCTACTGAACTAAGAAATGCCACTAGCCTCTTCCACTGGTACTATTTCTGCTTCACGTCTCTTGCTCACACAGTTTCTTTCGAGTTTCTTTTCTGATCTTGAGCTTATTGTTTTGTGTCCTCCCTTGTCTTTTTCGAACAGAACTTATTTGGAGCTGATTATTTTCCTTTGAATTTTGATTTTAAATTCTGATAAACCAGTTTCTAAAAGCTTCTTCCTCTATAAAAGCAATGTGAAGCTTTCAAGTAGTGATACCTATAGCATTTGCTGGCTCTTCACAAACACTTAATTGTATCATTGATACAATGCAACTTTATACAGTGACATAAAGTTTCTGTGGGAAGGTAAGAGGCATCCTATTTAAACCACTGAAAATTATAATCTGCAAAAAATTCTATTGTTTTAAGTTTCTGGGTGCCTTGAAGCTATGATATAAGATATTAATGCTTCTTAGTTAAGCATAAACATATATAATATAATATGATATATATATTATAATATATCAAATATAATAACGTATCTTCAAACACTAGATTGTGGCATTAAGTGTGAACATGTATTAAGTGAAAATCACACAGGTGCTTCGCATCGTTGTTAAGACTGAAATCACAAACCACAGTGCTTGGTCACTCTCAGTAGCACTGCAATGCTTTGAGGATACTAGACTTACAATTTCTCGTCATTTTGATCTACCCACAAGCTTGAGGTCAATGTTATTCCCAAATGTGTAACCAACTTACAATTTTATGTCCTTAAGTCACCACCTCATTCAAAGCTTGTCTAAGCTGGTGGAAAGGATAAGTGGACTTGGGCAGGGGTCATGGGAGGTAAGTGTGGACCTTGCCCATTCCACAGGCCTTGCTGTGGCTGGTTTGTAATGAGACCTGCACATATGTGCATCTACACAGGCATGCACCTTACTTTAAGTAATGGTTATGAAGCTCCTATATTGTGTTTAGACTAAATTTTTATAGAGGGAATCAATTATATATTGCAAGCTATTCTGCTTTCCAAAGACTTTTTAAGGAAGGTGTTTGAGAAATATTTGGTAAGGCAGACAGTCAAACTTGGCAAATTTAGAATTTGGAGTTTTATATTTTCTCAAGTGAGAGACCCTGAAACAATACACATTTGCAGAATTAAGTAACTTCACATGTGCAGTGGTGAGGAATTCCACTGGTAACTGGACATCATTCTATAGATTACAAAAGTTAATGAGGTTCTTTTCCAGCTTTGCTTTTTCTTCGGTAAAATTCTGGAATGATTTATGTCGAGGCAGAGAGGGCAAGGGCAGATTATCTGCTTTCTCCTCAAGATGCTTGGACCGTCTGTCAAAGTTTAGATAAGGAGTAGAAGGAATTAGTGGTAAGGAATGTTAACAACTGAGATAGCCAGTGAAAGGACCTTATGCACAGTGGTTGTGTCGGCTTCCATGATTTACACTTTTCCCCTTTCTGTAATAAACACGTACATTGAAGAAACCAGGCATGAAAGCTACTGGATTAGGCATAGGAGACCTGTGCCCCTGTCCCAAGTCGGCCTCTCTCAGTAATCTTTACCGACTGACCTAACCTCCCCAGACTTCGGTTTCTCTATGTGACAAACAATGCTATCGGGTCTTGTCTTAGTTACTATGCAGCCCAGGCTGGCCTCAAACTCGTGGATCCTCCTGCCTCAGCCTCCTAAGTCCTGAGATTATAGGCATGACCCATCACGCCCGGCAAGTCAATGCTTTTTAAAAAAAAGTGTTTGCTATTGATGAGCAGTGAAAAAATATCAAGGTTTCATACTTCATGATACTCAGTAGCATCAATATCAGCATTCATTGTTTTGATCAGTTCGATCTGTTTTAGAAGTTATGTGAGACCAGTAAAATTTCAGTCATTTTTGTTGTTATTTGGATCACATAGGGAGAAGTCTTTAGGGATTACTGGTGCTATGAAAACAGTGTCTCTCCTTATGTTTGGTGAAGAACTTGTATAATATCAAGGACTGTATATTAGAAACCAAAGTAGATGCCGTATGAGGCCTTTCCGCTCTCAGAAATTTCTTAGGCCTGTCTGGAGCTGGTTCTCACATGCACAGAAGAGCTTTGAAAGGGACTGTAATGTGTAGGTCTTAAACTGAGTGGAGGAAGGAATCTCCCCAAAGCTCTCTGTAGGAAGTTGATTTAACCTTAATGATGATGCAGTACGAAATAATGGTGGAGTCCTATGTTATTGGTTATGTGTTTTCTCAAACCCAACAAAACCAACATTCAAAATGGTTGAATGAAGTCCCCTATCAATGACACAGAAATCTGGAGACAGGGAGAATTCTGAGCTTTCTGATGCTATTAACTCTCTCTTTTTCAATATAGTTGCACCAACTATCACATTTCTCGAATCTCCAACCTCAGACCACCACTGGTGCATCCCATTCACTGTGAAAGGCAACCCCAAACCAGCGCTTCAGTGGTTCTATAATGGGGCAATACTGAATGAGTCCAAATACATCTGTACTAAAATTCACGTTACCAATCACACGGAGTACCACGGCTGCCTCCAGCTGGATAATCCCACCCACATGAACAATGGGGACTACACGCTGATCGCCCAGAATGAGTATGGGAAGGACGAGAGACAGGTGTCTGCTCACTTCATGGGCTGGCCCGGGGACATTGATGGTGAGTATCTGCAGCTTTTGCACCTGAGGAGAGGGTAGGGTCTGTCACTGTGCTCTTGACAAAATTGTGTACAGTAAAACCATCCCCAAGCCCAGCAGTTTAAAGGACCAGGATTTAGTCTTGATCATAGGTCTGTAGGTCAGCTGGAGTGGTTTTACTCTGCATGTATTTAGTCTGGAGTGCGGGGTGAAGAAATGGCAGCTGCACAGGAGACCTTCTTCTCAAGGCAAGCACAGAGTGTAAGAGGACAACCGGAAATGTGCAAGGTTCCGAAAGTTCTGAGTTCCAGCCTGGAACCCTGCTCCTCAGCCTGTAGGCCAGTGGTCAAAACAGGTCACAGGGCCAAAGCCTTGTCAAGGGGCAGGGATTTGTACTGCTCCAAGGGGGTGATGGGAGAATGAATAATCTTGAATAGGCATCTGATATACACAGGTTTACTAATTAGTGTTCCTGAGAGTTCATGAGAAAAGCGTTATTATTGTCTCTAATGAGATTTTTACACCCACAATGGTGAAACGTATGTAAAACCACAAGCAGACGAACTGTTTTGTTGGCTCATGAAATATTTAAGATGATCTTCTGGGCCGGTGAGATAGCTCAGTGGCATAAGCGCCTGCCTGGCAAGCATGAGGTCCTGAGTTCGACTCCTGGTACCCACATACGAAAAAAAGGCCAGTGATATCGCTCAGCAGCACGGGTGCCTGCTGACCCGCGAGGTCCTGAGGTCGACCCCCGGCACCCACAAAAAAAAAAAAAAAAAAGATGATTTTCTGTTACTCTACACTTGAGTGCAGAATCCTGCATTCTCATCCGCAGGTCAGAAGCCAGTGTCGTGGGCTGTTTTGCTACCTTGGCTTGCCTGAGTTGAGCCGCCCATTTATCAGCTCCTGACTTGGGTTTCTGGGGGTGGTGATGGTACCTAGTGGTTTGGGTTGAGGGAAGGGTGCCTGGCATCTGGGACCTTCTCTGGAGCCGGCCTGTGTTGTGCAGAGGTAGAACTCCTCATCACAAAAGCTGTGAGTTAGAGTTACACAGAGATGGCCTGGCAGCAGGGAGGGAAAGTTCATATCTGGAGATCTGAATCAAGGGGCCGCCTGTAGAGACACCTTTGCCAAACAGTAAACAAGAACAAAATCATTCTCATTACCCTGTATTTGCTAAGCATCTTTTTAAATGCACAAGCTTCCTTAGCGTGTTCAAATTGTGACTTGAATTATGTAAGCCTGATTTACCAGCAGCCTTTCAGGAGCACATAAAGCAGCTCGTGTTTGGATGTGATGCCCGCACGTTGTGGTTGTTGCAGTCCTTCCCATTAAATCTTCCTGCCCCAACTGGAGCGTAGCTGCTTGACTGTGTGTTCCGTAGTAAATCACTAGCTGACTGTATTTCTTCCTGCGTGTTTGTGGGAATTGCAGCTTCAGAATTCAGGAGACTGGAGACCCTGATTTGGGGCAACAGCTTTTTGTTTGTTCTTAATAAACTTCTTATATGTAATTTTAAATTTGTAGAAAAGCTACAAAGATAGTACAAAGAGTTTCCTGAGACCATGGTCAGTGTTTCCCCTTGCTCACCTCTTACATTACAATTGTACCTCGGTTCATGAACTTAATTCTGGTGGAATGAATTCTGCAACCAGAATCGTGGAAAGGGTGGAGGTGGTGAACCGAGGCATCACTGTACTGCGGTATGTTTGTCCCCTGAAGAAACTGATGTTGGGACATCGCTGTTCACTCAGCTTAAAGCTTTATTTAAATTTTAACCACCGCGGCCTTTTGAAAACTGTTTGTGGTGAAGCTTGGTTCGAAGTGAAGGTCTGGGGTTTAAAAGCCGTCAGAAGCAGGTCTGCGTCCTTTGATATCTGAACAGTGTAAAGCCAGTAGCTTCTATTTTAGCTGGGGTTTTGATGTATTTTCTTTGAACGTTTCTATATGATGCTAACATTTGGTAGAGCTAAACTTTCCTTATCCATGTGGCCTCATTTTTTTTTTCCTGATCATTTCTATTAGTTTTAACCTAGCTAGTGATGGGAAAGAATTGCTTTCTAGCGTAACAATAAGTTCAAGTCTCTCAAATATTTTAAGGAAATAATTATTTATAAGAAGTAAAAATTAAACCCTTACAGAATGCTGACTTTTTCCCCTCTATTTATTCAAGGACCATCCATCAAGGAGTAATAAATGAAAGTGGGAATGCAGAGACTTGGCCCAGGGTGATAGTGGATATAAATGGCCCTAGTGGGTCATAAACCAGTGGGACCAATTAGAGATTGTGGGATGGAATCTTTGTGGGTATTTATGAGCGTCATAACATTCAGACAGTGACCTTTCTTAGAATTGCTTCTTTTTCTCTTAACCTCCTTTAAAACTAAAGAAAAATAAACAAATAGAAAAAAAATTCCCTGATGGTACCCTGATGGTACATTCCAAGTTAAGGACAACAGGTCAAGTTTGTCTCCAGATTCCTTCAATATTTCTGCTGTCATCATACAGTAATGATGAAGTTTAGCTCTCACAAATCTTTTTGAGACGTTTCATCTACTGTGCTTTTACCTCCAGTGTTATTGATGAGATTCCTTTATTTATTTTTTTCACATTGGAAGTTTCCTATCTTAAAAGGAAACAGGCAGCCTGGGCTCTCCATGAAGCCGGCTGCCTGTCCACATGGAGCTAGAAGAATTAGGGTGCCAGCCCTGGTACCCTCTAGAGGATGAGCTCCTCATTCAGCTTAGGTCAGTGATGGTGAACCTTTGAGAGGTTTCAAATGATAACAAACAGCTGGCTGCAGCATGAGTGCCATGGGTTCACCTCCACTGGCATAGATGGTCCCTTTGCTTTGGAATGCATTTTTGAAGCAAGGGAATGGAAAGTGTTGAAAGAAATCAAAACATTAAGCCAAATAAACAAAAAGTTTCTATGACAAAAACTGGTGAGCATGGAAGAGCCTGGACCAACTGGACATCATGACATCGTGGTGTCCTTGCTTCTGGGTGGTCTGAAAACACTGCGGGATGGCAGCCACTCTGCTTCCCACTTGGAGAAAGGATGCGGCAGCTGGATGTGGAGGCAGCATCAGCCCTGGCCTGGGGTGCTTGTCGCAGGATGTGACGGGCCTTTCGGACAGAGGCAGCAAGCCAAGGTCCCCGCAGGATGCCTGTGTGTGTCCTGGGGCCATGTAGATGCTACCATGGTGGTGCACCAGGGGTCAGTGTGGAAGGACAGGAGTTGTCCAATCTTAAGATGTTGGCAGAAGCCAGCGCCGTCTCCATCTGTTAGCACTGAAAACCTGGCTCATACTGAGAAAGCCAGGAATGACTCTTGCAGGCTCCATACATTGCATGGGTCACTTTGGACCCCTTTTAAGAATTAAAATCTGGTCTGGTCAATTTAGAAAATACACCTTTCAGCTTCCAAATGAAATTTGGAGAACTGTGGTGCCCACCGAAGAGCACAACCTGTGAGAAACACACTGGTATTATTTTTGCTTTTCATTGTTCCCCTAAAATTAATTCATTAGAAGTAGTCTTTCTTGGCTCCCAGCATAGCAGTATCACCCCACCCTTTGTTGCACATTACAATAAACTGGGAAATTTTCACTATTATTTTACTGTGTTTCACATCCTGGGATTTACCTTTAACAATTTGGATTCAGTGGCTCCCACATTGGACCTGGCATTTGTTTTGTTTTAATTTTTAGGATACTCAGTGAGTAACCAGTGAAGATGTTACCACTCTGAGACACCTAAGATTTTGCTGGTCATGACTGAGTAACAGATAACCCTTTGGTTATGTTAGGGTGCAGACGCACTCTCAACTGAGAAACATCAGGTCCCACCGAGTTCGAAATCAAAACCCTGGACTTGGGCTCATGACCAGCTGCCTCTGCTTTCCACCTTATGGCTGGCGGGACAGGCAGGGGATGGCAGTCCCTGGTTTCAGCCCCTCTGCTGCGTAGGTGGGAGAAGGTGAGGGTGTGGGGTGGCAGGGAAGTTTGTTTGCTGGTGGTTTTGTGCTCGGGGCCTGGGAATATTCTGTGCTGTGAGTGGACTTTCTTCCCTGGACTGTGTGTGGGTCTCGGAGCGTCGGCTCTGTGCTGTTTCCCCGACGTGAGCAAAGGCGTCTTTACCTCCTCTGCTGGAAGTACGGTGATACCTCGGTTCACTAACCATTGAACCTGACCATTGGATTTGATTGGGTTTTCATCCAACTCAGTGTGTGATCAGGACCATGGAAAGAATCAAGTTTGTGAACCAGGGTACTTCTGTAATTCCTTCCTCCAGGAAGGAGCTCTGTGTGGTGTGGACCCCTCTGCTGCTCCAGGTGGTCCTCCGGGCCCCCCAGGCAGGACTGGAGACTCCCCACACTGGGTTTCTCCCCTGTTGTCTCCAAATGACTCCCGGGGAGCATTCCACATTCCTGGTCGGGACACACCTGGATGCTCAGGCTGAACCAGGTGCCGCCTCCATCCCTTGGCTGCAGGCTGCCTTCACCTTCTCAGCCCGAGGCGGTCCTGATCCCCAGAGCCTTCCCTGTACCAGGAACGTGGCTGAAGCTCTCAGAGCGGTGCTGTGGCGGTCCCTGGGAGGGGAAATAGCATGACAGCACTTCCCCAGGGAAACTTCTCTGTAAGTCCTCCCTTATTTTTTCCTGCTCAGACACTTAAAGCCTCAAGGTGAGTTAGATGTTTCAAAGGACAGGAGTCCAACTCACAGCCAGGTCTTTTGTGAATTCTGCTTCTGAGTGCTTAACGTCCACTTTGATGTCATTTATTGTGGCAGGGAGAGTCTGGGTTAACATCCTGTTAGAATCTGGGGATTTTGAACCATATCACTTCTGTGGAGGGCTGAGAAATAAAGGGTATGGGGCTGTCCCTCGTGGCGGATTACAGAGTCCGAAACTATGTGAACACTTCCTACTTCTTCGAAAGGCAGCAGGGGTGAGGCACAGGTCTAGGGCACCGAAACACAGCCCCTCTTCCCAATGAAGGAAACACTCCAACAAACCAGACATAGAATGATGAAATGTGCAGAAACATTTGGGCTTTCACTCCTTCTCCTTCTCCTCTCTGTGGTTGCCTCCATCCTGGCTCCGAGGTCTGCTTCAAAGCCCCAGGGATGGCCCCATCCCAGTGCCAGGCAGGACCCAGCTAAAGGTCTGTAGAAATTGTAGGCAATGAGAATAACGGGAAGAGGCGGGATTATGAAAATTGCATTTTTAATGAGTTAAATGCCTGTCACTTGCTGTTGATTCAAATGACTTACTCAGATGTTACGTTTGAACTTGGAATCTTAAGCATACTTAGCCCACACTCTACACAAAGGGCGGTTTGGCATGGCAGGAAGGGTTTGCATTTTGGATTCAGACCTGATTCAGTCTCATGACCTGTGTGGCGTGGAGCTATTCTTGGAGTGTGTTCCAGCACCTGCTTAGGAGGTTGTTGTAAAGTGGAGCACATTGGGAGTGCCCACTGCTGCCCCTGACGCCTAGGCAGGCGCTCGCCTCTCCTGTGCACGCGGAGGGTGAATACAAAGACGTGCGGTTCTCACCTCCCTTTGTGCTGTTAGAAAGAAACTGTCTGTCCAGATGCTTGTATCGTAGCACTGGATTTTCCTCCATTAGCTAGGAGCTTAGGTTTGCCATTTTACTGCGTGAGCATTCCAGACTTGGCCCGCTATGGAAAAAACTGAGTCAAAGCTTAGTTTCTCGAAAGAGTGGCGAAGTGTAAGCTCTTTAGGGTGTCTGAGCTCTTTCCTGTTCCCCGTCCTCTTTGTAATGGAGCCTGGCGGTGTGTCACTGGGTCAGAGCCCATCTCCTCCCTCCAGATGCCCTCTTAGTATTTGGATGTCTAGCTATTGCTTTATGTTTCATTCATTCAAAAATTGTCATCCTTTGTGACTTTTTAAAAGCTCAGTTACTTTTTAGGTACATTTTAGATACACATAATGATCACATTCATCTTAGGGAATTTGTTCCTGTACATGATATAACTTGATTCTATTTTGTTTCCTGTTCCCCTACCCTCCCTTCAACCCCATTTCCCCTCCTTATTTACAAAACTTTGTTTCCACTTTTCCTTCTTTTCTCATCGGTTTTTTTCTTTTCCCTTCCTTTCTTTCCCCCTCCCCCATTCCTAGTTCCCCTTCCCATTTGAACATTTTCTTCCTATTTCACAATATCTATTACACATTTTGGTCCTTATTTACACTTTTGATTTCTCACACCAGAGAAACAAAGTGGTATTTACACATGTGTGTCTAGTTTATTTCACTTAAGAGTATGTCCTCAAGGTGCATCCATTTAGCTAGAAATGTCTCAAGCTTATCCATCTTTATGGCAGAGTAGTACTCCATTATATAAAAAAACCCACATCTTCTTTATACATATTCATCAGTTGATGGGCATTTGGGTTGTTTCCAGGATTAAGCTATTATAAACATGGTGCTATAAACATGAATGTGCATATATCGCTGTGGTATGATGTTTTTAAGATACCAGGAAGAGGAATAGCTGGGTAAAGTGGAACCTCTAGTCCTAGTTTGTTGAGGAATCTCCACACTGATTTCCACAGTGGTCACACCACCAAAAGTGGAGAAGCGTTCCTTTTTCCCTACAGCCTTTATAACTTTTCACTCTGGTGAAACTTAAAGCTGTGAACCGAGTTTCTCGAAGTTTAATGTTTATGCAGAACTCCTGGGGACCCTGTTAAAATACAGATTATAGTTCAGGGGATCTGGAAAAAGGCCAAAGATGCTGCGTTTCTAACAGATTCTCTGATCCAGTCCATGGCCCACACTGCGTAGTGAGGCTCGCTCACTGCTGCCCTGCAGAGCCCGAGGGGAAGGGGTGCTTCGGAGACTGCTCCGATGCCCATCAGGTTCAATTCACTGAGTCTCCTTGAAGATATAAAATCATGACAGTAATCAAAATATAGAAGAGATGGTGAATAGAGGTGCCCTATAATTGGGTTTGGCAAAAAGTATGATGAATTTGATACATGGCTCATGGAGGCTTAGGAGAGAGAAGAAAAAGTTGAGGCAGTGGTTGCAGGCACACAGATATGTAGCATGGGGGGTCATGTAAGGATTCTTCAAAGATTCTGATGTATCCTATTTAGCTTACAGGCCAAAAATAAAGACTTGTGCAGGATGAAATTGATGACCTCAGTGGCAGCCACTGGAATTCAATCCTACATACAGAAAAGTATTTTCGTGAACAGTCAAAAGCATAGAGAGAGAGCGGAAATTAGAAATGATGTGGATTTCCTTTTCAGCACAATTTGAAGCAAAAATTAATGGGAGAAAGTTCACTTATGGTTCCATTATGAGAAAGAAACCTGGAGCCTTTGTTGGTGTCTTTTGGTCGGATAGCACAAGTTCTAAGCATCGTGAAGGTCCGCTGCTTCTGTAAGTGTGAACGTGCCAGTTGAGAGTAGCTTGTGTTATCAGAGTCACTGCCCAGTGATTTAGTGTTGTGGCTTGGAACCAAGCTCCTGGAACCTTGCTTTGAAGCTTACTGTCCTTTAGGCAGTGCGTAGAGAACATCTCTTTGGCTTACTCGTTCAGAAAGAATGTCACAGCTCGGGAGCGTTCATTCACACAGCAGTGGGAGGTAGTGACTTACGCTTCCTGATTCAGGAGCAGTTGTCTCCTATGCGAAATGCGTGTCAGGAACAAACCATAAATATTGGAAGAGTTTTTCCCACAGCTTCTTCCTTGCTGGTTTATCAGAAGATTCGTGATGTCTGGATGAACTAGCGCTCTTGCAGCCCTTCGAATTGTCCCAAAATGTCAGATTTAGGTTCAGTGCACTTACAGAGGCCAAAGAACATATGGAATAGAAATTCCTCCCAAAGTTACTCACTGAGAAAATGCACCCCCTCACCCCCCTACTTGTTCCTTAGGCCATTTGTTGATTTGTTAGGACCCGTTTGTTATTCTGAGGGTGAAAGACAAGAAAGAAAGTTCTACCTGCTTTCATGTCTTGAATACCTGAGACAGTAAGGTTTGGCCACAGGCTCATAATAATCATGGTAATTAAGACTTATATTTAAATAGCTCTTTATATCTCAAGAGGACTAATGTTAGTTAATTATGCTTTCTGAAGCTCCTGAGGCGTTGCCAAAGCCAGTGCTATTATTCTCTCCTGTCCTATGGAATCCTCGTTTGTTACAGAGAAAGTAAAGAGATTCCCAATGCTGCTTAGCACATTAGTGGCTCAGGCAGAAATGAAATCTAGACATCTGAATCCCCCATCGTCATGGTCTAAGTCCAAAGTGACCCCCAAAGCCTCATGTTCAGAGGTGGAATTTTCGGAAGGTGCCTGGATCATCGGGCACTGTATTCTTCAGTGGATTAGTCTACTGATGAGTTCATAGCTGACCCTGCTGCTCAGAGGTGTGGCCTGGTAGGAAGAGGTGAGTCATGGGGGCCTGGCCTGTATATTCTCACTCCAGGCTCCTTTCTCCTCCCTTTGCTTGTTGGCTACCATAGGATGAGCAGCTTTGGTGCACCATGCCTTTCCATGATGGTAATTCTGCCTTGGAGCCAGGCAACCATGGACTGAATCACCCCAAACCATGAGCCAAATTAAACCTTTCCTTTTAGTTGTGAGTGTCAGGTTTTTTGATCCAGTGACAGGAAAGCTGACTAAACACACTTGCTTGGGGGTTCTGGGGTTTGGTGTGCTATTAAGGAGGTGAGGAGGAAAAGGACCTGACCACCTAAAGTCGAACATCACACATTGGAAAGCATTGTAAGGATGGGTTTGTTGAAGAGAACCAATATTTTTATATAGTTTTATCATGAGGAATCCTTGGAAATATTTTGCAAATGGAACTTGCAGACAGTCTTTTTCTTCTTTTCTTTTAAAGGACATTAGAGTGAGACTAAGAAAGCTGAAAGGAAGGAAACAGATGTGTTTTCCTGGACTCATCATTATTTTTATCCTGGTGGCAGAATACGAAATGACTTCTACTGTCAGGATACCTCTCTCCTCACCATTTGCTTTTTTAATCCTACAAATGTGTTTTTCCTTTTACTATAGCATCTTACTATTGTCAAGTCAGAATTTACTCATGAAGATTTACATAAAATATTAAGATTTACTTAGAAACTGTGACAGAGATTGGAAACTGAAAATGAAAAGGCCCTCACTTTAGGCTGTTTAGCATGGGGTTAAGAGGATGGTGAAGTACTTTTGAAAAAAACATGACTTCATCTTTCATGTTTAGAAGCTTCACAGCCCTAGGGAATGGCCTCTTGGAGGTACAGATATCACCCGTTTAGTCTGGAGCTGTAATACTATCAAACTATTCTTTTCACTTAGCTGCACTTTGGACCGGTTGCTGTCTCCCCATAATTCCTGACAATATTCCTCAGGTCAAAAACAAAGCAAAAGTGCGTGTGGCATTCAGGACACTCATCAGACTCCCCGAAGGCAGTGTTTGACCCCCTCACTAGCAGAGCTGCATGCTTGGTCCTCAGCTTGTCTGAGCTGTGAAGAACTGCATCCTCCACACTGCGCTGTGGAGGGCTCAAACTGCTCGCCACCTATTTGTAACCCCATTAGGTTCAACGGAGTTCCCGGATTTCCACACTTTATGCCAGAGTTTCTTTTCCAGCAGGAAGCCAGGGCTTGCAGCCACCTCTTGCTGTCCAAATCTGCTATTTCTTACTTAATGAGAGCTGTTAAGGTAGCATCCAAGGAAACATAATGATACTTTTAAATCTCCATTACAAGGGCATGATTCATTCACTTTGTTGGAGTTTTCTCCTCATAGCCAGGGTTTGTTTTGCCCCATTTAAGCCCTAAATGTCTCCAGCAGGGCTCTCTCCCTAAATTCAGCACTTCACAGTGTATAACAGTATATAACAAACAGATTTAAACTAAATAAAAGGAACCAGTTAGAAATTAAAGTTAAAAATGGTGAGATATTCTCAAAATGTGTCCATTGCCAGAAGTCTAAGAGGGGAGTGGTAATATTTTTCTGCATTTAATATGGGTGATGGGAACCCCCAGCTTTTCATGAACTGGAGATCCATGTGTCATTCCCAGCCGGGTGCTGAGCTCCCTAGGCCTTTGCAGGCTGCGAGGCATTTCTTTCTTGTTGAGAGCACGTCCTCCACAGAGGTACATCGTCTTCCTGCCAGTTTCATGATCTTGCACTGAATTTCCTTGCTACCAACAACGCAAGCTAAGTGACTTGCGTGAGTACTTCTCATACAAGTTAGGAATGAAGAGTGCTTTTAGAAAGTTTAAATGTGACCTAATTGTTTTGTGGGTGAACTTAGTAGTGAAAGCATGCACTGGTATGAATCACAAAAGGAAACTGGAAAAGGAACTGTCTTCTAGATTATGGGCTAATCTTTTATTTTTGATCCCACCCCAAGTCCCATTTTTGTGTCCCCAACATTTGCTACTCTAAGTTGGCTTGATGTTCTTGGATCTCTCCAGGGGTTTCGTGTGGATAGTGTGTTTGGGCGTTCCCTTTCGTGGTAAGGCATCTTGAATTCCTAAGTCATTCAGAATCACTGAGGCTATTTAAATGTGTGGTTGAGATAAACTTGGCTCAGACTACTCAGTCTTTGTATTTTTTGTGGGATTGCATGTTTAAAAGCAAATGGTGACTGCAGACCTCCCTGCAACAAGTGTATGGTCCACAAGGTCATCAGAGCCCCCTGGTGACCAGCTCCTCCCAGGTGTAGCAATGCAGGTCCCACATCCAGGGAAAGCCCTCAGGCCTGGAAAGACCAAATGGGTTTGGCTGGGACTGTCCCCAGTTTGAAAACTTAAGGTCCAATACCTCAGGAAGCCTCTTAGTCTCCAGCAGTCTGGTATGGTTGGCCACTCTAATACAAATTAAGGTTTGCACACTTAAATCCAAATACTTACAAATTATAAATCAAGGTGATGATTATGAAATAAGACAGCATCTGTCCTCCTACTTGACAAATGTATGTCTATAATGACCTGAAAAGACAAGTTGAGATAAAAATTCTCAGGCTCTTTGAGTTCCATGAAGGGATGTAGTGGCTTCTCCGGATCTGGTCCCAGGCCATGGCCTCTGACTTGTGACCCCAGCTGTGTAGCAAGAGGCTCTGCACGTGTGCACACAGACAGCCCGGCCCACCTGTCTGGGCTCTCTCCTCATCCCTCTCTTGGGTCCTGGCTTAGTGGGTGCTCACAGTGGGTGGTGGGTGGCCTTGTTGGGGAGAGAGCTGGAAGGAGAAGTCTGACCAGCCTAGGAGGAGGGCTGGGACATGCAGTGAGGGAATGCCGGGTCCTGCCCATCTGCAGTGAGGTCTAGAAGTGCAGTGTGGTTGCTGGAGGCTACATACACTCGCAGGCCCCAGCTGTGTGCTGCAGGCAGAGTGAGATCTTTCAAAATGAAGGGTTACAGGGCAGCTCCAAGAGTGACTTGCTGCTATGGGGCTGTGGAACCTTTCTTTCAGCAGAGGGAGGAAGACCTCAGGGTGAGGGGACACCATTTTGTCCAGGGCCTTTGCAAAGGGAAAGGACTTCAGAAGATGTAGGTGCCATACAAATGGCAGCAGGTGGTCTGACTCTGGGAATTCTTGCTTGTGTTCACTGAATCACCCCTTAAACTGCAGGGCAGCCTTCAAGTCCTCTTTCAGGGTGACATATGAGCTACAAATAGTTCTGACAATGCATACCGACACAGTGAAACTCAAAACTACTTAGAGATGGCATTGGGGTAATGAAACTCCTGAAAGTGCAGTTGAAATTTTCTGGAATCAATGAATTTGCATGAATTGAGGCAGTGCCATCTCAAGTGGCTGCACAGGCTGTGCACTGCGCAATTTCAGGTCGTGGTAGTCACACAGACTGCAGTGTAAAAGGTGTCCCTGGAGTTGTGCAAAGTGTGGACTGCTCAGCAGTATGCAGCATCCCTGAATCGAGGAACACAGCCATCCATTTAATTTTTCCCTGGTAAAATAGATATTCTTCTAGTTGAAATGTGTTAAAATTCTAATTTGAGCACTGGGGCCACTTTTATTTGGTTCTTCATTTAGACTAATCTTGATATCCACTGGGGGATTCATGAGCAGAAAATTGGCTCCTTTCCCTTTATTTTAATGGCATTTTCTTCTTAGGGTTCAGAAGTGAAATGAAAACTGAGCGAGCATCATGGTTTACGAATTTTACTGTCTTACCTGGCAAAGCAAAGTCCAGAAGTCCAGAAAAGAGCTTCGGAAGTTCACTTTGCAAATGTTTAAATGTTATGAAAAATTTAATTTTACTTCCAAGTAATGTTCATGTAGAGACCCAGTTAACTGTGATCAGAGAATCAGTAGCAAATGTTTTTGTCACCAGTTCTTGTCGATACTGAGTTTAAAAATTTTTTTTTTCAATATTTTTGGCAAGTTTCATAGGAGTATCTTAAAGCAGAATATTCTGATCATCTTGGTGTCTGCAGAACTATCCAAAAAATTTACTAGATATATTTTTACTTTTCTCTCCGATATCACATTTATTTATAACCTCTGATATATCAATGATTTCGACAGAGAAAGTGCATTTTTTGGGTGTATGTTGTTAGGATTAAAAAAAAATGTGTTTCTCCAACCTTAGAAACCTCCCTGAAGACTCAAGGGAGAGCAAAATTGTGCTTTAGTTATCATTCTGCAGGTGATAGTAATCTGTTCATGAATGCAAATGGCCCTGCTGTGCCTAGCTTGCCAGTAACCCCCGAACCACCAGAGAATAACAGAAGCGGTAAGAAAATGACCTACCTCTGAAATAACACACCGACATTACTATTAACATGGCCAACCGTGTAGCAGAAACAGTCTACAAAAAGAAATCACCATAATTTACTGGTCTCTGAAGTTTTTCCAGAGCGA
This sequence comes from Erethizon dorsatum, assembly GCA_028451465.1. Lineage (NCBI taxonomy): Eukaryota > Metazoa > Chordata > Mammalia > Rodentia > Erethizontidae > Erethizon > Erethizon dorsatum. Next base: position 37,820,066 of record CM051835.1, on the reverse strand, counting down.
TTTGTGATTTCTGGTTATTCTTTTCTTTCTTTTTCTTTTTTGGAGGACCGAAGGGACCAGGGAAGGGAACTGAGTTAATATGAAGCAAACCGGGACATTCAGGCTTTACTTACCTGTCCTATCAAGCAATCTATTTGATCATAAAACTTTCAATGCATATTTAGCACATTTTATTTGCTATAAGTTGGTAAATTTTTAACACCAAAATACTAACTTACACGTATTTGCTGTGTTTTGTTTTTTAGGTGGCAACCCAGATTACCTAGGTGAACTTTATGAAGGTAGCTATCACATTTTCTTCACTTTGCGCTTTATCAAAATGTTTGTACATAATGAAAAAAAATCAACTAAAAGAAGCCCTCTAAACTCAGTTAAATACACACTCTAAGCATTACATAGGCTGAAGTAACGTCACAAAAATCATTCGGTATTATTGATGGACATTTTCCCCTGGATATTTACAGTGCCTGTAAACCCCACTTTCTCTCTTATATTCTGTTCTTGGAAGTAGTAAATCCATTCTGCTGCAACAGACATTTTGTTTCCATAATTGGGAACTAATTACCTGTTTAAAAGCCATGATTGCCAAGGAAAGGGAACTGTATTGGTTTCTGGCTATGCTGGTAAACCCAATTTAAAATTGTTTCTTGTATAATGAGGAAGTTTGGCTCCCAGACAGGAACTTCAAAGGAAGGGCTTGCTTTAGGGATGGTGAAACCAGCAGCTCAACCATGTCATCAAGGACCCCAATTCTCTGCTTCTTGACATTCTCCAACCCCGCCCACCAGCCTTACTAAGTGCTGAGTCCCCTCACAGTTATGAGTGGATGCTGACAGGAGGACTCTTGCCATGCATGCACGTTGATGGAGGGAAGAGTGTTTGATGGTGTCCCCAAAGAAAGACCACCTTCCCCAAGCCCCATCAGACCCTCTTCGTACCTTGTTCTTGATACACTGGGTCATGGTCCATTCTTACCCTCATTACTGACAAGAGGGGTGAATTAACTTTTCACTAAATAGTCCCAGCCCTGAGCCAGTTTGAGCTAGTTTCCCTGGAAGTGGATAGATTTAAACCCTAAGCAAATGAAGGATTCCAGGAATGTGGAAGGGCAAAAACCAAGAAGCCCATGATATTACTAGGTTTTGACCCAGTACTTCATCATAGTTGCTATTTGATTGAAAACCAAGGTTGTTTTACTAGGTACGATAACCTGTCTTTAACGGATTTCCAGACCACCTTTGTGATCAGGCAGCCACTAAATTTGGAGAAGTGACAGGCTGCATTTCAAGATTTGGCTTGAAATTTAAGAATGATTAAAATTTAGATTGGTTTACATGTAGTATTTATGTATTCTAAAAATGTCCTGTTCTCTAATTTTATATGTTAAATATACATGTAGACATTAATTTTTTCCATAAGGCCAGCCTATGTTTGGATGTTTATTATAAGGTGTGTATATTTAACTTGAGTTTAATTGGTAAGTATGTTGTCTCTACCTGCTTATGCATGTTAAGCCATATTTCTTCCAAGCTGTGGTTTGGTTGATTTTATGTGTGTGATTTGCAAATTTTTCTTTTTATTTGTCTTGATTTAATTTAAAGAAACAATATCTCAAATTGTACCACAGAGAATTATGTGAGAATTGTGATTTTACATTTTATTTTTTATTTATTTATTTTTTCTTTTTTTGTGGGTACCGCGGGGTCGACCTCAGGACCTCTCGCGCCAGCAGGCGCCCGTGCCGCTGAGCGATATCACCGGCCCCTTTTTCGTATGTGGGTTCCGGGAGTCGAACTCGGGCCCTCACGCTTGCTGGGCAGGCACTTAAGCCGCTGAGCCATCTCACCGGCCCGTGATTTTACATTTTAAACTTATGCTTTGAGTTTCTTTTTAGTAACTTCAAGATTTTAAAGATTCCATCTTCCCATTGACCTCAAATCTCACTTTGATCTTTGGGCCAAAATATCATGATACTAACCTGTCGATACTTCAGTAATTTAAATATTGCATGAGGGGTTGGCAATCTCATGAAGAAGGAAAACTAAAAATGATATGTGTTCATGTTTGAAATCAGTATGTTTTACAAGAATAAAACAGCAAATGGAAAATAAGGGGTTTTTCTGTTATTTTCCATTTACATTGCAAGGAACACTTTGCTAATAAAAATACTGTATAATTTAAATTGGTTGCCTGGAGGCCAGCATAATGATTCTACCTGGAGAAGTTGAGGTGAGACTGAGTTAATAATAGTTTGTTCAGGATGGAAATTGAAGTTGCTGCACCTATTTAGGATTAAAATATAAGCATTTATAGAAACATCATCTGCAATAAACTCACTAAAAATTTTCTTGGTAATATTTTACATGTGATATTGCTAATAAAAACTTTGTTCACTGTAAAAAAATCGGTCATTTATCCATCCTGATCTATACAGACTGAAATTGATTTGAGACTTGGTGTAATGAGAACACAACCTTACAAGTCTAAGCACTGTGTTAGTCTATAGAACTAATGATTCTGAAACTGAAATACTGGCAATTTCAAACTCTTCAAGAAAGTTTCTCTGTGGACCCAAATTCCATGCTGAGGCTTATATCACATTCCATTCCATATTAAGCATTTGCCCTTTACTCAAACAGGAGGCAACTGCCCAGGAATTAGTGTGGCCCACTTGAAATCTGGTTGATATCTCGCCCTGCCCCTTCTCGTCAGGTGGTTGCGGATAAGCCATTTCACGTTCTCGAGCTGACAATCCTCAGCTCTAAAACCAGCAGTCAGACTCGGTCTCTAAAGACTTGCATGTGTGTAAGTCCACGGCTTTGAGATGATTCCCCTTCATGTTTGTTTGAAAGATTCCACCAGTAAAGGGATCTATTCAGTGCAGAGAAGAAACTCTAAACCAGATTTAGAATTTGACCAACAAAATACTGATGTAAAGATCTCTGCTGAGAAGGTCTTCAGTGTCACACAGTTCCCGTGCTGCAGCCAGGGCATTGGCAGCTCAGTCTTTGGGGACTGCTCTTGCTTCCTGACAGCTCTTACTGTGGCCTCGTGTGTGGTGGCAGCCTAATGACAACTTCATGTTCCTTCTTTCCCCTTTCTCCAATTTAAGACTGGACTGCAACGAGTGACACCACAAACAGAAGCAGTGAAACCCCTTCCACAGTTGCTGGCAAAACCGGCCGGGAGCATCTCTCGGTGAGTGCAATAACGTGTGTTTGCGAGACTGCGCCGACCATTTCAGTCGCTCGCGTGTTGAAGGACTATGGTTGCTTCCCCGACACATTTTTATGTTTCAGATGTAAACAGGGCATCAAATGTTGGAGGAATTAATAGAAAAGTTTAAGAAAAGCAATAAAGGTTATTATCTAGCCTTAGACTTATTTGCTTCTCTTTTGTCTACAATGTTTAATGGTGAGTGGATCCTGTTTCAAATATCTGTCCTTTATGAGGTGATCACTAGATCAAGTAACCAGTGTTTTCATTCAGGGACCACATCTTCACCTCTTAAATATTTTTCATAAAAGTTTGAGTGCTCACCAAAGGTAAGGAATCCAGGCACTTCTGGAGAATGGAAATATATGAATGAAACTCAGATCCATTGTTTAAAAGCCTGCATTTCAGCCAGAGATCCCGGATGTGATGGCGTTTTGTGTGGCTCATGCAGGATGGTTGGGGGTGGACATTCAGGAACGGAAGGGAAGGGCAGCTGGGGTAGGTGGACAAGACCTGGCAGGTCAGAAAACATGATGCAGATGCTTGATCTGTGGGTATAGAGTGTGCAGGGCAAACTCGGGGGAAGGTCAGAGACTCGGGTCTGGAAACACAGTCCTCGTGTTGAGCCGTATTACGCAGTGAAGAGCAATTGAAGGGCAGCCACAGATCCCAGGGGTCTGGGTTGGGATTGGCCTGTCAGTGGCTCTGATCCAAACCCAAAACTTCCTCTGATCTCTTCTCTTCCTGACTTATCATGTGCACACAGCACTTCCTGTGAGCTCTGCCTCCTTATCAATTCGAATCCATCCATGTGTCTCCTCCTTGGCTGCCACTGCACTAGGCTAACACAGAGTTCAGCAGATTAGGGCCTCCGGATTCAGTCTGGCTCACCACCTGCTTCTGGGAGGTTTGCAGGCTAAAAATAGTTTTACACTGAAAATGGCTTTAAAAATGAAAAGAAGAACAGTGTCTCTTCACATATAAAATTTCCATGAAATTCACATTTCAGTGCCCATAAATAAAGCTTTATTGGAATACAGTCATGCCCCTTCACCTGCATACCGTCTGTGGCTACTTTCGTGCTATGGTGGTGGGTGGAGCATTGCATCAGTGACCATATGGCCTGCAAAGCTGAAACTATTTACTATCTGGCCCTTACAGAGAAGCTGGCTATAGTTGTGCTTTCCTGAGTGATACTGCAGCCTCAGAAGGGCCTTGCTTCCCTGCCACTTGTCTCCTTCTGTTCTTCCTCTACCCAGCACCCTGAATGACCTTAAGCTCCAATCAGATCACTTCATTTCTAGGTTTTATTTTATTTTTAATTGACAAATAATGATTATATAGTTCTGGGGTACAAAGTGCTATTTCCATATTTGCATGTATTGTAGAATAATCAAACCACAGTAATTGGCATATTTATCATTTCAAATATTTGTTATTTTGCTTGATGAGAACATTTAAAGTTCCTCCATTAGCTATTTTGAAAATATAATATGTTATTATTAACTATAGTCACTTTGCTGTGTAACCAAATGCCAGAACTTATTCCTCCACCCTAACTATAACTTTATACCTCTTGACCATCCTCTTCTCTTCCCCAGGACACCATCCACATCCCAACCTGTGCTAGCTGCCATTCTAACTTCTGCTTCTATGAAATCAGCTGTTTGATGTCCCACAGATGAGTGACATCATGTAGTATTTGTCTTCTGTACCTGGCTTATTTCACTTAACATAATGTGTTGTATTAATCAGCTTTCCCATTGCTGGGACCAAATACTTGTCACTCACAACTTAAAGGAGAAAGTGGTTTGTTTGGCATATGGCTTTGGAGAATTCAGTCCATGGTTGGCTGGCTTCGAAGCAGAAGCATCATAGTGGAAGGGTTTGGCAGAAGAAAGTTGCTCACCTCATGGTAGCTGGGGAAGAGAGCCAGGGAACAGTGGCAGAGAGGAAAGGGCCAAGAACCAGATGCAGACACCAAGGTTAGGACTCCATGACCCACCCAGACATACCAAAAAGTGTGTCTAATCCCCTGGAAGGCTCCCGAGCCAATCAAATTGACAATTAAGCTTAACTGTCACATGTCCTTTAGGTTCATGCATGTTCCTGCAAATGACAGAATTTCTGGTTTTTTTCTTGCTTTTTTATTATGATTCCCAGTCTTCTCAATGCAGTTTAAGTAAAACTTCTTCTATTAATCAGCGTTTACTAGAGAAACAAATATAACACAAGATATACAAATGTATAAGTAATTACAAGATTGGCTTACGATGGTCAGCCAGAGCTGGATGAGGAAGCGTGCAGAGGGTGTCTGCACGTTGGAGGCTGAAGGGTCCGGTCCAAGGTCTGGAGCTCACTGCAGTATTCCATGCAAGTCTGTATCAGGAGGCCGATGGGTCTAAGACAGAAGGCTGAAGAGTCTATACAGGAAGGCTGAAGAGTCCCAGGTAGAAGCTGAACAGTTTGCACCAGAAACCAGAGACGATGTCCAAGCTGAAGGCAAAGACTGGAGCTCCTCTGAAAAACCAGCGATCAGTCCTTCCTCATTTCCCTTTTATTGTATGCAGGCTGCCTGCCTGGGGAAGGGAGCTTTACACCGTCACCATTTCAATGCCCTCCTCTTGCACAGGCTGAAGATGTTTACAAAGTGAGGACCCTGGCCCCATGCTGAATCACTTAGTTAAACTTCTAAACTCAAGTTGACACAATGAACAACATCCTAGAGCAGTAAGGGCATGTCCTCTACACCCTAAGTTGTAGAACTGCTGAGTTGCTTAGTTAAGCTTCTAGACTTCTCAAGTTAACACAATGTATCAACCTTTATAGTCTCCTATAAAAGGTATATTCTTCATGGTGGTTTATGAAGCCCTCGATGATCTTGTTGTCCTCACTCCTTTCCCTGACATCCTCTCCTGTGCTCTTGTAACTTTTTGTCACCTGTCCTTTTGACTACTCCCTTTGAATACTTCAGGCTCACTCTAGAGAGGAACACATGGCTTCAGCTTGCTGGCCAGCTTTGGGCTTTAAGAAGGTCATTCAGGCTAGGTGGCTGGCAACCATTTCCCCCTTTCATTTTCTTCTGAGAAGCTACTATCTGGAATTACCTTATTTATTTCTTTACTTGTTTAATATATTCTTCCCTTCTCAAAATTCCTTAGTAAGAGTACAGTAGTCCCCCTAATCTGTAGCTCCACTTTCCTTAGTTTCAGTTACTTGAATTCAATCCGAAACTAAAAACAATATGTGGAAAATTCCAGAAACGAATAGATTCCAACAACTCATAGATTTTAAATTATGCACTGTTCTGAGTAGTGTGATGAAATATCACATAATTCCTGTGTCCCATTTGGGCTGCGAATCACTCCTTTGTCCTGAGTATCCCCACTATGTAAGCTACCCACCCATAATTACTTAGCAGCCATCTCAATTATCAGACCCATGTCGTGGTATCACACGGCTTGTGTTCAAGTAACCCATATTTTAATTAATAAGGGCTCCAAAGCACAAGCTTTTATTTGGCGTATTATACTAATTGTTCTATTTTATTATTATTGTTGTTAATCTATTATTGTACCTAATTTATAAATTAAACTTTATCATAGGTATGTATGTATAGGGAAAAACAGTACATATAGAATTTGGTTCTGTCCGTGATTTCGGGCATCTGCTGGAGGTCTTGGATTGTCTCTGCTTCAGTTAAAGGGGAGCTATTGTACAGAGAGTCTGGTCAGTGTTTTTTTACAGATGTGCTTGTTCCCCTGAAAATACTGCCTGACATCTAGTAGGCATTCAGTAAGTCTTGCAGACTGGCTAGACTTATGGTGAACATTATAGGACAGGTTGTGGAATAGAGAGATTGGAAGTGGTGTGATTATTGAGGTGTTTGGTGCAGTAATAAAAAGATGTGCTGTATTCTTGAACTAAGACCATGACATTGGGAATGGAAAGTTCATAAACAGATGCATCACAGTTGCACCTTAGGTGCACGTATCTAGTATAGGTGCGCGCACACACACACGCACACACACACTACAAACTTCCACAGATGACCATATGCATGATCCAGAAATACCAAGAACAAACGCCATGGCCAGTCAATCTTAATAGTTCATGGTTCGACTTAATAGTTCATGACTTAATAGTTCATGGTTCGAAAACACTGTGTGTGTAAGAAACCTGAGCTGCAGAGCTGAGCCCCTGATGTACATACATTCCAGTTACTAGAAATATGTGCTGACTTCAGTCTTCTCTCTTTTAATGCCAGTGGCTGGGCTTTTAAAGCCCCTGACTGGCATATCTCAAGACATTCAAGCTGAGCCAGGCCAGATCAGTAAAAGTAATCATCCTTCAGATACTGTACATTATGACTCTGTCAGGGGCCCCTAGAATCCTGTGTCAGAGATGTAAGACCATGTTTCTTAGAATTTAAATGCAATTTAAAAATTTTGTGTGGTCCAGATAGCTGCAACCTAAACAGTCTGTGATCACAGGAGGACCATTTTATTAGAAGAGTCTCAGAGCCAGGGAGGCGATAGCAACGGAGCAGATGTTGTCAGGGCATTTGAGAGACAGTTTGAAATGCTGGCCTTAGGGCCCAGCAATAGCTCTTCAGGCTCCTGGTTGGATTTGCAGGAAAGAACAGGTCCTGTTTGTTCTGTCCTAAAAGACATTTTCAAGTGAAAACCAACCGACCATCCAAGCCACCAAATTCTCACATAAACACCACCCTTGCCTCCAATACATGCACAGAGCCTGAAACTCTTCATTTATCACTGTTTTTGAAAAAAGCTATTCTTACTCTCACAGGAGCCTTTGCTCCTTAAAGTGCTTTAATTTAGAAGGACTTTAATAGGTTTAAATGTCGATTTGCAAATCTTTAGCAGCTTTTCAGCAGTAGAGCCCTGTCCTGTTGTGCAGGTGGGGTTACCAGTCCACTAACTGAGATCAGGCATTATTATGTAATGAGACAGTGGAGGCTTGGAGAAGTGAAGCTTTTTTTTTTTTTTTTTGTGGGTACCGGGGGTCGACCTCAGGACCTTTCGCGCCAGCAGGCGCCCGTGCCATTGAGCGATATCACCAGCCCCTTTTTTCGTATGTGGGTTCCGGGAGTTGAACTTGGGCCCTCGCGCTTGCCAGGCAGGTGCTTACGCCGCTGAGCCATCTCACCGACCCAAGGAGAAGTGAAGCTTCTTTCTGGGTCTCACATCAGGGAAAGGTGGAGTGTCCTGCAAACACAGGGATGCAGGGATCCTGAGTGCTGGTCACAGACTTTTAAAAGGAGTAAGAGAGTGTACTTTGCATGATGAGAGGTCATGGGACTTGGGCAAGTCATCCACCCTCTCTCAATCCCAGTTTTCTTTTCCATAAAATAATGTTTGAATGTGTTTACTTAGGCACTCCCCTTCTATCTGAGGAAATCTTGCATTTCTTAAGGTACAGAAATTACAGCTGAGGTACTATTATCTCTTTTTCATGAAAAATTAGGTAGAAGTAAAGATTAGGCAGCAACAACAGTAACGAAAACCAAACCCACTGGGCAAGTTTGAGGGGAAGGGCTTTGGTTAGAATAAGCTGATCTACAATTAGCCTTGGCAGACTTGCTGTCTATGTGGGTAGAGGCTGCTGAGGTGGAGTTCAGTTTGTATTCACACCTATGCACAGGTGCATTCTGGGAGAGACACTCAAGGCGAAAGCTCCGGTGAGAGAACTCTCAGACCATGGCTCCATCTTGGCTGGGTGACTGGCCTTCCTCTCCTGTGCTTGGTAACTTCCTTAGTGCTGCCCTCCTCTGGCATCAGGATGGCATCCTGATGGGAGGGTCAGCCACATGTTTTTACTTTCACACCTTTATTTTCAGCCATGCACCCGGTGAGGAAGTTTCATGAGCAAATAACATGTTTTATACCTGGATAGACTGGTTCAAATTCCCAGGTTGGGAGGTGCACCCTGGGCTTCTTATTCAACTTTCTCTAAAGTTTAGTTTTATCACCATCATTGGCATTTTCATCTTTCATATTAATGTATTATCTATGGTAGTAGACACTGTTCCAAGCCCATTATCTGCATTCACTTATTTTAGATTTACAACAAACTTCTAAGTAAAGTATTATTATATTCCCTATTTTATGCATCGGGTTTAAGTAATTCTGAAATGATATGTGTAGTAAATGGTAAATCTAAACTTTATTCTCATTATTTTCCGGTGTATAGTACCTCTCACAGTGAAATGAGTATCACTCAGGATAAGCTATGCTGCAGTAACAAAAATCTCCAGGTCTTAGCAGCTTAAAACCATACAGGTTTCCTTTATACTTCAGTACGTGTTTTGGCTGAGCGCTCTGTTGAGCACTGTTCTGCCTCTAGGACAGAGAGTTTGCATCTGTTATGACACCAAGGAAGGAATTGTGGAGTAAGTGCAGCAGGTTCTCTCCCTTGGTACTACTGACATTCGGGGAGGAATAACTTTGTTCAGGGTCCCTGTCCTAGCCACTGGCTTCTATTCACTAGGTGCTAGTGGCACCTTCTCCCAACTGTGCCAACCTAGAAGTGACAAATGTCTTTGTCTGGGGTGGCAACATTATTTCTGGTTGAGAGGCACTCCTTAAAAGGTCTCAGACTAGCACTGCAGTTCTCCACCTAGTAGTGACACAGGTCTCAACTAGTCACAGGAATCCATCTAATCATCAGCAAGCCAGGAAGTGCATTTTACAGACTAACACAGGGAAAAAGCTGGAATAGTGGGGAACAGTGCTAGTGGTTGCCCCGAGGGACATAATACTCTCAGAGTCCAGGATTATCATGCAGATTAAATGAAACAATGAAGTTTAAGAGTCTAAGTCAGTGAGGGTATCCCAGACAGTTTAGAGCAGGAGTTGTGAAACTATGTCGAAATCCAGCCACTCACGTATATTTGTAAATACAGTTTTACTAGAACATGGCTACATCACTTGTTTCCGTATCTTTTATGGCTGCTTTCATGCTACTCTGGCTGAGCAGTTGCAACAGAGACTGGACAGCTGGCCAAGCCTTAATATTCCATATTTGCAAAAGTTTGCCACTGCCTTGGAGCGTTTTTTTTTTTTTTTTTTTTTTGGTGGCAAAATCTTGGGCTGAGCAAAACTGAAAGAGGTTGAGGCACAGCAGTGTATTCCAACTAAAGTCCACCAAGCAAGAATCGAAAGTCTGTCCAGCATGGGGTGTGTTAGCTGAATTCTGCTATAGTTTATTTCCAGGCTGGCATGAAGGTGGCTGCTTCCCAGCCTCTTCCCTGGACAGAGTAAATCTGCATAAAGTCTGGCTCAGCGCATCACCACCCATACATGGCAGGTGTTCCTCAGTAGTTGAGTCAAAGAGCAAAGATTAACAATAACCAGGTTTTTATGTACACAGTAGGGAAAGTGTAAGGGCCATTGTGGCAAACAGGTGAGGGGAACAGAAGCCCCAGGAAAGAGGAGTGGATATCAGGTCAGGTGCAGAGCTCAGAACAGCCAGGTTAATGGTCAGGCCAGGGAAAGGTGACTGATGATTGTACAGGTCTCTTCTGCTCCCCACAGGGGTTGCCACTCCCTGGGAGCTGGTTGATCTTGGAGGCAGGAGAAGGCTGGAAGGTGATAGCCTTGGAAAGTAGGGTGGTTCCCAGAGCTCCCAAGTCCCCCAGTGTGGGCTGCGGTATGGTGCTGGATTTGATGGATGCTACAAAGTTGCCCATAGTCCTTGCACTGCATGGGCTTGGGAAGTGGCAGTGGCTTGGGCTCCAGCAGTGCTGTCCCTTGGTGGTGGGTCTCCAGGACCAGGAGAGCCCTGTCAGATGGGCTGTAGTTGAATTGTTGCCCGGTGGGAATAAATAGATGGGTAAAATGCCTTTTTGGAACATGGAAAGTTCTCTTCTTATCCTTGTGGGGTAAAACGATGTTAGATGGCCAGTGATTCTCTGAAGACAATTCGGCTCTGCAGAAGCAAGCAGTGTTGAGGTGAAATTTGTCAAGGCAAAATATTTTCAAAAACACTAATTTAGTAATGAAAACTATTTTGTGAATGGCAATTTATACTTGTCAGATAAGACAATTTGATAATTTTTAAAGCACTAATCTCCCTTTGTATCAGATAAGCCTGGGGTGGCCAGCATTAGATGGAACTGTGGTGCTGACAGTAAATCACTTAGACTCCCTGCACATTTGACTACTACCACATTGAGCCCTTCTGATCCCTGCGTTCTGGTGTGGAACCAACCGCCCATTGTAAGTCCTAGTACTGTGGGGGCACACTGAGCATTCGTTCAGCTCATTAAGTGAACTACCTGCCCCGCAAAAAGACCCTGAAAGGTGATGCACAGTGCTGCTTATGTCTCTACTTCGAGAATGTTAGGGTGTATTTCGGGTGGCCTCCCCGTACTAAGTACTAACACGCTTGGAGAGCAGAGGTAGTGTTAGCTGAATTACCACTTACACTTTTGTTCTCTCCATCTCAGGGTTGTGACAGGATTTGCATACCTACCCTATGTGCATGTATAATCTGCATTTGCAATCTCTTTGTTAAACTTTAAAACCTCTCATCCAGGGCTGCTGAGATAGCTCAGCAGCATAGGCGCCTGCCTGGCAAGCGCAAGGGCCCGAGTTCGATTCCCAGAACCCACATACGAAATAAGGGCTGGTGATATCGCTCAGCGGCACGGGCGCCTGCTGCTGCGTGAGGTCCTGAGTTCAACCCCCAGTACCCACAAAAATAAAATAAAATAAAACCCCTCATCCATATAGAGAAGTGTATGGATCATAAGCGTAGGAGAGGTTTCACAGGCAGAACTCAACCCAAAGTGCCGTCCTCCTTCTGACTTATTGTCCCAGGGTACCCTGATGTCTCCGAGTGACAATACTGATTTTAAAACTAAACTTTTTATTGGACAATTTTCAAACCTATACAAAAATAGAGTGGTAAAACGAACCCTATTCTACCTTTGCCAGTCTCAAAAATCGTCAATAATGTTTTGTATTCTCTCCTTCTCCCTCAACCCAACCCCTGCAACACAACATTATTTCTTAGACTAAGAGCTCGAACTACAGGGACGTTGCCTGCCTTGAGTGACATGAGTCTTTCTCTCCAGGTGGGTGGGTGGATGGGTGCCTGGATGGATAGATGGATGGATCTGTAGCTGTGGCTATAGATAGAAGTGCATTTATGTGATATTCAATTAGATATCCATTTTTATAAACTTCAGCTTGCAATTTCTCATTTGTGAATAATACGTAATAATAGGACCTATGTATTTTAGCATAAGTTTGTGGAGGATTAAGTGAACTGACATGCTAAAGCTGTTGTAAGACAAACTGGCAAGTATCCCATAAACCTGAGCTGCCATCTCGTCATTGTCATATTTCAGGGAGTGTGTCAGCAAGGGTGTCACGGGCTCTCTTCCTGTCCTAGGTCTACGCTGTGGTGGTGATAGCATCTGTGGTGGGATTTTGTCTGCTGGTGATGCTGTTTCTGCTTAAGTTGGCAAGACACTCCAAGTTTGGCATGAAAGGTAAGAAGGGTTGAATTTATTTTACTTCTTATATGGAATCATTTTTCACTTATGACTAATGCTAATTACTACTACAGAGGGAAGTGGCTAGATTTACGATGACTGGGATTTAAGGCTGAAAAAACAGCAACAAGGATATAATCCTACAAATCAAGTCAGAGCAAAATAATGTTGGTTACTCAACGCTGCCCACTTTCCCGGGAGGACAGTTATCCCAGGAGTCATGGGACTGGTTTCTTGAGTATCGAGTGGCTAATGATTACAGGCCTGTAGGCGGTGCTCGCTTTTCCTGTTTGCTTTCATTACGGGCGGTGCCACACAATGGCAATAGGATATACGGAAACGTGTACTGTGTGCAGAAAGGTCCTTTCATTTGATTTCCAAGTCTTCTGTGGTGTGCTTTTGGTTGCTATTGTTTTTCCAGATTCTTGGTTTTTCAAATTTAAACAACATTGGAAATGAAGTAAGAAAAGCCATTGGCAGTACATTGACACATTGGGCATGGATGGCTTCTTTTTTTAATGGAAAGATTCTTAGGGTTGGATTAAAATTATGGGGTATATTGACCAAGATTTTAAAATGTGTCAGTTTTAGAGGCTTATATATTAATGGGTGGGACTTGTATAAATGTTATATAAAAAGTTGAGTTTTTGTGATTTAAAGGCAGTGTTTTGAAGTTCAGACTTCATATTGGCTAATGTATTATTGGTGCATTTGTGTGGCCTTATAGCTCGACCCTGCTTATAAATACCTCAGAGGGAGAGCTGTGAGGAAGCTTTCATGGTGGCTTTGCTGTGTGGAGGGCAAGTCTGGCAGGTTTTCTTCATCCATGTGGTCTCTTGAACTGCTGTGAATGTTGCTGGTATAGGCAGAAGGGAACGTTTAAGTGGCAGTAGGCTGCCTGGCATGCACTGCGCCCTGGGGGAGATCAGGTCTATTATTGAGGGTTCCTCGTCTCATTTTGTTGGTATCCATGATGGAGATTCTTAAATCAGAAATGAATGGGAGGGTGGAGTGGTAAATTTAGGTATCAAGCAACAACAGACCCCAGACTCTCTCCTGACTCCCCCTTAGTCTGCCGATCCTTGGCATTTCTTTAGGAGGAGCCAAGACTTTTCATTGTCTAACTGTCAGTAAGGCTCGAGAGAGGAATGACACTACAATAACTTTAATTGATTCAAGGACTCTGGTGGACACCCGTGGCTGCGTCCTACAAGCCCTTTCAGGACTTGCGCCAACATGGATTGCTCAACTACCCCAGAGTTTCTGCTTTAGCAAGGTCAGAATGGACCTGCGAACTGGCATTTCTGAGTTTCCAGTGGAGACTGACGTGGTACTGCCCAGGCTTTCTTGGAGAATAGTCATTCGCTATCATAAATATGGGCTCGCACGCTTCCCTCTGAGCGTGGGAAGGTGTGGGGGGCACAGAACCAAACTCTGCCAGTGCTTCCCAGGCTGTTTGGGGGCCCAGGGTCTCCGCCACCAGTTGGCTGTAGCGAGCCACGCTGGCTTCCTCCTGTGACCACTCGTCTTCCTCGCTCTTGGCAGTTGCTTTTCTTCCTTGGAGACTTGGCACGCATGTTCCCAAGCAAAGATTTTATTGGCGAGTACCAGATTCTAGCAGTGTAGCACTTCCTCTCCCAGGGAATTTAGTTTGAGATCTTTTATCCTATGAGCTGCTCAGAGAAAGGATATATCTAGATCCTCTGGGAGTTCATTAAAAGCTTTGGGAATCCGTAGAGCAGAATTTAGGAGCCTCTCCCCGTGATGGTCCAGGAATGCCACTGGCAGAATTCTCTCCAGGTGTCAGCCTGCTTCTCTCTGCAGTGCGGTGTGAAACAGAAGCAAGGGGGACATTCTGAATTAGAGAACAGACTGTATTTTGCACTGAGACCCCAGTACCGAGTCTGAAAACAGCGTTTTATTTAAATGATTTGGGGTGATTACCTCTAAAGCACCCACATCCTCTGAGCATAACCTGAGGACATTCTTAGTGAATTGGGAGAAAGAGCTTGCTTAACCTTGACACAAAGCCGGTTGGTCAGTGACTTCCTGCAGGCCGTGCCTGCTCTTTGCATGTCTTTCTGCCTATTCCTAAATAAAATTATTTTTAGAAATTTTGTCTCAGCCTCATGTGCTTGTTTAGAATAGCTTATTTTTCTGTTTCAACTACACATTGATGTGCGGCGTGATATGAGCAAATGGGCCCCGATCTGAGGTTATTGTTTTACAAGTCAGATGCCGAGCTGATAACCTTTAGGGCTCTAAAAATTAAGATGTGGCTCATGTATCGAGTGCAAATGAAACTGCATAAAATGTGGTGTTTAAAAATTAATGCAAGTTAATGTACTTAAGATGCTATTAGAGCAAAGAGGACTGCTTGAAAACATATGCCTAAAAAAGGGAGAATATATAAAAACACTATTATACTCCCTGAAATAACCAATATGTCAGTCAGGATTTCAGAATAACAAGAGGATAAACTTTGCCTAGCTCTGTAAGTGGCTAATGTGCAAGAGGCCGGTGGCCCATGTGCTGATGAGCTATTCAAGATGCAACTCTGTCCTCTAACATCCTCAGAGAGGCTCTAGCCCTGTCATTGTTCCCTTATCCTGAAACAGATTCAGGACATCAGGTGGCTGCCCACCCATCCACAGGGGCTCACGGCTAATTTCACCCATCCCTGCCTATGTTAGTGCCCTTCCTTTGCTATAAGGAAATACCTAAAGCTGGTGCTTTTTTTTTTTTTTTTTTTAAAGAGGTGAATTCAGCCCACAGATGTGAATACTGGAGTCACAGAGCACAGGGCCAACTCTGGTGAGGGTCCTTCTGCCTTCATCACATCTTTCGGTGAGGCAGAAAGCCAGAGAACAGGGTGGGGCAGTCTCGCTCTTCACCGCTACCCTCTCTCACAGGTGTTAATTCCTTTCAAGGCCACCATCCCCAGTAACATCATCACTTTCCACGAGGCTCCACCTCTTAAAGGGTCCATGCCGCCTCCTAACATCAGCACACTGGGACCGACTTTCCAACACACGTATGCCGTTTTCGGGGAACAGATCACGTGGAAATCATGGCCCTAGCATTACATAATTTATCTTGAGTGTTGGCTGTTTCAGTGGGTGGTAGACACCTTGATATCATAAAACACAGTTGAATACTGCAGATTCAGTGAGCCCGGGCTAATATAAACTGGAAGTTTCCTAAGATCGCACTAGAGATGAATGTAGGTGAGCTTGAAGGACTGACCTGGGAATCCAAATGCTTCTGTGGCATTGCTTCCATGGGAAGGTGACTTCTGTGTTCCAAACCAGTGAGCTACATCTGAATTCGAGGATGCAGCCAAGGAGCTGAGGAGCTGTCTTTGGAGATGGTGTACAGGAATGTAAACTTGGGTGTTCTGTCCCTTCCCCATAAACAGATGCTGCTAGTGCAGCCCAGCACAGGTGACAGGTGGGGAGCTCTGTGGTGACAACATTCACATTAGTCTCTTCATCTTTTTTTCCCCAGAGCCTAGTCCAGAGTTGACACTGAATAAATATAAATTGACCGAATAATTAGGATTTTCAACTCACCCACTTTGGTTTGGTAATTGGCAAGCCATGAAAGAGAAACCCCAGGGCTTTTCTAAGTTCTAAAAAGAACAAAATCCCTCTCTTTCTTTGTAAATTGCCTATGATTCAAGAGATGTAATGGCCATAGATGAGAGGTCAGCATGTCCAGGGTTCAGTCTAAGGATACATAGGTCCTCACACCCTGTTTTAAGCAATTATTTCTGTTTAAGTTTGGAGGAGTCACTTTGACTTTCCATTTTGCATCTGGACAGCCATTTCTTCCCTCTCTCTGCCTTTGATCTGTACCTTTGGAGTATGTGTCCATGTCCATCTTTGAGGCTGGCAGAAGTGCTGGATGGTCACTGTTAACCCAGAATTTATCTTTCGCTGGTGCTTGCTATGGTTTAGGCTTCTTGTTGCTAGAGTCCAGTGGGCCTTGTTTTAATAAAGATGTCAAGGGGTAGAGCTATTCCATGTCTATTTTCCTTCTCATTTCTGTACCTTTTCACCGTACTATTGCTTATTAGTTGAATATCTACCTATCATAATTGTAGAAACCCCCAGAATAGCCCCTCTGTCAGTATTTGGGTATCTGTACAGGGAGTATGCATAAGTATTTAATATGGATGCATAAAATCTATAGCACATCTATCCAAATTGATATCTGTGTCAATATATCTGTATGTAAATGCATAATTTTATCCTTTCTTCTAAGGCTGCCTCTGACTTATTTCAATGTTAGTTTTCAATAATAAAGGGTTCAAACAAGTTCCAGGGGAGCTTTATTGTCAAAGAGCAGGTAACCAGGCCTTTGAACGCACTCATTCGTGTTGTCACCAAAGTCTTGGGTTTCGCTCTCACTTGCTTGCTGGCTTCCGCTTTTCCTTGAAGATGTACGAATGCAGGGAAGGGGGGAATGGAGGTACCCACCCATGTGAGGGCTGCCAATCATCAAAGGGTGCACCTTGGAGGGAGCCCTTTGGTGGCACTGATGGTGTAGAGTTGGAAACTGTAGGGACAGAGGGGAGGAGGGGGCTTGGCATTCATCGCATTGGTGAGGAACACTTTTAGCTATTTGCTTTTTGTTCCTTGCATTTCCCAGTGGAAGTGTACATATGATATTTCTCCCCAAGGTACTGATGCATCCTTTGTCTTTCTAGAGTAAAACATTTGCCCTGAGAAACCTGTGCAGAAGGAACAGTGGAGGAAGTCCTTTCTGTTGTTGTCCTGATAGCCTGCACAGATTTCCTCCGCAGCCTCCTGTCCTTGCACAAAAAAATGCCCTGTGTGCATTCATTTGAGGTTACTGATTAGTAAAGACTGAAAAGTTACACGGCCCGAGGGTGCAGACCTAAGGTTTCCTAACGGCAGAGTCTAGGCCCACAGTTCAAGTTTCCGCCCTTCAGAATGATCTTCTAGATGTCTTTCAACAGCAACCAAAAATCTAGTCATTTAAAAATAGTCATAAACATACCGAGGCCAAAGCTAAAGAGGCTGAAGGTTAAAGCCTTTTATATGAGCTGAAAACAATTGTGGAAAATTTAGGAGGTTGAGTTTAACAGATATTTGGATCAACTTTTAAAAGAGGGAAAAATGTAAGCGAAAGCCAGAAACACGGTTGTAGAAACATCTGTAAGGACAAACTGTTTTCCACATCCCCCACCCCACGTATTCTTAAATAGCAATAACATTGAAAAATTATAACACTAACAAACGAATAAATTCTTTCTTCAGAATTTCACTCAGTTTAGAAATATATAAAGTTAAAAATAAAAGTTCCCCATCACCCTCTTTTTCCATTACCATTTCTACTCCTAGAAATAACTTTCTTGAACTATCCAAGATGCATATTTTATGTAAATGATCAAATATATAGCTTCATTTTTTATTCCATAAAGGAAGTGTAATACCAATCCTGTTCTATATCTTTTTTCTAAGGTAACAATTTGCATTGTAAATCTTTCTGTTTCAATCTCTAGGGAACCTGCTGCATTCTGTTTATTAATATTTCCAAGCATCCTGGTATCAGGCTACTTGTATCTGAAACCTGGCTCTGCCCTGTGACTTCAAGTAACTATCTTGTTTTTGCTTGCCTTGGCATTGTTTTCTGCAGTGGAGCTCTGTGTTAGTTGTCTTTCCATTAATATAACAAAATACCCGAGATATCAGCTTAATAGATGAGATTTATTTTGGTGCCGGTTTTGGGGATTTTGGTGCATCCCTGGCTGGCCCATTGCTTTGGGCATGAGGTGCCCATCATGGTGGGAGTTGCATGCAGAGCAAGATTGCTCACAGCTCCGAGGGAGAGGGAGCTGGGTCCCACCATCTCCTGTGTGCGATGCTCCTAATGAGTGTCACCTGGTACTGTGGTTCCTCCCATTAAGACCTACTTAAGTTTCCACTGCTCTTCAGTAATACCAAGCTGAGAACAAGCCTGTATTGTGTAAGTCTTTTGGGGCTGTTGTAGACCCAAACTGTAGCAGACCTAACTCAGAAGGTTGCTATGGAAACCAACTGGGTTGATATTTGTGAAGCCCTTACAAACATCACTGGCATTTAGCAATGGCTGTATAATTACTGTTGTTATTAGTAGCAATATTAATATAATTGATGTATTATGATATATTTGACAGATTGGAACATTTAAGTTTTTACCAAGCTTTCGTATAATTATTTCAAATAATACCTTCTATATAGAGATAGCCCTTGGAAATGGATTGCTGAGAGAAAAAGTGTGCGTGTTTTAGATGTGGTTAGATTACCTTGTCTAAATGCTTTCCAATTTAGTCTTCCTGGAACAGTATGTGAGGGTAACTTATTGTTTGTTGTTTTCATCCATACTGGGTATTATCAGTCTTTTATTTTATTTTATTTTTCTAATTTGGGTTAAAAAGATATTTTGATTAATAAAAAAGTAAAACATGTTTATCATGTGGAGAATAAGAAGAAATGTTATTTTCGCAGTTGATTTGTTGGATACACGGTAATTTATACGTATATATTGACTTTTTATTAGTTATGTGTATCACCGGTATCTTCTAGAGTTTTGACTTTTTGGTAGTGTCCTTGACAGGCAAAAAGATGCCTTTTTATAAAGGCAAATCTGTTCATCTTTTTCATTTAAGTTTTATATCTTTCCTAGGAAGGCCTTTCAAATTGTGCTCAAAGTATCTTAGGACTCTCTTTTTTTTTTTTTTTTTTTTATTTTAAAGAGAAGAAAAAAACAAAACAAATCAAAAGAAGAACAAATTTTCAAAACAACATAATAGGAGGGTAACAATGGTTAATACATTACGTATTACTATCTTTAAGTTAGTTATTCAGGACACCAGACATTAGCATTCAATTGTCCAAACAT